>CM054182.1:8855000-10325000 GCA_028829895.1 Sinotaia quadrata
TGATACCACTATTTCTAAAATTAAAATAAAGGCTTTGGGGAGCGGGGTTCTTTGTTTTTCTTTTCAGTGCAGTTATTTAACTCCATAGGTTGTAATGAAGTCATTATTACCATAGTAACATCATCATTACGATTCTGAAACGTCCTTAGCGTCGACCGATCACAATTAAAAGCGCCCACGAATACTCAGCCATTGCGAATGTCACGTGGTGTCTTGTATTTTTGAACGAACAATGCAGGGAGAATAAGGACAAAAAAAGCCGGTGGCGCATGGATCAGTTAAGTAGATAGAAATTTGCTTTTGCAATAAAATTTAAAAAACCCATAATAGTGCCGCTTACTGGCAATCAATCAAATATATACAGACATATAAATGAATGCATGGATAGACAGATAGATAAAAAGACAGACAGTTAGACAGATAGATAAACAGACCGACAGACAGATAGATAATCAGATAGATAGATAGATAGATAGATAGATAGATAGATAGATAGATAGATAGATAGATAGATAGATAGATAGATAGATAGATAAATGGATAGATAGACGATGGGTGAAATTTAAAATGTTTCTGTCCTTTTCTTTGTTAGCTGTGTAAATTCATTTATTTATTATTTTTAACCACTTAAAGGTCTTTTAAATTACCAAGATGGACTTGATGTTAGCATGGAGGAAAGTGACCGTGAAATACTTTCACGCTTCACAAATCTTACGGTTCACATTCAACTGGTACCATATGAATTCTCATCTGCTTCATTCCCATGGTTTCCGCTGACGGGTGAGTGTAAGGTGGGGGAAGTACCATAGGTAATTGATGAGATCCTGATAATCTGTGAGTTAAGACTTGTCTGTACGCATATGAGTAAAGACTTGTCTGTACGCATATGAGTTAAGACTTGTCTGTACGCATATGAGTTAAGACTTATCTGTACGCATATGAGTTAAGACTTATCTGTACGCATATGAGTTAAGACTTATCTGTACGCATATGAGTTAAGACTTATCTGTACGCATATGAGTTAAGACTTATCTGTACGCATCTGAGTTAGGACTTATCTGTATGCATCTGAGTTAGGACTTATCTGTATGCATCTGAGTTAGGAATTATCTGTATGCATCTGAGTCAGGAATTATCTGTACGCTGCAGGAATAGAGAAATCTGTGTGTGGTGTAAATAGTTTGTGCATTTGAGATAGGATTTATTTTTGCTTTACAGAAGTGATAATCTGTGTAGGAGAAAGGTACCTTTGGTAGTTAAATATTACTCTAAGCCACATTCACAACGCTCCCCCTCCATTTTATAATTTTTTCATGTGACTGTTTCAACTTCATATTATCCTTTTGTTACTGTTAAATTTTTCTACTAAAATCAACCAATTCGCTGCCTAATTAAAGCATAATGCAGGAACAGTCTCACATATTGCCGGATACCTTAAAGCGTAGTACAGGAACAGTCTCACATATTGCCGGATACCTTAAAGCGTAGTACAGGAACAGTCTCACATATTGCCGGATACCTTAAAGCGTAGTACAGGAACAGTCTCGCACATTGCCAGTTATCTTAATGCGTAGTGAAGGAACAGTCTCGCACATTGCCGGATATCTTCATTCTTTCCTTAATTATCGATAATTGTATCTGTTTTTGCTTTTTTTCAAGCATGTCTATAGAGTGTCTTGTAGTTTCATGATGAATAGTCTGTTTCCTTGGAAACTCACTGTTTTGTGACACGTGCAATATACTTTAAAAACTTTAGCTTGCAGAGGCTCTGACGAATCTTGCATTGGAGTGGTGATAGTCGCTCCTAGCCAATGGGTTCAAACCTTAGACTCATGGGCCACGAACTACGTCATCCCCAGCGTCTTTCTGAGCAGCGACAGTGTGACGTCATCACACACGCAATGCATACATCCCGAGATGCTGCAGAGTTTGGTGACGCTACTTGGATGGAGTCAAGTGGCAGTTATGCTAGATTCAGAAAGCCTTGGTACTCACTTCGTATTTATTACTTTGCGCATTGCTGTATTTTTGATTATTTTAAACTGCAATTTATTATCACTATTTAGATTTGGTTTAAAAACGTGGTTTGTCTTTAAATGACTCTATTTATATAATTCGAATATATATTTTAGTTGTATCAGGTGCTGACATTAATACAAATATGGATCCCTAAACTCTTGTGTGGCGAGACATAAGCAAATAAAAGTATGGTTGAAATTGATTAACACATCGTAATGCATGCAGCAGACCACTATAGACTGACACAGAGTACATATTGTTTTAGGACTTGTTACTAACACGATATGAGACATAGAATGAAACACACGCCTACTGATATGAGACATAGAATGAAACACACGCCTACTGATATGAGACATAGAATGAAACACACGCCTACTGATATGAGACATAGAATGAAACACACGCCTACTGATATGAGACATAGAATGAAACACACGCCTACTGATATGAGACATAGAATGAACATAAGCAATCAAAACAAACTAAATACACACATTAAAAAGGAACTTAGGCTAAACGAATAACACAAATGTTTTTGCTGCACAGGGCTCCCTAAACTTGATGACCTAACGAATAGCCTGTCCGAAGTGTATGTCGGCTCGTTACTTTTCCGCGTGAGCAGCACTGTCACGGACGATATACGCCACCACTTGAACACAGTAAAGACGTCACAGTTTTATAATATCGTCACCATGGCGTCATATAACACCACGGCTGCCATACTCGAAGAGGTACAATGACGCCTTTTGAGTGTGACCTTTCTCGGTGCATTATTTGCGGGGTTAGGTAGTGAAAAGCATTGTTAAAGTAATTTTGATCTCAGAATCTAAGTTTTAACTAGCTCTAGTCTTTCAGTTTTAGTCCTTATCCACAGATAAATCGCTCATTCACGAACAAGCGCGCGCGCACACACGCACACACACGCACACACACACACACACACACACACACACACACACACATATATATATATATATACACGCGCGCCAGTGCACGCATACAAATATTAATTAAGGCATGCAGGCAAATAACTTTACACACAGCATGTATTCACTGTCGTATCCCACTCGCTAACACATAAAAACACATTTTCACTTAACGTACACCCATACACAAATGCACATACATCCATGTCCACAACTGTATGTAACTAGTGTCTATTGGCTACAAGAATCATACATCCATGTCCACATCTGTTTATAACTAGTGTCTATTGGCTACAAGAATCATACATCCATGTCCACATCTGTTTATAACTAGTGTCTATTGTCTACAAGAATCGTACATCCATGTCCACAACTGTATGTAACTAGTGTCTATTGTCTACAAGAATCGTACATCCATGTCCACAACTGTATATAACTAGTGTCTTTAGGTTACAAGAATCGTACATCCATGTCCACATCTGTATGTAACTAGTGTCTATTGGCTACAAGAATCGTACATCCATGTCTACAACTGTATGTAACTAGTGTCTTTAGGTTACAAGCATCAATGCGCTGACCGTTGCCGAAGGGTATTACGAATAGATTAACGTTGCTGCAATCTGAATCAGATATGGAAGTGCCACTAATCATTACTTCACTAATAATGCAAGGAAATGGCTACACTGAATATTAGTAATGGTCCCATCCATTGATATCTTGACTGAATCTACAGGCGCAGAGAGCTGGCTTGCTGAATCGAACGTTTTACTGGATTCTGCTGCTGCGCGATGACGCGTGTCCAAACATACCTGCTCATGTCTTTGTCAATGACACCAACATTCTGATCCTGCGACCTGTAACCCCAGGAGAGGCCACGCTATGCAGCTTACCTGTCAGTACTTGTTCAAATCAAAGCAATATCCAGCAGGTTTGTGGGATTATACTTTTACAGTAATTTTACGGTTTTCATCTACTTTCAAATCTAAGTGCTCTCATTAATTAAATAAATACATAAGTTATCCATTCTCATTTGGCAAGAGAAAGCGTTTGTTAGAAATGAAATGCATTGTTCGCTTTCTTTTTTAATATTAGTTACCATAATTCACCTTATTATAAACATTTTTTCAAACTGCATTCTTTTCTTGTGGTGTTGCTGAATTCTCTCATTGTGGTGTTTCTGCATTCTTTCCTTGTTGTGTTGCTGAGTCCTTTCCTTGTGGTGTTGCTGAGTCCTTTCCTTGTGGTGTTGCTGAATTCTCGCCTTGTAGTGTTGCTGCATTGTTTCCTTGTGGTGTTGCTGAGTCCTTTCCTAGTGGTGTTGCTGAGTCCTTTCCTAGTGGTGTTGCTGAGTCCTTTCCTTGTGGTGTTGCTGAGTCTTTTCCGTGTGGTGTTGCTGAGTCCTTTCCTTGTGGAGTTGCTGTCCTTTCCTTGTGGAGTTGCTGAGTTCTTTCCTTGTGGTGTTGATGCATTGTTTTCTCATGGTGTTGCTGAGTCCTTTCCATGTAATGTTACTGAATTCTCTTCTTGTGGTGTTGCTGCATTCATTTTTTTGGTTGTTGCTTTGAGGGTTTATTGATAATCTATAGCGAAATTAATTTTAAAATAAGCTGATATTTGGATTGTACTTCACTTTCATTTAATTAAATTACTGAATTAGTATCTGTACGTGAAACGTGTTTTGTTGACGTAAAGAAATAAAACAACAACAACAAACCAACCGGCTTGAAGTTGACAGTAATGTGACCAAACAACAGTAGTCAACAAACCAACAGGCTTGAAGTTGACAGTAATGTGACCAAGCAAAAGTATTCTCACCTGAATTTATTATGCTGAGAAAAAGAACTTAATTAAAGTTTTTTTTTCTGGAACCAGAGATGGTGAATATTTTACTAAAGGTATTTTTGTGCTGATGCTAATCCTGTAATGTTCGCTTACAGGATCATACGATAAATGTTATTTAATACTCTAATCCTGAGAGTGTTCTGAATAACTTATACACGATAATCTGTGTCAGGTACGTGCTTGAAAATGATTAACTCCTTAGCTGCATGATATTAAAATAATGAGTAAAGCAATCAAGTGTAGCCTGCTTAGAGTGTAAAAAGCATAGAGAAAGAATAAAAGAGCTAGATAGGCAGTCATACAAACACGTACAGTTTGTCAGAAAGAAGACAGTCAGAAAGAGACGAAGAGACAGAGACAAGAGATAAACAAAGTGACAGAGACAAAAAGAAAAAGAAAAATAGTGATATTACAAAAATATAAATATTTTGACCTATGCAATTTAAAATTTTTATTTGTCACTAATCCGTGAAGTTTTCAACTTTCTTTCATCAATGTTATTTATTTGACTGCCTCGAGACAAAAGAAAATACTTTGAACATATTATAAGACGAATCATTTATTTGAGAATATCGGAATGTCTCTCTGTGTGAGGACCCAACACGTGACAATTTGACTACGTGAAAGAAAAACATTCTTTACGTATAAGTGGGTGATATAACCGAAATCAGAATGATTGTTAGGGTCTTTCATTGCTCTTGTAAATTTCTGAATGATGCCAAATGACGCCCAATAATTCAGACTGATACCCAGTGAATCAGAGTAATGCTAACTGATGCCAAGTGATTTCTTATGATAGTCTAGTGACATCCAGTGATTTATAATTTTGTTTTAGTGACGTCTTTGTGATGTCCAGTGATTATAATGACGTTCATTTATTCTCAGTGAGTTATAATAATGGCCTAGGGATGTCCAATGGTTTATAATGATGGTCTATTGATGTCCAGTTTTATAATGATGACCTATTGATGTCCACTGTTATAATGAGGTCTAGTTATTTATAATGTGGTCTAGTGATAGTGAGGTCCAATGATTTATAATGATATCCTAATGATGCCCATCTATTTATAATGATGGCCTGCTGATTTATAATGTTGGCCTAGTGAAGTCCAGTGGTTTACATTGATGGTCTAGTGATGCCCAGCTTTATAATGATGGCCTAGTGATATTCAGTGATTAATAATGAATGCCTAGTGATGTCCAGCTTTATAATGATGGCCTAGTGATGTCCAGTGGTTTATAATGATGGCCTATTGATGTCCAGTGATTAATAATTAATGAATGCCTAGTGATGTCCAGCTTTATAATGATGGCCTAGTGATGTCCAGTGGTTTATAATGATGGCCTATTGATGTCCAGTGATTAATAATTAATGAATGCCTAGTGATGCCCAATGGTGCCTACGTCATACTAAGTGACACTTAAATATCCACAAAATTGTCACATATTATTTATTTTTTTAATCAGTTGAGTGAGTCGTGAAACTAATTAAAATACTTCAACCGAGAAAAAACTGGAGAATGTGCATAATCTTGACACAATGGAGAATTAAAAAGAATAATCAAGATAAAGTTACCAAGCTAGTGAAAATAAGTGAATTAATACAGGTCAAACATTTAAAAGCTAAATTGTATAAAATATGTGTATCGTTGAATACGCATTTCACTCAAAATGACATTTCAGAATGACCTATACGTAAATATTGCAATATTACGAGAGAGTTCTGTTTAGTTATTGAGTTAGCTATTCAGTTAGTTATGCTCTTGTTGCTGTTATTAATACATGTCAACAGAAAAAAAAACTTTTTGAGGGACATCATGGTGCATTAATTTTCTATGTCAGTAAATAAAGCATTCTACAGATCATATAAAACAATTTAAGTGTTGACAAGAATAAGTTTGCTAAAACATTTGAAATTCAAACCGCTTTATTTTGTGTACTTTTTCATGGAACAATGACACTTATGACGTCCCTTTAAGTAGTTTGTCCATGTCACATGAAGTGCCATTCTTGGTTCCATTTCGCCAATAAGCGGAAGTACATTTGTGTTCAACACAGTGGCGCCCCTCTTCAGTTGCTTGGGCTGTGGAGGCACTCGCAAGAGCTGTCATCGAAGTGGGTGTCAGCAATGAAAGCTCGCGATTGCTGGGTACTTCCATGTGTGAAAACAGAACAGAGACCATCGAACAGCGCTCTGCCGTCAGAAATGTTTTAATGCAGGTATGGTCCGTTTACAAAAAACGAACAATATATAACTAACCACTTATCGAAAATATTAAATGTTTTCATGCAGGTATGGTCCGTTTACAAAAACGAACAATATATAACTAACCACTTATCGAAAATATTAAATGTTTTAATGCAGGTATGGTCCGTTTACAAAAACAAAAACGAACAATATATAACTAACCACTTATCGAAAATATTAAATGTTTTAATGCAGGTATGGTCCGTTTACAAAAAACGAACAATATATAACTAACCACTTATCGAAAATATTAAATGTTTTAATGCAAAATAATAGGTCGGCACAAGCTCACACACATGCATAATCATAAATATATTTAAAAATAAGCTATCTATTTAACAAATAAAGGAAGGAAGGAAGGAAGAAAGGAAGGAAAGAAGGAAGGAAGGAAGGAAGGAAGGGGGGAAGGAAAGAAGTTTGGAAGGAAGGAAGGAAGGGAGGAAGTTTGGAAGAAGGAAGGAAGGGAGGGAGGAAGTTTGGAAGGAAGGAAGGGGGAAGGGAGGAAGTTTGTAAGGCAGGAAGGATGTTTGGAAGAAAGATTGGAGGGATCGAAGGAAGGAAATTTGGAAGGAAGAAAGGAAGGAAGAAAGGAAGGAAGAAAGTTTGGAAGGAAGGAAGGAAGTTTGGAAGGAAAACGGACGTTTGGAAGGAAGCTTGGAAGGAAGGAAGGAACACGGAAATTTGGAAGGAAGTTGGAAAGAAGTTTGGAAGGAAGTTGGAAGGAAGGAAGGAAGGAAGCTTGAAAGGAAGGAAGGAACAAACAAACAAACAAAGAAACAGACAGATAAACAAATGCATGATTAGTCAAGCCAACATACATGAAACCAAACAACTAATCAAGCACAAAAACAACTAGGATATTGAAGGCGAGAAAACAGTGGTACCTAATATATAAGATACACAAGAAAACTACTTGCCCTTGTTTTGTTCCGTGCAGATACGTGCTTTTGACAAAGAAATGGTATAGCCAAACTATAATGATTAAATTGTTACACAGACTTTGCTTTAGAGTGTGATATAAATTAATCTTGAGAATAACATTTATTATCGTTGCTGTTAAGAGTTTTATGAACCACTCGGGAAGATAATAACATTTAGTCTTTCTTCACAATTTCATCTCAGCATTTGTCTGAAGATAAACAGGTCGTCTTGGATGCCAATAGGTGCCATTCCAGAACGACATACACAATATGCAGCACAGAAAATGGCCATCCTGGAAGGCTGGCCAATGTAGGACAGTGGTCGCAAGATGGCGGACTGCAGTTGACCGCTAACAAATTATATGGGAACACATTTCGAGATTTCGGATTTCGAAAATTACGCGTTGGGACTCAAGAGGTACAGTGTAAAGCCATTAATTGATTTATTCTTTATTAACTGATGTATTAATAGTGATCTATTGGAATTTTAAAATCGTGCTCATGTCACTGTTAATTAGTTGCACGTCTGTGAAACAAAACACATTTGGATGTTTTTTTTATTTGTTGGTCTGTTGGACAGATGCATAATTAATCTTTCAGGATGATATCTACTTTAATTAGAGTGTAAATAAATATAGCAAGGCCAGTCAAACGAAAACTAAACAAAATCAAATCAAAATTACAATTAAACGGAAAGTTAAATTAAGAAAAATAAAATAAAAGAGAAGAAAAACAAACCAAAACAAAATTAAATCAAATCAAATTAAATTAAATTAAATTAAACAAAACAAAATAACATAAAATAAAGTAAAATTAAAGTAAAATACTGTAATTATTGTTCAAAGCAAAATCATATTTTAATCACAACTCGGAAATATCATTTAGAACTATATTGGATCCAAATAAATATACATTTGTTAATTCTAAATGATTCGTGCCATATTAGTGCATTACGTATATAAAATATAAAACATTTTTCTTTAAATGGTTTGTCGTTCATAAAGTAATTTTCCTACTTATCCATGGTAATCATTCATACTACAGTCTTAGATCTCGTCAGTTAGCATCAATCAGAAAATTCACTACAACCGTTAGTCTCTTCATTTAACATTATTTTAAAAAATCATTACAATTTTAGGTCTAGTCAGATAACAGCATTCAGAAAATTCACTACAACCTTAGATCTCGTCAGTTAACATCAATCAGAAAATTCACTACAACTTTAGATCTCGTCAGTTAACAGCACTCAGAAAATTCACTACAACCTTAGATCTCGTCAGTTAACAGCATTCAGAAAATTCACTACAACTTTAGATCTTGTCAGTTAACAGCACTCAGAAAATTCACTACAACCTTAGATCTCGTCAGTTAACAGCATTCAGAAAATTCACTACAACCTTAGATCTCGTCAGTTAACAGCATTCAGAAAATTCACTACAACCTTAGATCTCGTCAGTTAACAGCATTCAGAAAATTCACTACAACCTTAGATCTCGTCAGTTAACAGCATTCAGAAAATTCATTATTCTTTCTATATTACAGCAACAATAAAATCATCGAATTTAACAGTTACAATCAAACCATCAATTCATTGCTCATGTTATTTGCATGTATACTTTACAGTCATTCATGTGTAATTTACTTTCATAAATCATAAACAATCCATGTGCAATTTAATATAATTCATTATATTATCCATAAGTAATTTCCCGTTAGTCATCTAATTTTGCCCATATTAGTTGCCATTATTAATTCAGTCATCCATTTGTAATTTACCGTTATTCCTTATTTACATCTATTGACATCCATCTGCTAAGCAATCACATCACATTCTCCATCTACTAAACAAACACAGCATATTTTAGTCTCCATCTGCTATGCAATCACATCACATTCTCCATCTACTAAGTAAACACAGCATATTTTAGTCTCCATCTGCTAAGCAATCACCTCACATTCTCCATCTACTAAGCAAACACAGCATATTTTAGTCTCCATCTGCTAAGCAATCACCTCACATTCTCCATCTACTAAGCAAACAGAATATTTTAGTCTCCATCTGTTAATCACCGCACTTATTAGTCTCCATCTGCTAAGCAATCACCGCATTTATTAGTTTTCTTCCGTTTATCAATCACAACATATATTAGTCTCATCTGCCTATCCATCAACGTATGTGTTATTTACAACCATAAATAACAGTCTTTTCTTTAGCGGTCTTTCCTTTATTTTTTTCTTCTCATTTAATGCTTTTCTTTCTTTTAAAGAAACCAAATGCGAAACAATGAAGAGACATGTTTTCTGGTTTTAGAAAAGAATCCAATAACATCCTCTTTAAAAAAAATATTTACTAGAATAATATTTTCGTTTTGCTTTACAAACGAAAAGCAGATGTTTCTTTTTCATTCCATTAACATCTACTAACATCCATTAACATCAATTTGTTTTCTGACCTGCAGTGCTTGCTGAATTGTGTTGTAGTTCCTCCACTCTGGTGTCTTTGTTCATGCCTTTTAGCATCAATTATTTTTCTTTTCATATTGATGTTGTTGTGCGCAATTAACCCCGTTCCTGTGAATGTAAAATATATTACAACGTGATTTGACCGCGTTATCTCCCTTTTTAAAAATTCAGTCTCATTCCTAACAGGGTCGTAAATCAAGCTAATATTTACATGTCGGAAATAATATTGAAACAATAATTCTCTAGATCCAATATTTGCTGCAGAACCTTTTTAACGCAAGGTAATCCCATGTCTTGACAAGAAACGAAAACGGCAATTGTTGTTGCTAAAAACACTTACATTGCCGCCTAAATTATTGGCTGACAAAGCAACGGAAGCTGCTAATGCACAAGCGTATCTGATTGCAGGCGAAACCGTTCGTTCAGAAGCATGTGGTAAACAACAGCACAACGTTTGAAGGGTTCTGCGTGGATGTTCTCAGGGAGCTGGCCTCGGTGCTCAAGTTCGAGTAAGTCTCTCGAACACGCATATCGTCTTCAATCATGTGGAACCAATGATTGTGTGCAGAACCGAACCGTTGAAAGATGACATATCATTCACCAGTTCACCCACAAACGCCTGCCCACACAGATACAAACACGCATGCCCACACAGATACAAACACGCATGCCCACACAGATACAAACACGCATGCCCACACAGATACAAACACGAGTGCCCACACAGATACAAACACGCGTGCCTACACATATACATACACGCGTGCCCACACAGATACAAACACGCATGCCCACACAGATACAAACACGAATGCCCACTCAGATACAAACACGCATACACACACAGATACAACACGCATGCCCAAACATAGAAACACGCATGCCTACACAAATATAAACTCGCATGCCCACACAGATACAAACACGCATGCCCACACAGATACAAACACGCATGCCCACACAGATACAAACACGCACGCCAACACGCACACATCTATGCATACTTGTGTGCACCCATAAACGCTAGCGACACAGATAAAAACTTGCATGCACGCACAGCACACACATACACACCCATGCGCACACACACACACACACACACACACACATACCTGCGCTTACTCGTGCACATTCGTGCATCATCAACTACAGTAGTCCAACAAGATTTAATTTAAAATGACACATGATTATATTTATGTGTCTTTTTGTTAGAATTTCATAATCTCAATATCTGGATTCATTAGGAGTCACTGGTTTATATTTTATTTCTAATCAAGAGTTTAAATTAGAGCAGTGAGCCGTTCAGGTTTTCGTGTCGATCTATTGACAGTCCATCTGATGAATTAGAAATCAATAATGACAGTCCATCTGATGAATTAGAAATCAATAATGACAGTCCATCTGATGAATTAGAAATCAATAATGACAGTCTATCTGATGAATTAAAAGTCACTAATGATAATCCCTCTGATGAATTATAAATCACTATTGACAGCCATTTGATGATTAAGAGATCACTATTGAGAGTCCATGTTATGAATTACAATCACTAATGACAGTCCATCTGATGAATTAGGATCAGTAGTGACAGTCCATGTGATGATTAAGAGATCACCGATGAGAGTCCGTCTGATGAGTTAGAGAAATCACTAATAACAACCGTCATTCTTCAAAATCATGTTAAGTACCAAATTCATTACTAGCCTTTTCTCCATGTGCTGAATCAGCATTTTAAAAAAGCCGTTTGACTTGTTTGTCGAATTAAAGGCAGACGTTGTCAAACGTGTGTATATTAAAGCGTCTTCTTCGTGTGACTTGTTCGAGTAGTTTCTTTAACAGCAGACTGAGTGGGTGATTAACCACTGGACTATTAAATGTCTGGTTATTCTGAATGGAACGATGTGATGAATAACAGTTTGACTGGCTGATTAACCACTAGACTATTACATGTCTGGTTATTCTGAATGGAACAATGTGATGAATAACATTTTGGCTGGCTGATTAACCACTGGACTATTAAATGTCTGGTTATTCTGAATGGAACAATGTGATGAATAACATTTTGGCTGGCTGATTAACCACTGGACTATTAAATGTCTGGTTATTCTGAATGGAACAATGTGATGAATAACATTTTGGCTGGCTGATTAACCACTGGACTATTAAATGTCTGGTTATTCTGAATGGAACGATGTGATGAATAACATTTTGGCTGGCTGATTAACCACTGGACTATTAAATGTCTGGTTATTCTGAATGGAACGATGTGATGAATAACAGTTTGGCTGGCTGATTAACCACTGGACTATTAAATGTCTGGTTATTCTGAATGGAACGATGTGATGAATAACAGTTTGGCTGGCTGATTAACCACTGGACTATTAAATGTCTGGTTATTCTGAATGGAACGATGTGATGAATAACAGTTTGGCTGGCTGATTAACCACTGGACTATTAAATGTCTGGTTATTCTGAATGGAACGATGTGATGAATAACAGTTTGGCTGGCTGATTAACCACTGGACTATTAAATGTCTGGTTATTCTGAATGGAACAATGTGATGAATAACAGTTTGGCTGGCTGATTAACCACTGGACTATTAAATGTCTGGTTATTCTGAATGGAACAATGTGATGAATAACAGTTTGGCTGGCTGATTAATAGCCCACATCAGATCTGTATTTTATAGAATTGTGTAATCATTTGTTGAGTAGAGTTTGGGTGAATAAAGGCCTATTAAATATCCGTTTATTCTTCATAAGGGCAGTTTAGTCAGTAACAGGTTGGCGGGCTGAAAAATTACCTACATAAAATCTAGCATTAGATTATGGAAGTTATACAGTAATATGTTGATTGATCAAATTGTAACAAACAGTTACGTAGATTGTTTTAGAAGAAAAGTTGATGGACCTAATACTAGTTAAAGCAGTTGATGGACTTAATACTAGTTGATGCAATTGATGGCCTTATTACTAGATGATGCAGTTGATGGACTTAACATTTGGTGAAGCTGCATGATGCTACTTTGACCAATAGTGTCATCAGACAGTTATCAGCACGGTTACATTTCACCAATGACAGATTTGGGGACAGAAAACAAATTGGTATTCAAAGATAAATACACCACAAACCTTCATCTTTTACACTTCTAGTATTTTGCACTAAGTCCAGTTTTACACTAAGTGATTGAAGTGGTGACAGACACCAAAGTTGAACACTAAATGACTGAAGTGGTGACACACCAAAGTTGTACACTAAATGACTGAAGTGGTGACACACCAAAGTTGTACACTAAATGACTGAAGTGGTGACACACCAAAGTTGTACACTAAATGACTGAAGTGGTGACAGAACATTCGCAGTAGCAGACCAATTCACTGAATTAAATTCACGTCATCAAACATGCTTGAGATGAATTTTCTTGATATATTTAATTGTGTATTTTATTTTATTTTTATTTTTATTGTCCAGGTATGAATTTGTGGAACCAAGTGACGGTGAATGGGGGGCCCCGCTAGAGAACGGCACATGGACTGGAATCATTGGAATGGTGGTTAGCAAGGTACAGACTATTTTTTTAACATGAAGGTGTGCCGAGTGTGACAAATAGAACAGGTATATAATAAAATACACGCTGACCTTTTTAAAACCATGGTGGCTAGTGTAACAAATAGAACAGGTCTATTATCAAAATAAAATTTGTACTTGTTAAAGTCACAGTGCCGAAAGTGACCAGTACAACAGGTCCATTAGTTAAAGAAAAGCCATATTTTATTAAGTCGTAATGCCAACAGTGATATTTCAAACAGGTATTGTTCTGAGATCAATGTTGAATTTGTTAAAGTGATTCCAACAGTTACATTTGCAACATATATATTAATGAATTAACAGTGAACTCTTTCAAATCGCAACTGTTTACAAGAGATTTGTTAGTGATGCAAATGCTGCTTCCCTTTAAACTCGCGATGACAGTAACGATAGTTACAACAGGTCTATTAAAGATACAAGTTCTGTCCCTTTAAAGTCGTGATGTCAGTAATGAGTTTACAACAGGTCTATTAATGATACAAGTTCTGTCTCTTTAAAGTCGTGATGTCAGTAATGAGTTTACAACAGGTCTATTAATGATACAAGTTCTGTCTCTTTAAAGTCGTGATGTCAGTAATGAGCTTACAACAGGTCTATTAATGATACAAGTTCTGTCTCTTTAAAGTCGTGATGTCAGTAATGAGTTTACAACAGGTCTATTAATGATACAAGTTCTGTCTCTTTAAAGTCGTGATGTCAGTAATGAGTTTACAACAGGTCTATTAATGATACAAGTTCTGTCTCTTTAAAGTCGTGATGTCAGTAATGAGTTTACAACAGGTCTATTAATGATACAAGTTCTGTCTCTTTAGTCGTGATGTCAGTAATGAGTTTACAACAGGTCTATTAATGATACAAGTTCTGTCTCTTTAAAGTCGTAATGTCAGTAGTGATTTTTACAACAGGTCTATTAATGATACAAGTTCTGTCTCTTTAAAGTCGTGATGTCAGATAGAGTTCGTGAGAAATCCAAACCAGATTACTATCATCAATCACTTCATTCTTATTTATGAGATGAAACAAGGTCCTCTACCACTTATTTAATCATCTGAAATTATATGTTTCAGTCGTTTGCAAACATCATACCTATATCAATGAACAAAGACATTTATTATTTATCTTTTCAGAACGTGGATATCGGCCTTGGCCCTTTCACAATCACGTCTGTGCGAGAACAGGTCATCGACTTCACAAAGCCGTTCATGGAAGACGGTGTTGGTATCCTGTCAAAAAAGCCAAAGTCAGACGCAAAGAACATGTTCAAGATGTTCACTCCACTCACGCCACCTGTTTGGGGTGCTTTGATAGGATCCATTGTCGCTGTCAGCTTAGCCCTCTACGTCATAGAATGGGCGAGTCCATTCTCAGCGAGAAACATGTATAGGGACGACTCCTTTGGGATAGTGGGATCCCTCTGGCTCATTTACGGATCTTATATGGAACAAGGTGTATAGGGGTCAACTGCTGTCCTATATCCCATTACAACTTGACCCAAATATCTGCACCACCGTAATGTGCTCTGTTGCAATTTAATTGCGGAAGTACTGACTGGTCGATTTGCGTGTTTACAGTATGGTCGCAATAATTAATTCCAAGTATATACTGCTGTTCTGTATTTATTGCAGTTTTGTTCGAAGCAAAACGATATCTACGTCAAAGCAATGATATATTATATTCATT
Organism: Sinotaia quadrata; assembly: GCA_028829895.1. Classification (NCBI taxonomy): domain Eukaryota; kingdom Metazoa; phylum Mollusca; class Gastropoda; order Architaenioglossa; family Viviparidae; genus Sinotaia; species Sinotaia quadrata. The sequence goes on from CM054182.1 coordinate 8,870,691, forward strand.
AATTATTTACTTGATTCATTACTAAGGGATTCATGGCAGGACAAAAATGTCTATACAAATATTTTAAAATCATACACCTATTATTAAAAATGTTATACTTATTGAGAAAACAAATACACTATTTTCATGTGCATTTCTTGGCTGTAAGCATACAAATGATTGTCTCTTGATTAAGGTGATAATCCATGGCTTAGTGTGCTGACGTGCTATTTTTTAAAGCTACATTTCAAACATTGTATTCTCTATTGACGTATACAAGTATGTCTATGAGTATGTTTTAAATATGTCTGTGTTTGTATAATAAATCAAAAACCTCGAGCATTGTAAATGTATTTATGTGCATTCCCTGTTAATACAAGGTCATTCCAGTCTTGTACGGTGTTGTGTATATAACATTAACAATACTTCTGTTCGCTTGATATGTATGCTTTAGTACTGACATTTTAAAGTGTTACTAATCAAATTTATGATTTATATTAAGCGACATGAAGGGAAATCTGATAAAAAAGCTAGGCGACCATTGTAACACAATGTATTGAACATGATTATAACAGGACCATTGTAGCACAATGTATTGAAACATGATAATTGCAGGACCACTGTAACACAGTGTATTCAACATGATTATAACACGACCATTGTAACACAATGTATTGAACATGATATTAGCAGTACCATTCTAATACAATGTATTGTACATGATTATAACAGGACCAGATCCACACCCCCGCAGCGTGTCTGCACGATGTCTAGTCGGTTTCTGGTGGCTGTTTACCATTCTCATGACGTCAACTTACACTGCCAACCTTGCCGCCTTCCTTACCGTTACCATCGAAGAGATTCCCATCAACTCGCTTCAGGAGCTTGCTCAGTCGACTCAACTCAAGCCTCTTGTCAAAAGAGGTTCAAACCTGTTTACTCTTTTCAAGGTCAGTATACATAAAAGTAGGTCTGCAATACTGATCGGGTCGATAGTTCTTGACGCACGCCCAGTGGACATTTTCGGACTGTTCACGAATGTCATGGCTACTCTCTTCTCATTCTCCTCTGTCATAGATATCCGAGGATGTCTAGATTTTGATGCATCAATCACTGAATCCTTTACATTAAATTTATCTCTGATACATAAATTGTCAGATATGTTGGTAGAGCAAAGTCTCTTGCCACGCTCTGCGCACCCTCTCGGCATTTTCAGTCTTCCCCCAATACTGCTTCAGAATAAACTTTCGTTGTTCTTCATTCAAATTTCCTGCTGTCATTCTCAATACCTGTAAATTAAAAGAAATAATAAAACACTCTTGTCTGATGAGCTGATTTCAGTTTGATATACTCACTGGTCTGACGGGTTGACCTTAGTTTGATATACTCACTGGTCTGACGGGTTGACCTCAGTTTGATATACTCACTGGTCTGACGGGTTGACCTCAGTTTGATATACATACTTTGGTCTCAGACTGAGACATACTCAATTTTATATTCACACTTACGTTTTAGACTGACAATGTGAAATTAAAGCGAGCGTGTCTTAGTGAATGCAATGTGATTTGAATAAATCACTGCGTGACCTGTCTTACATGCAGGAGGCTGAGCATGGTGTATACAGAGACATCTGGAACAAGATGGACGGCATGCCCACAGTGAAAAGCAGTAACGAAGCACTGAATTACGTGAAGAATTACGACTACGCCTACATGACCGACGCCAGTCAATTGGAATACATCATGCTCCGGGACTGCAACACTTTTTCTTTGGCCAAAGAGCTCTTCAACACCGGGGGATTTGGATTTGTTTTGCAGCAAGATGTACCGTACCTTGAGATTATCAATTACAAGTGAGCAGTTTATTTTATTATAAATTAAACTACACGTTCACACGCTTTGATTATTCTTGCTTAATTTGTACACAGTTTATCGGGCTGGATTGGGGGTTTTTTTTGGGGGGTTTCTTTAGTTTTGCATATTACTATTAATGCCAGCACGTCTCCATAAAATCATCTGCTTATTCGTCTTTGCAATCCTTGATGAAATCCTCTTTCCAAGTATCCATGCAGTAACATATAATTTTCTTGTAAATCACCTCTGAAATAAACTCTTTAAAACTCTATTTAAAATCCAGTATTAAAGCTCACTTAAAATTCCATATAGACTTCTAATCGTCATTACCTTTAAAAATCTTCTATAACATCATTATTATAATTTTCTTTAAATGATAAAACGCACTGTGGGATTTTCGAGAAACTTATTTCCAATCTCTCAAATGAAACCAGAAACTTCAATAGCATCCTGTGGTGGAGTAAATGTGTCTATCTTTATTTCCAAACTTAATTGTTATGTATATATTGTTAAATGTCAAAGTGACCCGACCTTGGGCACTGCGTGTGCTGATATTTTTAAGTGTCAAAGTTGGAAGTGAACAACTCGGGTAGAGAATGTGCTAGACTTGCTGATGTAATCTAAACTGGTTTTAGGTGGATGAGAGGTTTTTATTATCCAATGGTTAAGATTTACAAGAATGAGACCAGTCAATGAGCTGAGATAAAACGTTTACCTGCTGAAAAGAATTCCCTTGTCTAATCACGTGAATATGGTGTGGCAAGAAGTTCGGTCATGAAAGGTAACCCATTAGCTTAATGGTGAATTAGCTGACTGATTGAGAGAGAATGGACTTTGAAATATTTCATGCATTTTTTAATGTTGATTTGTTACACTTGTGTTTTATTTAGAGATGTATCATGTGAGTAGTCTATTATTTCTACAAATTGTGACTTATATATATGCTTGTATATAGTATGCTAAATACTTGACATTGTTTCTAATGAACCTTTTAATAAACTATTATGTTGTATTTATTACGCTGTGTGTGTATCAGGCTAATAAATACTGTTGCATAAGTTGAGACTTGAATGTAAGAAAGAATGGAATTAGAGATGAATAAACTGGAAACATGACATTTGTTCCCTGATTATATTTTTTAGGGAAGAAACAGTCTTTTTTATTTTCACCAAAATCTCTCGGTTTACTGATTTATAAACTGCTACGACCATGGTAGACAAAATATTTTTACTGTCTCGCAGATTTTCTTTTGGCTAATATTATCATTATCACTGGTCATCATCATTATCATTGTTAATAACGACCATTATTATCAATATTATTATCTTTTCAGTATCATGAAAATGCAGGAAGCCGGCTTGATGGACAAGTGGAGGCAGAGGTGGTGGACTAGCCCTGACCCCTGCACCAGCTCAAGCCGAACCAGCGAGGCCACGGAACTGGACTGGCTCTCTATGTCCGGTCTCTTCTACATCTTCATCGCTGTCGCTGTTTTGTCCATTCTTTTCAGAGTCTTAGAGATTTGTGTAGAAAATAAAACATACTTCTTGCTTTGGAACCGCCTGAAATTCCTTGCAAGGTCCAGAGCTTCGGCAGACATTAGCACTAAACAATCCTCGGTTTCTCCAAGCTTTAATCAGGTCATTGTCAAGAGAGTGCCAACACTTGGGGAAACTGAAAATGATCAAAGAAAACACCAGCGTGAAAGGGATGTTGCAGATGCCGATGCCCGAGACAGAAATGGAACTAGGCGATGGAACGAGAGATTCACCTATTAAAAATGATACAATACGTGTCCACATTGAACTTCAGAGAATAGAAGCTACTGTGTTTCTCCAGCCAAAACTTAAATCATTGAAAGTAGTCTCCCCTTTCAGCACTCACTTCAAAGCGCCTCTCAACGTTCTTCTCGGAATTTTTCGATGTGTTGCTCAACCTCTTCAGCGTTTGTCTCATCGTCCTTCTCATCACCTTTCTCAACGTCCTGTTCATCTTTCTTAACGTCCTTCTCATAATCTTTCTTAACGTCCTTCTCATCATCTTTCTTAACGTCCTCCTTTTGACAGAGACCACGACGTGTGAACATTACAGCAAGACAAATGTATCATACATTCATTGGCGGTCACGAACGAATATTTTCTTCTACGAGTCTAGACGACTGTCACGGCAGTAGGGAGCAAGGTGATTTACTTCTACGAGTTTGGCAATTAATAATGTCACTGAGGTCGGGAACAAGGTGATTTACTTCTACGAGTTTGTCAATTAAACGACTCACTGCAATAGGAAACAAGGTGATTTTCATCTACTAGCCTGTCAATTAAACGACTCACTGCAATAGGGAAGAAAGATTTTCAAAGTTCGGAGCTGTTGCAGCATTATCTAGTTTTAATTTAAAGTAATTTTTATAATACCTGTTTTGATCTATCTCACGTAATCAATACACAATCACTTCCACTTTCCGGCAAATGTGTTCGCAGTGTTGATAGTACATTTTTTGTTTTAGTTATTATTAGAAACGGTCAGTGTTGTTTTCAATTTAGTTTCCCTTTGCTTTAATTGAGCAGCTGGTTTTAGTTAAACAGTTAAACAACTATTTTAAGCAGTTTAATAAATACACGTTAGTGCATTTGGTTTCCTTCACTTTTATAAAATCGATAAGAGCTTGTTTTGTAAATGTTGGCAAATAAAAAGCTTGTTATTTTCTTTAATGAAGAGTAGTATTGCTTTCGTTTTGAGTAATACTCATAACTGTAAGCCATCATGTATAATTTTAAATCATTCATCATTTACGAAAATGGTCTGCCATTGTTCGAGAAGGTTTTGATTATGTCAAATTAGCAGTCATTTTGTTTCATTTCACACATGAAGTAAACTGAACGAGTACATTATTAGATATTAAAGCTTGTAGTCTAAACAAATTTGTGTAACGCGGTGACGTGAAAGAAAGAGAGAGTGAGAGAGAGAGAGTGAAAGTGATAAAGGTATAAACGTCTCACTATAATTATACTTTTCTTTCAAAGCTGTTATTGTTTTAAAACAATAAATATTCTACTCATGTGAAATTTCGTGAACTATAAGGGTCAAATATATTAAATAAATTCTACTTAATGTATGGTTTGGCCCTAAATCATTATTGGGTTACATGATATTTGATGTCAGTTACAGTCATAAGTCTGAGCAAGAATATTTAGTTGTCCGAGCATTCCATACTATTTACCTTAACAGAGGAACCTTTATAATAAAGTTGTTATTTCAGTCTTTGGCCTTAAATCTGATTTTAGTGTTGAAAAGAAGTTTTGAAATCAATTTATGAAAAGAAACATTCGCAGCAGGCCCTTCAATTTATATGAAATGTTGTTTCTTCCTTAAGTAAACAGAAGCCGCATATTCCACTGAAAACCAGGACCTTAATTCCTGTTAATTCTTGAAGACATTACAAGAATGCCAGTTATCGCTTACAGACGACATCTTACTGACCTTTGATCAAGCTTGAGATAACAGCAGGTGTACTATGTTCTTTCTTAATACGCTTCACGTAACTACGCTCTTATCAGAGTGAAAGCCCTTTATTTGTACAGGACTTCCATTGAACAGTTTCGGTTTTCCGTATCGCTAAGAGTAAATAATACACGTCCGATAATTAAGAAACGCTGTTTTGTATAGTTCTTCCACGGTTTCTGCGTTTGATTTCTGGACTTCTGCACGAGAAGGCAATTGAATTGAATGGATTAAAAGAAAAAACGGGATGAAAGATTTTCTGATGGTCTATTTCCGGGTACACGAACGAATCTACGAGCTCCATGCAAATTCTCAAAACAGCAAGATCCACTTTCTAACTCGCCATACACTCGTGATTACAAAATAAACTAATCGTTGGATATTTATAAGTACTCATGTACTTACCTCAGATTAAAACATTAATTATATGTGCACATTAATAGCCTGCTAATAATATATGTTTGCGATTCAATGCACATTTTTGAGAGTATATAAACGGATTTAAAATGTCCCTACGTATTCATATAACAGAATTTGTCAGTGCTCTGTGAAAATACTTCTTAGCTACAACCAAAAAAATAAATAAAAAATGAAACTCATTATTTAGGTTTACTCAAAATAATACAATCGTTGACGTTTATAAAACGCATGCACACATTCACGCACGCACACACATATATGGACTGCACACGAACGTTCGCAAACATACACACACACACATTTACAAATACGGACTAATTATGACCACGTACACACACACACACACACACAAACATGGACTGCACACGAACACACGCACATATAATTACATGAAACCGTAGAACCCATCTAGGAGTGTGAACAATTAGCTAACGTCAACAAAACTATTTGAAATGAAATATTCATACATATTTCCTAAGGGTAGGCGGGGTTGGGATCATTATGGTATTGAGAGGCACTGAAAACTGTGAGAATAATAACCCGTAAAACAAACTACTCTGTCTTGCGCTATTCAATGATGTATTGCCTCGGTGTTTGCAAACAGAATAATTCAGCATTGCTGGATGGCGCTGTTTGTGTGTGTGGGTCTATGTATGTGGGTGGTTGGGTGGGTGATGGATATGTTTCAAAACCATTGGAGATGCACTTAAACAATGGCACACCCATCTTCGTTCCTGTCGATTGATGACAGTCTCAGATCACTTGCATTTAATATTTATCAGACAAATAAATTTCATATTGACCAGTATTCCTGAGATCAACAATGTGTTTAGGTCTTGTAGGCTAGATTTTCTGCTAGTGGCGATAGCAATGACGTGGTGTAAGCTAAGTTTAGCGACTTGTGAAATAACGATGATCTGGTGTAGGCTAAGTTAGCCATTTGTGACGTAGTCTAGATATGGTGTAAGCTAATTTAGCGACTTGTGAAGATAACGATGGTCTGGTGTGAACTAAGATAGCGACTTGTGATGATAACGATGATCTGGCACGAGCCCTTAAAGTGACAGAGCAAACAACAATATTTAAAGTAATGTGCTTTCACATCATATGCGTCAGTATAAAAACTGTTTTATAAAATATTTTTAAAAAATCTATTTCTGAGTTCATCGGTTTATTTTGCATCTATTGCCTTTGTGTGTTTGAATACACAATAGATACAAAAGAAACCATATTTTCACACACGATGTGTCTGTAGTAGACAGCTAGATACAAGCTAGCTAGCCTGTGACATGGAAAGATAGAGATAGATAGATAGACAGACAGACAGACAGACAGAGAGACAGACAGACAGACAGATATATATATAGAGAGATAGATAGATAGATAGATAGATAGAGAGATAGATAAATGAGTTTACAAATAAACATACGTAGATCATATTTTTGTCGTCCTAGCAAACACATCGCTTAAATTACCCTGACGCCAAATGAAATCTAAAATCACAGACACTATTTAAAAAAAATAAACCAACGCAAATAGAGCGGTCTTTAAATTACTGCCACCCTTGTCTAAGCCTGTTTTTTCTTTTTCCCACTCGCTTGTGTTGACATGACACAAACAAAACTCAAACTGTGACAATACTTTGGAAGAGAGCTCTGCAAACTATGGCTATGATTAACAAGAACTTTCTTTCACATTTAGCAAGGACCCAAATATCAAAGTCTGATACAGAGGTGTTTTTTTTTTTACCCTGGTATTCTTAAAATCTTCCGTGAATTCAAACCATGCTTTAACCTTCAGTTAAATACTATTAATAGAGCAAGGATTTTCACTTAAGTAAAATGTGGGGCATTTGTGCAACGCTTCATAATTACTACCTAGTAGGTCTACAGTTCAAGGCCGCGACATCTGTACACACAAAGTATCAGTGTGTAGACATCTAAGCCTTTCCAGTCAAATCTTACTCTCGCCAATCATAGAACTTTATTTCTACTTTGCAGTCAAATCTATACTCTTGCCAATCATAGAACTTTATTTATACTTTGCAGTCAAATCTTACTCTCGCCAATCATAGAACTTTATTTCTACTTTGCAGTCAAATCTATACTCTTGCCAATCATAGAACTTTATTTCTACTTTGCAGTCAAATCTATACTCTTGCCAATCATAGAAATTTTATTTCTACTTTGCAGTCAAATCTTACTCTTGCCAATCATAGAAATTTTATTTCTACATTCAGAATATAAATATCTTCTTCGCCCTCTTACGCTCATCTGCAAAATCAACAAAAGCGAGAAACTAACGCGAAATTCCGAAATAATCCCGCCAAACTCACTAACACACTTGAGCCAAGTTCTTTCATTTTGTCTTACGGGTAAAGGTACATGAAAGAATGAGATCCATAATTAATCATCAAAACTCCTTGCCTGCAGTTTAAAATAAAGCACACTTAAAACTCTCACAACTAATTACAGATTGTGGACAATAGTTTACTTGCGCCACACACATATGCTTGAGAGTGCTCCAGGAAATTGCTGGCAAAAATCCAAGTCCGAGACCTTGAACTATAAATGGGAAAGGATCTCGGCTATGTCAATGTTTCCATGAAGAGCAGAGTTCAAGAGTTCTCGAGGGCGCCTTCAACTTTGAACAAACTACTACTTAAACAGACTTCCCTTCATTCGTGCGACCAATGCACTGTGTGAATGTGTTACAAAATTAAAGCAAACAGATTTGTTTTTATTTGTGCGCACTGCGTGGCTTAAACTTAAACAGATTCGCTTTTTATTCGTGCGACTAGGCACTGTGTGACTGTGTTATAATTATTGTTAAATGGACGGCAGTTTTATACATCTGTTAAGTGGCTGTGCTGTTAAGTTATGGGTGCAATATTTAATGATTTACTTACACTGCATTGCGCACGTGAGCTCGTGAGGGTGAGTAGGAGTATAATTATTAGTCAAAAAATTGTTTAATGTCATATGTTTCATAATACTATCAAACTATATTTACCCCTCTGTAAAACTGCTAGCAGTTTTAGTTTGTTGTTGTGACCTTGACTTGGATTGTTGAGATGAGCATTACGTAACATAGCGCGCTCAAAGAATGTAATTGCAAAAATGAAACAGATGCTTAAGCTTTTTTAAGCTTTTTCATACTCAAGCAGATAAATACATAAATACATTCAACCAAGTAGAAACTAAAGGAATAGTCACACTATACCAGGCACAACTTAGGGAATAATCACACTCAGCCAGCCACAAATAAAGGCATAATCGCGTTCAGCCAACCACAGCTTAGGTCTAAATTATACTCAACCAGACAAAATTTAGGGCATAGTCACACTCAGCTAGACACATCTAAAGACATCAATGAAAGTAGAAAGGCTGCTTGTCCCTGTAAAAATATAATCAGGAAACATACATTAAGTTTTCAATTTATCGCTTTAGAACTCCATTCTTTCTTATATTCAAGTCTCAACTTACATTTTCCTGCAACAGTATTTATTAGCACGATACACGCATACAGCATAATACTTTTATGAGTGGTTTCACTAGAACAATGTAAAGTGTTAGCATACTATATACAAGCTTCTTAATTCAAACATCTGTAAAAATAATAGTCTACTCACATAGTACATCTCCATGTAAAACACAATAGCAAAATGCATGAAATATTCCTAAGTCCATTCTTTCTCAACCAGTCAATTAAATCACCATTAAGGTAACGGTCACCTTTCATGACCAGACTTCTTCCCACTCCTAATTCAAATTGATCAGAAAATAGAATTCTCTAAAGCAGGTAAACTTTATAATCTCAGCCCATTGGCTGGTCTCGTTCTCGTAAATCATAACCATTGGATAATAAAGCTACTCAGCAGTAGGAATTAGTTTGCATGACATCGGCAGTTTCTAGCATAGTTTCAACTCGAGTATTTACTTCAACTCAGACACACACAAAATTACCATCACATGTAGTGCCCAAGGTCAGGTCACTTCGACAATTTAACAATTATTATAACAATTTTGGTGCATAGTTAAGCTCTTAATGTACATGCACATCTATGTTGTATATATAAAGCTAGAGCCGTGTGCAAAAGAATTCGGTGCTTTTATCTTCTACCTAAGGAACTGTTTTAGCTAGTAGAGAATTTAATGCTATTCCTTTATATTTTTTTAATACAATTATTCTTTTAAAAGAACATTTTTGGTGAGTTAATAGCTACCCAATTCCAATTCAAATAGGCGAAAGAGAAATCTGCCTCAAACGATTTATACTGTTTTAAACACTTGAACTTATTTATATTTTTATTTAAAAACTTGCAAAGAATGACACTCAAATCGAACACGGTGCGTGAGTGAGCATAGCGCTTTTCTATTAGTGGACACTGAAGGTCAGCAATATCTATGTATCGCTTACTAACCTATTTGTAATTATATTTTCAATTTTAATTTTAAGGTTTTGATATTTTATATTTTAGGGTTAGAATACGAATTTAAAGGAGCTACTAACGCGAGTGCAGCGTGTCTGCACCCCCATCCCCTCTCCCCCAAATCTTGCAAGTTCCAGGAAGTCATGAGTTTTGAAAATTGTATATGTATTCAGACTTCAATTCGACTCTTAATAATATTAAGTTAGCAATTAATCTATTATTTTTATTCTTTCGCTATTTTTAGATAGAATAATCACCTCTGTAAAAAAATGTTTAAAAAGCTGATTGTTATCGAAAACAAATGATTCAAACAATTGCAGTTGTCAAGTGGACTGTTATAACAAACACACATGGACGTTAATATTTTCTCGCTTTAGAGCGATAACGTGCGCTTGTAATGTGTTTGCTACGAAAACGACCGCTGTTGCCACATGTCAACCATCGCTTTGTTGCCATAACAAATACAAACACTCACTGGAAGCGTTTTAGCAGTCCAAATGTCAGCAGATAGATGGACAGTCAGATAGATAGATAGATAGATAGATAGATAGATAGACAGACAGACAGACAGATAGATAGATAGATAGATAGATAGATAGATAGATAGATAGATAGATAGATAGATAGATATGTGTGTACGTGTGTAGGTACGAAGCCGCTCTTTAAAGTGGTTACTAAAAATTATATAAGAAAGATATAATGTTTCAAAATTCTAAATCCTTGGCAATGTATGAGGCACTTTTAGAAAAAAAATTCATGAACAGTGCATTTTTAACGTTTGTAAATATACAGGGTGGCCCAAAAGTAGGTTTACTGTTATTAAACTACCTTTTTGATTTGAGATTTGAAGAATGATACAATGTTGAAGGAGGACATTTTGAGCATCTGAGAGATTAAATTGTTTATGTTTATGTTAACAGGTATAACGAATTTCCCGCTGTTCTAGTGTCGAATTTTCAAATAAATAGTCTACGTGATAACTGTAAAGCTACTTTTGGGCCATCCTGTATGATATAACTCTGCACCAGTAAAGTGACTATGAAAATGGCTGGCGTGCTGGCTTACTATTTAAGCACGAATTGTCTATATTTTAACATAATTATCCGATACATACTTAAGATATAAGCGACATCGTTCACACGGAGACAAAGGATCTATAGAAAGGCTTCGATGACAGAAATTACTCTTTTGCACATTCAATACTTTTTCCTGTTGAGGAACAGAGCTCATTTCTTCTCTGTCATCTACAGGTCCAGTACACTCATGACTATTGTCTGTCATTTACAGGTCCAGTACACTCATAACTATTGTCTGTCATCTACAGGTCCAGTACACTCATAACTATTGTCTGTCATCTACAAGTACAGTACACTCGTGACTATTGTCTGTCATCTACTGGCACAGTACACTCATGACTATAGTTTGTTATCTACCGGTGTAGTACGTTCAGGACTTTAGCTTGTCATCTACGGGTACAGTACTCATGACTATAGTCTGTCATACTGGTACAGTACGTTCAGGACTTTAGCTTGTCATCTACGGGTACAGTACTCTCATGACTATAGTCTGTCATACTGGTACAGTACATTCATGACTATAATCTGTCATCTACTGGTACAGTATAATCAAAATTATAGTTTAGTTGATACAAAACGATGGTTTACTCACAACCACCCAAAGGATAGGTTAGATATGCACAATGTCTATGTTTTTGACAATAAAATGATCTTTAACTCTACTGAAATTATCCGTATTTATTTCGTAAGTGGATTAGTAATAAGAAATTCCAAGAAAAAATAAATGCTTCAAAGTAATGCATAATTGTAAGCCACATGTTTCGGTAGTCTATCAAATAATTAAAAATATCTCATAATGAGACTAAAAATATCTCATAATGAGACTAAAAATATCATAATGAGACTAAACAAATCTCATAATGAGACTAAAAATATCTCATAATGAAACTTTAAAAAATCTCATAATAAGACTAAAAATATCTCATAACCATAAGTTGTGCAAAAACATTTTACTATAAGTAGAACAAGTCAGGAAGAAATGGTTTTGGAACCTTTGCAATTGGGTTTGAATCCAGCCGACTTCAAATATCACGCGTGCGTCCGGTGTGCTACAGATTACGCACGCTTGTGATTCCGTAAGTAGCACAAAAAAGTACTTTCACTTGAAACCCAATGTTCTCATTTCTTCACTTTACCCACCCATGTCATTCTATTACTTCCTTCCTAGAACTTTAATTTCTTCTCACTCGGGCGTCAGTCTGCGGAGTCGGTTACAGTTTGCAAGGCAGCTCGTGATCTAAATCAAACAAAACAAAACGTCACGAATCTCTCTTAAGTAATATTGTTTCATTAATCACGTGTCACTGTGTCATAATGTCACATGGCGCATCACGTGCGTACTTGATAGAAGCGAACGGAATTTGGAGAAAATAGCGTTGTACAGTGAGGAAAAAAATGCATACCTAGACAGGAAGTTGTTTTCGTAGAGTTCGGTATTAAACTTCCCTCACCCCAATATGTGAGAGTGGGGCGAATAAAATATGTTTGGATGTAAACCCAAAGTTTAGGATGGTGGTGGGTGGTGGTGGTTACGCTAACATTCTTTCACCTTTGGAGCTTTCGAGTGACGCTTCGTCTTTAGATCTTCTATATTCTGGTTCTGTTCTGGTTTGCTCCTAAGGAATTTGGTTTCTCCATTGTATTCTGTGGACCCGACCACACCACTAAAAACCGGAGCGAACCAATGCAAGGCATATCCAATAGTGGAGTGAGTGAAATTAATCATTATTTTAAAAACAACAAAACTTTCTGAGAGGAAATCAGATTGTTTATCTAATTTCAAAATGCAAAATTATACTTAATCGAGATATAGAATACACAATGCTGCTAAACTTGTACACGAGCGTCAACAATACAGTAAACGAGAGCTGTTAAGGGAGACAATTAATACACGATCGTCAGCAATACAGTAAACGAGAGCTGCTAAGGGAGACAATTAATACACGATCGTCAACAATACAGTAAACGAGAGCTGTTAAGGGAGACAATTAATACACGAGCGTCAGCAATACAGTAAACGAGAGCTGTTAAGGGAGACAATTAATACACGATCGTCAGCAATACAGCAAACGAGAGCTGTTAAGGGAGACAATTAATACACGAGCGTCAGCAATACAGTAAACGAGAGCTGTTACGGGAGACAATTAATATACACTAATAACAGTTTTACAAGGTTGTCTGTATTCTCTCTTCCTTCAAGTTTCGATGCCATTTAAGTGAATTGAAAAGTCATGTTTGTATTTCCAATCGATTTGTTCCAGTTCCAGTCAATACTATCCTGTAGGACAAACACAGGTATACGTATTGATGGGAACAAAATGATTTCGGTCACCACTTCCCTGTGTTATGATGATCAGAAATGGTTTGTGTGAAAATTAGGTTGACTACGCAATAGGAAACATGGATGTTATCCTACACATCAATTACTATTCTTTGTTGTTTAGAAGACGTGAGGCGATTTTTTTGGTGTGACGGTGATAATGCAAATGGTGATGATAATGACGACGATGATCATGACAAGCACGAGCAAGATGACGATGGGAACCATGACAATAATCTTCTAGCAAATGTTTTAGAGGGCTATGCACTCTACTTTCAATACAACTCGGGGGTGGGTGGGTAAGAACCGTCTACCAAATTTCCGGGTGAATGGAATCTACAACATATGCAGAGAAGGCGTCACTTTTATTTTACTATTGATAGCGCTGTTGTTTTAGAATAACCAGTACGGATATATATACATGTATTTATCGAGCGCAGTCTCTGCCTGTTGTAGTCGCTGCTGTTCACCGCTGCATGGTCAGAGCAGATTTGGGTCTATGACGGTGATTCATCTAGTCCTCTACTAAAGTAGTTATCGATCGACCGTGTCGATCGTGTGTACCCGTGAGATTCGTCTCTTACGCACGCTTTTTCATCTCATTTCCATGAGTGCAATTTTATCAGCTTCAAAATGACGGAAAGCAGTGGGGGCGGGGGGTTGAGCCAGGTTTTTGTTTCTCTCGTAATAATGATACAGTGTATGTAACGCAGGATGGCAAATTCTTGTTTAAACAAGGAGAACAGTTGTGCGGGAGAAGAAATGAAGCGCAATGTTCTTGCGACTTTACTTAAAAACGTCATTAACTACGTAACACTTTACGGCTATGAGTGGCGGGCCTTGATTCTTTTTCCGCGATCCAACACCGTAAATTCACCTGTTTTCCACTGAACACGAAGCCACTACGTGCCCACTCTAAGATTACAACAAGGACTATGTTTGTTTTCTCCAATGAAATATGTACACATGTCGCTCAGTGTAGCAATCATTTCACACCTTAAATCACGTTTGACTAAATGATCAAATCATTTATGAATCAAAACATGAGCCAGGTTACATTTATAAAATACAATGCGCGTAATAGAGCCTTGTAACTTTTTCTGATTTTTCACATTACATAACTAAAGAAGAAAACGTTCCACTCAGAAACTAAGTTTGTGTTTTAATATTGGAAGAAAGCAATGAAATTATTTCAAGTAAGCGCAAGGAACCATGGTTTACAAGAAAACATCGTTGTCTAGAACAGGAGTGACAGTTAACCGTATCCAGAACGAATGCCTGAGCAAAGTCTATGGAGTTCTTCAGTCCGTTATGTTGTGTCGAAACTACGTTGCCATTCTCGTTGTTGTCGTCGGCGGATGCTGCCAGCCAAGCTGCAGCCTCAACCTTGGTAAGTACGATGAAGACTAAACATTGTTTGTCTTCTGATTTGTGTTTGATGACCAGATCATGCGATCTGTACGCCAAGGTAGGAGAGGTCAGCAAGTGATTTTTCTAATGGTCAATATATGTCGTTTGTCACGTTAGTTGGTGTACACCAAGTATTTACCAGATAAAGATAACTACCAATATCAGTTATGCTTCTTATCACGTTTGATTGGTTTACGTCAAGTATTAACCAGAAAATGTTTAATACCAAAATCGGCCATGTTTGCTGAGCTGATGTTGTTAATAAGTAAAATATAAATAATTTCATCTGACTACTATAGCTCGATATACTGACGTTACCATGTCTATCATTTTATCGAACACTTAACAACAATGACATTAACATAGTGTGTCTATCGTTTTATCAGTTACAGAAATTCTTAAGATCACATCTTGTATAGTTGTGTACTGAAAGAGAGAGAGAGAGAAAAAGAGAGAGCTTAGTGTTGAAGACCAGCTTTTCAAGAAGTCATTAAAATCCCTTGTAAAAGACTAATCGACATGCACAGCTCCAAACACTCCACTCACTCCACCCACCCCACCTACTCACCCACATGCACACACTTCACACGCTTCACACACACACACACACACACACAAAGACACACACACACACAGACACACACACGCTTCTGACATTCCACACACTTCACACATACATGACACACTTCACACATACACGACACACTTCACACATTCCACACACTTCACACACTTCAAACATACACGCACACACTTCACACATACGCACACTTCGCACGCTTGAGAGATAGACTTTAATGAGAAAGGGAAAGACTAATCGAGAGATAGACAGAGAGAAAGAAGAGAGAAAAGAAAGACAGAGAGTGTTTATTATTATTACGAATTCATAAATAAATAAACTGTGAAGAAATATACACAAATCAATTCCAGGACCAAATCCGAAAATGCACTATGCAGTCATCTACCATGTCTTCAATCATCTATCATGTCTTCTTTCATCTACTATATCTTCAATCATCTACCACGTCTTGAGTCATCTATCATGTCTTCAACCATCTACAGTGATCTTCAGTAGTCTTCTCTAGTCTTCTGTAGTCTACCTTAATCTAAGCAGTGACTTTGGGCAATGCAACATTGGCGAATTATGCTCTTAGCACACTGGAACAGCCGTTGTATCCACAACACGAAATCAATGTGTGTACATATTAATCATATAATCCAGTACATGTTGATTATGAGCACGAACACTATGTGTATGCTTGGTGCTCAACAGCTGCTTAAGCAGCGCGACTCAAAGTGAAAGTCTTTCTTCGAGCACCGTGGAAATTTACAGACGAATGTTGTTGTGCATTGTCTCCCCTTACCCGCTCAAGTACAATAATTATATAATCTTTTAAACAATCACCGGCTATATTTATAATTACATGAAACGATGGTGAAGAATCATTTGTCAAGACAATGGCTTAATCTTATAATACCGTTACGTACTACCGTTACTCCTTGTAATAAAACGCATATTTCTAAATTAAAAATAGAGTTTTTATTTCCTTAAGCAAGAGTTGTTGTTGTTTTTGTTGTTGCTGGCGTTTAGTGAAACAAGTGACGTGTTGTATTCATGTTGTATGCGGTAAACACCTATAATTGCGACCGCACTACGAAATCATGTTTACATTTTTCGTTAGGATTTCTTTTATGTTACAGTGGTTGCTGTCGATGAAACGTCGAACCTGACATCCGGTCATTTGCAGGAACTTCCATTTTTGGAATTTAATTCTACGCTGTTCTTGTATAGACTCACTCACACAACGACACCAGTGGAAGTACTGACAAATGGTATTCCTTTCGAAAGTTGACATGTTCTCAATACGTCTGTTACCCCCTCTATACTTACTTGAGTTTTAAAAGCGTGCTGATCTCCTATTGTTAAGAAAACGTTTTCATTTCACCACACGAAAGGACCAAAACTAGATTAAAATTATAATTCGGTCAGCTAAGAATAGTTAAGGTTTCCCTTCATAACAAGTAACTTTTATAATACTTGCACAGTGATCTGAATTACTATCTGAATTACTTGCATGTCCATACTCCCATTTAGGGTTAATAATACACATGTTTTAGTCAACAAAAGGGTATTATAATTTCATCATCACTTTCTATTCCCTGATTACCGATCAGTGTATCTTGAAATTGTTAAATTCACTCAATCACTATTTCACTTAATATTCACAAGAGGCAAATAATGTATAATTAAATTTTATCTCCATCATTAATTACTGTAATAAGTATGAAATACACAAAGTAATGGTCTGACTTATCTATAATATTTTTTTAAAAGAGACTAAAAAGTCCAATTATCGGTGTTTCCTTATCTTTTTTATTTTTATTTACAGTGTTCGAGTGGGTTAACACTAAGAACATGACCGCTATAATAGACACCACCGCGGATTGTCGGTTAGCAACCTTAGCAGAAATGATGCGCATACCCCTTATACGCACATCTATAGTCACGTGTCATGATATCACAAACTACGTCATAAGCGTCAGACCCACCATAGAGACGTACACAAGTGCTGCCTTTAGTTATACCCCGTACTATGGGAGCTGCCTTGCAAAAGCTGTGATGATCAGCGAATTTCCACCAGGTACACGATGTGTTGTACATTAATATATTGTCTGGTATTTAATGGCATACCAATCATGGTATACTGGCATGTTCATGGGCATGCTGTGTAATTCATTCAAGGTTTGCTGGATGTTGTAATGTTACAGTTTGTCAATGGTTTCTGGGCATGTCGTCTGTTATGTATTGATTTGTCCAAGATTTGCTGGTTTGTTTGGTAGGTACTGATTAGTCCATGATCTGTGGGCATATCTGTGGGATTGATTTGGACACGCCTTGCTGTTTGTGATTTTTGTGATGTACTGATTAACCCATGATTTGTTAACATGCTTGTAATGTGATAGTTTGTACTTGGTTTCTTGAAATGTCTATGATGTATTAATTTGACTATGGTTAGCAGTCATGATGTCTGTTACGTTCATCCTTGGCTTGTTAATATGTCTGTGATGTATTAATTTTTCCATGGCTTGTTAATATGTCTGTGATGTATTGATTTTCCATGGTTTGTTAATTTGTCTGTGATGTATTGATTTTTCCATGGTTTGTTAAATTGTCTGTGATGTATTGATTTTTCCATGGTTTGTTAAATTGTCTGTGATGTATTGATTTTTCCATGGCTTGTTAATATGTCTGTGATGTATTGATTTTTCCATGGTTTGTTAATTTGTCTGTGATGTATTGATTATTCCATGCCTTGTCAATATGTCTATGATGTATTTATTTGTCCATATTTTTAATATGTCTGTAATGTATTGGTTTCTGTAGGGTTTGTTATTATGTCTATGATGTATTGATTTTTCCATGGTTTGTTAATATTTTAATGTATTCTTTTGTCTAGGACTTGTTAATATGTCTGTGATGTATTTATTTGTCCATATTTTAATGTCTGTAATGTAATTGGTTTGTCTGGGGTTTGTTAATATGTCCTTGATGTATTGATTTGGTATAGTTTGTTAATAAATCTATGATATATTGATTTGTCTGGGTTTGTTAATATTTCTGTGATGTATTAATATGGTAGGGATTTAATACATCTGCGATGTATTGATTTGTCTGGGTTTGTTAATGTCTGTGAAGTATGGATTTGTCCAAGGTTTTTGATATATCAGTAATAAATTAAATTGCTTAAGATAGTTTTTTGGTCTATGCTGTTCCGATTTATCCAAGATTTTTATTGTCAGGTATGCCGTGTATTGGTTTTTCCAAGGTTTGGTGCCATCACCTTGATGTATAGATTTGTCCAATGTTTTTGAATGTTGTGATGAATTACGGGGTCGAATGTTATCGACAGTTGTGAAGCATACTGACTGGAGTTTGGTACGTTGAATGCCAAGTTAAACTTATTAAATTGTTCGAGGGTTTTGGTATATAGGATTATCAGATGCTGATGGATGTAATTCTACAGGCTTTAAGATTGCTACACTCGTACATAAAGTAATAGTGGTGCGAGCGATGTATTCGTATTTTTAAATAACTCGCATTCTCGTATTGATATTCCTCCAAGAAATTCAGTGCAATGAAAAAGATTTCCATCTAGTCTTTTAAATAACTCGCAATCTCGTATTGATATTCCTCCAAGAAATTCAGTGCAATGAAAAAGATTTCCATCTAGTCTTTTAAATAACTCGCATTCTCGTATTGATATTCTTCCAAGAAATTCAGTGCAATGAAAAAGATTTCCATCTAGTCTTTTATATAACTCGCATTCTCTTATTGATATTCTTCCAAGAAATTCAGTGCAATGAAAGAGATTTCCAGCTAGTCTTTTATATAACTCGCATTCTCTTATTGATATTCTTCCAAGAAATTCAGTGCAATGAAAGAGATTTCCAGCTAGCCTTTTATATAACTCGCATTCTCGTATTGATATTCTTCCAAGAAATTCAGTGCAATGAAAAAGATTTCCATCTAGTCTTTTAAATAACTCGCATTCTCGTATTGATATTCTTCCAAGAAATTCAGTGCAATGAAAGAGATTTCCAGCTAGTCCTTTATATAACTCGCATTCTCTTATTGATATTCTTCCAAGAAATTCAGTGCAATTAAAGAGATTTCCAGCTAGTCCTTTAAATAACTCGCATTCTCGTATTGATATTCTTCCAAGAAATTCAGTGCAATGAAAGAGATTTCCAGCTAGTCTTTTAAATAACTCGCATTCTCTTATTGATATTCTTCCAAGAAATTCAGTGCAATGAAAGAGATTTCCAGCTAGTCCTTTAAATAACTCGCATTCTCGTATTGATATTCTTCCAAGAAATTCAGTGCAATGAAAGAGATTTCCAGCTAGTCTTTTAAATAACTCGCATTCTCGTATTGATATTCTTCCAAGAAATTCAGTGCAATGAAAGAGATTTCCAGCTAGTCTTTTAAATAACTCGCATTCTCGTATTGATATTCTTCCAAGAAATTCAGTGCAATGAAAGAGATTTCCATCTAGTCTTTTAAATAACTCGCATTCTCGTATTGATATTCTTCCAAGAAATTCAGTGCAATGAAAGAGATTTCCATCTAGTCTTCAACTCGCATTCTCTTATTGATATTCTTCCAAGAAATTCAGTGCAATGAAAGAGATTTCCATCTAGTCTTCAACTCGCATTCTCTTATTGATATTCTTCCAAGAAATTCAGTGCAATGAAAGAGATTTCCATCTAGTCTTCAACTCGCATTCTCTTATTGATATTCTTCCAAGAAATTCAGTGCAATGAAAGAGATTTCCAGCTAGTCTTTTAAATAACTCGCATTCTCTTATTGATATTCCTCCAAGAAATTCAGTGCAATGAAAGAGATTTCCAGCTAGTCCTTTAAATAACTCGCATTCTCTTATTGATATTCTTCCAAGAAATTCAGTGCAATGAAAGAGATTTCCAGCTAGTTTTTTAAATAACTCGCATTCTCTTATTGATATTCTTCCAAGAAATTCAGTGCAATGAAAGAGATTTCCAGCTAATCTTTTAAATAACTCGCATTCTCGTATTGATATTCCTCCAAGAAATTCAGTGCAATGAAAAAGATTTCCAGCTAGTCTTTTAAATAACTCGCATTCTCGTATTGATATTCTTCCAAGAAATTCAGTGCAATGAAAGAGATTTCCAGCTAGTCTTTTAAATAACTCGCATTCTCGTATTGATATTCTTCCAAGAAATTCAGTGCAATGAAAGAGATTTCCATCTAGTCTTTTAAATAACTCGCATTCTCGTATTGATATTCTTCCAAGAAATTCAGTGCAATGAAAAAGATTTCCAGCTAGTCTTTTAAATAACTCGCATTCTCGTATTGATATTCTTCCAAGAAATTCAGTGCAATGAAAGAGATTTCCAGCTAGTCCTTTATATAACTCGCATTCTCGTATTGATATTCTTCCAAGAAATTCAGTGCAATGAAAAGATTTCCAGCTAGTCTTTTAAATAACTCGCATTCTCGTATTGATATTCTTCCAAGAAATTCAGTGCAATGAAAGAGATTTCCAGCTAGTCTTTTATATAACTCGCATTCTCTTATTGATATTCTTCCAAGAAATTCAGTGCAATGAAAGAGATTTCCAGCTAGTCTTTTAAATAACTCGCATTCTCGTATTGATATTCTTCCAAGAAATTCAGTGCAATGAAAAAGATTTCCATCTAGTCTTCAACTCGCATTCTCTTATTGATATTCTTCCAAGAAATTCAGTGCAATGAAAGAGATTTCCAGCTAGTCTTCAACTCGCATTCTCTTATTGATATTCTTCCAAGAAATTCAGTGCAATGAAAGAGATTTCCAGCTAGTCTTCAACTCGCATTCTCTTATTGATATTCTTCCAAGAAATTCAGTGCAATGAAAGAGATTTCCAGCTAGTCTTTTATATAACTCGCATTCTCTTATTGATATTCTTCCAAGAAATTAGTGCAATGAAAGAGATTTCCAGCTAGTCTTTTATATAACTCGCATTCTCGTATTGATATTCTTCCAAGAAATTCAGAGCAATGAAAGAGATTTCCAGCTAGTCTTTTATATAACTCGCATTCTCGTATTGATATTCTTCCAAGAAATTCAGTGCAATGAAAGAGATTTCCAGCTAGTCTTTTAAATAACTCGCATTCTCGTATTGATATTCTTCCAAGAAATTCAGTGCAATGAAAGAGATTTCCAGCTAGTCCTTTAAATAACTCGCATTCTCTTATTGATATTCTTCCAAGAAATTCAGTGCAATGAAAGAGATTTCCAGCTAGTCTTTTATATAACTCGCATTCTCTTATTGATATTCTTCCAAGAAATTCAGTGCAATGAAAGAGATTTCCAGCTAGTCTTTTAAATAACTCGCATTCTCGTATTGATATTCTTCCAAGAAATTCAGTGCAATGAAAAAGATTTCCATCTAGTCTTCAACTCGCATTCTCTTATTGATATTCTTCCAAGAAATTCAGTGCAATGAAAGAGATTTCCAGCTAGTCTTCAACTCGCATTCTCTTATTGATATTCTTCCAAGAAATTCAGTGCAATGAAAGAGATTTCCAGCTAGTCTTCAACTCGCATTCTCTTATTGATATTCTTCCAAGAAATTCAGTGCAATGAAAGAGATTTCCAGCTAGTCTTTTATATAACTCGCATTCTCTTATTGATATTCTTCCAAGAAATTCAGTGCAATGAAAGAGATTTCCAGCTAGTCTTTTATATAACTCGCATTCTCGTATTGATATTCTTCCAAGAAATTCAGTGCAATGAAAGAGATTTCCAGCTAGTCTTTTATATAACTCGCATTCTCGTATTGATATTCTTCCAAGAAATTCAGTGCAATGAAAGAGATTTCCAGCTAGTCTTTTAAATAACTCGCATTCTCGTATTGATATTCTTCCAAGAAATTCAGTGCAATGAAAGAGATTTCCAGCTAGTCCTTTAAATAACTCGCATTCTCTTATTGATATTCTTCCAAGAAATTCAGTGCAATGAAAGAGATTTCCAGCTAGTCTTTTATATAACTCGCATTCTCTTATTGATATTCCTCCAAGAAATTCAGTGCAATGAAAAAGATTTCCATCTAGTCTTTTAAATAACTCGCATTCTCGTATTGATATTCCTCCAAGAAATTCAGTGCAATGAAAGAGATTTCCAGCTAGTCTTTTAAATAACTCGCATTCTCGTATTGATATTCTTCCAAGAAATTCAGTGCAATGAAAGAGATTTCCAGCTAGCCTTTTATATAACTCGCATTCTCTTATTGATATTCTTCCAAGAAATTCAGTGCAATGAAAGAGATTTCCAGCTAGTCTTTTAAATAACTCGCATTCTCGTATTGATATTCCTCCAAGAAATTCAGTGCAATGAAAGAGATTTCCATCTAGTCTTTTAAATAACTCGCATTCTCGTATTGATATTCTTCCAAGAAATTCAGTGCAATGAAAGAGATTTCCAGCTAGTCTTTTAAATAACTCGCATTCTCGTATTGATATTCTTCCAAGAAATTCAGTGCAATGAAAGAGATTTCCAGCTAGCCTTTTATATAACTCGCATTCTCTTATTGATATTCTTCCAAGAAATTCAGTGCAATGAAAGAGATTTCCAGCTAGTCTTTTAAATAACTCGCATTCTCGTATTGATATTCCTCCAAGAAATTCAGTGCAATGAAAGAGATTTCCATCTAGTCTTTTAAATAACTCGCATTCTCGTATTGATATTCTTCCAAGAAATTCAGTGCAATGAAAGAGATTTCCAGCTAGTCTTTTATATAACTCGCATTCTCTTATTGATATTCTTCCAAGAAATTCAGTGCAATGAAAGAGATTTCCAGCTAGTCCTTTAAATAACTCGCATTCTCGTATTGATATTCTTCCAAGAAATTCAGTGCAATGAAAGAGATTTCCAGCTAGTCTTTTAAATAACTCGCATTCTCGTATTGATATTCTTCCAAGAAATTCAGTGCAATGAAAGAGATTTCCAGCTAGTCCTTTAAATAACTCGCATTCTCTTATTGATATTCTTCCAAGAAATTCAGTGCAATTAAAGAGATTTCCAGCTAGTCCTTTAAATAACTCGCATTCTCGTATTGATATTCTTCCAAGAAATTCAGTGCAATGAAAGAGATTTCCAGCTAGTCTTCAACTCGCATTCTCTTATTGATATTCTTCCAAGAAATTCAGTGCAATGAAAGAGATTTCCAGCTAGTCTTTTAAATAACTCGCATTCTCTTATTGATATTCTTCCAAGAAATTCAGTGCAATGAAAGAGATTTCCAGCTAGTCTTCAACTCGCATTCTCTTATTGATATTCTTCCAAGAAATTCAGTGCAATGAAAGAGATTTCCAGCTAGTCTTCAACTCGCATTCTCTTATTGATATTCTTCCAAGAAATTCAGTGCAATGAAAGAGATTTCCAGCTAGTCTTTTATATAACTCGCATTCTCTTATTGATATTCTTCCAAGAAATTCAGTGCAATGAAAGAGATTTCCAGCTAGTCCTTTAAATAACTCGCATTCTCGTATTAATATTCTTCCAAGAAATTCAGTGCAATGAAAGAGATTTCCAGCTAGTCCTTTAAATAACTCGCATTCTCGTATTGATATTCCTCCAAGAAATTCAGTGCAATGAAAGAGATTTCCAGCTAGTCCTTTAAATAACTCGCATTCTCGTATTGATATTCCTCCAAGAAATTCAGTGCAATGAAAGAGATTTCCAGCTAGTCTTCAACTCGCATTCTCTTATTGATATTCTTCCAAGAAATTCAGTGCAATGAAAGAGATTTCCAGCTAGTCTTTTATATAACTCGCATTCTCTTATTGATATTCTTCCAAGAAATTCAGTGCAATGAAAGAGATTTCCAGCTAGTCCTTTAAATAACTCGCATTCTCGTATTAATATTCTTCCAAGAAATTCAGTGCAATGAAAGAGATTTCCAGCTAGTCCTTTAAATAACTCGCATTCTCGTATTGATATTCCTCCAAGAAATTCAGTGCAATGAAAGAGATTTCCAGCTAGTCTTTTATATAACTCGCATTCTCTTATTGATATTCTTCCAAGAAATTCAGTGCAATGAAAGAGATTTCCAGCTAGTCCTTTAAATAACTCGCATTCTCGTATTGATATTCTTCCAAGAAATTCAGTGCAATGAAAGAGATTTCCAGCTAGTCTTTTAAATAACTCGCATTCTCGTATTGATATTCTTCCAAGAAATTCAGTGCAATGAAAGAGATTTCCAGCTAGTCCTTTAAATAACTCGCATTCTCTTATTGATATTCTTCCAAGAAATTCAGTGCAATTAAAGAGATTTCCAGCTAGTCCTTTAAATAACTCGCATTCTCGTATTGATATTCTTCCAAGAAATTCAGTGCAATGAAAGAGATTTCCAGCTAGTCTTCAACTCGCATTCTCTTATTGATATTCTTCCAAGAAATTCAGTGCAATGAAAGAGATTTCCAGCTAGTCTTCAACTCGCATTCTCTTATTGATATTCTTCCAAGAAATTCAGTGCAATGAAAGAGATTTCCAGCTAGTCTTTTATATAACTCGCATTCTCTTATTGATATTCTTCCAAGAAATTCAGTGCAATGAAAGAGATTTCCAGCTAGTCCTTTAAATAACTCGCATTCTCGTATTAATATTCTTCCAAGAAATTCAGTGCAATGAAAGAGATTTCCAGCTAGTCCTTTAAATAACTCGCATTCTCGTATTGATATTCCTCCAAGAAATTCAGTGCAATGAAAGAGATTTCCAGCTAGTCCTTTAAATAACTCGCATTCTCGTATTGATATTCCTCCAAGAAATTCAGTGCAATGAAAGAGATTTCCAGCTAGTCTTCAACTCGCATTCTCTTATTGATATTCTTCCAAGAAATTCAGTGCAATGAAAGAGATTTCCAGCTAGTCTTTTATATAACTCGCATTCTCTTATTGATATTCTTCCAAGAAATTCAGTGCAATGAAAGAGATTTCCAGCTAGTCCTTTAAATAACTCGCATTCTCGTATTAATATTCTTCCAAGAAATTCAGTGCAATGAAAGAGATTTCCAGCTAGTCCTTTAAATAACTCGCATTCTCGTATTGATATTCCTCCAAGAAATTCAGTGCAATGAAAGAGATTTCCAGCTAGTCTTTTATATAACTCGCATTCTCTTATTGATATTCTTCCAAGAAATTCAGTGCAATGAAAGAGATTTCCAGCTAGTCCTTTAAATAACTCGCATTCTCGTATTGATATTCTTCCAAGAAATTCAGTGCAATGAAAGAGATTTCCAGCTAGTCTTTTAAATAACTCGCATTCTCGTATTGATATTCTTCCAAGAAATTCAGTGCAATGAAAGAGATTTCCAGCTAGTCCTTTAAATAACTCGCATTCTCTTATTGATATTCTTCCAAGAAATTCAGTGCAATTAAAGAGATTTCCAGCTAGTCCTTTAAATAACTCGCATTCTCGTATTGATATTCTTCCAAGAAATTCAGTGCAATGAAAGAGATTTCCAGCTAGTCTTCAACTCGCATTCTCTTATTGATATTCTTCCAAGAAATTCAGTGCAATGAAAGAGATTTCCAGCTAGTCTTTTAAATAACTCGCATTCTCTTATTGATATTCTTCCAAGAAATTCAGTGCAATGAAAGAGATTTCCAGCTAGTCTTCAACTCGCATTCTCTTATTGATATTCTTCCAAGAAATTCAGTGCAATGAAAGAGATTTCCAGCTAGTCTTCAACTCGCATTCTCTTATTGATATTCTTCCAAGAAATTCAGTGCAATGAAAGAGATTTCCAGCTAGTCTTTTATATAACTCGCATTCTCTTATTGATATTCTTCCAAGAAATTCAGTGCAATGAAAGAGATTTCCAGCTAGTCCTTTAAATAACTCGCATTCTCGTATTAATATTCTTCCAAGAAATTCAGTGCAATGAAAGAGATTTCCAGCTAGTCCTTTAAATAACTCGCATTCTCGTATTGATATTCCTCCAAGAAATTCAGTGCAATGAAAGAGATTTCCAGCTAGTCCTTTAAATAACTCGCATTCTCGTATTGATATTCTTCCAAGAAATTCAGTGCAATGAAAGAGATTTCCAGCTAGTCTTTTATATAACTCGCATTCTCTTATTGATATTCTTCCAAGAAATTCAGTGCAATGAAAGAGATTTCCAGCTAGTCTTTTATATAACTCGCATTCTCTTATTGATATTCTTCCAAGAAATTCAGTGCAATGAAAGAGATTTCCAGCTAGTCCTTTAAATAACTCGCATTCTCTTATTGATATTCTTCCAAGAAATTCAGTGCAATGAAAGAGATTTCCAGCTAGTCTTTTAAATAACTCGCATTCTCGTATTGATATTCTTCCAAGAAATTCAGTGCAATGAAAGAGATTTCCAGCTAGTCTTTTAAATAACTCGCATTCTCGTATTGATATTCTTCCAAGAAATTCAGTGCAATGAAAGAGATTTCCAGCTAGTCTTTTAAATAACTCGCATTCTCGTATTGATATTCCTCCAAGAAATTCAGTGCAATGAAAGAGATTTCCAGCTAGTCTTTTAAATAACTCGCATTCTCGTATTGATATTCCTCCAAGAAATTCAGTGCAATTAAAGAGATTTCCAGCTAGTCTTCTTCCTGACGCACTCAGAGTAGCATCCTATAATCTGCTTTGACGTGTTTCCAAAATTAGAATTAGAAAAGAAGCCATTTTGAAATAAATGAGCAGATTTGCTAGATATGACTAATGCAATTTGCAAGCATGTGTTGCCCAGGTACCTTTGCTGTTAAACCTCCTGAGACAAGGACAGATGGTGTGCATTAGACTAGACAAATACTATCGTGATGGCTGTGATGACATGGCCGATAAAGAGATAAAAGTAAACGGAGTCTCTTAATTCAGTCTTCCTAAAATAGTCATTTATTTTGTGAAGAAATTTATACAGCTTGTAGAAATTACAACATAGACACTAATTATTAATTTATTACAACTGATATATAAAACATACATATACAACTAACACATATACATATGCACACATACACATATGCATAAACACACAAAGTACAAATATAGTATTGATTTATATTTTAAGAAATTTATACAGCTTGTAGAAATAACAACATAGACACTAATTATTAATTTATTACAACTGATATATAAAACATACATATACAACTAACACATATACATATGCATACATACACATATGCATAAACACAAAAAGTACAAATATAGTATTGATTTATATTTAAGAAATATGGAACATCTTTACTAGATTTCCATACGGAGTGCATAATTAATTTCTCACATTAGATTCATATAATTATTTTTAAAAATTAAAAAGGAAAAAAAAGAAATAGCAGATTAAATCGAACCAAATCTGATTTCTTTAGGAGTTTTTAGTTCTTGAGTAAGCACATTGCCAGTATATAAACAAAACTTTAAGTCTGTTTGAAATGAAATGATCAATAAACGAGGATTTTATCCTTTTTTCAATTCAATTGGGGAATTTCAATTGGGGAACATATTTTACATGAAGATATTTCATTGTTGACGTTTCTTAGAAACGAATTATTACCCTTGTATGTAATTATAAAAGTACGATTTCTAAAAGATAGCAAAAGTAATTCAACTGATACTGATTCAATAACTTCATTATTTCAAACAGAACTGGAATAATATTTTTATTTTTATAAAGACATATGGGTTGTAAGATTGTAAAGTATTTATATGGTGCGGAATAAAAAAAAATGTAATTGAAATTTTAAATCCAAAGCACGTTTTTAGGATTTGAAAATCTAGAAGACGACAGCAACAAAGATTGTTTATTAAGTTTAGCTTCATTAATGATGAAGTAGTAACTGAAGTAACAACAACATGGTTTAAGAAAATGAGAAAGTAAGTTTGGTAGTAATTTTTAGACTTATTGGAAACAACCTGGTCATATTCATTGCACGAAAGAAAAAGAGAGTGACGTCACGTTTCAATAAAAATAGATTTTGTTACAATTTGTAACGTACACCTTGTCTTGTAGCTCCTCTTTCAAGCAGAGAGCTCAGTCAAAAGGTAAACAACCGACATTTAATATTCGTATGAAGAAAAGAAGTTTGTAATAGAAGTTTGAAATGAAATTTAAAAATAAAATTAAGTATAAATTTGAAATGAAATGGAAAAAGTGTTCTAAAATTTTGAACTGAACTGAAAAGTGTGTGACGGAATTTTGAACTAAAATGAAAAATGTGTGAGAGAATTTTGATCTGAGAGCTCTTTTGTGTCTCGCAAGAGCTGTAGTGATTGTTTACCGCTCTCCATGCGGTCACGCAATCTTATTGATGAACCTTTCCAACCTAAGTACGCATTAGATTATTTTTTTACAGGCGTGCCCACAAGTAATTATACTTTTATAAATGCATTCTAATCCGTGTATCAAAATACACTTTGGATCATTTGTTTACAGGAGTGCCCACACGTAATTATATTGTTTACTATATGTATTCTAATCCGTGGGTACTCAGTTCAACATCTGTTTACAGGCTTGCCTTTTGGTAATATTATCTACTACAGGAATTCGAACCCGTGTATCTAAGTACTCAGTTCATCATCTGTTTACAGGCTTGCCTTTTGGTAATATTATCTACTACAGGAATTCGAACCCGTGTATCTAAGTACTCAGTTCATCATCTGTTTACAGGCTTGCCTTTTGGTAATATTATCTACTACAGGAATTCGAACCCGTGTATCTAAGTACTCAGTTCATCATCTGTTTACAGGCTTGCCTTTTGGTAATATTATCTACTACAGGAATTCGAACCCGTGTATCTAAGTACTCAGTTCATCATCTGTTTACAGGCTTGCCTTTTGGTAATATTATCTACTACAGGAATTCGAACCCGTGTATCTAAGTACTCAGTTCATCATCTGTTTACAGGCTTGCCTTTTGGTAATATTATCTACTACAGGAATTCGAACCCGTGTATCTAAGTACTCAGTTCATCATCTGTTTACAGGCTTGCCTTTTGGTAATATTATCTACTACAGGAATTCGAACCCATGTATCATCACGAGCACTATATTCGATTGTTTTTTAAGCCCTTCAGAAATGATGGGGGGTTTATTCATAGTATTGTAATCTGTTTGTTGCTGGCTCTGCAGTCTGTGGGTGTCCTCTTTATTCTCGAATGCTTTCACAACATTCACAAATTATATATAATATATTGATAAGTATTTTAATTCGTTTATCAATAGACATTTCACACAATTTAAGCAATTCCTTAATTAGTATGTCAATTTATCAAGAACAGTACAGTCCCCTTACATCCTTTCGCACAGTTAAATACTATGTTGATAAGTTGTTTGCGATGAGCAGAGTTTGACTGTTTCACACAATATCTTGGACTACAGAAGTACTGCCAACTATTTTTCATGAGTTCAGTGTCGACTGTCTTATTACTTTCTTGCACAGACTTATATACTGCCAGAAATGACAGTAAATTATGGAGTGGTTCTCGTTCTTGAACGCCATAACAGAAAATGGAGGTGAGAGAGAGATGAATATTAATTGACTGACGTAACGTCATCAAAGCTGCTGAGCCCATCTAAAGAGGCATCACAAGTTTATAAAGTATTTGGTATATCAGTCTTTTCTAAATCCGTCATTATTGATGTCACCTAGTTAGAATTTTACTGAGCAAGAAACGGCATTTTTTAAAATGTAAATATTCAGCTGACTTTCAAAACAACGGAGGCATTTCAGTATTGCTATGCACAGTCAATTGCACTCACTCGTTTTTAAATCAAAGCGCAGGTAATGTCAGCAACTAAAAAAGGAAAAGGATTTTTAAAAATTATTTTGTACACCAAATGTGCCTCGAACATAGTACATAATGTATTTTTAGAAGCTGTTTTATTTTGTACACCAAATGTACCTCGAACTTACTACAGAATGTATTTTTAGAAGCTGTTTTATTTTGTACACCAAATGTACCTCGAACTTACTACAGAATGTATTTTTAGACTGTTTTTATTTTATACTTCCCTCATTTGACCCAATTTGGGTAAAAGTATAATTATTTTATTTTTAAGTGCAGTGTTATTATGTTTATTTACAATGAGTATATAAATGGACAACATAAAGACACGTTTACTTTTTCAAATACTCTTTAACGAACGCATGCATCTGGTCTTGGCTTTGTACATTGCTTGCAAACAGATAGTTCAATCTACCCAAGGTGCTACAACTCCACAGCCATACCTCTCCTAACGCGCGCCATGGGAGCCTGGCCAGTCGAGGATGAAGAAATAGCACAGACCACGAAATGGCTCAGAGCCGTGGATATGCGTTCAGCGATGCTTTACGTCACTGTCCTGGGATCGTCCAACTTCCTGGTGCAATTTAAAGAACTGGTAGTATGGGCTTGTCCTGAAATAATTCATGTGTGAATGTGTGGTTATGTGATTATGTGCAATTATCTGCGTGGGAATGAGTGTGTTGGTATGTATGAATGAGTGAACATATACGAACATCAATAAGAACATCTGAAGTAAAGGAAAGTGGATGATCATTTCAACTCATCAGAAACGTAATGAAATGACAATTGTAAAGACAGAGATATAGAACGGATTGCTTTTACTAAAGCACATGTACAATTATTTCTTTAATTTAACATTATGATCCAAACATTTCTATAAATAATATATTTATACAAGTTAAAACATAACTGAGCAACAGCTATAGTATATTAATTCAAATATCTGAAAGATTTGAAATGCTTCATGTTCTGCAAATTTTAAGGACAGAGTATGCGCCAACAAAGGATTTTAATGTCTTCATTTCGTTCTTCTTGTGGTCAACAGCCTGTGACCTTGCCGTCCACGCTTCACTGGATCTTTGTGGCCACAGACTCAATATCTTTGCCTTCCACAAACTTTTCTGTCGGTTCTACCATCATGGTCCATTCGGAAGATTATCTGCAGGAGTTCTCCGTCTCGTGGAGAAACGTACCCGGTATAAATGAGGTAATGTGTTTACACCCAAATAGAAAAAAATCCTGTACGTGACTGGTTATGTCGGTCCAAATCCAAAGAAATTGAATTGCGTTTGCATTAATTACAAAGTGCACGCATATACCTTAATTTGTTAAAATGTAAATTGTATTTAACAAATGATTTGTATGAAGTAACACTGGACAAGTAATGGTAATGTACTCTTCTTTCACCACAGTAGATGATATTCAGAAGTGTTGCGGTCCAACTAAAAAGGGAAATAATTCTGGTGGTATCTGGTAATATCTGAATTAATTACTAATCCATTTGGTGTACATCTAAATCGGGCCTTTCAAACTTTGAAAAAATATGTAAGGACCCAAAGGTGTTTTGAATAGCATGTATCTCTACCGCAAACGAGCATTAGAAAAAAGTGTATTTATGTATTTACCTCCCTTTCTGTTTGTACATATTATGTGCCAGCAACACACATGGCCATTTGGTGTACAGAAATTCAATTACACCAGATGTGAACTCTATGGTAAGCTATACGCTTGGGGTTTATTTCTTATTCAATATCAGCCCTGTCTTTCTTTATTTCCATGTACACATAAATACTTGCACTCCTGGCAAAACGCGTGCTTACAGACACATACAAGCAAGTTTACAAACAGAGACCATACGAAGAATACACGTCCACGTACGTGCGCGCGCTAATGCCGATTGTGTTCGTGTTGTATTATTTTGTTAGCTTTAATGTGCAATCAATAATCGTGTACACTTGTATTGTGCTCCTGACACCGACAGAGCAACAGTAATGGAATATTAGCTCTTCCAAGTAATAAAGCAATAAACCCCTGGATGTGTGCGTATCATGGTATAATCCTTTGATACCCCGGATGAATGCAAACATTTTACCGGAAATGGTTGTGAAACACCGTCAGCTTCATGAACGAATATCGTGACTTTCTCGGTGAATGAAAATTCGTTTCTGAGTAATGGGTTTATCACGTGACCACCCTCTGTTGGGATAATCTGAGTACAGCACATTGTTCTCTGTTCTATCATTTCATTCATTTGGGCTGTCCTTTTAGATGGAGAGAGAGAGAGAGAGAGAGAGAGAGAGAGAGAGAGAGAGAGAGAGAGAGAGAGAGAGAGAGAGAGAGAGAGAGAGAGAGAGGGGGGGAGGCAAATTACGAAAGTCTCATAATTCAGTCATTATTACCTATTAATGCCTGTAACAAGGCTTTAAAAATTGTGTAAATATAAAAGAAGCAGTGATGAGGAGCGATGGAGTACTATCATATAAGAATACTCAATGATGACATTTGATAATGCGATTTTATACATTACCACACAATGATGACATTTGATAATGCGATTTTATACATTACCACACAATGATGACATTTGATAATGCGATTTTATACATTACCACACAATGATGACATTTGATAATGCGATTTTATACATTACCACACAATGATGACATTTGATAATGCGATTTTATACATTACCACACAATGATGACATTTGATAATGCGATTTTATATATAATATCACGCAAAAATGACATTTGATAGCATAATTGTACTTTTTCTGCTCTTAATGCTTTGCTCCCTGTAAACTAACAATAGAATTTAATTATGTAGGTCGAGAGTTATTTCTTGATGAAAGCCCTACAGACTGCCCAGACCCTGCATAGGGAACTCAACGACACCACGAGTTACTTCTCAGAGGTATGCTGTGAGCCTCTTTCCATAATTTATGTTGTTATAAATGTGTAAGTATGTTTGTCATGAATGTGAAAGTATGTTTGTTATGAATGTGTAAGTATATTTGTTATGAATATATATGTTTGCTTTAAATGTGTATGTTTGTTGTAAATGTGTATGTTTGTTATTAATGTATAAGTATGTTTGTTATGAATGTGTAAGTATGTTGTGAATGTGTGAGTGAGTTGGTTATGAATATGTATGAATATTTGTTATTAATGTGTATGTTTGTTATAAATGTGTAAGCATGTTTGTTATTATTGTGTATGTTTGTTATGAATGTGTAAATATGTTTGTTATGATTGTGTACAAATGTTTGTTATAAATATGTATGTATATGTTTTATGAATGTGTATGTTTACTTGTTATGATGTGTATGTTTATTATGAATATGTATGTATATGTGTTATGAATGTGTATGCTTACTATAAATATTTAAGTATGTTTGTTATGAATGTGTAAGTATGTTTGTTATGATTGTGTAAGTATACTTGTTATGAATGTGTA
The DNA here is from genome assembly GCA_028829895.1 of Sinotaia quadrata. Lineage (NCBI taxonomy): Eukaryota > Metazoa > Mollusca > Gastropoda > Architaenioglossa > Viviparidae > Sinotaia > Sinotaia quadrata. Next base: position 8,904,477 of record CM054182.1, read on the forward strand.
AGTATGTTTGTTATGAATGTGTAAGCACGTTTGCATTAGGAAAGGTCATATAAAGACATCTGACCAGAAGTGCTCAGCGTGATGAATATATCAAATGTCATAGCATGTTCGATAGCGCGTAGTGAAAACAAATAATATTTTTTTCACCCGTGCTATCAACTTTACAAGTGTCTGTCAAGCAGAAATGAATCAATCTGGTTTTGTTTTGCAATACAACCCTCGTGTAGAGAGATGGGGGAGAGGGAGGGAGAGGATAAGAGAGGGAGAGAAGAATAGAGAGGAGAGGGGGAGTGAGAAGAGAGGGAGGAGAAAGAGAGGGAGGAGAAAGAGAGGGGGAGAGAGAGAGGGAGAGGGAGAAATACAATAGAAATAGAGTCAATACAAATCACAGGAAGTTCTATCAGAGAATACAAATGTAGTTATTAGAGATATGTAATAATAGTATTCACCTAACTTGATTCAGCATGGTCTTAGCAGTCCTTCATGCAAATTGTCACAATTTAATGTTCAGTTCAGTTTTATCAGTTAGTGATGAGTGTCAGCTAAAAGGTCATGTGACTCCTTTTTTTTATAATAATTTGACTGCTCCTTCTTTGTCTCGGTGGTGTGTGCATGTGTGTTGTTATAACATCATTGGGTGAAGAAAAACTGTTCCTTTCAAGGTCTCTGAAGAGAACCAGAGAGAAATTCATAACTTTTGTACTAAGAATTAGAGAGCCTTATCAGGCCATGAGACTCTGTGGGATGGTTAACTATATTATATTCTTGTTTGTAAAATGTTTGTATGTCCTCATTGTATATGTCATTATTTGTATTTTATCGATGTTCTTGCTATGTAGTGCGCATTTAGGTATTTGTTAATAAATTTTATTTCTTTATTTATCAACACCCTTGACCTATTTTGTATTATAACTAGGTTATAAAATGTTAGAGTAGTGCGTGGGCTTAATAAATGACACAGTTGGGTGGTATAGCCTTTCAGGTGTTCACGTAAGCCAGGTCAAATTTGTTTCTGTAGTGTTCATTAAAATAATAGAGATTACTCTGGGGAGAGTGAAAGGGGTACTCTTCCAGCCTGTCGCCCACAAGCTGAGAGGTGCAAATTATCTTAGATGTGGAGATGATACATTTTCTCATAATTAAAGAGATCTCTTAATAATTTCAAAATACCTGTTGCAGTAAGAAACTAGAGACTAGAGGATAAGAGGGTAACAGATACAAGAGATTAACAGCCACAAGAGAGTGAGAAACCAGAGACTATAGGGTATAGGGTGAGAGAGTAGCAGAGACCAGAGATTAAGAGAGACAAGAAAGTAAGAAACTATAGACTTTAAGGGACTATAGGGTGAAAGAGTAACAGAGACAAAGCAGTAAGAAACTAACGGATAAGACGGTAACAGAGACAAGACAGTAAGAAACTAACGGATAAAATGGTAACAGAGACAAGACAGTAAGAAACTAACGGATAAAATGGTAACAGAGACAAGACAGTAAGAAACTATAGACTATAAGATGACTAGAAGGTACGAGACTAACTAGGACCAGAGAGTAACAGAGTAATGGAGACCAGACAGTTTTAGAGAACACAGAATGGGAGTGACCAACTAGTACAAGAGACACAAACCAGAGTGAGTGAGAGAGAGAGAGAGAGAGAGAGAGAGAGAGCGAGAGAGAGAGAGAGAGAGAGATAACACGAAACAGGAAGAGATAAAACACAGAGAGAAGCTGAGAGAAAGAGCTTAACAAAGAGCCTAGAACGATTGCTTTGTTTAATCTATTATTTGAAGTACACATTATCACCATTACAGATAAGCCCATGTCAGACATAACACTAAGTAATTAATTTGGTTGTTATATGGTTGTTATAAAAACTTTTTTCTGTGTGATGCAATGTGCATATTAACAATTAGGGCGAGAGAGTAGAAAGTGAAAGAGAGCGGGGAGAGAGTTATCTAACTAATTATTTTCTAGTAAACATTACCCTTCTCATTAATTTATTTAATTTGTGACAATGAGATTCACTATTATAGAGTTTCACAAAGCACAAATTATTAATCTGCTTGATTACGCTGATTTTCCGGGTTTTAGTTTTCAGGCCTCCTGTCAACGGCTGTCAATCTCTCGATGACGCTATATCATGTGGACAACAATAGATCATTACAAAGAGTGAGTGCTTTTATTAATTTTCCATGTGGACAACAATAGATCATTACAAAGAGTGAGTGCTTTTATTAATTTTCCATGTGGACAACAATAGATCATTACAAAGAGTGAGTGCTTTTATTAATTTTCGACGTGGGGATAACATCTGCACCACACATTTCCGTTTGTTTATCAAAACTTCGAAAATGAATAGCATTATTCTTAATGACGTACAAGTGAGTGTGTTTTTGAACATGATCCCACTGAACACGGGTACCTGGAGAGTAAAAAAGGTCTCTCTCTCTCTCTCTCTCTCTCTCTCTGTGTGTGTGTGTGTGTGTGTGTGTGTGTGTGTGTACGTGTGCTTGTTCATTATAGCTGACTTATTTAGTTGTTTTAAAGATATTCCGAAGAGTGATTTGCGTGCTTGACACAAAGTGCTGTATAGGTTTACTTTATGTGTTCTAATTTTCGATAATTTCTTTCTTGTATACTCGTGGCTGCGCTATTTCAGACAAACTTCTACATATTTCGATAATGCATGACTCTAACGCATTCTTTAGAATTTATGGTGTACGTTTACAGATAGGCAACTGGACGTCCTATGGCGGTTTGGTTTTCGAGGACAGTTGTGCCAGTACCCTCCGTGATCCGTCAATAATTAGAATTTCTGTCGTGCACGTACGTAGAATTACTCGATTTTAATATACCTGGTCCCTTAAACTTATTTTCTTTATTTAGTCTGGGATAGCCTGATTTCAATATACCTGGTCCCTTAAAATTATTTTCTTTATTTAGTCTGATTTTAATATACACGGTCCCTTAAACTTATTTTCTTTATTTAGTCTGATTTTAATATACACGGTCCCTTAAACTTATTTTCTTTATTTAGTCTGATTTTAATATACACGGTCCCTTAAACTTATTTTCTTTATTTAGTCTGGGATAGCCTGATTTCAATATACCTGGTCCCTTAAAATTATTTTCTTTATTTAGTCTGATTTTAATATACCTGGTCCCTTAAACTTATTTTCTTTATTTAGTCTGATTTTAATATACCTGGTCCCTTAAACTTATTTTCTTTATTTAGTCTGATTTTAATATACACGGTCCCTTAAACTTATTTTCTTTATTTAGTCTGGGATAGCCTGATTTCAATATACCTGGTCCCTTAAACTTATTTTCTTTATTTAGTCTGATTTTAATATACACGGTCCCTTAAACTTATTTTCTTTATTTAGTCTGGGATAGCCTGATTTCAATATACCTGGTCCCTTAAACTTATTTTCTTTATTTAGTCTGGGATAGCCTGATTTCAATATACCTGGTCCCTTAAACCTATTTTCTTTATTTAGTCTGATTTTAATATACACGGTCCCTTAAACTTATTTTCTTTATTTAGTCTGATTTTAATATACACGGTCCCTTAAACTTATTTTTTTTATTTAGTCTGATTTTAATATATACGGTCCCTTAAACTTATTTTCTTTATTTAGTCTGATTTTAATATACACGGTCCCTTAAACTTATTTTCTTTATTTAGTCTGGGATAGCCTGATTTCAATATACCTGGTCCCTTAAACTTATTTTCTTTATTTAGTCTGATTTTAATATACACGGTCCCTTAAACTTATTTTCTTTATTTAGTCTGGGATAGCCTGATTTCAATATACCTGGTCCCTTAAACTTATTTTCTTTATTTAGTCTGATTTTAATAAACACGGTCCCTTAAACTTATTTTCTTTATTTAGTCTGGGATAGCCTGATTTCAATATACCTGGTCCCTTAAACTTATTTTCTTTATTTAGTCTGGGATAGCCTGATTTCAATATACACGGTCCCTTAAACCTATTTTCTTTATTTAGTCTGATTTCAATATACACGGTCCCTTGAACCTATTTTCTTTAAAAATTTCTTGAACGAACTCTTGGATAAATAAATGGTGGTGGATCAGTATATATAAGGATTGGAAAGCCGCAGGTGTGGAAAAGTTTTGATTGCGAGGTTAGATGTTTGAATGATAGTTTGTTGCAAGGATTATTAAACATACAGATGTGAAAGAAAGCTTAGAAAATGCTATATGATTATGTTTATTTTGCGGGGTGGGTGTCTTCTTGGTTTTTCTAACCGTCTATTTCTGTGATTTTCCTAAGGCGCCACCTTTCATTTTCCGCTTTACCGATGAGAATGGCACAACACAATACAAAGGATATTCCATCGATATTCTGTCCGAGATAGCACAGCGCTTAGACTTCAACTACCGCTTCGTGGAACCTGAAGATGGTCAGTTTGGGGTACGCAATTCTAATGGAACCTGGACTGGTGTCATTGGCGATATCATCTCTGGAGTAAGTATCTCTTTAGTGACAGTTGTTACAGACTCTTTAGTGACAGCTATTACAGACTCACTAGTGACAGCTGTAACAGACTCAATAGTGACAGCTGTTACAGACTCACTAGTGACAGCTGTTACAGACTCAATAGTGACAGCTGTTACAGACTCACTAGTGACAGCTGTTACAGATTCTCTAGTGACAGCTGTTAGAGACTCACTAGTGACAGCTGTTACAGACTCTCTAGTGACAGCTGTTACGTCTGTTACAGACTCACTAGTGACAGCTGTTACAGACCAAGTTGACGCTCGTAGTAGGAACAATGGCTCTGACAGGCAAGTCTCCAAACATACGGCAAAGTAAAGGAGATGAAGAAGAACAACAATCCTTCCATTTCGGCAGAAATCAAGGATTACAAGAAAACTGTATAGGTGTAGCTTATGAATCCCATTGAATCTCATGTACACTTTTTTCAGCAAGCCTTCTGATTGATCTTTTGAAAATTACAGATTTTTAAATTTGCCCCCCCCCCCCCCCGTTACACACTATCGGTATAAATCAGATCAATGTGTCCTTGTTGTGGGAAAAGCAGTGGGCGGGTTACTTCCCTTATTTATCGTCTTCTTGGTTTGAACCCAGGGTTGACCTATGCCCACATAATAAACAAACGATTCGACTTAGCCACCTGACGCAACCACAGCTTCCTCCACGCAAAATCTCCCTAGGCCGGAAGTACTTCCATTAAGAAAGCAAGCGAAGTCTAAACCTTTTTATTAGTTTACAATGCTTACAGATCTAGAACATGTTTCCTTACTGAGTAATAATCAACTTGCATTAAATTTGTTTACATTCTTTCCACGCTCAAATGCGTTTTTTTTCACCAGTGTATATATTACTTTCTTTAAGCCTAACTTCCTTTTGTTTTGCATACGACATGTATTACACACGTACTTTTATACACATCGACTTTATTGTATGTATAGCTAAGATTCTTTTTACCTTAATATATTTATCATTTTTGTCGTACACCTGACTTCCCATGTACACATCTCGTTTGTTGTATACATCACGCTTGCGGTACACATCTCGTTTCCTGTATACATTATGCTTACTGTGCAGATATCGTTTGTTGCGTACATCACGTTTCGTTGCATAAACCCTGATTTGAACATATTTGTTGTAGAGATCACGCTTGTTGTGAACAATATACCTGTAAACATATCACTTTTATTGTACATATTTGTTGCTCACACATTGTTGTGTTTGAATCATGTTTGTTGTAAGCATCGTGTTTTGTACACATGAATAGCACACTCATCACGTTTGTTGCTAGTGATTTTGTACACATTAACTGTGTTGTACGTTGTTGTACGTATCAAGATCCTTTAACACATCACATTTTTGTGCGCACCCCGTCTGATTTGTATGCCATGTCCAATCTGATTTGTATGCTTTGTCCAGTCTGATTTGTATTATTTGTCTAGTCTTATTTGTATACCTTTCACACTCTGATTTGTATGCCATGTCCAATCTGATTTGTATGCTTTGTCCAGTCTGATTTGTATTATTTATCTAGTCTTATTTGTATACCTTTCACACTCTGATTTGTATGCCATGTCCAAACCGATTTGTATACTTTGTCAAGTCTGATTTGTATGCCATGTCCAGTCTGATTTGTATGCTTTGTCCAGTCTGTTTTGTAAGTCATGTCCAGTCTGATTTGTAAGTCTTGTCCAGTATGATTTGTATGCCATGTCCAGTCTGATTTGTATGCCTTGTCCAGTCTGATTCGTAAATCATGTCCAGTCTGATTTTTATGCTTTGTCCAGTCTGATTTGTAAGTTATGTCCTTTCCGATTTGTATGCTTTGTCCAATCTGATTTGTAAGTCATGTCCAGTCTGATTTGTATGCCTTGTCCAGTCAGTGGACCTCTCCATTGTTCCCCTTACCGTCACTGCCGAACGGGATGCCTTCGTCGACTTCTCAACGCCTTTCTACGAGTTTGCTGGCATCGAAATTCTCATCAAGGAAATATCACAGGAGCAAGATCTCCTGTTCTTCGTCAAGGTCTTCTCCAAGCCCATGTGGGGGGCCTGGTTTGGAGTGCTGCTCATGACAGGCCTCCTCTTAGCTGCCTTTGACCACTTGAGTCCATACAGTGACCGAAACTCTCAAGTCGCGCGGGACAACAAGATGATCTTCAGCGTCAAAGAAGGGCTGTGGCTAGTGACTGCTTCATTCACGTTGGCGGGTAAGCGTTTAACGATACTTTGATACCGTGGAGCTAGTTTTCATATAGTTTCGTTCAGTGGAGCTACTTGTTAACTATAGTTTGGCAGTGTGGAGCTAGTTTTTCATATAGTTTCGTTCAGTGGAGCTACTTGTTAACTATAGTTTGGCAGTGTGGAGCTAGTTTTTCATATAGTTTCGTTCAGTGGAGCTACTTGTTAACTATAGTTTGGCAGTGTGGAGCTAGTTTTTCAGATACATTCGTGCAGTGGAGCTACATATTAACGATAGTTTGATAGTTTAAAATATTGACACTTAGATATCTCACGTTGGCGTGATTCATATTACATATTGATTACACGTGATTACATATTACATGTTGTAGTGTCACCTGTGTTTAATTAATATACCTGATTGTACGTATCAGGGGACTTGGGCTCTCTTCTAGACTATCATCACTCTTCTGTTCTACAATATCTATCTTCCTTCTTTGCAACATTTGTGTCCAGTCAGAAAGTGTTTTGGGGATTATATAAGGTTACAGGCGGCCCGGGGTGGTAGAGAATTAACATCTTGTTTGCCTCACAGCAGAAGGTCACAATGTTTAATAAATATTTGTAGATGTTTAGTAAACTGCAACAACACGTGTGCTTCGTGAGTGATATTACTGTATCTGCAACTGCCCAGCGTGCCCATGCATTAAGGCGGCCACTGGCTCACCAGGAATAGGATGTATTCCTTTATTCATGTTATAAAAATTAGTGATTCGTGTTTGGATATCGGTTTTAGATTTTTTAATTGTATCTGTCTTGACCTTTATATGGCATTGCACACACACACACACACACACACACACACACACACACACACACACACACACACACACACACACACACACACACACGCACGCACGCACGCACGCACGCACGTACCTACACACTCATATGCAAATACTCATATACACACTTATACGCACATGCACACACTTATATATTTGTATATATGTGCGCTCACACCTCTTTTCGTGTAATTAAGTTTAATGTACTCATGTTTAATGCAGGACCGGAAATAACCCCACGGACGTTGTCGGGACGCATGCTGGTTGCTGGATTTTGGTTTTTCTGCAGTATAACAATGGCCAACTACACCGCCAATCTGGCTGCCTTTCTGACCACATCACGACTTTCAACGACGATTACATCTTTGCCGGTGAGGTTTCCTCTAATTTGAAGCCTGTATTCAAAGCGTGATTAAATTTAAATTGTATGAAATTTTAATTACATCTGCAGTATAAAGTATAGACAAATATCTACGTACGCAATGACCGCAAACAGAAAATTACATTTTAATAAATTTTCCAATGCCTTAAACAAAAATACTTTTAGAGACCATTTCTTAAACAGCATTCTTTTTTTTTTTAAAATAAAAGAACCTTACTAATGCAACGTAACAAAATTGTTCTATTGAAAGGAAAAAAGCAATTAATTTAATTTATTAACTTATATATTTTTTTAATTTCTTAAAGAAATAACCAATTGATCTTCTTGATTATGTGCATTAACAAATTATATGTTTGTTATGTGTGTAATTGTTGTATATGTGTGTGAATTAACAAGTGGTGATGTGCTTGTTATGCGAGTAATTGTTGTATCTGTGTGTGAATTAACAAGTGGTGATGTGCTTGTTATGCGAGTAATTGTTGTATCTGTGTGTGAATTAACAAGTGGTGATGTGCTTGTTATGCGAGTAATGGTTGTATACTTATATACGTATGATTTTAGCACTTGGCCACTCAATCTGCAGTGCGTTATTCAGTGGTGGGTGGGACATCCGTCCAGACGTACTTTGAAAGGATGGCCTCGATCGAAGACAACTTTTACGAATTATGGAAGGACATCAACTCTGACGTGTTCGCCGCTGGAGGTCTGGATAAGTCAGAACTCGCTGTCTGGGACTACCCTCTTGGTGATACCTACGTTAAGGTACGTCATGTGACGATGGACAAGTGACACTTATGCTAAATTACGTCGTGTGACGAGGACAAGTGACATTTACGTTAAGGTACGTCGTGTGACGATGACAAGTGACACTTATGCTAAATTACGTCGTTTGACGAAAACAAGTGACATTTACGTTAAGGGATGTCGTGTGACGAGGACAAATTATACACTTATTTTAAGGTATTTCGTGTAGCGAAGACAAGTGATACTTACGACTTATGTTAAGATATATCGTATGGCGAAGAAAAGAGATACTTACGTTAAGATATATCGTGTCTAAAAGAAAAGAGAGACTTACGCAGTCATTGTCTGGATCTTTCATTATTAAAACAAATTTCTATTTCTATCAGCCGGAAATACGTTATTCGTTTTTAAATGATCCGTCACATTAATGTGCTGTCTTTTTCTAAATCACTTTGTGGCAACCACATTGTTACTGTTGACAGAACAGCATAACAAATTACAAAAAGCGTTCAATTTAAATTGCAACATGAAAATTTATATAAAATATATGGGAAAATTCCCCATCATATAGCACACATCTCAAAGTTCAATCAAACTTGCTCGATGAAGCAAGGATTAATCTAAACTTATATTTAGCAGATATAGTTGTTGTTTATTCACCAAAACAAGTATTACAGTGCTTCACACAAACATTATTGGCAGTGGCTTGAGGTAATGAAGTTTAATAAGTGACCTTTATATAAAATAGTTATATCTCAAATAGAAAATGATTGATTAAATCTTTGATACTTTATGTGTGGGTTGTGTAATTTAGCACATCGTGCTCGAAGCAAAAACATTTTAATATCTAAACAAAAACAAAATCCTGAATGAATTATTTTAATTAATTTCTACTTTTATGAGCGAAGAATTCGACCTTCTATGGTAAGCTTTGTAAACCTCTCGACTTTTACATTTTCATTCAGGTTGAAATCAGCCACAATTGACAATTAACATAGTATTATTTAGCTTCCATTCACAAACCGAACATCAATTACAACTTAGTCAACAATCGGGTGAACAAAACGACAACTTGATTTTAACTACGTCATCGCAACTACCACATTTTGTCACGTGACTAAATTAGTTAACTGTAGATGTACTCCATTTGTTGCCAAATTTATTCTTGTTACAAGGATGAAGAAAAGACAGGAGAAAAACAATTTGATACAACCCTGAGATCAAAAGAAATTTAAAGTTAAAAATAGCGATTACGTGAAATAGAAAAGCAAGCAGACTGTAGAGTCAATTGATAATATAATTTTGTTTATATTTTACCCAGGAAAATATTCACTCATGTGTATTACCTTACGGATCTAAAGACGTTTATGATTCATATCTATAAAATGTTAATAGATACTAGTCAAGATTATAAGTCTTTTAATGAAACTATAGCACAACAACATCACAAGACATAAGTATTAAAAATTTATCTTAGCCACAGCCGGATCTGCTTCTGCGATAATTGCTTTTCTCACCAAATGGAGGAAACTCAGCCACATTAACGTTTTGTACCTGCGGATGTGTGGTAGGTTTAGTTATCAGACATTTTAGAAAATAATGACTCTCTCTCTCTGACATGCGCACACACATACATATGCGTATGTGTTTGTGTGTAGGTCTCTTTCTCTGATACACACACACACACACGCACGTACACACACACCCCCACACACACACACACATGACGTATGTGTGTATCTCTATTTGTATAATTTTTGTGAAGTTATTAAATACAAGTATTTATTGCTGCGTGATTCAAATACTATACCGACCTATTTAGAAAACTCTATTGCCATGGAAGGCTATGCAGAAAACGCCTGACTTTTCTTGTTTACAAGAAAATAATATTATTCAGGAAAGATACTGTGACGTCACATGGTATGACATTTTCAGAATATCTGTGCAATTTGGTTGTTGTTATAAGTGCCAGTGTTTGAAATCCTTCATTTATTTATCGTTTACTTGTGCAATTTACAAACATGTTACGTCATGACACTCTAGATCTGGAGGGACATTCAATATTACGGACTTCTGTCAAGCAGTCAGGAAGGGATGGAGAAAGTGCTGGCTGGCAGTTTTGCGCTGATCGACGAAGCGCCATACGTTCAATATCAGCTGTCCCGTCACTGCGGCCTCACGACAATCGGCAAACAGTTCAGCACCAAGTCCTACGCATTTGCTCTGCCGCAGGGCTCACCTTTAACTGAACGCGTCTCAAACGTGTTGGTTTAAACTTGATTTTTCTGGTCTTAATCGTGAGGGAGGAAAAAAATGTAGCCCCCCCTACTCCCCTCCCCCCCCCCGTTGTTTTTTTTCTCTTTCAATTTCGTATTAATTAAGGTTTATGATCCTTCAAAAACACAATAAAATATCATAAGGCTAGACTCTACCCTACCAAATACAAGCCTAACCAACTGACACCCATATATTCACTATCACACACAAGATACATTCTCACACACGTATAGCAAGCGAATCAACACACGCACGCATATACAACATATGAATTGTTTGGGTTTACTTTGGTCTGTTCAATTCTGGTTTTGGCTGAGTTGTCTTTTCCTTCTTGTTTGAGTGCTTCTCATTGGTTTTGTTTCGAGTTGTCTTTTCCTTCTTGTTTGAGTGCTTCTGATTGGTTTTGTTTCGACTTGTCTTTTCCTTCTTGTTTGAGTGCTTCTGATTGGTTTTGTTCCGAGTTGTCTTTTCCTTCTTGTTTGAGTGTTACTGGTTGGTTTTGTTTCGAGTTTTCCTTCTTGACTTGACGTGCTTGATTACACTGATTTGGTTCAATATTGTGATTGGGTTAATTAACTGCCTTTTTAAAAAAAAAAAATCTACTTTGGGATTCTTTTTATTAATTTGCTTCGCTTGATTTTAATTTGAATTGACTCTATTTCAGAATAAACTGATTGATTTGAATTACACGTTTTAAAACAGTTAAGCACGATTTAATTTGGTGCGTCTGAAACAAATAATATTTGCGTGTAATGGTTTTAACGCATGAGCTAGAATATTTATCTAGTACGCAGGAATACGCATGAACATAACTGTGCACAAACACTTCTGAAAAGTTCGTATTTTAAGAAGTCACACACAAGGTGCGTACCTTAACAAGCCACGCCTATCGGTCCGAATCCTTCCTTGCAGTTTAGACATTTTTTTTTTTTTAATCTGACAGGATTCTTCGACTACAGTCCGAGACAGTTCTTGAAAAGCTCAAGCAGAAATGGTGGAAAGAGGATGCAGTGGACTGTACTAAGGTGGACGAGAGCGCTGGCCTGTCGTTTTACACGCTGGCTGGCGTGTTCCTGCTAGCAGGAGTAGGTGTGGCCGCGGGCTTTCTGGTGTGTCTGCTGGAGATGGCGTGGACAAGGTTGAGCGCTTCACGAGCTAGTGTAATTTTTTTCTTATTATCTTTCTGTGGTTAGATGCTGAGTAGATTGGACTTTGAACCGCAGGCTCTATAGCTATTGAGGATACGTACATCAAACTTGATATTTGGCTGCTTTACGTTATTGCCTTTATCGCATCATATCGCACATGTTGTACCTCCATATTTTTATTTTATCTTTTAAGACGATACGATAGGTTAAGAAACAGTTGGTTTCAAACTTTTCTAGAAAGATAAAATTTAAAGTATTGTAGGCATCTCTCTTCTTTTTTTCTTATAAAATTGTTTTTGTTATGTGTATGTGTGTGTGTGTGTGTGTGAGTGTATGCGTGTGTGTGAGTGTGTATGTGTGTGTGTGTTTGTGTGTGTGTGTGTTGCTATTTTTGAGGACGTTATGCAATACGAATGAGTGGATATAGAGAACTTTCACCAGCAACACATATACCCAATATTTACTGTTTAAGATGCTTTCATCAACAATTTATCTACCCAGATATTTACTGTTTAAGAGGCTTTCATCAACAATTTATGTACCCAGATATTTACTGTTTAAGAGGCTTTCATCAACAATTTATGACCCAGATATTTACTGTCGAGGCTTTCACTAACTCATGTACCCCAATATTTACTGTTTTAATGGCTTTCACCAAATCATTTACCTCTCTTTTTCTTTTATTGTTTTAGAGGCTTTCACCAACAATTCATGTACCCCGATATTTATTATTCTAAGGTTCGCACCAACAGCTCATGTACCCCGATATTATTGTTCCAGAGAAAACGAGCTTTCACCAGCGTGTCATGTGTCCCGGCATTTACTCTTTCAGAAGGCACTCACAAACAGTTCACGTGCAATGTTTATTGTTTCACCAAATATCCATATTGTCTGATATTTATTGTCTCAGAGAGCTGTCATTAACACTTGTCGCATAGTGGCATCACCAACAACTCATGCACCATGCCCTTTCATTGTTTCAGAGAGCCCACATTCTTACATCAGAGTCGAGCAGGGACGACTTAATACAGAACTTCGACACAACACTTGACAACAACGGTTCTGCCCAAATGGACGCCGAGCGCTTCGAAGTATCACACTTCTAATAGAGAATCATCACTTTTCATCACAATCCCTGAGGAGAAGTATCATACTTCTAATAGAGAATCATCACTTTTCATCACAATCCCTGAGGAGAACTTAATTTCGGAAACGAAAGATCGTTTGTGTTCAATCTAATTCATTGTCAGACAATGTATGAGTGTCACAAGTATTTAATTACAGCACAAATGTCTTCCAGATCGTCTGTGGGTTGTTTCTAAATATGTTAAGAATTACCGTCAACATGCTTCGTGTGGTATCCTCGATTGCTTTATCACGCACATACTTTTGATATCTTTTCAAACGGGCAAACAAACAACCTTATGCTATCTGTCTTTTAAATCTGGAGAGGGTGATCGGGATAAAGCTCGGGACTTGAACGCTGCACTCGTATTATTTATTGGATTCATATAAAACATGGACAACATACGTCATTTCCTGTGGGGTTTCAAAACTTCACCTTACAACCAGACGGACATCAAATGCTTTCTCCTCGTCACTTTCTTCTTCTCATTAAAACACAAAGACAAGCACATGGTCAGATAATATTAAGTTTGGCAGAGCACGGTATTTATGGTAACAGGCTATAGAATATGGTATCAGACTATGGAATTCTGATTTCGTATAACAATGGGCATGAGAAACATGAAATACATTTTGGGAGATTCTTTTTTTCTTTCTCAAATTATTCCTTCGTGGATCGAAAACAATTGATTGGTAAAGCTGAGAGGACTTGAGATCATGGAGGTTTTTTTTAAATATTCACGTTAGTGGATCAAATGATTTGTAACAACAATTGTAATGGATTTCAAAGACGTCATTGCTTCTGTAATGTAGTGGATATGAGGGTTTTTTTCTTTATTAATCGTGCATAGTGGACTTCATGACTTATTACAGTGGACCTGATGCTTAAAGTATCAATGCAGTGGACTTACAAGGCTTTACTGCAGGGTACTGGACTTCAGGGATTATATTACGACAAGTGGACTTGAGGGCGTGTAATGTTGTAGCAGTGGAGTTGTTGACGTGTATCATTACAGTAGTGTTGTGGATTTCAGAGCTTGTATGACTGCAGCGAACTTCACTTGTATTATTATAACAGTGTAGGGAAGTTAATGATGAGGTAGATTTCTTAATGCAGTGAGTGAACCTGACTGTTGTATTCTTAATGCAGTGAGGTGAACCTGACTGTTGTATTCTTAATGCAGTGAGGTGAACCTGACTGTTGTATTCTTAATTCAGTGAGTTGTATTCTGAATGCAGTGAAGTGAGAGCATGAAGTTGTGTTATTACTGCAAAATGTGATTTTCGTATACTGTGGTAGGCCGAATGGCTTGAATAATAATTGGAGAATGAAAGAGACTTGAGACATGTTTTATTGTAAAGAGTCAAGGACAAAGTACTTGTAGTTCCGCTCACCGTGAAGACGTAATGGATTGCGGTCCATTCGTAGAATAGTATAGACTAGGTCTTGTAGAAAGTGACATCGAGGTGCACTTAAATCACGCCATGCTTGTAGTTTAACGCCCAAACTTCTGCACTTAAATCACGCCATGCTTGTAGTTTAACGCCCAAACTTCTGCACTTAAATCACGCCATGCTTGTAGTTTAACGCCCAAACTTCTGCACTTAAATCACGCCATGCTTGTAGTTTAACGCCCAAACTTCTGCACTTAAATCACGCCATGCTTGTAGTTTAACGCCCAAACTTCTGCACTTAAATCACGCCATGCTTGTAGTTTAACGCCCAAACTTCTGCACTTAAATCACGCCATGCTTGTAGTTTAACGCCCAAACTTCTGCACTTAAATCACGCCATGCTTGTAGTTTAACGCCCAAACTTCTGCACTTAAATCACGCCATGCTTGTAATTTAACGCCCAAACTTCTGCACTTAAATCACGCCATGCTTTTAGTTTAACGCCCAAACTTCTGCACTTAACTCACGTCATGCTTGTAGTTTAACGCCCAAACTTCTGCACTTAAATCACGCCATGCTTGTAGTTTAACGCCCAAACTTCTGCACTAGGGTCACGCTAAGCTTGTAGTTTAACCCTCAAACTTCTGCACTAGGGTCACGTTAAGCTTGTAAATCAACCGTCCAAACATCTATACAGGGTCACGCGAAGCTTGTATTTTAATCGTCAAAAGATCTACGCTAGAGTCATGTTACGCTTGTATATTAACCATTAAAACATCTACAGGGATTAACTATTAAAACATCTACCCTAATTAACCATTAAAACATCTACACTAGGGTCATGTTAGCCTTGTAGATTAACCATTAAAACATTTACACTAGGGTCATGTTAGCCTTGTAGATTAACCATTAAAACATCTACACTAGGGTCATGTTAGCCTTGTAGATTAACCATTAAAACATCTACATGAATTAACCATTAAAACATCTACATGGATTAACCATTAACACATCTACATGGATTAACCATTAAAACATCTACATGGATTAACCATTAAAACATCTACACTAGGGTCATGTTAGCCTTGTAGATTAACCATTAAAAAGTCTACACTAAAGTCATTTCAGTCTTGTAGATTAACCATTAAAACATCTACACTAAGGTCATGTTAGGCGTGTAGATTAACCGTAAACCATCTACACTAGAGTCACGATAAGCTTCTAGTTTAGCATCAATACAGTTTACTAAAGAGCATATGAAAACTTGTATATTAGCATTGCACAATTACCGAAGGTTATGGTCAAAGAGAAAGTTTGTAGATTTGTGCTAGGACAAAGTAAGCATTATCAAATGTAGGAACGCGAGTAGAATTATGTCAAGGCAGGACATTATTTCAGTGTCCGGAAAATACTCGCGTTATGTAAATCATGAACTCGATTTCTAAATGTAAAGGGAAAGATTAGTAAATAGTCTGTGTCAGGAATTTTGTATTTGTTTCCTTGTTGGTCTTGTGATTATTCATTTGACGAATCTTTGTTTACAACGACATTTCGTGGTATCTTTCAAAATGAAAATTACAATAATGACGACTGTTGACTTCAAAACAGAATATACACGTAATTGCACATTCTTATCTCTATTCACTACTTATAAAATAAGTCACCCACAAATGTTTAAATGTGAAAATTATTTAACTGAGCATTTTACAGAAAACGACCTTTTATTTTAGGCTTTCACTGTATAAATTCGCATCTCAAAATATGCATGACATCTATACAATAATATTTTGAGCATAATTTAAAACAAAACAAATCTCCTTTCATTTCCTAGATGTTATCGTCAGAACCATCGAAGTATAGATCATTATTCATAAGTCTGATTTTCAAGTGAAAAAAACCTTTGCTGCATAGTGTTCCATCGATAGTGTGTCGTAGTAATTATAATTTATCGATTTAAGTTTGGTGCCAATTTTTGCTCCACTCTGATGCAGCTGAGTCATCATTATCCATCTTCCGGTCTCAGATAAAGACACTCGGTGTCTCAAATGATGATTGTTAAAAAAAAATACATACAGGAAGTTAGTGACACAGTTATATGACACATGAGAACGGTAACGGTAGCAGCCCATCCCACTTAAGAATACTTATTTTGTATACTGAAAAGAGAGTGTGTACATATTTACCATATCATGCACATATTTTTGTAATATGTTAATCTGAAATTTTATTTGCATTTTTGTTTTAATACACCCAATAATGGTGGTGGTAGTGGTGGTGATGATGATGGGGGATGATGTGGTGCTGGTGGTGATGAAGATGATGATACTGATGATGAAGATGATGGTGACGACGAGGTGATGATTAATATTTAAAAGGAAATTTCTATTTGCATTGTCACTTTTGCACACTAATAGAATTTCATGTTTGTATGTGTACCGTATTCATGTTTTGGTTGCAAGACCGAATCCTCACCACGGCTACCAGTGATTGGCTATAAGGTTTAGACAATGTTTGTTTCGTCATACTCAGAATCACATCAGCACAAATAAATAAAATTATACTTCTAAAGAAATATTTTGAGTGTGTTCTCTAAAGTGTGGTTTGCCTTATTTAGGGAATGTGAACTAGCTTTCTATTCTTTAATGATCAACTTCAAAACAGCTTGTGTATTCATGCAAACTAGAAATGCCACATTCGACCTGGTCAACTAAAATATGTGTGGTGTACGATACATGCCAGTATGCCACATTCGACCTGGTCAACTAAAATATGTACGGTGTACGATACATGCCAGTATGCCACATTCGACCTGGTCAACTAAAATATGTATGGTGTACGATAAACGGTAGTGAAAAGTAAATAAGTACTTTAGGAGTAAATGAATTATAGAGTTATGTGAAATTATTATTATTATCTTTAATTATGCATATGCAGGTGTGACTGTGGCATGAGCTTATTGTATTTAATGTGTGTTTATATATATATGTGTGTGTGTGTGTGTGAGAGAGAGAGAGAGAGAGAGAGAGAGAGAGAGAGAGAGAGAGAGAGAGAGAAAGGAACACGAAAAGACAAAGAAAAAGAGACAAAGAGAGACATGACAAGACATAAAAGCAGACATGACAAGACATATAAAAGCAGACATGACAAGACATATAAAAGTAGACATGACAAGACATATAAAAGCAGACATGACAAGACATATAAAAGCAGGTATGACAAAACATATAAAAGCAGGCATGACAAAACATAAAAGCAGACATGACAAGACATATAAAAGCAGACATGACAAGACATATAAAAGTAGACATGACAAGACATATAAAAGCAGACATGACAAGACATATAAAAGCAGGCATGACAAAACATATAAAAGCAGGCATGACAAGACATATAAAAGCAGGCATGACAGAACACGTGAATGCTCAAAGAGAGATGAGTAAGATTGAAACTGACAAAGGAAAACGAGGAACGATGAGAAAAAAGACAATTAAAGAAAGAAACCAGACTGAAGGGAATAATGATGGTAAGAGTAAAGAACGATTTAAGATGAGAGGAATGAAAAGGCACATAAAAATACTTTTTTTTTAGGGGGGAAGAATATACACGATGTGTGTATATGTTATTAATAAAAATATTAATAAAAATATCCATAAAAATAACTATTAACAAATGGAACACAGCGCACTTATATGAACTTGATAATGGACATCTTAAGTACATTGAATGCCATTTACATCAGATGACGAAACGATGGATTGTCTGGAACCTTGAGAAGGAATATATAGGCCCTGTTGGTACCTGAACTAACTGCAGTGCAGAAGCCTTCATTTGAACAAAAATATTGGCCTTGGTTTCGCTCAGCAGAAGGGTTCTAAACTCAGGGACATTTTAAAATAAACTGTCAGAAAAGATGTTCCTGGTTAAATAATTTGCTGAACAATAATATCTTCTTTTAAGGCATTTTGTCAAGTATTTTTTCAGTAATCTGAATATGGGCATTTATTAGACATTACTCTTGGCATTTTGGTTATTCTGCATATTGAAGTTCCTACAGTCTGTTACAAATTTAATGTTCCATGTCTTTCCATCGCTTTGTCTCTCTTTATCCGTTTGTTTCTTTTTATAATATTTTATCACCTTGGTGGGTTGGCCACCTATGTATATTTTGATATTAATTGGGACAACTAGTTATCTAGACAACTCCTTGTATGGCACTGAAATTGATTTCTGTGACGGGTATTTGATTTGGTTTCATTCGAACGTTACAGAATATTAAAGATACACAAAGCGGGATATTAGATATCTGGCAGTTAAAATGGTCTCGGATGTCAACATAATGCGACGGAACGATCTTCTCTCCCGCTACCCGCTACCCCACATTGCTGTTACGCAGCTGGACTTCCCAGGAATTGCTGTACATTCTTATCAGGCATGCCACCTGTCTGGCACTGATAATTCTGTGAACAATACTGTGACTTTTTTATGCACAAATGCTGCGCTATGATGCAATTCATTCGGACTATTGATTCCAGCTTTGAAAATTCGCGTGTGTGCGCACGCGCTCACACGCACACGTACACGCACGCACGCACACACACACACACACACACACACACACACACACACACACGCACGCACACACTCTTAGATTGTACATTAGTTTACACTTACCTCCCGCTGTCTCATGAAATACTCATCAGTGACCACTTGATGTCATTTCATAGTTAGTGAGTTTTGAGTGCTGTAACACGTGCAGATTTCTAAGCTACTGTTGTATCAAGCACTTAAACGTGTTTCAGTTTCAATTTCACCGCTCCACTTGTAAGTAACATATTTTCTCTTTCTAATTTGCAAGCTATTACAGTCTATTGCAGTCTATTGCAGTCTATTGCAGATAGCTGGAGATCGATGTGACTGTTGATGGTGAGAAAAATACTATTGTTGTTAACATTTCACTGTGGTATAAAGTACCGTACAGGGGTGGATAACTAATCGATATTAACCATAACGATCGATATCATCAAGTGCTCTGGTGATATTTTTTCAAATATCTTCAACTTTCTGAAACAAAAGTATGACTAAATACACTTGTAAAAGCAGACATTCACTGACGCGTTTTATTATAAATTTTATGTACAAGTGGCGAGATTAAAAAGATTCTAATAAGATTGTGTCTCTCTCTTCTCTCTCTACCTCTCTCTCTTATCCTCCTATCTATGTGTCTGTCTATCTGTGTTATCTATTTCTCTTTTGGCATAGAAAGTACTACATCGGACAATCATCACCCACAAAATCATACAAATCTTATGGAAACGTTGGAACTGAACACTCAAACTGAACGTTGACAAGAAAAACTGTTAGAGATGATTACTCAATCACTGGTCTAATGGCTTAATGCCTCCCTTGTCCCATGACCTCATTTTCCGTTAAACGAAGCTTGAATGAAAACACTACAAGATGTATGAGCTACAGAACACTCCTAGGAATCAGGAAAATGTACAAGGTAGTAACCATTACAATTTATCAGAAAACAACAATAGGCCCACAATGAAATCTGCAATGGAGTAAATTTGCCTCTCCTTGTTTTTAAATTTAATTGTTATATAAATTGTTAAATTGTCAGAGTAACCCGAATTTGGGCGTTTCTTACAACAGTACTTTTGAGAAAGTGTTAGAGTTTGAAGTAAACACCCGAGTTGAGGATATACTAGAAATTGCTGATGTAATGCAAACTATCCCAACTGAATGAGTAGTTTTTATTATCCAATGGTTACAATTTACAAGGATGAGACCAGCCAATTGGCTGAGACCTAAAGGTTTACCAGCTGTAAAGAAATCTATTATCTAATTACTTGAATTTGGTGTGGCAAAGATGTCTGTTCTTGAAAGGTGTCCGTTAGCCTGAGAGTGAGTTAACTGACTGATTGAGAGAGAATGGACTTTTGCTATTGATATGTTATACTTGTGTTTTACATAGAGATGTATTTTGTGAGTAGACTATTATTTCTACAAATGTTTGAACTAAGCTGCTCATATGTAGTCTGCTAGATACTTGATATAGTTTTCATATGCTGTATTTATTATGCATGTATCGGACTATTAAATACCATTGCAGGAAATTGTAAGTTGAGACTGGAATATAAGAAAGAATGGAGTTATAGAGCGATAAACTGGAAACTTAGGTTTGCTCCCTGGTTATATTTTGCAGTGAGTAAGCAGCCTTTTCGTGAGTTATTTGAATCTACGGACTCACTCACTGTAAACCACTAAGACACAGGAATCGTCTGCATTGTTAATGACACTGACAGGAGATAGATAGATAGATAGATAGATAGATAGATAGATAGATAGATAGATAGATAGATAGATAGATAGATAGTTGACTTACAAGTCCTGGGTTCGAAATTAAAATTCGTGCTCAAAAACGACATTTAGAAATGTTGGTCTTCAATTATACAATAAAAGATATTCATGTCTGAGAAATGGCGGCGATTTAATGTAAACGAAACGTGGTCATTTAATTGCTAAAACTTTCTTACGACTACTGACATATAATCACAACAAAACGTGTTGGTGATTTGATTATGAATATTATGTATATCCACTGCTGGTGTTACATGCATCATATGGCTAAATGTGTTCATAATGTTGGGGGGAAAAATGATGCTTTTTGGTGTTGTATACCATCATCTAACGATAATTATACGTAAGCACTTGTTGGTCTGAAGTTAAATGCATCGCCTGGCCAAAATACTAATAGATGAAAATTGGCGGTGGTCTGCTTCTAAATATTATCTCATGACTAAATATATTCGAAAATAGCGATTTGATATCAAGCCACTCGAGAGGATAAATATATTTTTAATGTTGTTGATTTGCTAGTTAATGTAAAACAAACAAAATCCTAATTAAGGAATACGAAACTGCTGCCATTAGTGATCATCAAACTCGATTCAGAATGTCCTGTGTCCAGGAAAGTTGTTTCGATATCAAAATCAATGCCAAAACATGGGATCATTCGCTTGGCTGTGCTGTTTGAGCATGCGCAAAGCTGACTTCCTTGTTTTGTAAACTGCTTTACGTTGAATTCATCCTTAGTGATTAGCTCAAATAAGAAACAAAACTGCAGTAGACGGAAAGTTATATAGCTATAATTATTAAAACATAAAGAGAGAAATTACTCTAGATAATTAGCTTTCGGGTGGAAATTAAGGGAAGCAGATTAGCTTACCTCGAAAGTAATACAACCTTTATTTGTCTCGGATGGACAGTAAAATGTGAAAAATGAACATTTTATTGAGTTGTTAATAGACGAGTGTAAACAGCATTATGACTTATTTTTACCGTCTAACTCTTACTGCAGAATAAGAAGAAACATTTTCTTATATTTTTAAAGAGTCTTGATTAAACAGTACTTTTTCTCTTACATCTAAGAGAGTGGACGTTAACATTTCTGTCATGACAACACTTGGAGGGGGGGGGGTGCAGGGTAAAGTCTAGCACATTCTTTACCTGAGTGGTTTACTTCCAACTTTGACATTTAACAATTGATATAACAATTAAGTTTAGAGGTAGGAATAAGCAAATTTACTCCTGCCACACAGGCTATAAGGGAAACCCTGAAGTTGCTGTGAATGGATCATTATTGAAAGACATGTCCTTTGGAGTACTAACGTACTGTGGTGGAGTAAAATTTGCCCATCCCGATTTCTAAACTTAATTGTTATATACATTTTAAATGTCAAAGTGACCAGACTTGGGGCACTCCTTATGATGATATTTTTGTAAGTGTCAAGAGTTGGAGTAAACATCTCAGTTGGAGAATATGTTAGAAATTGCTGATGCTCATAGTTCATATCGTAATAACTCACTTGGGTGTCATAAAGCCAGCATCTCTTTGCGCTTCAGTTGTAATTTCACATGAAACAAAAACAAAACCACTGAAGCATACAACGACTGCTCTCTCTCTCTCTCTCTCTCTCTCTGTGTTTGTGTGTGCGTATGTGTGGATGCGTATACCGCGTTTGAAACACACGTACAAGCGCAAAAATCTAGCAAATTATCCTGCGTGAAAAAGGCGCCACAGAAAGCACTTGACAGCACAGAGTTGTCTGTACTGCATGTAAGGCTGTCTACCCCCCCCCCCCAATTCCCGCTATCAGTCACGTGGGCATCGCTACCCATTTCTTTTGTCACTAGACTCATGCCATCTCGCCACCCATCACAAAGCCTGCAGTTTGGTGAAGAATGTCTTCAGAGGGTGTACCCGACATTGGAAATGAAATAGAGTGAAGTACGCTAGCAGCTTATTGAAAAGAGGTTATATGAAGAGTGGGTACGTTCGTCATATACACTGCATTAAAGCTGTGTTGTATATAATAAGTCTTGTAGTCTGATGTTGTGAGTGTATTCACTTAAGTGTTTTGATACAACAGGTCATATTTTTTATTTCGTTTATATATCGTATCGCGATGTTCAAAGATATGTCGAATAAATTCTTTAAAAAAATATTTAAAAATATTTTATTGAATTACAGATAAATTATAAATTCTTCAGCGTTTGCTCATAATAAATATTTGCGAGCAATAATGCAAATTTTTGTGACAGAATTCTTCTAATACTAAATGTGATTCAGTGGGCAGGAGAAAATTAAATGCTTTGTGCCTTTGATCGCTGACAACTGTAGTTGGCCTAACTAATCGCCACGCACAGGGCATTTCAAGTAAGTAGAATTCATGCAAATTATACATGTATTGATTTTAGATAGTGTGTAAATCAATAAGATTAGATTAAACCACATGGCCCTGTAAATTAATAAATAATTATAAAATTAATGAATATTCCAAACAAATAATTATAAAGACGACAGATGTAGCGAAGAAAGCTGTGCTTGTTAAGTTTGCGACTATGAATATCCAGGTCTTGAAACAGAAATCTCTTGACATTTGAAAGGAAACCAGTTAAATGATTTTGCTAGAAACTCAACCATAAGTAATGAATACCTTATCCTGACAATACCTCTTCTTGCTAGAAACTCAACCATAATTAATGAATACCTTATCCTGACAATACCTCTTCTTACTAGAAACTCAACCATAAGTAATGAATACCTTAGCCTGACAATACCTCTTCTTGCTAGAAACTCAACCATAAGTAATGAATACCTTATCCTGGCAATACCTCTTCTTACTAGAAACTCAACCATAAGTAATGAATACCTTAGCCTGACAATACCTCTTCTTCCATTTGACATGCTCCAAGAGTGAAAACAATTCAGTAAAGAAGTAAATTACTCTCTGTGTCTAATATAATTTATAACATTGGTAATGTGTAGATCTAGATTATGTGTAGATCTAGATTAGAGGCTGCCAAAGCATAAAAATAAGTCAGTTACTAATTGATCACATTTCGTTTTATTCCCAACGCTTCACTGACCTTTTGTTTATACAGGCAAAAGCTGGAGGTGCCATCCAATGGACAATTGGTGGACAACACTGGTGGTCATGATGGTGTTACTCAGCAATAACATACGGGTGTCTGCGGGCCCTTACCCAGTATGTAAGTCACAACATTTTGAGTGTATTTTAGATTTCGTTCGACACTAGTTGATTGGTGTGTGTGTGTGTGTGTGTGTGTGTGTGTGTGTGTGCGTGTGTGTGTGTGTGTGTGTGTGTGTGTGTGTGTGTGTGTGTGTGTGTGTTTAGTTTTTGAAAGTTAGTTAGATTTATGTTATTTAGTTATGTAATTAGTCAGTGATTTAGTTAGTTAGATATATGATTAGTTAATTAGTTATACAGTTAGCTAGTATTATGTTTACTTACTTATTTGTCAGTTAGTCAGACATAGAGTTAATAAGAATTATGAGTTAGTTATTAATCAGATAATTAGCTAATTGGTTTATTAGTTATTAGTGAATTAGTCAGATATTTAGTTAATTAGTTTGTTAGTATATAGTCAGTTATTAGGTTAGATAATCAATTAGTTAAATAGTTCATAATTTAGTTAATTAGTCAAATAGTTAATAAATTAAATATATAGTTAGTTAACCAGATAATTTATTATTCGTTGGTTATTTAATAAGTTAATTAGTCACTTAGCAATTATTTAGTTACATATTAAGTGGTTATTTATTTATTTAGTAGTCAGTTATTCAGACTTTTCGTTACTTAGTCATAATTAATAGAAATAGCTATTTTCTTTCTTCATTAGTTAGTTGGTATGTAGGTACCCACGTAGGTTGATGGTTACAGACAGTTAATTATTTCGTTCGATAGATCATTGGTTAGTTAGATCTCTAGATAGTTAATTAGTTGTTTAGTCATAAAGCTGGTTAGTTTGTTAGTTTGAAGATTAGTTCCTTTGATCATCAGTTAATTAAATAAATTGTCAGTCATTTAATTGGTTTGACACTCTTGCAGTAGTTAAATACAGGTAATTTGCTTTAGTTAATTTGAGTGTTTTATTTCGTATTTTTTTGATAATTTTACTTTAATTTACTTTACTTCGGTACAGTGCACCTAGTATTTGCTACTAAGTTCATTAATTGGTTAGTTTAAAAAAAAATGTTTATATGTTTTAAAATATTTTTTATTTACGTTGGTAGTAAAGGGTTCAAAGTAAGATTCAATTTCCTGAACTTGATTTTTCACAGCATTCTATTTTTGAAATGATTTTCATACAATAACAAAGTCTTCAAGAAGATATGTACGCTTGCGTTTTAAGTTTGCACTGAAATGCGATGCCACGAATAATATGACTTATGAATTGTCTTGTTTGTATAAATTAAATAGTTAATTAAATACTCGTAAATATATCCCTATTATTTCCATTATAATAATGTATTATCCCATAGTGTGTAGATAAATAAGACCCACAAACAATCTATTGCATAAAGGTATGTAGCATGCAGATTGCAGATTTAACGCTTAATAATTTGCCAATGTTTTGTACTAATGTACAAAAAATAGTAGAGTACTTTAAAATGAAAAAAATGTTCATTGAACAGTGTGTGTAAGAGGGCAGCACAAAGTTATACAACATTTAAAGTCAAAAGCAAAACAAAGGGCGATTCCGCATGATGTTAGCAATGTATTCTGGTAATACAAAGAAATCAATGCAAACATCGATCTGATGAACACTGGTCTTACAGTATCTATATCTGCCAATTCAAAAGGTTTACTGCAGTTTGAAAATCGAGAAGAGCACACGACACTGCCATTTGATACGCTTCGTTCCATCATCTATGCATTTGATCTTCTTCCTCGTCAACTCGAGCTTCATTCGCTGAGAGGTAAGTCTGGATGTCATGATGCATGAGTACACACGCACTCTTTGATATTGTGTGCGTCTTTACACGTCTTAACAAGGAAGATAGATAGATAGATAGATAGATAGATAGATAGATAGTCTCTTTTTATCTATCAGCTTATCTATCCGTCATCTGTCTGTCAACCTATCTCTTTGTGTATGCCTGTCTCTCTCACACACTCTCTCAATATACATATGATTGTGTGTGTATATGTGCGTGTGTATGAACGCAAGCACACACGAACGCACACATACACCTTATTTATTCGTGTTTCAGATGTTGATGACCTTGACAACTGTATTACAATTGCACTCTCTGCAACTTGTCAAAGAGCCGAGCTGATTGCGACAAAGTTAACACACCTTTCCGCCCCCTTCGTTGTGTTCAGTGGCGAAACCTGCGAGCCAGATCACAAGAAAATAATTCCCATATTCCCTTGGTTTTCTACACATTGGTCTGAAGCCATTGTGGAAATCGTGCATTATGCACAATTGAGTGAAATCATTCTTATCGCCGACAACACTCTGCGTACGAAATAATCCCCCACCCCCACCATCCGATTTCCTGTTAAAAATATTTAGCAAACAATATGCTTAGAATAGAAAGAAAGAAAAGAAAAATAATAACACAAAGTGTAATTGAAAAAGTTGCCGACCTCTGTTTATAAACTGAGTGCTCTTTTTTTTTAATGCTGGCGATAGATAGATAGATAGATAGATAGATAGATAGATAGATAGATGGATGGATGGATGGATGGACGGACGGATGGACAGATAGATAGATAGAAAGATAGATAGATAGACAGACAGACAGACAGGCAGACGGACGGAAGTATCAAAAGCATGAAAGAATACTGTTTTTTAAAAATTGTAATGCCATGTATTTTTCCTGTCTTGTGTTTCTGATGTCAGCTCTGAAACACCGACAGGAACTGGTATCGAAGCTTTCTCAGAGAAGAGTGGCATCAACAGTTATAATCCTTAAATCCGACGTAAATGAGAACGTGACATTGGGTGTGGCTGAACTGCAAGACATGCGCACTCGATTTGTTCTGCTCTGTCTTGGAAAATTCCCTGCAGAATTATTTCTTTCTAATGTAACCCGCTTTTTACATTTTGTTTTATATTTGTTTTGTTCTGCTCTGTCTTGGAAAATTCCCTGCAGAATTATTTCTTTCTAATGTAACCAGCTTTTTACATTTTGTTTTATATTTGTTTTGTTCTTCACAAGTACAAGTTTATTTGTTAAGAAACAAAACTAACTCATTTATTTGGCTTTTATTAATGAATTTCTTTTCTAATTGTATTTTCCTGTCAACAATCATTTAAAGGGTCAGTAATCTGTTTAATGTTACATCCTTTACAGTGTATGTAATAACAAGTTGTAATGTGCATCCAGGCTGAACGAGAGGACTCGCTAGTGAGTGGCCGCTCCTGGCTTGTTATATGCCCAGGAATTATTGGTTTGAACACACTACAGATCGGAAGGACAAATCTAATGACCTTGAATCCCTTGCTTGCGAGACAATCACAACGTGAAGTCTGTACGAGTTATGATTATACCGAGGTTTGTTACACTTTTCGGTCTTATAATTCTTTGCAGCTTTACAGGTTTAAATGATACTAGAGGCTTTTTTCCCCCACTTAGATTGTGTCATTCTGGGCATGTCTGAGCTAGTTATGTCATGTTAACTAAAGCTTTATATTATGGATGTAAAGTTATTTGCAGTACAGGTTAGATATTGTATATATTAAATTTACTGAAGTTTTCGGTTTTGGGGGACGAATGTTATAAATGAATTTAGAATTGTTACCAAGAACTATAATACAACATAAAAGCGGCAGCAGAAATATTTAGATTATTTAATTTTCTTAGTTTCCGATCTATCAAAGAAAAAACATACTGCATATTCTATGGTATTGAATTTTAGTAGTAGTAGTAGTAGTAGTAGTAGCAGTAGTAGTAGTAGTAGTAGTAGTAGTAGCAGTAGTAGTAGTAGTAGCAGTAGTAGTAGTAGCAGTAGTAGTAGTAGTAGCAGTAGTAGTATAGTGTAGTTTAGTTGAATTGTGTCGACATAATTTAATGTCTTTACTTCAGGGTAAACTGTAAATCGTATTTAATTATAGATGGTGTCTGCGTTGGTGCGTTGTGTAGATGTGTGTTTATGTATGAATGTGTGAAGGTACATCGCATTTCTGTACTAATTTTTTATCCATTAAAAGTGAGCTGTAGTTTGTTTAATACAGAATTTCTTGACTACTAAGTGCAGAAAGATGCAATTATCTCTTTCCCTTCTGTTCTTATGATTCTGCAAAGAAACGTTCCATCTCCTGCTTGTAAGAACTTTTATAAAAAATTTTAAAAAAAGAATAATGCATTTACATTTTTAAATAGTCATAAACAACTCTAACTTAAAAACCAAATTTAGAAAGTGTTAGTATGATTGAACTCAGAATAGAAAGTCTGTTTCAAACTGACTTAGATACTTCTATTGTAAACAAAACTCGTAAAGTAAAAATTGATTTAATTTTTGGCTTCTTCGTGTCTGATACCAATGAAAGATTAAATAAAGCAGATTAAATTAACGATATAATTCGTAAAACAAACAATTTAAAAATTCAAACTTTTATACATTACGAGTTACTACAATATCATAATGTGTTTCCAAACTCACTACTATACCTCACTGATAACTCATGACTTGTTAAATAAGAATTCAGTTTCGAAATGACACGCACACACTCACACACACGCACGCACGCACGCACGCACGCACACACACACACACACACACACACACACACACATACTCACGAATGTATATGTATATATGTCTATACATTTAAGGAACAGTCGTTTCTAAAACTATATATATACAGATTATAATTGCAGACTCAATGGATACAATTTGACAATTGTTTAACCAATCATTATACGCTGCCAATGACGTGACTTGGCTGTCTATAGCTCTACTGAGACAGACCAAAGCGACATTAATCAATTAGAATGCAGACATCAGTAACTTACTAGTGCGTAAACGAATCAAAATATTATGCTAGCCACTATAATTTAATTATTTGAAAGACACAGATGTAAGATGTAAACGATATTACTTATAATCATCAATTATATGCTTTACCGTATTCAGTTTTTTTTTCCAGATTGTCGCTGATCAGATAAATTTTACCTTGAGTGCATTTCTTCATGAAGTGATGACAGTGTTCAACCGTACCTCAACTTACCAACAGGTAAAAGTAGCTATTAAGTTTTATTAAGTTTTGCCCTCTGGTCCCCCTCTTGACTGTACTGTCATATACAGTGTGTTCTTACATCTCCAATTGTTCAATAATACATTTTACCCAAATTCCTCTATTGAATGTACTGTTAAAGAGACCACACCCCGCAAATACAACAGCTCCTGCCTCAGTTCACATTCGTAATTCAATACCCGGTTATGTCGTGAATAATTTACAGTTTGTATACGATCTTCAGAAATACCTGATCGCTGGAAACAGCAAACATTCACTGTATTTCTGTTAAGGTTAATACCATTGAAAAACTGCTGATAGTGTTAAATATTTATGTTGTAAATTAGGTTTAATTTACGTATTTTTATCTCGAATTAAAGAACACGCCATATAGAATACATACTCGACAAAATCTGGGCAAAGCGGTTGATGGATTGGAACTCTGCAATTACAATGAGAACAATGAGGCAGTGACCATAGGATCGTGGTTTTCTACTTCCGGTCTGAAAATTTACAAAGACATCAACTTCCCGAACTACTTTCTGGATCGAAACCAAACAAAACTCCGTGTTGCTGTTTTTGAGGTAAATAGTTGAAGACCGGCATTATACAGGTTTTCTACCTGAAACAAGTGCCTATTTAAATTATTTTTTTTCTAAAATAATATCGTCACAGGTTAAAAAAATTGCAACTAAACTATCTTTTCTGATATTGTCTAAAATATTATCTAAATATTTATACTGGTGAATGTTGATACCAGTGAAGTATTTCAATGAATAGTAGATATAATAAAATATATGCAAAGAAATGTATTCATGCAAACACATGCACATACATATACCCATGTACACGCGCGAAATATTAGTATTTTGCTGCTGGTTTATGGCATGTTTTATTTAAATAAAGATGTGTGTCATAATAACAGCCTTTGAAATGCAAAGACAATGAGGTATAATGTACTGAAATATGCAAATAATAGATAATCTTCGAAGGATGTTATCACATGGCAGCTCGCGCTCAATGTTACCCATGTCAGGAATCATAGAAACAGGTCCTAGATCTTAGAGCAGTAATATCCGTCCTAGATCTTAAAATACATGTCCTAGATTTTAAAACACGCATCCCACATCTTAAAACACTCGTCCTAGATCTTCAAATACCCATACTGTATCTTAAAACACACGTCCCAGAACTTAAACCACACGTCCTAGATATCCAAATACCAGCCTTAGATCTTAATATCAAATCATATATCTTAAATTACACTTCCTAAATATTAAAACGCATATCCTATATCGTAACATACACATCATAGATCTTCAAATACCAGTCCTAGATCTTCAAACATACGTCCTAGATGTTAAAAAAACGTCCTAGAAATTAAAACACACATCCCAGATCCTAAAATACACATCCTAGATCTTAAAACACACGTCCTAGATCTTCAATACCCGTCCTAAATCTTAAAACACACGTCCTTTGTCTTATAACACACATCCTAGATCTTAAGACACATGGTCATAGATCTTAAGCCATACGTCCTAGATCTTCCAATACTCATCCCAGATCTTAAATCATATGTCTTAGACATTTAAACACACGTCCTAGATCTTAAAACACACGTCCTAAATCATAAAACACACGTCCTAAATCATAAAACACACGTCCTAGATCATAAAACACACGTCCTAGATCTTAAAACACACGTCCTAAATCATAAAACACACGTCCTAAATCATAAAACACACGTCCTAAATCATAAAACGCACGTCCTAGATCGTAAAGCACACGTCCTACGTATTAAAACTCACATCACACATCTGTCGATTTTAATACACCCTAGATCTTAAAACACGTGCTACTGTTTTACTCAAGAAGTGTTTTACTACTATTAAATCAATGCATAGCAGATAAGTATGTATTTACGTAAATATAGAACGATAAAGCGTGTAGCAACAGTCTCCAAAATCAGGTCAAAGACATTCTAAACACTAGTGTGTAAGTTTTCATCTTTACATTTCTGTTTGAGTATTTTGTCTAATGTTTTACTGGTTTGTTTTCACTCTCTCAAGGACCTCTGATGGTCAAAAGAAGTGCACGTGGTTAACGTTACGTTACAGATTACAGGGATGTTTATTATTGTTGCGTACGTTGTCAGCTAATAACGTGTGCTGTTGTCGCTTTTGATGATTCACAGACAGAGCCATTCCTTATAAACATAACATCTGCAGATCGACTCACATACAAAGGATTCTGCATTGATCTGCTCGACGAGATGGCCTTTCGGCTCAACTTTACGTATGTTGGTCACGACACTGATTGTACTTGACTCATGTTTTATGTTGGTCACGACATTGCTTGTACTTGACTCATGTTTTATGTTGGTCATAAAAATGTTTGTACTTGACTCATGTTTTATGTGATGGTCACGACATTGCTTGTACTTGACTCATGTTTTATGTGATGGTCACGACATTGCTTGTACTTGACTCATGTTTTATGTTGGTCACGACATTGCTTGTACTTGACTCATGTTTTATGTTGGTCACGACATTGCTTGTACTTGACTCATGTTTTATGTGATGGTCACAACATTGTTTGTACTTGATTCATGTTTTATCTTGGTCACTACATTGTTTGTACTTGACTCATGTTTTATGTTGGTCATAAAAATGTTTGTACTTGACTCATGTTTTATGTTGGTCACGACATTGCTTGTACTTGACTCATGTTTTATGTTGGTCACAACATTGTTTGTACTTGACTCATGTTTTATGTTGGTCACGACATTGCTTGTACTTGACTCATGTTTTATGTTGGTCACAACATTGTTTGTACTTGACTCATGTTGATCATATGATGATCACGACATTGCTTGTACTTGACTCATGGTCACAACATTGCTTGTATTTCACTTATATTTAACGTTGGTTAGCTAGCTAAACATTGCTTGTGTGGGCAAAGAAATTTACATTTGTTGTTTTCGAATAATTTTATTCTCTTTCTCTCTTCTCTTTAACTCTTCATTAAGTTGCGTGTGTTATACGAAACATATTCCATAATTACATTTATCTCAAGGGCATGAAAAAATGAACAACCGAAAGCCGTAAAGACAGTAATAAAAACGTTATGTACGAAAACCTTAACAAAAGCACACGCATAACAAACACATTGAAAAGTGTACACGCATAACAAACACATTGAAAAGTGCACACGCATAGCAAACACATTGAAAAGTGCACACGCATAACAAACACATTGAAAGGTGCACACGCATAACAAACACATTGAAAAGTGCACACGCATAGCAAACACATTGAAAAGTGCACACGCATAACAAACACATTGAAAAGTGCAATGATGAAAAAATAGAGTGGCTGAACGTTTGCTTATTATATGTATAAATTAGAGGAATCACCGAATAGATAATTGCATTGATAAGAAAATAAAGAGATTTCTTATATAACAGGTACGAATTACAGGAACCATCTGATGGACAATATGGCGTGCCAGACAAAAACGGGACCTGGAACGGAATGGTTGGAATGTTAATTCGAAAGGCAAGACATTCCTTTGAAGAATAGTTTTTATTATCGTTTTCTTTATACTTATTGTACCGAACTGTATCCGAACATTTCTGTAATATATTTAAATTGTGATTTGGCAGTAACTGTAACAAAGTCTAAATTCCCTCTTATGAACCAAAACATACTGCAAAATTCCCTTACATAACCCTAACCTCACTGCAGTTTTCCCTAACATAAACCTAACCTCACTGCAGTATAACCGAACATAAACCTGACCTCACTGCAGTATTCCCGAACATAAACCGAACCACGCTGCAAAATTCCTAGCCTAAACCTAGCCTCACTGCTTTATTGCGCACATTGTAAACCTAGTTGCACGAAATGTTTTATCGATTCCTTCAATTCCTGTTTATTTTCCTGTCCTTTAATATTTAAATTCGTCTCAAATACTAAATATATAACACTTATTCTTTTATCATCATAATACGAGAAATTTTGTCACAAGTAATGAGACGTCGTATTAATAATGCTCTTTTAGCAGTCAACTTATTTATTTTTGTTTTTGGCAAATTAATTTTATGTAGGAAATTGACATGGCAGTTGGCCCTTTCACCATCACTGCAGAAAGAATGTCTGTAATCGACTTTACAAAGCCATTCATGACAGATGGCGGTGGAATTCTCACAAAAAAAGTAGAACCGATTGTGAATTTCTCAAACGTGTTTCGGCCTTTCTCACTGAACCTGTGGGTGACACTGGGAGCTGCCGTTCTAATTACAGGGACAACGCTCTGCGTCTTTTCAAAGGCACAAAGATGGCGTCACTGTGTTCAAGGTCAGCACCAAGAAGTTCACGCAACGGAAATGACGCTGAGCTGGTTCCTGTTCCTGGTTTTAGGAGCCTTGATGGGTCAAGGTACAAATGCACTGTCGAATTCAAAATGTCATGAGGCTCTTCTACCAAATAAACATCCCACTGAATAATGATAATAATTAATATTTAAATTAGTAATTATCATTTACAGTGTAGTGATTTCTCTTGGACGGAAAGAAAAATAAATTATATCTCACTCCAATCTATCTCATTTACGAATCTTTCCCTTTTCAAAAATATAAATTGGTTCAAGGTAAGAGAACTGTCATGTTATTTCATTATTGCGCAAATCCACCTCATCTTATGCCGAACTAAAATACTTTTCAGGCGTCGAACATAAACAGAAAGGATCTTCTGGACGTCTTGTGCTGGGATGCTGGTGGATTTTTGCCATTTTGATTCTCTCTGTCTACACGGCCATGCTGACTGCAATGCTGACCGTGTCAGAACGGAGTGTTTCCATCGACTCAATCGAAGACCTGGCCGCGTCATCACTGACGCCTTTTACCGTCATAGGAACTAACTGGATCACTTTGTTTGAGGTTGTATTTCTTTTCTTCAATTGTATAAACTATATAGGAATTTTTCAAACCTTGTTTAGTAGAGGAGACAATTTATTTGTTTTGCAGAACTGTTCAAGTCGATTTGTTGTTTTCACAAAGTGAAAGGTAAGTTTCCCAGCACTAAATTAAAGATATACTGTCAATATTCAAGAGTTACCTCAGCATTAGTTTCTATACTAATGACTTTCAAAACATTCCTTTCGGGGAAATAATAGGTTTTAATGTATTTTGGCAGAGACCTAATGTTTTTCCCAGCACACACACACACACACACACACACACACACACACACACACACACACACACATTTCTATTTTGAGATATAATAAAGAGTGTATATTCCTCATCATCGCGCAAGAAATTGCCCGACAAGAAATGTGCATGCTGTTTTCTTTTTAATTGTTTTCACTTTGTTGTTTTCAGTATTTTTATCTTTCCATCGTATTACCTATTTACATTTCTTTTTGTTCCAGCCATCATTAGGAGTTTATGTGTCTTTAATTTTAAAATTTTAAATAAAGTGTCAGAGACAAGAAAATAAATTACTATTGTGTCAGATCACATTTTGAAATCTATTTGGCACGCCATATTGTTCACAGGGAAAGAGAGAGGGAGAGAGGTGTATGTATCAGGTGCGTGTTGGTGTGTGAGTTTGTGTGATATGCTGTCCATTAGTTGTACATGTTTTACAATATGTGCGTGTGTATATGTGTTACAGGTTGTAGATTCTGGCGTCTTCAAACAAATTAAAGATCGTATGGGCTTACCCATTTTAACGAACGACGAAGCGATGGTTTTGGTGAATTCCGGTAAAGGGGCTTACATAATAGATCTTGGAACTGTAGAATACTTGTATTCCAAAAACTGCAAGACCCTCAACATGAACAAGAATGTATTCAACATGAACGGCCTGGGTTTCGCCTTGCAAAAAGGATCTCGCCTAAAGGTCGCCTTCAATAAAATGTCAGTGGTCGTGAGGTTTTGTAATTACTCATTTTTCATGTTTTTTAGAGTTGGAAACTTTGTTTGCCTAATGAGGAGAAAGGTCAGTTATACCTAGTTTTTATTGGAATGTGATTCTACATATATATTTCTTTTTTAAAAGTCAATTGGCTGCTATATAGATACATACCTAGACCTAGGGTACGACTGACTGTATACCTATATATAGATATAAATCTTGTTAGGGTACGACTGATTGTATTCCTATATGTAGATATAAATCTTGTTAGGGTACGACTGATTGTATACCTATATATAGATATAAATCTTGTTAGGGTATAACTGATTGTATACCTATATATAGATATAAATCTTGTTAGGGTACGACTAAGTTTCTATAGTTATATATATGTAATTAGATGACCACTAAATATATATATATATATATGGTTACCATAGTGACAAATAATACAGTATGGAGAAGTGAATTGTATATGGAAATTCAAAGTGAAAATACCAATAAGCAAATAATGGGATTGATATTGTACAGAGATCTGTCATTGATATTTATATAATTAAATTTTACATAATGACATGAAATCGTATTCCTCCAACTGAGTTCAATCAGTAAAATACTAGATAGATAGATAGACAGACAGACAGACAGACAGACAGATAGATAGATAGATAGATAGATAGATAGATAGATAGATAGATAGATAGATAGATAGATAGATAGATAGATAGATAGATAGATAGATAGATAGATAAAACAAACCAGGTCTTGTTTTAAAAGTTTTCCATGATAAATTAGTTCTCTATTTCCTTTTCCTTTTAATCTCTTAAGCATATTAAGGTTGCAGGAAAGCGGGATAGTAGATGGCTGGCACTCAAAATGGTGGAAGAAATCTGCAGAGTGCGACGGAACGGTCTCCTCGTTAAATCCTGCCACACAGCTGGACGTCCGAGGAATTGGTGGAGTCCTCATCCTGTATTCTGCTTGTCTGGCACTAGCAATACTGTGGACAATACTCAAACTGTTCGTTCACAAATGTCGTCCCAAAAGATTCCAACACAATCAGTACGTCCACATTACACACGTTACACACACACACACTGATGGCTCTGTTTATCGTACACTGCAATAATCGAG
Organism: Sinotaia quadrata; assembly: GCA_028829895.1. Taxonomy (NCBI): domain Eukaryota; kingdom Metazoa; phylum Mollusca; class Gastropoda; order Architaenioglossa; family Viviparidae; genus Sinotaia; species Sinotaia quadrata. The sequence goes on from CM054182.1 coordinate 8,940,705, forward strand.
TCCAAGATTTATTAATGTATGTATATTTGTCTTTCGTACAATAATTTATGTATCCACATTCCATTTTACAAAAACTTTTATGTCATTGTCCCCTTATATAATTATACACGTATCTTGATCCATTGCAAACTAAACTTTTATCTTCGTATTTTCTCGGGCAATTTATATGTCTTGGTCTCTAGTCATTAGTTGACCAACTTCAAGTATTGTACCAGTGAGAATGCTGTATACAAATTCTTTTCAGATGGAAACTTTCTGATTTGCTGATAAAGGATCTAAGCAGTATTTCATAATCAGTGGATGAAACGTTACTGAGCGATTTTTTCTAATCTCATACGATCGTCCTGACAGACCATAGCTAGTTTTGATACTGAAATGAGAGAGGTTCTGAACTCTGCGACCAGTTGGGTATCAGCTACTTTATACCAAAAATAAAAAGACACGTGTGGTGGAGTAAATTCTCCTCTCTCTATTTTTAAATTTAATTGTTATATAAATTGTTAAATTGTCAGAGTAACCCGACCTTGGGCACTCCTTATGACAGTATTTTTGAAAGTGTCTGAGTTTGAAGTAAACTCTCGAGGCAAGAATATTCTAGATTTGCTGATGTAATGCAAACTAGTGAATATTTTTTATTATCCAATAATTATGATTTACGAGAACGAGACCAGCCAATGGGTTGAGATTTAAAAGTTTACAGGCTGTAGAAAATTCTATTCTCTGATCAATTTGGAGTGGCAGAAGAAAGTCCAGTTTTGAAAGGTGGCAATTAGCTTGATGGTGAGTGAAAGTAACTGACTGAGAGAGAATGGACTTAGGAATATTTCATGTATTTTTGATATTGATATGTTATAATTGTGTAGAGATGTACTATGTGAGTTGACTTTTATTTCTACAAATGAATGTTTGAACTAAGTTCCTTGCATTTTGTGTGTTGACACTTAACATTGTTTTGTTAAGCTGCACTTATTATGTCGTGTGTGTGTGTATATTGAGTTAATGAATACTTTTTCAGGAAACTCCATAATAGCTGTGGGATATTATGATGCACAATCTTTTCAATATCATCTTAATTACGCAACCTATGTATCAACTACTGGCACAGTGGATGTTAAAGTTGAGACTGGAATGTAAGGTAGAATGGAGTTATCAAGTGAGAAACTAGAAAACATAGCACTTGTCCCTTAATTATGTGTTTCCAAGACAAAGTGTGCCTTCCATGTTTTTATTGAATCTACTGGTTTACTGATTAATTATAAACATGAATGACCGGAAAGATGTGGGAAACGTCTGTTGCAGTGTATGTAAGCATAAGGGAGTATGCTATACACTTTTGGCAAAGTATGCTGAGTACATTGGTAAATTCTAGTACAGTGAAGTTACCAGAATTACTGTAATCCTGTTCTGCCTGAAGGAACTGTCATGGCGAAGAGGGTGCTCAAGTTGGTTTTGAGAGAAAAATAGCATGTCTGTGTTTCCACGTTTGTAGAGGGAGACACCTGTTGGTGCAGACATTGTGACATTGTTGCAAAGGTAAGTGAAAGACTGTTGAAGCAGTGCTTAATCTAGGTTATGTAAAAAGACTACAATCACCTGTCTTTAATAACTCCATTTCTATTCTCTGATAGAACTAACCTGTGATTTGTGTTGACATATTACTGAGTTATATTTTAGTATAAGACTGTGAAACATAGGAATTATGCGAACGTAGTTTCATGGAAATATTGATGTCAAGTAATATAGTTCATTGTATTTGTCATAGGTATATTTGATTATTGATTTAATAAATTGTTTATTAAATTTATTGACCTTCTTATGCGCATTGATAACGTTATGTTGGAGAATAAAGTGGGTGGATGGGGGCTCACTAAATAAAGACTAAAGAGTGATTTGTCTTCTCCTGTAGTAAGACGTTTTCCACCTACATATAGATTATGGGATCGCGAACGTTTATTTTTAATATTGAGAGAAAACCTTTACAGTACCCTCATATCTGCCAGGTGAGAGACAAGCTGCGGGAGGATCATTAATAAAATATATTAAGATTCTCTTCACTTGAAATTAGTTCTGTATGGATATTTAATTAATAATATTTTTTTTAACTAAGAGGCTGCCATCACAACACGTTTGGCTGAATGATACTTTATGCCACAGTATAGTGCTGTATAATATATAATTGCAATAGTAGAGTGCAATATAATATATATTGCAATGGGAGTGTACAATATAATATGTAGTGCAATGGCAGAGTGCACTATAATATATGGTGCTATAGTAGAGTTCAAAATATTATAGTGCAATAGTAGAGTAATATAATACTCTTAACTGCCCAATCTTTTTTTTTTTCAATTTTTCTTCAGTTAATGCAATGTTGATCTTTTAAAGTGGTTGTTTAGATTTGTACATCAGGTCAAACTTGTACTGTATGTCATCACGTGAATGCCCATCATAGCTATGGGATATTATGACGCACAATCATTTCAATATCATTTTAATTGCGCAACCTATATATCAACTACAGGCATAGTGGACGTTAAAGGTTTTCATCGACGACCCTTCGACTCTTTGTGAGCAAATAATGACTCACTGCATCTATGTTCATAATGAATCAACACGACGAATGAAGTAATGTGTAATAACTGTAAAATCATGTAGAATAACAAAGAAACGCAAATGAAGTGACCTACATTAAGTGTGTGACATCTACATAGTACTGATGAACAGGAAGTGACCTACTTTAAGAACGTGCACAAGATTCCAGTGATGTGCTTTCGCGTCAGAATTCTAGTGTCTCTTAGAGGCCATCATATACATCAAACTCAATACCACAGCCAAGATTTTACCACGTATTGCTTAAATGTGTACATTTCCTAACAATGAAGACTCGGTAATTGCTAGGCCACGGCATTGTGAATAAATTGCGAAAATGTTTATTATTATTTTCCTTATTTCGTCATGCCGATAATATTCATGAACATTGTAATTTATCTTTAATACAATGTTAGTCTTGTACTGATAAAGGAAATGTTTAGTTTATTAACTGAACATCATATGGAAATATTTATTAAATAAAGCATAATATTATTACGAACTGAGGTTATTCTTTAACTTTTTCTGAATGTAGTTATGATGAGAATATGGAAACATGTTTCTATCATTTCAGTTTAGCGTTATATGTAATGGAGTGCATTTCCATATCGGCAAGACCAAGTGTTATAGTGTTATTATAGGGTGCTATACTATCAGACTAATATTGTGAAAGGAAGAAAATGAAACTGTTTACTAGTCTTTTATGCGTCTCACATGTTGTCAGTTATTTGCACACCTATTCTACGTTACGAAAGTGAGTAAATAACCTTGGTACTCTGTATCCTTTCTTTTCTAGCTCTCTTTTCTTCTCTCTCAACATCACCCTTACAATTAGGACAATCAGAAATCACACCCATCTTACAAATATAATCTCTATAAAACATATAAGTAGATTAATTGATTTAATCTCTAGAAAACATATGTGTAGATTAATTGATTTAATCTCTAGAAAACATAGTAGATTAAATGATTGAATACCAGGAAATCATGTAAGTGTGTAGATTAATAAATTTAATCTATGTAAAACATATATGTAGATTAATAGCTTTAATCTTTAAATAAATATTTAATCTCGGGAAAACATTTAAGTGTGTAGATTAATATATTTATTCTAGGGAAACAAGTGTGTACATTAATGCATTTAGACATTCGATTATTAAGTAACGTCGTTAAGTCCCATACATTTACACACAAATAGCTCTTTGAAAATTGTAAGTAACATACCATTGCATTAGATTAAAAGTGACACACGACAGGTAATTCTCTTGAGCAAAAATATATTAACTTGGCACTTAACCTTGTCTCACAACCCATATCATTATTTACTGAATCATTCACACTCAATGAATTAGTACTAGATACTCTGTGTCTCATGGTTTGATCTCACAAACCATATCATTATCTACTGAATCATTCACACTCACTGAATCAGTACTAGATACTCTGTCTCATGGTTTGATCTCACAAACCATATCATTACTAGCCAATAAAACTTGGCATGGCGCAATAACCTTGTTTTCTGAAATTGCGTCATAATTTGAACTTTCGTTTATCTCTAACTCAGTAATAGGCCATATCTCACCACTGTCATTCCTTCCCTTACCTGATACTCTCTTGTGCTTAATGCTAACACCATCATCAGCAGCAGCAACCCCAGTATCCCTTCTACTGGTATGCATGTCACCCATTCTCTTAGGTATGTCACACCCAGATAATGCACTGTCAGTAACATCCCTAGTTACAGTCCTATGTGCACTTATCTCAGCCCACTCAGTGAAATCAGACTCCATGTCTATTTCAACTCCTTGCCCTAGAATTTAGATGTTCGATTTCTATCTTTCGTTTTGTTGCTAGACTTTTAGTGTCTCTGGTGTCATAAAATGCCATAACACTATGTCTGTTTTCTGTTGCGTAAAAATGCAATATCTTTTGTGGTTCTATCGCACTACTTACCAGCCTAAAATATTGGCAAGTACGATCTGTCCATCTGCTAGGAACTATGCAACATGCCCATATCTCGTCCATTCGCTTCAGTACTTGAAATGCTTCATCTAGCGTCATATTTTTCTTTATCGCTATTTCACGTGTTATTTCTAATTCTTTTTCTTCTAACCTTCTTTCTCTCTCTCTCTCTCTCTCTCTCTCTCTTCTCTCTCTTCTTTCTCTTTTCTATCTCTCTCTCTTCTATTTCCTCTTTTCTTTTACTCTCTCTCTCTTCTCTCTCTTTCTTATATTCTTTTTCTCTCTTGGCTACATAGTCTGTTAGGGATTTGACTAAGTTTTCTTTGCCTATATCTTTCTCTCTCGCTTGCGGTATCTTCCATGACACAGACCTCTGACCCCACCCGTCATGCCGAATCTTCGTCATAGTGAATTTGCCTTGTCTTGCTCATCATGTGTTCTCTTGCCCCTTAGACGGTAGTCCAATTAGACAAGCGTTCTTGTGTCTTCAGACAGTTCTGCTTTTATGTCCTTCAGACCAGTGTTCCTCGAAGCTGTGAAATATATATAATGAATTTTCGCACATCAGTCTCATGTTTACAATTTACTAAACCTGTAATTCCATTCTTGGTTCTCATCTTTAATTCTTTTCACATTTACTTCCTTTCTTAGTCCCAAGAATGTATTACAGAAAAAAATCATTCAAAAATTACAATATTAGCAAAGACAAAATATACGATTTGCAATAAGTAAAATAATTCAATCTGCACAAAAATCGTGATTTTTACCATCTCAGACAATTCCTAGTCTGCTCTTCTATGCCTCACTATCCGCAGAGGAATGATATGGGAATCGAGAAATTTGAATGAGTGTCCCGTTGTTGTTGAATGTAGGGGATGCTTCCGGCTTCCGCTGCTTTCGCGTTTGGAGAGGGGGGCTGAGTGCCCCGACTAATGGGCTGGGTATTTAAAAGTGAAAGTTGGGTTCTACGCTCTAATCTCCCCTTCTGGACATAATCCCTCCCTTGTCTAACTCATTGTACTTTAGTCTCGGTTGAGCGACTCTACTCAAAAGGCTGCTCTGCAGCCCAAGGCTGGTGCCTTTAGAAGCTGCCGACCCTGAGTTTCATTGGCGTCATGTCCTTTTGACTGTACGTAGTAACCTACCTGTCCCCTCTCGGTGCGTCTGCTCGAGCACCTGGTTGTGTGATTGCTTTGGTAGCTTCGACTCGACTTTGAATCTCTAATCCTACGTTGAGATCAAAGCTCGATTGTCTAAGGTTCTAAATACGATTTTTCAACACAGCAAAATGCTGACTGGCTTAGCAGTGGCATCCAATTAAAGTTAAAGCATCAAAGAATTCTCTGTGTGTTTCAACTTTAATTAAGAAGATTTTCTCAGTGTGTCTGCATTTTCAACTCCACACTACGTTATTCCGTTTCCAGGCCGTCTGAAAGAATTAAAACTACGTTATTCCGTGTTCAGGCCATCTGAAAGAATTAAAACTACGTTATTCCGTGTCCAGGCCATCTGAAAGAATTAAAACTACGTTATTCCGTGTCCAGGCCGTCTAAACAATTAAAAATACGTTATTCCATGTCCAGGCTGTCTAAAGGAATTTAAAATACATTACTCCGTGTCCAGGCCGTCTGAAAGAATTAAAAATATCTAACGCATATTCTACAAAAACACTTATTTCGGCGCAATAAACTATAACACTTCTGTCACATTATACATATAATAATCCGATTTTACATTAGATTTGATTTATTATTAATGTTATTATTATCATTCTTATTTTGTTTAAATAGCTCGAAATGTGAATAGACAGATTAATCTTTAAAACCAAGTTCAGGGCGCACTGGCAATTAGGCAATTTCAATATTGACTCTGATTGCAGCCCTTTGTCGGCAATCGATCTTAGGAATCGCCCCGACTAATTATTTCAGTACAAGTAATATATTCTCTCTCAGCCTCTCTTTTTCCTGTCTCTCTCTTCTCTGTATGTCTCCCCATCTGTCTCTCCCCCCCCCCTTCACCCTCGCCACTCACTCATTTGTGTTTCATTTCATTTCTGAAACCGTCTCCCCCATTTTCTGCGTCTTCTGTCATTATCTTTGCTTCTCTTTTATTCGATTATTGTATGATTTCTGTCCATATATCTCTCATTCATCTCTCTCTCTCTCTCTCTCTCTCTCACACACACACACACACACACACACACACACACACACACACATCTCTGCACGAATAGAGATGTACGCGTAAAAACAGAATACATAAACACAGACACGCACACCACTTAATGTAGCGCATTTGAGGATCTTTTTTCTTCTCGGCAGTCCTTATCGTCCTGTCTCGGTCACCATTTCTTAACACTGCGCTCTATGTATAATGTTTACACATACACACACGCACACGCACACACAGAGAGAGAGAGAGAGAGAGAGAGAGAGAGAGAGAGAGAGAGAGAGAGAGAGAGAGAGAGAGAGATGCGCGTATGGACGTTAATTCCTCGTCTATGATTTGAGTAGACTATTGTGCTTTCAGTTTCTTTTATGTCTTCATTTAATAATTGTCGTTTTACCACGTCTTATGCGGAAACTTTCAGAATGTTTGTATTCTGGCACTTTCCAAAGTGGGTTGTTGTTGTGTGTTTGAGGGTGGGTAGGTTGGGGTGGAGGGAACTAAGAAAATAACCAATTATTTTTCTAACTGAAGCGTTTGCGCCTGCAGTCTCATGAGTGATGATTATTTCACGTAAAATATTGAACGTTGATTTTCCACCCTCCCTATGCCAATTCCAACTTCCAACTGCAAACCTGTCCATGTTCTCATCCTAATACTCGGACGCTCTGGTTCTTCGGATTTTGAGTGCCGTCTAATGGAGTTTCTGGAATCTTCATGTCTATGGACGAGTTGAAGATATGTGCATTGAACTTGTGTTAAATACATAAACAATAAAATTGGTGTGGTATTGTGATATATTGCTTACAGAACTTTAAGATATCTCTGAACATGACAACATAATAGCGTTAGTAAACACTACAAAGACGTACACAGAAGGAAACTTTTGCTAAGACGTTTTCGTATAACGTTTTTCGTATAACATTTTTCGTATGTTTTTCGTAAACCATGTAGCTCTTAAAAACCCTAAAGTTGAAATTATATTGCATTACTGCTTTACTATTCATGTATATGGGAAAACGTCTTTCACTTTTCAAAAGATTACATTTTCATTTTTTTCAAGGACTATAATGCGATAAAAATTGTCTTTGGAGAATAAAGTTCCATTTGGTTTGTTATCGATGTCAAGATATTACACTAATCGTACTTTTGTGATTCGAGCATAAACGTAGAATAATCAAACTCGTCCGTTTTAAACTCGGGTATTCATACATGCAGATGAGAAGACACTTACAGAGACACTGGTAGACACAGAAGCGGATGGTTGGTTGAATAAATCGATGGATTGATGAAAAGAAGATAGTTAATGAGACTGTAACAGGAGTAAGTTATTAATGAAAGTAAAAACATGATTTACTGTTATTTGTACGTGGTTTTGCAATTTGTCTTTGTAAGGTGACATTATTGGAAAAAAAATGGCACATCTTGCAAAGCTATCAATTGTCCGCAATTAAAATAGTCTTAACTCTGAAACTATCAATTGTCTGCATGTACAACAGTTTTGGAACTATTAATTGTTTGCATGTACAAAACAGTCTTTGCTGTGGATCTAATCAACTCTCTACAGCTCAAACAGTCTTAGCACCTGAAGTAAGTGTCTGCAGGTGACACAGTCTTTGCTGTGGATCTAATCACCTCTCTACAGCTCAGTCTTAGCTCCTGAAGTAAGTGTCTGCAGGTGACACAGTCTTTGCTTTGTCATTTAAATTGACAACCAGACAAAGAATGTTATATTCTTTCCACACACGTTCTAGAAAATCAACTGCAGGCGATGACGTTGATATTTTTTCCAGTATGAAGCTTTTTGTGACAAATTATTTCTGCCTACGCTTAAGTACAGATTTTGAACTTTCAAAGGGTGTTGCAATACGTGATTTTCTTGTACAAAGTTTGCTAGTAGTTGTTTTAATTGTTAATGGAGGGGACAGTACAAAATCTCTTATAATCTCTTATAATGAATATCGAATAAGCATTGTCACTGTTATTGTGCTTTCATCTGTAAGGTATTTGAAGCTCTTCAGAAGCTCTGTACATAAATATACATCTAATTGAACTTTGTCCAACCTATTACGTGCTCATGAAAAATAACCTGTTGCTGGAATTCAACACAAAGCAATGTTTATTAAAGTGAACACATATTACCCTCAAGCTGTGTGTCAGGGGAAAAAACGGAAGAAGTCAGTCACTTCGGGTGAAAATATTGATTCCTAACCACCGGGTCTGAGAACCCTCGCTTACTAAAACAACCACACGATAACAGAACAAACGCTTTATACGCAGAACGATACGTCCGCAGTCTAGAGTTACTCCCCTTCCAAGAAGGAAAACATTATTTCACAGTTGCCTACAAGAGAGAATGTTAGCAAGAAAATATATAATCCGAAACATGTACAGAATCTTTTGAAAACTTAACAAACTATAGGAAGGATCTGTGTATATGCTGCAAAAGATTCTTTGTTGCTTCAGGTAAGTCTGGGAAAATGTTTCCCGTTGTTAATTCTTTATTTTTCTTTCTGCTACTTCTCTTTCTAATAATACTTTTGGATAGATAGATAGATAGATAGATAGATAGATAGATAGATAGATAGATAGATAGATAGATAGATTTATCTGCTGTTGATACTATATGATGTAGCAGGCTTCTCCGTAACTTCACAAGGTTTGAAGGGTACATGATTCCACAGTAACATAAGGTGTGACAGATACATATTGCTACAGTAACTTCACCAGGTGTGGCGGGTACCTGTTTCTATAGTAACACCAGATGTGACAGATATATTTCTACAATAACTTCACATGGTGTGACGGGTACATGTTTCTACAGTAACACCAGGTGTGACAGATATATATTTCTACAATAGCTTCACATGGTGTGACGGGTACATGTTTCTACAGTAACACCAGGTGTGACAGATACGTTTCCACAGTAATAGCACAAGGTGTGACGGATGCGTGTTTCTACCATAGCATCACAGTTTTTGACGGGTACATTTCTAACGGTTTGACGGGTACATGTTTCTACAGTAACGCCAGAAAAACAAAAATGAACAACATGAGAAAAATTGAGCTCAACGACCTCAACTTCAATGGGTGGTTCCAGAGGTTGCGTCATTTTCTGTTTTTTGAAGTCATCGTACAGATTTTCCTTCATGTTCCCGCAACCGGTGAAACACTGTGTAAGTACTTTTGTCACGCTTCGTCAATTTTTAATCACGCTCTATCAGTCTTATGTCCCTTGTGCAAATTTGGCCTCATGCAGTAATATTCCATTTTCACGCTGTGTAAATTTCTAGTCACACGTTACAAATCTTTTGTCTTGAAGTGTAAATCTTACGTTATGCCTCTCCAAGGTCACGCTATGCAAATCTCTCACCACGTTGTCACGACATATTAATCTTACGTTATGCCTCTCCAAGGTCACGCTATGCAAAATCTCTCATCACGTTGTCACGACATATTAATCTTTACGTTGGGCATGTGTCGTTTGCGAGCTCAATGTGTCAAACCCCACAAGTGTAAATCTCGCTACCATCTGTTCTTCTTCAAAACGCACTTAAAGAGTCATGTCACCCTTCTGAAAAATTTCTCTGGCGCTCTTCGAAAATCTGACGTCATCATATGCATGCCCTTCCTGCTCATCATACTCTGACAGCTGACAGTCGTCCATCACGCTTTGTAAGATTTGTTGTTGCTTTCGGGTGGGTTTTTTTTTTTGTTGTAAATATTTCCTTATGCTCTTTAAGGTCCCTATACTGATTCTGACAATCGGGAGGTATGCGCCACAATGAAAGGGGTTGAATATGGATGTGGGGGTTGGTGGGTATTTTGTTTTGTTGTTGTTTCGATAACTTCTTTGCTCATTGCTTTTGTTTTGTTTTTATGTTCGCTGGAATCTCTTTTGGTTTTGGTTATGGTTCTGCAAAGGTGTGTGTGTGTGTGTGTGTGTGTGCGCGCGCGCGGTTGTGTTTATTTGATGTTTTGAGCTCTTTTTTTTTTTTTGTCGAATGCTTGTTTCTCTTTATTTGCTGTAGTTTTATTTGTTTGTTTCTTGATCATTTTTCTTCTATACTCTTCAGATTTTGTAAACTTAATGAAATGTAAGTGTTACTAGGTATCCTGCAAGACGGCTCTAAGCAAAATGGATCATCTTCATTCTCGACTTACGTGCTTCGTGACCTATTGGATGACGTCAATCCACCGTTCAACGGAGTCATCGCGACTTTAAATACAGACCAATCAACTTTAAAAAGCCTTCTGACAGGTATAGAAGTTATTTCACAACATTAACTAGAAAAGAATGTGAGTGTGCTTTTAATGTACCGATAAAATCTCTGTCACACGAATTAAAGGCGCCGTGTGCGTACAACAATTTGAATGCGGCACGTCTTACAAGTTCGCCGAGTTCTTTCTTGACTCACTTCCTTTCTCACTTGTAAGGAGAGGCAAGGGTGACTGAGGTGTGATCATCGCTTCTGACCTCTGAAGTGGATAACCTCTGAAGTGATTTCTTTGTATCTAAGGCGTGAGTGTCAAGGATCTCAGGATACCCTAGCTCTGAGTTTTCTCTTTCTGACATTCATGATGTTATGCTTCCAAAGAGGTTACCCCAAATATTTAAATTGGTTTAAATTATACAATGAAGAACTTGGGAAAGAAATGAGCCCTTCAATTGTAACATTGAGCTTGTAGGAATCTAAACATGTTTAGTTGTGATTGATGTCTTGTACATTATCTGATTTGTAAACTTTAACAGTTTTTGATTGGTTTGTGTTGATACACGTAATGCAGTAAATTTTTGCACTGAATGAAAGTTGTGAAAATTTCAACTCTTCCACAGTTACTAATGCCAAAAAAAATATTCATGACACTAAAGACATATTTTGTAAGGAAAATCATACAGAATACGTCATTATTGAGCATAGTTACGAAAGTTGCCTGCCTGATGACGAGTGACTTGCTAGCAAAGCGCAGGGAAAGATAATAATTATATCGCGGAGTGGGGAGGGGGGGAATTATACAGACTAGTTCATGGCTGAGTTCAATGGCGAATGGTGCTTGCGTATTACGAAATATTACGACTGATCTGTTACCATAAAGCTAGGAAAGATGTCATTCTATATTACAAAAATATATAATTTTTATTTAATTCATATCAAGCACTAACTGTTTGGTCGGTTAATAGTTTATAAATGGTACTGAGGCAAGGAAATGAACACAACGCGTGAGGTTTTTTTGTGATCTCATACATTATTTACCTTCCAAAGAGGATAGGATAATATTTGTGTAAAGTCTCATGTGATCGCACTTAAATTTAAGCTAATTAATCCAGTTGTTTTCGTGTTAGTCATTTTTAACTTGCTCTCTTTTTAGTACACATGTTTTGTTTGTTTTTTTAAAATAAAACAAAACACATACAACTCTGAGCGATGCTTGCGTACAACGTAACTAATTTGCCAAAAGCAATGTGTTGGTTCGGAGTGTGTAAGAATTCAATCAATGAATCACTGTGGATCGATTTACGTGTCGTGTTTTCTGTTATTTTTTAATTATCAGCAAACATTGGTTGACCTAGTAGATATTCGTTACTGGTCGGCCGTGAAATATCGATTTGACATTGGACAGATGAGTTGGTTCACCTGTTGGGATTTTAGTATCGAATCTAAGTAATATCAATTTCTGCACACATTTTTTTTTCGTTGTCTTTTCAGGCGAAAGTTTTTATTAATACTTTGCTATTTGAAATTTACATGTATATCGGGATACACATTTCTTTTCGTTGTCTTTTCAGGCGAAAGTTTTTATTAATACTGTGCTATTTGAAATTTACATGTACATCGGGATGAACTTAATAATTTAAATGTAACAATTTAAAAATAATTTATAGCTAGTATCCATATTAAATTTATTTACGTTCATTTCCTTTGAAAGATTTAAATTGTAATTGACAAATTAATGTTGTTGTGAGGTGTGTGTGGATGTGGGAGGGGGGGGTATTTTTAATCATTCTTTTTTTGTTTCAGTAATTAAATGGTCTTGGCGGTTTGGGGGGGGGGGGAAATCATAAATGAAACATTAATATTTACTTATACGTATGATTAATGTTTACTAGATTCTCTTTCCTCTTCCCAAACATATTTCGCCTGCAGACCTGCATGAAAATTCAGCAAACTATAGTGCCATTGTCATTTCAACAAGAACATGTCAGAGAGCCAAACTGCTGTCGTCGCTTTTCCTCGAGTCACAGACACCTCTGCTTGCCGTCTGCGAGGAAATGTGGGACTGTAATGCTTCATGGTCGCCTTTGAAACAGTACTCGGCCACAACCTGGACGACAGCTGTTGTCGAACTTCTGATGTTCCTGCAGTGGAGAGAAGCCCTTCTGATTGTCGACAACGTTCTCCGTACGTTCACGAGTGTTTTGCTTTGTGCAGTGTCGGAGTACCGAGTAATGTACCGAGTAATTGGCCCAAGTATAGTTGTATGCAAGTCATGCTATAGAATGTAGTGTGTGAGTAATGTACCGAGTAATGTACCGAGTAATTAGCCCAAGTATAGTTATAATGTAAGTCATACTATAGAATGTGGTGTGTGAGTAATGTACCGAGTAATTAGCCCAAGTATAGTTATAATGTAAGTCATGCATAAGAATGTAATGTGGGAGAGTGTACCGAGTAATTAGCCCAAGTATAGATATATGTAAGTCTTGCTATCGAATGTTGTTGAATGGGCAACATTTCTTTTAAAGTGACGTCATTCTCTCGAGGTAGAACGCAGACAAAAGGGAAGTCACTACACACTGGATAGTGACAGGAGAATCAATCTATCCATAATCATCGTCGTTTTCATCAGCATCAACAACATCACCATCACCATCACCTCCACCATTAAACCACCCTCACCATCACCACCAACATCACCACCTCTATGATCAAAACCATCATCGTCGTCATCATCACTAACACCATGACAAAGACAGTATATTTCTAAAGGACTAAAAGGTTTCAAACAAACCAGTCGATTGCTCAGCTCTCTTGGTGTGTATGCATGGTGTCTGTGTGTCTGTGTGTCTGTGTGTCTGTGTGTTTCAGCCGAAGACTACTGGCGAGAGCTTATCTCCGGCCTGTCGCGGAATCAGATTGCTGTGATCATCCTCCCCATCCACTCAGCTGATAACCAAGTTACGCTGTCCGCCTTGTCTGGAACTAAGTTCTCCAATATCAGGCACATACTTCTGTGTATTGGCAACTCGAGTGCTAGCAAACTGCTTTCAGTTGTAAGTGATTGTGGAAGAGTTTACTTTAGTTGTGCAAGTTGATTTGTATCTTTTCTGCCGTCAATGCCATTATTAGAATAAATCCATGCGGACATGTGTGTGTATTACATTTAAGAGGGTGGGTGGGGTATGTATGTATGTTCGAATGTATTTATGCTTACATCCAAGTAAGTATATTATAAAAATAAAAATATACGCCTGATAATTATTTTTACCTACGTGTATAGGCATGATGTACTTGTGTATGCGTACATGTGTATGTACACGTGTACATGTACGTGACATAGACACGTGCTTGTGCATGTATAAGTCTTATTGCCTCGGTGAATGTAAATATATATTGGTTGTTGTCCTTTCAGCGTATTTCCTGGTCGTTATTTCACTAATCAAGAATCGATTCGTTAGACTGGAGTCCACGTATTAATAATCTGAAATCTAGCTCGATATGTATCTAAGCGTTTAGCACCTCTGTCTGTTTGTAGTAGTCTTTCATTATCTCGTATAATGTTTGTAGTAGTCTTTCATTATCTCGTATAATGTTTGTAGTAGTCTTTCATTATCTCGTATAATGTTTGTAGTAGTCTTTCATTGTCTCGTATAATGTTTGTAGTAGTCTTTCATTATCTCGTATAATGTTTGTAGTAGTCTTTCATTATCTCGTATAATGTTTGTAGTAGTCTTTCATTATCTCGTATAATGTTTGTAGTAGTCTTTCATTATCTCGTATAATGTTTGCAGTAGTCTTTCATTGTCTCGTATAATGTTTGTAGTAGTCTTTCATTATCTCGTATAATGTTTGTAGTAGTATTTCATTTTCTCGTGCAATGTAGTTAGTAGCCTCCCAAAGCCAGGCATAATTTCTGTAATAGTCTTTCATTGAATGGCTTTAGCAGTCTGTCATTGCCACGTGTAATATCTCTAACAACTTTATATCATGCACAGTAACTCAAGCAGTCTTTCATTGTTGACTATCATGTCTTCAGTAAGGTGTTTACCCTGATTAACACCACTAATTGTCATGGGTTTAAAACTACGTTGTGTCTTTGCAGGCAGTTGAAGCTGAGCTGTTTTTGCAGACTTTTGAGTGGTTGGCTATCTGCCCGGGAGTGGATCTAGACAGCCTCCTGTCTTTGATGCATAACAGCGACAGAAACATGGCAGTTCTCTTGCCTTTGTTTCCAACTTCAGTGACATTACCGTCAGCCAAAGTTCCAGAGAAGACGACATGCGACAGTTACAACACCACCGAGGTCTTGTTTATTTCATATTTAATAACAACACAATGTGACGACTGACAGGCAGATATATTCTTTGTCATATGATAAAGAGTAGTCATTGTGTCCTACGTCATGTAACAAGTGACTGGCACTGCGTACAACAAATGACAAAAGAACACGTAGACTAGATTTATTGAAAACACACCTGATGTTCTTGTAAAACAGAGTGTGATGACTGTTAAAAATGCGTTGCATAATAGCTTGCCCTGATTTTTGAAATATCTATATAGTTGCCTGCGATGATGGTCGATAGATAACTACAGAACATCTCACGCACAACTGTCAGAATCTAAAAACCAAATTAGCCAGTGGTGATCACCAGGCGCACGTGCAATGAGCTTCACAGATGATTGTAGAATAACTTACGATAACTGTCGGTCTAACGTACAGAAACGTTTGATTAAAGTCGGACACACGTGCAACATGAATAAACCGATCGATAAAATCTAACGAAAAACGAAACTGATCCATTTTTTTTTTGTGGTCAGAATAAAATGTCACAAAATTTGAATTATTTAATAATTACACGCTTTAGTACGGTTTAGATGAGAAAACTGGGGGGGGGGGGGGGATGGGTGAATGTGTGGGGATAGTTAAAATGATCTGTAGATAATAATAACAATGATGATGATGATGATGATAGTGATGGTGGTGATGACGACGACGACGATGATTATGATTATGTTGATATTTTCCTGCTGGATATCCACTGAAAAATAAACTAAAGGTGTAATACATCGTAACTTTTACTGTCTATACTTTTAAAAGCCCACTGGACGGGTTTTGTTTCCGATTTCAGTTTAAATATTCTCACACGATTTTCAGTTTATTTCATTTGAATATACTTTCTGACTAGCTGTGGATTGGGTGCCAATAAATAAAATAGTGGAACCTGCTGTTGAAAACAATGATGTACATCAATTGTTCAGAAATTCGTGCTCAGCGCCCGAAAGCCCGATATTTTGAACTGATCTGCAATAGGATGAACAGAAGCGCATCTGGCAATATATAAAAAGTATGTCATAATATATATATATAAAGACATGTCATAATTATATCAATATATAAAATACAAGCCAACATGTCTCGAGCGTGTGGATATATAAAACTGACAAAAAATTAGACTGATGCAAATTTTGTCAATTTAAAAAAAAATTATAACAACCGTTATGAGGTCATTAATATTACTTTATATTAGAGTCACGTGATTTGACTTTTTTATGTTCTGCTTGCAAAATAAAATAAAATATGCGACCAACCAAATACAATCCAAACAGTATTTACAAAAGGAGAGCATGCACCGGAAATTACCCCAAGCAAAGTAAACTGGCAGACTTCAAGCCACGTGGGGAAAGAAGTGGATAATGGACAATCGATTACGACTGAAAGCAGTCTAAGAGAAATTCATCCAGACCACCTTATAAAAGTCATGCGTACAACATGGTTCGTTTGCTTTTACAAAACAAAAGCAATCTCAAAGATAAAACAATTCTTAAGACAATACCGAAAGAATTTATCATGAGGTAAAGGAAAATGGAATCGATGACAATGAATATTCTCTACGGAGATACCATCGACCGATTCCATACAAGACTATTGAATTTCCATGATTTCTTGTAAAACATTCTTGTACACACACGACACAGCAACGTGACAAGATGAAGCAACCCTTCATTTTCTTGCTGCTTTGACTATTGAAAGCTATAGGACCAAATTTACCGAACCAAAGTCCGTTTTTGTCTATGCATTTGGCGCTGAATATTTTTTCTTTCATGCGCAAGATAACGATAATCAGAGTTTAAAAATAAAGTAAGTAACTAGTCGATTTGATTCTATCGCCAGAGCAAATACACGTGATGTGAACTCGTGTGAAGTATTCCCCACCATTAAAAGCTTCCCTTTACCTGGGAAAAGCATTATGCAAGGAGTCCATTTACCTGAGAAAAGCATTATGCAAGGAGTCCATTTACCTGGGAAAAGCATTATGCAAGGAGTCCATTTACCTGAGAAAAGCATTATGTAAGGAGTCCATTTAACTGGGAAAAGCATTATGCAAGGAGTCCATTTACCTAAGAAAAGCATCATTCAAGGAGTCCATTTACCTGGGGAAAGCATAGAGCAATATTTTCTTTTACCTGGGAAAAGCATTATGCAAGGAGTCCTTTTATCTGGAAAAGGCTTTGTGCAAGGAGTCGCTTTACCTAAAGGAAAATTGTGTAAGGAGTGCTTTTACCTAAAGAAAACATTGTGCAAGGAATCCCTTTACCTAAACAAAATTTTATATGGAATCCCCTTACGTGAGGAAAACATTCTACATGGAATCTCAAAGAAAAACAAAAAAACAAACATTGTGCAAGGACTGGATTGTCAGTGTTATTACTACTTCTCCCATCAAAAACATCTCTCTAAAGAAAGGGAGTGCTCTACAATGGAATCTCTTTACAAAAGAAAAACAATAAACAAACATTGTGCAAGGACTGGCTGGTCAGTGTTATTACTATTTCTCCCATCAAAAACATCTCTCTAACGAAAGGGAGTGTTCACAATGGACTTCTGTGTGCGAAAGCAAGTATTGCATAAATTCTGTATCGAGCACAATTGTAAACTGACCAAAGGCATTCTTAATTGTCGTTTTGAAAAGGGGGATAATTTTAAGCACTCTATAGTACAAAGCATAGAAACATGTTCAACCATTCAATTTTAGTGTGTTGTGTATTTGTTTCACAATATGTGTTTATGTGTATTAATTATGTGTTTGCCAGTTATCAAATGTCAAATCACTTAACTAAATGATATATATTTAGTGCAGCATTGCTAAAGTGAGCTTAAAATAACAATACCAAAAGAAAGCAAAATGGTTAATAGTTTAGCAATAATAACATAACATTATCACGCAAATCAACACAAATCAATTTACCACTTACAAAAAGAATTCTTGTTACAGGGTAATTTTGTTCTTTCTCAACAACAATTAGACTTAAAGCTGTGCAGTGATCATATTTTTAAACTTAAATTTTAGATGAAATTTACTGCATATTCTATACAGTCACCAAAAGCACACATAGTGTCCACAGGGAAGTGAAACAAAGACTTTGAGAGTATAAATATATAGTCAATGGCATAAACTACCTGTCAATCTTGGCGATTATAAACGGCAAATGGACTGGTTTAAAGATGTTCAGATAATCTTTTTTAAAAGAAATCTTGGAATCACATTTCTTGCCATATTACCAGTCAACCACTCACTCGCGTGTTTGTTACTATAAAAGGACAAAGAAACCAATTTGTGATCAAGGGCGTCAAGCGAGTCATGTCAGAACTGTTTTCTATTTCTACGACCGAGTTTCTGGCAATGAGTAAACAAAAGATGCCCAAAAACAAAAAAAATTGCAATACGTTGTTATTGATATTTCTTAATTATTCTTTTCTTATTTTGTCTGATTTATAAACGTACTACGTGTGGAGGCGTGGATAGCTACTAGAGAGTTAGGAATAGATAGATGGTGTTGATGTCAAATAAACGACGGAATGCCAAGGTGTCAATACTCAACAACCTTCTGTCTTTAATGTACCTATTTCGTTACCGAAACTGTATTAATCATCAAAAGCGTATATCGAGAGGAGTTTTAATAATCTACTTATCTTCTCGTTTACTAGGAGCAGTCCACCATGTTGAGAAGAGAACTTGAGGAGCTCTTACATCGGAATGGTGACGTGTTTACTGTTGACAAGCGAGCAGTAAGATGCACTGAAGTGTACTGTCTTATTGTAATATCCCTCTCTCTCTCTCTCTCTCTCTCTCTCTCTCTCTCTCTCTCTCTCTCTCTCTCCTTCCCCTCCTCTCTCTATTTATTCATCCATCCATCCATCCATCCATCTATCTATCCATTTATCCATCTCTTTGTCTTTTTCTCTATTTCTATCTTCCACTGTCTCTCTCACACTCTCCTATCTGTAGTGGAGTAAATTTGTCTATCACTACTTCTTAACTTAATTGTTTAATGTCAAAATGACACAACCTTGGGCACTGCTTATACTGATAATTTTAAGTATCAGAGTTGGATTAAACAACTCAGGTTGAGAATACGCTAGAATTTGCTGCTGCAATCCAAACCAGTTCAAACTGGAAGAGTAGGTTTTCTGACTAATAGTCTCATACTTGCTCAAAACAAATTCATCCAGTGAGGATGGACTGAAAGTTACTTTGGTGAAGTAAACTTCTATTCTAATCGATTTGATCTTGACAAAACTCGAGTCTGGTCAAAAGGCGATCGATAGTTTATGGTAAGTTAACTGACTGATAAAGAAAGAATAGACTTTGAACTATTTTGTACGTGTTTGCTATTGGTCTATGATTTGAGTTGGAGAGTGTTTGTGTAATTATTTCTATGTTCATTAATTTGATTACTTTGTATATTATACTTGTGAATTTTGATCGATGCTATATTTCTTATGCTGTATGTTTATTTGGCTAATGAAATCTTTGCAGGCTTTGCACGTTGAGAAAGTTTATAAGAGAGAAAGGAGTTTGAGATGAAATATGCCTGAAATGTAGCGCTGCCTTAATTTACTTTTGCAGAAGGGAGCATACCTTTTTTATCTTGATGCTTTTGATCCACTTCAGACTGCAGTGACCACTGCACTCTACCAGACCATGTTGGTATGTGAATCCAGCATTGTTGTCGAACTTATCAATAAACGTGTTGCTGTAAGTTGATTCCTGTGAATTGAATTCTGTTCGAGAGCCAACACAGTGAAAAAGTAGGTTTAATCTTGATCATCTCGAAGAGAATTCATGAAGGTTTGTTGAACATTCCTTGTTGTGTGCTTGAGTAGAGCACACGAAGATTCTAGAATATTCCCATGTTAGCGCATGCAAACTTCTGGATGGTTCTCCACCATGTGCTTTGTGAGTACATCAAAGATTCTGGAACAGTTGTGTATTGTGCCTAGAAGGGGTTTGTTGGACCATCACCAAATAAGAAAGACAGTGACTTGTTACAAACTGCCTGATTGTGAACATGTGCCAATGACAGCTGCCATCATTGAATAGGTTATGTACATTGACTAGAATTATTTCTGAAACTCCACTCTCATTTCCATGATGAATTATGTCAATGAACTTGATTATGTACATATGTTATTTGACTATTGATGTCTATGCTAGGATGTACTGAATGTGTCTAGCGTTAATCAAGCATTGTTATAAAGCCATGTAAATGTCAATGTTCTTTTAATTCTATTCATATGTTGTATATTGATTTCATAAATTTATTTTTAAATTTATTGAACTTCTTACACATATTGATAATCTTATGCTGGAGAGATGTTGGGTGGGTGGGGACTCGGTAAACATAAAGACGGATTTATCATCTCCTTTGGTAAGACATTTTCCACCTACGGAGATAGTGAGTGACAGTGAATGTTTGTCTTTAATGTTGTGGAAGAGAAAACGTTTACAGCACTCGCATATCCGCCAAGTGAGAGAGACGAGTGGTGTCTTCTGGAGAATTGTTAATAACATAAATTAAGATTCTCATCACTTGTAATTAGTTATCAATGATTATTATTAATAATAATTATTATAATCACAATTAATAATTACAGTGGCGTTGTGTCATATTATCTATCTCATTCTAAAGCGCACTCTCTTATTAAATCACTAGCATTTCTCCCTCGCTTCCTTTTACTCAGTATCTCAATCTCTTTTTTCTCTCTTTCGCTCCCCCCCCCCTCACATTATATATAAGAGTAGTCGAAACCATAGCAATCGCATTAGTACTACTATTGTTGCTAGGTGATGGCAGAAGTAGTCGAAGCCATAGCGATCGCATTAGTACTACTATTGTTGCTAGGTGATGTCAGAAGTAGTCGAAGCCATAGCGATCGCATTAGTACTACTATTGTTGCTAGGTGATGGCAGAAGTAGTCGAAGCCATAGCGATCGCATTAGTACTACTATTGTTGCTAGGTGATGGCAGAAGTAGTCGAAGCCATAGCGATCGCATTAGTACTACTATTGTTGCTAGGTGATGGCAGAAGTAGTCGAAGCCATAGCGATCGCATTAGTACTACTATTGTTGCTAGGTGATGGCAGAAGTAGTCGAAGCCATAGCGATCGCATTAGTACTACTATTGTTGCTAGGTGATGGCAGAAGTAGTCGAAGCCATAGCGATCGCATTAGTACTACTATTGTTGCTAGGTGATGGCAGAAGTAGTCGAAGCCATAGCGATCGCATTAGTACTACTATTGTTGCTAGGTGATGGCAGAAGTAGTCGAAGCCATAGCGATCGCATTAGTACTACTATTGTTGCTACAGGTGATGAGCAGAACGTTGCAGCAGACGGGATGGAATGGGTATATGCGTGTGTGTACGTGTATATGTTTGAGTGCTGTTAATGCGCTGTTCGCATTAAATAATTTCACCTTATTTCCATTTTTTTGTTACCCTGCCGATATTTCTTTTTAAGGGGAACATTTTATTATTCTTTATTTTAAAAAAATGTTTTTTTCTTGTTCCTATCACGAAGAAAAATCATATGCATGCTTGATTACTTTCATGTTTTGTTTTTATTTATTAATTTTATTGTAACTTTTCTTTAAAGCGAAATTGATAGAAAATCATTAGCTGTTTTGTGGAGTGCGAACCATTTCTGTCAGTGCTTGTCCCGTCCTCCCGCCAGTGTACTCATTACAGACTTCCTATAGTGCACTCATTACAGACTTCCTAAAGTACACTCATTACAGACTTCCTATAGTGCACTCATTACAGACTTCCTATAGTGCACTCAATACAGATTTCCTATAGTGCACTCATTACAGACTTCCTATAGTGCACTCATTACAGACTTCCTATAGTGCACTCAATACAGACTTCCTATAGTGCACTCATTACAGACTTCCTATAGTGCACTCATTACAGACTTCCTATAGTGCACTCATTACAGACTTCCTATAGTGCACTCATTACAGACTTCCTATAGTGCACTCAATACAGCTCTTGCAGTTTATTAATTGCAGGCCTCTTGTTACGTATTGGATACCTCTAGCTGCACTCATTTAGGACTCTTGCTACACTTTGGACACCTCTTACGGTGAACTCATTGATGAACTCTTGATACACAGTTCTCCTATCCTTCAAAACGCTTCTTTGTTATTTTATTATAATCGTCAAGGGAATTGAGATACAAACGACGTTTCTAGTGAATTTTATTGACTTTTAAAGTAATCTCTTTTTCAACATTAGGAAACATATCTGTATTTCTAAATTTAAAAAAAGAAGAAAATTTTAATGAAATACTATTTCATATATTCTAAATTGATTTCCGATTTCATACATTGCAAAAGAACAAGACAGTCCTCGTTTTCACTGCACACACTTCTGTTGTAATTTAACTGGAAATTTCTTAGCAGAAGCGCAGGATTAATTTTTGCTCATTACTGCCTTTGTTGTAATTTAACTGGAAATTTCTTAGCAGAAGTGC
This sequence comes from Sinotaia quadrata, assembly GCA_028829895.1. Lineage (NCBI taxonomy): Eukaryota > Metazoa > Mollusca > Gastropoda > Architaenioglossa > Viviparidae > Sinotaia > Sinotaia quadrata. Next base: position 8,963,458 of record CM054182.1, read on the forward strand.
AGGATTAATTTTTGCTCATTACTGCCTTTGTTGTAATTTAACTGGAAATTTACTTGTTACTGCCTTTGTTGTAATTTAACTGGAAATTTCTGAGCAGAAGTGCAGGATTCATTTTACTCGTTACTGTCTTTGTTCTATTAGACAAGGGTTCGAAAATGAAAATGTGACAACTGTTTATATCCCTATATTAGACACAATTTCTTTAATCATAAAAGAGATAATTAAGTCTTAATAGAGTACTTGATTAATATGCTGCAATTAAATTCTGGTGCTCACATTGTCAATACTTGACTGTCGAATAAATGGCTCTAGGTGTCATCTGTCACAATGAAAGTTGCAGTGGTACTATCTTTATTGGACAGCAATAGAAACATATATTGTAACGACTTTTATTTTCCTTAAATGACAAAAGAAAGTGAAGAAAGAAAACAAAGCAAAACAAAAAGCCCGTGAACAGATAAGAGACTAGAAGAAAAGACACGTAAGGAAGGTTACACAAGAAATGATTTATAAAAAAATCGCAACATTATGAAAAGGATAGTAATAAAACAAAATACAAGACAATAACAAAAAAAACAAATACAAACTGGGGATGGGAGTAGAAAGAGTCATAAAGAAACTCAAGACATTTCAGGACAAGACAAGATATGAGAAAGGAAATAAAATGGAATGAAAGAGAGAAAGATAAAACGCAAACAATTACACTGTGAGGAAAAGTAAGTAAACCTAAAGATTACACATAATGAAAAGAAATTAAATGAGAAATCTAGATTTCATAATTTAGTGTGTGTCTGGTTTTTTTCCCAGAACAGCACCAACGACAACGACAGCAAATGCATCCAGACATTCATCTTACAGAGGGTTCAAGGATACCGGCTGTGCAGTTACAGTGCTGAAAACAAAATGTTCAAGCCTGTAGCCACCTGGACATCTTCGTCTGGACTAAACGTTACCTATAAGAGCATCTTCTATAACGAGTTCCGCGAGTTTAAGAACGCCACTCTCCGCGTTGGAGTATGGGAGGTAATGTAGACTAGCCCATCCCTACCATATCCCCAGTAACTGTTTTGCCTAGCAAGTGCTGTGTATGGGAGGTAATGACACAACTCCACAAGTAATTGTCTGTTTTGCCTTGCAAGTGCTGTGTATGAGAGGTAACATAGACCTACCACACACACACACACACACACACACACACACACACACACACACACACACACACACACACACACACACACACACACACACACACACACACACACATTAATTGTCTGTTTTGCCTAGCAAGTACTGTGCATGGAAGGTAACATTGCCTACCAGTGGTAGATAGTTTTAGAACCACCTGAAAGATAGAAGATATGTGTAGTCACATTAAGAATGCAATGAGGTTGAATCCAAAGGTGGCTAAATTTTGGATTATGTTTGCTTCAGTTTGTTTTATTTTCTATTTTATATATGGGTGTTGATAATTCTAATATTTTATATAGTTCTAAGATTTCAAGCATCTGTAAAGCATTCTATAATTGGTTAAAGATATGTGTATCCCAAGCAGTTACATTTTTAAGTGCAATTAAAATATTAACACATTTCATGCAGATGAATGTTATTTTTGGAAGAAATGTTATTCATGTTTTAGTACTTGCATTCCAAGTCATCTACAACTACATTCATTTATATCTTTCAGGCAGTTCCATTCTTACTGTGGCTGAAAGATTATATTCTATCTTATAGGTAGTCCTTATCTTAAGGCAGCTAAAGCATATTTTATTATATTTTCAGGTGGTGCCAGTCTCTCCTGAGACTAAGATATAAATTTGAACCTTGTTGCACTTAAATAAATATTAAAATAGTTAAAATATATTGATTAAAGTTATATAATTTCTACTGGTATAGAAGTAAAAGGGGGGACATACACATTTAGCCCAATCATAAAGAGTTACAGGGCAAGGCAGACCAGATTGCTTCAGTTTAAAATACAGTGTACTGCAAACAAAAGCTAATTAAAATATATTAATTTTCTTGTAAATGCTACCTTGACCCTCAGTGATCAGACCCATTCTGTTTCAATGTCTGTATCAGTGGGGAAGTAGGAGATGGAAGTCATAAGTACTGACGTGATTAGCAGTAGTGTCTTTTATAAAATCCATTAATGAGTAGGTATGGGAAAATTCCTTGACCCATGGGTCAAGGTGTGCTGTAAACATCATGTGACAGAGGTAATAACTTAGAACAATGAATGAAATTAAATAATTTCTCTTAGAATCATCCCATGTTTCAACAGGCAGGAGAGGATCTCGTCTACAGTAAAGATTGTAAATTATGTGTGGTTGAATGAAGTCTGAAAACACGAATAAAGATTGAATGATTCTAAATTCAGGAATCTTCAATACAGTGGGTTTTTTCTACTCTTTGTTTTTGCAGAAACGAAAAGGTGTGTTTATTTGCTCTAGCAGTATATATGAGATGTTACAAGTTTAAAAACTTTTTAAAGTTTTTTATGTGTGTTAGGATGTTAATAAGAGTATCATATATATTTTAATTTATGCTTTTTTCAGTTTAGTGGACTTTGTGATCAGAGGCATTTGGCCTTGACACCAGCCCACTGCAAATTAATTGTGGCAAAATAGTTATTATTGCCTGGTTCTGTCCAATTGATTTGTAACTGTTGATGATGTCATTCTCCTTTCATGATTGATTTATGGATCTGGTTTGTGCTGTACAGCATCCTAGATCTGATCCACAATCTAAAGCATCTTCTGTAATATTTGTAGCATGAAGAGCATACGACATGTGACATAAGCTGTCTGCTGTGTGTGTAACAGCACATCACCAGACTGTGAAATAAGCTAAGTGTTCCCCAATTACATTAGTACCTCAGAGTGTATAGTCTATCTGTAGTCGACCTTTATAAAAAAAAAATATGTCAAGTAAAAGGGAAGGACTGAAGGAAAAACTATAGAAGGAATATGAACTTTCTTTGGGGGGAAATCTAAGACAAGAAGACGAATGTTACAGCAGGTTAGATCTCTCTGAGATAGCAAGATCAAAAATTGAAAATGGCAATTGTGAATCATGACTTGATTGTTTTCTACGTTTTTTTTTTATGTATAAATTCTTTATTAAATTTTCATTCGTCTTCATGGCATTCCTTATCGTCTTTAGCTTAGTAAAATTCATATTGTAATGTATGTACTGTCTCTGTTTTGTTCTATATTTAGTGAGGCACAGTCACTTGGGGGCTCGTTGAGCAACCAGAAGTGTTGACCTCACTTTGTGGTGTTCTCCTAGATTATTCATTAGTTTACTGGTGACCAACAGGCAGTTCCATTCTTAAGGTGGATAAAAGTATATTCTATCTTTCAGGCGGTTCCATTTTTAAGACGACTAAAAGGAAACAATGGGGTGAGCTATGAAGGATTTTGCATCGATATTCTTAATGAAATGGCCCGGTACCTGAATTTTAAGTAAGTATAATAAATAATTAGTGTGCATTTCTATTGTTTTAATCGTGTATTAAGAATGAGATAATAAATGGCCTGGTGAGCTGGTGAATATTAAGTAAACAAATTGGTTATTTAGCATGCACTTCTATTGTTTTAAACACTACATTTATTAAGAATGGGTTAATGTCACGAAGGCATTGTTTCGTTTGGTTGAATTAGTTTAGTTCACCAATTTCCGAGTTAGGGCTTCTTCAGACCATTGTTTTAAACAGCAGGGAGGTAATAAGTACCTTTTATATTTAAAGATTTATTCTCATAATACTTAATTTATTTTCATATTAAATAGAATTTGTCCTTGACATCCTGTGTGTGACTTTTGTAGTGCTTTAATAAACGCAAAAAGCTATTGCTGCAAAGAATTTGCATATACAAGTCGTTGATTCAACAGAGTGTTTACATGTACAATGTATCATACAAATTAACTGACTGAGCAGAAATGAGAAGATAAAATTTACCATACAAATTAACCGACTCTATGGAAATATATTACACCGATTTTGTATAAAGTTTGCTGGATAAACATAATATGTACTCTAGCAAGTGGTCATATAAAAAATAACTGACTCAAAAGTAATGGACACACGTTTTACATTTAAAATTCGCTGACCCAACAGAGACGTTTCCACTTACGATTGACTGTTTAAAAGTCTCTGACAATTCGCAATGTTCCCTAATATACGTCATTCACCCAAAACTCTCAAGAAACAACCTAATTTAAAGTACAAATTATATTTTTATTAGACTAAACATCAAAAACTCAAATGCTCAAATCTTGCATCGAGAACCTAACCGAGAACTGCATTCCTAACTTTTATCAATACATCAAACATAACCGAAAGCTGCATTCCTAACTTTCATCAATACATCAAACATAACCGAAAGCTGCATTCCTAATGAACTAACTAGTAACTTGTGACTGAATGGACTAACCTGTAACTTGTGACTGAATGGACTAACCTGTAATTTGTGACTGAATGGACTAACCTGTAACTTGTGACTGAATGGACTAACCTGTAATTTGTGACTGAATGGACTAACCTGTAACTTGTGACTGAATGGACTAACCTGTAACTTGTGACTGAATGGACTAACCTGTAACTTGTGACTGAATGGACTAACCTGTAATTTGTGACTGAATGGACTAACCTGTAACTTGTGACTGAATGAACTAACCTGTAACTTGTGACTGAATGGACTAACCTGTAACTTGTGACTGAATGGACTAACCTGTAACTTGTGACTGAATGGACTAACCTGTAACTTGTGACTGAAAGTATATGCACACACAATTTAACATTCAATAGTTCGTATTCACTGTCTCAGTAAACGTTTGTTCTTGCAGTTAACCAATGATCCAAGTGTCATATATCTGCATAAAATACTGCCTTAGTAATTTTTTTTTAAATTTACGCCCAAAAACTTCATGTCAGCAGACATTCTTATCAACACACTCTTTTATCAGCAGAAATTCAAATCCGCTAAAATTTCCTAACGCGCTGTCTGTTTGTTTCTTACAAAGCTACAAGTTAGTGGAGCCCCCAGATGGACTGTTTGGCGCGCCAACTAAGAATGGATCTTGGAATGGCATGGTGGGAATGCTAACACGCGGGGTGAGCTTTGAGGATGCTGAGGGTTGTTGTTGAGGTGGTGGTAGTCGTAGCAATTTCATATCCCTGTGTCTGCTCAAAATTCACATAGCTCACCAAGAACATAAACTTGTATACAAAATGTATGATCAGTTCAATAGGAGCGGATTAAAGAAAAGATTGCATGGCTCAACTTAATCAGTAACATTCCTTGTTCCTTTCTGTTATTTAATCCTAGTTCAGAGCAGATTTAGCTGGTTGGGTGTATTTTTTATAAACAGCAAAAGTCTCTATTTAAGAGAGTAACATATCTATTAACATTAGTATTTATATGACTTTCTCCCATCAGATAAGTATGATATCTCTAGTAAATAAAGTATGCATTGAATACTAAAGTCTAAAACATTGATTTTCAGTAAAATACTTAACAGTTTTAGCTGTAGTTAATACTCTACATGTATGTTATTACGATACATGGTCTCTAGATTAAAAATATGTAATATATTAATCCTCTTAATCTCTAGATTAAAAATATGTAATATATTAATCCTCTTAATCTCTAGATTAAAAATATGTAATATATTAATCCTCTTAAAGATATATGTTGTGCAGTTAAATGTAGACACAAAACAAGCATCAATATAATAAAATAACAAATATCATTTTAATTCAAAATGATATGATTTAATGAAATAATAGATAAGGATGATGTAATTTTGTCCATAAGTATGACTCCAATGCTTATGAGTTTTAGGAAGGTAAACCATTTTAAGTAATGTGCGTGCGTGCGTGAGTGCGTGCGCGCGCGCGCATTATATTTCTGAATTTAATCTCACAAGTACTCCGTTTCAGGAACTTGATCTTGCCATTGGTCCTTTCACCATCACATCTGAACGCGAGACAGTTATCGACTTCACTGTTCCTTTCTTGGAAGATGGCGGCGGAATCCTTACTAAGGGAGGCAACTCTGAACCGGATCTGCTCAACATATTCCGCCCGTTCTCGTGGATGGTGTGGGCGGCCCTAGGGGCGACAGTGATCGGGTCTGCGCTGACGTTTTTCTTGACCAGCAAAGGGAGAGGCCTTGTACTAGTCCTGGGAGAACAGAGGGACAGGCAGTGGCGGCTTTCTGAATGCTTTTGGACAATGTTCTCTTCGTTGATGTGGCACGGTAAGAGAAGGGATTTTATTGTTAAAGTAAGCTTCCACCTCTCTTGTTCTTTGTGCAAGACTGCGATATTTAAAAAAAATAAAAAGAACATTAGAGATAAATCCAGAAATTGTCCAGTCTTGAACTTTCAATTGTCACCACGTCAATAATGCGAAATCATCAACAATCAGTTTTCCTATCTGTCTGTTTGAAAATATGTCTAACTTCCAGCCATTAGTCCATCACCCTTTAGTCCAATTATCCACCAATCTACCCATCCAACCAACCAACTATCCACCTGTCTACCCATCCAACAAACCAATGATCCACCTGTCTACCCATCCAACCAACCAATTATTTACCTGTCTACACATCCAACCAACCAACTATCTACCTGTCTACCCATCCAACCAACCAAAGAGTCCACCTGTCTACCTATCCAACCAACCAATTATCCACCTGTCTACCAATCCAACCTACCAATTAACCACCTGTCTATCCACCCAAACAACCAATTCAGTCGTCTATCTACACAACCGTTTATTCAACCATTTGTTCATCCAGCTAGCCATAAATCTATTGTCCATCCAACCAGCAATACGGTCATCTGTCCATCCAACCACCCATATATCTAATCGCCTATCTAGTTGTTTGTCTTAATTATGGCTTGCTGACCTATATGCTTATTATTTATGCTGAGAGAAAAAACAGTTTATTTGAAAGATACACTTCATTCAGGTATATTTTCTTTCTGACCATTTTGATTCTTAACACATTGCACTGCATACTGAAATTGTTTGGGTTGTATAACGTTTTGATTCATCAGCATCTTTTTCCTATCAGGGTCAGAGCGTCACCCAGTGTCTACATCAGGGCGTTTGGTTCTCGGATGCTGGTGGGTCTTCACTCTTCTGATCTTGTCAGTCTACACTGCCATGTTGGCTGCCATGTTGACTGTCACCGTACAAGTAAATGCAATAGACTCCATCAGTGACTTGGCGGCTTCCTCTCTGACCCCCATTACCATCACAGGAACCAACTGGTACACGCTATTTGTGGTAAGCCATACTTAGAACTTTGATTCACAAGGCATCCCAGACAGAAAAACTTAATTATTTTCATTACACGCTATTTGTGGTAAGCCATATTTAGAACTTTGATTCACAAGGCATCCCAGACAGAAAAACTTAACTATTTTCATTGCGAAAAAAACAAGTCACTAAGAGTTCAACTCTGCTGAAAATAACTGATTGAATTTACGAAGGAATCAGTCCCGAATATTAAAAAGGTTTTACAGGTTTTACAGATTTCTAGTTTGCGGGCTTTTGATAATTTCAATACATAAGCATTAAAGAGTTATATAATACATCCAGCATTAAAGTACAAGAAAAAATACATGTTAAAGCATGTGACCGTTATTTATAAAGATCTCGTGTCTGAATTATAAATGAACGAGAACAAAATATCGTGACGCAATGTTTCACCAACGGTTCCCGTTGTTATTCACTTGGAATTGCTTTGAAAACTTTTTATTTAGTCTCTCTCGCAACATCATCAATAGCCGCTTTAAAACCATTTTCAGAAGAAAAATGTCTAAATAAAGCATTTCAAATTTATGGATTGCTATAATTTATGTAATGTGTCAAATAATAAAGCATTTCAAATTTATGGATTGCTATAACTTTTATCTTGCGTTGAATAATAAAGCATTAAAATTTTATTGATTGCTGTAACTTATATCTTGCGTTGAATAATAAAGCATTACAATTGTATGGATTGCTATAACTTATACCTTGCGTTCAATAAGCGCAATCGTAAGTTTCGAATACAGAAATTACGTCAGATTATGTGGTGTCATCATTGTCATCCTTAGTGTTATCATTCATGTACTTTTTTTTAATTCATTTTTATAGCATTAAATGGCGGGTTGAGACTAAATAAGGTGGTTATTTACATAACAGATCTGCTTTTATTGTGATAAAAGTCTTCTTACTATTAAACATCACAGGGTCTCATAACTAACTACGTCATTCTTTTCCCATGCAAATACTTCGCCTCATCACCGATGACCACATAAATCGCTCACGTAATTCCCACTTTAAAATATGCTACAAAAACGTCATTTAACTTATTATTCTCACTTGCCATAACACTGCATTCCTTCAATCTATAAATCTTCAATTACAAGACCTGCTGGCCTAATTCCAGACTGCTGAATCCGGACCGTTCCAGGAAGTAGGGCGACGGATGATGGGTGCCACCATGGTCAGAAGCGATCCCGAGGCTCTGTCACGCGTGTACCAAGGCAGCGCAGCGTACATCATCGACATCAACCTCATCCGTTACATGTACAGCCAAGACTGCCAGAATTTGCACATGGCCAAAAACGTTTTCATCAACAACGGATTGGGTTTCGCACTGCCTCAGAATGCCAAGTACAAAGGGGCGATAAACAACATGTGAGCAATACTTAATTGTTCTTTCCCATGGGGTACATGGGTTCTCTTTGTACACGATTTTTGTTCGGTTTGTTTTGGTTATTTTTTCGGAGTTGGGGGAGGGGCGTCATGATGGTAGGTATTAGGGAGGGTTGGGAGTACGAGAAGATTGATTGATGTTAAGCTAAGAATTTATTTTATTACAGGTGATGTCTGTTTTGTGAAATGAGGTGAATATTGCTGCTGCACGTGTTCTTTGGAAAGAAGTGATTGGACAGTGTGTATCAACGTGCTTTGATTTCGTTGGTTGTTTCCTACGTTCCTTTATGGGGGGGGGGGTCTCGGAGTCAGGACTTTTGTAAGAAAGAGAACTCATGCACACTTTCAATGGGAAGTAACTAATGCATTATTGTTTACGTACGTGTCACGAGGGCAGGGGTGGGTGAAGGAGGAAAAGAGATAATTAATTACTTTAAGAGGATTAGAGAGATTGAGGGTGTTGTATTCAGTGAAGGAGGAAAAGAGATAATTAATTACATTAAGAGGATTAGAGGGATTGAGGGGTGTTGTAATTCAGTATTTTCGGGATAAAAAAAAATCCAGTGTACAAAAGTAGCAATCGTTATGTGTCTAGTAACGCAATGGCGCATGCAGGGGCTATGAGAAAGAACTCTTACTTTAAGAGTGTATTGAGATCTAGGTGACTTGCTTTAACAGAGCTTTGGCACTATTGTTAACTTTCTGAAAGAGTGCATTCAGACAATTGTGATTTGCTTTGACACTATTGTTAACTTTCTGAAAGAGTGCATTCAGACAATTGTGATTTGCTTTGACACTATTGTTAACTTTCTGAAAGAGTGCATTCAGACAATTGTGATTTGCTTTGACACTATTGTTAACTTTCTGAAAGAGTGCATTCAAACAAATGTGACTAGTATTTTTGAGTGCTTTGAGTGTGGAGCGTTAAGAAAGCCCGGAGTTAATGATGACTTTATAGAGTGCACTGAAATAAAATGACTTGTTTTAAGTGAGCATTAAGACAATGGTAACTTGTTTTAGAGATCATTGAGACAATGGTGACCTGTTTTAAGAAAGCATTTAGAAAACTTAATTGTTTTAAGAGATCATTGAGACAGTGGTGACCTGTTTTAAGAAAGCATTTAGAAAACTGTGAATTGTTTTAAGAGATCATTGAGACAGTGGTGACCTGTTTTAAGAAAGCATTTAGAAAACTGTGAATTGTTTTAAGAGATCATTGAGACAGTGGTGACCTGTTTTAAGAAAGCATTTAGAAAACTGACTTGTTTTTTAAGAGCATTGAGACAGTGGTGACTCGTTTTAAGAGAGAATTGAGGTAATGGTGACCTACAAAGGAACTTTTGGAAAGATAAAAACCATTATATTAACAATGATTTTTGCTTTAAATGTACTTAAGGGGAGAGACGTTAGTGAAGGGAATGTGTCTAATAGCAGTTGTTGAAATCCTTAGAGAAACAACATACTTCAGTGTTTAAATTAATGAAGGGAATGTGTCTAATAGCAGTTGTTGAAATCCTTAGAGAAACAACATACTTCAGTGTTTAAATTAATGAAGGGAATGTGTCTAATAGCAGTTGTTGAAATCCTTAGAGAAACAACATACTTCAGTGTTTAAATTAATGAAGGGAATGTGTCTAATAGCAGTTGTTGAAATCCTTAGAGAAACAACATACTTCAGTGTTTAAATTAATGAAGGGAATGTGTCTAATAGCAGTTGTTGAAATCCTTAGAGAAACAACATACTTCAGTGTTTAAATTAATGAAGGGAATGTGTCTAATAGCAGTTGTTGAAATCCTTGGAGAAACAACATACTTCAGTGTTTAAATTAATGAAGGGAATGTGTCTAATAGCAGTTGTTGAAATCCTTAGAGAAACAACATACTTCAGTGTTTAAATTAATGAAGGGAATGTGTCTAATAGCAGTTGTTGAAATCCTTAGACAAACAACATACTTCAGTGTTTAAATGAAAAACGACAATTTGGGCGTCTATTGAGATTTATTAATTATTAATATATGAAAAAACACTTGTGTTTAGTTATGATTTATTAATTAGAATATAATAATATCACAACTCGCCGGGCGTTAGTGTGAATCTGTGCACTGTTTGTGCATTTATGTACTTTTGTGTGTATTTTTGTACGTGTGTGTATTTATGTACCTTTGTGTGCATTTGTGCACTTTTGTGTGCATTTATATACGTTTGTGTGTATTTTTGTACGTGTGTGTATTTATGTGCATTTGTGCACTTTTGTGTGCATTTATATACGTTTGTGTGTATTTTTGTACATGCATGTGTGTATTTGTGTATTGTGTGTGTTTTATGTACGTTTATGTGCATTTGTGCACGTTTGTGTGTATTTGTGTGTCTTTGTGTACGCGTGTGTGTATTTTTTGTGTGTACATTTGTGTACACGTATGTGTTTATGTACGTTTGTGTGCCTTTGTGTACGTTTGTGTGTATTTATGTATGTTTGTGTGTATACGTTTTGCGTATTTGTGTACGTTTTGTGTATTTATGTACGTTTGTGTACATTTGTGTATACATGTGCCTGTCTTACATATTATGATCTATGCTTTACTTTCTCATTGCACGCATATAGCTGATGGTTTCGATCCATAAAACAACGATTTCTCTCTCTCTCTCCCCCCTCTCTCTCTCTCTCTCTCTCACACACACACACATTCTTTTTGTCTGTTCTTTCCTCTTTCTCCTGGCCTCTTCGGAAAAACAGGAGCGATTTGAATAGAGCTTTTTTTTTTATTTTTAGACACCTTCAATTAGAAGTTCTCATAAATAATTTTTCTTTGCAGGATTCTTAAAATGCAAGAAAGCGGATTTCTCGAGATTTGGCGGCAGCGGTGGTGGCGAATGGCAGCAGAATGTCTTGTCCAAGGTTCTACCGTCAGCGGGACCCTGACGATGGGATTCACTGGCATTGCTGGGATCGTTATCTTGCACGCTGGAGTTATCGCCCTTGCATGTCTTTGCCTGGCGCTGCAAATCTTTGTGCATAGTCGACTTTTTCTCAAGTTGAAAACTATGTGTTGCACTGATACTAAGTATACATTCACAGATCGCACAGCGCACCAATGATATTAAGCAAAGTACTATTATCAGATTAATTACATTTTCTGAGCTCGGCTGCAGTTAGGACAATGATTAAGAGATGCACGAAATTAGACAGGTAATACCAGAGAAGGACAGAGATATTGAGAGACATGTTGAAAGTGAAAATATTAAGACTAAGATATCAGCTGGGAGACGCACAAGTTTTGAGACTGAGAGACAGATTAAGATACAGACTTACAGATTGACAAGGGGATTGACTGAGACACAAAAGATTTAAGACAGACTGGCTGGGAGACACACAATATTTGAGACAGACAAAGAGACTGGGTGAGAGACACAAAATTTGCGGCAGAAGAAAAGGTTAGAGAATGAGCAACAAAGAGCTCGACTTCATAGACTCACGCGATTTGAGACTGACAGACAGACACAGAGATGTATTAAGAGACAGACACGGTGATCGGCTGAGAGATACAAAGTTTAAGACAGAAGCAGACAATAAGACAGACTAAGAGACAGACAACATTGTTGAGAGAGGAGAGAGTCTGAGAAAAAGACAAACTGAGAGAAGTATGAGACAGAGACAGACTGAGAGATAGACAAAGGCAGATTTTGGAAGATAGATAAGATAGTCTGAAAGAAATCTAAGGGACATACAGACTTCGAGAAGTCTGAGAAAGAGATAGACAAAGAGTGAGAGATAGACAAGATAGTCTGAGAGACAATCTAAAGGACATAGTCTTAGAGAAGTGGGAAAGAGACTAAAAGAGTGGGAGATAGACAGAGACAATCTAAGGGACATAGTCTTAGAGAAGTCTGAGAAAGAGATAGACTAAAAGAGTGAGAGATAGAAAAGATAGACTGAGACAAATAGATTGAGGGAAATTTGACAAGACTTACGAGACAGATAAAGAGACAAACGAACAAAGCCAGACACGCTATTCTAGTTAATGACAATCAAATGACAGTTTTTTGTATTTAAAAGAAAGAGATAGTTAATGACAATCAAATGCCAGTTTTTTTGTATTTAAAACAAAGAAATATTACGCATACTAAGAAAGTGCTAAATGCGTCATGGAGTAAAAATTGTAGTTGAATCGCAACGCTAGGAACAAAAATTTTAGATTATAGAACTGAATGTAACTGGTTTAAAAAAAATAAAATTTTGTGGGGATAAAGGTTCGAAACCGGTTCATAAGATTTTATATCTGGACACGCCTGTCTCTATCGGTCTATAGAGCTCAGCAATCAAATCGTGGAACGCAGGATGTGAAGCGCTAATAAAAAGGAAACCATATTATTAATACTAGTCCATTATTTTGCTTGCTTTATATAATGAGCGTGTGTGTGTGTGTGTGTGTGTGTGTGTGTGTGTGTGTGTGTGTGTGTGTCTAGATGTATAAGCAGGTACTTATTACCTGTCAATTAGTGAATGTTTGGTCGGAGCTGTAGGGGAACCTGGGGTAAAACGAGATACTTAAGGAAAAAAGACCTGCTGTATCCAAGATAACATTTACATGTAAATGAAATTCTGTGTACTAAACAATCAAGGGATGGACAACAATGACACAACAAAAGAAAGATGAAATTTATTTGTTGCAAAAGAAACACTGACGATTTATTGAGGTAATCATATTGTCCCATTTTGCCCCATGCCTGGGGTAAAACGAGACATAAGCTGGGGTAAAACGAGACATACACTGGAGGTAGCATAAAACAAAAGTTAGTCATCGCAGAGTTCACAGATGAAAACTGGGGCCTTGTTTCTTTCGTCAAGACCTGCACAGCTGTAGTGTGCCCACCTGTTGCAGTCACCTTGACAGGCTACCCAGCTTTCTGCACTCTCGGAGTACAGTTCATCACAGTACAGGCACTGTGCATCCTGTTCCTGGCACTGACTCTGGGATGAAGAAATGGGCTTTCCAGATGAGCTGACACCTTTACCCTTACCCTTGGTTAGAGTTTTTGTTGATATTATCTTCTCCTTTTTCTCCAAAAGAGACTTTTTATATGGAGAAGATGTGAGAATAGCAGTCTTTCCTCTTTGCCGTGACACGCGTTTAGTAATGTTTGCTTTAGGAAAGGGTATGATGGCTTGTGGGGAAATGCCAAATGCTGTTTCGTCTTGTTTTTGTGGTGAAGTGGTTGGGGTGGAAACTGAGGTGGTAGCATTGATGAAAGTTGAGGCAGTGGGACGGCGTGAATCTGTGGAGGTTGAAGAAATGAGAGGCCTGGATGTAGAGGCGGCAGGAGGCTTGGATGTGGAGGCTGAGGCAGTAGGAAACCTGGAGGTAGAGGTAGGGGAAGGCCTGGAGGTTGAGGAAGTAGGAGGCCTTGACGCTGAAGCAATGAGATGGCTGGAAACTGAGGTGGTGGGATAGCTGGAGGTTGAGGCAGCAGGAGACCTGGAAGTAGAGGCAGCAGTAGTGCTGGATTTTGAGGCGGTGGGAGGCCTATATGCTAAGGTGGTGGAATAGCTAGAGGCTGAGGCAGCAGGCCTGGAGGTACAGGCAGCAGAAGTGCTGGAGGTTGAAGCAGTGGGAGGCCTAGATGCTGAGGTGGTGGAATAGCTGGAGGTTGAGGCAGTAGGATGGCTGGAAGCTGATGTGGTGGTCTGGAGGTTGAGGTCATCAGCAGCAACAGGAATATCAGTTGCCTCAGCTGCAATGAAGTCCGCTTCGGAAAAAACGCTTCTGTCCAAGGGCCATATTCCTGAAGCTTTGAAGCCATTGATTGCATTTAACATCGTTGCTGCCTGTAGGTATGCTCTCCCGAAGAGGTTTGAGATCTGAAACCACACCACACGCCCTGGGTGATTGCGTAACCAAATCCGAACCTGGTGGTCATAAAATGTGCTGAGTGGCTTCATGAAAGCTAAATCCAACGGCTGCAGTCGATGCGTGCAGTGTGGTGGAAGGCACAAAAGAATGACTCCATGTTCTCTTGCAATGTCAATCAGTTCCACGCTTTTCGTGTGTGCTGCATGGCCATCTAGAATCAGAAGCACAGGCTTCTCCTTTGATGCTCTGGTGAACTGTATGAACTGTCTTATATATTTGATGAAGAGTTCTGTTTGAATCCATCCACTTGGGTGGCACTCAGCCCATGCTCCAGGTGGTGCACCATCCATCAATTCAGGTTTCATGCGTACTCGAGGGAATATAAGCATTGGTGGCATGTATTGTCCTGCAGCATATTACCGAAGTTACAAGCTGCCCCCTCTCTGCAGAAGTGACCGAACCTATCTGCCTCTTCCCTTTGGTTGCCACAACTTTTGAGAGAGACTTTGGAACTGTGGAAACACCTATTTCATCACAATTCCAGATCCTGTCTCCACTCAGCTTGTATTTATCCACCACATCCTCAAGTAGGTCAAAGAAAGATGTGACTGCAACTCTATTGAAGCCCATGGCTCGAGCTGCTGAAGTTGCTTCAGGTTTTCGAAGTGACAGCTTATCTGAATGCCGGGCCATAAACCCCCTGTACCAGTCGTAGCCAGCGACTCCTTTTTCATCATTGAACTTGTTGGCCTTTCTGTTTCTTTCTGCAAGCTCATAGGCAAGTTTACGAAGTTCGTATGAAGAAAGACCAAAGAGCATTTTCTCCATCTGCTGGACATAGCTGACAAGCTCCTCTTCTTCCTCTTTTGTAAAGACAGTTGCAATTGATCCAAGGGCTGAAAAAAAGAGAATATTTTATAAGAAATAATTCTGATAATTTTTTTTTCATTTAAAAAACATGCAATCATACACATTTAATGACCTTGTGACCATTAGGGGTAAAACGAGACAGCGTCTCATTTTGCCCCATTGTTTTGTCCCGTTTTACCCCACTTATGCTTTTTCACAAAGCCTCCAAACCACACACTGCCATGCTTAAGTAGGTCAAACTGATAAATATATTACCGTTGCCCATATAAATATCTCTCAGAATGTTAATTCTTGTCTGACAAATCTGTACCTTTTTTCCTAATGAACACGATTGCAGCATAACCATAAAAATAGATCAAAAAAGATAAAATTGAAATATTTACCTCTCGCCGATGCACGCAGCTCAAACAAACAAATCGGACATTGCCGGCAAGGCAGTACCACGTGATCTCTTTATTAGACTCCTTGCTGAAGAGCTTTCTCTCTCTGTGTTTCAATAATTCGTGTTTCTCGTTTTACCCCACTATCTCATTTTACCCCAGGTTCCCCTACATTTCACATTTCACACAATGTACGGTTAAAGGGTATTTTTTAGGGGAGGGTACCTTTACGTGTTTATGAATATTTTTAGAATAAACATTACTTGTAGAGACCGTGTGAAAATTCCAAACAAAAATTGATTTCTCACATTTGATTTGCTCATTTTCCATTTCCTAGCCACTTCGAAACGCAAACTTCACCGGAAAGGGAAATTACTCCAATGAAGCTGCTTGCCGCGTATAAAATACCGACAAACGGCAATATTCATTTCCTTCATTGCATTAAGAGGATTTGTTTTTGTTATGAACAAGACAGCAAATATAATACAATAGAATACTTGTGACAATATATATATATTGCATAAATACAAACATACGCACTCACACAAATAGATGGATGGATGAATGGATGGGGTGGGAAAGTATATAATAAATGAGAGAGAGAGTTAGCAGTCCATACCATAAACTTGCCAGAATAATCCAAGTACTATAATCTTGTTTAATATTTAATTCATATATAATGTATTGCTCCTTAAATGTTACTGATACATGATTTAAACTTTATAACAAATTTATATGACTTTAATAATTAATTAATTAATTTATAATTTAGTATCTATGCATAATTTATACAACTTTGACACTAATTAGATTGTTGCTCTTTAATGAAAAGTCTAATTCACTCTTAAATACATATATCATGAACAAGAACCCAAAGTGATCAGAACCCAAATTTTATAACTATTCTTGAGTAAATTAGTTGTTTCAGAGGTGCCTTTGTGAAAGCTTAACAATAAAATAAATTACTCTTAGTACGCGTGTGTCACTCTGGAGACCAGAATCTAAACCGGTGCTGTCACGCGCATCAAAGTTCTTTCAGCACCCGTGAGGAGTTGTGTACCCTTGACGGATGTCACATGCACTTGTAAACTAGCATGACAATACAACTCTCTGTTAACAAGGAAATGATTTCTCTATTCCACACTTTTTAGCACACTCTTCTTTCCACACTTTTTCTCAAGGAACAGAAAGAATTAGATGCGAATGTTTCTTTCTGACAGCAGTTCATTAGACTTTCAGGTTGATTAACTGCCATTAACTCAAGTCACTTTCAATGATCAAATGATTCATATAATGTAACTGTAGATTTAAACCCATCTGTGATTAAAATGTTAGCTGTGTAAACTGTAAAGAGCGTGATGGTCAAGGTTTCCCTGCAATTGTGAGTACCCGTTTTGTGAACTGTAAAGAGCGCTTTGGTCAAAAAGGGTTGCCCTGCACTGGTGATTTCCGGCTGTGTGAAGTGTAAAGGGAGGGTTTCCCAGTACTGGTGTGTGCACTTCGTTATATATAAGCACTTCTTGTTTATCTGTATATAGCAAATAAAATAGTCTACTCTTTGCCAGATAAGTCATAACCTTTACAACATGAACGTGGAGATTAATGATGTCTGTATACAGCAAATAAAATAGTCTACTCTTTGCCAGATAAGTCATAACCTTTACAACATGAACGTGGAGATTAATGATGTCTGTATACAGCAAATAAAATAGTCTACTCTAATAGTCTAGATAAGTCATAACCTTAACAACATGAACGTGGAGATTAATGATGTCTGTATACAGCAAATAAAATAGTCTACTCTAATAGTCTAGATAAGTCATAACCTTAACAACATGAACGTGGAGATTAATGATATCTGTGGGTATTAAATCTAACGGCATGTTTATTTTTAATGGAGAGCATTTATTTATTAATCATAAGCTCCCTCCGCCCACCAACACACACACGCACGCAGATAATCTCAGTAAATTACAATTCCTGATTTACTTATTAGCACCAATCCACTCTGGGACGTTCATTTGGCAAAAACAGGAAATGAACTTTGACCTGATGTGAAGAGACTATGACAGGAAAATGCCGATACTGATACGGATTCTGCGCTCGGGGATACGTCCCCAGGTGCTGCTAAAAGTGTTTCGTCATTTGCAACCGAAACAAAATTTTAGTTCAGTCATGTAGAGCAGTTCAACCAGAAACTTTAAAAGAAGTATTTATTGGAAAATAAAATTTAGAAAAGTGGTCAAACGGTACAAAATCTCCCACTGGGCACTGTCAACACTGGCATGCAAGCAGACACACTAGCACTAGCTTCACTTCCTGGAAGAGCTGGGCTGTTATTTCTATTTGTGAGCAGTGAGTTTCTGTGGATGTCTATTAATAATTATCACCTTTACTCACGAAAAGGTCGCTATCAGAATACGATGTGCAAGTAAAAGATCTTTCATAACATTAAACCGTATTTATTTTTATTTTTTTCAAAATGAATCTGGTAAGCACAGCAAATGAACCACTTCATTTAGGGAATCCATTAAAATTGTCTGCTGACGTCAGCAAGAGAGGTTAATCTATTATGATGTTATTGAATGTCATTTTTGTGTTAATTTATCAAATGTCAACTGTAAATTAATACAAACATATATGATTTGTTGTAATTAGGTTATTAATTATAAATGTATCTCACTGCTTAGGACTGGTCTCCAAATGTTGTAGAAAAGTGAAAGAAGTGATCTCAGTGTTTAGGACTGGTCTCCAAATGTTGTAGAAAAGTGAAAGAAGTGATCTCACTGTTTAGGACTGGTCTCCAAATGCTGTAGAAAAGTGAAAGAAGTGATCTCACTGTTTAGGACTGGTCTCCAAATGTTGTAGAAAAGTGAAAAAAATGGACAAATGTTGTAAGTGAGATTTAAGTGTATATTAATCCACATGGCTTTGACGTCACAATCTGCAAATCTTGTCGTAAAAACTAGTCTGTAGAGCCTTTATTAAAATGTAACTAATGTATATATTAGTATTTATTTATCTAAATGTTATAACTAATCTTCATGTTTAATGCATTTTTAAAATCTAAATGCAATATTTGGATTTTTAGCAACATATTTAGTACTTATATCAACTGAACTATGCATTATTTCAAATGAATACATTGTGTTGTCGTATACAGTAAGGCGTATACAGTTGTTCAAAAGTCTGATAGATAACAGAGTGCTGACGAAAAATATATCCAAATGTGTTTGATGTTATCTTTTTATCAAAAGACAACTGGAAGTTAACACAAATGTTAATATTTTATTGTATTTATGGCTTGTCTAACAGCAACTGAACATATCAAATGCATAACAGATAATATGTACACATAAACAAAATGACCTGAAGGATTACAAAAAGTACACTCGAGTTCCACTAATTCCTGTCAGTCTAAACATGAGCTACTAACACCTTTCAATGACTAAACATCCTGTTACACTAGTAACTAAACAGATCTGGACACCATTAACCACGTTAATAATACCAATCAATAGCTGAACACTATTAGTCGGTCTAAAACCTTGTCAATATCTGAACACGAT
Source organism: Sinotaia quadrata (assembly GCA_028829895.1). Taxonomy (NCBI): domain Eukaryota; kingdom Metazoa; phylum Mollusca; class Gastropoda; order Architaenioglossa; family Viviparidae; genus Sinotaia; species Sinotaia quadrata. The sequence continues at coordinate 8,982,842 of CM054182.1, forward strand.
TAACCTCGGTAATACCTGTCAATATTTTAACACCATTAACCGTCCTAGTACATGTCAATATTTTAACACCATTAACCGTCCTAATACCTGTCAATATCTAAACATCTCTAACCGCCCTAATATATGTCAATATCTAAACATCACTAACCGCCCTTTTGCATGCGTATAGTTTGATGAAAAATCAGAAACGATTGCATAATCAATGTTTTGCAAATGCAATTTGTTGATTAGAAACTACAAATATTTTCCTCTCTATAATAGGAATACCCTGCATGTATTTGATTTGTCAATAGACTCGCAGACACACGCAGTGCTATTTATTGAAAGTCTGTGAGTGATGCTTTTTCATGACAGTAATACATTTTTCTTGGCGCATGAGGTGACTAGGCTCGAAAGCGGAAATTCACAACACAGTTAAATCTTGTATTCACAATCACTATTGGAGTCAACAATCAATACCCGTTTCAGAGAATAATGCGGGCATTTCTGAGTTTCATGGCCATTTTGCAGATTGTACAGTCATCTGGACTTCCTCTTCAATGTTTGTGTAAGTCATCCGGGCTTCCTCTTCAATGTGTGTGTATGTTACCTGGGCTTCCTCTTCAATGTGTGTATGTTACCTGGGCTTCCTCTTCAATGTGTGTGTATGTTACCAGGGCTTCCTCTTCAATGTGTGTGTATGTCATATGGGTTTCCTGTTCAATATGTGTGTATGTCATATGGGTTTCCTGTTCAATGTGTGTGTATGTCATATGGGTTTCCTGTTCAATGTGTGTGTATGTTATTTGAGCTTCCGCGTCAAAGTAAAAGTTATAAATCTCTGTTCACCATCATATTTCCATTGGCCTGCTGTTCGAACCTTCGGAAGCAGTATTGAGTTTTAGTTAATTTACTCTTTTCTTCTCTATCAAATGCTGTAATAACCCGCTGTTTCTCTTAAAGTCGTAAGTTAAATATTTAAGCTTAGATAGATAGATAGATAGATAGATAGATAGATAGATAGATAGATAGATAGATAGATAGATAGATAGATAGATAGATAGATAGATAGATAGATAGATAGATAGATAGATAGATAGATAGATAGATTTGTATATACACATGTGTATGATCAGATCCTATCAAGGATTTTCAGCAATTAAAATGTTAAAACTCTTTTAGAAATAAAATTCCTTCAATGCAAGTGTATTAATCCATCTACCCTGATTGATTTGTAAAGGTCATATCCAAGATGACGTCACTTACAATGGATCGGCGTCATACGCATCTCATCTATGGAATGCATTGATTGGCTTCAACACGACATTCTTTGAGGTCAACGTGACCTTTGGTACAGACTTAATGACCCTTCTAAAGTTATTAACTGGTAAATGAATTGCCTTGTCATTTATTTTATATTACAAATTTCAGTCATTTTTTATTTCTACTAATTTTCTGTATAATGTACTATAATAATTGGATCTAAAAACATATTTTTAATATAAAAGTATATTATACTACCAGTGGAAGATAAAACGTGAAACGCGTTACTGACACATAATATTAAATCTACTGCAAGAGTCGAGATTTCCACTAAATAGTTGTGATCAGGCCTACAGTTAATAGCAATGACACATGAAGAACGAAATACATAGATCCCATCCACTCATTTGATAAAGCTAGCGAAGAATTTACGTATTTCGTATTTGTTTCTGGTAGTATTTATTTGAAATTACCCTTATAATATATTGCGTCATAATGAAATTGTAGTTGCAATAAATAGGGTCGTGTTCTAATTGTGTCATAATGAAATTTGTAGTTGCAATACATAGGGTTGTGTTCTAATTGTGTCATAATGAAATTTGTAGTTGCAATACATAGGGTTGTGTTCTAATTGTGTCATAATGAAATTTGTAGTTGCAATACATAGGGTTGTGCTCTAATTGCTAAGTTTATCTTACTATGTCAATGGGTGAGGATATTAGAAATCAACAGAAGTCGATTTGAAGCTCGAAGTCGAAATGAACAGTTATGTCCTTGCTTTAAAGGCAGGAAAGCCCAACTCATTAATAAATTATGAATTACAACAATATCTTCAAAGTCTTAAAAAGAAATACATTTCATAAGCTAGTAACAGTAAAATCAATTTCGTTTTAGATATATTTAAGAAACATTAACGCTAAGAGGTTCTCGTTATTGACTGTAAGGCTTATCATAATGCGAGGACTTGAACAGATATTTCTAGCAATGAAATTGACTGTGTTGTGCGTTGCATAAACAAATATTTCTTGCATACAGATTAACTGCAGTGCTGTTTGATAGTATGTGAGTAGATGTATCCAGAAGCAGTGACTTCTACAGTGCATTTGTTTGTCAGCAAGTCTTCTGCAGTACAATTGTTTGTGGATAGATTTTTTGACAACGATACAACCTGCAGTGTCATTAATTTCTTCTTTTTTAAATTTATTTTTAAAAGAAAATGGCTCTAGTAATGCTGTCAACTGCAGCGCCATTTTGCTTTCCACCACCACCTGCCAGAAGGCCGAACTGTTCCTGACCCTGTTCCAGGAGGCGCGTCATTCCTCTTTGTTGGCTGTCAGTGGACAACTTTGTGACAATGACGTTGTTGTGTCGTCATTGGCGCATGGCCCTACTTTAATGTGGATGACGGTCATCGTCGATCTGATGGCGTTTCTGCAGTGGAATGATGTTATTCTCGTTGTCGACGGTGTCCTGTGTAAGTAAGTTGTATTGTGAAGTAATTAAATTGTGTCAGTATAGATAGGTACGACCGCGAATAAACAGTTTGTGTATCCCATACATGTACAGTTTAGATTCTGTTAGTGTCCCGCGCGTGTATCCAGAGTTAGTGCGTCGCATCCTATGATTGTAGATTGTAACCTTGTGAGAGGATGGTATCCCGTGTCAGGAGACTGCCCATAGTGTGTAAGCTGGATTAAGTGTAAACATGTTACATCCCTTACACGTAGGCTGTACCTGTGTACCGAGGTTGTATTTCAAGTAAGACACAGTACCTTGACTGTCCATGTATGTAGTTTAGATCAGTATAAGTTGTATTTCTTGTTGCACTTCATGTTCTATTTCATGTTGTGTTTCAAGTTGTATTTCATGTTGTATTTCAAGTTGCACTTCATGCTGTATTTCGTGTTGTATTTCATGTTGTATTTCAAGTTGCACTTCATGCTGTATTTCGTGTTGTATTTCATGTTGTATTTCAAGTTGCACTTCATGCTGTATTTCGTGTTGTATTTCATGTTGTATTTCAAGTTGCACTTCATGCTGTATTTCGTGTTGTATTTCATGTACACAGTCCCTTTCCGTGTATGCAACTTGTCCTAAGTAAATAGGCTGTATCCCTTTAAAGTAGATCCTATCATGCTTGTGTAAGTCTGTATTCTAAAAAGTAGGTTTTTTCCCGTAAAAATGTAAAATTGATTTTAACCTATATACTTGAGTTGTATTCAATGTAGATTTATGCAAATTGTTGTTCATATGATTGTTACTCAGGTTGTTTGTCGATTGTAGAGTCCGTATCTCATGTCAACCCGTCATGAGGTTGTACTTCTTGCAGCCCAGTTTGTAGGTTGTTTCCCTTTATAAAAAGGCTGATGAGGATGTTCGTTAAACGCACACGATGTAAACTCTCAAAAAACATACATGTTTTAATGACTCAGTAAAGACAAACAGCGATCGAACACACACACGGACATACAAACACCGCTACGAAAGAAACGCGCTGATAACTGAGGAGAAGAACGAAACACCAACAGAACACGTACTGAAGAAGAACGACATATAGTTATCAATATTTTTTTAAATTCTGTTCCGTTGATTTGCAAACAAATCAAAACATTTTATGACTAATACACATTTAAAGGTGGGAAAACTGGTATTCACATAGCTGGCAAGAATACATACCGCCTACGCATGAAGGCATCAATACGGGGAAACATTATTTGACCATAACTTGTGTCGTGTAGTTTGCGTTGTACTAATGTGCGACCATCAGTGCTGTCCTGGAAATCGATGTACATATGTACTTCAATGCGAGTTAATCTGTTCTTCGATCAGCAGGTTAATTTTAATTGATGCTTCAACTGTGTTAGTTTTCTTCTTTTCTCCGTTTCCGTTTTCACTTTATCTTGCAGCTTTTAAATGCAATATATTGCCAACAGTGACGACATTTTCGACTTCATTTCAGAATTGGAATGAATGTGTTGATCAGATTGATCTCCCCCTTCACACAAATTTCTATGTGTTTCAGCCGAAAAATTACGTCAGGAGCTGGTAACCCATATCTCTCGACATCAAATAGGGCTGATAACCATATCACTGGAATCTAACGAAAGGCATCACTTGCTGTCCGCTGTGTCTGCTGTGAAACATTCCAGCATTCGAGTGATTCTCGTGTGTTCTGGGGCTGACAGCGTTCACACTCTGTTTTCATTCGTAAGTTGTCGTGTGCTCTGGGGCTGACAGCGTTCACACTCTGTTTTCATTCGTAAGTTATCGTGTGCTCTGGGGCTGACAGCGTTCACACTCTGTTTTCATTCGTAAGTTATCGTGGGCTGTGTGAGGTACAGAAAATAGAGGAGTGGAAAACGATAATAATGATAAGTTAAATGAGAAAATAATAAATGGTGACATTGTAAAGTGAGAGTGAAAGTGTTCTGTGAACATGATGAGTGAAAGTGTTCTGTGAACATGATGAGTGAAAGTGTACTGAGAACATGATGAGTGAAAGTATATGAGAATATGACAGTAAACATTTTCTGTGAACGAATTAGTACAAGTATAAAAGTATGACTCGCAAAAGAGGGAAACTTCAAGAATGTGATATGAAGTGATACTTTAAAGCGTGCAGTAAAAAGTGGGAGATAAAATATAAAAGTTTTCAGTGAAACTAGAGTAAAACTATGCAGCGAAAATGAGAGCGAAAGTGTGTTATTGAAGTGAGAATGTACCTTATGAAAGAGAGAGTCAAGTACATTTTGCAAACGAGAATTAGAAGTATGATATAAACGAGAGTAAGAGTGTAGTGTGTTGTGAAAGAGGGAGTAAAGTGTGTTGTGAAAGAGGGAGTAAAGTGTGTTGTGAAAGAGGGAGTAAAGTGTGTTTTGAAAGAGGGAGTAAAGTGTGTTGTGAAAGAGGGAGTAAAGTGTGTTTTGAAAGAGGGAGTAAAGTGTGTTGTGAAAATGAGACTTAACTGTGTTACGACAGAGTGAAATGCACTGTGAAAACGAGTGAACTTATTATGCCAATGAGAGTGACGGATTGAACACGAGCTGCGGACGTAAACGATTAAGGATATATTATGAAAATATGCATATAGCTGGTAGATTTGTGTGTGTGTGTGTGTGTGTGTGTGTGTGAGTACGTGTGTGTGTGTTTATGTGCATGAGTGATTGTGCGTGTATATGTACATTTGTGTTCAAGAGTGTGCATTATGTGCGTTGCTTATGTGTTTTGTATTTGTGCGTCATAATGTTGCATAGTGAGTGTGTGAGTGAGGTGAGAACGCGTGTTGCTGCAAGTGCGTGTGTATATGTTAGTGTATCAGTGTGCATACATATTTCAGTGAGTAATCCAAGACTCAAGTTAACCACTTAGTCCTGGGGCTCTACCTAACACGACTGTTTACATTCGGCAGGCGGAAGAGGCTGGACTTTTGTTCCCTAGTTACAGATGGCTGGTGGTCTGTCCAGGACCGGACGTCAACGGCCTGCATGCTTTGATTCACAACAGCAACAGCAACGTGGCAGCTCTTTTGCCGTTATTTTCTTTCATGGACTCACAGTTCTTGGATCTAACTGCCGAATGCAACAACTACAACAGTACAGAGGTCTGATTTTGCTACTCACACCTTCAAACATTCGTTTAAGATTGTAATACGGGTTTTTATAGTGACTGTGTCAGTCAATTCGAGGTCAGTGGGAGTAGTTGAACTCCGTAACTACTGACTGCAAAATCTTTAATGTTGATTATTGATGTTCTCGCTGCTTTTACATGTAAATAATAAGGAAAGTTTGTGTGAAAGATTTCAGAATGTGTATATGTCAACGTGTCAAGGGTTCGCGGTCAGGAGGTGTAGTTTAACCCCTTTACTACCGGAAACATGACACATTTCACTTCAATTTGCAAGAGAATCATTAATTGTAATTAATTATCATTAATTATTCGAAAGTATGTGAATCATATTTCAAATTTTTATATTTCTAACTAATTAAAAAAAATAATCATATAGTATATTTTAAGTGTATATTATGGATATTATTTTTTCTCCCGCCCTTTTCCTTTGGTTGTAATAATCAAAGAGTAAATTAATATATATATACCGTAAGCTATTTTGGCAAGGAAAGGGTTACATGAACCGTTACACAAAAGAAAACGTTTCTCTGCATGTATTTGCACTTGAGATCTGTATTTTGAGATTATGTTTCGTTTTTCGAAAGTTACTGTTGTTCATTTCTTTTGTTTTTTTATTTTATTATTAACTGGTTTTGTATATTTATTATTAACTGGTTTTGTATATTTATTATTAATTGGTTTTGTATATTTATTATTAATTGGTTTTGTATATTTATTATTAACTGGTTTTGTATATTTATTATTAACTGGTTTTGTATATTTATTACTAATTGGTTTTGTATATTTATTATTAACTGGTTTTATATATTTATTATTCCTTGTGGGGATATTTTGTGCAACCTTATCTTTCTTTTACTTAATTTTTCTTGTGCTCTATGTCTATCTGTTCAATGTTACTGTTATATTGTTAAAATCGTTATATCGCTTAAGTAATTACTTGAAATAAGCATGCTTCTTAAGAATATATGGAGATATTTTCTTTATTTAATTTATCTAAGTAAAGTCAAAGCAATTACTAAATTATTTTATAGCTAATGTACATTATCATATAAACTGGGGGTTAATATCACTAATATTGTTTATATGCTTCCCTCAATTATATTCCTGGAATAGCCGCTTAGAGAGTTATCTCCCATAGATAGATAGATAGATAGATAGATAGATAGATAGATAGATAGATAGATAGATAGATAGATAGATAGATAGATAGATAGATAGATAGGTAGGTAGGTAGGTATGGAGAGAGAGAGAGAGAGAGAGAGAGAGAGAGAGAGAGAGAGAGAGTTTACTTTTACGACATGTATCCGTTTTCGTAATCAAATAAAACAAATATAAAACGGGTTCGAGACAAACTTTTATTAGACATTAATGCCGCAAAATGGTTTTCCCCAGGAATCATGTCTTTGGCCTTGTCACGTGTTCCTGACTGATCGCGTGGCAGTATTTGTTCCAGGCCATACAAACTATCAAGACTTTCAACGAGCAATTTCACGTCTGGTTGCCAGCTTCCAAATCTGTAACTTCCATGCAGTAACCTTTGCGGATCATGGCAACCCTTTGCAATAAAATCAGAATGCTTGCTATTTTAAAGTCATCAGGCATTCTCGATAGCGACAGTTTTGTATCTTTACCTTCACATTGCCTTAATTTCGTTTTTATTTCATTTTTATTTTGCCTTCTTGTGTTCGTGTGTTCAGGGAGGTGGGAGATTGTTAATATTCGTTTGTGGATAAAGAATATATGTGCAAAGTGACCTTGAGCAGGGTACCAACTGTGAAACTGAGCGTAGTAGCAGTCAGTTGTGAACAGTGGACGCAAGTTCATATCTGTAAAAGATAGTTACACAGAGTGAACGAAAGTCTGTAAACGTTAGTCACTAAAGGTTGAAGGAAAGTCTGTAAATGCAAGGTAAACGTTAGTCACAAAAGGTTGAAGGAAAGTCTGTAAATGCAAGGTAAACGTTAGTCGCAAAAGGTTGAAGGAAAGTCTGTAAATGCAAGGTAAACGTTAGTCGCAAAAGGTTGAAGGAAAGTCTGTAAATGCAAGGTAAACGTTTATACGGGGTAAGTCTCCCTTATATGCTACAATGGCGCACTTCTTTTTGCAGACCAGAAAATTGTGCTCTGAGAATAGTCGTCTGAATTAAACAGTGAAAGGGTAGGTTATATTCGGTCAACAGACATTTAAAATAGCTGTTGCATAACGTTATCTACAATTACAGTAGACAGGTAGGTATGTACGGCTAAATGATATCAAAATATGCAAGTAATGAATTTAGAAAGGTTGGTATATTCGGTAAATAGATGTTATCACTTGCAAGTAATGATTGTGCAAAGGTAGGTATATTCGGTAAATAGATGTTATCACATGCAAGTAATGATTGTGCAAAGGTAGGTATATTCGATAAGGAGACGTTATCACATGCAAGTAATGATTGTGGAAAGGTAGGTATATTCGGTAAATAGATGTTATCACATGCAAGTAATGAATTTAGAAAGGTATGTATATTCGGTAAATAGACGTTTGCACATGCAAGTAAAGGGTGGGTGTTAAAGGATGAATCTTTCTTGTATTTGCAGAATTTTAAAAAAGTCTATAAGATAGAATACCAGAGAAGAAACAGGTAGATGTATTATTGATCAATAATATTGTCCCCTCCCCCCCCCCTTGCATGTTTAATCAAACACCCGAACTCGATCTTCTCCTTGTGGTTTGCATATTAGGCAATTATATAATAATGCAATCTAAGAGCTGTGTATAAGGAGAACACACCCTTAGAGCACAGGGAAAAGAGAGTGTATCTTAGATAGAAAGCTATATATAAAAATGCCGTAACCCCGATTTCGTCAGTTCTAATATTACCTGGGGCAGACGAAATCAGTCTTAAATCTTGAAAGAGGATAAATAACAATTTACTTATTTGCAAAATTAAATTACTCAATTCTTGAAAATAGAGAAAATTAAACGTCAATATTTAAGGCATTTGATTGCGAATGGAAAGCTACGTGACATACGTTTTTGTCGTTAAGAACGTTAAGTTGTAACTGAAAATGACTTGCGAAAATAGAATATTCTATACAAATAAAGAAATAAAATTAAAATTACAGATCTTCTGGCGTTAACACTTCATGAATCTCGTTCGTGGATATTATCTTTTGACCGGTGGTCCACTGAGTTCTAGTTTGTTTTGCGTGTTAGCATCACATTCAATTTGGTTCGACCGCCTTATTGCACTTTTAGCCATATAGTTTTGTTAGAGCCTTATTGCACTTTTAGCCATATAGTTTTGTTAGAGCCTTATTGCACTTTTAGCCATATAGTTAGCCATATAGCCTAGTTTCGTTAGAGCCTACTTCCCATAGCTTGTTATTTAACGTTCTTTTAAACATATACTGTCTTTATATTCCCAGTTTTGTATATTGCATTTTTAGGCTGTGTAGTGCCATTAAAATTTCCAGGGCTGGTTGTGTAATGTACCTCCAACATTTGTCCTATAGATGGCAAAATCATTAGTAAAGTACGTCTTGTATTTATCCTGCAGGTGGCAAAATCATTAGTAAATTACGTCTTGTACTTGTCCTGCAGGTGGCAAAATCATTAGTAAATTACGTCTTGTACTTGTCTTGCAGATGGCAAAATCATTAGTAAAGTACGTTTTGTACTTGCAAGTGGCAAAATCATTAGTAAAGTACGTTTTGTACTTGTCTTGCAGGTGGCAATATCATTGCTAAGGAGTAGTTTGCAAAGTGTACTGAATGACAGTGACTATATGTGCTCCGACAGCCAAGGCTCTGGATGCGATAAGGCATGTTTACAATGTGGTTTATTAATTAATATTAATTTTTATATTTAAGTTGATATCTTACTTTTAAAAATATATACATGGATAGCTGACTCCTCTCTCTCTCTGTCTATCCGTAAAAGATAGAAAGAAAGAAAGAAAGAAAGAAAGAAAGAAAGAAAGAAAGAAAGAAAGAAAGAAAGAAAGAAAGAAATTGTTAATTATCAGGTATATGTCACAGAATTACAGTAGCGTGAAACACTCTTTCGTCGGGTACCTACTGTGCAGCTACAATTCTCAAGACAGCGCCTTCAAGAGTGTTGGTACCTGGAAACCTCCATCCAGTCTGAGCGTGAGACATGACGTCATTTTCAACAACGACTTTCGAGATTTCAAAAATGCTACACTTCGAGTAGGTGTATGGGAGGTAAGCGGGATTCCTACAACACGTTTTAAATTTTTATTTTTATTATAATTTTTTAAATGATGACATATATTATAATATAATTATTTTAATTATGAAATACTTTTCTAAAAGTGTTTTTAAAAGTGTTGATCTGTGTGCCCTGTAATTGCCTATTTCACTATGGTCATTGTCAGTTTAAAAATAAAAAAAATATTATAATCAAACAAAACATAGATAGATAGATAGACAGACAAACAGACAGACAAACGGACGGACGGACGGACGGATGGATAAATGGATGGATAGATAGATAGATAGATAGACAGACAGACAAACAGACAGACAGATAGATAGACAGACAGACAGACAAACGGACGGATGGATGGATGGATGGATAGATAGATAGATAGATAGATAGATAGATAGATAGATAGATAGATAGATAGATAGATTGTCACAGGAAATGAGGGACCGAAATTATATTTTATTTCATTTTAAAAAACCGCTAACAAAACTAATTGAAGTAATCCGAGTTTTGTTATTTTTCGTATGTAGCATGTAACTTCCAGTAACGGTCACCTAGGATCTCTTTAGTAGACAGACGTTCGTGACGCAGTGTGTGTTAATTATCATATTGAATATATATATTAGTTTATGAAGAATATGTATATTAAATAAATTGGGACAACTGCGCAATACCGTCACATGTTGTTGACGAGTGAAATGGCCAGTGCGCATTAGTATTGACCACAGAAAAGCGTGCATCACGATTACCACTATATATCCAAGGCAAAAATCATGTCACAGGACATAGCTTCTGGAAGTTTTGGAAACCTTCAGTGAAAGCTATATAAGGGACAAAATGAAGATTTTACTCTCAATGTTGAAAACGTCGATTCGTCTGAAGCCAGTCTAACTTCACGTATGAATTATCTCATGTACAGAGATTTCATAAAGGAAAGCTGCAATAATCTCTTTCCATCCGTTTTCCATCCGTCTGATGCCATATATTGAGTAACGAGGCAAAATTACTCAGTATAACTTTTGGCAAAGTGGAAAGTTCGCTGTCAAAGAAAACCCGATGCATGCGACGCTGGTTGTATGCAGTTAACGACACGAGGGACCAATTTTGTCTTCCCCCTGTCTGAGTTCGTTTGGCAGTCTATCCCGCTAATTGAGAGGCTAGCACCGAGATTTTCTTACAGATATCCGGATTTCTACACTCAATGTAATGCGACGACACATCCCACTGGACGACTCCACCCGATAATGCTAAACGTCGTTGGGGTGTCCGTTTCCACGACAACCGGTACAACGATAATTATCGAGGCTGACAACAGTCAGCTAAATTTCAGATTTCTCCCCAGTGATAATCTGAAAGTGGTGCCTAGATTCTGCAGAATCTTCACCTGTAATGCGACGCCTCAATTGCGTCGTGATTCTTCACTTTGAAGTGCCGCTTATAAGTGACGTGTGAGATTACGTCCTCTCCTTGGAACTCTGACATTAATAGTGAGTAATCATTAGCACGGCTAACGCGCACATACTTAAGTCTAGGACTCTTAAGAAAATGAACACTATTATATCGTTTGCAAAATAAGAACTTTAATGTTAAAAGTAATGCTTATTCTATATGTCAACTATTGTTAAAGCGGCCCCATTTGCCGCATAAGAATTGTATAATTAATCTTTATTTTATATTTTGAATTTCATCATTTTCATCTCCCCTTATTTCCCACAGAGTGTATGACATTGGAAAGTTGAATGAATGATTAATCACTGTGCGAAAGAGTAGTGCCCCCTTTTAAATCGGGAATAAATAACCTGATTTAAACATCTTTCAACTCTCTTGTTATTCATAGTTTTTGAGAGGGACGAAAGAATTTGTACTATTGTTTTGCACCGTTCGTCTGTTCGTCCATTTATTCACATTTATGATACACACTCACAACACACACCGCCAATAAAACGTTCCTTGGCATGACATTAATAAATTGGGCCCCACCCAAACATCAATGGCGTATGTCATGTGTGTCTATGTAACAACTTGACGCGACGTAGTACTGGCACACGTCACGGGCTTTTCTTGGAGGTGCACCGGAGCAGGCCAAAAATAGACTTCACCCCTTGCATCTCTAACTTCAGCTCGGGTCGGCTTGTAACGAGCCTCCCGTTTTGTAAACATCTGGTGACCACTGACCGTGATCTGACAAGGTAAATTGTGTTGTTGTAAGAAAGTGTCATCTCTTTCCTGCTTTTCTATCTCATCACCATTATGCATTGTTATTGCATGTTAGGGCTTTGCTATTGAGACTTAGGTGAACTGGATTTTGATAAGACTTATTATTGTGTTGAAATAAGTTTTATTATCTTTACGCTATTATCGTTAACGCGTACCGACTCGTGTTTAGACGTACATAGATCGATATTTTGTACGCTACATTAGCAACTGTTGTTTTGCTAATTTTGCTAACTTTGCAAATTTCCGATTAGGATTTCTTTTACTCGTGTTTGTAATAATCCTAATCACGCGGTGGCTGGTGTTCATACGCACACCATTGCACCACTTGTGACCTACAGAGGTCAAAATCCCGCGAATATTCTAAGTCACTTTATCCATACTCGTGATAACTAGCAATTTTAAAAATGGCCGAGCTAGTAAACATAAAGAAAGAACTCATGGCTATGGGCAGAGAATTCGGGTATGAAAAAGCCGAGTTAAAGAAATACGTGGATGAGGAGATAGCTAAATGGTATGTTGTGAAAGAAAATGAGGCGAAAGAGGCGAGAGAGCTAGAGGATAAGAAAAATGAGCTAGAAGAAAAGAGACAGGTAGCTAAGGATCTAGAGATGCAAACTTTGAGAGAGTTAGAGGAAAAAAGATCGAAAGAGGCGAGAGAGCTAGAGGAAAAAAGATCGAAAGAGGCTATAGAGCTAGAAGATAAGAGACAGTTAGCTAAACAGCTAGAGATGCAAACTTTGAGAGAGCTAGAGGAAAAAAGAGCGAAAGAGGCGAGAGATTTTAAAGAGAAAGAAATCCAAGATATGAGAGAAATAGAGTTATTAAAGATTCAGTCAGCTAGGGATTTAGAAGATAAAAGGCAGGAAGTAGAAGAGAAAAAGCTTAAGTTAAAAGCTAGAGCACATCAGGAACAGCTTGAATTAGCTAAGCAAGAGGTAACAGCTAGAGAGAAGTTGTTAGATGGGACTGCTAAGCAACAGGCCGAATTAAATAAACCCCGTACACGGCTAGCTTTCTTTAACCCTGAAGTCGAGACGATTGACGAGTTTTTGACACGCTTTGACAGTTTCATTGCCAACTTTAATTACACTGACATTGAAAAGAAACAACAACTCGGTCAAATACTCCAAGGTGAAAGCTCGCGCGCATTTACTGATCTAACGCGCGATCCCGCTATTACTTATGCAGATCTCAAAACGGGTTTGATGCGTACTTTTCAATGTACAGCAGAAGGCTTTCGAAAAATGTTTAGGAGAGCCATACCTAAAGCAAATGACACCATGCAAGCCTTCGGTACCCGGTTACGCCATTATCTTGATAGATGGATTGATTTGACAGACATCCGGAAGACGTATGAGGGCCTATTTGATTTGATATTAAGAGATCAATTTCTCCATATTGCTCCGCCTGCAATGACGATATATTTGCAGCGAAACCCCCCGGCTAACTTCAGTGATATGTTGAGGTTAGCAGACACGTATAATGATTACCCTGATCCGGTAATTACGAGGAGCGCACCACGCCCTCCTCCAACAAATCGGCAGAAGTATACACCGAAACCGAACCGACCAATGACGAAATCGGAAAAACCCGAACCGGTACAGCGGACATATACTAAGTCACAAGACGTACGACGTCACACACGTGACTCCCCACCTATGACATGTTACACTTGCAAAGGGAAGGGGCATAGTTCTCAGAACTGTCCCAGTCCACGTGATGTAAAGGTATGCACTGAAACAGGTGCAACTCTAAAGACCCAACAGGCTACAGTAAACGGAAAAAGAGTCAAAATACTGGTCGATACAGGCGCGTCCATAAGCTGCATAAATGCTAAACTTGTACGCCCTGAACAGTATCTAAGAGGTAGTGTCCGCATTCGATGTGTTATGGGACACCTTAGTACATGTCCAAGAGCCACTGTACATGTTACGTCATCCGTATTTTCCGGTACAGTCACCGCCGCAGTAATAAGAGACATGCAGTTCGGATTCATACTATCGCCCGGGCAGTGTGACACACACACTGAGGGCATCTATCCTGTTCTCCCCGTAACCACTAGAGCACAACGGGAACGTAGTAAACAAGGACCCCCAGCTCTAAAGATAGTCGAGAATACATTTCCGCAGTTGACCCCAAGTCAACTCAGTCACCTGCAGCAGGAGGACAAAAGTTTGTCCTCAATGCTAAGGCTGGCACGGAGAAACACTATTACGTCCAGCAAGTACGCAACCATGACGTATTTCCTGAAGGACGGACTAGCGTTTCGGCGCACCGACTATAAGGAAAGTGATACTAGAAGCACCACGTGTTTATTTACCCCTACACCACTCAGACCGCTGATTCTTAGCTTTGCACACGACTCAATCATGTCCGGACATCAGGGCGCACGGCGCACTGAGCAGCGAGTTCGTGAGGACTTTTTTTGGCCAGGCCTGAGTAGGGATGTTCACTCGTACGTTCGTACATGTACGCAGTGTCAACAACATATTGACCGAGGGCGTGTCAGTCGAGTTCCCCTCGAGATAGTACCAACAGTAGAGGAACCATTCCTAAAAGTCGCAGTAGACATTATTGGCCCAATCATTCCCGCGGCCGAAGGAGGATATCGCTATATCCTAACAATCGTGGATTTTGCAACACGATATCCAGAAGCAGTCGCATTAAAGAGCATCACAGCGATCGAAGTCGCAGACGCTTTAATAGACGTATTTTCTCGTACTGGTGTACCTCGAGAAATATTGAGTGACCAGGGCACTCAATTCACCTCAGCAATGATGGCTGAAACAATGCGTCTACTAGCGTGTAAACAGTTGTTCTCATCACCATATCACGCTCAGTCTAATGGTGCCGTTGAACGTTTCAACGGTACAATAAAGAAAATGTTAATTAAAATGGCCTCGGAACAACCCGACCAGTGGCCACGTTTTCTAGCACCATTACTCTTCGCGTATCGCGAACTCCCACAAGAGAGTACGGGCTACTCACCGTTCCAACTACTATACGGCAGGCAACCTCGTGGTCCCCTTAAGCTAATAAAAGAAACATGGGTCAAGGGAGACACTGTGACCGATGGTAAAGATGTTCACACGTACGTAGCCGAACTACGTCAACGTCTGACCGAAACGTGTCACTTAGCACAGGAAAACATTCGCGAAAAACAACCCCGATACAAGCGAAATTTTGACCGTACGGCTGTGGAACGTGACCTCGAACCAGGTCAGCTCGTGTTACTCTTGCGGCCCACACATAACAACCGCATGCAAATGCACTGGCGTGGACCCTACCGCGTTATTAAGCGTGTGAAGCAGAACGACTACAGCATACAGATAGGAAATAAGCAGAAAACCTATCACATAAATATGCTCAAGCGTTACTATGAACGCAGCGGCGAACAGATACAAAGCGTGAATGTCGCACTGATACAATTGGAAGACTCCAATTTCAGAACAGACATGATGTCCGCCGAAACCCAGCCTAACTCCGCAGTTACAGTCGATCAAGTCGAGATTGACTCAAACTTAACGGTCGAACAGCGCGACGCAATGTCAAAGCTCTTACACAGACACGCGCGCATATTCACCGACCAACCGGGCCACTCAGATTTGGTTGAACACCGCATCAAACTTTTAAGCGACAAACCGATACGCTTAAAACAGTACCCACAGAAATATGAGAGCACAAAGTACATAGCAGAACAGGTGCGTGAAATGCAAAAACAGGGCGTGATTGAACAGTCAATCTCCCCATATTCATCACCGGTCGTCTTAGTTAAAAAGAAAGACGGTACGCTTCGTTTTTGTGTGGACTACAGACAGTTAAATGAGATAACTGAATTCGATGCGGAACCTATTCCAAATCAGGACGAATTATTCGCAAAACTAACCAAGGCACATTACTTTTCGAAGTTTGACATGTGCAAAGGGTACTGGCAACTGTCAGTTGCTATTGACGACAGACCAAAAACAGCCTTTCCAACCCCGCTAGGCTTATTTCAGTTTTGCCGACTACCGTTCGGACTAGCGAACGCACCCGCAACATTCGCGCGCTTCATGCGAAAATTACCGTTAGAGAGCATTGACGCATTGAATTTCTTTGATGACATACTGGTAGCAACAGGAACATGGGACCAACATTTATCCTCAGTGGGTGGTCTACTTGATATTCTCGAGCGCCATAAATTGACCGTGAAACCCACCAAAGTACGCGCGGGCTTTCGAGAGATTGAATTTCTTGGCCATATCATAAGTGACGGACAAATAGGCCCTAATCTAGACTTAACTGCAGCCATTCGTGACATGACCTTACCGACTACAAAGAAACAGGTCAGGGCAGTTTTGGGGCTAGTGGGGTACTACCGAAAATTTGTCCCAAACTTCAGTACGCTTCTTAAACCACTGACGGACTTAACTGGAAACAAACAACCCACGAAAATACGATGGACGGCAGAGTGTAGCACCGCCCTCGAAAAAGTGAAGGACATCTTGACCAGTAAACCCGTCCTACAGTTACCAGACTTTGACAAGAGATTTATTGTCAGGACCGACGCATCAGACGAAGGCCTCGGTGCCATACTTCTCCAAGAGACAGATGACGAATACCTACCGGTAGCATACGCTTCTAAGAAACTGTTAGATCGTGAGACACGGTACTCTACGATTGAAAAAGAGTGCTTAGCAATCGTATGGGCACTCAAGAAATTTAGTGCTTATCTGTACTCTAAACCATTCATCCTGCAGTGCGATCATAAGCCGCTGACATATCTGCGCACTAGCATGTACGATAACGCTAGGCTAACTAGATGGACACTCCTGCTACAGGAGTATAGCTTCGTTGTCGAACACATCGCGGGCCGAGAAAATTCGGGTGCCGATGCATTATCCCGGCATGCCATAACCGCGATATAAACAAGAGAGAGGATAGTCTCTCCACAGATGCGCATATAATTCCTGTGGGGACTATCGTGTGAAATAAAATTTTTTTTTGTTCCTATTTGATTTCCACTCTGTGAGCTCCAATCAATTTTAAGAAGGGGGTTGTCACAGGAAATGAGGGACCGAAATTATATTTTATTTCATTTTAAAAAACCGCTAACAAAACTAATTGAAGTAATCCGAGTTTTGTTATTTTTCGTATGTAGCATGTAACTTCCAGTAACGGTCACCTAGGATCTCTTTAGTAGACAGACGTTCGTGACGCAGTGTGTGTTAATTATCATATTGAATATATATATTAGTTTATGAAGAATATGTATATTAAATAAATTGGGACAACTGCGCAATACCGTCACATGTTGTTGACGAGTGAAATGGCCAGTGCGCATTAGTATTGACCACAGAAAAGCGTGCATCACGATTACCACTATATATCCAAGGCAAAAATCATGTCACAGGACATAGCTTCTGGAAGTTTTGGAAACCTTCAGTGAAAGCTATATAAGAGGCAAAATGAAGACTTTACTCTCAATGTTGAAAACGTCGATTCGTCTGAAGCCAGTCTAACTTCACGTATGAATTATCTCATGTACAGAGATTTCATAAAGGAAAGCTGCAATAATCTCTTTCCATCCGTTTTCCATCCGTCTGATGCCATATATTGAGTAACGAGGCAAAATTACTCAGTATAACTTTTGGCAAAGTGGAAAGTTCGCTGTCAAAGAAAACCCGATGCATGCGACGCTGGTTGTATGCAGTTAACGACACGAGGGACCAATTTTGTCTTCCCCCTGTCTGAGTTCGTTTGGCAGTCTATCCCGCTAATTGAGAGGCTAGCACCGAGATTTTCTTACAGATATCCGGATTTCTACACTCAATGTAATGCGACGACACATCCCACTGGACGACTCCACCCGATAATGCTAAACGTCGTTGGGGTGTCCGTTTCCACGACAACCGGTACAACGATAATTATCGAGGCTGACAACAGTCAGCTAAATTTCAGATTTCTCCCCAGTGATAATCTGAAAGTGGTGCCTAGATTCTGCAGAATCTTCACCTGTAATGCGACGCCTCAATTGCGTCGTGATTCTTCACTTTGAAGTGCCGCTTATAAGTGACGTGTGAGATTACGTCCTCTCCTTGGAACTCTGACATTAATAGTGAGTAATCATTAGCACGGCTAACGCGCACATACTTAAGTCTAGGACTCTTAAGAAAATGAACACTATTATATCGTTTGCAAAATAAGAACTTTAATGTTAAAAGTAATGCTTATTCTATATGTCAACTATTGTTAAAGCGGCCCCATTTGCCGCATAAGAATTGTATAATTAATCTTTATTTTATATTTTGAATTTCATCATTTTCATCTCCCCTTATTTCCCACAGAGTGTATGACATTGGAAAGTTGAATGAATGATTAATCACTGTGCGAAAGAGTAGTGCCCCCTTTTAAATCGGGAATAAATAACCTGATTTAAACATCTTTCAACTCTCTTGTTATTCATAGTTTTTGAGAGGGACGAAAGAATTTGTACTATTGTTTTGCACCGTTCGTCTGTTCGTCCATTTATTCACATTTATGATACACACTCACAACACACACCGCCAATAAAACGTTCCTTGGCATGACATTAATAAATTGGGCCCCACCCAAACATCAATGGCGTATGTCATGTGTGTCTATGTAACAACTTGACGCGACGTAGTACTGGCACACGTCACGGGCTTTTCTTGGAGGTGCACCGGAGCAGGCCAAAAATAGACTTCACCCCTTGCATCTCTAACTTCAGCTCGGGTCGGCTTGTAACGAGCCTCCCGTTTTGTGACATAGATAGATAGATAGATAGATAGATAGATAGATAGATAGATAGATAGATAGATAGATAGATAGATAGATAGATAGATAGATAGATAGATAGATAGATAGATAGATAGATAGATAGATAAAGTCGTGTGGACTGTATAATTTCTTTTTGTTCCTGCAGGCTGTACCTTTCTTGAAAAGATTGTCTAAAAACATCACCAGCCTGACCTATGAAGGTTTCTGCATGGACATACTAATGGAAATGGCACTTCGTCTCAATTTCAGGTAAGTTCGACTTTCCCTAGATCCAGAAATTGTACAGCAAAAGGCTTGTCTTCAAATTCCATATCACACTTTTCCTGATCAAATTTTACTAAATTAGACGCGTCATCTAGAGGTAAGATTTTCCATGCTAGCACATTTCTCAGTTTCAGACGCGTTGTTTGAATTTTAAGAGATTGTAGTTGCTAACTGTCCTCACAATCCACAGTAACAAGCATCTTAATTTCAAGTGAGTTATCTTTTCTTCTCCTCACAATCCACAGTAACAAGCATCTTAATTTCAAGTGTTATCTTTACTTGTCCTCACAATCCACAGTAACAAGCATCTTAATTTCAAGTGTTATCTTTTCTTGTCCTCACAATCCACAGTAACAAGCATCTTAATTTCAAGTGATTGTTATCTTTTCTTGTCCTCACAATCCACAGTAACAAGCATCTTAATTTCAAGTGTTATCTTTTCCTCACAATCCACCTGCACCCCAGCTCTCTGATCTGTAATCGCCTTTACAGTACAAAGCACGGTAAAAAAAAATGCAAGTAAAAAATGCATCTATAATAATTTTAAATTTTTTGTTTAACACAAATACAGAACGCTGCTGGATTAACTATTATTGTTGTATTTGTTCTTGCCATTACTAGTGTTACTAATATTATTATTAGTAGGACAATTAGCGTAATTAATCTATGTAAACTATTTAATTCAGCCTATGGAAGAGTTTTGTTTCTGTTTGTTACAAGGTACCAGCTCTATGAACCTTCAGACGGATTTTTTGGCGCACCCAATAAGAGCGGCACCTGGACTGGACTGGTAGGCATGTTGCTACGCAAGGTGGGATAACTCTTTCTAACACAATCCGGGTTAAAATACATCACTTTCATTTTGTTTCTCATAGGTGACGGCTGATTTTCATTGCTCGGTTTGTTTGAAATGTCATCAGAGTAGAAATAAATAAACCCCTTGGGACAACAATGCTCGTTATCATCCATGGACATTACACTTGTGCCAACTCAGAACTACATAAAGATAATATATAGCCCTGTGTAGTTAAGACGCCATTACACTCAGATCGGAAGAATATTAGGGCGATATATCTCTGTGCAATTAAAACACCAGTCCACCAGATCAGAACTATATAGCATATAAAGATAGCATAGCTCTGTGTAATTAAGATGTCATTACACGCAAAGCAGAACTATATAATAATGATATATCTCTGTGAAATGAAGACGCCATTACACTCGGATCAATAGAATATACGGTTATATATTTTTTGTGTAATTAAAATACCAGTCCACCCGGATCAGAACTACATAAGGATGATATAATTATAGCTCATATAGCTCTGTATAATTAAGATGTCATTATATTCAGATCAGAAGAACATAAGGGTGATATATATCTGTGTAATTAAGACACCATTCCACCCAGATCAGAACTATATAAAGATGATATAGCTCTGTGTAATTAGGATGCCATTGCACTCAGAACAGAACTATATAAGGGTGATATATCTCTGTGCAATGAAGACACCATTACACTCAGATCAAAAGAATATAATGATATCTCTCTGTGTAATTAAGACGCCATTACACTCAAATCGGAAGAATAGAAGGGTGATACATCTCTGTGTAATTAAGACGCCATTACACTCAAATCGGAAGAATATACGGGTGATATATCTCTGTGTAATTAAGACGCCATTACGCGTAGATCAGAAGTACGAAAGGTTAATATGTCTATGTAATTAGACGTGCACTGCAGGCTTATTGTAACTATCCTCCGGATTTAGCAAACCACTTTACAAAAAGAGATCACAGATTTTCCTGTCTACGATATGTCATTCTTTCTTAAATTAATATTTCCTCAAATTATCTGGAAAGCCTCCTTTAAAATTATTTATGAGCGACGATGTACAGAGTTACGCTATGTGCGTATGTTTCAACCAAGAACAAAAACAACAAATAATTGTTTGGGGGTGGGGAAAGTTATTTCTTTTGTGGTGTACTTACTGGTTTCGGGGTAATTGATACTAATCTGACTCAAGCTTCTGTATGAAGAGTAAAGTCAAATTAGGCATGAATAATGGGGTCATTTTAAATCAAGCATGAATAATGAGGTCATTTTAAATCAAGCATGAATAATGGGGTCATTTTAAATCAAGCATGAATAATGAGGTCATTTTAAATCAAGCATGAATAATGAGGTAATTTTTTAAATCAAGCATGAATAATGGGATCATTTTAAATCAAGCATGAATAATGAGATCATTTTAAATCAAGCATGAATAATGGGGTCATTTTAAATCAAGCATGAATAATGAGGTCATTTTTAAATCAAGCATGAATGATGAAGAGACATATTAGAACAAGCATGAATAATAAAGAGTCGTGTTAGATCAAGCATGAATAATAAAGAGTCGTGTTAGATCAAGCATGAATAATAAAGACATGTTCGATGGGGCATGAATAATGAAGAGACATATTCAAAGAAGCATGAATAGTTTATTCAGATTCAAGTGCCTCACGCTCATGAACTTGAACCGACTTTTTCATTTACTGGCACCTTTTATTTGACAGTTGTATAGAGTGTATTTACTTGTCTGTCATTCCATACTTTCATGAACGTATTCAAGATGTGAATAATAATTCAGACAAAGTACTTATTCCAGTAGAAGTGTAAGGCTGGGCTGTACCTAGCTATGACAAAATGCAAGAACGTTCAATATTACAAGAGAGCGAAGGAGAGAAAAGTTAGAAGTTTTAAAAATATATCTTGATTATTTAATTATTACAATAACGTCATTAATATGTAAGCACATCATCATTTTCTCTAACATATGATTGCACAGTTCTTTCCCCTTCTTCGACATCAGCATACAACCGCACCGATTGATAGTCGTCAAGATACATTACTCTTTGATTGTGTTATTTAATTTATCGTTGTCCTTTTTCTCAAGGAAATAGACATTGCAATCGGTCCCCTTACCATCACGTCAGAACGAGAGGCAGTGATCGATTTCACGGTGCCTTACCTAGAAGATGGCGGTGGAATCTTAACCTACGGGGGCAACAGGGAGCCGGACCTGCTCAATATATTCCGTCCCTTCCCTATAAATGTATGGCTCATTCTTGCTGCGGCTGTGCTAGGGACCTCAGTTGCGTTGTTCTTCACCACAAGACCAAACAATCGCCTGTCTGTCCAGCAACATGCTGAAGATTGCGAGCAACTGCATCTGTCTGACTGCATGTGGATCGTTATTGGTTCGTTAATGTCACAAGGTAATTAATGTTTTAATGCGACAATAGATTACAGATATTTCTAATTAACAGTTTCAATCCTCCTCCTAAGTCATCATCATCATCGTCGTCGTCATAATCATTATTATCAACAAAATCACCACCGCCATCACCATCAAAATTATCATCACCAACATTACCATCATCATTAACACCACTACCATCACAGTCACCACCACCAGCATAACCGTAATCACTATCATCATCAGTATAATCTTCCCCACCACAATCACCAAAATCATCATCATAATCACCACTATGATCATCACTATCATCGCAATCACCACTACCACCATCATTACCACCACCACTATAATCATCATCACCACCACCATCATCATCATCAT
The DNA here is from genome assembly GCA_028829895.1 of Sinotaia quadrata. Classification (NCBI taxonomy): domain Eukaryota; kingdom Metazoa; phylum Mollusca; class Gastropoda; order Architaenioglossa; family Viviparidae; genus Sinotaia; species Sinotaia quadrata. The sequence goes on from CM054182.1 coordinate 9,005,809, forward strand.
TATCGTCATGCTTAACATGTTTACTAACATTTCTATAAAAAATAAACTTATTCAAATAATAAAGCTAATGGTTAATCGAGTAAAATATTAACTTTGAATCAGTAAAATGATGATTAATTCTTACTCTATGCACGTCAGTGCTTGAATAATTATTCTGCATTCGCCAAACAGTTCTTTCAAGAAGTAATCATCTTCTGACAGGCCCGGAACACCACCCAGTGTCGACATCGGGGCGGCTGGTGTTGGGGAGTTGGTGGATTTTCACTTTACTCATCGTATCCATCTACACGGCCACCTTGGCTGCCATGCTGACCGTCACGGTGCAGGTGAACCCCATCAACTCCATCAACGATCTGGCAGCCTCCTCTCTCACGCCCGTCACGATTACGGGGACCAACTGGTATACCTTGTTCATGGTAAGATTAACGGTACTAGCTCGATCTAGGCTCAGGGTTCTAAATATCAAGCAGTCTAGTTTATGTGTACGTGTGTGTGTGTGTGTGTGTGTTTCGCACGGAGCCCTTTCTCTAAATACTTTGTGTACACTCGTTCATAAAATCAACAAACGCTTGAAGTAAACAAACATCCAGTTAAGTTACAGCGCTAAACGGTACACTACAATGATAGACTGTCAAGCTTGAGTTTTTCACCTGAAGAACAGTCAAGTTATAAGATTATTTAAACTTTATCTCAGGCTTTCAGTGTTTATTGACCTTCTTATACGCATATTGATAATCTTATGTTGGAGAAGAATGTGGGTGGATGGGGGCTCACTAAATAAAGATTAAAGTCAGATTTGTCTTCTCCTTTAGTAAGAAGCTTTCTACTCACGGAAACATGTGACTGTAAATGTTGTTTTATGCTGTAGAATAGAGAAAACGTTTACAGCGCCAAATAGTTGCCAAGAGAGAGGCGAGTGGTGTCTGTTGTAGTATCATAATAAACATAAATTAAGGTTCTTATCACTTGTAATTAGTTATGAAAGATTAAATAATAATAATAATCGTTTTCATTACTTAGTGGCGTGCCCATCACACACAGCTTGCTGAACTATTTATTTACAGATCATAGTACATCACAGCTCGTTGAACTAATTAATTACATATCATAGTGTAACACATCTTTTTATTTGCTGAACTAATTAATTACATATCATAGTGTAACACATCTTTTTATTTGCTGAACTAATTAATTACATATCATAGTGTAACACAGCTTTTTATTTCCTGAACTAATTAATTACCCATCGTAGTGCAATCGCAGGTCGCTGAACTAATTATTTACACATCATAACGTCTAATTGTCTTGCTGTACTAACGTTCCTCTAAGTCTGAGTGTAATAATAATTAATCATGCCTCACTGTCTCACTGCCTTTCTGTATTAACTAATATGCAGCACATCACATCTCATAATGACAATGTCTCATTGTGTTATCTCAACTAATAATTCATAATGCCTCATTTAAATAAATCATTGCGAGTACCTTGCTGTGTTGGTTATCCTGCATAACTCAGCAGACTTGCTGTGTTCGAGTATCCTGCACCAAATGCCTCAAAGAACCGTTCTGTTAAAAATCACGCATGAGAACATACCACAGACTAGATGCTAACTATCATCATTAACTATGCCTCATATATTAACCGCTACCGTATAACGTGTCAGGATGCTTTATATATTAACCGCTACCGTATGTGTCACGATGCCTCATATATTAATCGCTACCGTAAAACGTGTCACGATGCCTCATATATTAATCGCTACCGTATAATGTGTCACGATACCTCATATATTAACTACTATTGTATAATGTGTTACGATGCCTCATTTGAAGGCTACTTTGTTAACTATCACTCAGCCGTGTGTACTGCTTGTAGTGCTCCTTCACCATACCTCAAAATGCCACAGAAACAAACCATTTCAAGCACTGATATCTAGCAAGTAATCTATCATATAATCCAAACGACCATGCTTCAACAATTGCATCATTTCCTTTTTTTTTTTATTGTCCCCCCCCCCCTTAAATTTTATTAAAATCTAAACCAAACACATTTATTGAAATGCTGAAAATGTTTCTTATCCTCGATCATTTAACACCATAGCAATCCACTCTTTTCTTTCAGACTGCACAGTCTGCAGTTTTTAAGGAAGTCGGACGACGAATGGCAGAGGGCCCTGTGGTCAGAAGTGACAACGAGGGCGTGGCATTGGTGTACAAAGGGGGTTTCGCGTATATCATTGACGTCAATCTCATCAGCTACATGTACAGCCAGGATTGCAGGAACCTCCATATGGCTTCCACCACCTTCATCAACAATGGTCTGGGCTTCATGTTGCCACCAAATGCAGTATATAAGGAAGCTATAAATAGCATGTGAGTAGTCATGGTGGAGGGAAACTATGAATAGCATGTGAGTATTCAGGGTGCACAAAGAAATTATGAACAGCTTGGGTGTAATCAGGGTGCGCAGGGAAATTGTGAAGAGCATGTGAATAGTCAGAAATAACACAAGGAAACTATGCATACAGGTGAACAGTCAGAAATAACACAAGGAAGTTATGCATACAGGTGAACAGTCAGAAATAACACAAGGAAACTATGCATATATGTGAACGGTCAGAAATAACACAAGGAAACTATGCATATATGTGAACAGTCAGAAATAACACAAGGAAACTATGCATATATGTGAACAGTCAGAAATAACACAAGGAAACTACGCATATATGTGAACAGTCAGAAATAACACAAGGAAGTTATGCATACAGGTGAACAGTCAGAGTACATGGAACCTATGAGTAGCATGTGGAGTCAAGGTACAAAAAAAACCTTGCAAACAGCATGCAAGTAGTCAAGGGTCCAGGGAAACTATGAATAGCACGTTAGTCAGGATACAAGGAAACTATTATTAGCAAGTCAAAGAAAACTTTGAATAGCATATCAGTCAGGGAAAGGAAACTATGAATAGCATGTTGGTCAGGATACAAGGAAACTATTATTAGCAAGTCAAAGAAAACTTTGAATAGCATATCAGTCAGGGAAAGGAAACTATGAATAGCATGTTGGTCAGGATACTGGAAAATTATGAATAGTATGTCAGTCAGGATACAGGTAAAATATGAATAACATGTCAGTCAGTTCACATTCATAGCATGTGAGTAGTCATAGTACAGAAAACAATGAATAGCATAGGAGCAGTCAGGGTATAGTGAAGTTATAACAGTATAAGATATGATTAACAGGTGAGCAATCAGGATACAGGAAGCTATGAATAGCATGTGAGCAGTCAGGTTATGTGAAGTTAATATATGTATAGCATGTAAGCAGTCAGGATACAGGAATCTATGAATAGCATGTAAGCAGTCAGGATTCAGGAAGCTATGAATAGCATGTGAGCAGTCAGGTATAGGGAAGCCATGAATAGCATGAAAGCAGTCAGGGTACAGCAGGAAGCTATAAATAGCATGTGAGTGATCATGGTACAAGTTGTTTTAAATAGCATGTGAGAGTCAGGGTACAGGAAGCTATGAAGAGCATGTGAGCAGCCAGGGTACATGGAATATATGAATAATATATGAGCATTCAGGGTACAGAAGAAAGCTATGAATGACGTGAGCAATCAAGGTACATGGAAGCTATGAATATGTGAGCAATCAGAGTACAGCAGGAAGCTATGAATAACAGTGAGCAATCAGGGTACACCAGGAAGCTATGCACAGCACGTGAGCAATCAGGATACAGGAAGCTATGAGTAGCATGTGAACAGTCAGGGTGCTGGGAAGCTATGCATAACATGCGGGCAGTTAGGGTACAGGAAACTATGAATATGTGATCAGTCAGGGTATAGGGAAACTATATATAGCATGAGAATAGTCAGAGTACACATGCTCTAGTGTCAAAGTTCAAAATGAAAATATATTAAGGGCATAACCTCTTATATTTTTCTGTCATTATTTCTTGGTTTATACTGTGTAGCAGGGTTTCTTTAAAAAAAAAAAACAACTTCTTTGAATGCAGTCATCATGGGTGTAGTTGCAGAAAGGGAAGCCATCAACAAAAAGTGAAATAGTTACAGTATACTTGACTATAAATAACAAGTAAACAATCTTTGATTACTGCATCATATCAGCAATGAAAGTGTACCAAAAATAATATATGGACATATATATATTTTTTTTTAATTTAAAAGCCAATCAAACAACACAAAATTAAATAACATGAATATGTAAGGTGATTGGTTCATGTGTACTTAGGCTTCATTAACTGCTGTGGAATACATGCAGCATTTCAGTGATGTATTTTTACTTTTAATTTATGAATTTGTCTGCTTAATATCGCATTGAAGTAACCAGTATGAATGACCCAGCAAAAAATCACACTATGGAAAGGAAAAATTTGTTAAGACTTTTTCCAGAATTTGTTTCCCTGACAGACTTTGTGGCTTCTCTTTCCCTAACACCACTCCATCCATCCAATAAAAATTACTTATTCAAAAAATATATATTTAAAGGCCCTTGCTCATTAACATGAATGTATGCTTGGCTGATCAGGATAATTCAGAAAAAATGACGTGAAATCACATTAAGAGTGAATATTAAAGATAGATTTAGTAACTAAATTAGTCCTTTTACTGTATATCTTCTAATTTTTATAACAAAGGATTGAACTAAAATTATTTATTTAATCTAAACTTATATTTAACTAGCATGCTTGTCGTAAAATCACAAAACACTACCATAAGGAAAGTTCCAGCGCTAAACAAACCATGGGAGGTTAACGCTGTCATTTCTCAAGCTACTTTCTGATATTTCTAGAGACTATAATCACTACAGCTGTTACTACTACTGCTACAGATTACAATCTCTACAACTGTTGCTATTACTGCTACAATCTCTACAGCTGCTATTACTACTACTGCTACAATCTCTACAGCTGTTACTACTACTGCTAGAAACTGCAATCACTATGAATGTACTACTACAACAGTCTCTACAGCTGTTACTAATCTGCTAAAGACTACAATTTCTAAAGCTGTTACTAATACTGCTAGAGATTACAATTTCTACAGCTGTTACTACTACTGCTGCTAGAGATTACAATTTCTACAGCTTTTACTACTACTACTGCTAGAGACTACAATTTCTACAGCTGTTACTACTACATATCATAGTGTAACACATCTTTTTATTTGCTGAACTAATTAATTACATATCATAGTGTAACACATCATTTTATTTGCTGAACTAATTAATTACATATCATAGTGTAACACATCTTTTTATTTGCTGAACTAATTAATTACATATCATAGTGTAACACAGCTTTTTATTTCCTGAACTACTACTGCTGCTAGAGACCTCAATCTCTGAGGATGGTATACTACAACTACAATCTCTACAGGTAAAATCTGTTAAGTATAATTATTGAGGTCAACTTTTAAAAGTATAAATAATAATGTATGCAATAACGCATAAAGTAAGAAAAACATATACTTACTACACAAGCAGTTAGTCAATACCAAGAGAACACAAGAGTTTTAGCAAAGGAACATGTGGTGTTCTCGCAGGGAAACTCTTGCATCTGTGTTATCAGCCCGACAATCGAAAAGCACCACTTTTGAGTATGATTTGATTGGTTGTTTCAGGCGACTCTAATCCATTAAAATTCTTACCTTAAAGCAAAAACTACGCCAAGACTTCCAGGATAAGAAAAATATTTGAAAAAATTAAAAAACCCGTACAGAACATTGTATAGGTGTACAATGATAAAAATGAAATATTCACATACCAGTTACAGGTAACCCATACTAGTTGACAGGTATGACATCATGCCAACATATTTTTTGCATGTGTAAGTAACAATTTTTTTGTGTGCAATGTTTACAAAAAAAGATCAATTTATACCTTTGTATGTAATTGTCTTTTGCTGTAATAGTATGACATCCAAAGACCAACCTGTAACTTGCATGTATAAACTCACATTTTTTACTCATGATTGTATTACAGCAAAAGAACAATATATACTGTGTCATGTGACTAACATAGTTTACAACCTAACTGATAGATAGATGGATGACTAACATAAGATTTGTCATGAATTTTTTCAGCATCCTGAAACTTCATGAGGGTGGTTTCTTAGAAATATGGCGAAAGAAATGGTGGAAAATGGCAACAGAGTGCCATGAACATGGAGCATCTCTAAGTCACATGGAGAAAATGGGATTTACAGGCATTGGGGGCATCATAATTCTGTATGCAGTTTTAACTTGCATTGCCAGCGTGTGTCTATCAATGCAGCTATTTGTGCAAAGTCACCCATTTCGCAAAGTGAAGACCAGATTCTTGTCTTTGGTAAACTGGCTGTGTGCATGGGGAAGAAAACATCAGCCTAATAACCTAGGAGGAGGAGTGACTTGAGCAGTTGAGGTTACATGCTGCTAATTGGCTGAGAATAGTTTAAGAATCTGTAAAATATGCATCTTATTTTTTGGTACACATATATGGTAAAAACTGTGAAGCAAGCAAGATACATTTTCTACATCAAAAAAGGAGAGTTAAAAGTGATTCTTGATACTAACACATAAGAAAAAGATCCATGAAACCAAGAGTTCATCAAATTTTCTCTACAGAAGAAAGCAAATACATGAAATTAAGAATTAAAGGTTTGATATGGGTTTTTATTGTTACAACATCAGCAGTTATATGTTTCTGATGTTTTACAATAAAGATTAATAAAATACAAATATAAATGTGTCCACATTTTAAAAATGAAAAATGTCAAGAAAAAGTAATTCAAACTTATTACAACTGCTAATAAATCCACATCTAATTAGGACAAGGAACTTTACTAAATGTACTTCACACACATGAAGTGCACGTTAATTTTATCATAGCAAATTCAAGCTACATTGAATAATTACTAGGTTCTTTTTTTCAATTCTTTTAGTAAACAGTTCACAGTTGATTGGTTCACAAACATCTCAGCAAGTCACAAACAAACAAACAAAAAAATCAGAAAAGATTTAGGAAGTCTCAGACTTATTAGCATATGTGTATATCTAACAATGAATGGAGAAGGGTGGGGGAATCAATATTTTCTTTTAGTGATGAAAAGTAGCTTATGAATAAGATTTGTTTAAGTCCGTCGCTTAAAGTACCTCTGTTTGTGCTCTGCTGTGCAGTTAAAGTATTTGAAATCCAGTCTAGCTGTAGCTCAAGCCTCTTTTAAGTCTGCAGATGCTGTAATTAAAACACACATGCCTGCATATGCATACACAAACACACACATACATGCACAAAAAACCCCTCTTTCTTGCTCAACTGTACCAAGACCTAAAGATGTATAGATTTAATGCTCAAGCTACAGTGTTGTGCTGTTTTTCATCTCTACAATGAGATAGGAGTTATTTTTTTCTTTTGTTGCTGCACATTCATTTGAATATTTTTATATAATAATAGTTCAATATACATACTTTGGAGTGAAATCTTACACCAGTTAAGCACATTTTAATTCAACAATAACCATACTTCCAAGAGACTAAATAGTAAATATTCCAAATAAGAGTGAAAAGAACAACTACTTTAACCTTGTGTTTGAAAAGAAATGGATTTACGTGCATCCATCGAAAAATGATAGTTAAAACTCAATGAAAATGTGTCTTTTAAGTTTTAAATTATTGAAATATTGAAATTTTAAATTATGAAAATGATGAAGATGTTTCTGAACTTTCCAAGACACTTATGAATATCTCCCGTGCAAACAATCATCTTTACATTATTTTCTAGTACCATAGTTACATCATGTCATATGTGAGCAACACAGATGGAAAAGTGTAAATCATGAAACCTTTAGCTTTTAGAATAGGACTTTACAATGAGGATGACCATAAAAACATTTGCAAAGTGATATAATACTAAAGATGGGTGTGACAAGTAGGTTTATGGGGGCATGGAGTGGGGGTGAAGAACAAAGAAATATTGACAGGTGTACACTGCTTTTTATGTAAGTAAAATAAATCTTACCTGCTTTTCATTTACTTACATGTAATACATGTTCACCAATATTTTCTTCAAGCATAAATATTAAATATAATTGCATACATCTTTCATCATGTACAATGTGCTTTATATTTACAATTAGTAATTTCCTCTTAATTTCCTAAGATCCTCTTAAAAATTATTAATTTAAACATCAACAATGAGTAATTTAATAAAACAGAAAAGATTAGCTAAAAGAAAGTATATTGATATTATTATTTGTTTTTAATTTTTTCAGACTTTAAATTTTAGAGTACAACAAAAAGAAAGTTTTAAAATATCCTGTAATAAATGGCATTATATATTTTTAAAGATCCAGTGGTGAAGAGGTTAATGATTTTTCTTTCTAATTCACAAAATTGTAAGGAGGTTTATTTCATATGTAATATGGATGGTAATTTGTGAATAGTTAATATATTATTGGTTCAGAAACATATAAATGAAATTATTTTTTTCTTAAACAGAAACAGGACACAAGTGTTTACTAAAAATATGAATTTTTACTGATCAATCTATATGTCAAATGGGCACATTACAACAGTAACATATGACTATGTTAGTGATGTTAGTATTGTTCACTCAATAATTTTATCCACCCACCCAAAATGAGAGTTATTTTATGGAAACTCAGTCTTCCAACATTGAATTTTCTTTATTCATAAGCTAAGATGAATTTTAAATATATCAGGTGTATGAGTGTGTGCATAATTGAGAGACCACATATATATGTATTAAAGTACAAGCATGTAAACTGATAAATACACACATTCACAATAAATGATTAAATCAAAGACACACTTTTAATTTTTTCTATAAATCTGCAGAGTTGGGGGAAAGAAAAGACAACACAACATTTTATCATCACCAAGGCAAAGTATGAGTAATTGGCAAACAACTTAATAAAAGTCATGATGAGGGATCTTACACCTGCAGTTCACATGCATCACTGTACATGTTACTGTATCACAGCAAATTCAAGAATCAACATTACTGAATTATTTTTTTTAAAAGATGACAACATAAAAATACCTAAACATTTTGCATATACAATTTTGTTACTTATCAATTTAAAATACAAATGAATGTTTTACTTCAGTCAGAGGCTAAGAGTTGGGAAATATGTTCTGAATAAAACTACATAAACCTTAATTAAATTAAATACAAGAACTAAAACATTTTTACAGTCCTTAATAAAGAGTTAATATGTTTCTTTGTTGCAGAGATTAGATAAATATTCCAACTCATTTTTCACACAACTAAGTGTTTGTCATTTGACAATGGCCATCGATATTAAAATAGTATTCTTGTTCACATACCATACCCTGTTGTACATTTCATTTAAAATTCCCTGCAGATTTACAACATAATTGTTGTCAGTTGCTGCAAATGAAAGACAGTCTCCTATGTGGACATAAATAGTATACAGAGTGCATATCTTACTTCCACAATGTATAGTGCTGTAAATTTCATCTGAGTGAATCCATATGAAAGCTAAGGTTACTTCAATATTTCCTGGAGCTAATGCTTTGCTTTTCGCTCTTTAATCCATTGATGTATGCGTTCTTTCAGTTCATTTTCTGGAACCACCATATCCATAGACAATGGCAATCGATTAAATGGGTCTGTCTGGTCACTGCAAATAGATAAGAAAAATGGAATCTCAGTTGTCACTTCAAATTTCTTTTAAATGTCTAAATTGTTATTTTAATTTATTTTAATAGTTACACTTGCATTTACATTTGTTTCTTTGTTTTAATAGATGCTTGTTTCCTATCCAATGGTCTGTCTTCATAATCTACTTGAATTTCTATATATCTCATCGAATGCAAAGAAACAACCCTATAAGTTTATTTATCTAATCTAATTTTGAAAATCAAAAGAAAAATGTTTATGCACACATTAAAAAAACAAAATGAACAAACATAATCTATTTTACTAGGTACTTTGAATCTTTAATGAAACAATTTCTTGGAAACTTTTATATTTTGATATGGCTAGAGTAGTAGCCAGTATGATGCACCAATGAATTGTAAATTTCACTAGGTCTGCCTAGAATTGTCTTGTCCTATCAACACAACAAAGTGCAGAAAAACTTTAAAACAACACCTTGTCCTTCTCAACATCTATCCCTTCAAAAAAAACTAATCTAATTTGGAAACTTTTCTTTTATACTGATTGAACACAAATCAATTGTTTTTATTATGGTGGCACTCTAAATAAAAACTTAATTTAAAACTGAACTAACAATTTTTAGTCATCTTCAGAAAGCGAGACCAAATTCTATGATGAGTGACTGAATTTTCACTCAACCTGGACAATCGAGGAACTTTTCATCTTTGACATCCTTTTAGCATTTCATTTTATTTTTGTGTTGGTTTCAAGCATTTAGAGTTTTACTTTTCATCTTTGACATCCTTTTAGCATTTCATTTTATTTTTGTGTTGGTTTCAAGCATGTTAGAGTTTTACTTTTCATCTTTGACATCCTTTTAGCATTTCATTTTATTTTTGTGTTGGTTTCAAGCATGTTAGAGTTTATTTTTCACTTTGACATCTTTTTAGCATTTCTTTTATTTTTGTGCTGATTTCAAGCATGTTAGAGTTTACCTAAGAATATGACGAGCTATAACATGTCGGTCCATAACTTTTTTTGATGTGGGCAGCCTGACTGGATCAGTCATAAGTGTGCCGAGAATAGGATCCAAAAACTCTTCTGGAGCATCAGTTAACTGTTCTTCTTCTTCTCTTCTCTGCTCTTCCATTTCCTGATCAAAGACAGAAGCAGTCAGTCGTAGCCAAGAATACTAGTTACAGTAATAATCTAATTAAAGGAAATCCTAGAAGGCATCTCAGAAAACAATTAATGCTTGAACAAAGACATTTTTTTAAAACAAACAAATTATATTAACATATTCAGTTAATTCTATTTTTTATAATAATTATAACCATTAAGAACAATAAAGCCTGCTAATATTATTTCAAAGCACAAAGAAAAAAGAAGTCAGCCCTGAACTGCAAAATAGGAATGTATCTGGCTCAGATTACATTCCAGCAGTCAACACTGACATTATCAGTTAAATACATTATAAAGAGAAATGTCATTCTAATTTAAGCTTGCCTTCAAAATAAACAAAGGCTGGAAGCAGATGTTAAACAGAATTTATTCAGTCAAATAATCAATCAATCCAAAAAACAACATTCAAACCAAGTGTCAGATTTACTAGAGTCTGACCAGAGTAAATGACCACTTTACCCTCTCTCTAAAAATTGCTTCAGAAATCTAATGGACAGGGAGGGAAACAGAATAGCTGTGGATGGATGGATAGATAGATGGATGGATGGATGGATGGGTATGGGTGGGCAGATGAACGGACGGACGGAGAGACAGACAGACAGACATATAGACAGACAGACAGAAAGATAGGCAGATAGATACAGGGTGGGCCAAAAGTAGGTATACAGTATGATTGTATCATGGCATTTTACTTTTATTTAATTATTTTTCATTTTCATTTATTTATAACCATTAATAATTATTATGTTACAAAAATGTAATCGATTTAGTTATAAGATCGGATTTTTTAAAATCGAATTAGCACAAAAACCTGACCTGATAAGAGAAATGGATGTCATATTCGAATTTAGTAGTGTAATAGTGTAAAATTGTTCTAAATCAGTTGAAAAAACTTAGACAACTTACAAAAAATAATTATTTTTTTTTTTGACGCAGTGTAATGTAATGAATTTCAAATATGAATGACTAGAAAAAAATTAAAAGTGAAAAACAGTACTGTATATCTACTTTGGGCCCCCTCTGTGTGTGTAAGAGAAAGAAAGAGAGAGAGATCTAGAAAGACAACAGGTGTTCTCTTAATGTATATATGTAAAAAAGAAAAAGAATAGCTGTGGGCATCATCTTTCTCGTCATGCATATATATCAGCCAGTCTTAAGTATTCAGCCTAGACATTTAGTTACAAATACCAAGAATAACTTCTCCTAACTACATCCAGCATTGCATTAATATTACATCAATAAGCTTGACAAGATTCTTGAACAGAAGTGGGTTTGTGGGATGGTCAGCTGAAGGAAGCTGAGCAAGTAGAATTGGGTTTGTGGGATGGACAGCTGGGCATGTAGAAGAGAAAGTATATAGTAAAATCATGCACTAAAAATATGTCTGACCTTGATTTTATCCTCAAAGGCCATGAAATCTGCAATAAGCTTCGGAGATTGGCTAATCTTCTGTAAAACAGTGGCTGTACTTGTGAGCAGTTGTGGAGTAAATGAACGTTCATCGTTGATAACGGCCAAACAAAACTTTCTGTCTGCCTCCAAGTTCAAGTAAATCTGGACAATCTCTGTCAAGATCATGTGTGGTTTGAACTCAAACTCCTCTCTGTCCTTAACAGAAAACTCTTTTTGCTTTGGACCCACCTGTGCCAAGAAATACAAATGGCAAAAAAGGTAATACCTAATTGCTGGGGAAAGAAGAAGATGCAAAGATTATTGCTGATAATTAAATTTAACAGTAAGAAATTAAGTATGTGTCTATACTTTCTTTTGAATGATCTCACTTTGGGCTAAAGTAATGTTCTCATACTTGGCAAAGAAAGAATTAATCAGTATTTCATAAATGTTCTCATACTAGGGTCAGCCTTGGCAAAGAAAGAATTAATCAGTATTTCATAAATGGTCAGCTAAGACACACAAAAAATCACACCATTTCTCTTTAACCAAAGAAATATTAACTGTGAGAACTCTTATGAATGAAACAAAAGTGACTGACTCTCATTAATTGCTCATTTAATTAAATCTAGTCATGAGTCAACTTTGCATGCAAAACTAAAAACATTCTAAGGCAATTCTGAAATCTCCAAATTGAATAATTGCACACTCATCAGGCTTGCATAAAATTAAGTCATCAAATCAAATCAGAAATCATGTTATTGCGGAAAAAAAGACAGGCACAAACCAGGCGACAAAGAAAATAGTTAAGCATCCCAGCTATGCGGTCGACAAAAAATGGATGGCAATAAATGGATGTTATGCGGGTAGTGATGAGCTGCAGGGCATGTATCGTGTGATTGGCCATGACATTGTGGTAGCGTGCCATCATGCCCAACTGTCGCAGCAAACCTTCCTGCTCCTGCTGCTGCTGGGGTGGTAATTGTTGAAATGCACCAGAATCTCGTTCTCTCTGCTTGGTCTTGATTTGACTCATGTACTATAGCACAAGACAAACATATCTAGGTGTCATTACACCCTCATTGGTTATAGGTGAACCCTTTACAAGAAATTGTACTGATGTGGGGAAAGGGAAAGAGGCAGGGAGAAGAGAGAGACAAAGAGAGTGAGGCAGAAAGGGATGGAGAAGGAGGAAGGAAGGGAGAGAGAGAGAAAGAACAAGTAAATAACAGAAAAAAATTAAGTAATAAATAACTCTGCTGAAAGGGAATTTAATTTTGGAACCATATTATATCTTGAAGCAATATTATGAGCTTTATGCTGAGGTCTCAAATTTCTGGAAGAAAGAAAAATGTAAATACTAAATTATTACTATAATAAACAACAATGGTTGTGGTTAAACATCAGCACAGGTTATCTTTCTTTACATGTTTTCAAACTCAAGTGAGTGCTGATAAAGATTGAAGGGTAGTCATGAATATACAAAATAATCAATGCGTATTTCAATAACACTCACTAAAAATTGATTGTGGTAAATAAAATAAACATTTTTTTGCTCTGATTAGTTAAATATTTACTTAAAATAGTATTTTATAATTATATTAATATCTATACACACTGACTGGTTGCAAAATTTATTTCTCTTTCTCTTCCAACACATGCAAACATTTTTTTAAAAATTTTATAATGCATTAAGAAAGATAATAAATTATAAATAATAATCAGATTTAGAAAAGGTAAAAATTTTATTACAGCACATTTATCTGATATACATTCTTCAGCCAGAAAAATAATCAGGCAAGTAAATTTGCCTGCTAATGAATGAGTTACATGACTATATATATTATAATTTTCAGTGACAGTTTGTATGGCATTGTTTAGTGTCACAATGACTAAGACTGATTAACAGCCATGCTTATGACCTTCTTCAATACAAGCTGTATAACCTGGTCAAATGACAATTTTTAAGATTAAGTTTAAGGTCATCAAAGTTAGTTTGTCTTTTCACCGAAACAAAACCAAACAAATTACAAAATGAACCAAACTACCAAACCAAACAAACTACCAAATGAGCTAATGACCAAAAAAAACAGAGACCAAATAAACAAATCAATGAACTGAGCTAATGACCAAACAAACCAGAGACCAAATAAATGAATCACATGAACTGAACCAATGACCAAATGAATTAATAAACACCTGACTACCGAAAGTAACATTTAAAGTAACCTGTGTAAAAATGTTCAGTTTTTATGGTTAGTGACCAAAATAATAATACTTGTAACAACAATGCAAACATCTGAACTTATACAACAACACTATCTCATAGTGTACAAAGTTTTTTTGAAAGGAATAGTTCTTTTGATTCTGTAGGTTTTCTTTGGTTTGTATGGCTTCGTTTGGGTGAAGAAACATTCACCACAAATGTATGATCTTGTTCCAAGACAAAGGTTATGATTTTGCTCAATGTTAATGCTAAAAACTTGTTCAGTGTCAATAAACAATATTTACAACCTCATTGAATAACACAATTAAAAACCTGCTATGCCAGTAAGTGTGTTCGATGAGAGAATGGGATACACACAACTGTTCACTGATGCAGTGTTAAAAAGCAAAGCACTGCAACTTACTGATAAAGCTTCATCCAAGAGAAAGGTAGCATCATTGACTAACAAGTTGATGAAACGCAGGAAGAGTGGTGGATCAGTGTCTTCTATGTGTTCTTCAGCATAAATTGCAAGATCCTGTCCAAGACACACAGGAGAAGAATAACTATTTAATAAAAAAAATAATAACTAAACTCACAGGTCAATCTTTGGATTTACTTTAATTTTATAAATTCCAACCTCCAATGATAAATATCAGAAAATTAAAAAAAATTCTTGCACTAACTGGATTCATTTTCATTCCAATACACAGCTTGATTTTTTACACAACATCTATATAATGACATTCACACAAAACATACAGTTTCACATCTTGGCATTCACACCAACTCATAGCTTGGAATTCACAGCATAATATTCAGAGAATGACATTCACAGCACAACAACTTTCATTGAATGACATTCACAGCTTGGCATTCACATCAATTTATAGCTTAGTATTCAGAGCATAACATTCACAAAACAAACATATATTGAAATTCACACCTTGGTATTAAATCATATTTGCAGCTTGGTATTCACACCATGGCATTCAGAGTAAGATATTCAAAGAGTGACTCATACCTTGATGTTAAGTGTGACATCCACAGCATAACATTCACAGCTTGGCATACAAAATATGACACAACACAACAATCACAAGACATTCACAATTTGATATTCACACCACAATATTCTATATATAATATTGACAGTGCAGTATTCAAAGCTTGGTATTCACAATATTATAACATTTGCAGCAATACAATCACAGCTTGATATTCAAAGTATTACAATCACAGCTTGATATTTAAAGTATTACAATCACAGCTGGACATTCACAGTTGAGCATGCACTATGTAATATTCATGGTTTGACATTCACAGCACAATACTCAAAGCGCATTATATACTCAAAGCAGGACATTCACTAAATATTCATGGCTTAACATGCACAGCAATATTGTAAATGTGCAAAACATGACATCACAGCAAAATATTCAAAGCATTTCATTCACAGCACAGCATTCATAGTATGATATTCACTGCATATTTATAGTATGTAATTCCCATCATGACATTTAAAGCATGATATTTATATTAAGTGATGCACAGCATGACATTCACAACATGACACTTGTAGCTTGTTATACACAGCATGACATTCACAACATGACACTTGTAGCTTGTTATACACAGCATGACATTCACAACCTGACACTTGTAGCTTGTTATACACAGCATGACATTCACAACATGATACTTATTGCCTGTTATACACAACATGACATTCACAACATGACACTTATTGCTTGTTATACACAGAATGACGTTCACAACATGACACTTAAAGCTTGTTATACACAGCATGACTTTCATAACTTGACATTTATAATATGAAAATCCATATAAAGCATAACAATAACATTTATAGCATGCAGTTCAGAGTATGACATTTAAAGCATGGTATGACATTATGATATTTACAGCATGATATTCACAGGACATTCATTGCATGATATTTATGTCATGATATCAATATGACATTTACATCATGACATTTATATTGTAATATTCACAAGGCATTTATAGCATGATATTCATGACAGTTATATGTACAGTAAGACATTTACGACATGACTATTAAAGATACTGACAGCATGATAATATATGACATTCTCAGCACAGTTTTACATCATGACTTTTAGCTTCTTAGATGATACCCACAGCATGATAATCTCAGCATAAAATACAAGGATAGGCATTATTACCTCAATTGCTTTTTGATGGATCTCCATTTCCCAAATGTAATCCAAGACAAGGTACATGGGACGGCGGTAGTTAAACTTTTGCTCAAATTGCACACTTTGGCCAGTCATCTCAATGCTGACAAATACATGGAGTAGAGTCTCTGCAAGATGAGGTATCAACGGGTGCCTCAAGAATATTTGCTCTCGAGCAAACCTTCAAAGAATAATTTCCTTATGCATTACATTCATCAAAATTTATGAACAATTGATAAAGTTAAACAAATTAACACATTAAAGTAAATGAGCACACTTCTACATTTCAAGATTGGAATGATCTCAAATACAATTCAACAAATTAAAATACAATTTATTTATGAAGGGGGGAAAAATGTCTCACTTTGCAAAAGGCACTCTTGAGTCCTCTTTGGGAGGTATGAGTGCTGCCAGTAAGTCTGCCAGTTCAGCACGGAGGTGTGGATTCTTGACCCGCTGAGGACTTCCCATAAAGACTATAACCAGGGTCAAAAAGTGATCAATTTCATTGCCCGCAACATCAAACATGTCATCCTGGAAACCACAGGATTACCTCTCTAAGTCACATGAGTACTCATATAATGTTATTTTTACATTTTTTACCATGATGTTGAATCTCTAACATATTTGAAAAACAGATTTCAGAAAAGAGGATGCTTTTTTTGTTAATCAAATAAATATTTCTGTTAGTGGCTAAAAGAAAAGTACCTTAAATCTGTGCATGAAGAGAACAAAGTCTGACAAATTGCCCAAAACATATTCTGGAATATGGATAAGGGCAGGCATGGTTTCTTTGGGCAATGGAAAGGTTATAGGCTGAAAACTATTCCCAGGTGGGTACACAGCGATCTGGCAGAGCCATGATGCAGCAGCAAGATGGAAATTCAAACTCATCTCTAACAGCTGGGTCTGAGAAAGAGCTGCTTTCATGCTCAGAAATAACGTCATTCCTAGGAACAAAAGGAGAATTATTTTTAACAAATGCAAACAACAAAAACTCTTCTTAAATAATTACCACTGTCATTCATATAAGGGGATAATCTCAAAATCTCTGCTTTGTTCACTACTACATATACTAATCTACTGCATTATGTTACATAAATTTTAATAAAATACTCAGGAAAAAAGGTGTTTAAAGATTTTATCCCTATTTTGAAGTGGTGTACCTTTTTCCATTTGTAGTTTAATGCTGTGTACAGGTTCTTCCTGATCAGAAGCAGCCTGCCCACGAACCTCCTGGTAGAGTCGTTGAACACGGTGCAGATCTTGATTTAGCTTTATCAATTTGTCATGCACAGCATGAAATCCTATTCGCATGGCTTGCTGGGTCAGGAAGAAACACTCTGTCATAAATCCATAGGATGATTCTTTACCCAGAGGGGTAATTTCATCTGAAGTCACTAAAGCTGTCTCTCCTGCAAGGCCTGAGGAGAGTTAATAAAAACCAAGACATTTACACAAATTTGTTAAGCAATATTCACCGCCTTTTGATGTATGCATTCACTATGGATGCCTTAAACAATAGGGTTCCTCTGTAGATCATGGATTTAAGTGCTATTATGAGGAGAAACTAGAAACTAGGCAGCTTGGTATTTCTGTAGGCCCTAGGCCCATGTAAATTTATTTTTCTTCCATTCTGATGAGGACAATATATTTTGATTTTTAAAACATTCTTGGCCCAGGCTATGATGTCTAAAGAAAAATATATCATCCCAAAGTAATAATTCTTTTTAACGAGCGGGTACTCTGGACTGGAGTTGTACAGGTAAAACACATAAAAGTGATTTAGAAAGAGACAAATTGCATACCTTTGGCATGGACACCCAGCTGATTTGCTTCAGCTTCATCGGCTACAATGACTGAGGTGTAACTTGGTTGAATCTTCAAAAGCTTTGGGGACAAAGGCTTTGAAAATGGCTGAGATAACCGCAGCATGACATAACACAGATTCAGAGCAAAGCCCTCACTGCAGTAAGCTCGACTAAACAATTGGGGCATGCTGGACCACAGTTTAGTGCGGCCTGAAAAGAACAAGAATTATTAATTAAATTACATATATTTTTAAGTCTAGATATAGACCTTTACAATTAAATGATATAAAATGATATGCTAATGGCCGTAAACAAGTTCTTAGGTTTAAAATTTAACAAATAGTAAAAAAAATATAAAATAATGATTTAAGCCTGATGATGATATTTGCGCGTCAAATAGTCAAAACTTGATTTGCAAAGATTTTAAAGAGTATTTTAAAACTATTCTACTGTATAACTTAGGAATTATAATTATTTCTTCATGATGTATAATTTAGGGAATTATAAGTGATTTGCAACAAAATATTATTACTGAAGGAATTAAAAGTATTTTATCATACTGAAAATTATAAATGTTTCATCATGATGTACATTCTTGGAGATTAAGAGCTTCATTATTAAGAATTGTGATGGGAATTCAAAGTGTCTCATCATGAAAAATAATTTTGGGAATTTCAGAATGAAATATAACCTTATAATCTTAGAAACTAAAATGTTTCATCATGAAAAATCATCTTGGGAATTAGAATGCTTTTACCATCTTAAACATAAAGAATTATCTTTCAAATACTAAAGTAGCAGACTTAAAATTAAAGTACTTCAATATGAAATGTAATCTTGAGAATTATAAACACTTCATCATGAAACATTAACTTGGGAATTAAAATGTTTCACCAGGAAATGTAATCTTGGGAATTTTAAGTACCTCATGCAATAAAATCTTAGGAATTAAAATGTTGCAAAAAGAAACATAATCTTGGAAATTATAAATAATTCATCAGCATGTATAATTTGGGGAATTATTCATTTCATTACGAAGTATAATTTGGGGAATTATAAGTGTTTCATTGTGCAACATAATCCTGAGAATTAAAATGCTTCATCATGAAGCACAATCTTGGGCATTCTAAGAATTCCACCATGAGATATAATCTTGGGAATTAAAATGCTTCATCAGCAAACATAATCTAGAAACTTATAAGTAGCTCATAGGTCCGAATTTATAAAATGTGTCTGGCAGTAAAGGGGTTACAAAATACCTTAAGATGGCAGAGAAAATGCTAAAGAAATTTTAAATCATCCCAGTAATGCAATAATAAACTGCAAAGCAATGGTTTTTCAGCACATCACCTGTATTTGCATGCAGACAGTTTCCGAGCCAGGAGAGCACTTTGTTTCGCATGTCTGGAGACAATTTGATCATGGAGAAAAGTAAATTGTATACACCCTCACAGACTGTTGCAAGAGGCTGCAAAGAAATAAAATGCTGAAATATAATAACTAGAAAAAAATAATGTTGAAAAGTATAAATAAATACTGAATTAATGTTAGTCTAAATTTTTCATTGGTATTGAAATATTTTAATATATTTAATTTATTCTATTTTTTTTATAAAACCTCTGAACCACTGTGGGGAAAAAATCAACAATTATATGGAAGCAAAAGTTAAGCTGCTATTAAACAATCAAGTTTTGGGGGAGGCCAAATTATGAGACTTTACACTTTCTTTTTATTATTACTGGCTTCAAGTTAAGGTGAAAACCTCTAAATGAGTTGGTATATATCTTTCATAATATTATTGTTTTTAAAGTAATTTTTGGACATACACAAAATCAACATATAATTGGAAGTTAGTTTTAAATTATATTAAACTCGAATTATTGAGCATTTTTTTACAAAGTTTCAAAATCAAGTTTCAGGAAAATGCCTAAACTGAACAATGACAAATTCCACAATCTGAGTTCTTGACAAAATTTGAGAACTATAAATCTTATAAGCATTATAACAAAGTGCACTTCAGGTAAAAATGCATGATAAAAATTGGAATATTTACTGAGTAAAACAATATTCTGTAAATACAAATGAAGGGTAGTTAGTTCAATACAAGTTTAAACTAGCATAAATGTGCAGGATGTTTTCATTTTCAATCACAATAGTAGGCATATGCATTTTCACCATTAATTTTGGGTGGATTTAGTCATGATCAAAATAGTTCTGCATCAAATGTGAAATCAAAAGCTGCTGTAACTGCATTTTACTACATTTTTCAATTAAAAAAATATTATAAACATGTAAAATATTAAAAATTGCACTACCCACTTTAAATTGCCTCAACAGCCCAAAGATTTACTGCAGCACCAATGCTTGGAATATATGCATCTATAATAAAACCATAAAAATCACTAATTTAACTTAAGGTAAAAACTAGGTAATCCCAACCAATTTTTCAAATTTGATTCAGAGGAAAACAAATGTGTTTTCTTAATAGTATTAGAAGACATAAGGTTGCTTGCAAAATTCTAAGAGAAAACCTAAAGTAGGTAATGAAATATCATCATTTGAATATACAAGTTAGTTGTCATCAATTTATAAGATGAATAAATGCTCATTGTTGATACACTGTAAAAATTAAAAATCTTCAGTTATGAATGGCAAAGTTAAAATTATAACAGAAGGGTGTATTCTAAATGATAAAAGTGCAGTTCTTTTCAGAGAAAGTATTATTTTTTACAAACTGTATGCAAACATACCTCTTCATTACGTAAACATGCTTGTAATATATTATAAAGTGCATAGTCAATATCATAATACTCAAATAAGTGGTTTAAAATGTTTTTTTTTCTGTATTTAAAACAATAAAATACCAGGGAGTTAAAGCCCAATTTTTTACAAAGACAATGAACTAAAAGTCAGTGATATATGAGGTCTCAAACAAGTAAATTTAACATATTTAGGAGAAAGATGACCCCTTTGGGAAGATGACAAAAACATTAACACAAATTGTAAAATGTCATATCTCTGGAACCACACATATTATAGACATGGTTCAAATACTAAAAGAAAGAGGAATTTGTACTCTATATAGATGATACAATTATTATTTAATGACTTTAAAAAATACATATAGATATTTATTACATTTTTTTTAAATCACTTCATTTATATGGGTAAAACTTGTATCATTACAATTTGCTTTATTTTTTTATGTATGTTTGCTTTATATATAATTGCACATATGTTAACAATAGTTTTAAGATTATAATTCTAGCTTGTTGAGGGTCTACTATTATATAATTTATATCTCAATTCAAATATCTTTTTAGCATCTAATTGTGGTGTGTATGTTAATGAATATGCATGTTTTAATTATTATAATTAAGTTGATTAAATAAATAAACTGTTTAAATGAATGTACAGAAAATTATGAAGGTTTTACAACAATTACATCAGTATTCAGAACTATACTTCCATTTACAATACCATGATTTGTACTGAGCTTATGAGCATAGTACATCAAAACCAGATACAGTCCACATTCTGCCATTGACAAAAAAGCAACTTAGTATTCTTTGCAGAATAAACTTAAATCATCATAATCAATATTCCCCCACCTCTCTTATGTTTTAGTGACCAAATTATTTACTGAAGATTATATTTGCCATGTTAGTACAACAAACCCTTAAGTAAACATGATCAGAAGTCATCAGTTACAGGGGAAAAAAGATACAGTGACTCACCATCCATAAATTGGATTCCGTTATGTCATGCTCTTGCTTGGGATGAGATGATGGGTTGGTAAAAAATTCATATGGCCCAATTTCATTCTTGGGAATACAACTGAGTGATAAGACAGAACCCAGCAATGTTGACTCATAAGCATTGCCACTCGTTATATCTTTAGGAGTGTTATGTGCCATGAAAATCTGCAAAAAAAAACAAAGAGAATTTGCATGACAAAGGTATGATAAAATCATAATAGGTTAATTTGACAAAAATGTATAACTATTTTAGAAAAAAATCACAAATAATAAAACTGTGTGTGTGCATGTGTATGTGTGTGTGTGTGTGTTTGTGTGTACATATGTGTGTGTATGTCATTCTAGAGTTCAATTTTGAATATAATTTAGTTGTTTCTAAATGAATAAGTTTTGAATTTCTGAAGCAATTAAGTGTGATTAAGTTTTGTAACATACTATAATAATAAGCGCTAAAAATACATTAAATATGTTTCTATGACAACTAAGTTTGACGCTATAATAAAAGAGACTCTGTATAGTCCAAGCTTTAGAAAATTCAAGGTGACCAAGGTCATCAATTTAAAGGTATCTGGTTATGTAAGCAAAAATCAGAGAGTGAAATATGAATGAAAATCAAACCTGAGGAAGCTACTTAATAAGAAATAACAATCTCCACCATTTGAACTTATCACATATTAAATATTATTTAAGCCAAGTGGAATAGATTAATTCTATCTAGGAATGAGACTATGTGCAACATAAAACCAATACTCATTTTCTAATTGTTTATATGGAAAATATTTTTTAAGATATGAAAATTGGATAATTCTTTCTCCTATTAATGGCAAATTTATGAATTAATTATAAGACTTTACTGATATGAGTGTATCCACATATGATTCTGTAATGCTGAAATGTCTTGAAGCTAGTATTTTTCACTGCCATCTTTTGTCCATATAACCTCTGGACTTGTCTGTATTATGCTCATATTTCTACATTATTCTTTTCTGGTATACTTAGTACTGTGTTATTTTTATTCTCGCCCTTACAGTCTACTTCTTATTATATTTTAAAATCCCAAGACAAATTCTCACTACATAATTCTGCCTCTGAACTTTTTCTTTGCATTTATTTTCTATTTCTATGCAGAAGTTCTTTAGAGGAAGCCATGGGAAGAGACAAATAGATGACAGGAACAAATGAATGTTAGCAACATGGACAGAAGAAGGCTGATACTCTTCAGAAACCTGTATAGCCCTTGAAAGAAACGCAACTATCAGTGCACCAAAGAAGACTGAGGTATAAATGGAGTTTATTATTTTACAACAGGTGGATAAATCTTACCGATCTTCAATCTTTCATTTCATTCTAAGGATCTATGTGAAACTCTGATAAGTTCAAAAGAAGCCAGGTGTCGACATTTGGTTGATGATGGCAAAAATCCAGTACTCAAATATGAATACCCTTATCTTTATTGAACTCTTTACACACAAGTTTGCATATTTGTGAAAATTACTTCTAAAAAATGAAAGATAAAGGAATTTTGCTGTTTTTCAAATTTGATTATTTATTTATTTTATTATTTAAAAAGTTTCATTTATTTATTTTTTAACTTTTGTTCGCTAACAATCTGGGTTTTGCATTTATGCATTTGAAGCTGATGGTGAAAGGTTTTGTTGTGTAAAAATTAAAAATAGATAAAACATTTCTTGCACGAAAGTTAAATATAATAGCATGCACAAAATTTAAAAGCCTGTCATAAGTCATAAGAAATAAATTATCTCCCTTCTTACAAAGAAATACACCTACCTCTGCCACAAGTGGACTTTTCGTAAAAAATTCCAGCAAACAAATATGGGAAGAAACGCTGCCATGAACCAGAGTAAATGAGCGGAAATGTTTATGGAGTTCATTCAAAATTGGTGTAAGCACCTCAGTCAATGATGCTTCTTCCTGAGATTGGTGGATCTCTTCAGCAGTCTTCAGCAAAAATTTCACACCATCACCAGCACCTAAGATGAGTAACGAATTGATATACAGCATAATTCACTGCATTCTAACTCACTATGGAATGCTTTAATGATTACGGCACTAAGTAAACAGAGCACAAACGTTATGGCACCAGTAAACTGAGTACAAGTTTATGGTACTTTAATAAATTCAGCATCATTTAAAAAGAATAGCATCCAGTCTAAAAAATACTTTCATGAATATTTTCATTATAATAAGGGAATTCAATTTATCTGACTGTTCTTTGAACTTCATCAAGAAAATATATTCTCCTGGAAAGGATAATTATATATATAATTAATGAAATTAATGCATCACCTGTAGTCAAGAAAATATCATTATTATTTTATTAATTAAATATTTCATTCAATTTATAACAGAGTCAGGAAAAATTATTATTTGCTGTTGTTGTAGATTGTTTTTATAAATTATCCAACAGGGTTCTATTCAGAAATCATGATTATCAAAGAAGATATTATTTGGAAGCCATTCTGTTTTAAACAGTTTAAACCTCTGATGTAATATTGACATTCATGCCATGAATCTTAATTAGGTGTACAACATTCATTATATACTAACTAATTCAGGAATCATTAAAATTTTCATTAAGCACTGAACATTCTTCAGAGACAAAAAGTACTCAAAAAGTTATTTTATGTACCAAGATATATTTTACAAATGTGCAAATGAAGTTCAAGCATAGCAAGTAAAATTTTATTATAAATTCCCTTCTTGTCTTGCACAGGTATTGTAAAATATTGTAGTATTAATGTCAATAATAATAATAAATAAAGCCATAATAAAATCTATCAATTTTTCGTTTATAAGCACAATTGTATGCAGCTTAAAATCATTAGATTTCTACTAAAAATGAATGAACAATTAATTAATAAAACAATTAATTACTATAAAATTGTCTGCTTATGAATTATCATAAAGGTCATTCATTTAGCAATTTTTTCAAAGAAAATATGAAATAAATCCCAAAATATATGAAGTATTAAAAAGAAAATGTATTAACTATTAAACAAAAATATTTGATATGACATAGATTAAACATAAACTATTACAAACTACTATAAGTTAAGTACAATGTGGAACTATTGTAAACACAAACAAATCAAGCAAACAAGCCACACAAACTGTCTTATAAACTGACAAGCCACAGATTCAATGATCATAGCAGTAAATCTCAGAAATTATAATTTCCTGTGGATGGTGTGATTGCATCAAGCTGATGTATGGATGGAGGGCAAAATCCACACTACCATGATACACCACTGTACGATGAAGTGCAACAACAGACTTGTCGCAGAGTAACAGTAGTGGAGCCATTTCTGACCTAACCTACTGACAGGAAGATCAACTTTGTGGATCCTGAGCGCGACAACAACCAATCACATAATAGCAGTAGTGGAGATCGCTAGACTCGACCTACAGACAGGAGGTCATTTCTTCGACACTAGGATTTGTGACAAAAAACAGTTGCTTTCAGCATGACCAAAGTAATGACACTTGTGAATAAAAACAGAATTTACGACACTTAGAAAACCTCAGTGCACTCAAGTTAACTCAAGTTAGGTTTTATTAAGAACTTGAAACTATTTATTTATTTATCTTGACTTCAACAACAAAAAATCTAAATATTTAAAATTATCTATATATTTACGGGCCCTGGGTGGGAGACTGTTATGTACATAGTCATCCCAACAGTTAGCTTCCCACCACTGGCCTCAATTTCGTGTGGGGCACATAAGACCACCTTAGTGTAATTTGGGATTTTAATTTTGGATATTATTAATATGTCACCATTATTAATACATCACTATTATTAATATGTCACCATTATTAATATATCACCATTATTAATATGTCACCATTATAAATATGCCACCATTATTAATACATCACCATTATTAATATGTCACCATTATTATTATTATTATTATTATTAATTTATTTATTTTCTTGAGAGAACATGCAGTCTATCCAGGTGGTAAGCAAATATATACATAATTTAAAATAAGTAACTTTTCTTTTAAATGTAATAAACCATGTTACACCTTTTAATAACAATACAGGAATATCACAAACAGATCACTTACTACTATGCAAGATCAAGTCATCACGTTACACTTTTAATAGCAATATACAATATCACAAACAGATCACTTACTATCATGATTCACTTTAAATAGCAATATAACAATATCACAAACAGTTCACTTACTACTATGCAAGATCAAGTCATCATTCAATATGTCAAGAAACTGGCGTGTGAAATTCTGTGATGGCAGCAATAGCGGCTGTTGTAGACACATTTTAGCATTCATTATAATCTTACTTTGGCACTGCACTGTGAAAGCATACTGACCCATTGCCCCAGAGGTCTGAAAAAAATTCAGATCAAATGAATGTTTCTGCAACCATGCAAACTGTTTTAAGATATTCAGATATTCATAGTCTTTGAAAACTGTTTCATAGTAATTATAATAGAAATAAATTACAAATATTAAGTCTGAACATATAATTACATGATATAATAATAGTTTGGATCATGGTGAAAAAATGTAGATATTTATGGGTTTTTTTTTTTTACTTTTAAGAATCTACATGGGCTAAAAATTAGGGGCAAAAAGTGAATACATGGAGGTTATAAATGATTAGATAAGTGATTAAACAAACCCTCTGTATTAAAATTTACTGCTTTATTTCAAGAAAAGGAAATGCCTTATTTGTTATTTGGCATGTTCCTAAGCTTCAAATTCCATTCAAATAATGATGCACAATGCAATTAATCTATTGTGGCCTGTTACTTATAATGTTGCATAAAATTTAAGTTGGTCATCAAGAGGTCCTGAAAAACAATAGAAAAATTCTCTTCAGGTGGATAAAATAAAAAAAAAAGAAGTAAAAAATAAAAAAAAAGAAAAATAGTTTTTCATTTATATTTTATTTCTCTCTCTTCTCCTCTTAATTTATCCTCTCTTTTTTCTTTATGTTTTATTCATTTTCCTAACTATATTTTCTAATGTCTTTTCTCTTTTATTCCTCCCTCTCATTTTTGCTAAAAGCAAACCATATGACATAAACAAATACTCGCTGTCATTCTTTTGTTTCCCATTTACTGGCAGATTAATACTGCATTCATATTTTCTTCTTCACGCCTTCATTATTAACACCAATGGTAACACAATGCAATAAATATATTCTATAATTTAAAAAATAATGAAAAATAAAGCTACAGACAAGGTATTAATTTTATCCGACCAGTCCAATAGTTTTTCTACCTTTTCTGGATAGTGTGTTTTCATACTCTGATATTTATATATTTTTGCCATACCTGTATCTTCTTAATTAAGCACTAAACTAAATAAACAAAAGATCCACCAAGTGAATCAAGGCACAGTGTACTTACTCCAATCATTAAAGAGTTAGTAACTAAGCTGATGATATTTTCATATACTACTAATAAACAAATTTAACTACATATAGTAGATTTTGTTATTTGTTATGGTGAGTGCAAATATCTAAGCAAAATGAGAAAACAATGGATAATTATTTTTAAAGTTTAAGTTTTTTCCCCAATCTATTACACTTGTTAATAAAAAGCCTTAAATTAAAAATCCAATCATACAGTTTGTATTCAGCATTTAAATATATATATATATTTAATGGAATACTAACTAGTAACAAAAAAAAATCCATATTACCATATTACACTATTTTGTCCAAAATGTTATAATTAAAAATAAACTGAAAGATTGGTAAAATAAGAGAGAGAAAACACAATGCAAGAAATATATTTATTCACAAAATATTTATATTTAAGAAAAATTTTTAGGGAAAAAGTAAAAATTTTAGTGAAAAAGTTTGCTAGTGAATAAATTATTTTATTAAAAGCTCCATAAAACTCTATTGAGTAGCAGCAAACACATGCTGCTTTGCTACCTTGTACAGGCTTTGCTGTTGCTGGCATCGTTTGAAACACTGGAACAGGTATATCAGCACATCTTTCTCTCCTGCCTCAACAGCAGCTTTTGTGTCATGCTTAGTACGCCTTGTTGTTTTTATCAGAGAAGTTGGATCCTCTAGCATAAGCCTTTCAAATACAGCCTACAGAAACCAATTAGGAAAAGAGAAGGGTCAAAGATGCGACTGTAACTGTGAAACTATCTCATGAAGAAAAATAATATAAATAAAATACAATGCATGCAGCTAAACACAGGATATTGCATAAATAAAATATAATAATAAAATATCATGTAAACAATCATATACAGAGAGCAGATAAATGTCCTTAACAACTCTCCCTGCAATACACAACCAAACATGATTAAGGAGATCATATGATTCCTAATGTATACAAACCAGAAACCATGAGAAACCCCACAAAACTTCCCAAGGGGAGATAATTAAATGCACACCTAGTTTAATGCCCCATTATTACCAATTTTGTCCTAGCTATGGTATGACATTTTTCAAGCCAAGGCTGTGCATTTTTCTCCACAATGTTTGGTTGGTTAATTGAATTCTTCTCAGTCTTGTCCGTTTATCAGCTTTCCAGTTAAGGCATGCTGTATGTTCCTAACTTTGATTAGTTGCCAGCTAGTCAGTTTGCCTTCTCTGTTCTTCAGCGCAAATCCTCTTCAATTATGTTGCTCACATGAATGGGGTGAACATTCAAGACCAGAAGGGCATTAAGTATGACTGCAGGGGGAAGTGCAAAATACGTTTTTTGGTGTCTAGTTATCACTGTTGTAGTTAATAGGTACTGCAAAATATATATATATATATAAAATTTATACTTACCATACTGTACTAGTAGTGTATTATGTTGTCTCAAAATGGGGTCATTATATTTTGCTTTTGTAGTATAGTAACATTGTATATACGTATTCCTTCAACAAATATTATATGACTAGCATTTCTAAAGAAGAAATGTTAGGAAAATATACAAGCCAAGATGACACTTGCTTATAAAAATATTAGTCAAAACACATAACACTTTAAATAAAAATGTAGCAAAGAGAAAAGATTTTGAAAATGTTTAAGTCAGTATCACAGAAGTAAATAATTCTGTGTCAGCATATTTTGCAGCTCTTAAAAGTAACAAAATGCTACTTACTTGCTCAAGTGATTCCTGATCAATGAGGATTTGACCTCCATGAGCATTAGCAAGTTCTTCTAAGTAAACACACCTTGATGGACGTTTTTCATCTTCACTCAAATCTAAATTAAAAGAACAAACAATTACAATAATGTAAATTGAAATAAAAAGTATATTTAATTCTGAGATACATATTCCAAATAATTAATTGAAGCTTTCAGATATTTTGCTAAGATGGTATACAAAGTTTATGAGAATAGAGTGGCATCTATGTTTACTATACCTGGGTCAAAGGTAATGAGGAATATCTTCTCCACAATAGAATTCATCTCCAGCCTCTCTTTAACATTATCTGTTGAGGTTGAAGGATTTTGCTCCTTATCTGATTTATCTTTAAGAAATGTAAATAGAAAATTAATTTAACAAACTTCCATGTTATAATACTAATTATTTCATACAAATGAATGTTCCAGAATGCCATTATCTACATTTATAGAATGATAATATGTTTAAAAGATCCAGTCTTTATCAAAATGGATTGCATTTTAGTAGAAATATTAGACAAAATGCAGAAAAATGAAAATCACTAAATTATAGTACTTGAACTAGTTGAAGTTGTTAGTGTCTGCTGTACCGTTTCAAGTAATTTTGAAGACAATGCACTTAATCTAAGTCAGTAAATGTTAATGATCCAGATTCTGCTCATCAGTACTTTGTATAGATCACAGATTATTCTATGTGTCAGTTGTATAAAATGAATTCTTGTAGAAATAATAATTAAGCACTTATATTTATAATCAATAATCAAATAACACTTTACTCATTTTAAATATTAGTTATTACTCTTTGAAAGTAATAGTTCAAAAGCTGTTATTAAAAAGTCACACCATCTTTTCCATTTTCAACCATATGAATAGCCTGTTGATATTCCTTTGCTCGATCAAGACTTGGAAATAAGGCTGCAAAGGGATTGCTGGAAATATCTGGATCCATAATCACTGTAAATGATAATAATACAAAATTAGTATTTAAGTTGAATAAAGATGCAAATACCTCAAATAAAATCACATCTGATAGATATTTTGTACATTAGTTATCTTCTATGTATATGAAAACAACAATAAATATGTGTGTATTTAGGGGAGAGAATGAACAAAATTATACAGGGGTGTAAGTTTAGAAGTTGCTGTGTACTTTTTACCTGAAAAATGTCAATAAAAATATCTCAGTTATAGAAATGAATGAAGCGTAAGAGTGGAAAAGGGTGGAAAATAATATAAGGATACATTTTTTGTTCAACAGTATAACTCACGGCTGATGTTCAATATCAAGCAGACGCTGGTTTTCCCGGAAACACGTCCGTTCTTCCTAAATGGAACAGTTCCTGAAATTGCACAAAGTTGGATATTTTAATTTTTTAAAACTGAGTTATTTATAACTCATGCTCGCTTTGTGTGTGCGTAGAGTTCTTTAATACTAAAGTGTATTCAACACAGAACTCCGCCATTGTCACTTCTGAACCTTAACTCCTTTAAAAAAATAATAATGTTTAATTGTTCGTTTAAATGCTTTCAATAATGAAGGAAGATTGGGTGGGTTAAAAATTTTACAAATACCACCACCACGCCAACCCTACCCAATTCACGGTCAGCAAACCTACAATGAAATATATATATTTTTTAAAAGTTAATATTGTACCAAAAATCCAGGTGTTCATTTAAAAAAAAAATAGTTTTAATCTTTCTTAAAATAATATTCTTCAGACTAACAAATCTTAGTTCCACCACATAAAACTCATTGATTTTTTTTTTTTTTTTTAAATATACAGCAGCACAGTTTCCCCACTACAAAACCGGATGTTTGGTAATAATTTTTCTCACATGCGCGAATAATGTAAACACCAACATGGCGTTCGAAGAGTCTGTCTTTCATGGAGTGTGGAGGGTAATAAACTTTGATTCTGTCTTAAAATTTATTTCTAATGATCTGTGTGCGAAAATAAAATAAAATTCATTTTAAATATAATCATTTTCTTTTGCAGATCGTTGAATGCGTTTCACTTGCCGGTGTTGTCGAAACTACCGGTATAGAAGGGTGAGTAACCCTACGACGCAAGTCAGAGTCTATTTTTATCGAGTTTCAGATGCATTCTTCAGGAGGAAAAGTTGTGCCATCAAATAACTTAGTTCTTCATAATATGTTCATGCAACCCCATACCAATATCTAATACATCAGATCATTCTTGGTTTTCTGTCTTTTCCTGTTGAAAAATTTATTTTTAATATAGTTCCTCAAGTTATTGAATTTATTCAAATATTGTAAACTCATCTTTAATTAGTCTGATGTATTTGTGAACATCTTTAATTAACCTATTGAATAAAGTAGTTTCTGCATGCTATTAATTGATAACTAACCAATAAATAGCTAGTGCCATATCGCATGAAAGATGATTTGTGGGAAATAATTTCTCCTATATTACATAATGTATTGTTGGTGGTCAAAGAGTAAATTACAAACTAAAGCCCTTAGATAAAACATTAATATCCTTGAAATTTTTTTAAATTAACAAAGCATTCTTTCAGCAGATTAACAATAAATTTGAGTTCTATTAGTGTTTAACCCTGATTTAAATAAATTGAATCACATTTGATCTTTTTCTGTCTGTTTTACTTTTAGTGTTTATGAAACAAGAAAATTGTAAACTGCTATGTGAAAACGAAACTTTTACAAAGAGAATTAGATTGATCCCCCACCTTACCATATGGTAAATCACTAAATGCTTAGAATGATTAATATGTCCAGATAGGCATATATTATGTACCTTAATGCCTTAAGTTTTTTTTTTAGTTAAGCATGTCATTTAATGATTTATTTTACTCCACCAGATTTGGTCATGTATATAAGCAATGAAATATGCCTCTGTAAAAGAAGAGAAAGAATATCAGTACCATTAGCAATAAATTTTGAGATGAGTATCATATCCCTTGCAATATTTCACTGTGAATAGCAGTGCCATTGTGTGATAATCTTTAACTTAATAGATCATATTTCTTTTAAATCTAACTACATTTTTTAGAATAGTGAAGCTTTAACATAAGAAGTCCTCTAGGATAAGATATACTAACTTATTGGTACACAAATTTGTTTGGTATCATTGATACTATATAGATATACATTACATTAAAATTCCACTTTATCACAATTTCAGCCATGTTCATGGAATGTTTCATGAATAAAAATGTCAACCTTAACACATATTAATGAATGCAAGTACATGCATACACAAACACACACACACACACTCACACACTCACACACAGTTATATAGCTTCCTTTCTCCACCACAGAAGAAAACTGGAAATACAGCTGTTGGATTCACTCATTCTTTATGAGACATCATACTAT
Source organism: Sinotaia quadrata (assembly GCA_028829895.1). Classification (NCBI taxonomy): domain Eukaryota; kingdom Metazoa; phylum Mollusca; class Gastropoda; order Architaenioglossa; family Viviparidae; genus Sinotaia; species Sinotaia quadrata. The sequence goes on from CM054182.1 coordinate 9,038,530, forward strand.
TGTGGATATATCCTGCTCATTCTTGTTGGATGCAGAACAGTAATGCTAACTCAGAAACAGTGACATCGACAACAAGAAATACAAGAGAGCTCTAATTTGAATAAGCTTAGTTAAAAATCTTGATGTGCTGAAGAGATACAAAAACAGTTTGAGAGTACATGGTAGAATGTGAACAGCTTACTGGCTTGACAGTTGAATGAAACAAATTAGTACTTCTCTCCCCTCACAAATTGTGTTGTGTTGTTTGAACTTTCTCTTATTTCATACTGGTAATCTTTCATTCATGGTCAAGTTACTTTAATCACTATTTCTTTCTTTTGGAATTCTTGTATATTATTAACATTTACATAAAATGATATAAAATATAAATGATATAAATATAATAAAACAAGTGAAAACAATGTTTAAAAATGTAAAATGGATAAAGAACTATTCTCCATTATTTTGCAGTAATTTCAATTGAAATTGAACAGTTTCACTTTACATAAAATTTTTCAAGAATGTATTTTTGTTTTACAGTTCATTCTGCACTACCTTTACTGATTTTGCTTTTATAAGTTGTTACTAAATTTCTTTTTAATTTAAAACATATATTTGATTTAATATACTTATTGACAAAACACTCTTTAATTTTTTTAAATTAATTTTTATATATTTATGCTTTCACTTTTAAAACAAAGTATATAATTACAGGCATTATTTTATTTATTATTATTATTTTTTTGTTTGGGGGTGGGGGTTGAGGAGTATACTTGTAAAGCCTATCAAATAAGCACATATATTCTGTGAAACTAATATATGCAATTACACTACCAGTTACTTTTGGTTTTGTCTTGTTTGAACTGTAAATTTCTGTCACACAGACATACACATTCATACAGTATTGTTAATGCATTTCTTCTTGGCACCTTTGCAACTTTGAGAGCTTTACATAGCTGCAGAACTGACAAGGCTTTTATTTATTCACTGATTATCACTAAATATTGCAATATATTTTTAATTTGGGGAAATTGATGGCAAAGTGTTAAAGATGTTAGTTTCACATGAAAGTCTTGATTTTGTTCTGATTTTAATCATTGTATTTTTCATTTATTGATCTTCACTTTCTCCTAGCGTATGAATGTTGAGTTTAGCAGCCAAGATTATAAGTGCTTTGAGTTCTTTCAAGCACTATGCAAATAGACAATCATCATTATTAAACAATAGTATTTTATATGCATAAATGTGTGGTATCAAAACCCACTTATATATTACATATATTAATTATAAATCAGTAAATTAAAAAAAGAAATTAAAGTAAAACTTGATGCTAATTACAGTAATATGGTTGATCTGTGTTTATTTTTACAAAGTACCAATTTCAGCCTATATTTACAATCTTCCTTATATTTACAATCTTCCCTATATTTACAATCTTCCCTATATTTTCAATCTTCTATTACAATCTTCCCTATATTTGCCATCTTCTATTATTACAATCTTCCCTATTATTACAATATTCCCTATATTTACAATCTTCCCTATTACAATATTCCCCATTATTACAATATTCCCTATATTTACAATCTTCTATTATTACAATATTCCCTGTTAATACAATATTCCCTATATTTACAATTTTTCTTATATTTACAATCTTCCCTATTAGTATTATTACAATATTCCCTATATTTACAATATTCCATATATTTGCCATCTTCTATTATTACAATCTTCCCTATTATTACATTATTAATTATTACAATATTCCTTATATTTACAATCTTCCCTATTACAATATTCCCTATTATTACAATATTCCCTATATTTACAATCTTCCCTGTTAATACAATATTCCACATATTTACAATCTTTCCTATATTTACAATATTCCCTATTATTACAATATTCCTTATATTTACAATCTTCTATTACAATCTTCCCTGTTAATACAATATTCCCTATATTTACAATCTTCCCTATTATTACAATATTCCCTATATTTACAATCTTCTATTACAATCTTCCCTATTATTACAATCTTCCCTATTGTTAAAATCTTCCTTATATTTACAATCTTCTATTACAATCTTTCCTATTATTACAATATTCCCTATATTTACAATCTTCCCTATATTTACAATCATCACTAGTACAACCTCCACTGCATTATAATTGTCACTACAAAGTTGATGATTACAACCTTTACTGCAGTTATAATTTTCATGACAAAATTGATCAATCCTAGAGAGCCACCAGCTGTTATACACTTTATTATTGTGTAAAGAGTAGAGTTTTACCACACCCTTATAGTTATAATCCGCCAAGTGAGAGATATGTTGGTCTTGTGAGAGAATTATTAACTATAAATTAAGATTCTTGACCACATGTAATTAATTATAAATATGTTGTTAATTAATAAATAACCATATTGAGCGAAGGGTGCCCAGAGAGGTGTAGCAAGTAGTATATATTACAGATAAGATTATCAGATACTTTAGGAAAGGCAAATGCAGGAGTGCAAGAGTAATGCATTCTGTGGCTTACCATTTGTCATAGGTACCTGGCATTCATATGTATACTATACCTGTGCTTCATTACAGTTATCATGTCATTACATAACTATATGCAGGGCTGTTCTTTTTTATGTTTTAAAAGTCTGCAGTATGCATTTTATTTGATATCAATGGCTCAAACAGACCAGAGAAAAAAGTTGCAGACTAGTTATCAGTCTAATGGTAATTCTTCTACATTCTGTTCTCTTTGATTTCCACTTTTAGAACAGAGTTTTGCCTTGATGAAAATGGAGATGTCACTTGGAAGGTTTCAGAAGATGCAGAGTCCATGGTCTTTTTTACCTGTGAAACGTATGAGGTAAGATGCATATATTTACCCATGAAATGTATGAGGTAAGTTGCATATATTTACCTGTGAAACATATGAGGTAAGTTGCATATATTTACCTATGAAATGTATGAAGTAAGTTGCATATATTTACCAATGAAATGTATGAGGTAAGTTGCATATATTTCTTTTTAGTAAACTGGAAAAGCCACCCAGGTTTCATTAAAGTACACTTGCTTGTAAATTAGCCAGTAGATATTTTACTTTTTTTGAAAGAACTAGATGCTCAGGGTTTAAATTATTTGTGTGTGTGTGTGTGTAAATTGTACATTTAAAAAGAAAAATTTTGTTCATTTCATTCATTATGAGACTTTTGTATGACTTTACAAATGAAGAAAAGACCATTCTTGAGTTTCTAATTTATTTTATAAAAAAAGGAAATATCTAAAAGTCATAATCACCCAAATGCATATAGTTTGGGTTTTTTGACAACAGAATACAATAATGTTTAGCACTTGTATGTTTGCTATATTCTTCATTTATAAAGCACTGCTTGAAGGTGTTATGTATTCTGTTTTCTAATGACGTTTCAGTTTCTCACATTCAATGAAATGTGTTTGAATTTATATTAGATTGCATCATCATGGCTCTTTCAGGAAAGAACATAATTATGGTGAATGTTACAACTGTGTGAATGTAATACAACTATGATGAATGTAACATCTCTTGATTTGCCAGTGTAATTGTCAATATTTTGTAGTGTAAAAGAGTTTATAGATTATGTGAATTTATTGTCATTTGCTGCCTTTTAGATCACCCCTGCTACAAACAGTGGTGGCCCCGGTGAATCTGCATTGCTCAAATTTATTGGTACCTTTGCTGGACATATCATTGAGTTTAAGGTTTGTTTTTTATTTATAAAAAAGTATTGGTTTTCCAGTGATGTTTTTCTTTCATTAAATTTGTCATAAGACCTGAACCAACTGATCACTCTTCACACATACATTATTGATCACAGCTCACATACTTAAGAACAATAAAATAAAATAACTCTGAGGTGATCAAAAACTGATCACAGCATTATTACTCCTTGAGAAGTATGTCTACAGAACAGTCAGTAATAATAACAATTGCACAGTAAACTGTCACTTTCACACTTTAAATGTGCAGTGAAAATTACATTTATCTGTACAGAATTCACCTAGAGTGACTATTGAGTGTTTTCTGGCAAAAGTATTGTGTTAATTTGGTAACCCTTCTAACCTGACTTGTTGACTGTTAAGTACTGAACAAACACTCATAAATTTATGACAAACATTTGTTGGTGGTGATGGTGGTAGTTTCATTGACAAATTGGATTTTCTCAAAGTTTTAACATTATTTGTAATTAATTTACTTTTTTAAAATTCTCCTATTAGACTTGTTATAATTATATTTTAACTCTTCTTGCAGTGCTCATTTGTGCATGTGCATATGCATGCAAATTAGTAATTTTGGGCATTGTGTTTTGCAGGTAGAGGTGACCGATGATCTCATGCTGCTTACTTATGAAAAATGTTGTATGCTGCAATGTCAAAAGGTAAATGTTGTATGCTGCAATGTCAAAAGGTAAATGTTGTATGTTGCAGTGTCAAAAAGTAAATGTTTAATCTCAAGTGCTGAAAAGCAAATGCATACTATGTTACTGAAAGGTAAATGTTGATATGCAAACATTGTACTTACCTTACTGAAAGGTAAATTTTCATTTCCTTCACTTCTTCATTCCTTTTGGTACATGTCATTGTTTGATTGCCTGATAAACATTTTTAATCTCTTCCTTGGGCATTTATACCTGTCTTTGAAAGTTGGAAGCGGACATAAATTATGAATCAAATAAGAATTCGTTTGTTTCATCTATAACATCACCAAATGTTGAAAGTTGATATTAAATAGAAGCAATCAATAATATCTGTTTGAAAAAATATTTCCTTTATTAAATTATTTATTCAAAAGGCTACGAATATAGTTTTGCTCCAAATAGAGAAAGTCTTTTTTTAAAAATTGGATAGTACTGTAATGAGGTTTAATCAATATCTGGTCTAGCACTGCTGAGTTTGGAACTAATATATTGACACAGTTTCATTTTGAAATTCAACATTTGTATATTATTTCATTTTGCATTACTATCTTTCACTATTATTTGGATTTTTAATTTTATTTTTTTAAATTTACAGATAGCTTCCAATGATCCAAAACAAGATGTCCCATATTCCTACATTAGTGCCTTGGAACAAGGGTTCTTTTCTGACCTGACCATTAAAGCAAATACAGGCAAGGAGGTAGGATGAGCTGAATATTATTGTTAAAACTTATTTATGAGAGAGGTCAAGTCTGAAAGCATTTTGTAGTTTTCTGATGTCATTTTTTATTTTCACATTTACAGTTGTTTTGTTCTTTGGTTTCATTCAAGAAGTTTTTCCCCCCCCACACATTCATTCAATCAAGTGTCTGTCAGATGGGAGTGTAGTTCACTTATCTGTCCAGACTGCTGTTTCTTTGTCAACAGTAGGGTGAATAACAAAAGAGCCCATGACACTCTAAAGAAATAATCTGATAAATTTAAAACTTTTCAGTAGTGTAAGGCTCTTATATTGCTTGGATAGATTTACAAACTATACACATGTACCTGGAGAGATTTACAAGTTGGTCACGTGTGCTTTCAAGCTGAGTTGTTTGTTTCTTTGTTTTAATTTTTAAAAAAACTTTTGAGTACTAGCTTTTCTGTCTTTTAGTTCATTTGGTTAATTCCTAGGTAGTACAAAAATCAACAAACTTTGAAAGCAGACATTAACAAAAATTAACAAAATATAAGTCAGTAAGTCAGCATGCAGTCAGCGATATATTTTCTCTGTTTCTTTCTTGGAGGAGTGTGAGAGTTGTCCTTTTTATAAATCATTGTAGCATTGTGTCAATAGGTGTTTGTGATGACACTCATCTTGTATGTTAGATCTTTGAGCAATATTGTCTGTTTTCATTGCTTGTGGTTTTGTTGTTTTACTCTATTTCTGATCATGTTTAATCTAAAGTCACATTAAAGAGCAGAATATGGGATTAGCGTTGTTTGTGTTTAAGTTTAGGCTTTACCTTGGTTTTATCTCCTTTGCCAGAATGCATGTTGCTTGGACATTGCTAATGGAATGTGCACTGGCATATGATAAATGTTGTCTCCCTTACCAGTATGTCTGTGGCATGGACTCTTGAGAGTGGAATCAAGCTCTTGTTAAGCATATGCACTTGATAAATATTGACTCTCTTGCCAGACTGTCTTTGGTAGTGTAACCTTACTTTCATGCATACATACATATATATGTACCTGATAAGTATTCTAACTATTTTGTTCTGTCATATGTTGATTTCTAATGATTTTTTTTTTGTATTGTTCTACTAAAGTTCCCTGTGCATTCTATAATACTGAGGCTTAGTCTGCCGGAGATTGACTGGTCCAATGAAACAACGCCCCTTTCAGGCTTAGAGGAGGATGTTTTGCAGGCAGTGCTTCACTACTTGTACTGTGAGTGCCTCCCACCTGGTCTGACAGATGCCACTGCTAAAGCATGCTTGAAGAATATGAGCAAAGTACCAGGATTTTTACATTTCTGCCAACTTTGTGAGACTTTCCGTCAAAACACAGCCCTGAAACGCCGTGAGTTGAACTTTAATTGAATTGCTCACAGATTTGGAGTCATATAGATGTAGAATTAAGTATGTATAGTATAAGACCATCTAAAGAAAAATAATTGACTCACATAATACACTTCACTGGTAACAACATGGTGCACATTTGATATATTACAATGACAAATTCTCCAGTCTGCTGATGAATAAATAATACAATGTCAGATTCTCCAGGCTGTTGATGAATAACATTACAGTGTCAAATTCTCTAGTCTGCTGATCAATAAAAAGGTATAACTTTTCTTCTTAGCAAAGCTTTTAGTCCTCCCACAACCAGAGCCCCCCACATTTCTAGCAGTTAAAATTCTATGACTCACAATGAATCTCTGTTTCTGTTCTCTCATTTCCAGATTAAATAGTTTGTAGAGTTTAAACAGAAAAGTAGGTTAGTTTTTGTTGTTTTTCTTTTGTTTAGAGCAGGATAATTATGCAGTTCTTCACAACACTTTTTGGATCCAGAAAGCTTGGTTTCATTACATTTATTTGTATAAAAAAAATATAAAAAAAAATACTAATATATATATAATGTTTGGTGAACATTCATTTAAAAATCACAGTATTTTTTATTTTATTTTACTGTGTTACAGAGATTGAAACGCTGATCACAGACATGCACAGTTGCTGTGACCGAATCATAGAGTTATTCAGTGGACGACCTGGTTTCAGTTCCCAGGATGAATCTGTCTCCATGGACACAAGTTTATGGAACAACCCAGCTAAACTGTGTTACACTGTTCGACAAGGGCTGAAGGAAGCAGCCATTGCTTGCGCAAAACTCCTTTTGTTATGTGATCTTTTTTCAAAGCGAAAATGTGAATTGTCAAGACAAGAGAGACACGAGATCATGAAGCAAGCAAAATCAAGGTAAGTTGTCTCCAAGATAAAATCATGCTTTTTGATGACATAGTATTTCTGTTGGGAGTGGCCTCTCTACCATTTTCACAGCTCACTTAAATATAGTGTGAGTTCTCGACGCACCTCTTGAGTTCATGGCATTGTTTTGTGTTTGTAGGATGCCTGTGTTTTTGAAACAGTTACACAAGTTCATGATGGTGCTCAAGCAACAGACCCAGACTTTGACAGCTCACCAACGCTATGACATTGCTTCCTACCTCGTTCCAGAGGTAATCTTGTTTAAAAATTACTGATAATGTTTTAATCAAGGTGCTTTTGATAACTATGTAAAAATTGTAAGTCAGACTTGTGTATGTGAAATAACAATGTCAACGTTGGGAAATTCTAGTCTTTTATTATGATATTGAGAATCTCAATAATTCCACACACATACTTTTCTTTTCTTGAATTGAATGGGCTAAAGCAGTACTGCAGTCATAAGTGATCTAATCTATCAAAGCAGCTTTTAGATAGGTTATTTAGGTTATTTTTGACTGTTGCTTTTATGACCGTTTTAAATGTTCATACAATCATTCTTTTACCCATATGACTCTTACACTGATGATAGTCTATAACTGTGTTTATGAAAACTACTTTCATATATTGTCTTTTATAACAGAATTTGATAACCACCAAATGCATTTACATTGAATCATTGGAGAGCTGTGTTTTTCTGTAGGTGGGGGATCTTCATTATCAGTCTTTTCTGATGTGCTCCAGCTAATTTTCATTATTGAAGTCCTTCAGTACCCTGTAACTGATTTTCATTATTGAAGTCTTGTAAATACCCTGTAACTGATTTTCATATTTGAAGTCTTGGAGTGTCTGACTGATTTTCCTTATTAAAGTTTTTTAACGTCTGTGACTGATTTTCAGATTGTGAAGATGCTGGACACAGTGTCCCACTTTGCCTTAGCAACCAAAGCAGCACTAGAACAGGAGATCAGCTCCAACAATGCTGACCACATTGACCGTAATGAGAACCATGAGAAGCATGATAAAGGGGAGAAAAGCAGGAAAGGAAATGTGGGAGAAATGCTGGGAAGAACACTGAAACATGTAAATCTGCAATTACAGCTCTCCTTCCTCACTTAATGCATGTGTGCGTGCGTATGTGTATTTGGTTGGGGAGGGGTGGTGGTGGTGTTAAATTTCATTCTGAACCCTGTTTGGCTTTCTAAAACCATGGTACTAACAAATCATAATACTTTGGTGGTTGTTTATTTACCTGTACTTGTCATCTATTGCTCAGTGAGTGGTATGTGTAAATGTTTTTCCTCTTAGAAATTAGACATAATCTTCCCTGAATACTATCAAGTCTGGAGCAGATATTATGTCATTATAATATTAGCACTATCAGCAGAAAACCTGGCCTTTTTATTAGTGATTAGCTTTAGCTTATGGGTTTACATGTTTGGAGAGAATGCACTATTAGTCTTCTGCTTACTTCCCTTTGCCTGTTGATCATAGGTCTTGTGAAGCAGTATTTTAAATGTGCCTAGAATCAGCAATGTTTCATATTTTTGTAATTGGTCAAGATTCCTGGAATAATAGTTTTATGTTTTGGTTCTTGTTTTCATTTGTTCTTGTTCGCTATCAGATTTTTAAAAATGTAAATTTTACAAATATTTCTGGTACTCTTATAATTATTATTTCTTCAAGAAGTCGTCTTTCCTTCCAGATAAAACTAAATTAAAATTAACAAGTCATCTGAATAACTTAAACAGCCTTATTTTTCCGTACCTGCTTTCTACATAATTATATGTAGATTTGCAAATATTTTAATGTAGTTATTTTAATTTTTTATATACAGACTCAAAACAAAGAAACAGTAGAAAATATTTCATGTGATTTTTACTTACAATTTCTTACAACGATTTCCTTTTTACCTTTTTACTTTGTTTTGTGAAGAAAATTTGTCTTTAAATAGAGTATACAGAGTAATTCAGAACATTATGACATCTGGTTGTAAGTTAATAAGTTTTTATCGAGTCTGATATGTTTTTTTTTACCTTTTTCATGCAGGCTTTACATGCAAGAGAGTTAAAAAAGTTGAAAAAATTTCATGACAAAACTACAACCAGTTTTCAGCATCTGTTGGATAAAAAGTAAGTAGACTGGCTTTTTTGCATCATAATATTTTGTACTAGTTGTAAACTCCCACCTTCATTTACTATTTTGTACACTAAAATTACCATTATTTTTTCTACCTTTCAATAACTTGAAATTCACAACCAGGCTTTACATATGATTTCTGCATGACCATGGCTGAGAGTACAAATGCACAAATTTCTTTATTTTTTATGCATCTTGTTTTGGTTCAGTTAACTAAAATTTAAATTTTTTTCTGAAGCCATTTATCCATCTGTTGAATTTCTGGATTGTGTTTTGGAGGTTTCAAGTGATATATATTTAACCAAATACATCTTTTTTGTCATAAAAGTTTTTTACCTTCGAGTGCATAATTAATTTTATTAAAACTGTCCCCAAACTGCAGTGTAGGGATGGATGGATGGATGTATGAGCAATGAGTAGGGACCTAATGAATCTGTTGATAGAAATCTAAAATGTTTTGTGGAAGTCCTGTATGAGTTCCTAACAATCATTTAGTCCTCCTAATAATCCTGAGCCATAGGTACTGCCTTCTCCACTGCACACGTCTTCAGCGTCTTTGACATTTTTGGCCACATTACTACAGGCAAAGAACAAAAAACTTTTTTCTCTTGTGCTATAGCCTTCAAATTTGGTACACATATTGTCTTTGATTTAGGTAAGAATAATCTGTTGTTAGATTTTGAATAGCATGCATAGTTTTTTTTTAATTAAATTTTTAGACTTTTTTAGGTACCCAAAATACGTTTTATTAAATTGAATAGTTCAAACACTTGCAAATGTCTGAAAAATTTTAAAATAACATTTTTATTATCCTTCATGCAAGATTAAAAAAGTGAAGGATGCGTTTAAAGAAATTTTAAATAGGAAAAAAGTTACAATTTTTTTATTGACATACCCGTCAAAAATCTTAAAATGAACATAAAATGTCAAAGTAAAAAAAATTGTAAAAAAAAAAATAATGCATGCAGGCTTTAATCCATCCTTGATTTTATGCACATATATATAGGGAACAAATATGCAAAGTTTCATCTATGTGTGTTTACTAGATTTGGTGTTCCAGGTCTGCAAGTAAGTGGCACGGACAGAAAAACAAAATTTTGAGAAAAACTCATTTAAAGTATAATAAAGACTGTAAAACATTAATTTTGTGTTCAGTATTTACTTTTTTTTAAAAATAACTATGCCTTATCCATACAGGAGATTGGGGTAAGACATTCTTCTATATATTGGCACATTGGCAACTTCAAAAGAAAGTAATAAGCCAACTTTCGATTCATGTGGTACAGCCCATATTCTCTCCCAAACTTCCAACACTTTTGCATTCAGATCAAGCAGCCGATGAAAACAATGCATTCAAATTATCTAATTCAACAATGCATTCAAATTATCTAATTCAACAATGTACCTGATATTCTTCTCTGAAGCAGTGTCAACGGCTGCTAATTTCAGCTGAAGCAATGTTATGTTTCGGGACGTAGTAGTCGGGACGGGGGGGGGGGGGCATCACCGGCAGCACGCTAACGCAGGAACATTATAGATATCCGGTATGACACTTCTATAAGTAGACAGATTGGGGTTGACCAAAGGTAGAGCAGGCAAAAAAGGATGTTTTACATTGCCAGCAACAATCAAAGTTTGTTTTCTTGTGGCAGTAGGCGGGTGGGAGGTGATCGCTTGGACGATTGCAAATTTAAACAATGTGCGTCGTCTGCAACGAGTGTGGTAGCTCTAGGACTAGGAGCAGAATAAACATCTTGCATTGTTCCTCTAGAAGTAGATGGGTGGGAAGTGGCTGAAGAGATATTGTCAAAATCTGGAGTTAGTACACTGTCTGCATCTACGAAACATCGTTTGTTTTGGTAAACAGGGGTGGGGGTGGGGGTGTCACAGCATGTAAATTCGGTTACACGTCGTCTGCAGCAGTCAAAGTGTGATTGCTAGGCTTACTACGATTGTTTTGCGTTGCTTTTCGCTTTCCCCATCGAACTTCGACTGCTTTTAGACCTTTAGACGATTTTTGTTTCCTGTGCGACATTGTTAATTGCTTAGAGAAACTAATTTTGTATGATTAGAACTGAGCACGAGGTGACGCAAAATTCATTGGCGGCCATTTTGAAAATGCCCGGATTTGATATGTAACCCGCAGCAACCGCATTTTTAACCAATCAAAGAACGATTTTCACTTTTGTACTGCGTGACACACCACACAAGCCCTTGTAGTGGGTCAAGGTTTCGTCAAACCACGTGCTTATATCGTGTTAAAATACGATGAGCCTACGTTTTTAGTATAAGGGAGGTAATTCCCTTTAATTCTATATATAACACTCTGTGGTTTAGTTTTAAAAAATGGCGGGTATTGTGAAGCAAAGTGGACTATTATCGGCGATTCTGTGCAAAGAAAACGCTTTTTTTGAACACAGGTAGGTCGGAAAAACAACTTTATTTGCACAAAAAACACAATTTTTAATAAGAAAACACATATTTTCTGCAAAAAAAGATATCAAAGTATGCAAATGTGTAAAAATCTCAAAACTGAAAAAAAAAAAATTAAATAAGAAAAAAATTGATTTCTCGTGCCGTATGTGCCCTTGAAGCAGATGATGGAAATTAAGGACAGACTCTCCTCTATTTGAGAGTAGTGTCCCTTTGCATAAAGCTTGCCATTGCTAGCTTGTTTGCTGATCCTGGAGTGGGTACTCCTGTTCTGATTCTTATGATCAGTGAGTTGAGAGTCTGTAGGATGTTTTGTCTGGTAGTGGTTAGATAAGTCAGGAATCCTCAAGCTACAGAGTTTCTTTGAAAAATTAGTTTAAGATTTAGATACTTTGTTCTTCCAATTTTCTGTATATGAACCTTGCATAGGCATGATTTAAACCTGTGATGAACATGTAAGGTCCATTGTGGTGTGATGGAACATTTTTTGCAACAATAGAAAGGACCTTGGTAAACAGATTCATTTGAGTCTAATTCACTTTTTCTTCCTGTATGATTAGAGTCACTCTATGCAAACCTGGACATGGTAGAACCAGTCTTTTAAACTCTTCGGGTTATGGACGATCAGACAGGAAGCAGTGTCAGGATTTACTCTTTTTTTTTGTCCTTTAATATCATTTTTAATGATCCAAAGTGGATAATTATTTTATTGTCAGACCTCTTTTTAGTTAAGAATGACCTGTCATAATTAAAGAACATACTAGGTTTTTCGTTTACTGTATTACAGCCTCTGGAACACAGAATAATAAGATCATATTGATTGATTGAGACTGAGGTTAACACGCAGCTAGGGAGAGAATCTACATCCTTTCTACTTAAGATTTATGTCTGAGGTGTAAGGCAAAAAAATTCTTGTAATATAGCATGTGACTCGGAGAAAAACATGGATGCTAGTGCCTGTAACCCCCACAACCTTTCCATGTGATAATCTAAACTCTGTGAGCTGGAGCAGCATCTCTACATTATACACTTTCACACTGACAGTTGTCAAACTTTTGTTTTGTACACACAAACAATCAAGAATGGCACACACATTTTCTTGGCGACAGTAAGTGGAGAATGGCATGGATTAACATGTTGGAACATATTAGGGTGGGCTCAGAAACTGACAGACAAGTCTTTCTCACTGTCACATATGAAATTTCTGGACCAGACCAAACTGAGTGATGGAAAACATTTTGCTAGTGATTACAATAGTAGAGTGCCACCTCTTTTTTTACAGCAACACTGGTTATTTTGTTATTTTGAGTATTTATGAGACAAGTAGATTGCTGCTTGGGTGTGAAATTGTCCATCTTTAAGAAGTTTTTTACTTCTGTCTTATGCTACTTTAAAAGTATCTTTTTGTTATTTGTGATGGAAAACAACTGTCACAATAAGCCTGATTGCTTAATAATATAATTGATATTTTATGGTTATGGGTGCCTGGAAAGTATTCATTTTTCTACATTAAAATGAAGTATTTACTGATCTTTCTTTCAGGGAAGCCTTTAATACCATGAGTGAAGCTGACAATGTGCGCTACATTTCTAAATATTTGGAACAGATAGTGGATGAGGTAAGATTTTTTACAAGCAGTTATTATCTCCCACTAGTATAATCATGGTGGTCGCTATTTCTTACCAGTCTTTGATGCTATTAGAGACTTTTAACTTAAGAAAAGAGAGTGCTGTCTTATATGTTATGCATGTGTATTTGAACCACTGTTGCACTTGTTTTGGTGACTGAGCCACAAGTATACCTGTTAAATATAAGTATAATTTTAAATAAATAATTGTTTTTATTCAGTCCTGTTTGGACATTATTTTGTGTTTGATTGAAGATCTACTTGGGGTTCTCTATGACTATCTGTTCAACCTGGTAAAATGAAATATCATTGTCTAGTTAGTTATAAAAATCTGTTTCTTGCCTTTGAAGCTACCTGTGGCTGTGATGAGATTGGAAGAACTGATTGGTGCATTGGAGCAGAAAGTGCCCTGGCCAGAATGGAAGTATCTCTTTAAGATGGCTACTTCGAAAGTAGTGAGTATTATAAATTGTACCTTCTGAATAGCATAAACTGTATCATAAAGATGGTAGTGAGAAAAAAAAACTACAGTTCTTTAAGATGGGCTTCATCTAAAGTGATGAATAGCAAAATGTGGCAGAGTTAAGGTTCTTCAGAGACAACATTGTCACTTGTTTAATATATGTAACAAATTTTATTTGAAAGCCCATCAAAAAGTAAGAAGGCATGCTTTAAGGCTGACTATACCACACAATTTATTTATGTGGCCTTATGAGTATTCTTTGTGCTTAGCACTGAAATTCAAAGAGTAACAGTATGACTAACTGCCCATTTCGGCTTAAAGGAATTAAACTCCATTAATTAATATTCTGATTCTTCAAAACAGTACTGCAAATATATTTTGTAGTCTTTCCATTTGGAACAACTGATTTAAACATTTGCATTATTCTTCAAAGCTCAAATATATAAATAAAAGTTCCACTCTCAGGTATCTATTAATTACCTGTGCATATAACTGCCATCCCCAATCTGTGGACAAAAAAATCCCCCTCTTGGGCATCTAATAATTAATTATCTGTGCATATAATTGCCATCTCTAATCTGTGGAATACAAATCCTCCTCTTGGATATCTAATATTTACCTTTACATTAAATATTAATAACATACTTCTGAAGGTTAGTGAAAAATAGTTATTTTTGTCTAGTAATTATGTTCTTGTATACTATCTTGTGTAAGCTTTCGATGCATAGCAAAACTCCTACATGGGTTGATGTTTAGCTAATGTTGAAATGCTATGGTAATGTATGATGGACAATGAAAATGTAATTTTTATGCCTGCAAATTAATATTGTTTCAATGAATTTACATAACATAATGTAGTATATTTTGTAATGCAGTTTTGATAATTTATAACAATCCTCTTGGTAATAAAGTAACTTGAAACAGAAACATCTCTTTCAATTTTTTATTTTCCTTTGGCTAGAATAATAGGAAACTTTTTTTTAATCATTTATCTAAAAGTCTTGGGCCTTGTCCAAAGTGCTGTCTAATCGCTCAGCTCTTCAAACAATGATTGATGAGGTGTGTGACATTGTGCGAAGTGATCAATTTACCGCCACCCTTGGCATGCTCGGCTTGCACCCCAGTGTTCTGGATGCAAATCCGGATGGAACTAGTACTACAGATGGCTGCAAACTCAATAAGTTACGTTATGATAAGGTATGCATATTAGCTTTTGCTCATTGTTCGTTTTTTTCATATTATTTTAGTTATAGTTTTGGAATATTTTGAATGCTAAATGTTAAATTTAATTGAAAGTTTCCTTGTACATGATGGGTATAATTTTT
Source organism: Sinotaia quadrata (assembly GCA_028829895.1). Classification (NCBI taxonomy): domain Eukaryota; kingdom Metazoa; phylum Mollusca; class Gastropoda; order Architaenioglossa; family Viviparidae; genus Sinotaia; species Sinotaia quadrata. The sequence goes on from CM054182.1 coordinate 9,053,924, forward strand.
TTCACTTTCTTGTAAAATATAGTGTGTACACTAAGAAAATGGAAGTGAGTTAATCATAATATTCTGACCTATTTACTGCATTATACTGTTTGCACAATATACGACAGACAAAGTGAAGGTGGAAAATGATACAGAGTTCCCACACAGGTCTGGAATTCTGGGAAAAGTCTGGAATTAGATTTCAGTTTTTGCAGGCCTGGAAAAGGTCTGAAAAATTAGAAAAATGTCAAAATAGTCTGGAAAAAGTTTTAAATTTTGAGTTTTTTTACCTTTTTAATTTTGTGGTCATCTGCAGACTAAAAATCGGAAACCAGAACAACAGACTTGCCTTTTTACAATCAGTAATTGCACTTTTTGGATAATGTATGCATAATAAGAAAATGCTGGAAAATGCTGCTATTGTGACTTTTCAATTTCCAATTAACTTAATTGGCCAGAGAGGTTGGATTACATGGAAAATAATTCATTAAAAACCCATTAGAGATATTGATCTGAAACTAATTGGAATTCATAGAAATAACAATTTCGAACTTGGTTATGAGATAATGTGATCTGTACATCTTTATTTGATTAACCCCAATATTTACAAGTCTATTTTTTCGAAAATATCGGTTTTGCGCATCCATTTTCATCATCTTTCGATATTCCCATAATTTCATATTGATTTTATTAAAAAATCATTGATTTTTGTTTTGTTTTTTTTAAATCGAGTCAACTTTATAACTCACAAAACCAATCCTCATCTCTCGAGAAGTCTGGAAAATCATTTTAAACTTGTGGCAGGAACCCTGATGATAATGTACATGATGCATGGTAGGCACTCAAGACAGATAATGATAATGCACATGATGTGTGATAGTCACTCAAGACAGATAATGATAATGCACATGATGTGTGATAGTCACTCAAGACAGATAATGATATGCACAAGATGTGTGATTGGCACTCAAGACAGATAATGATAATGCACAAGATGTGTGATTGGCACTCAAGACAGATCCTAGTAGTGAATAAGACTACATATTTATTTGTGTCTGCAACTTTGTATTATTTGTATACAATATATAACAGACACTAAAGACAGGATTTTGGAAATAAATGAATGTACATTTTCTACCTCATTTGCTACATTGTATTCGACTACTGACAGTTTATGCATTTTAGCCATATTGTGCAAGTGGGTATAATGAAAGCCAGTTTTATCTGAGTATAATAAGAGCCATTTTTTTCAGAATTTAATGAGAGCCAGTATTGTCTGTATATAATGAGAGTCAGTTTTATCTGAGTATAATAAGATTAAGAGCCATTTTTTCAGAATTTAATAAGAGCCAGTATTGTCTGTATATAATGAGAGCCAGTTTTATCTGAGTATAATAAGAGCCATTTTTTTTTCCAGAATTTAATGAGATCCAGTATTGTCTGTTATAATGACTTATGAGAGCCAGTTTTGTTTGTATTTAGTTGAGTCCAGTTGAGTCATTGTGTGTGCCACCATTCCCAAAAGACAGTAAAATGGCCAGTCGGGCAATTAACCTGTTAAGAAAAGGTGAAGGTACTGACATGGAATTTGAAATCATATCTCCTGGAGGTGAGTTGCCATTTATAAAAGAAAATCATTGTTAATATTGTATATTATTGTTTGTGTACTTTCATTTCAAATTAACTTCGTTTTTGTCCCCATTTTATCTCAAACCATTGGCTGGTCTCGTTTATGAAAATATTAATCTTTGGATAATGAAAACTAGTCATCCAGCTGGAACTGTTTGGATTGCATCAGCATTCTCTAGCATATTCTCAACTCAAGTTGTTTATTCCAACTCTGACACTTACAAAAATACGATCATAAGGAGTGCCCAAGGTCGGGTCAGTTCGACAATTTAATAATTTATATAACAATTAAGTCTGGAAATAGGGATCAGCAGATTTACTCTGCCACAGTATGATTGTCTGTTTTGTAGTGAAAAACTAGCTATTCGTTATTCTTGAATAGTTGATGACAATCATTACATGTTTATATATTTCTTTTTCTTTTTTTTTTATCTCGTTACAAAGTTTTGGTCAGCTTTCTTGTAAGTAATTTTTGGAATCTTTGAAAGAGTGACATTATTTTTTTTAAGATAATTGTTTTTATAACTTTTACTCAAAAAATATTATTATTACTGAAAATGTTTGTTTTTTACCTTAATTATTGTTTTAATAAAATTATGCTACCCACTGGCACCAGCTTTTGTTTGAAAAGCATGACTAAAAAAGAAAACAGGACGGCTTTCATTCATTTAGTCTGCATCGTGTGATATTTATTCATGAAACTTGCAGACGGTGGGGACATAGTAATTGATCACACTGGAGAGAAGCCTGTTACATCCATAATAGAAGACACAGATGAGGAAGTGATCCGCATTCCCTGCCATCGAGCCATCGTAGCTGCACACTGCGATTGGTTCCGTCGTGCTCTTCTCAGTGGCATGAGAGAATCCATTGACAAGTAAAGATATTTGATTCTCTTGGTTTTGTAGTCAAGTTTGATGTGTTCTTTTGTCTTTCTTCTCCTCAGTGGCAATGAGAGAATCCATTGACAAGTAAAGACATTTGATTCTCTTGGTATTGTACTCGAGTTTGATGTGTTCTTTTGTCTTTCTTCTCTTACACTGTGATAGACATGATGGCATATCCATTGATTTTTGTTGCTATTATTTTTGGTATTTGCCTTTCATTACAGTGGGTGCATGAAACTCCTTTGACAATTAACATCTTTCACCTCTTGTTATTTCACTGATTTTATATAAGAATCCATTGGCATGTAACACTTTTCAACTCTCATGTTACAATGGATATAAAGCAACCTGTGACTTGTAATATCTCACATTATTAGGCAGCAATTTGATTTTATGCAAGATGTTTATAGTAAGTAATCTGATGATATATAACACCTTTATAATAAACTGATGATTTGTAAAACCTTTTGTCTCTTGCATTTTAGTAGGTATGTTAGATCCAAAGACAAATAATACTTTTCACTCATTATTGTAATGGAGTTAGAAATTCATACCTAGTGAAGCCTTTCATCTCATATATCATAACGTGTATAGAAATCTAACAAGTGAAACTGTTCATCTATTCTGTACAAGAGCAATTTTCTTAAACCAGAATGTGACTGTCCACACATAGAATTCATTCATTGGAAATTTGAGTTATACATTGGTGTAGAGTTGTAGACCCTCATCATTTTCATTACATAATGGAAAGGAATTTTCTACAATCATTGCACTGTGATGCTGGATCCTATAATCCTTAATCTGACAATCTTTCATAAAGAAAGACTATCATACAAAAGCTTGATAAACTTGTCTTAAAGAAACTGGTCTGCTTTCATCCTAACCCAATGGCCTACTGATAGTAACTTTATCTGCTTACAGAAAGATAATTGTACACGATGTGCAGCCATTTTTATTCCACTTGTTTCTGGAAGCACTCTACTCTGGACAGTTGGACACTGCTGGACTGTCAACGGAGCAGCTGGTCGACATGATGACATTGTGTGACAGATACGAGGTCAGTTGCTAAGAAAGCTTGTATTGCGAGTGCCTTTGTGACCAGATTTAGGGTTGCATAGTTCCAAAACCATTTAGAACAGTGCTCACTATTCAACAGCATATTAAAATTATAAAGTTAAGACTATGTAGAGATGATGTTCACTGAAACTATACTCATTTTACAGCAGTTTGCATATAATTGTAAAGTTAGGACTATGTAGATATGATGTTCACTGAAACGATACTTATTTTACAGCAGTTTGCATATAATTCAGAGATTTCTATTTTTCCTAATCAGATGATTACCTGAATACAAACATTTGCACAGTATTTGTTTTTGAACTTTTTTGCATTAAAAAAAATAAAACACAATAATACATAATGATAAAACTGTGATAGATACATAAACTGGATTATACAAATTTCAAAATAAATTATATTTGACATTTTATTTATTAATGCTGAATCATGCTGAAATCTTTAACAGTCTGATCAGTGCCAATAAAAGAAAACAAAATGTTTTTCACTTGCTTTGGCTCTTTATGTTCAAAAATTACTAAAGACTTCCTTTTACACATTTTGCATGGAGATTAAATACGGGACTGACTTAACATTAAACTACAATCAGCTTTTTCCAAAATGTATTCACTCATGTAGTCGGCAAACACCCTGGATTTCAAACCTCTGTATGATTTCACGAACTGATGGCAGTGAGCGTACACAACATTGCATTGCTAAACTGACTCTGTCTGTATCCAGATGGACACTCTGAAGCTGACGTGTGAATGTGCCCTTAAACGTCATGTTGATGAAGATACAGCATTGTATCTGCTTAGCATTGCAGATCAGCTCGGCTGCATTTCACTTCAGGTATAATACAGATATGGCAGCAGTTAATGCTGTTTGACTCCTGTCATTTTAGAATCTTATTTCTTTCCTCCTATTTTCCACTTCCTTTCCTTTTCCTCCTATTACCTTAATCGCAGCAGATTTGTTTTCACTCATGTCTTACCAATGCAGTTATGCACACATACACACGCACTTCCACCACACACATTCACACTCACATGTATGCTTGCATGCATGCACATCTTTACCTTGTCATGCACATTTTTACCTTGTCATCTTGCAAGCTGCATAGTCATATTTTTACACTTAAATCACCTCTGTCCACAAATGATATCCTTGATAATAATTGATTTAAAATTCTGTTTCAGATTTTCTTTACCTAAGCATTATTTAAAAATATCTCTTTCTCTCTGCCTCTCTCACTCTATCTCTCTCCCATCCTCAATTATTCACACACACCTATTCTCTTTCCTCACTCCCACCTTTCTTTCCTCGTTTAGTCTCTTTTGCCCTTCCTTCACCCCTGACATTTTAACCTTTCTTTCCTTGTTCAGTCTCTTTTGTCCCTTCCTTCTCCCCTGACATTTTAACCTTTCTCTTAGTTTTTCACTGCCTTTGTATGCCTCATTTTTTATTGTCTGTTAAATGACACCAAAGTTTATTTTATTTTTAGGTTTTAAACTTCACTGTCTTGTAAGAGTCTACTGTGTTTTGCAATTTGTTGGTAAGTTATACTCTACTTACTCTACTGTTTGGTCTGGCAGGAATATACCCTTAGCTTCATAGCAGCACACCCCCAGCTCGCACACAGTGATGTATTTGATGAACTATCTGACAAACTGAAAGAAGATGTGGATGATGCAATTGCTTGGCATGGGTAAATTCAATCTTTCATTTTAAGGATTCATGTTTTACTTAGGATTCCTCCTTTTCAGAAGCCTTGAATCTTATTAGGGTGTTCTTAATTTCACAACCTATTCTTTATAAGGATTCACATAATTTGAAAATCCATTTTTACATTTTTATTTTATATAATAGTGGATTTTTAAAAAAAATTAAATACCTTTTCTTAATTTATTGACTTTATTGACTTTAGAGTCTTGAGTGTAGATAGAATTTGAGACCTAAGTAGGATTTTTTTAACTTGGAATCTTAAAGAGATTTTGGGTGGGCCAGGGGTGTTTAATTTTAATGATTACTTATTGTTGTTTTGTTTCTTGGTGCTTTAACATCATCTTTCATTTTATGTATTTATCTTTTGTTCTGCATGAGTCAACATTATTTTATACTGTGCAAATATTTGTTATACTTTCATTTTCAGTCTTTGCAAGAGTACACATTATTTTTTTTAATGAAATTAATGTAATCAACAATAATATATAAAATATTCTTTTTTTAAAAAAAAATTATCATTGAATATGTCTCATGGAAAATACATATATTTACATTTTCTTTATAATCAGAGTATATCCTCCTCCTGAGAATGATTCATTGGTTTTCTTTATAATCAAAATATATCCCCCTCCTGAGAGCGATTCATTGGTTTTCTTTATTTGATGATATTCTAATATATTATTAATAATAATATTGACTTAATAGAGCTCAAGAATAATTAATTGGTTTTGTTTATTTGGTAGTACTCTAATATACTATTAATAATAATGGAACTCAAGAATGATTCATTGGTTTTGTTTATTTGGTAGTACTCTAATATACTATTAATAATAATGGAACTCAAGAATGATTCATTGATTTTGTTTATTTGGTAGTACTCTAATATACTATTAATAATAATGGAACTCAAGAATGATTCATTGATTTTGTTTATTTGGTAGTACTCTAATATACTATTAATAATAATGGAACTCAAGAATGATTCATTGGTTTTGTTTATTTGGTATACTATTAATAATAATATTGACTTAATAGAGCTCAATTCTTGCCTGTAAGTGCTTTATAATATTTATAATTCAATACAGAAGAGAAATCCTATTCAAACTGCTCAAGATACCGATGAAAATACAAATGTAAAGATCATATAGTAATGTTTGGTGATTCAGTGATTGATAGGGCTCTGATGTGGACCCATGAGTTCTCTAACCTGAAACATTGCCTTAGACAATGTTCATGCATGTATTTGTTGGACATACTGTGTTACAGTCTAGATGAGCAACGAGTCCAAGAGGGTGGTGGTGCTATGGATATGACACCCAGTTCCGTATCCAGTGTCAGTGAGATGGAAGAACTTCTCAGTAACATAGACATAGCAGATCGTGTGGTAAGTAGTGCAGTGGTTCCCAAACATTATAGCGCCAGAGGATGGCAGAATATTCAAAGACATTCAATGATAGGGACGTATTGAAAACATTCCTATGCCAAAAATAAATATGGTCATTTATTTATTTTGTTACAGTGATAGATATAATTTTCCAGAAGTTCCAGATTTTATTCAGTAATATAATTTACTTCAAATCAGGTAGATTTTAATAATAATAATAAAAAATAGTTTAAAATAATGTAAATTATAAATATAGGCACTCCAATAAAATGTTTCATGTCTTGTAAAAGAATTCATTATGTAGTGAGCAAAATTTTATTGTGAAACTGCAGCCCCCAAAAATGGTTTGGTAACCACGGAGTTAGTGTTTTTTTATAATAACATAATCATTGCAGATTATGTGGTAAGTATTTAATGTGTGTGAGCCAATATATGTTAGACCTTTGTATGCATCTCTGCTTTTTATACAACATAGACATTGCTGAATGTGTGGGAAGTAATTGATGTGTGTGTGAGCCAATATATGTTAGACTTTTGTGTGCATTTGCACTGTTTATACTAAATAGACATTGCAGATTATGTGGTAAGTATTTTAGTGTATGTTCACTGAGATGAATTACATTCCACTTAATGTTGCCATGGTAATCAACTATTCACTGAATGTGGAAATTAAAAAAAAATATATTTTTTCACACTCCATTTCATATTACATATTGTGATAAAACTTTCAAAACTGTTTAAGCAAGAAATAATTCATGTCATTCCAAATGGTCGTTATAAAGAAATCAGTAAATGAAATGTCAGTTTATTAATGTAGTTAGAGTCCTAACTGACTATATTTATTTTGGACATCTCACTTATTAACTACAGTTAATTTTATTATTGTTTGGAATAATTCAAAGATTTAACAACAGAAGGCTAGTAGGAAAATGTTTGATAAAATAATTAATAGATGCTAGCATAAATCATACTGAGATTGGTTCAGAATTTTAAGTGTGTCTTGTAATGCTTTCATGGTGTGACTTAAGTAGTTATATATCATTGCGTGCACAACCCTTTCATGCCTTAATTTCAATAGTTCATATTTCTGTCGCATACACCTTTCAAAGTGTCGAAGAATTAAAGGGTTATATCTGAGTAATCTAATGTCATCTGGGAGGAAAAAAAGTTAAGTTAAAAATACTTTTTGTCTGTTGTTAAGTTTCTGACCAAAAATATGAAGCCACAAACTTTAATTCTTTTGCTGATTGAAAAGTTGTATTCAAGGAACTTATTTGATATAGTTTATTTGGCAAAGTATGCTTTTTATCAGGGGATATTTGGTATTATAGTTAATGCTGATTAAATTAAAGACAAAGCATTTCATTATAATAGATTTGTTGGTTTAAAAAATTCATTTTGTGATAAATTACAAAAAAAAAACAAACCAAAAATAGGAGCAAGAAAGGTGAACAGTAAAAGACTCAGAAATTATTCAATGAAATGCTACTCATTTTACTTGTGACTTAATTTCACTGATATCATTAATATGAAACTGAAATTAATTTGTTTATGCTAACAAAACAATCTCTTGGGACTCCTTTGAAGTGCATAGCTATGAATTGAATAACAAGGCAATAAATAAACACTTACAAACATGCAACTTTTATTTTATTTTCTATTACCTATATGTACACCTCAGAAGTTCTAAATAATACATTAAATTGTTATTTGTACTGATTTAAAATGTAACACATAACATGTCTTAGATAACGAGTTAAAATTTAGAAAGGAATTTTTAAAATATTAACCATCAGACTACATTTCTTTCTTATTGGAACTTTCATACTTTCATGAAACTTTGCAAATAAAGAAAATGCCATTATTAAAATTTATCTTTGAGAGTTTTATGGTGAATATTTATCTTTCATTTTTTTTATCTTTGAGTTTTCATCTAGGAAGCATTTCTTCCTGTTTAAAATATAAAGATAAATTTTCACAACCAGAAGAGGTTAAACACTTTGTGAAAATTACCATCATAAGGCAGTACAAAACTCTGTTCAGTAAATCTTTTAACACTTTCTTCATCTGTTGCCTGAGGGCAATTGTTAAAACATTATTGCTCATTTTTAAAGGCAATAAATATCATTTTTCACACCTTTAATGTTCATCTTTACTCTTAAATAATATTTCTCACAATTTTAGACAGTCTTTATTTTTCATTTTTAATCTAAAGGCAAGTAACTCTCACTTTTCACTCATTTATTATTCATAATTAGTCAAAAGCAATAATTGCTTATTTTATGTAAAATTAGTATTTGCTAATATTAACCTGCATTTTCTCATCTATAAATATATATGTGCATTTAATGGGAAAGAAAATTGAATTAAAACTTAAAGAATTTGATTTATTTTTATTGTTAAAATAGATTGGACAAGACAATGTTTAATTCAGTCATTATTGTATGTTGTTTCTTTTCAATTTCTTCCATTTACCTTAAATTTAATATTTTCCTGACATATAAATGTATTTTTCTCTCACTGCATCACTTGTAACACTTCACAAGTGCACCTAATGACTTTGTTGTGTGGGCAGCCAGGACAAGATTTATCCCCATCCATGTCTTCAGAGAACCTGCATGTTATGGAGAACGAAGAACTGCTGAACTCTTGCCTGTTGGCACTGCACAATATTGTGGGAGAAGCTGTACCACGTGAGGAGCTGGTTCGCGTGGCTCTAGCAGCAGACTATGATGTGAACAGAGCAGTCAACTATTATTTCTCTTCATAGCACTACTTCCAGGTGCAATAAGGGCATTCATAGAGCAAGTGTCTTGTGGGCTTGCCTTCTTTTTTATTATTGCCTATAAAATATTCACTTGTCTTTTCAAAAACGTAACATAGAAACTGGAAGAATTGTCAGTGGTGTTAACCATATCAAGTGAACATTGAATATTTTCAAAATAAAAAGAGAGAGAGAAAGAAAATACAAGACCTTACCCACTGCTTCTAACTTCCCTGAGTAGTGTGCAGTAACGTGAAATCTTCACAGCCAAAACCCTACAAGGTTTAAGAAAGTAAAATCAGTATACCAAGAGAAACATATAGTATGGCTTTCGCATTACAGTGCTTGAAATAGTTAATTTTATTATTTGGAGAAATTGTGACTGTTTGCCTGAATGTAATTTTTTATGATGGTATTATTAATTTAAATTTGAGCCTACTTGTGTTTATGGTAATAGTGAAAACAGTTGAAATCAAATACTAATAATGGAACATTTTACAACTTATTATATGGTAAAGACACTAGCATGCTAAGAGTACCATAAAATTTCCACTATAATGGACACTTTTTTTTTCCTCTTCAATTTTTGCTCAAAGTCTGGGTACACATTATATGTAGGATAACTTTTGGTAAGTTTTATTTTGGCTCTTCTTTGTTACAAAATTACTAGACTGTCAGCAAACATGATATCATCAACCGCCTAAATGGCAGGAATTGTGAAAATGAGTATGGTAATTATAGTACCGTGACAATATTTGACTTTGCTATGTCATTGAATTTGGCAGCGCTTTGTTTTAGCAAACTACTTTAATTTTTTTTCACTTGCAATACAAGATTATCAAGAAATTCTGTTACTAAAAGCCATTATTTTTAGATTGCATATATATATATATACATATAATTATGATATTGCAAGCATTGGACTTACAAGTAAAGATGCATCAAAATGCCATACATTGTGTATTAATATTTTGAATTCTGTACAGCTAGCGTCCAGCATATGATTTATCTTCCTTGAAATTACGATATAAATAATAGTGATATATTGAATCTTGTATAGAGTTAGCTTTATACAGTATGCAGTTTATCTTCTTTGAAATTCCCAGTTGAAAAATAATGATCTGTTGAAGCTTGTAAAAGCTTTTGTCCAATATACACTTTATCTCTTTGGAATTACCATATTAAGAATAGTGCACTGCCTAGCCATTTTTCGATTGGTAGTCAGAGCAACTTTTACACACAAGTCCTTTGAAGATTTATATTCTCTTTTCTGTTTCGCTTGAATGAATGAATTTTGGGATTATAAGTCTCCAGTTCAATGTTTTGGTCAATAATATAAGGCGTAGATACCAATCTCTTATCATAATGAGGAACAAGCAAATTTGGGTGTGTATTATATATATATATATGATTTAAGATTTTGTCCATTATAATAAATTCAAAAGTCAGGGTATGTATTTATTTACTTATGTGTACATTATCCCTAGTTTTTACGACATGCAGGATAAACTCAAAAAGCAGGGGCACCAGTTTATCTCTAAGGATTTTGATTCATTGTTGAATGATTCATGATAATCTTTTGTTAGAAATAATATAAATAAATAAATGGTGCTTAATTCTAACAAATTAATTAGTAAATGTAAATGGTTCATATTAACTGTGAACACTCAAAATGTGTCATAGTAAGAATTAGAACTTGAGCTTGCATTAGGATTTTATTTTTTCCAGGATTGTTATTGTTTATTAATATATTAATATTATGCAAAGTATGTTGTCAGATAGATCAACCATCTTTGTGACATTTTTTTTTATAACAGTTTCTAAATGCCGGTTTTAAATTTATGTTGCATTTAAGACGAGTTTGTAGTGACAAGAATACATTTTCATTAGTTGATATCCAAGCCATAAATGTACTTTAACTAAGCATCAGTGACTTCTTTATTTATCTACAACAATTTTGGCTTGATTTTAATTTACAAGTCCTAAACCATCATTACTGTGTTGTCTGAATGCACCTAGTAAGCATTTCTTTCAAGTGCTGCTAAAGTTGTCTAACTTATCATGCATACATCTTGACAGTACTGATTTGTTGACTTTTTGTGTATTAAATAACTTATCTACTAACATTTTGTTTTAAAACTGGTTACTGTCCGGAAATTTCAGAGTGCAATTTAATATGTGGGTGTGTATTTTGTTGCAAGTATAACAAAGTTGGGATAAGGAAGGGGTTTGTTTTTTGTTTTGTTTTTTCAAAGTTTTGTTTCTTTGCGTTCATTAATTTAATCAGTCGAGCATAATGTTTGTTACAATTTATTTATATTTCATCAGATTTATAAACAGTTGTTTTGCATAACTTTTAAGTAAATTCTTTGAACAATTCTAAACAATTCTAGTCTGCAAATATTAATATTTTTTCCTTTTTAAAAAATAAATAAATAACTGTGGCAATAGTCATAAATACTCTTATTTCACCATTTTAAAATCTGTTACCTAAAACTGCATAGTGTCTAATTTATTAAATTTCATTACCTATTAAATGCAAAAGAAATACCATTGTGATTATTTTCCACGGCATTTCAGGTTCATAGAATCAACATTATATATAATTTATTTTTATAATGAAGTAATGCTATCAAAGATTTTGTAAAATATCTATCAATGCATCATCAGCTGTAAAATGTAATTCTGGTTGCTAGATATTTACAGATAGCACTTCACCGTTTGTTCTGTATTTAATTATGTTTTCTTTTAACAACATAATTCACTTGAGTTAATTACTGAAAATAACAGTTTAATTTTTCCTTAACAGGTTCCATCATTTTTTAATTTTTTTTAGAAATATTTAAATTTAAAAAATAAATTGAAAGTATCATTGTATGTTAAATATTTTATGACTTATCACATGTATTAAAATATCCATTTAATTTGGTAAAGATTGTCTTTGAAATATGCACAACCTCTTTTGCTATATTAAAATTTTCACTTAAAACAGACCTTCGTAAATTATAGTAATATATATGTGTGAATAGATTTTTTTCCTTTGTAAATAAGCTGTTATGTAATTGTATTTATGTAAAGAATTTGTATGAGATTGATTATCCGCTTTATTGACTTTAAATGTATAAGAAAGTTTTTAAATGCTGTTAAAAATTTAAAAAATAAATAAAAATTTGAATCTGTGATTTAACTTAGGGTGTTAATGTAGATATTTATGATGGAGTGTTTGAATTTTATTGCTATAAATATTTAGCTCCAGGGGAACTATCATCATATTTTGTCTCCAGTTTTCCTTCAGCTGATATACTGCTTCATTTGTTAAAGTCTGATATCTTCCACATTCATTCTATCTTTGGATTAATCTATAAATAGATGGGTTTTAGTCAGTCTTTGTATTTATTTGACTACCAAAAATGGAATATCAGTTTTATTTACATTAGAATAAATTCAGGATTCAGTCTATCTCACTACTTTGTGTTTATGAGAATAGACTTGGTATTCAGTCTGTGTATTTCAGAGCTTCTATGTTTAAAAGCTGGTTTGATATTCTTTTTGTGCATCTAACAATTCCTTTGTCTCTCAGAAAGTAGAATTGATTTTCATTCTTTTTATCATAGCTCAGTATTCATCTGTCTAAATTTACATTTTGGGAAAGAAAAGTTGTTGACTAATGCAGTAGGAATGGTTCTAGATGTATAGTTTTGTAAATGAGCATAATTTACGATTAAAAGTACACACACAAATACATAAACACACGCACATTTGCGCACACACACACATACACAGGTACAGTCTTATTTTAGATATTTTCTGTGATACCACAAACTTTCTTCTCTACATAGTCTACGCTTCACTTCCAAAATAATAAGTTTAGAGTAAATTAGATTATTAGGCCCATTATATGCTCATACTATATTTTTGCGTTAAATTGCATATGTATATTGCTGTAGTTAAGTTTTTTCTTTCTAGCTATTCTTTTTTTTTTCCCATTCACTTATAATTTATTTGGATAACTTCTTTGCTTGTAACTGTATTTTGATAATGTGATGATCAGTGACAGAGTTGTAATTTGTATAGATTTGTTCAAGTGCTGGTAATGCATCAAGAGAGGACGTACATGTTTGAAAGGCAGCTAACTCTTGCTACTTGTTGCTACTAATAGGCAAATTGGCCTGGGGAATGGGGGGGGGGGCATTCCATTTCATATTTCTTTTTCGTTTTTGACAACATTCTCAGGGTCAGTGTACAAAGCCTTTGGTTTCTTGTATCATCCGAGTTGGAAAAAAATTAGTACAGATATAAAAAAGAAAATAACAATATATTTTGTCATCATAAGTTAAAATATTAAGTAGAATTAAAATAAATTTGAAATGTTTAATTGAGTTTCTCCACTTTCATTAAAATCTACAGGGGATGTACATTTGTGCTGATTAACAACCCCTGGGCAGGGAATTGGGTTTGGAACAAAAAAAAAAGTTATTCTGGTATTGGATTTCAGATCCTGATTATCCACATATAACACCTATCACAGCCATCTAGCTCCCAAAGGTTGTTGAAAGCAACATTTAGAATAGTTCAAGATATGATTGCAACAGAAATGAAAGCAGCCCTTTTTTCATGAATGTCATGTCCTAGAGTATCACTCACTGTTTCAACAACCCTGCTGCTGTGGCTGAATCTATGTTCCTTAATTTTTCTGAAAAATAAATTATTTATAATTTCTTCCAAGACAGTTTGTAAAGAAAAAAATACATTCGAGAGAGTGATTTAGTAATTAAAATTATGGGTTAATTAAATGCTTGTTTGTTTTAATTCTGTAATTATGATCACATACATCAGTAGTCTAATTTTTTTTCTTTAAAGTATTACATTAACTATTAAGAAATTCACAGCATTGCTTAAAGTTGTTTTCCATTATCATAGGTGTTAGATTCCGTTTAAAAATTACATATTCTACATCTTACATCTATAACATTATTTTTTTTTCAGGGTTATATCTATAATGTATTTGAGTAATTTTCTGTTAAAGCTGCATGAAGCATATTTTGAACTTTATTTTTAATGTAAAAATATTTTTAAAATATCAGTTATGTTATCTTTGAGAATAATAAAAATGTTTGCAAGTGTATACAGGGAGTCTTTCCTCTGCAGACACTTAATTATTAAAAACTTATTCAGTAGTAAGGTTGATGGCTTTCAAATTGTTGAGTGTACTGTTAGATCAGAAAACAATTTATTGACATTTGCTAATGTTTGCTGTTTTACTTTCCGAAGACTGTGGATAACTTTTGTCTTATTAATCAGTAAAGTTACAAGTTTGGGGAAACTTGTTGAATGCAACAATGAGCATTAATTTCTTGCACTGACTACATTGCATCCTCAAATGCCAAACACCCACAGAAAATGTATGATAGTACTAGAAGAGTTCACAAAACTCCCAGACTTTTCGGACAAAAATATACAAACAAAACCTTCATTGTAACCGATTGCCTCACCAACAGCACTGATGTAAACAAGGCGACCCACATTATTAGAAATGTGAACATCACTTTCGTGGTGATACTTCACATTTGTATATATTGTGTGTCTCTTTGGACAAAGTCTTTCAACTGTGAGAGAGATCCTTCATTAAATTTGTGTTATAATAAAAGGCTTAGATAATTCAATTTGTAAGGATTGATTTTGGTTCATTTATTAAGCTGTATTTGTATATTTCTTTATAAATAAATCTTTTTTTTTTTTTCAGAAGTGTTTATTATTTACTCCCCTGACAATTTATAACAGAACAAAGGTTGTGAATTTGCAGATGTAAACATTTAACACAATAGACAAGAATTAAGTTGACCCTTCAGGCAAGCACCTGTTCTAAAAATCAACAGGTACAGAGTCTTGTTAGTTTTAATAACGGATGAAATCAATGGGAAATAATTATGGTTCTTCATCCCAAACATAAAAAAATGAATGATATTAATAGCATGTTAAAAGAGATTTGAACTGTATTACCCAATGTCAAATCAGAACAGGTAAATGAGAACTGAAATGAAAGTCACAAAATATGTATGAACATGTACATGGAGATGCTAATTAACACCCATCCTGGCTCAAAATACCCTTCAAAAACACACATAAACACACACAAAACTTATCAAATTATACAAATGTTTAAACAGTTGAAAATGTAATTTATTTAGCCTTAGTGTTTTGCTCAAGCTTAATCTACAATAACATCCCTGATCACATTCTCACACCCTTTCAGTTATAAAATTAAAGCTGCTCAGAGTAGGACTTTCGCACCGTTCAACCAAATTCATTCCACATCATAACTAGGAAGTAAATGACTTAATGCATAAGAAAAGAAGCATACAGCAATATTATATTTATAACGACTAAATAATCTAGGTTCACTTATAATTAATAATAAGACTGTTTAGTACAGGCAATATTTATAACATTCGACTAAATAAACTAGGTTCACCTATCATTAGCAATAAGACTGTTTAGTACATTTTTTTTTTAAACAAACAACAATGTGAACAAAATTTCTAACTTTAACAAATGTTCAATAATATATATAATGCACTGAACAGTACAGAAATCAGTTAACAAACCCAAGTTGAAGAAAAGGAATTATAGAAGACACTGATCACAATTGATATGTAGTTCATATTATAAAATGGTATCAAGAACCGTCCAAACAATAAACAGCTGCCATTGTTTCCCTCATCAAATATCATGCAATAGAAATATGATAGTAAATCCATACCAAGCTGAAGTTTGCTGGTCTGGCAAACACCACAAGTACTAACAAGTTTTCAAATGTGTGGTGAGGAACTCCAGTCATAATTACACTACAGTAATACTGTTTAGGTACTACGCTGAGTCTGTCACCAGCCTATAATTTGAGTTTAAGAATAAGCATTACCAAAGAAAAATACTAATTTTAAACTTTCTTCATTTTTTAAAAAAGTACTTTAAATCGTACCAATTGAGTCATTAAGTTTTGCTTGAAACTCATATTATTTAATAAATATTTGATAATTTCTTTTGGCCAAATAAATAATAAGACTGCAAATTTACATGGAAAAGAATACAATTCAGAATTGCAGTTTGAAAAAAAATTGTGGTACATTTGTTTTGCAAGTGTAGCAATATACTATTTTTGTAGGTAATAATTGTAATAATTATTCTTGAACTGGATTTTAACAAGCAGAAAGTTGATCTGGATTGTTTTAACCAAAACTATTTATTTTTTAACTATATTTATTCTTTGTTGTTAAAATACATTTTCTTTTACCTTCCTAGGTAAAATAAACTCTGGAAATGAATGTTATAACCAACTGAATGAAGAATATTTCAGTTATAATATTTGGACTGAATGAGTCATTTAATCAAAGATTATATGGATAACTTATTAAATAAATTTGTTTAAACAGCTAGGAAGTCACCACATTTACACAACTTTACACTGCAAGGAGCTAAGTCTAAGAACTTATTCAGTAAATTTTTTAAACAGCTAAAAAGTCACTTCATGTACACAACTTTGCATTATGGTAAGAACTATAGAAGCCACACATGAAATACTCTGTGTACAACCAATTAAGTCCCTTTATTTTCATCTTAGTGTGTACAACTGATTAAATTCCTTTATCCAAGCCAATTAAGTCCCTTTGTCAAGGCTTATACACAGATGTGTCTGTCAAAAACCTTGATTGGATAATTCACTTTGTCGAGGACTGTGTAAACAAGTGATAATACTTCACCTTCATAAAACTAAATTTACAGCTAAACCACTACATTTGCTATTATTTCAACTGTAATAGCTGTCTTTTGTGCAAATTTTCATTGCAGTTTATTTTATCTTAAAATATGATGATTGACAGAAAAATTAAGTGTAACTGTTATTCATTTTTTCATGCTGACATACTTTTGTGATATCGGTTATTTTTATTTTTAAAAATTTTACTAGAGTAAAAAAATAATGACAGGAATAATGTTAATTATTAATAACTAGTAAGTAATGAAGTTACGACTGTGTGATTATGAGCTCTCCATGAAAAACAATGAAATAACATTTTGACCCTTTTCTCATTTTTCTATGGAAAGAAATATTTTATATGGAACATAGTCTCTTTACATTCCCTGAGAAAAATGTTGTTTACAAATTCACACGCAAAACCAAATTATTAAACTATAATACATTAAAAATAGTACATTTAAGAAAGCATACAGAGAACATTTTGTCTGGTTGAAAAATCAGATATAACACAAACAACAAAAATGCATAGATTGTTTGAACAATTTAAACTGAAGGAATGCATACAACACTAATTATTACTTGGAATTATATATACGCTTTAACATGTATTTAAGTAGGGGTATTGAATGTACATATAAATGAAACTGGAGGAGGAGAACACTTAAAAGCCTCTGGCCATTTTGACAGTTTAAAATCACATAAATGGTAGCTGCTATGAGAGACAACATTTAAAGAAAAAAGAATATTAAAGGACTTCATACAAACCGCTATTTTAAAATTTTTATCTCTGAATGAAATCACACCAAGGTGTATTAGACTTTGAAGTTTCAAGATTAGTGGGTAAAAAAAAAAAAAAAATCATACATTACTAGCAAAGATTTATTTGCTAATATGAAAAATTAATTTCCAGGAAAATATCCAACAAAATTATGAGAGAAATTAAAAGGTCATAAAAGAGATCAAGTGAATGAATAGGTATTGATCAATGTATATGCAACTGGTAAAATATGTTAATAAAATACATTAACCTGAGGTATTTACGAGAACTTAAGTCCCTCCAGTAAAAATTAAGTTAAACAAAGTAACTTCTTGTAAGAGGTATGTTACTTAGTTTGGTTTTTGAAGATTAAAAGAAAAGAAAAACGTTAATTATGGGGTTATGGTGCTCTGCCCTTAATTTTTATTTCAAATGTTTAATACATGGTGGTGGTGCAAAGAGCCATATGGAAGATTTCAAACTGCCATTTATTAATTTTCCATCATTGTAATGGCTATAAACAGAAAAAGTGATCCAAATTTGTCTCTGAAATATAAAACATTCACAAAACAATGTTTAAATATTTGATTAACAAGAAGGGATGGAATACTAATTTACTTCACAAAGTTAAATTATTCTTTATATTGAATAATAAGCTATAAATGTTTTCAATAGCAGCAATATTTTGAAAAGAAAATAATTCTTCTCCATATTTGTTTTATTATTTGATGGCCATTTAAAAATTATAGAGATATGCTTATAGTCAGAAATGTTGGAAAATCGGAAATTTTTTAAGAATTGGAGGGGAAAATACAGGAGTAAAGATTACAGTGGGTGGAATGAAAATTAACACAAAGAAATTTTGCAAATTCTTAAAAGTCTAGAAAAATCAATAAATATAGAACAACTGAATGTAAAGATTATCTATAAATAAAGATCAATTGAATTTCAAGATACAGAATAATTTAACTAAAAGACATGGCAATTACAATTCTTATTTACTCTCGATATAAAAATGTCAGTTTTCCTCTTTGTTGTTGAATTTTTTAATTCAAAACTGTTATCTAAATTCAAAATAATTCTTCTTTCTGAAGTTTGATTTTTAAATAAGAAGATTAATTGCAATAAGTAGTAAATTAAATGTTACCTTATATTTTTAACATAGATAACAATTTTCACTAATTGATGCAGATATTAATTTTCTAACCACTGTGCATTCTGTCTAAGAAATAAATCTTGACAAAGACATGAACCACAATGTTCATAACGAGAATTTCTTGATATTATTACTCATAACCTGCAGTATTGTATAAATGCAAATACTTTAAATAAGGGTTTATCCTAAATGAGAAAAGATGCTGTGCATAAATAATATTCCCCATATGAGCAAACAAACCTCTGCACTCCACCAAACCAGAGGTCATGTTTACACTCTGACAATGGTGAACAAATAAGTTTCCGGCACAATGAAAAGCAGTGCAGGTTTGAATTGCCATCTGTGGCAACGAAATTCCCTTCAGTGTGTTTATGAAAAACCACTGACACAATCCAATAGCTCGTCAAATGAAGATGAATATGATCCAGTTGTTCACAACATACTATGGACATGATCCAATTGCTCATCACAGGCTGATGAGTACAAACCAATTGCTCATCACAGGCTGATGAGTACAAACCAATTGCTCATCACAGGCTGATGAGCACAGGCCAATTGCTCATCACCTGCAGACAGACAAAGCCTTCTGCAAAGGTGCCATTTGTAGCTGGCCAACTACGGTGGAATGAATAGAAAACAGCAAGCTGATTTGCTTTATTTCAAACTGACACAGAACTAGATCTCTCTCTCTTTCCTTTCAGTTGAATTTTTTTCTCTTATTAAACAGGCTCCAACTTGAAGAGTGAAGTTTATCCTCTAGAATAATGCTTAAACATAAAGCTTGGGCTGATCAAACTGCATCAAACTTCTTTGAAAACTGTCTTTTTCTCTTGGATTTGAGGTCAGTTTAAGAAGAAAAAATGTTGCTGCCTCATAGAATAATTCCACTTTCTCTCAACTGCCCTGCATATGTGTTTTGGTTTGAGCACGTGCCTACTAATCGACAAAACTGTTGTTTTGGATTCAGTCTCCTTACATATACATAAAGCGGATTAATTATTTTGTACATTCAAGTTATTTGTCTTTTGTCTGTGAATCACATTACTATTCACTAACTTTTGTGTTTGTGTGAATTATTTTACTGCTATCAAGTTAGGTTCAGAATGATGGCCTGTTAAGATCCAGTTGCTACTTATTCACGTCTGATAATTTCTGTATAATAATTTTGCATGTCAGATAGACATGAAAGCAGGAACACACAAGTCCATTCTGAGTTTAAAATATCCAAGGTCAATAATCTGTCTAAAACTGGCCCACAATCACAACAGTTCACTCTTGAATGCAAGTCAACACTTGCTCTGGGGCAGTGCAAGATGTTTCATTCGGCGATAATAGTTGTTGTGTGGTGTTGTGGGGACTGCAACAAGACAAAAAGGTACATACAAAACCCTGTGAAAATGCAACAGATATCAACATTAAACAAAAATACTGCTGGATCAACATCTACTTAATGTCTAGCATTTGTTGCATTTATTCTGGCAAAAGAAATCAATTGTTATTCATCAAAGTAAAGCTAAAATCACAACTCGATGCAAGATGAAGGTTTGATTAATAAATTTTTAAATAACACTAAAGTGCTAAAAATTTAAACACAAAATATATTGATTACTGTATTTACAATGAATAAATAACATTATATGAGAATTTTTAAAAAAGGGCACTTCGTAGTGAAGTATGTAAATCCACAGACAGGAAGTATTTTCTAAAATTATAAATGCTTTAACTCTAATAATAAAGATGTTTATTTATTGCCAGACTGAGTTGTTTCTCATAAAGTTTCTTTTAAACTGTTATGTGAAGGGTTTGGTAGCCATGTAATGAATGTATGCTTTACAGAGTTTAATTTACAGAAAGGGACATTTTTCTGACCTTGTTAATGTGTAGCAGATAAATATAAATTGTTATGATCCATAGGTTTAAGCTATAACCTACAGTCAATTAAGATTTAATGTGAAATATTCAAACACATCTGATTATGTAGTTAAAGACAGTACAAACATGAAGACAAGCTATTCCTTATTGGTCAGTGGCTCACAACAGACAAATGAACTTTGTTGATAGGTTATAAAGCAGTTTACTAGTATTCACTAATTCAGGCCAAAGAAGACAATACTCTCCCTTAGGAAAAGAAAGTTTATTAAATGTATATGGGCCAGAAAGACAAAACACTATCCATAGGCAACAGAAAGTTCATCTGGGCCAGAAGAAAAACACTATTCATAGGTAAAAGGAAGTTCATCACATGTGTATGGGCCAGAAAGACAACACTATTCATAGGCCACAAATGGAACACTGGTGCCTTGATACTATGTGCCTAGATAAATCTAGATATATATATATATATATATATATATATATATACCTGCATACAATGTGGACAGCCTGTGGACCCTATTTTCTTTTACCATCCAGCCTCTTCAAATGACATGTACAGAGTTAAGAGCATTATATCAAATCAACTGGCTCAATTTGCAAATGTTTTGCCAACTATGCCTAAACTTTATACAGTATAAGTGTTCTATTGTACTTGTACTTGCCATTCATAAACACAGCTTAACAATGATCACTACTGTTTTTAAAAACTTCAAACACATCCTACACTTTCTATACAGAGTTAACAGACATTTTGGGCTGAGGTAGGAGGTAGATTGCCTAAAAATTCTTCAGTTGCAGTCCATAACTGACTTAGCTAAAGAGAAGAAAAGAGAAGAAATTAAACAAATGTCGATCACATCGTTTTTTAACAAATGAGTGAGTAAATTTTCATTTGTTTAAGTACATGTGGTGAATAAGGTGAAAGGTGAAATGTAAGTTGATAAACAATAGCTGCCATATGACATGGATTGTTCATATGTAACAGAAAGGATCCCTCATCATAACACAGCCTCATATAAAATGTGATAGAATTTTGTGGACACCAAGAACTGCATTATATCAAGGCACCAGTATACTATGTTACATCAATATGGGCCAGAAAGACAAAAAAAAATGTATTCATACATATTGTGGTACAATGCTTTGTCAATATGGACCAGAAAGATAAAAGAAAACTATTCATACATCACTGGTACAATGCTACATCAATTACAGGCCAGAAAGAGGATATAACACTAGCATACACCATATGAACCAGAAAGACGACATAACACTAGCATACACCATACGAGCCAGAAAGACATACATAACACTAGCATACACCATATGAACCAGAAAGACAACACAACTTTACACAATTTATTTTCAAGTAAATGAGCATCCCACACACAGGAATGCTGACTAAAGATACATAAAATATAAAATTTGAAAGTGGGTATGTAAAAAAAATGAGAATTTTGGATTGTAAACACTTGTAAAGCACAGACGAGTACTGCAGCGAACATGGAAGTGAAAGGTATATTTAGTTAGCCTTAGCCCTAATGAGTTAAAAAATATTTTATGAGCCAGGTTAGATTAAACCAAAGGGAATACCAAAAGAGCCATCTACAAAGTACTAACAAATTAACACACTGATGTTTTAATGCACCAACTTGATAACCAACAACAAACAAATCTAATAATAAAGTTTATTTAAAAATTAAAAAGATGAAAAGAAATAAACAATAACACACATGTAACTTTCACTTAACAATAAAATATAACTAAAGGAATTCAATAATAATATAAAAAAATACAAATTTTGCTAAATGCTTTATCAGAATAATCTTCTTTTTTTTTTTTTCAAACAGGCCAACATTTTTCCAGACTTAGGTACATTCTAGCACTTTATGTGACGTACAAAATTTCTGAAGGAACAGGTAGTGTTTTTAGTTATGGGGAAAACTAAGAACAACCAATTCGTTTTATAAAAATTTTCCCAAAAGAAATGTTAGCAATGGTATTGTATTAAGTTTTGAGATAACAGTCAATCCTAAATGCTGCTACAATTAATAGCTATTCTCAAAATAGTTTCTTTAAAAAAAATGGAAAATTTCAAAAAGAATAAAAAATTTTGAGCACAGGTAAATGGTAAATATCTAAGTCCAAACAATAAGCATACTGCATGTTTAGTTAAGAGGGTTTGCAGTTTATCAATGTGTATTATTAGCTATACAACTCAAAGAGGTTTAATCAAACTATCTCATTTGTAAAGTGATTAAATCCAGCATTATCTATACAATTCAGAAAGGTTTAATTAAATTATCTCTCTCATTTGTAAGTGATTAAATCCAGCATTATCTATACAATTCAGAAAGGTTTAATTTAACTGTCTATCTCTTTTGTATGTGATGTTTTTGGCTGCTACTGTTTTTTCTTTCACTTTTAAATAAATGTATTACAAAGAAAAAGCTCTTAAAAATATTATTACTATTACTAAAAATAAAGTAATATTAATAACAATATTCCATTTCTGAAAGTACAATCCAGAGGTAAATAATAATGCTTCAAAAGCATGAAAGTGAAAATAAAATGTTTTGTTATCTAAAATGTAGGGTTCTGCTATTTTTTGAAAATTTATTAAAAATCATATATATGATTTGGTTTGCTCTGCCAATATTAATGTTTGTTTTCAAATGAGTCGATTCAACAATGAACCAGCACAAACAATAAAAGAATGAATAAGCAAATTTCACAAAACAGTTCTCTTTTTTTTTTTTTTTGCTTTTTCTAATTACCGCAATGAAAGTCTAACCTAGATTAATGGAATTTACCTGCAAAAGAAAAGTAAGTGAAAACACAACTATCTTTTCTCCGTCTATAAATAATAATATTTGATTATACTGAATATGTGTTACTTTGTGAAATCTGTTTTACTTTATTTTATTTTTTTTAACTTTATGTTTTCTCTTTCAGTATGTTAAAAAAAAAATATTGAAATGTATATAAGTCCACCTTCATGAAAGACTTAAATGATAACAAAGACATGATGAATTTGTAGAGTGTTGAGGTACTAAAAACATTCATTTCAGATAAAATATTCACTGATCATTACATCTTGCACACTGTTCCATCTGACATCCACAAAACTTAAAAGTATCTTAAGGTCTATAGACATCAGGTGGGAATTATTTCAGAAAACATTTCATTATCTACCATTGTACTCTAAATTTACCATTTTAAAAAATAGTTCAGTGCCTGATCCTCTAAATTTACCATGACATGCAAATATATATCAGTTTTATGTTTTTTTATTTTGTTTCCTTTCGAAATGTCTAAGTGACACTTTCTGATCAAATGATAAACTTTCCAATTTAGATGCAAAAGTTAAAAAGAAAAAAAATGTAATAGATTACATTTTAGTTCTATAAATGTTAAAAAATTCAACAATAACAAAATTAAAATTAAAAAAAACAAAGAATGTTGACTACTAATTGTCTCTTCACCCAAACAAGTTGGCTGACATCTATTATGTTCTCATTCTCTCAAGAACTAAAACAGTCAAATCAATATTCTACTTCTGACATCTGTACCTACATAATAACAAGTTGGCTGATGTCTATTGAGCACCATTATGTTCTCATTCACTCAAGAACTAAAACAGTCACATCAATATTCTACTTCTGACATCCGTACCTACATAATAACAAGGCCACATAAAATCTGTATCTTTATCACTGCCATTCACCCCTTCCCCCAGAGAACCTCAAAAGTTACTCCTTTATTTTGCAAGACCTTGTGAGACAGGGACAAAGAAAACTTTCAAATCTCACAAGTATGAAATTGCCCTTGGAACTGCATATGGTGGCTACAATACCCAGGGTGGCAGCCAAGCTAATTTCCATGGGCCAGATACTCCTGTCACTTGAGTGAGATTGAATCCTTGTCTTAAAAATGGAAGACTAAGAAGACTGGAGCATCATGGTTTTTATAACTATTTCTATGCTTTAAGAAAAAATCAGTTAACAAAAGTGTATATACAGTAATTTATTTTATCCAGTATTTGGACATAGAAGTCCTTTCCAAACCTAGAAATTTCTGAAAACTACTCTAATTTTCAACCTAACCACTGTGATTCTTGATAATATTTAAACTGAACCATTTATTATTAAATATCAAAATCATGCTGTAGGCTTTTCTCTGTGGATCTGATATATGTTAGACATGGGGAGATACACTGCATTTTACTGCTCAAAACTGTTTCAGTTCTAAATTCTCATCAACTCTGGAAACAGAATAATCAGATTACAGTTTCTCAACAATTTCCCACAAAAAAAATTCAAAAGTTTTTTATAAAAACAAGTACCCAAAATCAGATTAAATATTAAACAATATTTGTTACTGTTATTGTCCTGATGAAGGCTATTCGGTAAGTGGCTATTATTTAATACTTATCAGTTTATTATTAGTTATATGTATTGATAAAAAATATGTAGACCAAATTGTTTGCAAATAAACTTTGCCAGGTAACAGTTTTTCAATAGGAAAAAAGTATAACTCATAAGCTAATATGCAACATTGAAAGATACACGAAAGAAAGAAAAGTGTAAGACATGAACATTATTTGGGGGGGGGTTAAACTTTACGCACTCCATTGGTTATGTCGGACATCTTCTAAAGGAGGCCCTTCATTGTCCTCTAGAATGTTTGCTGGCAGAGAACTTACTTCATTGGATGGGTGCAAGGCACTTCCATTTATAGACATCTTGGCTGCTGTTATACACACACAGACATAAAAAATAAAAACTTAGCAGTTAACTTTTGTACAAGTGATAAACAGAAAAGTCACCAGGCACACAAAGAACGGCACTCAAATTACTATTCTGTACAAATGCAGTCAATAAGCATTTTATGAACACGCAGAAAAATGGAGTCCTCAGACATTGTGTTAAAATGTTTCTGGAAAGCATTTTTTATTTAAAATATCATTATATGGGTAATTTTCCCTATAATGGTTATCATTTATGAAAGGGGATTATGTCCCTGGATATTAAACATGGACAACAACAACAGTAAGCTGTATGGTTAAGATTTTAGTAAGTTATACGGTGTCAAATCTAACACTGAAATTGCTAATAATCATTTTAAATAATACTAATAATAATATTCAACCTAAATTAAACCAAATTAATTTTCTATCACTAAATCTGTGCCTCACGACACTCACTATTAAAATTCTCACATAACTCAAATGTCCAAGTGATCCCTTCTACTCCATTTAATAATTACAACCATTGACAAAGAATTCAAGATTAGCTGTTTCACTGTTTTTACTTAAGAATCTGATGTCACCACATTCTACAATGTCCTTTTAATTCATAACTTAAATTTAAATTATCTCCCTAATGCATATTTTTTCCCTAATTCATCTAATGGATGTCATGACATTATATATAAGTAAATATTTATCTAATAGCATATAAATTCTGGTATAACATTTCCTAAATGGCTAATCTACCTCAATTATGCATCTTAAATTCATTGTCGCCAACCAAATACTTCAATACAATAAGAAGTGGGTATCCATATTTGATCTGGTAGATATAATCTACAATGTTAATGTGTAAAAAATTATGCAAAATTAGAAAAAAATGTTGGCACTGAGAAGAACAAGCATTGGTATCTAATTTAATAGATGTAATCTACAAACTCTGCTAATGTGAGAAAATTTGGCAGCCAAGAAAAAATACTGTTGCTACAAGGAATGGAAACAGACTGCTGGTTTGAAGTTAAAATACTTTAAAAGTATTATAGTTACAAAGCCAGTATCCCAGTTTTTGTCACTGGGGGACTTTCTCATTTATGAAAGAGAAGTTTGCTAAAGCAAGGGTCAAAAGGAAAACATTGAAAATAATGTTTTTTAAAAACTTACTAAAATTCATAGGATGTCTTGCATTAATATTCTGCCCCATAGGAGTAGAAGACCTTCGACTTCCAACATTACCATATGGAGTTTCTGACTGTAACACAAAAATAGTATTCTTGTCTTAGTTATAACAAATCAAACTGATAAATATTAATTATTATTTCATGTTTTTGAAAGAGCACAAAATTCAAAATGTTAACAGTTTAGTTTCAAACAGAAAAAGTATCAAATAAGAAAACATGTATCAAAAAGTAGAAAAGTAGGAGTTACAAAATCACATGGTCTACTCTTGAAAGTCTCTCTCATTTCTGGCTCCATTGGGGTGAAGCACACAGTAGCAGTGTGCGTGCGTGCATTTATGTGTGATTCTCGTGTTCAACTTTGAATATAATTCAGTTGTTTCTAATTGAATAAGTTTTGATTTTTTTGTACAATTAAGTGTAATAAAGTTTTGTAACATACTATAACAAGAGTGCTGAAAACACAGTAAAAGTGTCTCTATGGCAACTAAGAAAAGACTAGAAAAAGGGAGAAACTCTGAATAGTCCAAGATTTTTAGAAATTCAAGGTGACTTAAGGCCATCAATTTATCAAGTGTAATTGTGTTTACCCTGAAGGCCTGAGTTGTGCTTGGCCTGTTCACTTCCATAGCATTATTGCTTCGTTCCCTTGAGCCTGATGAACGACTGTCTTTATTATCAATGGCACTGCTAGCTCTGTGGCCTGTACCATGGCGGCGTTGAGATGGCTATTATGCAATTTAACAAAAAGAAAAGTATCTTTCTTGAAAAAGCAAAGGTTAAGAGAGAATAATTTCAGAACTGATCAAAATATTGTAACAGCTGTTGTCTTTTGAACAAAATAGGGAAGAATTGTCTTTTAAATCCATACTCATGATTAAGTAAAACATTCAGAAAATTAAAAAGAATGTAAATTACAAGAATCTGCTTCACTGTGAATCTCAAGAAAAAACAAACAATTATACTGCATTATATTCAAAAGACAAAAGGGATAATCCGATATGTATTATTACTGTGAAATAAAAGTTCAATATATTAGAAATATTAATAAGAGAAATAGGCTATAATTTCATGAGATAAAGAAACTGAAGACTGGAAAAAGATTTAAGATTTACTGCTGTTTATTCCTAAAAAATGTAATAGAAATCATAAAGCTTTCTGATAGTGCTTTATAGGTGCTGTTTGATTAATTACAAAGTTACATTTCAAACTATAAATGAACAGACGTTGTTCTAGACATCAAAGATATGTAAGATTATACAATGTCAATATATTTCTATTTCCTTATCTTGACTATATTGCTTATATGGTCACAGTTTGTGCCAAAAACTTTAATCCTAACACACTTTAGTATGAAATTGAGAATCAAATCATTACATTATAGTGAACAATATTATGCACATTTTAAAAATATACATATAGTATAAATCTAAATTGGACAGTCACAACAATCAGACCCAATTCAAAAAGTGATAAAGGAAAAGTTATATGTTTTTTTGCTTTATTCTGGTAATTTATAAGGGATATAAATTTAAGAACCATAGTTTATAGCTCTAGCATCTAAAACTAATATGCTTTCATAGAAATACTATTTTTAAAAGGGGAAAAATGATTACTTTTCACTCATTTTGTGTTTTGTCATAAATGATGACAGAACACGGTATTTCTTTCATCTAAAGTGCAACAACTTAATAATTACTTCCAACATTTTTCAAACTGGAGAAAATGTACCTGGTTGGGGCTATGCTCCAATGGAGGTAAGGGGCTAGGTCGAGGGAAATTAGACGGAGGAGAAGATAAGCGATGCTGGCTTGTTGGCATTATCTGCTTCACGCTCAGTGCATCATATGGCCTTGGCCTCCTTGTGTCTTCCTGTAGAGGTAGCAATCAATTAGCAGAGTCAAACAACAAGCAACCCTGTGTATCATGACTTTATTAAGGCATGGACAGGATTTGTTAGCAAATTTTTACAAGAAACAAAATGATTTCTTGCATTTGACTAAAAACAGTAGTGTTTAAAAGAATAAAGACAACCCTAAGTGACCTACTGATGGAGTAAAGAAATTTTATTAGTAAATTTGAGAAGAAAAATTCGTATACTGTCATTTGATAAACAATCCTACAAATCATGAGTTTACTATTAGCAGAACTTTGAGAAGAGAAATTTGTATACTGTCATTTGATAAACAATCCTATAGGTCGTGAGTTAACTATTAGCAGAACTTTGAGAAGAAATATTCTTATACTGTCATTTGATAAACAATCCTACAAATCTTGAGTTAACTATTAGCAAAACTTTGAGAAGGTAAATTCTGATTCTTTTATTTGACTAAAGACAGTAAATGCTGAAAATAAATTCTAACTACATTTGGAATTCGTGAATCAGGAATTGGAGCCAGAAGGACTGCTCGGCCATGAAATTTGCGCTGCGTATTTATAACTGTTGATGGTCTACTGATCTTCTGAGCTGTTACCAGGGCAGGTGTGTTCAGAATCATGGGAGAATCTGAAGGTTCTGAGCTAAACGTATAAAGGCAAAGAATAAAAATTCATTAAATTTAAAACATTCTAACGTACTGGGTTTAAATCACACTGACAAATGGATTTAAATCAAAGTGACATGGCAGTTTTAAATCATAAGAAGAGTAAAAACTGAAAAATATATTTCTTAATGAGCACAAGACTGAACAAAAGAAATACATGCATAAATGTATGTATCAGCGTGTGTGAATTTATACTGGTGTATATGTATGGCCATGTACTAATATATTTTTTTATCAGTGTGTGTGAATTTATACTGGAATATATGTATGGCCATGTACCAAATCCAATAACAAAGTATAAATTCACACACACACTGATATAAAAATACTTTGTTATTGGATTTGGAGTTTTCTGAAGGTATTAGAGAGGGAGAGTTTTCAGTTCATTAGTTCCAAGTCTGTGTTTCTCCTGGATGATAAGATGATTTTTCAGATTGTTAGCTGTCTATTTCTTTAAGAATTAGATAAATTTGTTAGTTCTGTGTTGAATAAAAGTGACAGCCCCAATTTAATGTGCATCAATAAAATGTGCATAGCAGGAAATAAAATGAGATTACAGAAATGCATTGTAAACCCTAGCTATATGTTTAAAAGTCCATTCGGTAGTACACGTTCATAAAATAAAACCTTTGAAAAATACTCAGATGCACTCATCTGATTAGTTGGGAAACATTCAGCAAAATATTAACTAACCAAACTGATTTTTAGGGTATTTGTTTTAAGTCAAATATATACTGTGATTCAGTATCTATATTCTGCTATATCTTCCTCTGCACAGAGAAATGCTTAGAGCAGTTAAAAACAAATGTAGAATAGAAGCAGAAAGAAAACAGAAAAACAAAATAAGCTCTTACATTACTGAATTACGATTCTGTAGGGACATGCTTGTAACTTTTAACACTCCATCAAAAGAAATCGGGCCTTCATTTCCTTGAACTGTAAATGGCTGAAACAAAATACAATAGGTTTGATGTCAAAATCATATTACAATTTTCCAATGTAAAATTATACAATAACACTTGATTTGTACTAATTATAACACAAACAAATGTATGATTTTTTATAAAATAACACTTGAATTAATCACTAAAACTTTCTTCTTTTTATTTGTTTGTTGAAAAGTCAATAAATAAAAACAATAATTCTTTTTGTTTCAAAAATTATCTGCAACATCTTTGTATGATAATAAAATTTAGCACATTTACTAATACAAATGTGTGTTAAATTTCAGGTTATATTTGTTGATAACAAAGTCTCCAATGTTGTGTTAATTTGGCTTAGGTTTATATTAACCCTTTCAGTCTCAAGCATACTTGTACGCATATTTGACAGCTGTTTCATTCACAAGCTTAGAGACTATATATTTAAGAAAAGAGCTGGTTATTACTATAGTACGAATGTGTGACATGATCATATCGCATGAATAAAAATGGCTGTCCTTTTGTTGATGCATGGGTTATAATTGTTTTCATTTATTACAAGTGAATATTTTTTATATATTGTGATTTTTATTCTTCAAAGTGACTTCAAAGGAACAATGCTAAAGAATGTATTATTCAAATTTTGTTTAAAATAAGAGAAAAAGAAAAGTAATGATGACTGCTTTCAATGGAGTGAGATATAGAAAATTAGTGATAAATACATTTATTATAAGTTTGAATGGGATGATATAATTATGCGACTGTTTCAGAATGTATCTTAAGAATTGGGGGACTATGGTTGTAGACAACAGACATTAAATAGACTAATAAGTTCATGTGTGCACTGTTACTGTCATCATCTTACTACTCTTACAAGTGACAAACAAAATTCTTGATTTGATTGGGTGTAGGGAGCACTTCCGGCTTCAGCCGCTTTCGCGCTGGGTGAGGGGGTTGTGGGAGAAAGGGAGGGGGATATACAAAATTCTTGAAAAAATTATTAAAAAAATATACTATTTCAGCTACTGTTCTCCACTGGTGTTAAAAACTTATCACTAATTCATTAATATAGACTGCATTATTGTGCTACTGTTTCTTGCACTGTAAAGTAATCAAATAAATGCTACAATAATAATAAAAAAGTATAATACAATTATGTACGACTGATGAAAAATAAAGAAAATTATCCTTAAAACCACAAAAAAATGCATTCATTAAACAGCAGTTATCTCTCTTTCTACTGCAAATTAGCTACCCATAATGCACTGAAAGGGATAGGAAAATATTTGTATTTATATAATAATGGAATAATTGACTATATACTTATTATGTGCTGAAACAGAGTTTAAGCTTTCTGAATACAGTTTTGAAAATAGTTAATAGAGAATGCCTAGATGTGTTTATATACAGAGATTATGTTAGTATGTAAAAAACTATTATAAGCATTTGTTAATATGCAAACATTATTAAGTACACAATAGTATATATGTGTACACCAGTTTAAAATAATGCATTTAACGTAAAGTTGTAGCTCATATTATGAAAATATAATTTAGTTAGAACACCGGGTTTCAGCAAAAAACATTATGAAAGATGCATACCCGAGAAGGGCAGACAAAAGAGGACATCCTTAATGAAGGGGTTGGGGCATGTATATTTCCACTAGACAATCCTGCTCCGACTTTCTTAGGAACTGCAAATATTCAAAGGTCAGAAAATGACGGATGGTTAGGAAAGGAAAGGAATTAAAATGGAAAACATGTCCATTAAGTTTTAAATTATTCGATGCCACATAAATATAGGTAGAAAAAAAGAATAAATGTTAAATAATGAAATACATTTAATAAAAAATTACAAACATAAAGAATTTCCAGTTTTTAACAAAGGAAAACAAACAGTAGTAACTTACCACTTACTCATCATAACAAATCAATAATATTTAAACATCTCAGCCACTTCATAACAAATCAATAATATTTAAACATCTCAGCCACTTCATAACAAATCAATAATATTTAAACATCTCAGCCACTTCATAACAAATCAATAATATTTAAACATCTCAGCCACTTCATAACAAATCAATAATATTTAAATATCTCAGTCACATCATAATAAAACAATAATATTTAAACATCTCAGCCATAACAACAGGGAGTTTTAAATAATGTAATTGCACATGTAGTAAAATCTCTACCAATGTAATCCAACAAAATTTAAAAGTAAAACATCTTTCAATGGCAAACTGCACAAACTGATTATTCACACCTTATAGGAAATGACATTTATATATCTCATCAAGCACAAGGAGCAGGACTTCAATGATATTTACAAATCTCATCAAGCACAAGTAGCAAGACTTTCATCACATTTATATATCTCATCAAGACAAGTAGAAGGACTTCAATGACATGCATAGTAATATCTTCATCTATGTAATCCAACAAAATTTTATAGTTAAATATTTCTGAATATAAAAAATACCACTAAAATAATCAAAACATACTTCAATCATGTCAAAAGAAATATGCAAAACCAAACTGAACTTACCAACAATTTCTGAATCATATTTCTTTAATAGAATCCGCATCCATGACATTATCTAAAAATTAAAAAAATTACAAACATTAACATTAAAAAATAGTAACACATTCAAACAAAATAAATATATTCACATAAAAATAAACACATTACATGAAAATAAACACATTTACAACAAACATGAGCACAATCAATTAAAAATAAACAACACATAAAATAATATAATACTGCACTAATCTTATCTTTTCTTAAACTTCCAGTAATATAAGCTGGGGGAAAACCAAAACACCCACAGATAAAAATATTCAGTGAAAGTAAATGCTTTTAATTTGAATAAGACATATCTAATGGTCCTTACTAAGCAAGAGTTTTTAATCGAAGACCTGTAAATGGTTACTAACTTCACGCCATATAGTGTCAAAGACTGCACTGATTACACTGTCTTTTACACAAGCATTAGGAGTTATAGGAGGGTAGCCAATTCGCCGATGCCGAGGTGTTATCTGCTGTTTATGTTCCATGTTGTCCTCATATCTGAAAAAAAAATAATGAAAACTTAACAAAATTTTCTTTCTTTCCTCATAAATTTTACAGATCCTAAAATTTGCAATATTATGCCACATTATCATCACCGATTCAAGATGGCTGTAAAGTTTATATCCAGAAATGACTGTACTGAAAATGTAGCACAACTTAACAAGAAGGGCAGTATTGATATAATAAATGAAATTAATTATTGTATCTCACACTGTACACCCTCATTCCTTGTACCAGATAAGACGAGACACTAGTGATGTAGTTACATGTACATCTATCTCACGAGTCCAGTGTACCAAATAAATGTAATAAGTAGAGCAGCAAAGACAAGAGTGACTGCTAGTTAAGAAGGGGTCAAGTCTAAGTGCCCATGTTAATTTAAGATAAGTGTCCACATTAATTTAAGTCAACTGCCCATACTAGAACAAAATGGAATGGAGGAAGCTGGTTGTCAGGTCATCAGTGGTGTCCCAACGGTTGGCAAGACTAAGGGATAGATAGATAGACAGACAGACAGACAGACAGACAGTAGGTAGTTAGGTAGGTAGGTAGGTAGGTAGATAGATAGATAGATAGATAGATAGATAGATAGATAGATAGATAGATAGATAGATAGATAGATAGATAGATCATACTAGTTAAAGTGGCCATTCTATTTAAGTTTCAACAAACATCAACATTAGCTTAAGAAAAAACAAGTATCCATGCTGCTTTAAGTTAAAGAAAGTTCCACGATAATTAAGACAATGACAATGAAAACAAAAAACATACCCAACGTCTAATAAATATGGCAAATATTTTCAAGGAATTTTTCATGACTATTCAGGATAGAGTAAAACCAGCTTGTATTTATCCACAATGTCTAATACAGCCATCTAGAAATACTACTACAAACTATGGTAATGTTGCTAAAGCCCCAAATAATTTATAGGTATTATATATATTTTATAATACAAGGTTTATACTTATAACATAAGTATATTCAATTATTTAATGATATCAGCTGAGAAACAAATGATTCCTTTCTTTTTTTATGTATATGCCTGCAATTAGAGAAAGGCAAATTTTTAAATAAAATTTTTAAAAGTCAAAAGGAAACATAAAACAGCATTTTTAATCCAAGAAAATTTAGATAATAAAAGAAAATCTTGAGTGCTATGTAAATCTTGTGGTGCTGTGAATGGAATGAATGGCTGAAATCAAGAACATGCGCAAAAGCTGGGGTCAAATCTTTAGCAAATGTAAACACAAAACCAAACAACAGTAATTATAATCATAAATCTTGTTAATAGAGCATTAAATCAAGAGCTAGCTGAATTCAAGTTAAGAACCAGCAGAATTTAAGTTTCAGCATAATTCAAGCCAAGTTTCAGCTGCTCAGTAAAACCATCATTCAGCATCATGATGATCTATGATAATGGATGGACACTGTCTTAAAACAAAACTGGTTCACACATACAGATATATATTTCCCTTAATTTTAGTTTTGAGAGAGAGAAAATGGGCCAGGTGTACATATCCTATCCATTAAAGTTCAAATCACTGCATCTGTTTGAGTTCCATTTTGGGATTTTGCCCCTGCGCATGCACAACTGATCTTGATTTGATTAGTGGTGTGAGCATAACTGATTTCAATATGTGTAGGAATTATTTATCACACAGTAAGAGTGTATCTGCTTACATGTCCTTATAGTCAATTGCAATAATATCTTCATAAACCCCATCTTGAGCAAACACTTCTTCATGGAGGAAGTCATATTCATTGCTCCGACTAGAGGATGGCAGGTCATGGTTGACCGATACAAGTGCTGCTTCAGCTGGTACTCTTGATGCTTTGACCTTCCGCCCAGAAAGTGATAGTCTGCAGAAGAAATTCAACTAAACATTCAATAAGGCACTTTCAGTAGACAGTGCATAAGTAAGTCATATGGATTTTCTACACAATATTTGTGTTATTGCATGGAATATTAAATGCATTTTTAAATAAAATTTGTAATCTTTACATTATATGTACATAAAGACAGCTTTGGAAATGCCGATTTTTTTAAAAATTCTTTAAAAATACACATTGACTAAATGTGCTTGTACCAAATCCATTTCTTTTCTTTATAGTTTTACAATATAAAAAGCAGGACTGCATTATGTGTGTTAAAAAAAAAAAAACAATGTTACATGAAACTTCAAACTGCAGTACATTATACAAGGCAAAACTATAAGAAATGTTTAAACTACTGGCTTTCATCAGGGGAGAACAGTTATTAATAACCAAAACACAAACAAAGAAATGAGCAGGGTGTATTGATGTAGGATAAACCAATCTGACTTAGACAGCAGCTAATGTTAAAAATAGTTGCATCAGATCTGTATAGTAAGACCCATTCTAGTTTGTAACTAGAGATTGCACAACAAGAGATACATCATAAAAATATCACACAGTGTCTGACTCATCTAGTCAGCAGACATTATATTTCATACATAAAAGGAATTCAAAAACCTGTAAAATGCATGGTCTCAGTTACAAAACTCATACCTGACCATACATAAATCTAACAAGAAAACTGGCAATGCACCATTTATAGCATAACCTAGCAGATATAGCTGGTGTTGCCCAAGTAAAAAAACATAACTGAACTTTTAACAGATTTGACAGTTGAAAAAGAAATAATACTTGTTTAATTAGTTCTGTAAGACTATGTATAAGTATTTTTATTTAAAGACATATTATTTCATTAATGTTACTGAACACATATGTATAGCAGTAACATTGATGTGTCAGTGCAGATGACCACATAGGTAATCTTAAGGAAGACACTTGAGGGTGGGGTCTATGGGTGGGGACAGGTGACAGATTCTGGCATTTTTTATATTTACATATATTTACATGACCCAATAAAACTATCATCTGTCATTTGCGCATATCATCAGTCCAATTACCTGTATGGGAACATCACTCATAGCCCAAAATAGCTTAGCCTAAACTATATATTTACTCAAGAAATTGTCCACCAAATATACTTCAGACCCAACTTATCAAAAGTCTGTCCTTTGAAAAATTCAGTTTACAAATGTCCAATCTGCCAAAAATCCTAGGATGAAATGTCCATGTGCAAAATGTCCAGCAATTGCTGCAAAGTAAACTAGCCTAAGAGCTAAGTGCTCTAATTATACTAAACCACTAAAATATTAGAAGGCCACCTCCACCATCCAACACCTCTCCCCTCTATAAACAAGTTATTCTGTGGCCAGAGCTCTTTTGTCATTGAATAATCACCCAAGCTTTATCACACAATGCCTCATCCAGCCTTTTAACCAGGCCTGCTTTTATATGATAAGGGGTTGCCACTGAGCAAAATGAAATACATTCTTCTTGAGTTGTCTTTCTCGAGTTAAAAAATTCATTATCTGGGGGTTCTTTAGACTAAAATCCCAGTTCAGGCTTCAAAGCATGTCTAAAAGCTTCCTGTCATGAAGACGAATCTTTTGATGTATGACATGCTTGGTTAAAATGAGAGTTCTTAGGATTTATATCAGGCAGACAGACAAGCAGACGCTCATACAGATTTTCATCATTTACAATCTTTTACATGAACTGCTATCTACTATTTATATAACAATCCAACTTTTATGACTCACTTAAAATTCATGAAACTTAATAGTCCTAGATTACCTACTGTTGAATGCAGCTGTCATACAGAAAATATATCTGATTCTTCAACTGTTATCTTCTGTTTTGAAATCTCTTCTACTTACAAAACATATTGGTGGATGTATCAACATGACAGTGTGCTGAATCAAAATTTTTACTGATACATCAACTATTTTTAAAGGTGCTAAAATCTTTCAAATTTCATCTGCTTATTAATCTACAGAAATGAAGAAATAATAAATTAATGTTTAGCATTAGCAGTCATTTGTTGCTGTTTTATTGTGTTGTGTATATGTGGTAATCTATAACAGTCATGGAACAATATCTATGAAAGAATTCAATTAATCCAGCATTATATGACTTGTTACCTCTGTACCCCACTAATTCCCAACTATACAACTTGTTACCCTGCTACTGCCCAATGTACAACTTGTTACCTCTGTACCTTACTAATGCCCAATGTTGTACAACTTGCTACCTCTGTACCCTGCTAATACCCAATGTTGTACTTATTATCTCTGACCCTGCTAATCCCAACATTGTACAACTTGTTACCTCTGTACCCCATGAATACCCAGTACTGTTCAACTTGTTAATTATATACCCCACTAATGCCCATCACTGTACAACTTGTAAACTCTATTGAACAGAACAGCACTGTACATAAAACTAGTTATCTTTGTAATCTGCTAATGCCCAATACTACACAACTTGTTACCTCTGTCCCCTGCTAATGCCCAACATTGTACAACTTGCTACCTCTGTACCCTGCTAATACCCAATGTTGTACTTATTATCTCTGACCCTGCTAATCCCAACATTGTACAACTTGTTACCTCTGTACCCCATGAATACCGAATACTGTTCAACTTGTTAATTATATACCCCACTAATGCCCATCACTGTACAACTTGTAAACTCTATTGAACAGAACAGCACTGTACATAAAACTAGTTATCTTTGTAATCTGCTAATGCCCAATACCACACAACTTGTTACCTCTGTCCCCTGCTAATGCCCAACATTGTACAACTTGTTACCACTGTACCCCACTAATACCCACCACTGTACAACTTGTAAGGTATGTACCTCACTAATGCCCAGCACTTTACAACTTGTAAACTATGTACCTCACTAATGCCCAGCACTTTACAATTTATACTTGCCCCTGAGTATCTGAGCTGAAGGATAGGTCTGAAGTATCCAGGATTTCAGACTCTGCATTCTGTGTGGTGGTTGACGCTGGAGTTGTGGAGAGAAGTGGTGATACAAAATGAAAGACAGATTCCTGGGGTGCCAACAACTGAACACCAAGGACTCTGCAATAAGGAATGGGCAACAGCTCTTGAAAAGACACAATAAAAAATTCAAGCAAAATGTAAAAACAAAAAAAATACACCAGTACATCCCAAACAACAACAAACAAAATGTTGCAATTCATGTCTGAAGTATACCATAGAAAAGAATTTTAAATTCTTATTCATGTTTGAGCAATATTGTCAAGAACAAAAATGTAATCAGATCATGACTCTATGTAGTCAACTGATCTCTTTATTATAAGCTAAAATCACAAGAGTGTCTAAGGATATCTAATAAAGCAAGCAATTTTTTTTTTTTAATGAGGAAGAGCTTTTCCTTTAAACTAAACTACAGACTTTGTTTAAAGAGTGTCTTCAATATATATTCATTTGACACCAACTCAAAAGTCTTTCCAAACCCCCATTGGACAATAACGAAGAGTGGCATCTGCCACTAAACAGCAATACCTTAAATGGGGAAACAGTGCACTCCACTCTTGACACTCCTGATAAACGCTGGAAACAGCTTCTCTTGACCGTGGCCCCTCATACAACATGGATTCAAAATCCTCAAAGTGCTGGTGCACTGTGCTGGCAGCTTGCCGATCAAACTCCTTCATGGTTGAAAAAAATACACAAAGGCATAAGGTATGCAGACAGATATACAGACAGATAGATAGGTATGAGGGTAGATAAAGATAAATGGACAGTTGGATGGGCAGGCACCAAACAGGCAGAGAGACAGACAGACAGAGAGACAGAGAGACAGACAGGCAGACAGTGAGAGAGACAGACAAATAGATAGGTAGATAATGTAGACAATGAAGTATTATAATCATCCACACACATCTAGGGAGTAGCAAGAGGAATCCAAACTGCTGCGTTCAGTTGTATTGCCTGTAGTCCATCCCCCCTGGGACAGTGACAAGTTGCTCTGTGTCTCAGCATTAAGAGGTGAGGAACGCCCACTGCATGTAGGAGTGATTGAAGTCTGGTTGTTGAAACTGCAAACATACAAACTTGATATTATAAATGGAAGGCGTAATTACTAACTTACAAGTGACAGGCACAAATGTAGAATAAGTAGAGTAATGGCAATATGGTGGATGATTAAGAGTAGCTTGGTGGTGATAAGATGTTGCTACTGAATAGATAAAATGCTTATAGTATACTCATTTAACACATAACAATAAAAAAAAATGATTGGTTCATCCATACAAAAACGAGTCTGTTTGGAAGCTAGGCATTGTTTTCATAATTGGATTAAATTACAATGATTTATCAATAAAGCATTGTTTTCATAGCTGAATTAAACTATTCTGCAGACCTATCACAATAAAGCATTGTTTTCATAGCTGACTTAAACTATTCTGCAGACCTATTAATATGGCTGCAATAGGCAAAAATATCAATCAGCATTGTACATTAAATAAGAAATGAATTTTGATATTTATATCATGATACTTAACAATGTCAACACTACTACTACAAATAATAATCAGTAAAAAGTCAGTGAATTATAATGACTACGGCAAAAGACAGAGAAATATGGAATAAAATAGAGAGAAAAAAGAGGCATCAGTAAGTGGAGTGAGAAACTGCTTCATGGTCAATGTGTAGAATGATGGAACCATCCCAAGACAGTCAATATGTACACAACTGAGGAAGTTGGTTTAAAAATTAAAAAAATTAAAACAGTTGCATCTATCATACTGTTGCACAAGAACAGGAAATGAACAATGAAATCCCAACAGGTATATATCTTGAACATCTCCCAAATCCAAAAGGTGTACTTTTGGCATGAGAATGGATTAAAGTGAACAAAACTTATTCTATCCAACTATCAGTGGTACAGAAAACAAACACTAGTGGTAGAGAGAATACATCAGAAGTCTCAGTGAAGTAGCAAACATCTTTACACAGGAATCCATACAAGAATCAAAAGAACAGAAAGAGTATACAGACATCAGCCAGAAGTGACCACTGAAGCAGAAGTCAAATACTGTGGGACTATTAAACAAGAACAAGTCTAGCAGGATCGCAAACATCACCTCCATTGGGTATGTAATAATAGCAAAAGTTATACCAGCAGTATGCGCAACAGAGAACATAACATCTGAGCTGGAAGGTTATCAGCATCTGCATAAATTGCCAGGCAAATCCTAGGCAAATCCTCTGCTAAAACAGCACCCCTGAGAAATTCCCACACCATATATATATATATATATATAAAAGAGATATATATATATAAAAGTTTCATTCCTACCTTGCAGTTCAATGTAAGCTTGTATTTATATATATTGTGTATTTGTGTGCTTTCAATTATAGCTCAAGTTGTTTGACTTGATTCACTTATTCACACTGAAGATAAGAGTTTATGAAGTTTAATTATTGGAAATAAGTGTGAGAATGACTGCATGAGTGGTATGTGTG
Source organism: Sinotaia quadrata (assembly GCA_028829895.1). Taxonomy (NCBI): domain Eukaryota; kingdom Metazoa; phylum Mollusca; class Gastropoda; order Architaenioglossa; family Viviparidae; genus Sinotaia; species Sinotaia quadrata. Next base: position 9,094,732 of record CM054182.1, read on the forward strand.
AGAGGGTTAGAGTGTGTTCTCTGTGTGTGGTGTGTGTGCCTATGTGTGTGTGTGTGTGTGTGTGTGTGTGTGTGTGTGTGTGTGTGTGTGTGTGCAATTGTGATGGTTCATGTTGTTTAGCCTTTAATCATCATCTTTTGTCATCTATGAGCAATGAAAAAAATTATATTGATAGAGTGTTTTGGTAAGGGTGTTTGCACGCGCACGCATGTGTGTGTGTGTGTGTGTGTGTGTGTGTGTGTGTGTGTGTGTGTGTGTACAGTATTCAATTCCAGTCTTATTCTATGTGCAAGCATGTATCCAAGTGTTCTTATTAAAATTCAGTCCATTACCCTAACATATATTATGAAACAATCACATAGGCACAAAAACTATTTGCTCAGTAAATATGTTTTTATATTCAGACATCCTTCATGTTTTAACATCTCTTGGCTGTTCCTTCCCCAATGGCTTTTCTTTATTGGTTTGTTTGTTTGTTTTTTTGGAGGGAAGATTTATTTTTGTTGTTTTATTTGTTTGGTTTAGTTTGGTTTTTTTTTGAGGGGTAGGAGGGGTTATAGATAGTTATAGGCCTGGGAAAGTTAAATAATATTTCAGAACTATGACAGTTTTATAGTCAAGCATTAAATGTCTTTATCTCCAAACAACCCACTCCTTTTTTTAAGCTGCTACGAGAGTGTTCCGGTGAGTTATGATGCAATTTACCAATTGAAACCAATCATCTGCAAATAAAGCTGTCCAAAACACAACAGCACGAAAGCACCTTAAAATTGCAATCAATCCCTGCAACAAATATTTATGTGATTTGCGGCTTGTGGGAGGTTGGGGAGTTATATGATTGCTCTTTATTTTTTATTCATGCTATCTACCCATTCTTGTATTAAATACAACACAGTGGCAAGAGGATCATGGCAACGCCCACTAGACTTTAGGACAATATATCACTCTGGTCCAAGACCAATAAAGGAAAATAAGTGAAGTGCCCTTAGTAAACACAGGTTGAATATTTCATTCCAGACCAAGATCTATAATTGAAAAAATTATACAATAAAGTGAAAGTAATCCGGGTCAAATATTTTGCTCTATGCTAAGATCTATAAAAGAAAAATCATAGAATAAAGTGAAGCAAACTGCCCACTAGTAATCAAGATCAAAGTTCATTGTAGGCCAAGATCTATAAATTATAAAGGAATAAAGGAAGAAAACTCCCCACAGGTAATCTAGATCAAATATTTCATTCTGGGCCAGGATTAATAAAAATATAGAAAGTCAACATGCACTTAGTAATCTAAAATAAAAATTTTGCTTGGTGTCCAAACCTATAAAGGTAAAAAACACAATGCCAGACAACTACTCTTAGTAATCTAGGTCAAATTTGTCACTGGAACATAAAAGAAAATTTCCTAATGTCAGCAAAAGAAAAGCAGCAGTAATCTTGTTCAGTGTTTTAATGACATCTAGATGTAGTAATCTAAAAACTCTAAAAAGTCAATTGCTCTGAGTCATGTTTGTGTGTGTGTGTGTGTGTGTGTGTGTGTGTGTGTGTGAGAGAGAGAAAGAGAGAGAGAGAGAGAGAGAGATCAAGTAATAGAGCAATATACAACATATCCTATTATTAATATAGTGGTGCATGCAAAGGTAGTGTATACTGTTTCCTTTTTGGCTATTTTTCTTACTTTTATTGTTTGGTAATTACAGTTTGGGTGGAGATAAACCCAAGATCCTTAGGTTTCAATTCTAGTGCCTAAACCATGTGGCTACCCCGATTCCCACATGTATACTTAACATTTTTCCAAACAATGCACAATGCATAATCGTTGAAGTAGGAAATCTTTTACTTTGTAGGTGGCAGGATGGTAGCAATATAATGTCTCTCTTAACATTCGTGAGGGTTCCTCAAATGCCTATTCTCAATTAGGCCATAATTTTGTATACACACAAACAAACACACACACACACACACACACACACACACACACACACACACACACACACACACACTGATTAGACTATGTTAAGTTTCACTTAAGGCAATTTGTCAGTGTTGTATATGGAGAGCATGTTAAGTTTTACTAAGGCCATACTTTTTCAGTATTTTATTTTAGATATTAGGAAATAATTTTTCAGTATTTTATATATATACATTAAGCAAACAAAGCATGCATGTAATTCTTCAATGTTTTATATACAATGACCAATCATGGTAAGTTTCACTTAGAACATAATTTTTCAGCTTTTATATAATATATATATATAATACACAAATACATACAGCAACCAGAGCATGCCAAGTTTCACTTAGGACATATTTTTTAAAGGGGGTGGTGGTATATATATAGTGACCAGAGCAGCAAACTGCTCCAAGTACATTCCTTATGTACTGATCTATCCTCACTGTTTTACTGCCCTCAACTAATAGAAAGTTGGTTACAAGTTATCTTAGTGACCAAGTTATGTTATTCCATTCCTCAGGTTCGTGCACATTGATGTAATGAGCCGAACAACCTATGAATGCATTCCGATCCACTCACTGTAATTGTACAGAATTCTGATTTTCCACCGCATTCTTTTTCCCCCAAAATACCCAAAGATAAAGCGGCATATCAGAAACAATTGTAACAGCTTGAAATTATGAGAGACATACGTACGGCTTACCCTACTAAGAACATGCATTTTAAGTGTGCACATTTATAACAAGGACTTATAATAAGTACTCGTGAAGCTTAAGATCCCTTACGACCATCGATACGAAAACAGCTCCGTCAAATATGCAATCTACACTTAAGGCCGCGTGAGTCTTCTCTTTATCTTTTTCTTTGGTGTCAATACCTCTTTTTTTTTCTTTTCATAAAGTAGTCCCTACTTGTGCTGGCAAAGACGAAGTAAGAAAAAATAAATAAAAAAGTACTCAGTTATTAGTCATAATGCGAATATCTCGAGTGTAAAAGATTGTCATAAGTTGTTTATTTCACCACGAAACTGTAATCTTACATCAAACAACCTGTGGCAATGACAAAGGCAAAGACCTAAAAGAGCAGTGAGTTAGTTAAAACCTTGACTGCAAAGCCCTCGATCAAGTTGGAGGGACAGTCACTTCAGTATGACAACTGTCATTTTTAAACAAATACCAGTACGGATATGTTGGAAGGAAAATTTTAAACAATCTGATATTATCGGGCGGGAAGGAGCTCATCATGACTGAAGTTAGATCACAAATATTGCGGGTCAAAATATGGTGCAGCTTTACCTCGGGTCAAAATATGGTGTAGATTTACCCCGGATCAAAAGATGGTGCAGATTTACCCCGGATCAAAAGATGGTGCGGCTTTACCTCGGATCAAAAGATGGTGCAGCTTTACCTCGGATCAAAAGATGGTGCAGCTTTACCTCGGATCAAAAGATGGTGCAGCTTTACCGCGGATCAAAAGATCGTGCAGTTTTACTAAGGGTCAAAATATGGTGCAGCTTCACTGAGGGTCAAAATATAGTGCAGCTTCACTGAGGGTCAAAATATGGTGTAGCTTTACTGCAGGGCAAAATATGGTATATGAACCTACACCTGGGGATCAAATTGAGGGTAACACTATGGTGCAGTTTTACGAGTGTCAAAATATGGTGCAGCTTTACTGAGGGTCAAAATATGGTGCAGTTTTAAGGAAGGTCAAACTATGGTGTAGCTTTACAGCAGGTTGAAATATGGTAAGAAACCTTAGCGTGAGTCAAAATATGGCATAGCTTTATTGAGGGTCAAAATATGGTGTAGCTTTCCTGAGGGTCAAAATATGGTGTAACTTTCCTGAGGGTCAAATGATAGTGTAGCATTCCTGAGGGTCAAAATATGGTGCAGCTTTTCTGAGGGTCAAAAGATGATTGCTTTCTTGAGGGTCAAAATATGGTGTAATTACTGCGGGTATGCTGTAAATTTCAAACTACGAGCGAAATGTCTTCGACTGTCTTTCGTAAATATGTATATCGATCTACCCAAACATTCCTTCAACACATTTGCCATGTAGGTCTGTTGATAGATATATATATATATGCACAAAGACAATGCCCTCATGACCGGTACACAAAGGTGACAAAGAGAGTCAACTTGAGTTTTACGAGCCGTGAACTCGACAAGAATAAAGAAAACCAGTCTCGTTGAAAGCAAACGTCATCGACAAGCAATCGAGTGACGCAATATCGCCGTAGTTTCCACAGCAAACAAGAGAAACGCACCGGTAAAATGACAGTTACACTTTGACATCTAGACAGCAAGACGTTCGAACCACTCCTCCCTGAAAACCGACACAGCGATCATTGTCCGGTTAAATAACTAGCTCCAAGGACACGAGAAAACTCCAAACATCAGAAAGTTATTGCTCCAATCAACGTAGCTAGCGCAAACAACGCCACCGATTACAGTCAGATACGAGCAGAAAGGTGATGGGGTGGGGTGGGGTGGGAGGGTTTAGAAATGGAATGTTAAAGGACATAAATCGACTGTCGTACAACTAGGAGTTTAAAAATCTTAAAGCTCTAGATTCTAGAAGGAAGCAGTTCAAATTCTGGACGATCGCTATCGGCTGTCTTCGCGTTGTTGCAGCAATCCACAGCCCTAACGGCCTAACCAAAGACAGCGCTAGGGACGACTCAGTTATGGGAGACAATAGACACTGGTTTGGTTTTTTTTTTTTTTTTTTGTCACCTACCTGTCTGACTGCCTGGCACAAGTGTTAGCAACCTTTATGCTCCACCCCACGGTCCCACCTATTATAATTGTTTTAAAGTGTAAACGGCTGAAAGAACAAATGGCGGTCCTGTGCTGGACTCATGAAGTCACTCCGTTAACAAGTGGAGAGAAGGGGAGGAGAGGCCGTAGATGAGGATTTAAAATGGTGAGCGGGAAAAAGTTTGAAGTTAGTTAGATATGGTGGAGTTTCTCTTTCTCCGAAATTTTCCAGATTTAAGCGCCGACGTTTTGACCAATCCTGTCTAGAGTTTTTCAAAATTTTCGTTTTCATAGTTAGCCTACTGTTAATGAAGATGAAGGTGATTGAATGACGTCATATAGCGATGCAGTTATCGCCCCATCTTATCATATTTATAAAGATTTTTTTTTTAAGCTCACTCTTTCAAAAACTTCACAAAGTACTTTTTACTTCCGCTTCTTAAAATGTACTAAATTAATAATAAACAACTAACCTGAGATGTCATTCCATTTTTCTAAAAGTTATTTTTTACACGCACACCCGGTTTAAACGTGTATTTACTTTAGATTTGTCTTACAAAAAGTCGTGGAGTCTATTGTTTTTGGAGTCGAGTTGGGGCATTTTACCACGACCCCGACTCCGCAGACCTGGTTAATTATATTATCATTAGATCTCTCTTTTTCTACCCCCTTTTAATTTGTTTTCTTTCTTTCTTCTTCCTCACCCCCCCCCCCCCAATCTCTTTTACGCCTTGGACACTTTTTATTCCAGTATCTTATTCTATTGATGAGTTATTTTAAAGATTGTATGAAAAAAAAAAAAGTCACAGGAATAACACAGGGGAAAAAGTCACAGGAATAACAGGGAAAAAAGTCACAGGAATAACACAGGGGAAAAAGTCACAGGATAAATAACGTCATAATATATGTTAAGTATCAAGTCGTAATGTCAGTGTGTATGTGTTATACTATTTATTAACTGTAATTGAAGCAGGAAATGGCACGGAGGTTAGCTGCTCGCTCAAGATGTGCGTGGTTCAAATCCCGTTCAGGGTGAAAACCGGTACTAGTGAATGCGTTCATGCGTGCGTTTTGTCTTTGGTGTTTGCGAGCGTGTATTTTATATAACGAATAATGCATTCTAATTCATACATTTAGTTCTGTTTTAATTATTTTATATAACGAATAATGCATTCTAATTCATACATTTAGTTCTGTTTTAATTATTTTATATAACGAATAATGCATTCTAATTCATACATTTAGTTCTGTTTAATTATTTTATATACCGTATAAATGCATTCTAATTCATACATTTAGTTCTGTTTTAATTATTTTATATACCGTATAAATTCATTCTAATTCATACATTTAGTTCTGTTTTAATTATTTTATATACCGTATAAATTCATTCTAATTCATACATTTAGTTCTGTTTTAATTATTTTATATACCGTATAAATTCATTCTAATTCATACATTTAGTTCTGTTTTAATTATTTTATATACCGTATAAATTCATTCTAATTCATACATTTAGTTCCGTTTTAATTAATTTTAATTGAAAGTCCATACCTTGTTTGAGTAACAGTAAATGGAAGTAAGCGACGCTCAAAAGGATAGTGCTTCGATTCTCGCTCGGGGTTAAAGGTTATGTGTGATTTCTTGCTCGGGGTTAAATGTATGTGTGATTTCTTGCTCGGGGTTAAATGTATGTGTGATTTCTTGCTCGGGGTTAAATGTGTGTGTGATTTCTTGCTCGGGGTTAAATGTATGTGTGATTTCTTGCTCGGGGTTAAATGTATGTGTGATTTCTTGCTCGGGGTTAAATGTATGTGTGATTTCTTGCTCGGGGTTAAATGTGTGTGTGATTTCTTGCTCGGGGTTAAATGTGTGTGTGATTTCTTGCTCGGGGTTAAATGTGTGTGTGATTTCTTGCTCGGGGTTAAATGTATGTGTGATTTCTTGCTCGGGGTTAAATGTATGTGTGATTTCTTGCTCGGGGTTAAATGTATGTGTGATTTCTTGCTCGGGGTTAAATGTATGTGTGATTTCTTGCTCGGGGTTAAATGTATGTGTGATTTCTTGCTCGGGGTTAAATGTATGTGTGATTTCTTGCTCGGGGTTAAATGTATGTGTGATTTCTTGCTCGGGGTTAAATGTATGTGCGATTTCTTGCTCGGGGTTAAATGTATGTGCGATTTCTTGCTCGGGGTTAAATGTATGTGTGATTTCTTGCTCGGGGTTAAATGTATGTGTGATTTCTTGCTCGGGGTTAAATGTATGTGTGATTTCTTGCTCGGGGTTAAATGTATGTGTGATTTCTTGCTCGGGGTTAAATGTATGTGTGATTTCTTGCTCGGGGTTAAATGTATGTGTGATTTCTTGCTCGGGGTTAAATGTATGTGTGATTTCTTGCTCGGGGTTAAATGTATGTGTGATTTCTTGCTCGGGGTTAAATGTATGTGTGATTTGTATAGCGCTGATATATTATAATTCATATTAAAATTCACACATTTAATTATATGATTTATTCATACTTAGTTATGATGTTATGCTTGAAGTTCATAAACACGTATATTATGTTTCTGATCAGGATTAAAAATTTGAACTGTATTAGCTGTAAATATTAATAACGTTCTATTGTTCTCGTTCTAGTCGGCAATTTTAAAGTTTAAATATGGTATTAATTGATCAAAACGGTCTATCTGTAAGTTCTAATAAACTATAAATTTGAACGGCATCCAATATTAATAAAACTCACCTACCATACAACTAACTATTTAAAACTATTAATACTGCATTGAATGCAACAACCATGTGATTGCATTGGTGTCTTATTGTATATTTAATTTCGTTTAGTTCCCAAAATTATTGCATAATATTAAAATAAACATTTAAACTAATTTAACTTTATGATGTGATTTTTCTCCTGATATAAAAAAATGCAAACTTATTTTTTAAATGGTTACTTTTAGATTTATCTATTAATTTATTTATGTGATACTCATACTTGTATAGATGTGATTTGTAAAAAAATGGGTCTGATTTTCAGATTTTTTCAAGTGGCTTTTCTCCTTTGAATTTTTCGGTAGTAAATAAAGTTCTCTATAATACTGGTATCTTTTTGCCCAAGTCTGCCTCTGATCTCTCCGACACAACTCACATAGTAAACAAAATTTTAAAAATAGCTACATTAAAATAATTTTGATTTAAAGCAAGGCAATTTGCAGTGTTGTACTAGTTTAGTGATAACACGTCACACGACTATAAACAGCATATACATACACATATTTTCATCAAGTCAGATATGAGGGTACTGCGTTATTTTTCATCAAGTCAAAAATGAGGGCACTGTACTGTTTTTCATCTAGTCAAATATGAGGGTACTTGTAACACTCGAAACGCAAATAGCTTAAGTGATAATCAATTATTATAGTTGTTCTTAAATTTATTTAATTTCTTGAATTTTATTTTAAAAAATGTTCACTACTCTTGACTACTGGATGGACCAGTCTGACCAGTGAACCTCATGAAAGTTGTACAATTCCTATTAACGATTATTTGTGTTCTCTCTCTCTCTCTCTCTCTCTCTCTCTCTCTCTCTCTCTCTCTCTCTCTCTCTCTCTCTCTCTCTCTCTCTCCTCTCTCCCTCCCTCCTCTCTCCCTCCCTGTTTACGATATTACCTAGGCAAAAACTAAACACGACTGGTTGCTAACAGAAGTCACTTCTAACCAACAGGCCCTCAATCCCAGTCACTGAGTAATGCCTTTCGTCTTAGGACAACTTAACGCAGGCGAGGTTTCTTGTGTGTCTGTCTGTGTGTGGAGCTTGCGGGTTTGTGTGAGTGTGTGTTTCTGTTAGCAAACTCACTGCGGTTCATGTCGTAAGTTACGACAGTCTTGACACATCTAGCAGGATTATCAGATATGCATTCAACTACAGGTAAAAGACCGACATCTAGCAGGATTATCAGATATGCATTCAACTACAGGTAAAAGACCGACATCTAGCAGGATTATCAGATATGCATTCAACTACAGGTAAAAGACCGACATTTTACTGATTGCCATATAAAAAGACAGTGTATACTTTGCGCGCGCGCGTGTGTGTATGTAAATTTATGAGCGCAGCTACTGCGTACATGCGTGTGTGTGTGCGTGTGTGCGTGCGTGCGTGTGTAAGTAAATTTAGGTGGGAATGTGAAAAGGAGAATTTTTTTTTTTGCGCATGTATAAGCATGGTAAACAAAAATGACAGATGATGAGTAGGGTTGAGGTAGACAGATCGACAAACACACAGACAGACAAACAGACGGACAGTGAGACAGTTAGCTAGATAAACAGGTTCAACGAGCGATAGAAAAATAGATTTGCTACACTTTAAACGGCTGCCAACTTGAGTTAATAAAATGTCTACTTTTGGACCAGTCTTTGCTAATTAGACACTTTAAACGGCTGCCAACTTGAGTTAATAAAATGTCTACTTTTGGACCAGTCTTTGCTAATTAGACACTTTAAACGGCTGCCAACTTGAGTTAATAAAATGTCTACTTTTGGACCAGTCTTTGCTAATTATACACTTTACAAACCAAAGTGCAAGCTTTAAAGGCTAAACAATGTGCGCAATCGCAAGCGCTATTTTGCCGCTGTTCCAGTGACACAAAATCCAGTAGGATAGATATGTCACCATCATGCACGGGTTTCGTGCTGTTGTGTGCGCGCAAAATGAGCAGCGCAAGTTTCAACCATTAAAACTTTCACACCCACCTTCGTGCGCGCGCGCGTGTGTGTGCGTGAGTGTGCATGAGTGCGTGTGCGTGTGTGCGCTGACGTAAGGTAAGGAGGCGAGATGGGGTGGTGGAACAAGAAAGATAGAGACATCCCGTTAAGTCGAGCCCGCCTCCGTTACAATGGAGTCTCGCCTTATGTCTGGCATGACTAAATTAAATATTCTATCTGCAATCTTTCAGCTAAAAAAACACGTAAATGACTTCGTTATTTGTTTTGTTACCGGCAGGCACAATGAAACACTTGTTGCCAATAGGGGATTTTTCGCTGTCATATCGAATGGCTGAATCACATCTTTGAACTTTGCTTCATGTCGTAGTGCCTTCGTGTGACAATAACATTATAAGTCGTCCCTTTGGGAGAAATAATAACTATCTACTCCATCAACATCATTCATGTGGCTTCAACTGTATCTCCATGTGGCTTTCGCTGTATCTCCATCGACATAATTCACGTGGCTTCAACTGTATCTCCATGTAGCTTTCGCTGTATCTCCATCGACATAATTCATGTGGCTTCAACTGTATCTCCATGTGGCTTTCGCTGTATCTCCATCGACATAATTCACGTGGCTTCAACTGTATCTCCATGTGGCTTTCGCTGTATCTCCATCGACATAATTCATGTGGCTTCAACTGTATCTCCATGTGGCTTTCGCTGTATCTCCATCGACATAATTCACGTGGCCTCAACTATATCTCCATTGTCATAATTAATTTGTTTTAACTGTCAACATTGTCTTAATTCGTATGGTTTTAACTGCATCTGTAAATCTACTGGTTTACTATCAACAAAATATTAAAACTGCTTTATTAACTAGAAAACATTAACTGATTATTAACAATGAAACTGTTAACTGCTTTAATAAGAGAAACATTTAAGCTCCTCTATTAATAAGACAATTGTTCGCACATTTTACTAATAAAAGGGATAACCGATAACTTTAGTCGCTTTTTTTAGTTAACAAATAGTAATGACTTCCTTACTACTGTGTAAAAACTTAATAAAAATAGAATAAAAACTTTATTTATGACTTAACAAAACTGTTTAAATTCAAAAGTTCTAATGAAATTAAGAAGTAATGTGCATTGATTAGTACAACCTAATTTAACAGAGTTTAAAAAAACAACTGATATGAGTTAGAACAAGCTAACTGATCAGGGTTAGAACCAAGTAACTGATTGGAGCTAGAACAAGTTAACTGATCAGGGTTAGAACAGACGAAGTGGTATGAGTTAGAATAAACGAACTAATATGGGTTACTGCAAATTTATCAGGGTTTGAACAAACTAAGTGATCGGGGTTAGAAAAGTAAATGATATGAGTTAGAAGAATGGAACGGATATAGGTTAGAACAATGGAACTAATCGGGGTTAACAAAAGAACTGATATAGGTTAGAACAATGGAACTAATCGGGGTTAATAAAAGAACTGATATAGGTTAGAACAATGGAACTAATCGGGGTTAACAAAAGAACTGATATAGGTTAGAACAATGGAACTGATAGGGGTTAGAACAAAAGAACTGATATAGGTTAGAACAATGGAACTGATAGGGGTTAGAACAAAAGAAATGATATAGGTTAGAACAATGTAACTGATCGGGGTTAGAACAAAAGAACTTATATAGGTTAGAACAATGGAACTGATCGGGGTTAGAACAAAAGAACTGATACAGGTTAGAACAATGGAACTGATCGGGGTTAGAACAAAAGAACTGATTAGGGTTGGAATAAAGTAAATGAAACGGGTTAGAACAAGCGAACTAATATGGCTAGAGTAAGCGATCTGAGAACAAACAAGTGATCTTAGTTTAAACTAACTACATGTAATCTGAATTTGAAATAAAGTAATTGGAAGATTAGAACAAACAACTGATCTGAGTTAGAACAAAGTAAATGATATGGGCATGAACAAACTGATCTAAATTAGAACAAACTAACTGCTCTGGATTTAAAGAGAAGGGGGAAGGGAGAGAATAAACGGCCGGACTCTAGGATGCATACATAGTATCCCGATATTTCTGTCATTCAAGTGAGAATGCGAACTATGCGTATTACCGCACAAAGCTTTTCAGCGCGCCCTCACAGCATACTGCTAACGAATTTGACGCGCATACCTTGGGATCAGATTTGTCCACTGCCATAGGACAGCGGAGTGCTGGGCTGGGCTGCATGTGATAATCAATCGATACCCGTGCAGCGAACACAAAACAGCCACAATGATACGTGCTCCCCCCACCCCACCCCTACGCTGAGTGTCAACTTCCAAGACGGTCGCCTGACGCCAAAGAACGGGGTTGGGCTGGAGATTAACATCATGGCCGAATGCTCTGGGGTCTGCGTATACGAGAGAGTGACGATACTAACCTCGTGATGGCATTGCTCACGGTGGCGGCAAATTCCACAGGCACGACCTCTTGGTCCGCTGGCTCGGGCAACGGGGTGTCCAGGAGAGTAGTCCGTTGCAGTGCCTTCCTGCAAAAAATAAATAAATAAATATGTTAAATTTGTTTTGTTGTGCATGTAAAGATATCCAAAGTCTATAGTTTTGGGTTGTTTTTTTTAAATAAAAATCCGCCTAAAATTCATTTAACACCACATGACGACAAAAGTAAGCCCTTCAGATTACAGCCGAGAAGTGTCGTAGAGGGCTAAAGTCAAAGGTTAACAAACACAAAAAGTCATATAGTTTTGGGTTGTTTTTTTTAAATAAAAATCCGCATAAAATTCATTTAACACCATATGACGACAAAAGTAAGCCCTTCAGATTACAGCCGAGAAGTGTCGTAGAGGGCTAAAGTAAAAGATTAACAAACACAAAAAGAAGTGACGTAGAGGGCTAAAGTCAAAGATTAACAAACACAAAAAGAAGTGACGTAGAGGGCTAAAGTCAAAGGTTAACAAACACAAAAAGCAAACTAATGTGGGAGGGGCGGGGCAACGTGGAGGTGACTGTGTTGGGGCAGGGGTGGGTGGTTAGGTAAAAATGATCATTTTGAACTACAATGGTTGTCTGTTTTATTATTAGTGTGTGTATTGCTTGTCTGCAGACAACAAAGACGCACATACACATACACACATCCTGCGCACACACACACACGCACACCTCTGTGATTCAAAGAAAACAAATATTTATTATGCTTTTCTCTGTTTATAAAAGATCAACTATTTAAACTGTTCAGCCGAAAAAGCAAAATACTATCGTTGAAACCCCCAAGGTGGTAGACTTGGCTGGGCGAGATGATTCTATCTTAAACATTTAGCCGTCTGAAATTAACAGCAGAACAGACTGCACACAAGGCGCAACTGTTCATCATGACAAGTGGCGTGTAAACAGATGAAATCATCACCATGACAACCGGTGTGTAAACAAATGACAAAAATACACTAAGAAAAGTGGTGTGTAAACAATGATTATTTCACTATGGTAAAATCAGTGTCTACATAGAACAATGTACACTATGGCAAGTGGTGTGTAAGCAAAGGTTATCGCACAATGGTAAAACCAGTGTCTACTGAGAACAATGTACATTATGGCAAGTGGTGTGTAAACAAGGATTATTTCACTATTGTGAAGTCAGTATCTGCACAGAACTATGATTCAAGGGACTTTGCATGTAACAGTGCTTTCAATCTTCCCACATTAAATATCACCAGTTCATCCATCATGTCTATTCTCTTTATTTTATCAACTGTCTATACTTGTCTAGGTGTGATTGAGTGTGACTGGGAGGGGGTGGATGCAAGTCTGTACATGTCTATCAATCTGTCTGGTGAGTGACCAGTCACGTTGCTTTGTTGTAGGTGCAAGTGGAGTAAATGTAATACATGGGATCAACATGTACAGTTACATCCACCCAAACATACATTGTAACAAACAGTATACCCACACATACACAAGCAAAAAACATTAAATGGCCTGTGGCATGTTCAAACGCAGAGCAAAGAGGGCAATACGATATGCAGCACGCTACATATCTTGAGTTCTACTGTGTACTGGGATCTTTAATTAGCCTTCTTTAGTAGTGGTTAGTAGTAGAAGGATATAATGTTTTGTACATAATATGCTGCGATCTTCTTTTCTTTTTATTTTCTTTCTTTGGAGGACACGTCCTGTTTCTCTAAGTAACAGGCCACAACAGAAATGCGAATTCCTTTGGAAATTTTCTTGTTGCGACCAATCAATATGTCAAAACGAAAGGCAATTGTTTTGTTTTGTTATTTAGAAAAAAATCGCTGAGGGGAGAAGAGGAGTATGGGGGGTTGGGGCCGCAGGAACATCACAATTTTGTAAATGGAATATGCATTTCTTAGAATGTGATGTGTCTGTAGTCGCATATTTAGCGCGCACGTGTGTGCCTTTCTTACGCACGCAAAAATAATGACCGCCTGGAATCAGTGAAATATGACGCAAAGTAGCCCATTAACACCACCAACACCACCCACACCACTCGTGGAGTCCACGTGGCATTCCATTACAAAGAGCCTGAAGCAAGAAGAAATGCGAATCATCAAAACACATTTTGTTTCCAAATCGATAAGACACATACACACAGGCACGCGCGCGCTATGTCCGGTGACTGAAAATAATGGCCTGGCCGCCTGAAGAGAGAAAGCTGGTGTCAGTTATGCAAGACCGCACTGCAAAAATTCCACCCGATCTATTATTGCGCGTGCAAAGGGCACTTCATTTCCCAAACAATGTGAAATTTGAGATCGATAATTGCTGCAGTGCCAACAGTTCTTCCTTTCTGTTGATTGGTTGGTTATTTTTCATCTTAACACTGCTGTTTAAATGAGTTACCTTCCTTCACTGACCTTTCAAATCTTTATGTGTGGAGGTGGTGGTGGTGTATGCGTGTGGAGGGGTGAAGGTAGTTTTAATGTCCTGGAGTAGTGAGTTGTGGGTCCTGGAGTGGGATTTTAATGTCTTTGTTTCGGAGTGGGTGTTCCAATATGTTTTTGTATCCTAATTAATTTTGTACTTGAGTGAGATTTTTGTGTTCTAATGTAGTTTTGTGTCCTAGGGTGGGTTTTTGTTGTTATACTGAATTTTTATGTAAGGGAATGAAGTTTTCTGTTAATGATAGTATTGTGTCCTGTGGTAGATTTCGATGCCATGAAGCAATCTCTTTGCTCTGAAATGGTGTGTGTGTGTTCACTTACAGCTTCTATCTCTTGAAGAAGTCTTCGTGACTTAGGTTTTTTTTTTAAATGCTGAAGTACTTTTTTTTATGACATGGTAATTTGGATGTCCTGAAACAATTGGGATTTTGTCTTTTGCCATAGAACAGTATTTATGTCTTAAGGCAGTTTCTTTTGCCTTAATAAAATTTATCTCCTAAGTAGTGTATTTGTTTATTGTAAGTCCTGTATATTTGTCTAGTGTATTTGTTTATTTTAAGTCCTGGAATTTGCTGTGAAGTGTAGATTTTGTTATCAGATAGTTTTTGTGTCTCGACGTATTTTTTGTGTTCTGAGGAAACGTGTCTTAAAATAGTTTGTGTCCAGACGTACATTTTGTGTGTGTGTTCTGAGGAAACGTGTCTTAGAATAGTTTGTGTCCAGACGTACATTTTTTGTATTCTGAGGAAACGATGTGTCCTAGAGTAATTTTACGTCCTGCGGCCAGTTTTGTGTGCTGAGGTAATATTGTGTCAGGAGCAGTTTTTGTTTCCTGTGGTAATATTATGTCAGGGATACTTTTTTGTTTTCTATGGTAATATTATGTCAGGAGTAGTTTTTATTTCCTATGGCAATAGTATATCAGGGGTAATGTTGTTTCCTATGGTAGGAAGAAGTTGTTGGGGAATGTTGATATCTTAATTAAATGTTTCGCGTGACTGTGTCCTAGGATAGTATATATGATTATTTCAGTGTTCTAAGAGAGTCTGATTGTCCATGAGTGACTTTGGTACTTTTGTATAATAAAATAGTCTTTTTGCCTGGGTAACGTCTTCGATTTCTGTCTGGAATAAAATTTGTGCCCTAGCAGTGTCTTCGTACTTCTGTCTGTAATAAAATGTTTGCAATGGTAACGCCCTCGTGTTTCTGTCTGTAGTAAAATGTTTGCCATGGTAACGCCCTCGTGTTTCTGTCTGTAGTAAAATGTTTGCCATGGTAACGCCCTCGTGTTTCTGTCTGGAAGTAAGCATGTTCACGTGCCAATCAGTCTTATTCATTGAAACTTGGTTCACGGACCCACCTAACTAGGTTGCCCACAAAGTAAAACGAAATAACTTTAAAAATAAATTTAAGCATCAGAGAGAGCTCAGGCTCCTACGCACAAGATACTCCAAAGAATTCGGGACAGGTGTCACCATTGAAAGAATTCGGGACAGGTGTCACCACTAAAAGCCACTCAAACAAGGACTCAACCCCAGCACTAGTACCAACTTGGCCACGGTCACCACGCGACCCTTCTCAAACCAGAGTCGAAGTTAACAAATCCTCTCAGCGAGAAGGAAAGACACTAAAGAAGCCACGCCCACTGATGAAGACTCGGGGGGGAGGGGGGGAACACGCGATGAACCAAGGAACCACTGCCACATGCCTGCACCATTTGCTGGGGTGGGTGGGTGGAGAGATGTTGTCGTCATTGTTTATGCTCCATCGATTTTTTTATTTGTTGGTAGTTGTGGTGGTCTTTGTTTCTGACACTGCTACTCCAACGGGACCACGGAATTCCCCTGCCGTTCTCACTACGCATACATTTCTTGTTTCCATAATCGGATCCGCTAAAAGAGGGCTGGCAGTAGACGGCAGGCTTTGCTGTGCCTCCAGCGAGTAATTAGCCCGCGCCAATTCTCTGACTATGAAAGCTGATTGTTTCTTGCCCGTGGAAATCTGAGGTGACCGAACGCCACGATTAACCCGTCAATGGCCAAGAAAGTTACAGAACGGCTTCTTGTGTCAGTTCGCGTAGTCATAAATTATCTCCAAAATCAATTTTCATTACAGCCACTTTCAGCGTTGGAGAATTTTTTTTAAAATATATTATTTCCAATTATTTTTAAACAGACGAAATAATAATAATAAAACCGCGTCATTTAATTTTTTTTTAAATCATAATAATGCGTTAATAATTTTTTCGAAAGTTACTTCTGCGATTTCTAACACTTTTGCCTGAAAATAGTTCACAAGTAGTCTTAATCCAGAAACAATAAAGAAAATAATTGCTTCCTTGGGATTGCTAGAAAACTACAGCAAAGATAAAAAATTAATATGTGCAGAGGTAATTCTGATGTCGGTAGAACTCCAACCACGCAGGCTCTCTGGGTACAAAAAAAAAAAACAAAAAAAAAAACGGTGTGCAATTAGTCCACGCAAAGTTGCCACCGTTAGACATTTTGCCAGCCATGATATATAATTAAAAATCACACTGAACAGGCAGCTTGGCGGTCGGCTGGTTTCAAAGAGTTACTGCCCCTTAGAAGTGGGATTGCCTAGAAGTCCTAGCTTCACAAGTGAACGGATTTTTAAAGAGGTGCTGACTTAAGAATTAGGATGACTTCCCTTTATAGTGGGTGATCGCAAATGAAATTTTAAAAGGTGTTGTCTTTACAAACAGTGAACACAAACGGACTTTAAAGACAGAGGACCTCTGGGATGGAATTGGGATGACCTCACTTCACAGGCAGTGAACGCTAAAAGGGTGAGGAAATGGAGATTTCCATGAGGCAAACCCAGCCAGTGGTTAAAAGTAGTGAGTGTCAAATGCATGTACTGGTTTGCGGATGCACACACCTAAATAACAGTGTGGACGACTGCATAAAGTTACATCGTTTCAGATGAAAAAGTGGAAAAGCTAAGTGGTTTATATCAATCCTAATTACCTCCTTGTTATGGGATCTACTAAATGGATAAAAGTAGTAAACTAAACATTTTGACCTATTCAATCAATCCTAACTACCTCCTTGTTATGGGATCTACTAAATGGATAAAAGTAGTAAACTAAACATTTTGACCTATTCAATCAATCCTAACTACCTCCTTGTTATGGGACCTACTAAATGGATAAAAGTAGTAAACTAAAAATTTTGACCTATTCAAACTGCAATTGATCCACTCGACATGTCCTTTGGAAATTCAATGTTAAAAGCTGTTTGAAAGTTGTCCAATCACGCCGCTGGTGTCTCATCCAACGACGAAGAAAACCTCTGATCAGCACGTGTAACGGGACAACGAAAGAACGAATATCTGTTTCCTACCTGACCCAAATGACTGAAGAGGTGGTTGAAAGACAGATGCTGTTCTCTACCTAACCCAAATGACTGAAGAGGTGGTTGAAAGACAGATGTTGTTCTCTACCTAACCTAAATGACTGAAGACGTGGTTGAAAGACAGATGTTGCTCTCTACCTAACCCAAATGACTGAAGGGATGGTTGAAGGACGAACACTATTTCCTACCTAACCCAAATGACCGAATGGATGGTTGAAGGATGAACGCTATGTTTATTTCCTACCTGACCCAAATGACTGAAGGATGTTGAAGGACGAACACCGTGTCTATTTCTTACCTGACCCAATTTAAACGTCCGCAAAAAACACAGATTATCTGGGGGAGGGAGGGGTGTTGTTTAGCAAAGCACTAGAGATTCAGTTTCGAGCAATCCCATAAAAGCCTGTATTTTCGGGCAAGCAAAGCAATCGGACATAAAAATATCTGTTCCACCTCTTCGACAGACAGATTTTTAAAAAAATAAGATGCGTTTCACATTGAGGTGTATTATCATTATTTAATTATTTTACATATAAATAATACTGTTACCAGTTGTTATAAATGAATGTGTGAGTTGCAACACCAGACATTAATATAATTCGACAAGTCTTCAGTGTACATTCATTGCACGGAACTTCCTTCTATTGCGCAATGTATTTAATGTGCAGGCGGATCGTTTCCCCCCCCCCCCCCCAGCCTGAAGCAATGTCGACTCAACCCTCTCGGCATGTCTTTTTTAATTATTATTCTATTAAATCGAATTCACAAAGCAAATGTCAAGTCAACCTACTCAGCATATTTTGTTGAGTCTTTTAGAAATTCTATTAAATTCAATGCACAAAACAATGTCAAGTCAACCTACTCGGAATATTCTGTTGGGCCATTTTGAAATTCTATTAAATCCAATTCACAAAGCAAATGTCAAGTCAACCTACTCCGTATATTTTGTTTGGGTCTTTTAGAAATTCTATTAAATTCAATGCAGGAAGCAAAGTCCAAGTACAAGTCAATGTTTTCAGTTACGTTAGCTTTTTCGGTGGGTACAAGAGTGATATATTTTAGAAGGGAGTACTGTTAGATGTGACAGGTAAAGACATGGAAGGGAGGGATTAAAATGTCCCTACATAAGTGATATGCTTTATGGACAGCTCCTTTTGGAGAATCTGCTCACAACAGATATTATTTTTTTCATAAAGGGTGCTTTTGCTGTGCTCAAAAGAAAGTGGTTAGATGGGGTAGGTCAAACTTTAAAATGTGTGCGCGATTATAAACAAGTACGAATACACTGCCACACACACTTTACACACACGGTTAATGTCACACAATTATCTTGCCACAAGCAATTCTGGAGTTATTTCCCTAGATGAAAGGGCTCCCGAATGAGACCCCGTCCCGCACACAACAGGCCGCGTACATACTGAACGTGAAAAAGAAGGCTCTTGATACTGTGGTCATTTTTTTGTCACATCGAACATTCTGAGATCCCTGGGACCAGTTGCAGGCTAAGTACAGTGACTGATTTGGAATATATTCTATGTGCATTTGGGAAACAAGGTGAAAACGGATCAGCAGGACACACACACACACAAAAAAAAACACAGATGTTCCTG
Source organism: Sinotaia quadrata (assembly GCA_028829895.1). Classification (NCBI taxonomy): domain Eukaryota; kingdom Metazoa; phylum Mollusca; class Gastropoda; order Architaenioglossa; family Viviparidae; genus Sinotaia; species Sinotaia quadrata. Next base: position 9,114,050 of record CM054182.1, read on the forward strand.
ACTAGTGTCTCAACAGCCTGGACAAAATAATTTAATTGGTAGTCTCTGCATACTGTTCCTGATGACTGCCATTATGCAGCGTGTAACAAATACGCAGCATGGTCGTCAAACATTGACTGGTATGAGAGGCCGTGCGGATGGCGGGTTGACAAGTCATGAACTTGAATCATGATGCCAGACCACGAAATGTGATATGCATTTAAGAGGGGGGGGGGGGTAAATCGCTCTGAAAGGCCAAGAAAGTGGACCTAGAGGCAGGAAATTTCTCCCGTTATCTTCGCTTTCCAGCGCAATTCAATATTTCGCTCATTAGCGCTGGCTCCATTAAAAAAAAATAAAAATAATAACAAAATGACGGTAAACAATAGCAAAATCTATACTGCAAAGTGCCACATAATTTGCTCCTCGTCTACTTCGAAGGGAATGATACTAAAAGTTATTGCATAATGTGACGTCAATGCCACCCTAATTCATGGTTTTGATTATTATTATTTATTAATCATCCATAACTAATTACAAGTGATGAGAATGTTAATTAATGTTATTAATAATTCTTCAGAAGACACCAAATCTCTCTCACTTGGCGGATATGCGGGCGCTGTAAATGTTTTCTCTCTTCCACAACATCAAAGATAAACATTTATCGTCACACAGTATTTCCGTAGGTGGAAAACTTCTTACTAAAGGAGAAGACAAATATGTCTTTAATCTATATTTGGTAAGCCCCATCCACCCAGTCTCTTTCCAACATATGGTTGTCAACATGTGTAAGAAGGTCAATAAATTTAACATAAATTTAGTAAGTGAAGAATCAAATATATAACATACGAACATAATTAAAGAGTATGGACATTTACATCACTTCCATAACAATGTTCAATTAATGCTGAAAAATCATTCATTTTATCCTAGTATAGACATAAGCAGTCAATAAGATAAATATATAATCAAGTTCACCAATATCATTACGGAAAAGAGAGTGGAGTTTCAGAGAAATAGTTACAGTGAATGCACATAATTCTGTTCAAAGATGGCGGCTGTCACCTGCACGTGTTTCACAATCACGCGGTTTGCAACAAATCACTGCCTTTCATATTTAGGAGAGGTCCCACGTGTCCCTTCTCGAGGCATGTTACACAACTGTTCCAGAATCTTCAACACACTCTCCAAGCATGCCACAGAGAATCGTCCTGAATTTCACATGAGCTATCAAGCACATCAAGAGGAATGTTGTTGATTTCCCATGTGTGTTTACTCAACACACCATGAGGAATGTTCACAATGAACTTTGTGACTTCTTGAGACCAAACTCAGGCCACAAATCTCCGCCATATTGGTTCTCAAACAGAATTCATGGGAATCAATTTACAGCAACATGTTTTACTGATAAGTTGACAACAATGTTTGATGCACACACCAACGTATTCAAGTAGAGTACAGTAGTCACTGTAGCATGAAGTGACAACCAAAAAGGCTTGCTCTGCTCTGCAAAAGTCAAATTAAGGCAGCACTAAATTTCATGCATATATCATCTCTACACTCCTTTCTCTCTTATAAACATTGCAACAATTTCGTTAGCCTGATACAAACATAGCATACGGAATATAGCATCAATCAAAATTCACAAGTATAATGTAAAATGTAGTCAAAATACTAAACATAGAAATAATAGTATAATTACATAAGCATTCTCCAATTCAAATCATAGATCAATAGCAAACATGTATAAAATATTCTATTGTCACTAAACTACGGAGCTGTGGCACAGTGCTTAGAGAAAGGAACGGTAATTTAGCAGACACAAGTGTGCTAAGGTGTGGAATGGAGAGAGGGAGCTGTTAGTTAGACAAGTAACTCACTGAGTATTTAAATTGGGGGGTGTGTGGGTGTAATAATAAAGAAATAAAAATACATAAAATCTGCTTTGTTTCAATTCTTTTCATCTACACACCAAGATATCGTAACACGCGACTGATAATAAGCCAAGATAAACACTAAATCGGGCCTGATTAAGAGTATGTTGCTTTCATACACCAACGGGAGGAGATGAAGTGGAAGGGGGGGGGGAGAAGAAGGTGGAACAAGGACTCCTATTTGATCACTACATCCACAAATTTAATACGAAAACGTACCCCTTTTCTGGGTCACAGACACCAATAACTTTTGAAACGAAGGACAACATCGGGCTCGGACTCTCCGGACTCTACAACCGGTGCAGCACATTTCGTACGACTAATAATTGGATAATCACGAGTTTTACCGGAATTTCACGACTGTTCACCCGACTATTACGAGTGCTTACCGGAAGTTCACGACTGAGTACGGGCATATTAGAGTGGTTAGCAGGAAGTTCTCAAATGGTCTCGGGTATATTATGAGTGGTTACCGATAGTTCACGATTGGCTACAGGCATACTAGAGTAATTACCAGGAAGTTCTCAAAAGGTCTCGGGTATATTATGAGTGGTTACCGATAGTTCACGATTGGCTACAGGCATATTAGAGTAATTACCAGGAAGTTCCCAAATGATTACTCGTCATCACCGGTATGAGTAGTTACCGGAAATTCATGACTAGTCAGCGCATTTTTTGTAAAATCTGCAATCATTGTGACAGGATGTCGATCAGCCCAGTTTCGATAATCATTCCAACTGTCAGCACAATCCGAAACCACCACTTTCTCGTTTAGAATGGAGCAACCAGTGCGGTGGATTTAGTCTTATCTATCAGTCAGTTTTAGGTGTGGCCTTCTGCGAAAGAAACTATTTTACATTCTTGAAAAATAATGTCTAAAGAAATACAGTTAATGTGCTTATAAGTATGTAAGTGTGCATGTAAGAGAGACAGAAAGAAGGGGGGGGGGGGCAGTGAGAGAAAGAATGGTGAAAAGAGAGAAAACATTGAGCCGAGCTGATCTAAACTAAGTTGAAATGGACTGAATTGAGCTGACTTTAGCTGAATTGATCTGGACTGAAATGAAGTGAACTAGCTGAAATGAAATGAACTAACTGGGGAAAAAATTAATAAGTGAAATGAAATGAACGAAAAAGAAATGAACCAAATGAAATAAAATGAACTAACAAAAAAGAAATGAACTAAAAATGAAATGAACAAACTGAAATGAATTGAACTAAATGAAATGAACTAACGGTAAAGGACTGAGTGTAATAACAATGCGTAATATATAAATCGTAAGCCTGATTTTTGCTATGTCTAACACATTTTCTATAACCTTTTCTCTATCTTTATGTCAACTTTCCATTAAACAAATAACTGTTAAGGTTGTCCATCGATATACATTTTCAAAGGGAATGATAGGATGTCGGTATTATAAACAAGCTGGAATCTACAAATACATGGTGTCGTCGTCTGTCATTTGGGGAGGGTGGCTACAGTCTTAGCCAGAGAGATATGTAGCGTTTCATTCGATATAAAATGAATATCCGCGAACTGATATTCACTTTAGCAAGTTCTCAAATTACCCATAATGCGGGTATTTATTTCGTGGACAAAGAACTGATATTCAATTAAGCAAGTTCTCAGATTACCCATAATGTGTCTGTTTATGTCGTGGACACACACACACACACACACACAGCACCACCACCACCACCACCAACAACAACAACAACAACAACAACAACAAAAAGCCAAACTTGTTGCGGTTCTTTAAAAAAAAATGCATGATATAATTATCTTGGATTTCATAACTCTGCAAATCAGCCTAAAAAATCGCCGATGTTCGGAAATAAGCCAATAGCTATCCACGTGTACTTTTCATTTTCTGGGGAAAAAGCATGATTTTATTTATTATCTTTCATGAAGCCAGTAGATGTAAAATAAAATATGGAAAAATGCATGATTTTTATTTAATATCTTTCAGGAATCCAGTAAATGTAAAATAAAATAAATAAATAAGATATGGAAAAAAAGCATGATTTTTATTTAATATCTTTCAGGAATTCAGTAAATGTAAAATAAATAAATAAGATATTTAAAAAAGCATGATTTTTATTTAATATCTTTCAGGAATCCAGTAAATGTAAAATAAAATAAATAAATAAGATATGGAAAAAAAGCATGATTTTTATTTAATATCTTTCAGGAATTCAGTAAATGTAATATAAATAAATACGATATAAAAAAAAAGCATGATTTTTATTTAATATCTTTCAGGAATTCAGTAAATGTAATATAAATAAATACGATATAAAAAAAAGCATGATTTTTATTTAATATCTTTCAGGAATCTAGTAAATGAACGCTCCAGTCCGGGGCATCTCAATCGTTACATCTTAGGTTGAAAGATTTTGGTGAAAGAAAAAAAAGAAAAAAATACAATCAAACTTTAAGCCTTCAATTACTAAGATTAATTGCATTATTTCTCATTCAACTAGCCTAATTTAAAATCATGTTCAGTTCTATTTTAAACTGCGTTAATATTATGTTGCCGAATGTGGCGCGCTATTTCGAGACGTTGTGATGTTATGAATCAACTGCTGTGTTAGGATGGCGTTTGTCACCAGTGTACGTTGTAAATGATTAACAAGGGTCATATTTTGTGAAAGACGTGTGGCGTTTGTCACCAATGTATGTTGTAGCTGATTAACAGGAATACAAGGATCATATTTTTTTATGATGAGTTGTTGCTGATCACAATATTTTTTTTTTAAAAAACGACATTATTTTTTGTCGTTGAAAACTTAAAAATTTAGTGGTGTTTTGTTAGGTTTTTTAAAAAGTAAATTTTAATAGATATCTTTACTAATTAATTTGCCTTGTTTTCGGATATGTAGAAATGCTCGTGTTAATTCGGCAAAAATCTGCCTTATTTTCGAGTACAAAGAAATGCAATGTACTCATTATTTCGGTTTTTAGCCTTGTTTTCTGGTAAATGGCAATATGCACACTCCTATTACGGCAGAACGTTTATCTAGTCAGGCACTGTGATTTATCATGTCTCGTGTGTCGGCTCCCGGTCACCTAGCAACCTAAATAACAAATATACAGTTCGCAGCTAGACTGCCTCAAATTGGAAGCCACTATCTGGACATGAAATCGTTTAACATCATGTTGGTTCTAACTGCATCATTTTTCTTTGTAGATGATAATTTGATATTTACTTCTTTGCCAGAAACAGCGTGTGCATGATAAAACTGAGCGAACAATCATATCAAATCGGAGAAATGGAACATACGAGAAATAAAGAGAATGAATCTCATTTTACAATGTCTTACCATTGTCGAGCTTTTATGTTTACATATAACAGAAGCAAAGAAAAATCACAGTAAAAGCATACAAGAGTAAGAAAAATTAACTAAAGGACAATGAAATGCACGCCTTTTAAAGAGATTACTATCACTTTGGAGTGCACGCATTTTACACAGGTGTGACTAAGACAATGGAGTACACGTATTTTAAACACGTGTGACTAAGACAATGGAGGGCACGCATTTTAAAAAGACATGACTAGGACTACGAAATGAAGGCCTTATAAACAGAAAGGCCTAGAATAATGGAATGCACTTTTAAACAGGTGTGACTAAGACAAGAGAATGTGAATACAAATTAAAAATTCATGTCTGTATTCACAGTAATTGTGTGCGTGTTGACAAATATACTAACAAGATAAGCATATAGAAGATTTTTAAATTAAAAAAGAAAGATAACTCTGATGAAATGAATAATGAATCAAACAACCTTTCACTAGCAATCATTGAATTGTACTATACATTAAAACGTTATAGTAAAAGAAAAAAAACGATACTAACACACTCACACACACATATATATATAGGCAAAAATTTCAATGAAGACACAAACTGCCTTTATTTAAAATTAATTATATTATCCTTAAACAAAATAAAGACCTCACTGAAACAAATACACAGATAGGATGGATTGATGGATGGACGGACGGACGGACAGATAGATAGACAGACAGACAGACAGACAGACAGACAGAGAGATAGATAGATAGATAGATAGATAGATAGATAGATAGATAGATAGATAGATAGATAGATAGATAGATAGATAGATAGATAGATAGATAGATAGATAGATAGATAGATAGATAGATAGATAGATAGACAGACAACACACATACAAATGACTCAAAAATCTAATTTAAACATGTATGTAAAACATGTTAAATAATGAATGACAGAAAAGTGCTTTTAACATATATTGTATTAGACGTAATCAATCAAATCACAAGTCTCTGTTTGCTATATATAGGACCATAGTGGAAATCTCACACAGGAATCCATATTCATTTGCGATTATAACCCATTTACACACACATACACACACATACCAGGTCACACTCAGTCAAAACATACCACCAAAAAAATGCCTAAATTAAACAAATGTTCGAGAAAATCTAGATACTACAGTGATGACAGTAAAAAACAACACCAACAAATAAGACTGATGTTCTATTTGTTGCCATTATCAGCGTTAACAGGTTGCTTCTCAATGACTGCACGAGTCGAACCTTGATCAGGGATTGACGCACACGATCAGTTCTGTCACAATGGTCGATAAAATGCTTGCGCGCGCGAGTGTGTTTGTGTGTGTGTGAGTGTGTGTTTATGGAAGGAGATAATCGCGTTCAAAGAACACACATTCAGCCGCATGAAAGTTACAATAGATCGCTTGTTACTTTGAAAATAAAATTTAAAAAATGACTGCCAGAAACAATTCGTTACACGAAACCAGCATAGAAATCGCCTGACCAGTCCTTGACAAAAGTCTTCTGTGGGCTGCTAAGCTACACAAAGAGCAAGTACACGGATCACTCCTAAATGGAGCGTCATCTTTCAAAGGGTATCAGATTGCTTATCTCTCAAAGGAAATATATTTATATATGACAAATCGCACTTAGAAAATAAGGGAGTGTTGACTTTTTATCCGGGTGGAGTGGAAAAAAGGGGAAGAATAGAGATGAGGAGCTCACATAAAGAGAAATAGGTCCACGGCAAGGATTTCCACTTCTTCGTATACTATTTTTTAAAAATCACGTTTTGCAGTTTCACAGAAAATAGATCGAACTAAAAAAAAAAGGACAGAAACGAATCAGACAGGTAAACAAACTGGTATTCGACAACAAACTGGACAGATAGAAAGAAAGATAGATAGATAGATAGATAGATAGATAGATAGATAGATAGATAGATAGATAGATAGATAGATAGATAGATAGATAGATAGATAGATAGATAGATAGATAGATAGATTGATTGATTGACTGATTGATTGATTGATTGACTGATTCAAATACATGTGACGATTTGCAATTCTTAATTCTCGAACTCTGATCAGGATTTGCGTTGTTTGTTGTGGGGTTTTTGTTCACACTGTGTGTGTGTGTGTGTGGGGGGGTGATGGAGGGGTTACCAATACTCTCACAAACGAATTTCTGCCAATTTTAATTCTAAACATAACCTAAAGGCAACATTATAAAAAATGTTCACTTCAATTAAGGAACAAATATGGTGGAAAAGTTAAAAGTCCAGTCCCAACTAGTAGTACAGGCTTCCTGCAGGTACTATAGCGTTAGTCAGTGAATGAAAATTCTAGCAGACCTGACCACAGAGCTTCACAAGACACCAGGAGGCCTGCATGAATAATTGTTGCTCCTGAGGAGTTGATGGTACGTTCAAAGCCTGCAGCCGTGCACTACCTGCTATGAAAATCCAAACCAGGCTATGAGTTTTATTTAAAGCAATGAGGTAACACAGCTCAACCCGTTCATCGTTAAATACTGATTCCGCTGATTCAATGGTCATTACCTCCCTTTGCTGCGATGTGACTGGACTATACTTTTCATTTTAGTTTGTTTTTAACCAGTAGTTTTACATAGCTTGAAACTTTTAACTCAGTGTTAATATCCTGCTTCAAAGGGTACTTTGACAAGTGATTCACTGATTAATACGGGTTCAAAGCGCTTCCACCATAAACTGATTTCGCAGACCGATTTCATCCAAGGAGGATTTGGGATGAGGTTAAAGTTGAATCATTCTCTGGGAACAGCTGGTGAAGAAAAGCGTAAAGGCGATGGAAGATTACTAAGGTTTTGTAATTACAGTTGTGATATCCGCGGCTAGTTCTGCGTTCTCCTATCCTGTAGTACAATCACTAGTTCTGCGTTCTGCTATCCTGTAGTACAATCACTAGTTCTGCGTTCTCCTATCCTGTAGTACAATCACTAGTTCTGCGTTCTGCTATCCTGTAGTACAATCACTAGTTCTGCGTTCTCCTATCCTGTAGTACAATCACTGCATCTGTGTTTTCCTATCCCGTGTTTATTGCTGTATAACCACAGCTTCTGTGTTCTTTGTCTCTGCTCCAAGCCTGTAATAAAATTATGGTTGAATATGTTTCGAAAGAGGGCCACTTCCACATAGGCTACTGCGCCTTTTGAAATAGGACCTAGCACCGACAGTTAAAGAGTCACGTCACCAGACAGACATCTCGGGACAGTCCGGTCACTGCACCTGACTTGGGCGGTTACCTATAATCAGGAAGACAAACACCAGGGAACGCCCTAATGGGGCTATGGGTGGGCACTGAACCGAAACTGAAAATAATATAAATTCTCCGGGCTATGAACCGAGTCTGATCAAAATACAGATTATCTGAGACAGTGAACAAAGAAAGAAAGAAAGAAAGAGAGAAAGAAAGAAAGAAAGAAAGAAAGAAAGAAAGAAAGAAAGAAAGAAAGAAAGAAAGAAAGAAAGAAAGAAAGAAAGAAAGAAAGAAAGAAAGAAAGAAAGAAATTGAGTTACTAACAATTTTAAGTGTGTGGTTCTGTTTGTTCGCTAGCATGTTTGCTTATTTTGAATTCCGTTTTAATTTTGTTTAATGTTTTGCATTTTTTCTCCTTATATATATATCTATTGTTTATGTAAGTTGTATGTACTTGTTTCCTGTTCGTGTGCTTCTTTGCCTTCTGTGTGTTATTCGACAGTATTCTACATGCATATCGAAAAGAAAAGGTGATTTTTACAGTACTGCACTTGAATATCAAAAAGGAAAGTAGAGTTTACAGTACTGCACTTGAATATCAAAAAGGAAAGTTGAGTTTACAGTACTGCACTTGAATATCAAAAAGGAAAGTTGAGTTTACAGTACTGCACTTAAATATCAAAAAGGAAAGTTGAGTTTACAGTACTGCACTTGAATATCAAAAAGGAAAGTTGAGTTTACAGTACTGCACTTGAATATCAAAAAGGAAAGTAGAGTTTACAGTACTGCACTTGAATATCAAAAAGGAAAGTAGAGTTTACAGTACTGCACTTGAATATCAAAAAGGAAAGTTGAGTTTACAGTACTGCACTTGAATATCAAAAAGGAAAGTTGAGTTTACAGTACTACATATGAATAGAGAAAAGAAAAGGTGAGTTTACAACAGTACTACACGTGAAAACGGTAGTAACAGACAATAACTAATAAGCGAATGCACAGAACAGTACATCGGAAGTCGAACCCACCCACCCCAAACCCCAAAATCAAATTGATTTTATAGAACATTAAAATTGAACAGTTTTATAGAACAGTTGTGCAGAAAGTTTTTTTCAATGTGATTTGTAGTATAGGAATGAAGAAAGGTTTTTTTCAATGTAAGCAGAAGTTTTGTCAACTGTATTTATATTAACAGGAATGCAGACAGTTTTTGTCAAATGTATTTATATTACAGGAATGCAGAAAGTTTTGTCAAATGTATTTATAGTGCAGTTATGAAGAAAGTTTTGTCAAATGTATTTATATTACAGGTATGCAGAAAGTTTATTTTCAATGTGATTTGTAATACAGGTAGACAAAGGTTTTATCAAATGTGATTTTATAGTATAGGTATGCAGAAAGTTTTTTTTTCCAATATGGTTTATAGTACTGGCATGCAGAAAACTTTTTCAGTTGTGATTTTATAGTAATGTATATGCAGCTGGAATGTATAAAGCATTTAACTGATTTTACAGTACAATACATTTACAAAGAATGAAACAACAAAAATTAAGTGATTTCTTAGGAGTAAGTTTACATCAGTAGCAAGAACCAAGCATTTCAGTTTGAAAACAAATAAGATCTTATTCGCCTACGCGAGTTTTTCAACCCCACTGAACAAATACCTATTAAAAGGGGGAAATTGTGTAACCCTAAGGATTATACCGTATACACAAGCTGCACATATAGTCTAGTTACATGTTTACAAATATCAAAAGTGGAATACCTATATTAGCATGCAAGTGGTTGAGTTTTTGTGTGTGTGCAGTAATGTGTATGGTGTGTATATTTGTGTGTGTGTGTGTGTGTGTGTGTGTGTGTAAAACATCCATATATTCTACTTGAATATGTATCTAAAAGTTTGATGACTTTGTTAGCAAATCTGGCACTCATGCAAACAAACTGTTATGAAATAATTATCACTACCAAAGAAGTTACCAAATTTACTCAGCCAATAACTACACCAAAGAAGTAACCTAACACAGCCTATAACTACGTCAAAGAAATACCGCATTGACGTGGTCAGTGCCAACAACTACGCCGAAGAAGTACATCCTTTACCCAGCCAACAACTACGCCGAAGTACCGTATTTACGCAGCCAATGTCAACTATGCCGAAGAAGTATATAACTTACCCAGCCAATGTCAACTATGCCGAAGAAGTACATAACTTACCCAGCCAATGTCAACTATGCCGAAGAAGTATATAACTTACCCAGCCAATGTCAACTATGCCGAAGAAGTACATTACTTACCCAGCCAATGTCAACTATGCCGAAGAAGTATATAACTTACCCAGCCAATGTCAACTATGCCGAAGAAGTACATTACTTACCCAGCCAATGTCAACTATGCCGAAGAAGTACATAACTTACCCAGCCAATGTCAACTATGCCGAAGAAGTACATTATTTACCCAGCCAAAAACTACGCGGAACAAGTATCGTATTTACTCAGACGTGAGGCAAAATTCTTAGACGTTGATTTCGCTTGTCGAAAACCAAACTGACGAGACAAATTGTTCGGACGCACGATATTTTCTTCGGTTTTTTTTGTTTGTTTGTTTTTTGTCTACTTCCTTTGTCTCTCCTTTTTTTTTTTTTCAGCAAGAACGGACTGACAGACGTGTCGTTGCGTGCTTTGCTAGTGTGCTACCAGACAATAAGATCTAACACCCAAGGGTAACAGCTTCCTTCAAGGCCACGAAGCTTCATAAAGCCTCTCCCTACTTGACAGACAGACAAGCCTGAAAACAGCTCATCTAAGCAAACCTTCGCCCTGGCGCTGGTCTCAGCATGCACACTCATTTGGACAGTGTGTATTTGGCAGTGGAACTGCTATCCCTTAGTGGAGAAATTAGCCAGTTTTCTCTTGTTTACACTGATCCACTTTGGTAAATACACTCAACAGTTATAAATGTAACTTGAGTACCAAGTCTGCGTGACAATAAGAATGCTGTGTTTAGATTTGAAAAGAGATTTTTTTTTTCTTTTCATTTTTGTTGTTTATTAACAGACAGTGAATATAATATACTAAAATTATACTTGAACACATGTAACGTGAGTACTCAGTCACTGTCTAATATTACAAATGGTGTCACTGGATTTTTAAAAGACATTTTTTTTCTTTCTTGTGTATCATAGAGTTCAACACCAATAGAAAAAAACATAACATAATATCTTTCTTTCTTTCTCTCTCTCTTTTTCTTTCTAGCTTTCTTTCTTTCTCTCTCTCTCTCTCTCTTTCTTTCTAGCTTTCTTTCTTTCTTTCTTTCTTTCTTTCTTTCTCGATAACTGTTCTCAACGCAAAAGTAATTTGAAATAGACAATTACTATATATAATATATATGTTCCCTCATCCAATTAAGTGTTTCAAACTACAATTTGTTAGCCGGGATTTTACCATCAAAAGCCTGTAGTTAGTTGACAACAATAAGTTTCTGTCAAATCATTATACAAAATGCACAAACATACCTATAAAAACCAATAAAAGTTTTCAGAATAAAATGAAAATAATAGAAGTCTTATCTACTTTTCTAAAAATATATTTTAACTTTTAATAATTATAATTAACTATTATTAACAGCAGTCTACACAACATGCCCATTTAACAGCTATTTTATTTTTAAAAACTTGTCTCCTTGTAATAATATGTAATAACAATAATTTGTAATAAATGAAAAGTTGAGATGGTAAATATTTTGGATGGAAAAATCAAATAAAAAAGATATATAGTTATTTTAAGTATAGTGGTCTCTTTATAATCATTTAAATAATAAAAATTTTAACAAGCTTGTACAGTTGTAGTTTAGTAACACAAGTGGCAATAAAACAAGAAAATAATTATAAAATATCTTAACTATATTTTAAAATTTGAGGCAATGTATTTACAAAATCATACCTGATTAACAAAAAAGTTGAAAATTCAGTGAACCAAATATATATATATATATATATATATAATTTAAAAAGTTGAAAATTCAGTGAAACAAATATATATATATAATTTCCAGTTTACTATACTAATTTACTACAGATGTACCATGTGTGAACCTTCATGGCAATGAAAACTTTTTCAACTTCCATCACAGTTATAAGTCTAATGAGCAGGTTTAGTAGCAGTGAGTAAGAAAATGTTGATTGTGCTTGGAGAGATGTTAATAAATAGTGAATGGAATATGCTATTGCTATTAAGCAATATTAAAAATAGTGCCAATGTTAAATGTGTGGATTACTAATACACCTATACTGCATATCTGTAAGATTAGAAGCTGTCTGAATACTAATATGACTGTACTGTTTGTATATCTTGAAGATGTCTGACTTTACATCTGAAAGTGTCACTCTTGCTTGTTTTAATGTACTTAACTTGTAAGATTCAAATGTGTTTAGTGTCTGTATAATAATAATTTTGATTGTGTTTAATTTTAATAAAAGTAAACTGCGCATTAAAAGTGTCTCACTTGATTGTTTAAATGTGACTATACTAATTAAGTGACAAGAATAATTTAACTGTGATTGATACTAATAAGCTTATAGGATAGCATTTGTCTTGACTGTTTTAAAGTACATACTTATGAAAGTGTCTGTGACTGAGAGTAAAATACTGATTGTGTTTGATACTAATAAGAACAAAATTGTCAATTAATTATGTTGAATCTAGTACGGAAAGTTTCTAAATTTTTTTGTCAATAATAATGCTGGTAGTATAGGATATTTGATACTAATGAAACAAACATGGTAAAATTAACTGTGAAATATCTAAAAGCATGCAAGTGTGTGTGTCTGTGTTCTTCCGATTACAGTTATTTATTACAGTAAAAACAGAAATACCGGAAAGCTTAAGCTTACACATATTGTAGGTTTGTGCGTGTGTATATTGCTTCATGTAAAAAGAAACGTATATACAAATCTTGGGGGGGGGGGGGGCGGATAGGCTGTAAAAAAAATCATATAGCTTATAAAGAGGTACCAGTACACATATCGTGTGTGTATTGTTTCTAGTATACAAACCAAATCTGTATGTGCTATTGTTGCTTTTGTGGAAAGAACCCGGATAGCTTATAAAGAGTGAAAGTATACATATCGTCTGTGCATATTTACGCTTAATTAACTGTGAAACGCTCAGTTACCGATTCCTTCTGTGAGAACACTCCAGATCAAGCTCATTTTGTACTACTATAAAACATAAAAGTTTTCTCTCTGTACCGATTTTGCAGATTTTCAACGACTTTTCGCGAGATCCAAGGGCAAGTTTGGGCATTTTGCTGGAGAAGTACGCCAACTGAGAGATGCTGGGGCAAGTTTGGGCATTTTGCTGGAGAAGTACGCCAATCGCGAGATGATGGGGCAAGTTTGGGCATTTTGCTGGAGAAGTACGCCAATCGCGAGATGCTGGGGCAAGTTTGGGCATTTTGCTGGAGAAGTACGCCAATCGCGAGAGAGTAAGCATGTCTCTTACGTCTCGCCATGAAAGACAAGTTCTCGTTTCTAAATTATCAATTCCTGTGGTATTTAACTGCAACCCCGAAAATAACGTCGATATTATGAATGAATCAGAATTCTCAGTTTCTGGGCCCCACGACATGAAATCGACCCCGCGATTCGACCTTTATTGTCATATGACAAGAGACTGTCGTTTACAATGAGCATGTTTGAAAACAGATACACTTCTATTTAATTATACCAGCCTGCAGAACTGAACAAAATACTGCGTGCAACAACTTCTCACAAAGTGGCAGGCACATACACATCAGCGACAACCGCAAGCAGCATACTGCAATGACGACAGCTACAAAGAACGATGCATTGCCAGAGAGGAAAAAGGCGCGAATAGTTGTTACGACATTCATGATTTGTTTCCCGCCCCCCACCCCCACACTTCCTTCTTCCAAAAAAGCGGAAACTGGTCAAATATGCGTTCGTGTTCACTTTGAACGAACTACAAAAAAAATTATTATAAAAAGAAACATATTGTTATATAGTCCCGAAATCTTTGTTTTGATTAGTCTTTCCTCCTTCGTGGGCTTGGAACAGACATGTATCTCTAGACAGTTAAACAATTTCTAGAACGGGTTCACACAGAACAGAGAATGCAATAAGAGTTTGCAACAAATTACATTCAGGAAATATTAAGGGTAGCACACGTTTTATCTACTTTTAAAAAATCCACAATAACTCTGATTTTAATCGATCTCAGAAATGACCCTGTGACCTTCAGATTATATTAGCACTATTCTCTTCTAGTTTGAACCATTTTGATTTGACCCTGGCGGCCTTCGGATTATACGCGGAAGAGTTCCTGACTGTCTATAAAGACTTTTCAGATTATCGTTAAGTCTCATGTCTGCTATGAAGATATTCATAGTGTGAATATGTGAGTGTATGTTTGTAAAGACCGACTTTTTCGGAGGGGGTGGCGGTTGTTGTTCTTGTGTATTGCGGGTTGTTTTCTGCAATGAATAAACTTATTATTAATATCCTGCCTTTTACAGCGGTTGACAAATTAAGAAGTCATCAGTCTTTCATTACGAAACAATCCAATTGAAGGATACAATAGCGATTGTGTACGGTAAAAATACAAATTAGCATCGTAAAGGAAGAACAAATATAATTCGAGTAAAAATACAAATTAGTATCGTAAAGGAAGAACAAATATAATTCGAGTGTGTACGGTAAAAATACAAATTAGCATCGTAAAGGAAGAACAAATATAATTCGAGTGTGTACGGTAAAAATACAAATTAGCATCGTAAAGGAAAAGTAAGATCAAAGAGTTTTCAAGAACAGAAAACACATTCCATTGAAATCGAATTACTTCCACACATTTTCATTATTTCGTGGTATTTGTCACCACATTCTGCATGCAAGCTGGGGGAAAAGACTCCCATGCTTGTAAATTACTACAAAATAACATTCTTCCTATGATTATAAATTACTACAAAATAGCAGGCTTTCCGTGTTTGTAATTACTACAAAATGACAGATTTCCATGCATGTAAATTACAAGAAAATAATAGACATCTAAACTTTGTAATTTACCACAAAATGACACACGCTTAAAAATTGCAAGAAAATAACTGGCATCCGGTGTTTGTAAATTACTAGAAAACCACAGCCTTTCCTATGCTTGTAATAAACTTCTGGATTCACTGAGGCATCAGTCTAAACTTGTCTTACACATTACTGATTCAATACTCACAATTTAAGATAGATAGGTGGATAGATGGATGGATGGATGGATGGATGGATGGATGGGGAGGGCGGACGGACGGATAGATAGATAGATAGATAGATAGATAGATAGATAGATAGACAGACAGACAGACAGACAGATAGATAGATAGATAGATAGATAGATAAATAGATAGATAGATAGATAGATAGATAGATAGATTGATAGATAGATAGATAGATAGATAGATAGATAGATAGATAGATAGATAGATAGATAGATAGATAGATAGATAGATAGATAGATAGATAGATAGATAGATAGATAGATAGATAGATTTCATTGTGTGGTGGAGTAAATCTGCCTATCCTTATTACTAAACTTAATTGTTGTACAAATTGTTAAATTATTTTTTCTAAGTGTCAAGGTTGGAAGTAAACAACTCAAGTGGAGAATGTGCTAGAAAACTGCTGATGAAATCCAAACCAATTCTAATTGGATGAGTAGTTTTTCTGACTAATAGTCTCCCACTTGTTCATAACAAATTCATCCATTTGGAATGGACCGAAAGTTATTTTGTTGAAGAAAGTTATATCCTAATCACTCTGATTTGAACTTAAGTCCGGTCATAACAGAGATCATAAACTAATGAGAGAAGCACACCATTTTGTTTGGTGTGTTTGATCTGCTTCAGACCACAGTGACTACTGTACTCTCCCAGATCACAATGTGTGTGTGTGTGTGTGTGCGTGCGTGTCCAACGTTGTTGTCGAACTTATCAGTAAACATGTTGCTATAATTTTATTCCTGTGAATTCCAGTCGAGAGTCAATACAGAGGAAAAGTGAGGCTTCAGATTGATCTCACGAAGATTATTTTGAGCTTTCCTCATAGTGTGCTTGATAGCGCAAGGGAAACGTGGGACAATTCTCTACAGTGTGCTTGGAGCGCATCGAAAATTCTGGAACAGTTATCTAACGTACCTAGAAGGGGCACGTAGAATCGTCATCTAAATAAGAAAGACAGTTAATTGACTGCTGATGTCTATATGCTAGGATAAAGTGAACAATTATCTAGCGTTAATCAGATGTAAATGTCAATGATCTTTTGATTAAATTCATATGCTGTATATTTGACTGTTGATTTAATAAATAAATTCTTACACATACTGATAACCATAAGTTGGAGAGATAGTGGGTGGATGGGGGCTCGCTAAGTATGGATTAAAAGACGGATTTATCATTTCCTTTGGTAAGAAGTTTACCGCCTACGAAAATATTGTGTGACAGTGAATGTTTGTCTTTAATGTTGTGGAAGAGAGAATTTTTTTTTATATAGCACCCGCATATCCGCCAAGTGAGAGAGACGATTAGTGTCTTCTGGAGAATTATTAATAACATAAATTAAGATTCTCATCACTTGTAATTCGTTAATGGTCAATTAATAATAATCAATAACTAGGGCGGCATTGTATCACTCAGTGATGAGACATGTAGAGACAGATAATACTTTTATTATGGAGGTCTTACGAGAAGTAGATTGGCATTAATTTTACTTGTAAGAAATGGAAAATAAATGGAAAAAACCAAGTAGTGTTAGTCAATGAGATATTATACCGCTCGTTTTTGATTATTGCTACATGAATAACATTCTCTTGAAATGTAAAAATCTCACCCTCTGATAACCAGAAAGTCATCTTGCAGTCCGCGCAAGCTACGCCCAGAGGTGCTTGCAGGAGATGACCCCAACAGAGGCACGTGGCAGGAGAAACCGGAGCCCTGGGCTTTACGAGTCCCCTTGCTCAAGGGTGGAAGGTGGATCCCATACAGGACCGAAGGGGTGGGGTATTGCAGCCTCTGAAGCCCTAGCCACTGTTCACAGAGAGCTACGCTGGCCTGTAAGCCCCTAAAACCTTCTGCTACCCTAGAGTCGGGACATGTTGCCATCATTCTCTCCACCACCTCCATGTCTCTGCCATGGTCGTCCGCCTTCTTCAGAACTAGTTCTTACGAGTTACCTCCCTTGAAGCCATACGTGACGATGCTTCGATTCCATTCTCCTCTAATTCTTGGAATTCTGTGTGCCGAATTTTCTACTGGTATTTCCGGGTTAAATGATGTCGCCAAGTTCCGTTGACCGCCTTCTAATTCCTGTTTCTGAGATGTCTTCTTTTCTTTGATAATCAACTTCCTTTTGTGGCAGCAGCTAAGTAGTGCACAGGACTGCTTACAAGAAAAATAGACACGCCATAATAAGCGAGGACGCTTAAAAGTGGAACTTCTGCGTAATGAACCGTATACGCTAACTGCAAAAACATAAAATAAATGAAGTGTGTTTCTTTCCAGTCGTTTCAGAGCGGTGTTGTAGTAGCCGCATTGTTTTACAGATGATTTTCAACAGTGTTTTTCTGTTTGTTTTGTTGCTGTACTTTCCTTTGTGTGACAGCCAGTTCTGAATCGTCAACTGGTATCTGCATCGGCCGCAAAAAGTGGACGGTATGAACAAAATTATTTTTTTCCAAGAAAACGAGACAGCACGGTATGTCGACAAACCTGTATCGAACAGCCCTTCAAGCTCGAAAAGTACAAGACAATGATACCAAGCATGTGTTCCTCCCGATAATGGCCTGGCGCTCGAGATTCTCTTTGTTTCTTTGTCTTGTCCACTTTCTTTTCTTTCTTTTTTTTTTCTTTTTTTTCTGCAGTCTCAGGAGTGAAGAGCAGCGTTACTCTGGCAACGGTGGTACACGTTCATCCATGTGACAGCTAGACTCCCCTAGGAATGGCAGCACGCAATACTAGCAAAGATAGTATTAGTAGCTGGTGTGCGGGATGGATGTCAATCAATGGAAGCCTTCGGTGCTCTGTGTGTGTGTGTGTGTGTGCGTGTGTGCAGGTTGGGCGGGTCCTGGTGGCTGACAGCGCAGTCGAGTATAACAATCTTGTACAGAGTTGACACAACTGATGGCGTGCGTGCAGAGAAAAGAAGTGTGTGCGTCCGGGGAGGGAATGGGGCGAGAGAGGTGGGGGAGGGGGGTCGAGCAAACAACGAACGAACACTGTTCGAGCGACGGGTGTGACAGGCCGTGGTGCGTTGAGACGGGCGATACCGGAGGAAAACGAAGAACACACGCTTCTCATGGAGACCATTATTTTGATCCACAACAATGAGTTGTTCACTGGAGCGAGGACATGACCCGACCACGTTCAGGCCAAGCAGTCTTGGTTTCTTTTTTTTTTTTTAAATGGAAGTCTTAGAACACCTGTTAACTGCTCGATTTATGTTCAATATCTAACGTTGCTTTAATTAAGGGGGCAACATGAGAAATGAGATGAAAGAAAACAAACCGAATGACAGACATATACTGTTTACCTCCCAACTAAATAGAAGAAACTACACAGGAAAGGCATAACCAGAAAGATACTAATTGAATTCTCTAATGCCGGTAAGCAAACAAGCAATTCAAACTTTCGAAAACTGGGTCAAAATATGGAAAGATATATGGAAACTATAACTGAGAGGACTTGATAAATAAACGGCGGCTTCAAAGACTTTTTAATGCAAACAAAGCGATCCATATAAAAAGAAAATCAACAACCAACAAATGCAGTTTAAAACAATGAACATGTGACAGTGAGCATCCAACATCATTTGCACTGCAGCTGTCAATGTTCAAATAAAACAAAGTATGGTGTTCAGATTATAACCTACTGTGTCTGTGTTCAGATAAAAAATGTACACATGTTCAGACATCTGCGTAATGTAATCAGATTATTAGGGTGTCCATGTTCAACAGTAACAGTGTGTTCGTGTTCAAACCGTTGTGTATATTCTTTTCAGAATATGTGTATGTTCGTGTTCAGACTACTGGTGTGTATGTGTTCGAATTGTTAATGACTGTCTGTTCACATTACATGAGTTGAGAATATGTATATGCGCTCAATGAACTTGTGTGTGAATGTTTTGTCTTAGACTGCAGTGTGTGTGTGTGTGTGTGTGTGTGTGTGTGTGTGTGTGTGTGTGTGTGTGTGTGTGTGTGTGTGTGTGTGTGTGTGTGTGTGTGTGTGTGTGTGTGTGTGTGTATTTAAGACGATTAAAAGTACAACTGCTCTCCTGTTACTTTATATACTATAACACGGATTAAACCGATAGTCTGTTAATGGAATTAATATACTAAACCTTGATAATTGAACATCTTTTGTCCATAAAATAATTACCACATTATGAGATGGGGAAACAAAATGCACATAAATATATCACACCATTACATGTTTTCTCAAGAGGGATGCAGTACAGGTACATTACACTACACTATCTATGAATGTGAACAAAGCGCGCGATTGGAAATTTTAAGAAAAACTCTGAAGACGGTGAATCTACAGTCTATCGTAAGTAACAGGGAGGGAAGGGGACAATTTTGTAAATCAGTTTCAAATGCTTTTAAAAATTATATTTTTCAAACAAAAGCGTCCTAAAATTGGTCATACTCATGGACACTGAAAGATGCCATTATCTTTTTCTTCTTCTATGGTTCTAATAGAAACAATGAAAACTTTTCACGATTTGCGTTCGACGGAAGTAATCTCTGACCCAATCTTTACGGAAAAGTCCGAGTTGGCTTATGGAAAATACCAAGGTTAATCACAAATGTCGTCAGATAGTTCTTTTGCCGCAATAAACTACTTCGATAAATTAAAAATGATTATATACCAAAGAGCAGATATAGGCTAAAGCTAATTTTGAGTGCTATTTTACTACTTAATACTGGTTTTCTTATTAAAACTCGATGCTTTGTGAGAAAGCCAATATACCTTCAATATGAATGTGTACAGATAACTAGATAAGAGTGTACACATTGGATGTCATTGAGTGTGTGGAAGACTAACAGTGCGAAAGTATTAAATATTACATTAATATGCACGTTTTCAGGACAATAGGGTAACATTAAATGCAGAGCCATTGGTAGTTACGCAGCTTGAGACGGGGCTTAAGCGCTCGCAACCATGGCGACTGTGCCTATCTAATGTGTTTTCGAAAGTTCCTCAATTTAAAAAAATATGCACTGTGTGTGTGTGTGTGTGTGTGTGTGTGTGTGTGTGTGTGTGTGTGTGTGTGTGTGTGTGTACGACAAGGATCTTTGATTAAATGTGCATGTTGTGCTGGAATGCAGCTTCTAACCAACCAAACAAACTGATCACATAAACAAGTGGTACGTTTAAAAAGATGGTTTTAGGCATAATGACAAAACTCCATGTGTAAGAG
The DNA here is from genome assembly GCA_028829895.1 of Sinotaia quadrata. Taxonomy (NCBI): domain Eukaryota; kingdom Metazoa; phylum Mollusca; class Gastropoda; order Architaenioglossa; family Viviparidae; genus Sinotaia; species Sinotaia quadrata. The sequence goes on from CM054182.1 coordinate 9,134,990, forward strand.
TTCCGAGACCACGTGATGGATAAGACTGTGTAAAAGACCTAGCAAAAGTATCGTATTATCGCTACTTACAGTACACGTAAAGACTTAGCAAAACTGTCACTACTTACTTGCATACTATACCTGTAAAGACCTGGCGGAATTATCACTATTTACATACTATACATGTAAAGACCTGGCGGAATTATCACTATTTACATACAGTATAAGTAAAGACTTAGCGAAATCGTCACTATTTACATACTATGCATGTAAAGACCTAGCGAAATTATAACTAGTTACACACAGTTATGTTCCAAGCATTTCGTTCATTGGAGATACCTATCAAAGTCACTGATCCGTACCCTGCATTTACAAGCATCAAGTGTTGAGAAAAATGGTCTCCCAAAGAATAAAACTGATGGGGGAATGTCTTACAGATAGCATCACACGTGAGAAGCGCCCAAGCTCCAAAAGAGGCCAAGATATGACGAGACTTGCAATTATCCCCAACTATCAGCAATGAAAAAGACACGCCATGTGGGTAACTTACATCAACTGTATTAATACAGTTCATATTAATTTTAGGCATTGTTCTTCTTTTAATACGTGGAGAGGCTGTATATGTGTCAGTTGTTTACTCTTTTCAAACAGTGCCGATTATTAAATGAATAAATAAAAATTATTTATACTTTACATGTGTTAATTATTTTATTATAAAACAATCCAAGTGGCTAAAATTAACCTTAATCTGTAGCAATAAATATTACTGTAAAATATTATTAAAATAATGCACAAGTACCCATCAGATACCGCTGATTTGTTCACTGGTAGCGATATATACAGAAGGCACATTCAAACACTGTCAAATCTTGTCCGTGTGCTTGTACAAATTCCAAATATACTGTGTAGTTGCAATGTCACTCTTTCATTGCCGTTTTCCTTAAAGAAACTCTTCTCATCAGCACCAGATGCTTCAAATACAACCAGAGTTTGATCAGAGTATTGACCAGTAGGTCCTATCCATGATTGTGACTGATATGTCCTAATCCATGATCAGTGTGACTGATATGTCCTAATCTATGATCAGTGTGACTGATATGTTCTAATCCATGATCAGTATGATTGATATGTTCTGATCCACGCCCATTATGACTAATATGTCCTTGTCAGTGTAGTTCTAGGCAAAGTATGCCGATTAAACAAACATTTTTTCTATTAAATGTTTTCTATTGTTTTATGATAAGTGTGGTACCGTTAGCTAGGTTGTGTACCTGTGGTGCAATAGGTGTTTACGACCTATTAAGATGTAGGTCACTCGAAAGGGTGAAGGATGCGGAGGGGTAAAGGGGGGGTGGCAGGATGGGGGAACCGCTAGGCGGATACGAGACACCCATATTTAGTCATTCGCGTTCCGTGTCGTGACATGGTAGAATCTGCTAGAAGACATAGAGACCATTCATATATATATATATACGTATCAATGACCCATGTTCGCAGACGCACTTTCACCGCACCCATAATGTCCAAGGGTCAATTACTTGCGTATGTTGATACCGAACACGAATTATGAGAGTGGTAAATATAACTGACTTTCTAAATTATTGTACATATTAGTGATAGAATGTTGTGTAAAATATTCATGTAATTTGCTAAATGACTGTGTGAAATAATGTATTTCTTCTCACAGAAGCTAAGTGGCGTTAGCGATGATTGCATTTATGTAGGAATGTTGAGACAGCACAAACACGAGTACACGCCCTGCTCACATATTGTTAAACAATCTGTGGCCAATAAAGCTAAATAGTGAGAAAATGATTGTCTAATGAATATAGCTGTAAACAACTTGTTGGATGTGTTGGTCTATGAATTTAGGAGTAGAATCATTATTATCTACTTATAAATATTTCATTGAATTTATGAATCATAAGTCAGTGTGTAGCTAATGAGTTGTGGGGGTAATACTGCACAATCTAATCTGGAAGGACGAAGGGTGCCCAATCTGGACTCGACTATTTTTATTTTAGTCTGATGAAAGGTGTTCAACATGGTCTGGACTGTTGGACTGATGAATGGTGCTTACTATAGACTGAGCTAAGGGAAAAACAGGGAAAACTGGATGGTGTCCAGTACAGAGTGAACTGTTTGATGTGGCTGGACGAATAGAGTAGACTAAGTTTGGGCTACTTTTTTGAGAAATGATGTTCATTCCGGTTTAAGCTAAAAGATGTGAACTATGCCATTAGCAGGAAGAATCGGGTGAATTTAGATTGAACTAACAGACTGGACAATAAAGTACAATGTGATCTAGGCCATTAGCAGGAAGAATCGTGTGAATTTGGATTAAACTAACAGACTGGACAGTGAAGTACAATGTGATCTAGGCCATTAGCTGCATGAATGGTGTAAATTTGGATTGAACTAACAGACTGGACAGTGAAGTACAATGTGATCTAGGCTATAAGACGAATTAATGATGTTAAATGCAGAATGGATGAATGAATTGTGTTTCATCAACATGGGAGATTGTGCGCACTCCGTGCAATAAAACAAACCTTAAAGTCAAGCTCCATTTGTGTACACTTAACAGTAAACATTCAACAAATGGATAATATTATGCAGAGCATGTTCGCCTGAGCGTACAACCTTGATCATAAAATCGTCACTTCGGTCGCTGAAGAAACAAGTCATCAAATAATATCCTGAGGATGACTTGTGTCTGAGCACTCAGTGGCACCGTTAGACGAGCAATGACAGCAATTCGCAACTAATGGCACCATGCCCAGAAGACCCAAAATAATTTTCTCAGATATAAATCACACGCTTACGCATTCTCTAACAACATAAAGGTATGTCACACCCAAACCCCTGAAATGCATGCCAGGCAATAAGTCAGGCCTGGCGACTCGGGAGGGTCGAGGTGCTTTCTTGTTCTTATCTAGTGCCTGTCAGTCTCAAGCATGGGTGAAAAGGGGAAGGCATGTTGCATAATCACTGGCGGTTAGCTACTGGCCGTTTTTATTACCTCCTCTACCACTTATCTCCCATCAGCAGTATGCTGTTGTGCACGCAGTTGCGTCAATCTTACGGATCGTCTTTACTGCTGGACTAGCTCCATCCCCCAACCTACCAGCACACTTCACATCATCCCAAAGCTCCAACTTTCAGAAAGGAAAAAAGGTTATCACACTACAACGACATACCAAAACAGCTACGGCATTAACCCCCTTGGACTTCTTTGGACAACAGAATCGCCCAATAACTGCCCAATAAATAACAGTCTCTTTTTGGTATGAGAATTAAAATCCCTCTGTGGTGCTAAGGCAATTCTAAATCTAAATACAAGAAACAACTTCTTAACAATGCAGCTAGTGCCGCTTCCAGGTGCACAGAAAACAAAGGGAAATAATCTCTCAGCACATAGTACATTTTCATTCTGATTCTTAGCAATGGAGGTATTACCGCTGTCAGACGCTGGTAGCTCTGACTGACCCTTACGTCTACAAAAAAAAAACCACAAACAAACAAACAAAGGATAATATCATCGCATATTTTCAGTCTGATTCTTCCTACTAACAGTGAGCATGCAGTCTCTGTTGTCTAACGGGTTGTCCTGACCTTTCACAAGCGAATCACAGCTAGTCCCTCTGTGCCAAGTCGATACCTGCCTTCTTTCCCTACCCATAAGGCTGCACGTGAAATAAAACCGCAGGTCGAGACATCAGTAATGCCAGAAGTAATTGATCAGGCTCTAACGTGCGCCTCGGCCATTACGGCGTACAAAACGGCCGACAAGGTTGACTGCAATCAATCTGCTGCACCATGACTGTGGCTCATCAGGGCAAAGCTAATCGATGCTGCATCCTTTTGCTACCGATTATGTGCAGTAGAAGCAGAAACGCGACAGACATGAGGAGTGCCCACTGAAGCGGAAACTCGCAGAATAGATTCTGGTCACGAATGTCTGGCAAAGTTAATAAAGCCAGCGAATTACACTTGTGACTTTAAGAGACTGTGGATTTTGACCTAATTGATCGGTAGTAGATTCCCTCTCTCTCTCTCTCTCTCTCTCTCTCTCTCCCTCCCTCTCTCCCCCAGGCATTTGTTTTCTGTTGTGAATCAATAGTGCTTGGTTGTTTATTGTCAGGCTTTATTGTCTTTATGAAAGGTCAACATTTGCAAAAGCCTAACGTAAATAAAAATCAAAACTAGTTATTTGAGAGAAAAATTATATTGTGGAATGTTGGAACATTCGTTTGTATTTATTTATGTATTACAAGCAACGTTCCCTCTAAGTCTAAGATACACGGCCGCTCAGCCCATTAGAAAATGCCGCGCAGCAGTTTCAAAATTCTGCGCACAAGTTTTGGTAGCAAACCCGAACAACCGCCAGTTCCGCACACACACGAAAAATATTAGAGGGAACACTGATTACAAGATGTCTTTTCAAAAATAAAAAATATGTCAATCATTATTTATCTGCGCGTGCGAGCTTGCGTGCAGTTGTGTGTGTGCATCTGTGTGTAGCTTGCGTGTAGTTGTGTATGTGTGTGTGTGTGTGTGTGTATCCTTCCTTATCAACCTCAGCACGTAATCGGCTCTGACTGAAAGCGTTCCCTTGAAGAAAGTCAGTGTTTTCAAAAAAGTAATATTTTAATGTTAGCGTAAACTTACGCTAAAGTTACGCTTGAATACTGTAGATCACTCAATCAAAATTCAGTATAAATCACGCCAATCAAAATTCAGTATAAATCACGCCTATACTTTACAATAAGTCCATGCGCGAAAGCGGCGGAAGCCGGAAGCGCCCCCTACACTCACTCAATCAATCAATCAATATGTCCATCGCATGGCAAACTTCCATTTCAAAGAATTCTCCTTATATGGAAACGTGGACAGTTTGATCTTATTCTTTTCAATCTCCGAAGTTACACACAGCTAAAATGAATAATAATTTTAAAAAGACAAGCAAACGTTTGAGGGAACAAGGCAGTCCTGTTGCAGCCTTGCAGGTGGAAATAATTAGCCTCCAAAAATAGTCTGGCATGTGACCCTAGTTTTGAGATTGTGAGATTAAGATTTTCCTCTAAACCTAAACAAAACAACCTTTACATTATTCGAGAAGTGAAAGGTTTGAACAGTTTTTTAAAAAATTCTTTAATCCGATTTCCTTTTTGTTGTACGGACATTCATTCCAGTGAGAAATGAACATGACTGTAAAAATCGCTCGTGAGATTATGTCAAGCAATGTTTCAGTCAACAAAACGTTATAATAATGGAGCAAAAAAATATTTATTTGAACTGTTTGTTAGTAGCCTCGCAAGATTTTAAGCGAAGAATGATTAGCTTGGTTTTTTGCGCATTAACCAGCTCTGAATATAGTTCAACAATCTCAGATTAGATTTTGATTCGCGATCATTTTCAGTAATTAATTTTTTTTTAGTTTTTTTTTTTTAAGTTTTAATGTACAGTGTACTCCGAATTACACGAATTCGCTCTTTTAATATATATTGTACTAACACGTGTCCAATTTATAACAAAAGTCGAGTCAGCGCGCGAGCGTACCCATCTTTATTTAATTCACGACATTAAAAAAAAAAATTAAAATGTCAAGAAATCAATTTAGTGCGGTCAGACCAACCCTTTCATTTGCTACGAAACTAAATAGATATCCTGCTGTAACCATAAACACTTCACGCCCGTCTTCGCTGTAGCCATGGTCGAATCGCGCACTGAAACACGCTCCGTGCTGAAATATACACTGCCCCGAAAACGTTCGATTTTAAGTTCGACAAACAACAAGCAAATGAAAAGTGGTTTTAATGGCTCAGAATAAAAAAAGGAAAAAGGAAAAAAAGAATAAGCATGACTATCAGATCATGGTAAACGTCGTGTGTGGATAGTGTCTAATATCGCCGCACCGCTTACACTTGTTATGCCATGATAACAGTGTGCAGATCGGGTGTCCCGGAACTAAAACGTCGTCCGAAGAACGCGCCCTCTTAAATTTTTCACTACTCATTCAGACCAGTGTAGGGGTGTGACCATGTGTAAAGATGTACTGAAATGAGACCTCCTTCCTCATTTCTTTATAATGCGTGAGTGGGCCTTACTTCTGCGAGGCATGATTACCCAGACAATTTTGGAATAAAGAAACTGATGAGGATAGAAGGGACGTTACTTAAACACTGCTATATAATTAAGCGCTGAGAGCGTTTGACATCCCAATTTCTAAAGAAAACATTTTAAAAATAAATAAAGTACAACTACTCTCTTCGTTTAGTCTTTTAATAACAAAAATAAAACTTATCATTTGAATATAAAAATTTACTGAACAAACCTCATTTTTACAGCTATCCCTACCTAAACGTTTATTTAAAAAATCTAATAGAAAAAATACAGAAATCAAGAGTACAGGCACAGTTTTTCGATATCACAAGCCACGTCAACCATTTGTTTAAGGTCGGCACACATATGTTATTTCTGATCGTACAAAATTAGCAACAAACCACACACACACACCAACTAGATAAATATGAATATAATAAAAGTCCATCTGACTGCACATTTTTCCATACCTAATAAGGCACAGATTTTGCACTACCATACATATTTCAATGATATCATGGCAAAATACTTGTTGGTCTTGTGGGAGAATTATTAATAACTATAAATTAAAATTCTTGATCACTTGTAATTAGTTGTGTGTTGTTAATTAATAGATAATAACCATAACGAGTGCTGGGGCCCAGAGGTGTCACAGATAGTTAGACAGACAGAGAGAGAGAGAGAGAGAGAGAGAGAGAGAGTGAGTGAGTGAGTGATAAAATACAGAATGACATATGGTTAAAAACCCAATCTGACGACTTGACCATGCATAATCTATTGTGTCATAATCTTGGTTAAGTGACAGTAACTGTCTAATGAGTCTAACCGGCGACATCATATGATTCTTCCAAGACTAATTCTGTTGGATGGTATGTATACTATTCACTTTCTAGCATAAAGTGTTGTGTATACTGAAACTTCTCCAATCCATTGACCATAATCCATGATAACAAACTATACTGTGACACAAGCTTGCCCCATTTAATGGTTATGATTATGATTATTATTATTAATAATAATCAGCCATAACTAATTACAAGTGATGACAATCTTAATTTATGCTTTTAATAATTCTCCAGAAAACATCACTTGTCTCTCTCACTTGGCAGATATGTGGTGCTGTAAACGTTTCCTCTCTTTCAAAACATTAAAGACAAACATTCACTGCCACACAATATTTCATTAGGTAGAAAACTTCTTACCAAAGGAGAAGATAAATCTGTTTTTAATCTATATTTAGCAAACTCACATCCAACCATTATCTCTCCAAATTATGGTTATAAATATTTGTAAGAAGATCAATAAATTTATTAAATCAACAATCAAAATATACATATAACAAATACAACAAAAAGATTACTTGACATCAATATTTCCACACACCATGTTAAATAGTTTTAAATAGTCTTATATCGTAACATAATTCAAAAGATTAGTGTCAATATAAATCACAGGGTAATTTCTTATCAGAGAACAGAAATGGAGTTATAGAGATAATAGTGATAATAGCTTGTACATAACCTTGTCAAGACGATGCTGCAATAGTCTTTCATGAGCTTCATAACAAAGTTACAAGCATATTGTTCGCAATAGAATCGTCAGTTTCACATGTCCTCTAGCATGGTGTAGAGTTTAGACTGTTCTGTCAGCCAGTGTTCTCTCGAGACTAATTTGAGCACTCCTTCGCTGTATTAGTTCCCCCAAACAGAGCAATTTCCAGTAACTTCCTTGTACCAGAAATTCCACGATGTAGTCGAGCATACACGCCACCATATATCAACAGAGAGTTGTGTATCTTTACATTTACACACTGAGGCTAGAAACTTCTCGAATCTACCACAGTCATAGCAGATTATAAATCAGTAAACTGAAGATCTGGAAAAAACGAAAAGGCTGCTTCTTCCCTGTAAAATATCATCAGGGAACAAACACTAAGTTTCCACTTTATTCATCTCTAACTCCATTCTTTCTTACATTCGAGTCTCAACTTAAAGTTTCCTGCAGTATTTATTAGCCCAATACATGCAAACAGCATAATAAATACAACATAGCAATTTTATGACCAGGTTCACTAGAAACAATGTCAAATGATTAGCATGCTACATACATGCATCATAGTTCACAATTTGAAGAAATAATAGTCTACTCACATAATATGTCTATGTAAAATGCAAGTATAACATACCAATAGCAAAAAGGCACAAAATATTTCTAAGTCCATTCTCTCTCAATCAGTCAGTTAACTCACCATGAAGCTAACAGCCACCTTTCATGACTGGATTCTGCCACTCCAAATTCATAGTGATTAAAAAATAGATTCTTTTCAATAGATAAACTTTGATTTCAGCCCATTGGCTGGTCTAGTTCTTGTAAATTTTAACCATTTGATAATAAAAACTACTTATCCACCTAAAACTGGTTTAGATTACATCAGCAAATTAGCACATTTTCCAACTGAGTTGTTTACTCCAACTCTTGCCACTTACAAAAATGTTATCATAAGTAGTGCTCAAGGTCGGGTTACTTTGACATTTAACAATTTATATAACAATTAAGTTTTGAAATAGGGATAGGCAAATTTAAGCCACAGATTCAAATACCCATTTGGACGGTTTGTGCATTGCACAATCCACTGACTAGTGTAAGCTCATAACTCCAGCTAAACGACAAGACCAGTTCATCGACTAGTGTAAACTCGTAACTCTGGTTAAATGACCAGTCTATGACTAATGTAAACTAATAATTAGTGCTAAATGATCAGTCTGTGACTAGTGTACATTCATAATTACGACTAAATTTACCAGTCTATGACAGATGAAAACTAATAATTAAGGCTAAATGACCGGTCTATGACTAGTGCAAACTCAAATCGGATTAAATGACCAGTCTACGACTAGTGTAAACTCATACTCACGGCTAAATGACCTGCTATGATTCGTGTAAACTCATAATTACGGCTAAATGACCAGTCTACGACTAGTGTAAACTCATACTCACGGCTAAATGACCAGTCTATGACTAGTGTAAACTCATAATTACGGCTAAATGACCAGTCTACGACTAGTGTAAACTCATACTCAAGGGCTAAATAACCCGCTATGATTCGTGTAAACTCATAATTACGGCTAAATGACCTGCTATGATTCGTGTAAACTCATAATTACGGCTAAATGACCAGTCTATTGCTAGTGTTAACTCATAATTACGGCTAAATGAGAAGACAAAAAAAATCAACTGCACGTAATCCACGACGTCATACGTTTCAAAGAAGACGGATTCTAAAGGCAGGTGTATGCATAAAGAATTGACCAGTGTAAACTCATGATTATGACTAAAAGCCACTGATCAATCCACTGGACATAATCCACAACGACGCCAAAAATAAATTTATCTCGGCACTATAAACGGCACACGACCAAACTTAAAATGGTCTCAATATAAACGACTGACTTCTGATGTTCACTGATCTCGCGGGCGGGACCGATCGCGTACCTTGCCATTTCCCGTGTGCACAGAATGGAACCAGTGCTGAAATCGTCTCTCTGACAAACAGCTGACAGTGTTGTATAACCAAACGAAAAGGCTCGACTCAAGATGTGTTTTTGTTTGGGGAGGGGGGGGTGTCATTTTTTTAAAAGTTGGATTGGGCGAGTGTCGTTATTTGTGTGTGGGGAGGATACTATGTTCAGTTGTATATTCAGTAATACCACTGGTATCGACATGGCGACTGCCAGACAATCAAATAGAACAATGACTTGATAAAGAAATGACAAAATTGTCATTGCATTCCCATAAAGAAACTAAGCGTACACAAGTACATAAAACTAGTAAAATCAAACAGAACAATGACTTGATAAAGAAATGACAAAATTGTCATTGCATTCCCATAACGAAATTAAGCGTATACATGTACATAAAACTAGTAAAATCAACTTCGACAGGACATGCCGGTAAAATTCAAAGTTCTTCCATAAGGTTATCAGAGACTTGCGCAAACTGTAACTGTAGATCAGATCAACTGCCATACTTAGTCTAATATGACACAGTCGGTCTCTCAAAGTTGTGAAATGTTTCCTACTTATTTCAGTCGGTCTCAAAGTTGTGTAATGTTTCCTACCTATTTCAGTCGGTCTCAAAGTTGTGTAACTTTTCCTACTTATTTCCCATCGCTGCATAAAAAGACTTACTTTTGAAATTTACCTTTTACACATATTTTTTAAATAAATTAATAACGAAACAACTGAAAAAAGAAACGCAAAGAACAGAGAAATCCAACACATTATTTTAAATTAAACCTTTCTAAAAATCTAACGAGATATCTAACTTAAGGTGCACATATTATTTTCTGTTAAACCTTCTTTCTACACATCTGACTATTAAGCTAACTTAAGATGCACACATTATTTTAAATCAACCCTTCTTCACTTCCAACTAGAGAGCTAACTTAAGGTGCACACATGCGCGTCCATAAGTTACAAGAAAAATAAAATTTCAAAGGGTTGGAAAGAAAAGACCGACACACAGAAAAGTGATAAATACAAAAAGAAACAAAAGGAAGCTCTTCATGAATTATGAATTTTTCACAGTTAGAAGTTATCATTTTTTTAGGTCAAGGTTATTCTCCTTTCTTTTCTTTTTCAACTAAATGCGATAATCATCTTTTATTTACTTCTGTTTCTTTAATTTTTTTATTTAAAGTTGAAAAGCGAACACAACACATACTCTATCAATTTACTAATGTTCCATTAATTATATTATCAAAGTACACACACACAGAAAAAGTAAAAAGAAAGAGTGGATAGAATGAAAGTCTTTAAACATATTTTGTAAATGTAAATATTTTTTGCAGATACTATATTTTTAATACAGCCATTAAACGAATTGATGTTTCTAGCGAGAGATAAGATTTTACGATTGTGAACAGTGCTCGCCCAAAACACATAAATTTCTCCCATCCATCCCAGCATCTCCGCCGGGAACTTCCACCTGACGCGAAAGTCAACAAACATCACTATGGCAACGAGAAAACATCACGCTATTATTGTATTCGTATTTCTCTTCCTGGTATGCGCACGCTAGGCCGCCAGCCCGTTCGCACATGTGTTCTTTACATCTTGTCAATCATCGCAAGCTACCGACAATCTGAAAGCAGCTGCACCTGACGTCAATAACTATTTAAAATCAAATGCAGACATCTGGAGAGCCAACCTCTTCAGAGGTACTTGCAAGATAACAATGTGTATGTGTGTGTTGTGTGTGTGTGTGTGTGTGAGAGAGAGAGAGAGAGAGAGAGAGAGAGAGAGAGAGCACGTGCACGACTATAAAGTCTCGAACGCTTACGTTTATTTATTTATTCTGGATACCACAAATTTTATGGTAAATGGCAGACATACGTAAAAGCTAACACCTCGCAAATGCGTATCACGTGTTCTTACAAATTCATCCAAACGACCGTAAACTGAAGTGACAAACAAAAGGCTGGTGTGTTCTGCGCATGTGTTGTTCACTCGTCTCCTGATGCGTCATCGCTTTTTAAAAATAAATAAATTAAAATTTAAAAAGCCTGCAATCGATGTCTAATAAGTTGCAGTGGAAGCTCCGATAATATTGTACTACTCTTCTCTTTATTTTTTCTTTTAGGAATAATTGTAAGAGTAGGAGAAATAAAATACACACACACATACACGCACGCACACGCTCTCTCTCTCACACACACACACACACACACACGTATCATATCACCTTGTAGAATCCGAACAAAATAATACTTAAGAATGTACAGCCTACTGTCAAAATGGTCGCAGCATGAAGAAGCATTTAATTACGACTGAAAAATAGAAATAACAAATATTACCCTCTCTCCTGCGCCTCCCCCCCCCCCCCCCGCCATCTCCCTATATGTATAAGAAAATGTGCGTGTGGAGTGTGTACGTAGGGAAGGAGGTTGGGGGAGGGGATTGTCCATATTTGTAATGCACAGAGAGTGCACGATTCCAACACGCTGTTTGAAGTCTAATCCAGCACAAACACGAATTACGCCATATTTCCATCAAATCATCTGGAAATAAGTTTCTCGAGTGTTCCCGCATTCAAAGTGGTTTTCCATGCAAATTCTCAGTGACAGTGATAAAAGCGGTCACAATATTACAGCTTGAAATCCCTAGCCCTCAGGTGTTCCTGCCGCCAGCCTGAGCCACAGGCACAAACACTCAACGTTCACCTCTCTGCACCTTTTAAAAAAGGAAATTATATTTTGTTAAGGACTAGAGAGAGTTGAGGAGTACTCATTAAACAGGCGAACTAGCACTGAAACACCTGTACTGTTTGAAATAAGAAAGCAAAATTAAAAGATAAATAGTCTTTCTGCCCTGGTCATATTTGTTCTTTCTCTAAAGAAATACAAGTTAAAAACAAGGGAAGCTTAAATGGGTAGCCATGCCTGTTTGTTGACGGATTAGTTGCATACATTCCAGTGGTACACGAAATGCCTGTTTATATAATACAAATGTAGGCCAAGTGTCGGATACACTGTCTCTGGTTTACCCGTCAAACAAAAAGAGCCTTTGAACAGTTCGTAAAACTGCATCAACAATTTCTAAAGTGCAAATATATGCCATAAGAAACGCGATGGAACCAGAGAAATTCACGCAACATCCAAAATCTTAGTGGAATCTCCGAAGACGTTTCAATCTTAATATTAATTAATTAATACACAACTATAGGTGAAGTCAGAGTTCATGGACGAGTATTTTCTGTAAATTTCAGGCATGGTGCATGTTGCAAGGAAAAACGTGCTTCCCAAACTGTCGCGTGACAAACAACATTCAAAGTAAGTAGATCGGTTACTAGCAAAGAAACAAATGAACACATTTACATTACCGGTAGAATGTATTAGCAGTCACGTGAGAAACATTCCAACAATGAAAGGAATAAACACATTTGCATTATCGGTGTCCTGATAAGCAGCCACGCGACAAATATCCTAATTAAGTATTTCGTTTTCAGAATAAGCACATTTACTACCTGCATGCTTGTATTAGTAGTCACGTGATAATCATTATTCAAAATAAGTAGATCGTTCTCAGAACACAATCGAATAAACAAGTTTGCTAATAATGTATTAGCAGTCACGTGACAAACATTATTCAAAATAAGTAGATCGTTCTCAGCACACAATCGAATAAACAAGTTTGCTAATACAGGCACACCAAGTATTAACAGTCACGTGACAATTATTACTCAAATTACGAAGATCGTTCACAACAAAACAAGAAATAAATACGTTTTCACTGCTCCTAGAAGATCGAGGGTAAAAACAATAATTTTATAGATCTATATAAAACAAGACAAGCTGACTCGCAGAATGGCAGAAACAAAATTGTTCTATTTAAAACTAAATGTACCTAACTAAATGTGTTCTACCAATATAATGAATATAACTAAGAAAAAAGTATATTCTACCAATATATATCTAATAAAAACTTTATTCTATCATTAAGTTGGATATATGCAACTAAAAGTCCTTTCTATCAATATGGTGGATATATCTAACAAAAAGTCAGTTCTACCAATATCGTGGATATATCTGACCAAAAAAAAAAATCTGTTTTGCCAATAAGGTGGATATATCTAACAAAAAATCTTGTCTGCCAATAAGGTGGATATATTTAACAAAAATTCTGTTCTGCCACAATAAGTGGATATATCTAACAAAAAGTCTGTTCTGAAAATAAGGTAAATATATGTAACAAAAAGTCTGTTTTACCAATAAGGTGGATATATTTAACTAAAAGTCTGTTCTGAAAATAAGGTAAATATATCTAACATAAAGAATGTTTTACCAATAAGGTAGATATATCTAAGAAAAAATATTTTATGCCCATAAGGTGGATATAAAACATATTTTATACAACAAAAATGTCAGTTCTACCAATAAAGTGAATATGTCTTACAAAAAGTCTGTTCTACCAATAAGATAAATATATTTGACAAAATGTCTTTTCTACCAATAAGATGAATATATTTGACAAAATGTCTGTTCTACCAGTATAGTGAGCATATCTAACAAAAACACTCAAACAATGAAGGAAGTGTACCCAACGAAAAGACTTCTACCAATAAAATTAACATCTCAAGGAAAATGTTCTACATTAAGATGAACGTAAAACGGCTGTTCTACCAATAAAATTAACATCTCAAGGATAATGTTATACATCAAGATGAACGTAAAACGGCTGTTCTACCAATAAAATTAACATCTCAAGGATAATGTTCTACATCAAGATGAACGTAAAACGGCTGTTCTACCAATAAAATTAACATCTCAAGGATAATGTTCTACATTAAGATGAACGTAAAACGGCTGTTCTACCAATAAAATTAACATCTCAAGGATAATGTTCTACATTAAGATGAACGTAAAACGGCTGTTCTACCAATAAAATTAACATCTCAAGGATAATGTTCTACATTAAGATGAACGTAAAACGGCTGTTCTACCGAAGAGGCTAACGTATCTAATTATAACTCTTGTAACCAATAAGATAAATGTGTCTAACAAGCCAGAATCATCAACGACTTTAACCTCAACACGAAGATAAATTTAACAAATTTTATACAAGTGTTCATGAGTCTCTCTCTCTCTCTCTCTCTCTCTCTCTCTCTCTCTCTCTCTCTCTCTCTCTCTCTCTCTCGCACGCACGCACGCACACACACACACACAATAAGTGAAACCCAGACATTTTTACAACGACAAAATATAATAAATATGCATAATATCAAACCCATTATCGCATTTTATCATACAAGTGCCCACACTCACATTATACAAGATGAATATATTTTTTTTTACTTCACTAAAATAAAATATTTTAAGGTAGCAGTTAATAATTAATCAATGACGGCTTAAAGGGTCTGAAATACTTGTGTAGGGGATGGGAGAGACGGATCGCTGATTCTCTAAAAGAACATAAAATTATATTGACTTAATTCCACTGACTCCCACCGTCTGCCCTTTAAATTATTCCTGCTGGGTCTGTTTATCTAGCTCGCGCTGCGATGAGTTTGGGTGCAAAATTTCGTTTCCCTTTTAAATGAAGACACATCTGTTCCCCCCTCCCCCTCCCAGACCAACAAGTTCATCGTGACGCAATATGCACGTTCGCGAAAACAAAACACACTGAAAGTGCGAGTTAAACAGAAACAATGAAATCGTGAACTACGGGTTCAGTTTTGTGATTCAGTCCGACTAGTTTTGAGCTCATAATTGTTATCTGGTACTTATGACTGCGCTTGTAATACTTTGTCTCAAAGCGTGGATCAGCCGTTGTTAGCAAAAGGGTCGGAAAACAATTTGTTAGCATTTGTGTCCGTTTCAAGGAAAGAAAAATGTGTCCGTTGCAAGAAGAGAAAATTGTGACCATTTCAAGGAGAGGAAAGTGTGTCAATTTCAAGGAGAGAAAAGGTGTGTCAGTTTCAAGGAGAGAAATGTGTCCGTTGCAAGAAGAGAAAATTGTGACCATTTCAAGGAGAGGAAAGTGTGTCAATTTCAAGGAGAGAAAAGGTGTGTCAGTTTCAAGGAGAGAAATGTGTCAGCTTCAAGGAGAGAAATGTGTCAGTTCCAGAAGAGAAAAGTGTTTCAGCTTCAAGGAGAGAAATGTGTCAGCTTCAAGGAAAGAAATGTGACAGCTCCAAGGAGAGAAAAGTGTTTCAGTTTCAAGGAGATAAATGTGTCAGCTTCAAGTTGAGAAATGTGTCAGCACCAGGAGAGAAAAGTGTTTCAGTTTCAAGAAGAGAAACGTGTCAGCTTCAAGGAGAGACAAGCGTGTCAGTCTCAAGGAGCGAAATGTGTGTTTCAGAGATAGAAAAATGTTCCAGTTTCAAAGATAAGATGTCCGTTTCAATAAGAGAAAAAAGAGACTGTGGTCACACAACTCCAAAACCCGTTGCATACAGTGTACAATGATCAACATTAAAATGTTCGCAATTAAGAGGTGGGATTGAATTATTACTGCAAGATAGTGCAAACTAAACAAGGGTGTTATAATGCAAAGATCTGAAGTGCTCACATATATAATGAGTGCCATGAAATCGCGATCACTGCAAATTCTGTCGCTGGTTTGTGCCAAGATGTTCTTGCGAATATTGCGTATAGTATCAAATCACCAACAAAAAATAGTATTCATTAATATATAGATGTTCTTGCGAATATTGCGTATAGTATCAAATCACCAACAAAAAATAGTATTCATTAATATATATATCTGAATAGAACTTTTGTAAGGAAAGATACAGAAAATTATTCTTCATAAATACTTCTCTTTCTCCTGCAATAACGGTTTCTGAAGGGGGGAAAATTGTGATAAGAAAGAAAAATAATTAATGTCATGCTGGTAGATTACGGCTGACCGACTTTAATATAAAAACAAAAATACACAAGTGTCTTTATTCTAATTTATAAGTAAGCATCAAACTGTATGCGAGTCCTTCTTTCATAATTAAGTTGGAAAGAGTAATGAGGACGTCTTGCAACCATTAACATAGACTTTGTTCAATCTCACAGTGCAGCAATTCACGTGCAATGCACGCACACACAGATCTAGATAGATAGATAGATAGATAGATAGATTAGGTTAGATTAGAATAGAATAGTTAGATTAGATAGATAGATAGATAGATAGATAGATAGATAGATAGATAGATAGATAGATAGATAGATAGATAGATAGATAGATAGATAGATAGATAGATAGATAGATAGATAGATAGATAGATAGATAGATAGATAGATGGTATCTAAAGCATACGTTTTCTATTCAAAAACCAAATTTTAAATCAAGTATTAGATGAGCTAAATGAATCTTTTATAAGGAGATGCACAAATGAAACAAAGATAACTTTTAAAGAAAACGGTTTCCTGTAAAGTTTGTATCAAATGGAAATAACTTCTGAATGAACATAGTTTCCAGTAAGGGTTATATGCAACAAGACAACTCATAGGAGCGCGGTTTCCAGTAAAAATGTATATGAAACGAGATCATTTTTCAAAGAGCGAGGTTTTCAAGTAAAATGGATATAAGATGGAGATAACTTCTAAAGGGAGCGAGATTTCTCATAATATATATATATATATGAACCAGAGATAACTTCCCAAGAGAGCGATGTTTCCAGTAAAGGTGATATGAAACGGAGATAACTTTCAATAATGATTATATAATATTGCAGTGCGATATTAGAACAGCTTTTTAAATTTTGTTTGATTTTGTGTGTATGTGCGTGTATGTGAGTATGTAACTTATTTTAAATGATTTTAAAAAATAAAGTAAAACTTTAAAAGACTATAATACTTGTACATTTCCAAGTAGTATTTTTCTTTCAATGAAGTAAAAAAAAAAATAGCTGGAAATAACTAATACCGATTTTTTTTTTTTTTTGGGGGGGGTCGACTTTGTTGTCTTCTCTTTAATTCATTTTAATAAAGTAGTTCCCAGTGTCTTATTATCGCGCAATTAATGAGGAGAGGGTTTATTTTCTATTGCGCAATTAATTAGGGGAGGGTTTATTTTCTATTGCGCAATTAATTAGGGGAGGGTTTATTTTCTATTCTGCATGTTATTCCTTTTAAGATCGTCTTTACTTTTGTTCCCTTTTTATATTCAATGGTTTCTAAGAATACACGTGTTAAATCAGCTATATATAGATTGATATTACTTAGACTTTTTAAGAAATAAATATTTTTCTCTCCATTTTATTCCTGCAGTTGCATTCAATTTAAAAACTTTATTCTCTTGCTTCGGGTGTTAATATCAAAGTCAGATACAGGAATTAAGTATCAACGTGTGAGAATGCCCACACACCCCATAAAAATGTTAAATGTGAATGAAAAGGCAAATCTAAAAAGAAATGGTTAGTTTTCAATCAGTTCTTCCTGATATAAATGTACACACAACATAAATACATTCTTTGTGAGGAGTGAGAGGCAGATAAACTGTGCTATTTTACACGGCAGCTTAAAGACCCAACTAAACCCAAGAACAAAAATTGTGCGAGGTTTCCTTTAAAAGCATCTCGATTCTTCAGCCCACCCTGTGTGTACCCTTGCAACTGATAACAAATGTAAACCCCCTTTCTCTCACCTATCTCTAGGCGGGGAAGCAGTTAAAGCTGGACGACGAACTCGGCGCCGTGGTAGGAGAGAATAGTGTAGTGTTGGAGAAGATCCGAACCTAGTCCTCACCACCGGACGGTCCAGGCCGAAATCCAGGCGATCGAGCAAGGTGTTTGCCCGTGGGCTGGAGCCCACGATCTCTAAATGAATCATGGCGACCACTCTGTCACCCACTTTCTTTCTTTGTCTTTCTCTCTCTCTAAAGGTAATTCCTAGTCCAAGACATGTGTCCGTGAAGAGAGAAGTACACTCACCCAGAACTCACCACTCTCGGGATCCACTTCTGACTGACACGGGTACACGCACAGCTATCGTGTAACCATCATAAGGTACAGAGTGCACTAGTCAATATGACGTAGGAAAAGAAAACATTACTGACGTTGACAACCGTGTATTTGTGTCTGGTGCTTAACAGTCTTCAAGAAATTTTCACATCTTTGACGTTAATGAATCAGCACTTGAGTTGTACTACTGTTGTTGCTATTGTTATTGTTGTAGGGGAAAGGTGTTTCGTGGTTTCCTTTTACCCCCTCTTTTCTACACAGTGTCTGCGAGTGAAAAAATTCCTTTACGCTCTGAAAATTCAGAATTCTTCGGAGACCGTTTTCTGCACTCACTAAAGCTGGCTCGGTGCCATGACGGGTATTATAAAGCGGTTGGAAGAAAAGTGGTCGGGTAAATGCAGAGCGCAAGTTAATCCCTTCGCCCCGAAATACTTGAGCGGCAACGCCACGGCAAAATTGAGAGTCCTGCCTGTTTGGAGTGTAGGGTAGGCACTCTGGAGGGTGGTGGTGGCAGGAGGGACAACCCCGGACTGCAGTGTGGCGATCAACAGAACGACCCAATGCCTAGCAATTCCAGTTTGCCTGTACTGCAGTGTCATGGCGTAGTGAAGGAACGCACAATCGGAACGCACGCCGCGGCTTGTGTGTTCTCCCCTATACCCCGTGCCCACCCCTTCAAACGAAGAGCAGAAGTCAACCCTACCCATTTGCCCGACTGGATCCGAGTTGAAATTATCGTCTTTGAGTTGATCATTAGGATAATTTATTTAGTTTTAGTTGTTTTCGTTTTCCTGTTGTGAACATCTTGTTACGTCCTTACTAAGGCTAGAGCTGTAGCTCCCTAGAGGCCCAATAAACACAAACATTAAGACATTATAATAGGCAGACTCCCTAGAGGCCCAATAAACACAAACATTAAGACATAATAATAGGCAGACTCCCTAGAGGCCCACTAAACACAAACATTAAGACATTATAATAGGCAGACTCCCTAGACGCCCAATAAACACAAACATTAAGACATTATAATAGGCAGACTCCCTAGAGGCCCAATAAACAAACATTAAGACATTATAATAGGCAGACTCCCTAGACGCCTGGTAAACACAAACATAAAGATATTATAATAGGCAGACTTCCTAGAGGCCTGGTAAACACAAACATTAAGACACAATAGGCAGACTTCCTAGAGGCCTGGTAAACACAAACAATAAGATATTATAATAGACAGTCTTCCTAGAGGCCTGGCAAACACAAACATTAAGACATAATAGGCAGACTTCCTAGAGGCCTGGTAAACACAAACATTAAGACATTATAATAGGCAAACTTTCCCTAGAGTCGGATTAACTGAAATTCAATAGAGATATTGAGAGGAGACGCCAATGTGTCCTGACAATAAAAAGCCTAGGGTGTGTGCACAGAACCCTTACTGAGTTTCATAGTTCTTTGAAGGGGGGTGAGGAGGAGAGGGTTAGAGGAGGGGAGTAGAGGAGGAGGGGAATAGTCGGGTGTGTGTGAATCCATACAGATCAACCTTGTTTCATAGCCCTTGAAGCAATTAATATTAATATTAAAATGAATATTAAAACTCCATTCTTTTCAATCTCTTTCACTATCATACTGTTATTTGACATTATTCTACACATACCCTAAGTGAACAATCTTGAATTCAAAAGTGTGCTTCGCGTACACATGAATTTTTATTTAGTTAGTTTAAAAAGCAGTCGGTGAAAGCGAAGGTTTTATAGCTTTATGGTTCGATGGTCCCGCTGATGACAGTAGAATGAAGTGGCCAAACAAATGAATGGTAATGAGAGTGAATTTGCTAGCACATATTTTTTTTGGCAAGAAAACAGTTTACGTTATTACGTCCTTAAGTCTGAGTGGCGGACAAACAATTTACTAAGGAAATCTTTCCTTTAGACAGGAACGCTTGTTTTAAAACATCATAATATTATCAAGCCTTAGTGTCATTCATCATCCACTGAAATTCTGACTGTCATTGATCAGCACTGAAAGTCTGACTGTCATTGATCAGTACTGAAATTCTGACTGTCATTGATCAGCACTTAAGTCTGACTGTCACTGATCAGCACTGAAAGTCTCTGTCATTGATCAGCACTGAAAGTCTGACTGTCATTGATCAGCACTGAAAGTCTGGCTGTCATTGATCAGCACTGTATGTTTAGTCGATCACCTCCATATGCAGAATTTCTCTCATTCGTTATCCTATCACAACCTTGCTTTCATTGAAGAACATAGTGTGACTTCCAATCATCTTCATATACAAAATTTCTCTCATTCATTGCCCTGTGAAAGCCTGGTTATCATCAATCAATACTGTATGACTGTCAATCACCGTCCCAAGCAGAAAGTTTCTCATTCATCACTGCAAACATTCATCGCTTCAAGCAGAGTATTATGCATCACATTCAAAAGATGATATATCAAAGTATGGTGACTGTCATTCAACACTTAAATATAATGTTACTCATTACTTAAATATAATGTTACTCATTACTTAAATATAATGTTACTCATTAGTTAAATATGTTACTCATTACTTAAATATGAGTCATGGTATATTCTTACTTATAGATAATGTTACTCATTACTTAAATATAATGTTTCTCATTATTTAAATATAATGAGTCATTATATAATGTTGCTTATATATATAATGTTTCTCATTACTTAAATATAATGTTACTCATTACTCACTTCATATCGAATATCATTCATCATATGACAAAGACTACGTATTTATCAAGTATGTTGACTGTTATTCATTATATATATGACTCATTGCTCAATCCATATCTATCGAATATCTGTCATTTCATTAACCGCGTAAAATGTATTATTTTTCTACCCTACACAGAATGTTGGGGTTTGGCGCTGTTGTTGTTGGTTTGGGTTGAGTTTTCCTTTTTTTGTCTTTTGATCTTTGTGCTAACAAAGAGTGTGTGTGTGTGTGTGTGTGTGTGTGTGTGTGTGTGTGTGTGTGTGTGTGTGTGTGTGTGTGTGTGTGTGTGTGTGTGTTGTTGTTGTTGTTGTTGTTGTTGTTGTTGTTGTTACATGTTATTCAAGACATAACATTTTGTTTGAAAGAAAAGAAAGGTATTTTGTTGTAAAGTTAGATCATATATTAATCAACTAATGCAAGCAGCTCACGACTCCCTCTGTGGAATTCAATATAATACATATAATAACATTTTATTTAACACGCCAAAAATTAGAATTAAATCCACAATTAGCACGTCA
This sequence comes from Sinotaia quadrata, assembly GCA_028829895.1. Classification (NCBI taxonomy): domain Eukaryota; kingdom Metazoa; phylum Mollusca; class Gastropoda; order Architaenioglossa; family Viviparidae; genus Sinotaia; species Sinotaia quadrata. The sequence continues at coordinate 9,156,791 of CM054182.1, forward strand.
TTTTGCACCTTCGTTAATTCAAAGTACATTTCTGGGGCCAGCTAGTGTAAATCGTCTTCTGCCATGTATCAATTAATCAAACATGGCAAGTTAGTCAATAAAAAAAAAAAGGGCAAACATGGCAAGTTAACACTGTATCATGAGATAATTTAACACTGCATCATGAGATAAGTTAACACTGCATCATGAGACAATTTAAATTAACACTACATCATGAGATAAGTTAACACTGCATCATGAGACAATTTAAGTTAACACTGTATCATGAGATAAGTTAACCCTGCATCATGAGACAATTTAAGTTAACACTATATCATGAGATAAGTTAACACTGCATCATGAGATAAGTTAACCCTGCATCATGAGACAATTTAAATTAACACTGTATCATAAGTTAACACTGCATCATGAGACAATTTAAGTTAACACTGTATTATGAGATAAGTTAACACTGCATCATGAGACAATTTAACACAGCATCATGAGATACGTTAACACTGTATCATAAGATAAGTTAACCCTGCATCATGAGACAATTTAAATTAACACTGCATCATGAGATAAGTTAACACTGTATCATGAGATAAGTTAACAATGCATCATGAGACAATACTTATTTTTCTTGAACGATATTGGTGGCGATGTGGTTTTAACGAGGCTTTGCACTTAGCGGGACGGCCTCGACATGAAGGATTCATATTTAGTTTTAAATTTCTAAGTTCATTTTGTAAAGGTTTGTATTAATAAATCTGATTGCTTTGATTTTAATGTGCAGTAACCTATTCGCGCGCTGTTAAAAACAATTACTTTAAAATTTCATTTGCTTTTCTTGAGAATCTAACTACATATCCGTTAAGAGGTACTTCACTTTATAGTCAAATTGTAATTTCAAAACACTTCCCCTATAAATACGCCATCATATTAATTGTATCACTCAATGGGAAACATCACCGCTTGATCCCCCTAAAAAAAAAAGCCCCCCTATAAATACGCCATCATATTAATTGTATCACTCAATGGGAAACATCACCGTTTGATCCCCCTAAAAAAAAAAGTCCCCCTATAAATACGCCATCATATTAATTGTATCACTCAATGGGAAACATCACCGTTTGATCCCCCTAAAAAAAAAGTCCCCCTATAAATACGCCATCATATTAATTGTATCACTCAATGGGAAACATCACCGTTTGATCCCCCTAAAAAAAAAGTCCCCCTATAAATACGCCATCATATTAATTGTATCACTCAATGGGAAACATCACCGTTTGATCCCCCTTAAAAAAAAGTCCCCCTATAAATACGCCATCATATTAATTGTATCACTCAATGGGAAACATCACCGTTTGATCCCCCTAAAAAAAAAAGTCGTGACTTTAGCCAATCACATACGAGAAAAAAATGATACGTGTCTATTACAACTAGTTTAGGATAGAGTGGGGAAGATTCGCGTACTGACCAAGTTTTCACATTGTATTCTACAAAGCACACAACCAAACAGATCAGTAAAAGATTTCCACATGAATGTAGCTGACAATCGTAACCACTGACACCCACCATCATTGATTCAATGCTGACACAAGTGACACAAGTGACAGCAACCATCAATTTACAACAAATTAACTCATTATTTTTAATAAGCTGAAATTCTGATACGTGTAATAAGCTATATATTTAACACTATACTGCATACATCTACTAACTATTCACCACCAAAAATAATTTCGGATCAGTAATTCACGAATGTCTTGAAAATTGATGATTTTAAGTTAGAGATAAAAACAGAAGGGTATGTGTGCTTGTGTCTGTCTTTTGATTGTATTAATTCACACATAAACGCGCACAGGCACACACACACACACACACACACACACACACACACACACACACACACATAAACACACAACGACACAAAATTTTGTGCATTACACAGTGTTTATGAATTTATGTTCTTCTTTTATCGGTACTACACTCAGATATTATCACTAGCAAAATCTAAATATCCGGAAGAAATCGGAAGGGGAGAATTAAACCAAACTAGTTAGGAAAGACGGTGGGTGGGTCTCCGGATTTGAAAGAAGCATATGCAGGGAGAAAATGTTCTGAAATCACTTACAAGTCTGAAACGCTTGTAACATTTAAGCGACCACGACCAGAAAGGGACGGTTGTCTTTTGTCAGTGTTCGCACATACAAGGCCTAGCTCCCCACCCCTTCACATGAAAAAAAAAAAAAAAGCAGTTAATTATGCCTAGCAACTAGCTTTCGAGTTTAAGCTTGGACCATTAAAGAAGAAATTGCTTGCACATAAGTAAAAATCAATGTGCCTCAAACTGGAGAAGAAAAAAGGGTGTGACAGTAAGAAGTGAAAATGAGGGTGGGGTCATCTACAACAAGAAAAAACAAATAACAAACTAAAGTGCGACGAGTTCGCGAGACTCTGCACACTGATAACGGAAGACAAAAGAATGGAGTTGTCGTTCGCTTCTATCCGGCATAAATTGCAACCTTACACTGTTTCTGTATCAATAAATCATCGACGGTGGCGAAGTTCCACAATCCAGGGTTGACTCTTGCTTTGAGTCAACACTTTTTTCTGGGACTGGGAAGTGAACACCCGTGCCTCAACCACCCTTATTTTGTCAGTGCAGTTTAAAGCCGAAACTTCAACCTGGTATTAAACACTCGCGGTCCTTTCTGATAATTTATCATTTTCTTCATTTCACTTTTTCCTTTCTTCTTAAAAATTTTCTTTCAAAAATTCAAACACACACATACACACACACACACACACACACACACACACACACACACACACACACACACACACACACACACACATACATACATACATAAAATGCACAGACGTTGACAGCCAAACAAAAACTTTTGCGCAGTCAATCTTGTTCCAAACAGATAGTGTGATTTATTCAGTTGAAATAAATTGTTGTATCATAAATAGTAGTGTTTGCAAACACTGTTTAATTCATGTAATCAACAGTAGCGTTTATGAGCACACCGAAATCACACGTATGTGGAGCAAGATTGTACGATTGCTACGCACAAAAATTATCTGCTTACCTTATTTACAGTCCCTTTGTTTATGCCATTTATACTCCTTCTATTGAAACCTATTAAAAGTCCTGTTGACCCTATTAACAGTCCTTCTGTTTACCCTGTTTACAGTACTTCTGTTACCTATTAACAGTCCTTCTCCTATCTATTAACAGCCCTTCTGCTTACCCTATTTACAGTCCTTCTGCTACCTATTAACAGTCCTTCTGTTTACCCTATTTACAGTCCTTCAGTTTAACTTATTTTCAGTTCCTCTGTTTACCTTACTTAAAATTTTTCTGTTTACCCTATATACAGTCCCTCTGTTTACTTTATTTACAGACCTTCTGTTACCCTATTTATAGTCCATCTGTTGCCCTATTTACAATTTACATTATTTACCGTCCTTCTGTTTTACACCATATACAGGCTTTCTGTTTACCTTATTTACACTCTATTTCGTTTACCTTATTTACAGTCCTTCCAAACATGTCAAGGCTGTGCGAAATGTACTTGGCTAGAACTGTACACTGTATTGAGAGAACTGCGTGCCGTGCTTCTGTGTGCGTGTGTGTGCGAGAGAATGAGAGAGAGAGAGAAAAAAAAATCTCTCATTATAGTGCATTCAACTTGTTTGGTTGCTGTGATTTCCTCATTCCTGTAATAATTAAATGTGATGAGAGGGCCTAGTGCATTCTCACTTACGTAATTTAATCACGTGACAGGAAATTGTCTGCGGAACCCATTTTGTTGCTTCTCTGAATTTTGTAACTCTTTTTAGCTGAGCGGAAACAATGTATGCATTCTGGACGTTGTAATTATGATCAATATTACGTGAGAAAAATTAATTTGCGAGTGGAAACAAAAACTCGTGAGCAGCAGACCAAATTATTTGCCTATAAAGAGGGAAATTAATTAAAATTAAACTGTTCGACGATTTTCATTTTGTCACGTGAAGCTTAAAATGTGTTGCCTTTGGGCATGTAGTGAATGCGATGGTTTTGACAGAGCTCACTGAAGTAAGTGCAAACGATTTCATATAATGTTTAGTTACTAGAAATTCATTGCATTAGTGTTTAACATTGCTGTTTTAAGCACACAGTCACTCAAAGGGACCTTGTCTAAATCTGATTATCTTTAGGATAAACAGTGGAGCTATATGTTTTAACTATTTTTTTTTTTTAATGGACACTGTTCTGGGAACAGCTTTATGACAAACTTGTTTGTAGCTCAAGTCAAGCGATGACAACTGCAGTGAATGTAGTGTGTGCGCGCGCGCGCGTGTGTGTGTGTGTGTGTGTGTGTGTAATTAATACTTTGTGAACACTGTTATGATGTTTGAATTAATATCTACTTGGGAGATGTATGCCCAGGTGAAAGGAAAAGCTATCCGACCACAAACTTTTTTTAGTGGTTATTTGTTTAAAAATCTAGATATTGAATCTCTTCAGTTAACGTCCACCTTCTTTCGACCTGGTAGAAGATATTACTTAGTTGTATAAGTTCACTGGAAGAAAGGGAAAGGTGGAACAATAGACATCCAAGATAAGTTAAACTGGAAAGCATTACACTTTATTTCCCGTTTGCCCTTTATTGGGACTGACAGATGAAGCCATTATTTTGAAACGTCTGCATAATGTTTGCATACACTTGTATACTTCTGTATAGTTGTTGCATAACTTGTGCATAGCTGATACATAGCTGCATATTGCATAGCTGATGCATATGTGTAATCTGCAGTTGTGTATGTTACGTGTAAATGGTATTCTGGATAGCTTACATGAAAACAAGTTTATAGAAAGACAAAATTTGTAGAGACTAAAGATGTACAACTATTGTGACATTACTCATACTATTTTAATGTTGATGCATAAACACTGGGCTTATGCCTTAGGGTAGTTAGGATAAACTAGATTATAATAAAATATTATACATAGTATCGTGTGAATGATTACAGTATTACGCCTATTGAAAATATGTATATCAGACGTTACTACTGATTAGATAGTCACCTCTGATGACCCATCATTAGAATATTTATTGTTTATTGGTGCAAGAGTAGTACTATACTTTTGCCAAAGTTCCAGTTATTTATAGCTTTGAAAAGTATAGTATTAAAAGTCATAAGGCAGCTCAAAGAGATGTATTAGTCGAGGATGTGGAGAGAGAGAAAAATAATTGCTTTCGGCCATGCCTTCAATGCTGCACGAGGCTGGATACCATGAAAAGTGGCTTGTGAACACAACACAACAGATTTTTTTTTTATTTTTGTAAACGGAGAACCAACTTCTAGACACAGCAGAGATTATTCACTGATAGTGTGTCCATGTTTCATGAGACACGATGACTGCTCAGGGAGGGAGAGAACGGGTGATTATGCATAGAGTGTTTGAGACCCATCGCCAGTTGCCGTGACTGACTTCAACTTCGCTTATATCAAAGGGAAAATGAAGCTGCTTGACTCTCAATTGCTGTATAGGACATCATCCTTGGATGCAAATGTGTACTGCCGCATTCGAACTCTGTGACTCAATGCCAGATAGGAAGACAAAATATGTGACAACAAGGTCAAGTTAGGAAGATAGTCGCCTCACTGGCCAGGCGATGGAGACAGTTTTCTCTTACAGACCACGCCACAATTTTTTTTTAAAAGTCTGTCTCACAGGCCAAGCCAAATTAGGTAGATAGTTTTGTATCAAAGGTTACATCAGAAAGAAATGGTTTCTGTTGGTACTCAAAGCTACCAGACTACAACAAGAATGTCACCACAGGCACTAGTATTATCTAGTACTCAAAGCTACCAAAACAACAAGACTTTCACCACTGAGCAAAAGTATTATTTCATATTCAAAGCTATCAGACTACAAGAAGAACTTCACCAACAGACAATGATATCGTTTCGTATTCAAAACTACAAGATTAAAACTTTAGAATTCCAACACAAAGCAAAGCATGTCTGCATTCAATGCATTGTATAAGAAACTATAAACAGAAAGAGTACATTACACCAAACAACATGTGCAAGAATAGAACAATATTAAATGGTGTGACAAAATTATTCCTCTGCCATAATTTTTCTAATAGAATTATTAAGTTAACATTGTTAACACATTTACAATGATCAAGAGGAAATATCACAGCAGTGGAGAGTGAGAGTAGCAGTTGTGTGCTGTTTGTAACTGATTGGCAGGTCTGCAGAGAGTGAGAGTAGTTGGCTGTGGAGAGCTGAGAGTGGTCAGCAGCAGAGAGCTAAGAGTCACTAGTAGTGTTGTGCCCGTACCAGTAGCTTTGCAGTCTTAATACTTGCATATTCTGAGTCTGGAGTGCCAGTATAAAATTCCAATTTCTGTATTGGAAGTTTAGTTTGTGGAGAGCTGTGAGTGGTCAGATATGAAGAGCTTAGGGTCAGCAGTTGTGTGTTCTTATGTGTTTCATCCTAGGTCACTGCAGTCATCTGTGGCTCAAGTGTACTCATAATATCTACCTTTAGTTTAAATATTATTAATTAATAGAGGGGCTAGTTTACTACTAGTACTACAGATTTTTGCCTTGATGTATCAATGAATGAAAGTTTGAAAGTATTTCATTTTTTTTATGTTTCTTTTTTAATCTTGATTTTGCTTAGAAATACTATTAAATTTACCTTTCACTCTGATGTTTACATCTTGTATTTTATTGTTTTCTCCATTTTTGAAAATTTTATTAAATTATTTTTCTTATTTTGAGGTTGTGTTCTGATTCAATGGTAGTGTGTTGTGACTATCTGTTTTATATGACTATATGATGTCAGGGTAGTGTGTCTTTGACTGTGTGTAATGTGATCTTCTCATGCCATTCCCTTTCAAGCATGATGAATGGCAGCCATTCCAAGAGTGGAGGTTTGAGCCAAGAAACAAAGTTGAGTAGGTGTTGTGTTGGGAAGATGGTTTCCCCTGGATTATGGTAAGAATGTACTAAGGGGTATGCTGGTTAGTAACTAGTATTTAGCAAACTTAACTTCACCATGAGTAGCATTTTTACAAATGTTGTATTATCATGGGCAATTAATGTTTACTGGCACATACATCTATTAAGATGTCATAGGGTATCTGCTGACAAAACATGATAAAGTAGTCTAAATAAACTAAAACATGACAGGTAATACTGCTATGAAGTTAGTGCTTGGAGTAAGGCAGATCTAATTTCTACAGACTGATTTTTTAATTACAAGCAGCTAATTATTTACTTTAAAAATTATGCTTGATTACCTTTTAACACAACAGAGTTCCATAAATTATTCAGACGAATGTAGAAGTTTTGTGCAATATACTCTACAGAGGCTAAACATTTCCTTAATGTTGTTCATTTTCCAAGTCATAGGCACAAAATCTTCTTAATCAAGTTCACAAGTCTACCCTCCATAAGTTCATGTATTTAATATTTACTAACCTGTTGCATGTTACATACATTAACCAATTTCAACCTGCGAGATCTTAACAGCTCAAGGCAAACACTCTTAAAGGCACTAATACTTATGACAATGGTTCAAGACAATTTTCTTAATGGAAAAAAGTATAACTCTTATCTTCATATCAGTGAGTGCACCACAACTATTTCACTTGATATCACTGTGTAAATGGCTATTGAAAGTGTGTGCCAATAAATACGCATGATACCAAAAGTGAATAAAACAGAAGTGATACTGTGACAGTGTAAACTGTTTATACTGCCCAAGAGATGGCCCTGAACAGTACAAGACTGATTACATGAACAATTGTAAAATTATCAATTGATTTGAAGCATTATTAAGAATTGTTCTCAAACTGTTATGGCATTCTGTAAGATGTACACATCACCATTAATATTCTTGCATGCAGGAAAGTCAAAGCTTTTGCAGGACACAAAGTAGATGGAAATTGTGTAACAGTTTTCTAAATATTTATGAAATACAATTACAGAAGAAATATAAATTACTTATTTGTACATTTACTGCTTATGTTTAAAAGGTATTCTTTGCAAATTTACTGTACTAATTAATACTGTTTATTAATATTTGAATTCAATTTTAATTTTAAATATTTTTTCATGACAATAAGAAATCAAATAAAAATGGCAAAAAAGTATGCAGATAATTAGAAAAAAGCAAAACACATAAACACACACATATCTATATCTATCTCTCTATATGTATATATATATATACATACACATATTGTGGCAGAGTAAATTTGCTTATCCCCATTTCTAAACTTAATTGTTATATAAATTGTTAAATTGACGAAGTGACCTAACCTTGGGCTCTCCTTATGGTGATTTTTTGTATGTCAGAGTTGGAGTATACACTCGAATTGAGAATATGCTAGAAATTGCTAATGCAATGGATACCACTTCCAACTAGATAAGTAGTTTTTATTATCCAATGGTTAAGATTTACAAGAACGAAACCAACCAATGGGCTGAGATCAAAAGTTTACATTCTGTAGAGAATTCTATTGTCTAATCACTTGAATTTGGTGTGGCAAGAAGTCCGGTCATGAAAGGCGGCCATTAACTTAATGCTGACTGATAGAGAGTGAATGGACTTAGAAATATTTTGTGCATTTTTTGCTAATGATGTGTTATATTTGCATTTTATAGAGACGTATTATGTGAGCAGACTATTATTTCTACAAATGTTTGAACTATGATGCTTATATGTAGTATGCTAAATACTTGACATTGTTCTAGTGAAACCACTCATAAAACTATAATGCTGTATTCATTATGCTGTATAATGCATTTATTAGGCTAATAAATACTGTTGCAGGAAACTGTAAGTTGAGACTTGAATGTAAGAATGAATGCAGTTAAAAAGAGATAAACTAGAAACCTAGCATTTCTTTCCTGATTATATTTTTTACAGGGACAAAGCAGCCTTTCCGTGTATTATCTGAATCTCCTGGTTTATTGATTATAAAATGTTATGACTGTGGTAGATGTGGGAAGCAACTACTGCAGTAAGTGTAAAGAATACATACACTTCATTGATGTTTGGTAGCATGGTATGCTGACTACATCAAGCAATTTCTGGTACAAGGAAGTTACTGAAAATTGCTACAATTGTTGTTCTGCTTGAGGGGGCTAAACACAGCAAAGGAGTGTCCAGGTTAAGAGAATAACATCAAATCGGTGTTCTGCAACGTGAGGAGAGAATCTCGAGGAATTGACAGTATTAACTAAACAATAATTTGTTTTACTTTGTTGCAAAAAAGTGCAAAAGGCTATTGAGACAGTGCCTAAATCAGGTTATGTAAGATCTATTATTGCTTACCTCTAATAACTCCATTTCTGTTCTTGATAAAAACTATCCTGTGATTTGTATTGACACTAATCTATGGAAATGTATTTTAGGATATAAGACTGTGTAGTAAAAAAAAGTATTTGATCTTGGTTTCATGGAAATATTGATGTCAAGTAATCATTTTCATTGTATTTGATATATCTATATTGGTTGTTAATTTAATACATTTATTATTAAATTTACTGACCTTATGCATATTGGTAACCTTATGATGGAGAAGAAAGGGGGTGGATGGGGGCTTGCTATATATAGATTAAAGATGGATTTGTCTTCTCCTTTAGTAAGAAGTTTTCCACCTATGGAAATATTGTATGATGGTAAATGTTTGTCATTAAAGTTGTGGAAGAGAGAGAACATTTACAGCGCCCACATATCCGCCAGGTGAGAGAGACTAGAGGTGTCTACTGGGAAATTATTAATAACATAAATTAAGATTCTCAGCACTTGTAATTAGTTATGGATGATTAATTTATAATAATTATAACCATTAACTAGGTGGCGTTGGTGCCAAACACATGCACATACACACATTGTATGTGTGCACATACACATACCAGTAATTAATATATTTTTCAAAGTAAAGTGTTCATAAATAATTGCCAAATACAGAATTTAACAGAATATGTAAAAACTTGCCATGACAATAAAAGTTCATTTTTATGAAAGTTTTTACTCATTTCAACAAAAAAAACAAAGTCTTAATATATCACTAGATTATATTTAATAGAGAGATATATTCAATCAATATTAGCATTTTTAAGTAACAACGTGAATACACATTTACATAAGAGAAGAATGGATGGATTGATGAATGGAAGAACAAATGTAAGGACAGGCAGGTGGGAAATAGTGGGCAGACAGATATATTGATAGACAGACTGATACAAGTGATAGTGATAGGCTAGCAGGAGATAATTAGATGGGTGGATAGATAGATAGATAGATAGACCTAAATTAATGGAACTAATAAAACTGACAGAAAATAATCATAAACAATAACTCTCATATAAAAATATGCACATGTCTTTGTTTATGTAACTTGTAAGTGTCTGTCTGGGCATATATATATAAAGAATATTACATATATTTATAAAAAGTATTTTTATTCTTGTTCTTATTCCATTAAAGTAGTCAACTATGTTTGTGTTGTTTCATGCCATCATTCTTTATATGTTTTAAATAATCTACAATTCATGAGAAACAATGTCACTTTTAGAGAAAAACTTAATCTTGTACTTATAATTGCACAGGACAAAAGTATGTAAAATTTGTATACGGTTGTATCATTCATGTAATAAATACTATATACTAAAATATCAGGTAATAACTATGATAGTAAAATATTAATATACTGATGTATAGCAAATCCCAATTCTCTAGACATTATCTAAGAATACTAAAACTCACACAGTCACAGTAGACTAATTAAATTTGAACTTTTTTCTTCTTTTTTTAAACTACATAAATTTTAAGAAAAACAGATAAAAGGGAGGTAGGGAGAGATAGGAAAGAGTGACTGATAGACATATATATATACCGTGAACCATTATCTGATTGTGAATATAGTATTTAATTTATTTTAATGTCATTGAATTAAATATTAAATCTTACAGTGTATGCTAATTTTCTTACAACAGTTTAGAATCACATTTTACAGTACAAAGACAAAATAACAAAACCCACCAAAAAAAAAATAGTATTGCACTGTACTGTTAATAGTGACAGTAGATTGTGAAACTTCTTAAAATCAGATTACCTGCCATTTCTTTTTATTACACTCTTATAGTTTATATGTTCTAGTGCATTCTACTAGTCCTAATGATAAAAATGTAGAAAAATATCATAGAAAGAAATGTATAAATTTCACCACATAGGATTAGGATTGTACCATTTACTATATACTATTACTAAAAGATAAAGTGGTGTTAATCTGTACATCATACTTCATGATTAAAAACAGATTAATAGTAATGCAAATTGCAATAATTACCAGATATATATAGTGAATGAATAAAGTCATACAACAAGCACTGCAAAAGTAAAGCCTCAGAAATGTGACACGTTTGGGAAAAAACAATTCAGATCATATAAATAATTATTTATTTCACAAATTTCATCAGCAAAGGTGAAGATGAAATTCATAATCACATTTCTGACTTTTTATTACATGTATTTGCTAATGCAACTAACAATTAATATCATTCACTAAATTGAGGTAATAGCAGTACTAGCAATGTTGATTTAGCATGAAAAATTATTATAAGCTTATTATAGTGAATACTGCAATTTAATCAATAATGGTATGCTTTTAAACCTGTATTTACAATTACTGCTGTGTACTACTACTAGTATATTTACTACTATTACTACTGCTATTAAAAATAATGATGATGATGATAATGATTTTAAAGTGTAAAGCAGTAATGAAAATGGTGTGAATTCCAAGCAACAACTGAACAAGAGGAAGATTGATCTTTTCTTAACAGATTTATTGGAATTAGTACAAGTGGTCACTAGAATGATACTTCTGTATGCAAAACAAATTACTGAAACTTCTATCCCCTTTACTATATAAACTTCTACTGTTCTAGCAAAGGACTGTTGAGTTGTCAAAATACTAGAAATGTATTTAAATGTTTTTATCAATAACAAAATTTAAAATTTAATCAGAGCTTAAACTGTTAAAGTTATACATATACTTGGAAAAAGATGTATTTCAGTCATTCAATAAGTAATAAATCCACATTTTTTAATTATTACTACTAATAATAGTTCTTTATTAAATTCACAAAACATTTAACATATTTACTGAATTTGATGAATTAGAAAAGGAGTACTTAATAAATAGTTCTTAATTAAATAACAAGATTCTATCATTTGCTAATGCCTTGTCCAAAGGCAACCTGAAATATGTGAATTTGGAACAAATTCATGAAGAAAATCTGAATCACATTTTTAGAATAAGTGTATTAATAATTATCATGTTAATTTTGGATTGTAAGCATTCAAGATCTTATTTAAAAGGAAAGGGTGGCTCAAACAATACTATTCATAAACTACAATGCATGGCTATTGTTAAAAATAACTCTTTTAACTTTCATGACATAATGGACATAAAACTCAACAGGACAAAGATACATACCTAAATAATGAACATCAGAACAGCTGCTGATATCTTAGTTATATTTATAAAGCAGTTTAATACTAAAATCTAAAATCATTAGATTAATTATAGATTTAAAAAAAATATTAAATACTGAAACCATAACAATGTAAACAGAATGACTGCTAAGCATTAAACAAGAAAACAATTCAACACAAAAATTAAAAATGCTTTATAGATACACAATATAGAAACCAATGAAAAGTAAATGGCTTCATTTCAGTTTTTTTTATACATCAATAAATTATTCATTTCATGCTGCTATACCACTGTTATGACTGCAGTGTCCTGATGAAAACTTAGAAGAAACGTTGGATTTTAAAGTCGTTTCTATACTGAAACCATAACATAACAACAAAACAAATAAAATAAAATCTAAATTATGGGTGTTCAATCTAGGAAACAACATTAATTATTATTCAAGTTACAATGGGAAACAAAAGCTTAGGTGATGGGGGTTATATGATTTGTGTGCTTGAGTGTGTCTATACATATAGGAGGGATGAGTCTATATCAATTTTTCTAATAAAACAGTCAAAGTTATGCTTTAATGCATTCTTTTTACTTACATTTGCAAAGGTACCGGTTTGCGAATGTATCTGCTGGTCATGTTTTGATTTCAAGTCCTTTCAATAGTTTTGCCTTCGGTGTAAACATCGGCTCGTCACAATGCCATTTGTCATATGTCATCTTCCGATCTATGATCGGATAAAAACCTACATCTGTGCTAACAATGATTTTTTCTAATAAATATGTGTTTCAATTCTATATAATGTTTGTATGATATCTTGAGTCTCGAGACAAGTTTACTTTCAATATAGTCTGTCTGAAGTGTTTACTCTCAATGTCTTTGAAGCAGCAGACTAGCAGTCACTTTAATCCCTGGTTCACTTGGTTTGCTTTAAACAATTGAATACTATGCACTCTGTGATACGTTGTTGTGCCAAAAACACTAATATATATTCTTACATCCTTACTTTTTTATATGTCAAACACAGTTCTATGTTTTATTTGTAGGACAAACCTAAGCGGCGACATTTTTCCGTCCCAGAGTTCTCTATAAATCGTCTCTGAGCATGCGTACGAGAGTAGTCTCCCCTAAAGACCAAGCCATCGCCTAGCAACTGTGATGAGACTATTAAGCTCTCTAAAATGTATTGTTTGCTTTGTTTCTTCGTTTATTTCTTTGTTTGTTATTTCTGCTTCTTTGCCATTCAAATGATGTTTTAAAAATATATTTCTATAATACAACAGTAGGAGACTTATCACTCACCTTTCCAAAAGAACAAAATTAGTAAGCAACTTGATTCAGCTCCTTCCGTACATGGTTAATTTTTAACTATACGAAAAGGGCCGGCATTCAGCCATGTGCCAAACTTTTCATTCTTCTTTTAGTTTTTGTGTCAAACTATTTCTTCTTTAGTTTTTATGCGGTTTGTTGCTTTTGTTATTTAAGTGTTCTGTTAATACCTACGCACGTTTTGTTTCAATTATATAGATTTTAAACGGGGCAGACAGATATTTTAGTCGTGTCCAACATTACTTGGCATGGGGTAACATTGAGGGGATAAAGGCCAGTGAGTGGTTGTTGATGCTGATGAAGTTACTTTGTCCTTGATATTATTTTTTTCTTCTTCAAAAACTGCAGAGAGAAGACATCAATCGTGAATGAAAGCTACTCTTCCGTAGGTTTCTTACCTCGAAACAATTAAGTATATGATGAATATTTTATCTTGACACTATGTTTATCAGAATTAACAGAATTATGAATGCATTGCACTTACGTCTAAAGTGTAGTTTGCAGACACTTCATTGACACACACTCATTCATAAACGGAACGCTCCAAACACACGGTGTTGTTACTTTGGATACTCCAGCAAAAATAAAGTGATAAGCATTTACTTAATTAAAATTATTCAGTTTGGTATTGATAGACTCACAGAAACAGTGTGCACGTTCTTATTTTAAATCAAATTATAAATAATTGCACTCAGAGATCTAGTTTCAAGGTAGGCATGTCTCTGCTGTGCTTTTTTCTGGTTTATTTCTTTTTCTTTTTGTTTTTATAGTGTTGTTTTATAATTAAAAGCAATCTGGTCTGTCGAATAATACGTGAGAAAACTGTAAACTGTTAAACATAAAATCACAATAATGTTTTGCTGAAGTTAGAATTAATCAAATCAAATCCAGAACTACCCAACCAAAATTGTAATTTATAGGATGCTATGATAGTCTATTTCAGTTTCCTCATATAGGAAGACACGAATATATTCTATTAGCTTTATTTAAAAGTATGAAAAGCCATTTTTGATGTCTGAGTACAAAGCACGTTTTGCGCTTTAATTTTGAGGACAATACCGTTTGAAACTAGTTAGTTGCCACATCAATGTCAAAATAAGAAAAAAGGCTTGGAGTAGACGCATTTTATTCCTGTTGCATATTAAAAATGGGGTATTTAATCATACAAAAAATTGCAAAAGTCAGTTGTAACTTATTTATTTACATTTGAAATGTTCAAATTTCTATAAATCAGTTATCAGCTATTCAACGATGACTTTTGTGCGAGAGAGAGAGAGAAGGAATGTGTGTGAGAGAGTGCGTGCATGTGTGTGTGTGTGTGTGTGTGTGTGTGTTAAAAAAACAGGACCTGCAGCTCCAGCCCCAGGACAAGGCAACTCTAGAGGAAAAAGGAAGTAGTTCCCCGCGTACCGGGGTCTCGCTACAGACCCTAAAGCCGGGCCTGGACTGCACTTGATTTAAGAACGTGTTATTACCCTTTATTTCGTTCGTCCATAATTCTCTAACTTGTTGATTCGTAATTCACTGATCTATTCAATGTCCGTACAATGTACTCAGAAAGCAGTTATAATAAACTTTTGCTGAAAGTAGTGTTAAACATTATAAAATTAGTAATGTAACAACTATTGTGTAACATGAATGATTAGTAATATTCATAGAGTGCACCTTATTGCACACAACACAGAACATTTGGCAATCAGGGGAGATAACGCTTGTTCATTTGCAGGGCAGGAAACCACAAAAGTTATCTAAAGGCGACGGAACGAGATACAGTAATGCATATACCAAGAGGCAGGCCTACTATTTGGAGTTTGTGCATACGTGTCTATATTTACATAAACAGACAGACAAACAGATAGATAGGCGTGCGCGCGCGCACACACACACATATAAACGTAAAGTAGTCTTCTTTTCAAAATTAAAATAACAGAATGTTTGAACTAAAAGAAATTCATCACAGTGTAAATAGGAATACAACAACTGTAACAAGAAGCCCCAAATCAGTTCTGATGACAAAAATAATCTAAAAGGAGAACATGTACCGTAGTTCTCTAAAGTGGAATTGTCAGTATCTCACCATAAGATTCGGTCTGCCATACACTATTTCCCTCAAAAACACACAGACACAGATGCACGCACATCTTTCTCCACGACCCTAAAGTTAAATAAAAGTTTAGGCAATGTACATTGATGAGCTGTTTACTCGTGCCACCATAAAGTCAAGTGAAGGACAAGTGTCGGTGAAGACTGCAAGTATATCTTTATATTGCCGCTGTTCCTATCATCATTGTTGAGAATGACGTGAGTCATTTTTTGCACGACACAGTCAGATTTGCAATGCACTTATAAAAAGACATGGCTAAATACTTATTAGAACACTTGCTGATTGTAACTGCACCTTCTGTACAAGCAGAGAATACCAGATTTTATTAAACATTAATAGGTAAACGGAGGTGGGGTTTTTGATTTAATCTTTCGATTGAGGTTGGTTTGACCATTCTCGGTACTACATAAAGAATAAAAGGCTATTGTGCAGTCTTAAAATTATATGCAGCTATACGATTAGGGAATCTTGTGTCCACGTTTTAAAATATTAATATGTATGTCTGTGTCTGCCCTACACACTAGAGTATCTGTAAAAGAAATTACCAGTTACATCGAAACTAGTTATGTTGTGGTGCCTTCAGATCTTGCATGATCGTTTTGTCACAAAAAAAATGGAGCCAAAATTATTTTTTTTAAATTTTATTTTAGACTTCAGTGATCAAAGGGGAACAACCCCCTGATGAAAAACGCAATTGTAAGAGTGCACACATGCGCCAACGTGTAAATATAAATGTTAAATGTTTTTAAGTTCACCAAATTTCATTTAGTTTAGGACTGACGTGTGTAGACTTAGTATATATGTATCATGTCATGCATAAATATATTTATTTTTGGGCGATTTTATATATTGAGTGAATGTGACTATATTCACAAATGCATGTGCATGTATGTATACTTGTTTATGAGCAAAAGTTAGCAAATGTTCATTAGAATTTGCCAAGGTAGTGGAGTATGTGCAATTATACATCACGTGCACCCATGAAATAAAGTCAAGATGCAAACCTCCTAGAATCCTTAAAGAAAGTATAAAAGGGGGAAACTAAAGGGTTAGAAAGAGAGAGAGAGTCATAAAACACAGGACAGCAGAAACAACAGAAAGACTTTGAGATTTGTACCCGCTGCATAGCAGAGGCCATGCAGCATGGCATTTAACACTGGCAACAAAGTTAAATTCTCTCTCCACAAAACAACAGACGTAATTAAAGTAGGAACACCAAGAATGTAATGTTTGGCAGAAAGATTAGAAATTTCATGAGAATGGGTTTTTTGCGAGAGTAACATGAAGACAGTAGCTTCATAAAAAGCAATAGTTTTGTGGTGAAACGTCCTATAATGGAACTTACGTCATGTCCACTAGGAAAGTTGGGAATATCTCTTTCCATCCTGCTTCATCCATCGAACACCAATTATCATGAACATTGAGGCAACGTGTTCGTAAATACATCATGGCGAAGTGAAAAGTTCAATGCTTCAAGACAGCCTTGTGTGCAACATCGTTTGCATACAGTTATAGATAGACGTGTCATTCAGTCTCTCTGTCTGAGTTTCGTCCTGAAACGTTCTATCCCACGTGTTAAGGAGGGGATACTTCTCAGACCAGACCAAGGCAGGAAGGTGCCACATTCACAGGTATGAAGACACATTCATTCAACAAAAGTACTGTGACAGCGCCAAAACGTCATTGAGGCCCAGCTGTCTACAGGGAGGCTAGTGAAATCAGTGACAGTTGTCACTATTGGCACCAACCAAGACTACCAGACCCAACCCATATACGGAAGGTCTAGAACAACGATCTGAATCTAAATTGTCATTGTGAGTGACACTACGACTTTGTATCCCCTCTCCTCGGACATTCACAAGGAGTGAGTAATAGAGGCAAAGTGCATTTAGAACATTTGTAGAAGATTTAAGAATAAGAACATTTATTCTTACCAGGACAGATATTATTGTATATGTAATATGAACTAAAATATGGTGGCAAATCCACGGGGGGGGGGATGGGGGAGTGAATTGTTTCATGATGGCGGTACAATTTACCACATACTTTTTATTTTTACTTTGTGAATTTCATCATTTTTATCTCTCCCTTCCCTAGAGTGTATGTCATTGGAAAGGTGCATGATTGATTTAACCACTATATGAGAGAGATGCCCCATTAGGTTAATAAAATCTAAATCATACATTCTAAGAATTCGTTATTCACAGGTTCTGAAAGGGGCAAAAGAGTTCATATTTGTATTGTTTCATTGCATTTGGCTGTTCGTCCAGTATCCATAACATTCATATTAAATATATTGAAATGCACTCGAGTGCACAGAATTGCGTAAATTGTGTAAATTTACAGTGCAAAGAGAATGTGAAGAAATTAACAACATCGCGAATCTGATTTTGTTATAATAAATAAATCATAGTGTGACGCCAACGCCACCTAGTTAATAATTATGATTATTATTAACTAATTAATCGTCCATAACATTTGTAGAAATAATAGTCTACTCACATAATACATCTCTACATTAGACAAGTCATATGTCCAGTCATGTTTAACGACCCTGTCACTATATCAGATTCCCAAATATCAATGTTAGATTATTGATTCTCTTCTAATATTAGAATATAATAAAACACGATCTATCTTCCACGAATATTGCAAAGATTCAGGCTATTACTCAAATCACATATCGACTGATAAATCAGCCAATGTGCCCTAGCTGGTAACGTTATCTCCCCCTTTATTATTAGTTATGATTATGATATTATTTATCTGGCTCAGGCTCCATACCAGCTCTAGTCGATGATTATGGGTGAAGATAACAAGTAAAATTTAATAACAACAATAGTAATAAAAAGACACTAATTTTAATTCAAGAGTTCATCTAACCTGCCATGCTCGATTAAATTTAGAACACGAGTATTACATATCAATAGCGAAAATTGCAAGAAATATTTCTAAATCCATTCTCTCTCAACCAGTCAATTTAACTCACCATCAAACTAATGGCCACCTTTCAAAACCGGACTTCTTTTTTGCCACTTTAAATTCAAAGTTATTAGGCAACTGATTTCTCTACAAGCAAGTAAACATTCTAATCTCAGCCCATTGGCTGGTCTTGTTCTCGTAAATCATAACCATTATATAATAAAAACTACTCATACAGTTTGCATTACATCAGCCAATCTAAAATATTCTTGCCTCAAACATTTACTTCAACTCAGACACTTTCAGAAATACCATCATAAGGAGTGCCCAAAGTCGGGTTACTCTGACAATTTAACAGTTTATTAACAATTAAATTTAATAATAAGGAGAGACAAATTTACTCCGCCAGTGAGATATGTGCCAGCCCTTTGAAGTCCACTTAGCAGTCCTGCCTTTGGGAAAGATCCCTTATTTAGATTTAAACTTACGCATTTTTATATTAGTTATATATTTTATGTTTTTTTCAATTTGATGTTGTGTTAGTATATCAATACACTTAATGGTTGTGGTGGCGGTGGTGGTGGTGGTGATGGATGTGGTGGTGGTGGTAGTGATGATGATCACTGACATTTCTTTTAATATCTAACTCGTGCTGTAAGTTTAATTATTTCTTGCACAGTCGATGATTACATTGATTATTTTGTTTTCCGAGGGCACGAGTCATTGACTGTTTGTGTCCGTATATATTTGTTTTCCAAGGGAATGAGTCATTGACTTTTTGTGTCCGTATATATTTGTTTTCCAAGGGAACGATTCATTGACTGGATGGTGTCCATGTGTCTTTGTTTTCCAAGGGAATTAGTCATTGACTGGATGTATCCGTATGGGAATGAGTCATTCACGGGATGTGTCAATGTCTTTGTTTTACAAGGGAATGAGTCATTCACTGGATGTGTCAATGTCTTTGTTTTACAAGGGAATGAGTCATTGACTTTTTGTGTCCGTATATATTTGTTTTCCAAGGGAACGATTCATTGACTGGATGGTGTCCATGTGTCTTTGTTTTCCAAGGGAATTAGTCATTGACTGGATGTATCCGTATGGGAATGAGTCATTCACGGGATGTGTCAATGTCTTTGTTTTACAAGGGAATGAGTCATTCACTGGATGTGTCAATGTCTTTGTTTTACAAGGGAATGAGTCATTCACTGAATGTGTCAGTATGTCTTTGTTTTACAAGGGAACGAATCATTGGATGTGTCCGTATGTGTTTGTTTTCCAAGGGAATGAAGCATTGACTGGATCTGTCCATATGTTTTGTTTTCCAATGGAACGAGTCATTGACTGGATCTGTCCATATGTCCTTGTTTTCCACGGGAACAAACCGTTGCCTGGATATGTCTGTATGTATTTATTTTCCAAGGGAACGAGCCAATATTTCGCATTTGCTGAATATATGACAGTAAAACAATCTTATTTCTGAGTGACTACACGAACTGTGTATATGACAGTAATACAGTCTTATTTCTGAGTGACTACACGAACTGTGTATATGACAGTAATACAGTCTTATTTCTGAGTGACTACACGAACTGTGAAAAGCGTCCGTTACCATAGCTTGACCATTTGAGGTTCAAGTGTTTGTTTTTTCTCACCTCTATTCACAGTTCACAATTTTACTATAGCACAGAGATCAAAGGAAGACCTAACCATTGTAAGTACTATATGATATTCAAAGCCAAAGAAGAATTTATTTTTGAAAATATTGCTATGTTTATATTAAACTCAGGGAATATTATATTTACTCAATGTGCAGATAAGAATCTTAATGATCGAAAAAGGCTGCGAAGTCCACACATATAACGCACGATATCACTTTCAGGCATCACACATTTTCCATATGAATATATAAAACTTAAATTCAAACATAAACTGATTTTTAATTAAGCTGTTTATGGAGCATACAATTAATAAAGAGAAGACAATTCTTTGCAATTTCCATACCTTCGCTCTCTCCTCTAACTTTACTGACCAGAAGCGTTAGGAAATTATAACATCGGAATGAAATACTTATAACTTTACTGACCAGAAGCGTTAGGAAATTGTAACATCGGAATGAAATACTTATAACTTTACTGACCAGAAGCGTTAGGAAATTATAACATCGGAATGAAATACTTATAACTTTACTGACCAGAAGCGTTAGGAAATTGTAACATCGGAATGAAATACTTATAACTTTACTGACCAGAAGCGTTAGGAAATTATAACATCGGAATGAAATACTTATAAAGTTCACTTATCAAAATGAGAACGCTGACTTTTTAAAAATTTCTCTACTCATTATTTAACTTTTTCAACGAGAAATAGCACAGACGTTGAAGGATTCTGGTTCGTATCCTAAACAAAAGACACGATTCAACTTATAGTCGGGAGCACCCGGCGGTTTGAAAAATTTGCAGCGTTGTATCATTACGGTGAAGAACAAGAAGAGTTCCATTCGGGCCAAGAACTCGCCAATGCAACGACGTCTGCCCAACGAGAATGGAAAAAACTGCTCAGGTGCATCCTTGTCCAGGTGGCCGACAGCATCCAGGAATCGTTGCGGCCGGAAGTTCTGTGGGTCACCCCATAGCTTCTCATCAGAGTTAACAGAGTAAAAATTCAGTATGACCACGGTGTCTTCCGGGATGTCGAAGCCGTTAAGGGTTGTGTCTCGAATTGTGCTGTGCGGAAGGCCTAAGGGTACTGCAGAGGAGAAGCGCATAACCTCCAAGAGTGTCGCCTCAACTAATGGTAAATCTGGACGATCTGAAAGCAAAGGCTGGCGACTTTGCCCTACCACGGAGCTGATTTGTTGAAAGACCTTTTCCTGAATTTCGGGGTGTGCTGCCATCAATAAAATCGACCAGCTTAGGACGGTGCTGATAGTTGCACCTCCAGCGTTCATGATTGTGTCCAAACTTTCAACCACCCTTTGTTTGTCCATGCCGACGTCTTTCTCTTTTTGAGACAGTTTGTTTCCAGCGTCTATCAAGCCATCAGTGATGTCACGAAGATTTTTCTCGTCAAACGTGGCTTCGTGCTCAGCAACCTTCTTAGACCGGCGTTTGAGGTGTCCATTCAAGAACTTATGCACTACGCTGACTTTCCATGGCATGACGTAACGCAGCCATGGTATG
The DNA here is from genome assembly GCA_028829895.1 of Sinotaia quadrata. Taxonomy (NCBI): domain Eukaryota; kingdom Metazoa; phylum Mollusca; class Gastropoda; order Architaenioglossa; family Viviparidae; genus Sinotaia; species Sinotaia quadrata. The sequence goes on from CM054182.1 coordinate 9,178,834, forward strand.
ACGTCAACAGGATTCCCAGAGCTGGCGAATTTCTTGAAATTCTTAGAGAGGATCATGATATCTGCGAAATCCTTGTCGTCACGGATGCTGACATGGTAACCATAACAAAGCTGGTAGATCATACTGCTCGCAGCTATATAGATTTCTTCACTAGGACTGAAACTCTGCTCTGAGTGCGCCAAGAACTGGTCAGCCACGTAGTTAGCCTCTGAACAGACGATCTGCTCTATTGGGTTGTTGCGTGCGTTGCTGAAGGCGTACATGACGTTGTGGACTATCTTCCGGTGCATTTTCCAGATCGGCCCAAACGCCGAGACGGCGAAGTTTCTGCCCTCGTTCGCAAGACGAGCTGTTGTGAAGGCAGGGCGCCCCGAGAAGTCGTCCCTTTTCGTCACCAGCGCTTCCTTGATTGTCTCCCCCCCCCGTTAATGATGATGGCCGGGAAACTTCCTAAGGTGATGCTGATGACGTCACCGTATGTCTTGCGCATTTCAGTGAAAGTCACAGGCGGCTCTTTTCCGAAAAACGGGATGTACCCTAAGAAGGGTACCCCTCGCGGTCCTGGAGGCAGTTTGTAACGTTTTCTGTTGATGCTGTCGTTTAACAATTTCGCCAGCACGAAAGTCACCAAGAAAATTGCCCCTGTGATCTGTTAAAAAAATTCAAAGGCGTAATTTTTCCTGAATGCATCTTAGAAATATAGCTTAGTTTAGTTAAATGAAAAACATTCAAAACATTTGATAGAAATAAAGGATTCATTGTCATACATTATTATTATATTATGAATACTCTAGTATTAGTGCTGATTTTTATTTATTTTTCAAGATTTTGTTTTTTCGCGTCAATTTAAGATCTAACGATTACCAATTCCGATCCATTTAGCAAGAAATTTCCGAATATCTGTGATAAAGAGTGACATCTTAATCAGTCGTCAAAGGTCACGACCTAACAGAGCTTATAAATAAGTAATACTAAGCAAAAGTCAATATATTTCATATCTACCCCCTCTGCCCCACCGCTCGATTCTAAATAAATTTTTAAGGCAGGTAAATTAATTGTTTATTCCTGACAACATGACCCAGCAAGTCACTGACCCTATTATTAGGTTGTACATGTACTCATTTTGTCGATTTAGGTCAAACTTGAGACCTTGTGACCTAATGTGCGTTGATTTTTTAGAGGACTGAACCAACACATTATCCATTACGAAACTGGAATTTGACATAGAATGCGATTACAAAGGTACATGATGTCTTATGCAAAAATGCATTTGTTTAATCTGCCGTAGTTTTTAAAAAAAATAAACGAAAATATATCTGAGTGTCGCTCAAAGCGTGATTTCCCTTAATTTGATTCATTCGGAGATGAGACCTTCACCTTGAGACATAAAATGATGTTATTTATTACACTGCGTCACAATTTTTTTTAAGTTGTCTAAGTTTTTTCAACTGATTTAGAACAATTTTGCACCGCTAAATTCGAAAATGAAAATCTGGTTTTTTTTATCAGGTCATGTTTTTATGCTAATTCGATTTTAAAAATTCCGATCTTATAACTAAATCGATTACATTTTTGTAACATTATTAGGCATTTTTGTTAATATTTCTCTTCCAAAATAGGTTTTAAATTTAAAAAAATTAAATTAAAATTTAAAATATCGTTTTCTAACACAATTTACAAAAATTGATTAGTGTACGTTCAATAGTAGACATTGATAAAGGTAAGTACATATAAATTCAAAATTAGGTCATCATTGTTCATAATTCAGGGCATGAACTTCAGTCTCTTTGAACTTCTAGAATGCTCATCAGTAGGAATAGTCTCTCTTTAGAGTCCAACAGTAATCAGCCATCATGACTGCATCCCAGCGTCCTTGATATCTGGTCTCCCTCTCTTTCATATCCTGATGAAATCTCTCCCCTTGCTCGTCGCTCATTGATCCTAGATTTCAGGAAACTGATCCATATGTGAGAATAAGTAATGCATCTTGATCATATTGGCAACAAGCTCTGCGTAGTTCCTGGCCTTATTGTTGCCAAGAAAGTTTTTTCACGACCAGAACAAAAGCCTTCCATGCTTCCAGTTCCATTTCGTTCATTGAGTTTTCAAACTCTGTATCTCTGATTAGCTTACGGAGTTGTGGACCATCAAATATACCAGTTTTCAACTTCTCAATGGTCAACCCTGGAAAAGCATGGCACATGTAAGCGAAACAGCCACCATCCTTGTCCATAGTTTTTGGTGAACTGATTGATTAAGTCAAGCTTAATGTGCCGCGCTGGGGAAAATATCTTGTCTCTGTCCACCAGAGGGTTGTTTATGAAGTTCTTTGCTTTGCAAGGTACCAGTTCCTCCCATACTGGCCAGTCCTGCTTCGTGTAATGCTGTGCTTTGTCCCTACTATCCCACATGCACAGAAAGCACGGGTACTCGGTGAATCCAGACTGTTGTCTGTTGTCTGTTTACCATCTTCAGGTCAACACAAAGTAACCATCCACGCTGATCATAACGAATTTTCTCCAGCACGTATTTCATTGCTTCATACTTCTCCTTCAGTGTAGTCGAGTGAGCTAGAGGTACAGAGGCAAACTGGTTACCATTGTGTAGCAGAACACATTTCAGTGATCGCTTGCTGCTGTCAATGAATGTCACGGGGAACGGCATGGAGTCAGAATTAAGATTTTTATTTCATTTTTTCACGTAAGCAAAACATGGACCTACGGAAGTAATCCGCCATTGAAAACGCGATTTCTGTAGCAAACCCAAGCTCTGACTCATAGATAACCACAATATGTAAACGCTAATGTTCATCCATTCTTATCTAGATAAGACAGACGTTTGTAGACACAGTATATGTATCATCTCATGCATATATATATATATTGAATTTCTCGTCTAAATCTCCACTAAACTTCACACCACTGCAAAACTAGAGTAAATTCCACCCATGGCTTACTGCAACAAAATAAGCAAAGTAGTCAACAAACTTCAGCACATCATCTCCCCCCGTCTCCTCCCGTCCCCCTCCATTCACCACGGGCTGTACGCCTGTCGCTCTGGCCGAGGAGGGACGACCCACTACCTCTCTTATCTCCCACACTGCGCCCTCTCTCCACCCCCGGAAAGACCCAGGAAACACCAGACAGCGGCCTGCGAGCTCCTCGGGGTGCACAGAGAGGACAACACACAGGAGGCGAACGCCTCAAAACAATAAAAGAAACACTTGCAGGTAAGCCATTGCCTCTTATCTCCCCATCACACAAACACACGCAACAACACAACACAAGCGCGTACACAATAATATACTGCCCCACACATTTCACCCGTAATCCTTGTTTCAAGCCAAACCACTTCAACAAAATACCACGAGAACTTAACATTCATGAACACAACCACACAGTCTTACACATTGACAAAAAAGGGAACATAAAAGTTACAACCACAAAAAAACACAGCACTGTAACTCACACAAATAAATTCTATTTTAAACGTACCGGTGGAGCATCAACTTAGGCAACCAAAATGCTACTCCACCATAGTCACTCACATATTCCACAACTCGCTCAGAAAAAACATACACACAACAAGAAGAGGAAAATATTACAAAAGATTTAGAAACTACCCTAGCTAACACAAACCCCTCACTCACCATCACAAAAATTAAAAGACCAATGAACACATGACTATTCATCATTCACACCACCAACCACCAACCACCCACCTCAATATACTACACTGCAGAACAGCAATTACCCACAATACCATTCTTCTTATGTAACAACTGTCTAAAAAAGGACACAACACAGAGGAATGCATGACAGAAACAGTATGTCCATACTGCCCAAATCCGCACATTCACTCAGACTGCCCAATCCAAAACAAACCACAAAAAAAGAAAGTGCACTAGGTGCAGGGAAAGAAGCCACTCAGGCCAGAGCGTACATAGCACAGCCATCACAAATCATTACTACCGTCTACTAAAGAACCAATCATTTAACACATCCCTCCTCCTCAGTCTGGATCACTCCCACAAACGACCACCATACACAAACAATTACATCCAGACCTCCTCCATCTTCACTCACACCAAACATCCCCCACCTCCAACAAAGTCCACACAGACAAAACAACACATCGACTCCTCAAAAAACAGACACACATCACTCTAATAACACACCCCTAAATCTTCCTCACTAATGTTATTAAGTTCTCCAGGGCCAGGTACTGGAATTTCATCACAATGAGCTACTGGACGACGTGCTGATTCAAGATCGGGATACTTAAGGCTGCTCCGGTTTTTTCTGTTAATCCCAGTCACATCAATAGCGCAGAAGTAGCAGTCAGTGACGTGGTTTGTCGGTTGCCTCTAAATCATAGGAATTCCAAACTTCAGACAACTCTTCTTACCCTTGGTCAAAAGACGCAGATACTCGGTGCAAGTCTTGCAGACCATGTGTGACGCCCAAACTTTATCCTGATCACCAAGTTTTATACCAAAATAAGCATGGTAAGCACGCTTTATAAAACCTGTTACTGGATTCCTGTTAGGAACAGCGGTGTATTCGCTGCAGATATCGAGTTTATTTTTGCAATGTCTTCTGGCCGATTCCATTTCAGTACCTAAAGAAGAAAATTTTCAATTATATCAATTATTCAAAAATTAGCTTATGTAATCTCTTCATAATTTTGTAAAACATATTATAATTTGTTTATTTAAAGAAATAAGAAAGAATTTTACATCATATAAATAGAAAATGGTTCACCGACAAATGCGCGAACGACAAATGCGCGCCGACAAAACCGCGCCGACAAAATCGCGCCGACAAAATCACGCCGACAAAATCGCGATCGACAAAATCGCGATGATACATGTTAAATCGTACAAGAATGTAATAATAACATACGTAGATATCAATATTACGATACACAAAGCAATGTTAAGAGATACTGAGAGCAAATAATCCTCAAAATAAGGCAATGAAAAGAATGAAGCATACATCAAATCTTAATAATTTTATTTAAAGATCACTATTATGAGATACTACGTGTAAATAATCCTTACACAAATGCAAAGAAAAGAATGAAGCATACATCAAATCTTAATAATTTTACCATAAAGATCAATATTAAGAGATACTACGTGCAAATAATTCTTACACAAAGGTAATGAAAAGAATGAAGCATATATCTAATCTTAATTATTTTGTTTAAAGAGCAATATTAAGAGATATTGAGTGCAAATAATCCTTACACAAAGGTAATGAAAAGAATGAAGCATACATCAAATCTTAATAATTTTATTTAAAGATCAATATTAATAGATACTGCGTGCAAATAATCCTTACACAAAGGCAATGAAAAGAATGAAGCACACATCAAATCTTAATAATTTCACCATAAAGATCAATATTAATAGATACTGCGTGCAAATAATCCTTACACAAAGGCAATGAAAAGAATGAAGCATATATCTAATCTTAATAATTTTGTTTAAAGAGCAATATTAAGAGATACCGTGTGCAAATAATCCTTAAGATCACTTCCTGCCATTCTTTACTTGGTGATGTTTATCGCGATTTTGTCGGCGCGGTTTTGTCCATCGCGGTTTTGTCGGCGCGCATTTGTCGTTCGCGGTTTTGACGGGTCACCATAGAAAATACCATTACATGTAAAAAAAAAAAATAATAATAAATGTGGCAATAGATCAAAAATGGATCAAAATGTTGACCTGATTGAACAAAACCAATGTCATTTTTGGAGACATCACAATAAAACTGTCATAAATCTGTCAAAAAATCTTAGCAAATTTGATGTTGCCCAGTGTTATCATTTGATTTGGTGACTATTAATTATTGAACACAACTGTGAAAGACAACAACGAGAAGTCATTAACATTTCAGTTGGTGACTATTAATTGTTGAACACAACTGTGAAATACAACAACGATAAGTCATTAACATTTCATTTGGTGACTATTAATTGTTGAACACAACTGTGAAAGACAACAACGAGAAGGAAATTTGGGGTTCCATCAAAAAAAAAAAAAAAGAAAAGAAACTGACAATCATTTTCATAAGAATTCATTTGTAAGCCAAACCGTAATTATCCGAGAAAACATTAAAAAAATTAGTACACGATAAGAATTCATTTGTAAGCCAAACCGTAATTATCCGAGAAAACATTTTAAAAATTAGTACACGATAAGAATTCATTTGTAAGCCAAACTCATTTCCGAGAAAACATTTAAAAATTAGTACACGATAAGAATTCATTTGTAAGCCAAACCGTAATTATCCGAGAAAACATTTTAAAAATTAGTACACGATAAGAATTCATTTGTAAGCCAAACTCATTTCCGAGAAAACATTTAAAAAATTAGTACACGATAAGAATTCATTTGTAAGCCAAACCGTAATTATCCGAGAAAACATTTACAAAATTAGTACACGATAAGAATTCCCTTCAAGTCAAATTAAAGAGGAAAATAAACATAAATAATTATTTTTTCTAAAAATAATTAAAATGCAAGCACGCAGGTACACTCTCAAACACTCGCATAGATAGATGGATGGATGGATGGATGTATGGATGGATGAATGGATGAATGGATTTTCTTTTTAACTCACCTTAATTTCAGACATGGGGAGCGAAAAATCTTCTTGATTCATTATTGAATGTGGGGAAGTGGTTGACTGTTTCACCCAGGAGGAGAGTTCAGTTACTCAAAAGGCTACCTGCAAATGGTAAAATGTGAGGTGAAGGTGACATGTGATGTGAAAGTGTTCACGGCTTATATTACTTTTTTTTTAATGGAAGCCGTAATCACGACGTTCTCGTAAATGTTAAGAACACAATGTGGTTGTCATTTTCACTTTTAGTCACTCTAAAAGATGCCAGAAGTGTTAATGCTCACTTTACTAGTTTGAACATAGTCATGTTTGAATTGCACGTGGCGTCATAACGTTTCACGTAATTATCTGATGAGGGAAACTGATGCACCTTCTGACAGTTAATTGGGTGATTTAACAAGGCTATCATCTGATGTACCCCAATGGAAACACTTTCATTTTGCAATTGATTCATTTTAAAGATGGCTAATATTCTAGTCACAATACTTTTACACACACACACACACACACACACACACACACACACACACACACACACACACACACACACACACACACACACACACACACACACACACACACACCACAAAATACTAACCCTACACATGTTCAATAGGAATATGAACAAAGAAGAAATCACCACTTTAGATAAGTGTGATGTGTAAGTTACAACGGAGGTTTTGAGACTCAAAATGTAATAGAGGCTTCGTGATAGTGGGCACTGCCGTGCTTTGCACCATAAACAATATTGCACAAATTGAGGTCACTGTCCTCTTGAGAAGTTCTATTTTTTTTTTTAACCCTATGCATAGACAGAACCCCTAAATCAGAGGCAGACAAACTTTTAAGAGCGTGGCCCGATAAAACTGTTGGAACAGTTACGGACCGGATAGACGACCAAAGGTCACAAAGTCCAGAAAGTTCTGAATATAAAATGAGAACAAAAGTAATCTTAAAAGGTGTATTTTATGTTTAAAAAAAAAACCCAAAAACCTCAGTTTTAATGAAAAGTTAATGAGATAGATGGTGTTGCTTACAATGAATGAGTGATTCAATGACAGACTTAATTGATTTGGTGGCCGGATGGCAATGTTAACTGTGAATAGCTTGGCAGGCCAGACAAAAAAACCTTTGTGGGCCAGATTTGACCCGCGCGCTAGAGTTTGCCTGCCCCTGCCCTAAATAAATGCAAAATAATTTTGGTGGAATATTATGTTGGGTCTTAACTGATTAACATTGTGCAAGGTCACTCTGGATGTAAGGCAATACAGATGGCAGTGTTGTTGTTTATTGTATTATCATTTTAGCCGTAGTATTTTTTTAGCCACAGAGGAGCCATTGTTTTTTATTGTATTATCATTTTAGCCGTAGTATATTTTTAGCCACAGAGGAGCCATTAAACACATATTTATCACCCTCATTTTCAGTTTTAAAAATAAATTAACTGCTCTTATTCATAAAGATTATTATTTCAACAAAAAACTTTAATTTTAACTTAAATTTCAATCAAGTGCATAGCTAAGGTTGTGTTCTAATAATTAGTGATTTTAATGTTACATTCTCCACTTCACATATATGATGTGAAAGGAATGTGTTTTTAAGTTGAATATATGTCATTCAGAGTTTGCAGTGCACCAGGGCAAACTACGTGTAATGTTGCTTTTATTAGTACAAAAATAGTTCAACCGCTTTTATTATATGGAAATTAATACATTTCAAAAGAGAAGAAGATAAAAAAAATCATCATATAAATTTTATTGTAATCAGCTTAATAGCAAACGGACAGAGATGATTTTAAGATTTTCCCTCAGATTTCTCCATTTTTTGTCCATTTTCAACAGCACAAAACGGGCACCCTAGTAATAACTGATAATCCCTAATTCTTCTACTGCCATAGTGTAGGAGCTGTGTAGGCAGTCACGGCTGATTTACACAATAAACCACCTGAAGGTCAACAACAAATAGTATGCATTTAAATTACTGGTTATTAAAGAAGGAATGAAAAACATGAATAAAGCAAGGAGCATAATTTTTCCCTAAAGTCTAATCATTACATGCAGTTTTAAATATATTTAAACTATTTCCAAAACTAATCAAGAAATTTAATAGAAAAAGTAAAATCGAACAGGAGTGAAGTGTTTTCAATGAGAATAGAGAAATAAATACTCTTTATTATTAGTTTTTACTTTAGTAAAAAAAAACAAAGCCATCTGCATAATTTGTCAGGAGAGTATATCAGTGTTAAAAGAATATAATATTAAAAGTCATTTCACTACTAAGCCATTGCAGAAGCCAAAAAGAAAGTAGCAGATAAATTAATTCAAAATTTGTCCTCACAACGAAATGTGTTTTTACAGCAAATCGTTTATTATTGAAGCTACTGGATTTGAAATGCCGAATTCCTAGTTTTAAATATTTCTTTATTTTGTGTAATGTTACATTACTCAGATATTCCTTTGGATTCTCTCTTTCTGCGTTTAATTGGGACTTCTGTTTTGTAATATTTCAGTTTTCACGTGTTATCATACATTTCTTTTTTTAACTTAAAAAAAAGAAAACACACACCACGTTTATATGTAAACAATACTTAGACCATAAGCATAAAAAATTAAAATAAAAATTAGAATTAGAATAGAACTTATGTGAAATTTTTAACTTTTAAAATAATGATTTTTTTTTTAAAAAAGGAATTCGAGTCTGTTTTCTTGGTTGAATTCATTATTAAAACAAGTTATTTACTTTTTAGTTTTTCGAATGTGTTCGTATTTAATGTTTTATTTATAACTCGTTTTTAAGTCTTTTTTTAAAAGTTACTTTTATTGAAATATCAACACTTATTTCTTATATTGCAATTTTCTCTTCGGCCCTTCAACTACAACAGTGACTTGATAACATAGGCGTCAGTTGTGTTTAAATAACTATAAATGTGCATAACATCATATTCGTGCAAACTTTTCATATGGGATTCCGATGAATGGGATACGAGAGTGTATCATTAATTTTTTCGTCTTAGGAATTCTTAATGATCTCTATTCGTCTAATTATTTATATTTAACTGTCTACTGTCTAGTTGGAACTCATAAATTAATGACCTATTATAGATGTACTATGTTATTATATAGGGCTCACTGTGAGGATAGAAGTTAACGAGAAAAAACCCAACTATTAGTTTCCGTTCGAGTTGACTTAATAGTTATGTCCCTTTGGAATGATAGTGGAGGTACACATGGCTCTCTTTCGACGTTTACCTATACTTTGTCCTTTGATTATCCCTCATTTTCATATTAATTATACGTGTACTTAATAATAATAACAGTAGAAAATGAAAGATAATATCTTATCGAAATATTAATAAAATGTTAGCAATGAAAAGATACATTGAGAATATTGGAGTAATAATACTAATCCGATAAATCAAGAGCAATTACATCTATACTCCTGTCCTACTCTTAATCTTTTTCTTATAGTTATATACAGTAATAATTAATGTGAAAGAGCTCATAATATTGTATATTTATTGACATATATTTATAAAATGAATTTGTGTGTGCATTTTAATAAAATATAAATACAACACTGTCAGTTTTGTAAACATTTGATCTTAATTTCATTCAGTTAAAAAAGTCTTGGTGCTGATCTCAGGCAGTATTTCTATCATATGACCAAAATGACTTCTAAACTTGTTGACTGCTTGGCCCAACAAATGCGGCTGCCAAACAAGAGTATATTGGGCTGGATTGCTCAGGTGTGGAAATAAATAAATAAGATAATATTATATTAATTATTATGTACAATTCTTTTGTGCTTTTATGTTTATTATACTGCTTGTGTAATATGATATAAGGGTAGATTTGGTTAAATGAAACTACACAGTAAAAGGTTAACTAACAACTGAAAAGTGAACTTAACAACAAGAGATACAAATAAATAATTTCAGATTTTTGCTTGACTTACGTTAAAGTAGTATGAAAAACTAACCCTTTGGTTATAATTTTTCTGCATAATGTTTCTTGCAGATTTCTTGGTTAATAATAAGCCATTTGCTCAAATTGCTTGTACCAACTATGCAGATGTTGTTTAGTCGAGAAAGATCACAGTCACTAAAAGATATATATGATGAAAAGTACATTCAAATTTATAATAGAGATATGTGGGTTTATTTTCCTAAAAGTATTACCATTTTCATCTCCTTTCTTTAATGTATTCACTAAGTGCTGAAAGTAGCAGTGGTTTCAAATGTCAGCTCAAGAGCCGCAAGTTGAGTTACTGACTTATTACCTTTTTCAAATTGTTATTCAGTATTTTTGAATAACATTTGTTGGAGCTAAAACAGTTAATAACAAAAAATGTTTCCCCATCATTTTGAATAATTTATAATTATTATTACTTTTAGAGGGAGAGGGTATAAAATTTAATTGCAATTTTATATATACATAGATGATATACTGATTTATAAGGGCTGGAATGTAGGTGAATTTTAAAAATATAATTATTCATAATTCATTGTTATATTCCTTGTATCTTAGTTCTTACTATCTGAGGATTTTGTGCTGCTGTGTGATTTTCAGTATCTTTCTTTTCTTGAAAACAGATCTTTTAAAGTCCAGTTTTGTGTCAGCTAATGTATGAAATATTTATAATTTGTTCACAAAGCAGAAAGCTTCAACTGTGAATTAATATATTTAATATAATTTCTAGTAACTTTGCAAACAAGAGTGAATAACATTATTTTGCTGCTAGTTCTAGCATCATTTTGCAGCTGCTATAAAAAAGCATTATTCAGGCCAAGAACAGTCAAATAAGAAGAATTTTTCCCATTAAAAATGTTATATACTTAGTAGATCATATAACTCTATCTTTTAATTAATATTAACATAGGAAAAAACAAACAAAAAATTGCTAGATTTAGAACAGGGGAGATTACTTCATATATTTTTCCTACCATCAGAATGGACAGAACTGTTTGGTTTCAAAGTCAAATTGCTATTAAATTCAAAAATTAATAATGAAAGCAGTACTGCTATTTCATAAACAAAATTTAGCTCAGTCCAATTTTCTGTTTCCACTTATAATGTTTGTTAATATTAGTATTTAATATTCTGCCTAAGTGCCCATGTGATATTGATAAAATGTTATTAGATAGATAGATAATATTGTTTTCTAATATTTTTTATTATAGAATATTCTTTGATATATTTAATAAAAGGATTATCCTCTTATTAATTTAGACAATATCTTAAATTTGTTTTAAAAATTAAGAACTCTTATTTATTATAATAATATTATTATACATACTAAATTTTATTAACACATGAATTGATTTTTTAAATATAATATGCAATTAAACATTTTGTTACTATCATGAAATTTGAAGAAATATGCACAATTCCATATATTTTAAGAACTTTCTTTGTATATTTTCTTGTCATTTTTCACTCAGCAACGAATGAAATACAAGAACACATTCCTTGAGCGAAATGCAGCAAGGCTGAGCGATATACAGCCTCATCATAAAGTTCTTGAGATTGGTTTTGGACCTGGAATAGGTCTTCAGCATGCAGTAGAATATGTCAAAAGTAAGTGTATATCGATATTCATTAATATATGTCAAAAATAAATATATGTATATGTACCTGCAGTAGAATATGTCACAGTAAGCGTATATATGTGCAGTAGAGTATATCAGAAGTGAACATGTATAGCTCATTCTCTGGGCAAGTGTACCATTTCGTGACATGAAGTTCAAAAAAATGAAGTAGATTAAATTCAATTATTTTACATATTAAAGACTACAACAGGGCCTATTGCATACACAGAACCATAAGAAAAGATAAAAATTATAAAAATGTTGATGTTATAGGAGTTTGAAATATGTAAGAAGCATATGATTCTGTTGAAAACTTAAAAAGTAAGGTTGAGATGTATTCTACCAGAAAAAAATATTTTAAAATAAGCAATATAATTATCTCGTACTCATTACAACGAATATATTTTCTTTATTAACCTAAATTATTAACTTAATCTGGATACATATTTATTCAAAATGGGGTAGATAATTATAACTTCTAAATGTGGAAACCTTATCATCTCTGTAATGGAGTCAAGACAAATTATACTTGACCTCCTAACCTGCATTCAGTTGTATCGATAATTTTAGCTTTTGTGGGCACAGTTCTTTTCACAGCTTATCGTGCACATGTACAATTTATGCCTGCGGTTGTGTATATTCCACTAGCATCTCTTTATAGTTCGTTGACTTTTGAACTCTCCCAGGCCTAGGATAGATGTACAATAGTACATGTATGTCAGCATCTGTACTCTGCCTCAGTTGTGATCTGACCTTCATTGCGACTATTGGGCGTGGGGAAGGAGGGCTGGAGGTGAACAGAGATGTGCGAATTTGAAACTCAGTCTTTTGCCATCACAACTGAACTGATTGTTGCATTTCTGCTATTTCTTTGCCATTATTCCCCCCCATCCCCACAATCATGTCTGCAACCCTGCATCATAAAAAATTTAAAGTGGATATGGAGAGTCGGACATTTAACACTGAGTGGAGGAGAAGTACTTTTTCATAGAACGATTTGGATAAGCTCATTGTCTGATCTGTTTGAAAACTGTTGCTATCTTCAAAGAGTTTAATGTGTGCCACCACTGGGAAAGATTACACAGAACTTCTGCTTTAATGTCTGCCTCTGAGAAAAAGAATACTATTGCTAAACTCTCAGGCAATATAGAGAAAAACAGTTTGATGTTTCATAAGCAAACATCTGTGCATGAAAAAGTGACAAGCACCAGTTATGAAGTTTCACTACTCCTTGCTCAAAGAATGAAGCCATTTTCTGATGGAGACTTTATCAAGGAATGTCTCATGACTGTGGTGAATTCTGTCATCCGTATTATTCGTCGTCACATTGAGGAGATGTCAGACAATGTGCAAGACTCGGTGAAGAGTGATTGCTCAACCTTTGCCACCTACTCTCTTGCTCTTGATGAGAGCACTGACATGTAAGATACAGTCCAACTAGCTATTTTCATATGAGGTGTCATCTCTGCCCTCAAAGTGCATGAAGAGTTCCTTCATTTTGTTCCGCTACATGACACCACGTCTTCAGTGCCTTATTTCAGTGTGTGGAACATCACTCCCTTGATCTGTCCCATCTTGTATGTGTAACGACTGATGGTGCACCGGCAATGATTGGAGAGAATAAGGGCGCAGCTTCTTTGCTCGTTCACCACTGTAACACAACCAGACTATCCTTAAATTGCACTGCATCATTCACCAAGAATCCTTATGGTGCCATGTCCCTGCAAACCTCATTGAGGTCATGTCAGTTGTGGTGAAGGTGGTAAATTCTATACTATCCCAAAGTCTCAAACACTGTCAATTTCAGGCACTGATGGTGAAGTGAATACACACTATGGTGACCTGCTCTACTTTTGTGAAGTCCGCTGGCTAAGTTGTGGAGCCATGCTTTCTCGTGTGTAGGACCAGCAACAAGAAATTTTCAACTTTCTTCATGAAAAGAAACTCCCCTATGCTGATAACTTCACTGACCTAAAATGGCTTGCTCGACTGGCCTTTCTCACAGATATCACCTCACACCTCAACATCCTCAATGTCAATTTGCAAGATAAGGATGTTCTCGTTCCTGAAATGTATTCACACATCACAGCATTTGAAGTGAAACTACGCTTGTGGGAATTCCACTTGTCTAATGGTCAGTTTCAGCATTTTCCATGTCTTGCTGCTTGTTCCATAGCAGATGTTGACTTGGAGACTTGTGGTGCAGTCATTACCTCACCTAGGGAAGAATTTTCCTCACATTTTGGGGTATCAGACCACTCTCTGCAGATTTAAAGTTGTTCAGTGCCCCTTTTGCAATCACAGTGGATGATGCTCCAGCTTCCTTGCAGATGGAGTTGGTAGATATGCAATGCAGCAGTGAGTTAAAAGCAAAGTTCCACACTTCTTCTCCTCTTTCATTTTTTTCATGATGTCATCCTTCCATCAGGCAAGTTTCCACATTTTGTTAAACATGCTCAGCGCATTGTAGATTTGTTCGGAAGCACATTTTGCTGTGAACAACAAAGATGAAATATACAGAGTCACCTTCACTCTCAACTCTCTGACTGTCATCTAAATGACATTCTTCGCGTGTCAACCTCATCAGTTAAGCCAGACATTGAATCAATGGTTCATTGTAAGCAACACCAACCATCTCTCATTAATCTTTCATTGAAACAGAGTTTGTTTTTTTTAAAATTACTTTTGTTCTCATTTTATATTCTGAACTTGCTGGACTTGTGATATTTGGTCGTCTATCCGGCCTGTGAACTGTTCCAACAATTTTATCTGGCCCGCGGTCTCAAAAGTTTGCCCGCCCATGATATAGAATATAAACACAATGTTTCAATGCTTTATTTTTAAGAAAACACATTTCAAATGGACCCACCCTTCGTGGTACGCTTGCCCAGAGAATGAGCCCTATATCAATGCAGTAGAGTGTGTCAAGTGATTATATATGGGTCATTCTCTGGATGAGTACTGAATAGGTTTCTTTTTTTTTTTAATTTCTATAGCTGGAAAAGGAGAAGACAAATCTGTCTTTAATCTATATATAGCGAGCCCTTATCCACCCACTTTCTTCTCCAACATAAAGTTATCAATATGCATTAAGAAGATCAATAAATTTATTAAATCAACAATCAAATATACATAAGACAAATACAATGAATAGATTACTTGACATCAGTATTTCCAAAAACCCAAGTTTGAATAATTTCTCTGTTTTTTGCAGTCTATCTCCTAAAAAAAATACAAATCAACAAGAGAGCCAATATAATCACAGAACAAATCTTATCAGAGAACAGAAATGGTGTTATAAGAGATAAGTAATAATAGGCTGACATAACTACATTCAGCACGATCTTAACAGTCCTTCAAGTACTTTGCCACAATGTCACAATTTATAGTTCACTTCAATTTTGTTATCTCCAAGTGTGTCACTTCACACTTGAAAACACTGTTCCACTTCTTAGAGTTAACCTGTGCACTTCTTTTTGCTGTGCCAACTCCTTTAAACAGAACAATAAATGCAGTGATGTTCAACAGCTTTTGTACGATAGAAATTGTTCAGGCAGGCAGCAAATCTTGTCACCTGACATCAGTAGAGTGCAGTGTTTCCTACACTTACATGCCATTCCCACCTTTTTCATGGTCAGTTATAGTGGTTTACAAACATTAAACCAGGAAGTTCATATAACATGTGAAAATAGGCAACTGGAAAGGCTACTTGCTCATTGCATAATATAATTAAGGAGCAAACTTAAATTTCCAGTTTATCACTTTATAACTCCATTTTCTTACATTCCAGTCTCAACTTACAATTTCCTGCAACAGTATTCATTACCTGATACATGCGTACAGCATAATAAATACAGCAAATCAAAACAATGTCATGTCTAACAAATTACTTGTGAGGAGCCTAGTTCAAACACTAGTAGAAACAAAAGTCAACTCACATAGTACATCTCTACATAAAACACGAGTATTACATATCAATAGCGAAAATGCAAGAAATATTTCTAAGCCCATTCTCTCTCAACCAGTCAGTTTAACTCACCATCAAGCTAATGGCCACCTTTCAAAACTGGTCTTCTTCTTTGCCACTTTAAATTCAAAGTTATTAGGCAACTGATTTCTCTACAAGCAAGTAAACATTGTAATATCAGCCCATTGGCTGGTCTTGTTCCCGTAAATCATAACCATTATATAATAAAAACTACTCACACATTTTGCATTACATCAGCAAATCTAAAATATTCTTGCCTCAAGCATTTACTTCAACTCAGACACTTTCAGAAATACCATCATAAGGAGTGCCCAAAGTCGGGTTACTCTGACAATTTAACAATTTATATAACAATTAAATTTAATAATAGGGAGAGGCAAATTTACTCCGCCACAGTGAGATATGTGGCAGCCCTTTATAGCCCACTTTGCCTTTGGGAAAGATCCCTTATTTAGATGTAAACTTACGCATTTTTATATTAGTTATATATTTAATGTTTTTTTTCCAATTTATTGTTGTGTTATTATATCAATACACTTAATGATGGTGGTGGTGGTGGTGATGGTTGTTGTTGTGGTGGTGGTGGTAGTGATGATGATCACTGACATTTCTTTTAATATCTAACTCGTGCTGTAAGTTTAATTATTTCTTGCACAGTCGATGATTACATTGATTATTTTGTTTTCCAGTGGAATGAGTCATTGACTGTGTGTGTCCGTGCGTCTTTGTTTTCCAAGGGAACGAGTCATTGACTGTGTGTGTCCGTGCGTCTTTGTTTTCCAAGGGAACGAGTCATTGACTGTGTGTGTCCGTGCGTCTTTGTTTTCCAAGGGAACGAGTCATTGACTGTTTGTGTCCGTGCGTCTTTGTTTTCCAAGGGAATGAGTCATTGACTGCTTGTGTCCGTGTGTCTTTGTTTTCCAAGGGAACGATTCATTGACTGGATGGTGTCCATGTGTCTTTGTTTTCCAAGGGAATGAGTCATTGACTGGATGTGTCAGTGTGTATTTGTTTTCCAAGGGAATGAGTCATTCACTGGATGTGTCAATGTCTTTGTTTTACAAGGGAATGAGTCATTCACTGGATGTGTTAATGTCTTTGTTTTCGAAGGGAATGAGTCATTCGCTGGATGTGTCAATGTCCTTGTTTTACAAGGGAATGAGTCATTGACTGGATGGTGTCCATGTGTCTTTGTTTTCCAAGGGAATGAGTCATTGACTGGATGTATCCGTATGTCTTTGTTTTCCAAGGGTATGAGTAATTCACTGGATGTGTCAGTGTGTCTTTGTTTTACAAGGGAACGAATCATTGGATGTGTCCGAATGTGCTTGTTTTGTTTTCCAAGGGAATGAAGCATTGACTGGATCTGTCCATATGTCCTTGTTTTCCACGGGAACAAACCATTGACTGGATGTGTCCGTGTGTCTTTGTTTTCCAAGGGAACGAGCCAATATTTCGCATTTGCTGAATATATGACAGTAATCTAATCTTATTTCTGAGCGACTACACGAACTGTGTATATGACAGTAATATAATCTTATTTCTGAGTGACTACACGAACTGTGAAAAGCGTCCGTTACCATAGTTTGACCATTTGAAGTTCAAGTGTTTGTTTTTTCTCACCTCTATTCACAGTTCACAATTTTCCTATAGCACAGAGATCAAAGGAAGACCTAACCATTGTAAGTACTATTTGATATTCAAAGCCAAATTTATTTTTAATTAAAAATATTGCTACGTTTATATTAAACTCAGGGAATATTATATTTACTCAATGTGCAGATAAGAATCTTAATGATCGAAAAAGGCTGCGAAGTCCACGCATATAACGCACGATATCACTTTCAGGCATCACACATTTTCCATATGAATATATAAAACTTAAATTCAAACATAAACTGATTTTTAATTAAGCTGTTTATGGAGTATACAATAAGGAAAGAGAAGACAACTCTTTTGCAATTTCCATACCTCCACCCTCTCCTCTGTAACTTTACTGACCAAAAGCGTTAAGAAATTATAACATCGGAATGAAATACTTATAAAGTTCACTTATCATAATGAGAATGCTGACTTTTTAAAAATTTCTCTACTCATTATTTAATTTTTCAACGAGAAACAGCACAGACGTTGAAGGGCTCTGGTTCGTATCCTATACAAAAGACACGATTCAGCTTATAGTCGGGAGCACCCGGCGGTTTGAAAAATTTGCAGCGTTGTATCATTACGGTGAAGAACAAGAAGAGTTCCATTTCGGCCAAGAACTCGCCAATGCAACGACGTCTGCCCAACCCGAATGGAAAAAACTGCTCAGCTGCATTCTTGTCCAGATGGCCGACAGCATCCAGGAATCGTTCCGGCCGGAAGTTCTGCGGGTCACCCCATAGCTTCTCATCAGAGTTAACAGAGTAAAAATTCAGTATGACCACGGTGTCTTCCGGGATGTCGAAGCCGTTAAGGGTTGTGTCTCGAATTGTGCTGTGCGGAAGGCCTAAGTGTACTGCAGAGGAGAAGCGCATAACCTCCAAGAGTGTCGCCTCAACTAATGGTAAATCTGGACGATCTGAAAGCAAAGGCTGGCGAGACTGCCCTACCACGGAACAGATTTGTTGAAAGACCTTTTCCTGAATTTCGGGGTGTGCTGCCATCAACAAAATCGACCAGTCTAGGACGTTGCTGATAGACCCACTTCCAGCGCTCATGATTGTGTCCAAACTTTCAACCACCCTTCGCTTGTCCAAGCCGACGTCTTTCTCTTTTTGAGACAGTTTGTTTCCAGCGTCTATCAGGCCATCAGTGATGTCACGAAGATTGTTCTCGTCAAACGTGGCTTCGTGCTCAGCAACCTTCTTAGACCGGCGTTTGACGTGTCCATTCAAGAACTTATGCACTAAGCTGACTTTCCACGGCATAACGTAACGCAGCCATGGTATAACGTCAACAGGATTCCCAGAGCTGGCGAATTTCTTGAAATTCTTATAGAGGATCATGATACCTTCGAAATCCTTGTCTTCACGGATGTTGATATGGTAACCATAACAAAGCTGGTAGATCATACTGCTCGCAGCTATATAGATTTCTTCACTAGGACTGAAACTCTGCTTTGAGTGTGCCAACAACTGGTCAGCCACGTAGTTAGCCTCTGAACAGACGATCTGCTCTATTGGGTTGTTGCGTGCGTTGCCGAAGGAGTGCAACACTTTGCTGACTACCTTCCGGTGCATTTTCCAGATCGGCCCAAACGCCGAGAAGGCGAAGTTTCTGCCATCGTTCAGAAGACGAGCTGTTGTGAAGGCAGGGCGCCCCGAGAAGTCGTCCCCTTTCACCACCAGCGCTTCCTTGATTGTCTCCCCCCCGTTAATGATGATGGCCGGGAAACTTCCCATGGTGATACTGATGACGTCACCGTATGTCTTGCGCATTTCAGTGAAAGTCACAGGCGGATCTTTTCCGAAAAACGGGATGTACCCTAAGAAGGGTACCCCTCGCGGTCCTGGGGGCAGTTTGTAACGTTTTCTGTTGATGCTGTCGTTTAACAATTTCGCCAGCACGAAAGTCACCAAGAAAATTGCCCCTGTGATCTGTTAAAAAAATTCAAAGGCGTAATTTTTCCTGAATGCATCTTAGAAATATAGCTTAGTTTAGTTAAATGAAAAACATTCAAAACATTTGATAGAAATAAAGGATTCATTGTCATGCATTATTATTATATTATGAATACTCTAGCATTAGTGCTGATTTTTATTTATTTTTCAAGATTTTGTTTTTTCGCGTCAATTTAAGATCTAACGATTACCAATTCCGATCCATTTAGCAAGAAATTTCCGAATATCCGTGATAAAGAGTGACATCTTAATCAGTCGTCAAAGGTCACGACCTAACAGAGCTTATAAATAAGTAATACTAAGCAAAAGTCCATATGTTTCATATCTACCCCCTCTGCCCCCCCGCGATTCTATGTAAATTTTTAAGGCAGGTAAATTAATTGTTTATTCCTGACAACATGACCCAGCAAGTCACTGACCCTATTATTAGGTTGTACATGTACTCATTTTGTCGATTTAGACCTTGTGACCTAATGTGCGTTGAATTTTTTAGAGGACTGAATCAACACATTATCCATTAAGAAACTTGAATTTGACATAGAATGCGATTACAAAGGTACATGATGTCTTATGCAAAAATGCATTTGTTTAATCTGCCGTAGTTTTTAAAAAAAATAAACGAAAATATATCTGAGTGTCGCTCAAAGCGTGATTTCCCTTAATTTGATTCATTCGGAGATGAGACCTTCACCTTGAGACATAAAAGAATGTTATTTATTACACTGCGTCAATTTTTTTTAAGTTGTCTAAGTTTTTTCAACTGATTTAGAACAATTTTGCTCCGCTAAATTTGAAAATGAAATCCGTTTTTTTCTTATCAGGTCATGTTTTTATGCTAATTCGATTTTTAAAATTCCGATCTTATAACTAAATCGATTACATTTTTGTAACATTATTAGGCAATATTTCTCTTCCAAAATAGGATTTTAAATTTTAAAAAATTAAATTAAATTTTAAAATATCGTTTTCTAACACAATTCATTTATTAAATGTTACAAACATTTATTAGTGTACATTCAATAGTAGACATTGATAAAGGTAAGTACATATAAATTCAATATTAGGTCATCATTGTTCATAATTCAGGGTATGAACTTCAGTCTCTTTGAACTTCTAGAATGCTCAGCAGTAGGAATAGTCTCTCTTTAGAGTCCAACAGTAATCAGCCAACATGACTGCATCCCAGCGTCCTTGATACCTGGTCTCCATCTCTTTCAGATCCTGATGAAATCTCTCCCCTTGCACGTCGCTCGTTGATCCCAGATTTCAGGAAACTGATCCATATGTGAGAATAAGTAATGTATCTTGATGCTCATGTTGCATCCAAGGTTTCTGAAAGCAGTCAGCATATTGGCAACAAGCTCTGCGTAGTTCCTGGTCTTATTGTTGCCAAGAAAGTTCTTCACGACCAGAACAAAAGCCTTCCACGCTTCCAGTTCCATTTCGTTCATTGAGTTTTCAAACTCTGTAACTCTGATTAGCTTACGGAGTTGTGGATCATCAAAAATGCCAGCTTTCAACTTCTCAATGGTCAACCATGGACAGGCATGGCACAAGTAAGCGAAACAACCACCATCCTTGTCCAGAGCTTTGGTGAACTGTTTGATTAAGCCAAGCTTAATGTGCAGCGGTGGGAAAAGTATCTTGTCTCTGTCCACAAGAGGGTTGTTTATGAGGTTCTTTGCTTTGCAAGGTACCAGTCCCCTCCATACAGGCTAGTCCTGCTTCGTGTAATGCTGAGCTTTGTCCCTACTATCCCACATGCACAGAAAGCTTGGGTACTTGGTGAACCCAGACTGTTGTCCCAACAAAAAGTTTACCATCTTCAGGTCAACACAAAGTAACCATCCATGCTGATCATAACGAATTTTCTCCAGCACGTCTTCACTGCTTCATACTTCTCCTTCAGTGTAGTCGAGTGAGCTAGAGGTACACAGGCAATCCGATTACCATTGTGTAGCAGAACACATTTCAGTGATCGCTTGTTGCTTCAATGAATATCACGGGGAACGGCATGGAGTCAGAATTAAGATTTTTATTTCACTTTGTCACGTAAGCAAAACATGGACTAAGGAAATTAATCTGTCATTGAAAACGCGATTTCTGTAACAAACGCAAGCTCTGGCTCATAGATAACCATAATATGTAAACGCTAATGTTCACCCAGTCTTATCTAGATAAGACAGACGTTTGTAGACACAGTGTATGTATCATCTCATGCATATATATATATATTTAAGGAGGGTTTTATATGTATATATTGAATGAATTTAGCTATATTCATAGATGAGTGTGTATGCATGAATGTACTTGATTCCACGTCATCTTCGTTCCACAACAGTGCCTAAGACATTTCCAGAGCACATCACAGACTTTCTTCACCATTTTTCTCTGCTGCCCTAGAATTGTTTGCGTCACATTTCAGTGACAAGACCGCATTCGAGGGAACTAGATTTGAATTTCTCGTCTAAATCTCCACCACTGAACTCGAACATCTCTCATTCGTTCCCGTGACAGGTGCACAAGCGGGAGAGACATAATTGAATTTCTCGTCAAAATCTCCACTAAACTTCACACCACTGCAAAAACCAGAGTAAATTCCACCCATGGCTTACTGCAGCAAAATAAGCAAAGTAGCCAACAAACATCAGCACATCATCTCCACCGTCTCCTCCCGTCCCCCTCCATTCACCACGGGCTGTAAGCCTGTCGCTCTGGCCGAGGAGGGACGACCCACTACCTCTCCTATCTTCACACTGCGCCCTCTCTCCACCCCCGGAAAGACCCAGGAAACACCAGACGAAAGCGTTCGTGAACTCCTCGGGGCGAACAGAGATGACAACACACAGAAGGCGAACGCTCCAAAACAAGAAAAACTAGATCTAGCCCCAGATCAAACCAGGGCAATAGATTTCTCTACCCTAAACTAAAACTCTACCCCAAACTCTCACTCCAAAACACTCTCATTACTGTTACCACTGCACACAAATTCCTGGGCATTACATTTGATGAAAACATTACTTTCAACCAACACATTACAAATGTAACAAACAGACTAAATAAAACACTAAATATCCTCAAAACAAGAAAAGGGAGGGGGTGGGGATCAGATACACAAACTCTACTTCTAGCCACCAAAGCACTCATTTATTCAGTTGCAGACTAAGCAAACCCAACATACACAGCCACAAACAACCCCAAAATTAAAAACATACAAAAAATTCAAAACAAAGCACTAAGACTGTCCCTCCATGCACTACCAAACACAAAACTAACAGAAATTTACAAACAAACAGGACACCTCCCACTGATTGAAAGAAGGAATAAACGGATACTCAAACTATGGGCAAGTAGAACAATACACAGAAACTCACTGCCAACAAATACACACTGAAATATAACCAAATGGGACAAAAACTGGTATAGAAGTAAAACAAAACAAAGACAACTAAAACACTGCAAAAGTTGGGATTAAAACAGACAACCCCCATACCAACTCAAGGAAAAAACTTATAAAAACACACAAATCAGACAATCTCTATCTTGAAACCCCTAACACCAGACTTCCCCCTACAACCCCTGAACAATTACCCCTCCTACTACTAACCTAACTTTACTCAAATACCTTTCTAAAAAAAAAGTAAAACACCCCGCACTCAAACAGGAAGCGCTAGAGCACATAAACAGATACTACGAAGAACACCACAAAATATACACTGACGGATCTAAACAACAAATAGGCACAGGCGCAGCAATACACACGGACACAGGCACCCACTCATACAAACTCCACCAAAATCACTCCATCCTCACAGCAGAACTCATCGCTATCCACCAAGCATTAAATCATATCATCCACACCCCTCCCCTCCAAACAATAACTTACTCATACTCACAGACTCACTCTCATCCCTCAACTGCATCAATGACCCTTTCAACACCTGAAGACAAAATCTACAACCTACTACAAGCACTACAGACTAAAAACATTTCACCAACACTCATGTGGATCCCAAGCCACTGCAACATAATAGGCAATGAACAAGCCGACATAGGGGCAAAATATGGCACAACCAGAGGGGAACAACTCATCACCACACACACACACACACACACACACACACACACACACACACACACACACACACACACACACACACACACACACGTCAGAAATAACTTCTCTGATAAACTCCCACTGCAAACAGACGCCCCCCTCCCCAATCATACAAAACTGTGAAAGACAACAACGAGAAGTCATTAACATTTCATTTGGTGACTATTAATTACTGAACGCAACTGTGAAAGACAACAACGAGAAGTCATTAACATTTCATTTGGTGACTATTAATTATTGAACGCAACTGTGAAAGACAACAACGAGAAGTCATTAACATTTCATTTGGTGACTATTAATTATTGAACGCAACTGTGAAAGACAACAACGATAAGTCATTAACATTTCATTTGGTGACTATTAATTGTTGAACACAACTGTGAAAGACAACAACGATAAGTCATTAACATTTGATTTGGTGACTATTAATTGTTGAACACAACTGTGAAAGACAACAACGATAAGTCATTAACATTTGATTTGGTGACTATTAATTGTTGAACACAACTGTGAAAGACAACAACGATAAGTCATTAACATTTGATTTGGTGACTATTAATTGTTGAACACAACTTTGAAAGACAACAACGAGAAGGAAATTTAGAGTTCCGTCAAAAAAAAAAATGAAACTGACAATCATTTTCATAAGAATTCATTTGTAAGCCAAACTCATTATCCGAGAAAACATTTACAAAATTAGTACACGATAAGAATTCCCTTCAAGTCAAATTAAAGAGGAAAATAAACATAAATAATTATTTTTTCTAAAAATAATTAAAATGCAAGCACGCAGGTACACTCTCAAACACTCGCATAGATAGATGGATGGATGGATGAATGAATGGATTTTCTTTTTAACTTACCTTAATTTCAGACATGGGGAGCGAAAAATCTTCTCGATTCATTATTGAATGTGGGGAAGTGGCTGACTGTTTCACCCAGGAGGAGAGTTCAGTTACTCAAAACGCTACCTGCAAATGGTGCATGCGATCTGAGGGTTAAATGTAAGACTAGTCACAGTAATACACTCTATGTTCACGATTAATATTACTTTTTTCTTAAAATGGAAGTCGTAATCATGACCTTCTCGTAACTGGTAAGAACACAATGTGGCTGTCATTTTCACTTTTAGTCACTCTAAAGTCTAAAAGATGCCAAAAGATGCTCACTTTACTAGTTTGAACATAGTCATGTTTGAATTTGTCCGTGACGTCATAACGTTTCACGTAATTATCTGATGAGGTAAACTGATGCACCTTCTGACAGTTAATCTGGGTGATTTAACAAGGTTATCATCTGATGTACCCCAATGGAAACACTTTAATTTTGCAATTGATTCATTTTAAAGATGGCTAATATTCTAGTCACAATACTTTTACACACACAAACTCGCACACACACACACACACACACACACACACACACACACACACACACACACACACACACACACACGACAAAATACTAACCCTACACATAATCAATAGGAATATGAACAAAGAAGAAATCACCACTTTAGATAAGTGTGATGTGTAAGTTACGACGGAGGTTTGAGACTCAAAATGTAAAAGGGCTTCGTGATAGTGGGCTGCACAGTAATATGCACAAATTGAGGTCAATGTCGTCCTCTTGAGAAGTTCTACTTTTGAACCCTTTGCAAAGACTGAACCCCTAAATCAGAGGGAGACAAACTTTTAAGAGAGTGGGCCTAATAAAACTGTTGGAACAGTTACGGACCGGATACACGACCAAAGGTCACAAAGCCCAGAAAGTTCTGAATATAAAATGAGAACAAATACAAATAAAAAAAACTCAGTTTTAATGAAAAGTTAATGAGATGGATGGTATTGCTTACAATGAATGAGTGATTCAATGATAGACTTAATTGATTTGGTGGCCGGATGGCAATGTTAACTGTGAATAGCTTGGCAGGCCAGACAAAAAAACCTTTGTGGGCCAGATTTGACCCGCGGGCTAGAGTTTGCCTGCCCCTGCCCTAAATAAATGCAGCAAATTTTTAACAAAATAATTTTGGTGGGAATATTATTTTGAGTCTTAACTGATTAACATTGTGCAAGGTCACTCTGGCTGTAAGGCAATACAGATGGCAGTGTTGTTGTTTATTGTATTATCATTTTAATCGTAGTATTTTTTTAGCCACAGAGGAGCCATTTTTTGTTTATTGTATTATCATTTTAACCGTAGTATTATTTTAGCCACAGAGGAGCCATTAAACCAGGGGTCACCAACGCGGTGCCCGCGGGCACCAGGTCGCCCGCAAAGACCATTTGTGTCGCCTGCAAGCCTTTTCTTAAAATAGCACAACTCAGCTGCATATAAAATTATATTTTATTCTGTTGCTATTCTTTTTTTTAAAATCACACTTGCGTTTATATATATTTTAAAAAATGACAATATATTAAAAATATATTTCTTATACATGAAGTTTAGATAAGTTTAGGTGAACTCTGACGTACTCCAGTTCGAAGGTCAGTATTGTGCGTGTGACAATACAGTGCTCGTGGAGAGTAAGCTAGTGCGTGCAGCAAAGATTGGAGCTGAACGCAGTTTCTTACCCCAAAAACATGGCAGAAAAAAGAAAGAAAACTTATCACTTTCACAACGAATGGGAGTCGGAGTTCTTTTTTACGACTGTGAAAGCTAACTTGCTAATGTAGGGGGGCTACGCATTTCCTGATGAAGAAGAAGAAGGCATTTATAGACGGAGAAGTTGTCAAAGAAGCAATGATGATAATTGCTAACACTGTACTTAAAGACGAGAAATATGGAACCGATATAATTGCCACTCTCTCCGACGTGCAACTGGGGGCATCTACGATGGCTAGACAAGTGTCAGCTTTGTCCAGTAACTTGGTCGATCAGCTGGACGGGATCTGGCGAGGTGCAGGTGGTTTAGCATCCAGTGCGACGAGTCCATGGACAGCAGTAGTACAGCGCAGTTGATGGTTTTTATCCGGATGGCATTTGAAGATTTCTCCACAAGAGAAGAACTCCTGATACTACTGCCCATAAAGACAAGTACGATGGGAGTTGACATTTATAACACAGTGAAGGCGTTTTTCGTGCAGAAAAAGGTACCATTGGAAAAGCTGGTAGCGGTGACCACAGATGGGGCTCCTGCTATGATTGGCCAACATGCAAGTTTCATCGTTCACTGTAAAGTTGACACAGACTTCCCAAAATTTCTGCATTACCACTGCATCATTCACCAGCAGGCATTGTGTGCCAAAGTGATCGGCTTTGGGCATGTGATGACTCCCGTTGTGAAAATCATAAACAATATCCGTTCCAAAGCAAAACAGCACAGGATTTTCAAAGTGCTATTGGAGGAGATGGAAGCTGAATATGGTGACCTGCTACTACACACAGAAATCAGATGGCTCAGCAGAGGACGAATTTTACTTCGTTTTTCTGTCACTTTTGGGTGAAATCAAAGAGTTCATGCAGTCCAAAGGCGAAGACATCTCACTGCTTGAGGGCACAGAGTGGACACTTGACCTTGCATTTTTGACGGACATTACTGGGAAACTAAACCACTTGAACTGCGAGCTGTAAGGTAAAGGCAAGACTGTTGCTAATATGATAAGTGCTTTAAATGCATTTAAAGCCAAAATTAACATGTTCTCTGTGGATATACAGAGGAAAAAGGTGCTGCACTTTTCCTCTGTGCAGTCAGTGCTACAAGACAATGCTTTTGCATCTGATACATTTGACAAAGTTGCAGACAAGTACTGTGAACTCATAAACAGACTTGGGCAAGAGTTTGAGAATAGGTTTTGTGACCTTGATCAGCTTGAGCTACGTGTATCATTCATGTCCAATCCTTTCATGAATGTGGACACAACAAGCTTTGCTGAGCAACTTAGTACAACGTTCAACTGGATGCTAGACAGGTGGAGATTGACATCATAACATTGCAAAATTACCTCCACCTCAAAGTCTACCAAGCTGCACCAAACCTTTGGTGCCTCGTTGACACAGAGAAATACAGTGGTGTGTGTACAGTAGCTATGAAGGTTGCCAGCCTGTTTGGTTCGACTTGTCTATGTGAATCAGCATTTTCTGACATGAATTTCATCAAGAACAAACACAGAACACGCCTCACTGATGCACATCTGAAAGAGTTACTTACAGTTCCAGTGTCAAGTCACACACCAAATTACAATACAATGGTAAATAGCATGCAACGCCAGATTTCCCACTAACAAAGAAAATGATACCAGATGTCAGTGGCAACACGTCAGTGCCATAGCAAAGTTTAATTAAAATATTGAAGAATTGTTCAATTTAAAATGTGTGTTCATGATATGTAACAGTTATTATTTTGTTAAAAATACAACAGATGTGGTCATTAGTTCAAAATGTGACAAGATTTATTTTTAAAATATTTATTTTTTCCCCACTACATTACAATGTACAAAATTGGTAACTTTTTGAAACATGGTTCAACATAACTCATGATTTGTTTAAAAGATTTGTCAGTGGCTAGTGAAAATTGGACATTTTTCCTAAGAAATGTAATGTAAGCGATGATCTGAAAATTTAACAATTACTGAGATAAATAGAAATAAAGTGCTGAATATTGATATCCGTTTCCCACTTGTCGTTGTTAATTATTGTGAGAAATCATTAACATGATCAGAGTCTTCACATTATTAATAATGTATAAAGGAAAACTAAGTAAATTTGTTATTTCAGAAGAGTATCAAACTGGTAACCCTTCGTATGACTCAGTACTCATGAAGTAGCTCTCGGTATCAAAAAGGTTGGTGACCCCTGCATTAAACACATATTTATCGCCCTCATTTTCTTTTATTATTAAAAATAAATTAACTGCTCTTATTCATAAAGATTATTATTTCAACAGAAAACTTCAGTTAAATTTCAATCAAGTGCATAGCTAAGGTTGTGTTCCAATAATTAGTGATTTTAGTGATTTTAGTGCCACATTCTCCAATTCACATATAGGATGTGAAAGGAATGTGTTTTTAAGTTGAAATATATGTATATAGTAATACAAACAAACCTTTAAACGCACACTCTGACGGTATGAGGGGTGGCTGCCAAACTTGCATTTGTCTTTTAGATTCACAGGGCTTAGAGAGCGGGCTTGGGTTTAGATCTCACGTTTAGATTCACAGGGCTTCAAGCTACAGTTAGACTCGTGAGAGCGGGCTTGGGTTTAGAACTCACGTTTAGATTCACAGGGCTTCAAGCTACAGTTAGACTCGTGAGAGCGGGCTTGGGTTTAGATCTCACGTTTAGATTCACAGGGCTTCAAGCTACAGTTAGACTCGTGAGAGCGGGCTTGGGTTTAGATCTCACGTTTAGATTCACAGGGCTTCAAGCTACATACACTTAGACTCGTGAGAGCGGGCTTGGGTTTAGGTCTCGTTTAGATTCACAGGGCGTCAAGCTACAGTTAGACTCGTGAGAGCGGGCTTGGGTTTAGGTCTCGTTTAGATTCACAGGGCTTCAAGCTACAGTTAGACTTGTGAGAGCGGACTTGGGTTTAGATCTCACGTTTTCACATCTACCTATTAGCTCCTCTCTTGTGCGAGGACCCGGTCATCTCGGGCAATATTATACAATCTTGGCTGATCTAGTAGTTCAATTTGTAATAATTCGCCAAATATTTAGCCCGACTGATCATGTGACCAAGACGATCTGTCTCTTTTCACACCGAAATTGGCCCCAAAATATAGGTCAACCCTGCCGCTGCCAGAGTAGCCTCTCTCAAGACCTGTCCCCTGCTAAGCCAACGTACCTGGTGTAATAGAGCACATCCTCATATGCTGACTCTATTTCCTCTAAAAAGCTACCGGTGCTTTAAGCCCCTGTATCTGATATGGTTGATGCATTTCACAACGTTAGACATCACACGGTCAAACTTCAGGCATTTGCTGCAAAAGGGCTGCTGATGTATAATGCAGTGCAGAGCAATGGCCTCTTCTACACTTTCTTCTTCCAATTTTCTTTGAACAAGTGCCACGACTCCATTTCCCTTCCCTGTCATTGATGGCGCACCATCGGTTATTATTCCAGCAAAACTCTTCCATAGTAAGCCGGCATCTGCAATGGCACCAACGTGCGGGCCGCACTTTCACTAAACTTTGATATCAAGTGGGGTCCACAAACTATCGTCACGCGGGCCGCGTTTTCTTTCAAAGGCGAAATCTTTAAAATATTTCAGCGGAAACTGTGGCAGGGCAAATTTGCCTATCCCTATTTTTAGTCTTAATTGTTATATAAATTGTCAAAGTGACCCTGCTTTAGCACTCTTTATGATGGTATTTTTGTGTCAGAGTTCAGAGTAAACAACTCAAGCTGAGATTATGCTAGACAATTGCTGATGCAATCCAAACCAGTTCCAACTGGATAAGGAGTTTTCTCTTTAATATTCGCACATTTGTTCATAACTAAATCATCCAATGGGGATGGACCAGAAGTTTCTTTGTTGAAGAAATAATGTATACTAATCACTTTGAATTTGAACATAACTCGAGTCTGGTCATGAAGGCGATTGTTAGCTTATGGTAAGTTAACTGATTGATAAAGAAAGAAGGGACTTAGAATTTTCATACGTTTGCTATTGATCTATGATTTGAATTGGAGAATGCTTATGTAATTGAACCATTATTTCTATGTTAATTAATTTGACTAAGCTGTACATTATACCTGTGCTCTTCTAGATTATATTGGTGTGTGGATCCAGCAATGCTGTCAACTTATCAGTAAAACGTGTTGCTCTAAGTTGATTCCTGTAAATACGGCGGAAATTCTGGCTTGAGTTTGGTCTCGAGAATTCATGAAGATTATTCTGAATGTTCCTTGTGGTGTATTGAGTAAACGCACACGGAAATTCAAGAACATCCATTGGGCTTAATAGAGCATGTGAAATTCAGGACTACTCTATACGCAGTACGTGCAGAGTGCATAGAAAATTCTGGAACAGTTGTGCAACCTGTCTAGAAGGGGCACATGGACCCACACCTAGATTTGAAAGTCAGTGACTTGTTGCAAAACGGGATTGTGAAACACGTTCCGGCAACATTTGACTTTTATTATTTCTCTGAAACTCTACTCTCATTTCCGTGATGACATCCATGAATTTGATTTATATATTTATGATTAATTGACTTTTTATGTCTGTGCTAGGATAAACTGAACAATTGTCCAGGGTTAATTGAACATTGTTGTGACGTTATGTAAATGTCAACGCTGTTTTGATTTTATTGTTAAATTTATTGACCTTCTTATACATATTGATAACCTTATGTCGGAGAAGAAAGTAGATAAATGGGGTCTCACTAAATATAGATTAAAAGACGGATTTATCTTCTCCTTTAGTAAGTCGTCGCAGAAACTTACTTTGATTTTAGAGTGAATTGCTTATGAAAATGACAAATTTTCTAACCAAAATACTTTTACACACACACACACACACACACACACACACACACACACACACACACACACACACACACACACATACACACACACACACACACACACACTCGTGCGCGCATGCGATCCGATTTTGTGCATATTTAATAGCAAATTAAAGAGGAAGAAATGGCCACTGTAGCTAAGTATGATATAAACGTGTAAAGACGTAGACTTTGATACTGCTAAAATTTAAAATAATGCTTTGTTGTAAATACGTGTAATGACAGTAAACGTATAAAGACAGAGACTTTAATACTGCTAAAATTTAAAATAATGTTTTGTTGTAAATACGTATAAAGTCGGAGACTTTAATACTGCTAAAATTTAAAATAACGTTTCGTTTTTAGTAAGGGCTTTGTGCAGCTGGGTCATGTCCCAGACTAAGATAAACAAACTCAGTTTCAGTGTCAAAATAATCGTAACTGACCAATTTGCAATAGCAGGTTACCTCCCCGCCCCTGTTCACCCTCCCCAAGGCGAGACGTTTTTCTTTTCAACCCTATGCAAGGTCTTTTTTTTCCCCATTGACCTCTTACAGAGATGGTCAAACAGATGAACGCTTTGTCTCACAAATGCTGAATTATTTCCATGATTTGAATATATCTCTCTATATCTATAAAAACGGGCAACATTAGCAGGACTTCTGTTGATTAAATAACTGAAGCGAATGTTTTCACAAAACTATTTTTGGATGACTATGAAGTCGGGTCGTTAACTGACTGCCGTTTTGCAAAGGGATCGCTTTCATAGTGATGACATAAAATAGTCTAGTGTCATTTATTGCAATGTCATTTTAATCAGATATACGCAACATCTTCTTCCTCTTTTATAACAACCGAATTGTTGTATTACATAAGCATTATTTCAACGAAAATCTTCAGTAACCGCTCATCTCTACGATGCCATATATTTTTCTGAAATTATTGATTAACAATTAAGTAGTGATTCTAATACCAAAGTCCCCCAGACTTAAATAAGACGCGAAGAAAAGTTGCTTTGTTGGGTTAAATTGAATATAGAACTGCTTATTTAGTTAAGTTTATAAAGTTTTCATTGGCCAGAAGTTTCATGTCACAAGTTGCTTTTCACGAAAAAAAGTATGGAGACAAAATTAATCTTTTATTTTCATGGTTTGCGCTAGACCACAGTAGTCAAAGAGGAGCAACCCACTGACCAAAATGTGTGATTATAAGAGCATACATATGCGCCAATGCAAATATATAAATATTAAACATTTTAATGTTCACCAAATTTAATTTAGTTTAGGACTGACATGTGTAGACATAGTATATGTGTATCATGTCATGCATAAAGACATATATATATACACATTAGGATGATTTTATATATTGAGTAAATGTGATTATATTCACAAATATGTGTGTATACCTGTTTAAGAGCAAAAGTAGGAAAGTTAACCAATGCGCACTAGAATTTTGCCTACGTAGTGAAATACGTGCAATTATACATCACTTGCACCAGCAAAAGAAAGTCACAAGAAGTGAACCTTCTGGAATTCTCAAAGAAAGTATAAAAGAGAGAACTGAATGGCTAGAAAGAGAGAGAGAGAATCGAAAAACATCTAGACCACAGAAACAACAGAAAGACTTTGAGATTCGCACCTACTACATGGCAAAGGTCATGCAGTGTGGCATTACACTAGGTGACAAAGTTAAATTCTCTCCCCACAAAACATCAGATGAGATTATGAGAGGAACACCACGTGTAGTTTTGCCAAGGTAGTGTGTGAAGGAGTGGATTCTTCTCGGACCAGAGACAAGGTAGAGAAGGAATCACATTCACTCGATGAAAATACAAGGACAGTGTGAAAACGTCATTGAGGCCCAGCCATCTACCTGGAGGAGTGATATCAGCAACAGTTCTCACTATTGGCAGCATCCAAGACTACCTGACCAAGCCCATACACTGGAGGTTTAGAACAGTGATTCAAATAATTAATCGTCATTGTGAGTGATGCTACGACTTTGCGTCCCCTCTCCTCGGACATTCACAATCAGTGAGTAAAATCATAGAGGCAAAGCGCATGTAGAACATTTGTAGAAGATTTAAGAATAAGAACATTTATTCTTATCAGGACAATTTTTTTTTTTATATGTGTAATACAAACTAAAATATGGTGGTAAATTCATACTTTTGGTGTGAATTGTTTCATTTTGGCAGTACAATTTACTTTTATTTTTACTTTTTTAATTTATTCATTTTCATCTCCATCTTCCTTAGTGTGTATGTCATTCAAAAGGTGAGTGATTGATTTAACGACTGTATGAGAGAGACGCCCCATTAAGTTAATAAAACCTAAAGCACACTTTCTGAAAAACTCATTATTCACAGTTTTTGAAAGGGGTGAAAGAGTTTGTGTTTGTATTGTTTTGTTGCATTCATCTGTTCATCCAGTATTCACAACATTAATATTCGCACACTCATAGACACAGCCAATAAGACATTCCTTTGCATGACAGAATAAATGTGGGCCCCACCCATCCATCAATGGTGTATCTGTCTTGTGTTTTTTGTAACATCTAAACTACTGTTGTATTACTGGCACATGTCACAAGCTGTCCACCTCTCGCAAGAGAGACACATCAGAACATCTAAATGAGACCCCCCCCCCCCACACACACACACATGACATTGCTCAGGCGTCAGTTGTGTTTCACAAGGGAAATAACTATAAATGTGTATAACATCATATTCGTGCAAACTTTTCATATGGGATTCCAATGAATAGGATACGAGAGTGTATAATTAATTTTCTCGTCTTAGGAATTCTTAAATATCTCTATTCGTCTAATTATTTATATTTAACTGTCTGCTGTCTAGTTGGAGCTCATAAATTAATTACCTATTATAGATGTACTATGTTATTATATAGGGCTCACTGTGAGGATAGAAGTTAACGAGAAAAAACCCAACTAAAATACGTTCGAGTTGACTTAATAGTTATGTCCCTTTGGAATGATCGTGGAGGTACACATGGCTCTCATTCGACGTTCACGTATACTTTGTCCTTTGATTATCCCTCATTTTCATATTAATTATACGTGTACTTAATAATAATAACAGTAGAAAATGAAAGATAATATCTTATCGAAATATTAATAAAATGTTAGCAATGAAAAGATACATTGAGAATATTTGGAGTAATAATACTAATCCGATATATCAAGAGCAATTAGTGAATTACATCCATACTCCTGTCCTACTCTTAATCTTTTTCTTATAATTAATGTGAAAGAGCTCATAATATTGTATATTTATTGACATATATTTATAAAATGAATTTGTGTGTGCATCTTTAATAAAATATAAATACAATACTGTCAGTTTTGTAAACATTTGATCTTATTCTTAATTTCATTCAATTAAAAAAGTCTTGGTGCTGGTCTCAGGCAGTATTTCTTTCATATGACCAAAATGACTTCTAAACTTGTTGACTGCTTGGCCCAACAAATGCGGCTGCCAAACAAGAGTATATTGGGCTGGATTGCTCAGGTGTGGAAATAAATAAATAAGATAATATTATATTAATTATTATGTACAATTCATTTGTGCTTTTATGTTGATTATTATACTGCTTGTGTAATATGATATAAAGGTAGATTTGGTTAAATGAAACTACTCAGTAAAAGGTTACCTAACAACTGAAAAGTGAACTTAACAACAAGAGATACAAATAAATAATTTCAGATTTTTGCTTGGCTTACGTTAAAGTAGTATGAAAAACTAACTCTTCTTTGGTTATAATTTTTCTGCATAAATTGCACGTTTCTTGCAGATTTCTTGGTTAATAATAAGCCATTTGCTCAAATTGCTTGTACCAACTATCCAGATGTTGTTTAGTCAAGAAAGATCACGGTCACTAAAAGATATATATGATAAAAAGTACATTCAGATTTATAATAGAGATATGTGGGTTTATTTTCCTAAAAGTATTACCATTTTCATCTCCTTTCTTTAATGTATTCACTAATTGCTGAAAGTAGCAGTGGTTTCAAATGTCAGCTCATGAGCCGCAAGTTGAGTTACTGACTTATTACCTCTTTCAAATTGTTATTCAGTATTTTTGAATAACATTTGTTGGAGTTAAAACAGTTAATAACAAAAAGTGTTTCCCCATCATTTTGAATAATTTATAATTATTATTATATTTAGAGGGAGGGGGTATAAAATTTAATTGCAATTTTATATATACTTATATGATATACTGATTTATATGGGCTGGAATGTAGGTGAATTTTTAAAAAAATAATTATTCATAATTCATTGTTATATTCCTTGTATCTTACTATCTGAGGATTTTGTGCTGCTGTGTGATTTTCAGTATCTTTCTTTTCTTGAAAACAGATCGTTTAAAGTCCAGTTTTGTGTGTCAGCTAATGTATGAAATATTTATAATTTGTTCACAAAGCAGAAAGCTTTAACTGTGAATTAATATATTTAATATAATTTCTAGTAATTTTGTTATTCACTCTTGTTTGTAATTATTTTGCTGTTAGTTCTAGCATCATTTTGCAGCAGCTGCTATTACTGCTATAAAAAAACCAAATTTGCTATTCAGGCCAAGAAAAGTCAAATAAGATGGATTTTTCCCCATTAAAAATGTTATATACTTAGTATATCATATAACTCTATCTTTTAATTAATATTAACATAGGAAAAAACAAACAAAAAAATATTGCTAGATTTAGAACAGGGGAGATTACTTTTAGTCTTATATATTTTTCCTACCATCAGAATGGACAGATCTGTTTGGTTTCAAAGTCAAATTGCTATTAAATTCAAAAATTAATAATAAAGCAGTACTGCTGTTTCATAAACAAAATTTACTCAGTCCAATTTTCTGTTTCCACTTACAATGTTTGTTAATATTAGTATTTAATATTCTGCCTAAGTGCCCATGTGATATTGATAAAATGTTATTAGATAGATAGATAATATTCTTTTCTAATATTTTTTATTATAGAATATTCTTTTATATATTTAATAAAGGGATTATCCTCTTATTAATTTAGACAATATCTTAAATTTGTTTTAAAAATTAAGAACTCTTATTTATTTATACAGGGTGGCCCAAAAGTAGGTTTACAGTTATTACCTTTTATATGGACATGCTTAATGTTGAAGGAGGACATTTTGAGCATCTGAGAGATTAAATTGTTTATGTTTATGTTCACAGGTATAACGAATTTCCTGCTGTTCTAGTGTTGAATTTTCAAATAAATAGTGTATGTGATAACTGTAAACCTACTTTTGGGCCACCCTGTAGTAATATTATTAAACATAATAAATTTTATTAACACTTGAACTGATTTTTAAAATATAATATGCAATTAAACATTTTGTACTATCATGAAAATTGAAGAAATATGCACAATTCCATATATTTTAAGAACTTTCTTTGTATATTTTCTTGTCATTTTTCACTCAGCAACGAATGAAATACAAGAACACATTCCTTGAGCGAAATGCAGCAAGGCTGAGTGATATACAGCCTCATCATAAAGTTCTTGAGATTGGTTTTGGACCTGGAATAGGTCTTCAGCATGCAGTAGAATATGTCAAAAGTAAGTGTATATCGATATTCATTAATATATGTCAAAAATAAATATATGTATATGTATCTGCAGTAGAATATGTCACAGTAAGCGTATGTATATGCAGTAGAGTATATCAGAAGTGAACATGTATAGCTCATTCTCTGGGCAAGTGTACCATTTTGTGACATGAAGTGCAAAAAATAAAGTGGATTAAATTTAATTATTTTACATTTTAAAGTGTACAACATGGCCTAATGCATACACAAAACCATAAGAAAAGATAAAAATTATAAAAATGTTGATGTTATAGGAGTTTGAAATATGTAAGAAGCATATGATTCTGTTGAAAACTTAGAAAGTAAGGTTGAGATGTATTCTACAAAAAAAAAATATTTTAGAAAATAAGCAATATAATTATCTCGTACTCATTACAATGAATATATTTTCTTTATTAACCTAAATTATTAACTTAATCTGGATACATATTTATTCAAAATGGGGTAGAAAATTATAACTTCTAAATGTGGAAACCTTATCATCTCTGTAATGGAATCAAGACAAATTATACTTGACCTCCTAACCCGCATTCAGTTGTATCGATAATCTTAGCTTTTGCGGGCACAGTTCTTTTCATAAAAGTGACGTAACCACCATGCTCTGGTGCATACACTGTATTCACAGGAGAGAGAACTCACTCTTCTTATGTAATATTTTGGACAATAGCCGATCGTAGGTCATACCCAAGCTGATGCGTGACTGATAGATTTCCAGCTGTAAATTCAGGTGCATCTTTATATACAGTGACTAGCGCCAAAATCTGTATTCACGAAGGAGACGGAGTTTGGAGACACTTGTCTGGTCATTTGCAGTATTCCGTGAATCGACCAGGCCCGCTGCTAGAATTGGTATCATTGTACCAAGCAAGGTAACACATCGATTTCTTGAAATATTGCTTTGTATTTTAATTAAGATATCATTGTGTGAATTTGCATATCTATTATTGTAGGAATTGTATTTTTATTGCAATTTTCTCCAAACACTTGGTTTTATGACAGTGAGGCTAAACTAGAAATATTTACACTTCTAAATTGATTGTGAATTGTGAAACAATCATTTATAAAGACTGTGGAACATGATTTATAAAGCTAAAACAACTTAAATGAATTGCAGAACGTCTGTGCAGGTTCATTGTAATTTTCTTGTAACAATTTTAATTCACTTTGCGTGTGTAATATTTGCCATAATTGTAATACGCATTTGCGTGATTTAAATTGTATTTAATACTTCATTTATCTAATTTTTCATTGTAAAATATAAATGTTTTCCTTGTATTTTAATTGTAACACGCGTGAGCGTGACTTTAATTGTATCTTTATTATATATTCAACTATTGACGTAAAGATGCTGTAAAGGTCGATGAAATAAGCTATGCTATTGTCTATGCCATGTGTATGGATTGCAAATCTATTGGAACTGTCGCTCATAGGAAATTATTATATTTTCAGAGCGGGTTTTTGGTCCCC
Organism: Sinotaia quadrata; assembly: GCA_028829895.1. Classification (NCBI taxonomy): domain Eukaryota; kingdom Metazoa; phylum Mollusca; class Gastropoda; order Architaenioglossa; family Viviparidae; genus Sinotaia; species Sinotaia quadrata. Next base: position 9,217,311 of record CM054182.1, read on the forward strand.
TTTGTATCTCCCTGCCTTTTGGGTTCTACTGGTTCTCTGGCATTATCATGGAATTTCTGGATTGCCTGATGTCTGGGGTATTTCCTGGTGTTTGCTTCTGAGTTCTCGGATCGTTGGAGCAATCCTGAACTAATGGTGTCTACATACGAAGTTACTGGATGCTGATCTTACGACTACAGGTCGAGGATCGATAATCAACGACTCCCGCTAAATCCATGTATCCAACTATGTAACTGTTGGGGATGAGTGTGTGCAGCCATAATCACAAAAGGATGACCAGATAAGTGGAAATGGTCTAAAGAAACTCAAACATTATAATTTGACTTTTTGCAATCCTAAACTGTATGAGACTTAACATAGACATAGAGACCTAGTATCGAACTTAATCATCTAGAATATCTTTGTTATTTGTTAAAATTTTATTCTTTTATTGTTATTAAATTATGGTAGTTGACCTATTAATGCGAGAAAGACCGATAGGACTGGATTGGGGCTAGAGTCAAGAATGAGAAGATCGAATGCATAATTAGTTGTAATTTTCTAACGTTTTCCCAGTTCGTGCTTTATTACACAAGTTTGCCTTCTATAAATTTGTTGGCTGAAAGTACGAACGTTAAATTTAGTTAGACTGGAAGGATGAATTTGGGCAACCAGTCTGTTGTCAGAATAGGTGAGTGTGGAAATTAATTAATCTAAAGGCCTCATTCTGAAACAGGGTCTATAAATATATACTGGAATGTAACAATCTCTGTTACAAAATTATCACCATCATAAAATAAACTCTATTTTTCTCAACTAAACTTAAAACAGGCTAAGTTATTATGCTGTGAAGACAGTATTAAGTAATAAACAAAGTATCTATTTAAATATACCATTAAAAAAAATATATAAGAATCCTAATCATGATGTTTATATTCTTGAATGCAATTACAAGTCTTTCTGTCCTTACTTAGGTTTAAAACATACACACAGCTATGTAATAAACAAACCGCATGGATATGTACATAATTATGTACCTATGTAAGCTATGTTCAATGTTAATCAATTTAATCTAAATATATCGAGATTATCAGAAATCTGAGCTGTTTCGAAGATTTTGAAAATTTTCCCACCTTTACTGTTCCAACAATGTGATGTTAATGGAATTGAAAATTATCTTTCTTATTTGGTATTTAAACTTGTCACACCCACCAAAATGACATGAGAGTTATCTTTCCAGAATATGGTGCCTTTGGAAAATGTAACAGGTAGTTTGCAACATTGTTGTCATTATTTTATATTTACAAATTTATGAAGTTCTTTGTAATGTGTAAAAGAGGAAATAATTTTCCTAAAGCTGAATATGTCTGAATATAATGAGTAAATTTGAAAAACACTAGTGTATGAATACATGTATGCTGGGATTTTTTAGTCACAAGATGTTCCTGTGTGATATGTCGATGTTTGGTAAAAGAATAAAATTTTGGATCCAATTTCTGTGGAAACTAAGTGTTATAAGAGATATGTCTTTTTAAAATATTATTTCTTCACAAAATTTACTGTTTCCATTTAACAAATATTAAATGTTGCTTCAATGTATTATCATTTCTAAAAAAAACCTTGATATGGTAAGTTTGTTCAATTATTTATAACAATGAAAATTAAAGAAAATGGATATATGTATGCATGTCACAAAAAGAGGTGTCATTTTTCCGTTCAAAACGAATTTGTATTACAAATAATTACAAAATAAATAAACACATATTCATGCAACTATCTCATTATCATGCAGCTATCTCCTCACATCAATTTTGAATATTTTTATATATATATATATAAATATAAACACATGATGTTTCAATGCTTTATTTTTAAGAAAACACGTTTCAAATGGACACACCCTTCGCGGTACGCTTGCCCAGAGAATGAGCCCTGTATTGATGCAGTAGAGTATGTCAAGTGAATATATATGGGTCATTCTCTGGATGAGTACCACATATGGTTTCTTTTTTTTTAATTTTGAAAAATGGCATTTGATAAGATAATAAATTGCAATGAAAAATTATCTTTATCAATTGTTCAAGATATTTAGAAAGTCAGGAGAATGAAATATTCAACCTGAGTCTATTAAAAACCTTCTGCAGCAAGTTTTGGGTATCCATACTACTTCTTATCTTGGATAAAATAATCTTTTTGAAAGAAAATGTGACCAGTTGTGTGCTGATGATAATGATACAAATCAGGCTTCCAGATTAAATTGATTCCACCATCTGCAGTAGAGAAGAACATCTTTCTGATGACAAGTGTTCAGTAAGAAGTAATAACTTACAAATGGATGCTGATAAAAAGGATTTCTAAATCCTTATCTGTGCAAAAGTCAATGAACAGTGATGACCTGCTCCTGTTAAATTTAGTCATTCACTTAGTATATACTTTTGACAGATCTCTCTCTCCCCCCTACAGCAACACATCTTAAATTTTTATAAAGCAGCATAACTGGAGTTAAAATCAGAGCAGTCGGCTTTCAAGAAACTTAAAACTTTATTCTGTATTACTCTAATTTCTACAGAAATAAATATTTTTGCATGGGAATTTCAAGTCAACCAATTATAATGTGTTGGTGAAATGTGTCAGTTACCAACCACCAAAGAATTATCGCAATCAAGAAATCACCCATTTTGCAGCATCAATATTTGTCTTTTAAGAAGTTTAAAAATAATGTTTTAATCTTTGCATGAATTTAAGAAAAGACTAAATTTATGTTTATAATAAATGATTAGTGCTTATTTCAGATATCATCACGTGAGTTCTATTTCTAATATGAGTTATTTCCATTGTTTACTGGCATACAGTTTTCTGAATTTCATTTATTCCTGCATGACATAGTAAAATTGTCTCCCTTTCAAAGTAGGATTAAAATTATTTGTAGTTCTGAAAGTTGTTTTAATTTCCCTCTCCATAACACACCACATTTAAAGCATATGGGAGTGGGTAAGGGATAACAATGCATGCCATTTCAGACTTAATACAAAAATAAATAGCTGTGATAAAAATAAAAGTGCACAAGTAGAGTTACAAAATGTATTTAAAATGTGTTCCATTTATCTCTTTCCATTATTTTCTTTTTTACAGTTTTCTTCACCTACTTAAAACTAAAAGATATTGTATAGGAAAATGCATTTATTTTTGTCAATGAATGTATGTAATTATACAAACTTCTATAAGTTAAGAACTAAAATTAACTCAGAAATGATTCATAAACTATTAGAGCCTTATAGTTATCAAATACATTGATATAAATATTATCTGATCTTTATAGTTATCAAATACATTTATATAAATAACATTAGACTGTTAAAGTTATTAAATATATTATTACAAGTATACCAATAATCATCCTGCTTGCACAACAAATAGCAGAGTTTGTTATTAATTTTGTTAACTTTCTGAGTGTGACATACTTACGACAGAAATATAAAAAAAGTAAAACACATTTTTTTCTTTTACACTTGCTGACTTCTTTAACTGATAAGTCAGAACTGCATTATGTCTTAAAATTTAAAAAAACACATACATATGTATACATACTGAGTATTTTGGTATCTAAGTGAAAAGAAATCCTGGATAATATATTATTTCTTGTTAAATATGTAATTAATAAATATAAATTATTAATATATCACTGAGTTTATATATGTATTTTTTTTAAAAACTGTAACCAGATGGTTCGGGTACAGTACATGGGCTAGAAGCCTCTACATACATGATTGATACTGCTTCAACCCGAATGCGCAAATACATCCGTAACAGAAAGTTGCAGCTGACCTTTGGCAGTGTTGTGAATCTTCCTTATGCCACAGATTATTTTGACCGTGTCTTCCATTGCAACTGCTATTATTTCTGGCCCAGCATGCAACAGGCTTTACAAGAAATTTACCGCGTAATGAAGCCTGGGGCTTTCATGGTGACAACTCTGAATCTGGACAGCATACGAGTGAGCCAGTCTGAGGGATATTTGAAATATGGTAACCCAGACCCAGTCAGATACATGTGTGCTTTAGAAGCCATGGGATTTGAGGAAGTGAAAATTAAGTACTTTGTGGATAAAAATGTTAAATATCAGGCAATTTTTGCTTATATAAATGACAAGCCTGCTTATGAAGAGACAGATCAAGAGCTGCCAGAAATTAAACCATAATTTTCTTTTTACAATGCATGGTAATCAGCTGTTATGACAAGAATGAGAGGAAACAAAATTATACCTGGTCTCTGTAGCTCTAATTTGACATTGAAAGCATAACAGTGTTTGAGTGCACATGCAAAGAAACTTTTATTATATTATTGTCTTGTATTATAGAATATGAATCACTTAATTTATTCTCTTTGAAATTGTTAATAATTTTTATATATAACATATAGTAGATCTTGTAAAGGCTTTAAAAATAAAAAATCAGTATATATATATATATATGTATATGTTTGTGTGTTGAGTTTAAAGAAAGGAAATAAATCTGTTGACCAACGTTCCCTCTTTTTCCCGTGTGCACAGAACTGGCAGTTGTTTAAGCAGTATCATTTTCACATGAGCAAAACATTTCTGATTGTAAATTGTAACTATTGACTACATACACGTTTGTAATAATGTCTTTTTATTAAAGATGTATAAGTAAGTAGGTTAATAATTCTATGGCCTACCTCACTTAAACAAAACTTGACCTCATATGTATTTACTACCAAAACTTGTGTGCAGAATTTTGAAACTGCTGCACAGTATTTTCTAATGAGCTGCTTTTCTGTGACTAAATTCACATATATATACCTATAAATAATAAACAAATATTTTAAATATAACCCTTAAATTTGTGTCCAATGAGTGCATTGGGTTTCTTATTGTTAATTTTAAAAAAGCGATTTTTATTTAAATAATTCTTCACTGGTGGAAGACCTCTTGCTAAAGATGATTTATCAGGATCCTGTTTTTGTGTTAGTATTAGTTTGTTTATTAAGTCAGTTTATGTCCCTTTATATTAGTTTGTTTATTAAGTCAGTTTATGTCCCTTTAATGGTTCCACACTTCATTTTCTGCTTTATGATGAAGACATTCATAAGGCATATATGCATTTAGTCAAATAAAGAAAAACATTCCAATAGAAAGAAATTTATTGTTATAAAAAACAACCTTATACATTTACTAAAATGCAAATAACATGTACAGAGTTTAATTAATATGATGCTACTTTCATTTAAAAATAGTGAATGAGGAAATGAAAAAGACTGCATAGACAATGTTTTTTTCACAAGAAATGTTGATGAAAACATAAAGTGTTTCATCCAGTAAACACCCAAAGGCAAATTGAATATGAAATATGCATCATTCCTTCCATTGCAAGTATTTTTCAAAATACAGTTGAACCTTGATTATCTACATTAAGAACAGGACGACTGAATAATTGTAATTATTAATGTGCAACCAAACTAAGCATTTTATAATATAAGAAGCATATGCTTATCACAAAGACTGAAATTACACAAAAAGAAGCATGTAAGTGTTGTAGAATTTAGCATGTTAAACATAATAATGAGTATATCACATTTAGATGTAAGTCAGTTTTACCAGGACACAGAATGAACTGGTTTATTATATTTATATTATAAATATGAACTGGTTTATTGTAGAGAAAATTTCACCTCATCTGAATATTATTTCTTGTTCTTCATCTTACCAACATACACTCATTTCCAGCTGAAATCAGATCTGTACACATTAAATTTTTCAAGTCCTATTTTGTTGTTTTGTTTTAATTTTTAAAAATTGTAAAATGCTGCAAGAATGCATTAGTGAAATTTGATTTTTGGATAATCAGGGTTCCACTTATTTCCAACTTTCATTACACAAAAATTATGAGGCAGAAAATATGAACATTTTATGCATAAATGAGTGAGGCATAATTTTTTGTACAACAGTTTTACAGTAGTATTTGAAATCTTTGCATTAAAGAACTTCAAAGCAGAACACAACATGTACATCCCACTTACACACAACATACTTAACACACTCACATCTTTTTTTTTTTACACAAAATTATCTAATGTTTTTTTATAATTAAAAATATCCATCTACATGTTTTATTTGTCTTTATAAAAATATATTTTATATACAAAAGTATATATACAAACTGCAGTCGTGAGTTAACTGCAAAGATTTAAAGAATATCTTTTTATTTTGGGAATGTGTCCAAGAGAAGGTATCTTGTTGCATATTGAAGTGCACTGTCTTAAATTTATTATATAAACATGATTTCATAATTTTATTCTATTCACTAAAATCCTCTTCAGCAGACAAAAGTATATTAATTTAGGGTGAAAGTTCCTTTAAATACATCAGATTGAAACACTTTTCAAGAAAATTCTAATAAAAAGTAATCTGTTACTCGTATTTAACAAATAAATAAACAAACCCAATAAAAACGTTTCAGTACAATAAAATTTTCACTCATAATAAATAACTCCTTTGTGAAATATGATTTAACAAAGAAAGGTCACACCGTCTATCTATCAAAAATATGAACTATCAATTATTAAGTTAAATTCTTCATTGATTTCACAATGTTCTGCTTTCCTTTTCTGTAAATGTAACACAAAATGCAATGCTTGACAAACTATTTGCAGTATTTGGTACGAACTAAATATATATTCCTTTTTTCAGCATTGTAATAAAGGTAACAGGAGTGATTGGTTTCCTTTGATAAACATCAGATCCCGGCCAAAAGAAATTGAAATATTTTTTTTAAGAGCAGCATCAGTGTCGCACCATCCAAAGCAATACTAAAGAAGTCAGAAGCAGCAAAGTACTTGAGGTTACCCCACTTGCTCCAAGCTGAAGACAAACAAAATAGGAATATTTTTTTCTTAATCAACTTAGATACTGAACTGTGCAAAAATACGAGGAAGACAATGATTTACATGAAGCACTGCAATATATGGAAGATACATTTACCTACAAATAAAATCCTCCAGTGATAGGCAGCACATGGAATTCAACTGTCAATGAGTTAAACAAAAACAACTACCACCCCAAGCTAATTTTAGTCAAAAGCAGATGAGTTTTTAAAATACCATGTGTGATATCAGTGCCTAATCAAATCTCAACTATAATGATATATTCAATTCAAGCAGTTTTGCCAGGTTAAAAAAGAACGGTTTTGATAAAAAGGAGCAATGACATGTCAGAAAAATATAACTAGCTAGAACTAAAATGATGTAAGAACAAAACTGGTGACAAAAAATAAATAATCTTTAAGAAAAACTCTTAGTTCTTTAAAAATAATAGTTTGTATAATAAAATAATGTGTATTTTATATACAATTATTGACAAGTGTTTACAGTGTGTATAAAATTAAGCATTTTTATCAGGTCTCCTTTATTATAATTATTAACAAAGTGAGTAAAGACTGTTGCTAAATGTTAAAAAAGATATATTTTATGAACTATCTTGAAAGATCTGAAACATCACATTTTAAGTAAGAAGTTTGTTCCAGGAGGTATGACAGTGGTATTACGATGAATACTGAATGTGTCTTGATTGTCAACAAATTCACTAAAGAGTGTTGAGAAGGAGGGTGTACCCAGATGAAACAGCACAGGTGCTTTGGGCTCGCTGAAGTTGGTCAGCGAAACAGACTGAAGAGACTATGCTTCATTCTAAACTGAACAGTCAACAAGTGCAGATTATGAAGAAGAGGAGTAACCTGTAAGTAAGGCCCTGAGAGCTCTAATAGAGATCCCAGCAAGTGGTTTGAACTTATGAATTTTTGGCTGCAGCAATGTGATGAACCAGATAAACAGCTTTTAAGTTTTAAAGAGATGTGAAATGCTTCACACTGAACATGAAACAAACATCAAACATCCACATTAACAGAATATCTAATGGATAGACTACAATTTGCAACAGCAATTTAACTCCCATGTACACTCAATAATTGTCAGATTCTATCTGTAAAATAAGATGCCCTGTATTGATTTAAAGAAGAAAAAAAATGAGCATATTGGTACCATAGTGATGATAAATTATAAACTGAATTGTAACTCTTTAATTCTCACTTACAGGTCTACTGCATTTCGAACATAATTTCAGATAGTCTGTCTCTCTCTCTCTATATATATATACACACGTATGTATGTAACTGTTTATAATTTCAGTCTATCGTTGACCAGGTATATACTTTTGATCCATGTTGGATCTAGCGAGGAGGTAAAGATGAGTGGTGTGTGGAGACAAACTTTCAACAATATTCAAAAGCATGGCTGGAGCTGATCATCCTCTTTTGTTATGTTCAAACTCTCAATCATTAACCAACTCTACATGAATATTGAAGTGTTTCAGACTAGAAAAATGTCTTCTTTTCTACTAGGTAACTCTTCATTGTTTCAAAGCTCAAGTTTCATTGTAATATATTACATTTTTAAAATGTTGATGTTTCACAAAGTGTTTTTCAAAAATCATATACATGTATTTTATTGAGTGGTTTGCTTGCAAAGGAACTATTCAGCATGCTGTGTTGTTTATTGCTAAATACTGATATGTACATCAAGTTGTGAGGTCATTAGTATATCAAGTTGTGTGGTAGATTATTTGTTACAATGTAGTATTTAAATCGGGTATAGTTTATCTAGTGACTTGGCATCCATTCAGCAAAAAGAACTGCCTGCTATGGTATACCTAGTTCAAGTCAACTGTGGCCATTCAATGTAATTGTTGGCAATACAAGACAGAAACACCTACCTGACAAAACAATGATTCCAAGACTTAATTAGTTTTATAGAAATGGCAGAAGCAGAAAAGCAGAAGGCAACAGGAAGATCTACTTCTTGACATTCCCCTATTTTTATAATGAGCAAGCCACCCGTTATAATTGCTTTATCAGTAGGCAAATAAAAATGATGCTGAGTAGTCACAAGTGATTTAAATTCTGCTTACCACAGCACACAGCATTTTTTTTATGAAATGGATGCTATCTCCCAGCATGAGCCAGGTGAAAACATGTATTTCACCATGTAAATAATCATGCATATCAACATTCAATGAGATATTAGTGTGATATGCAAAAGGTGAAAATATGTTTTTGAAGTTAATCTTCTATAACACCCCAACATATACATATGATAATTCATACTGATGAAAGTTAGATTTGTACTGATTATTTCTAACTCAGTACATGATGGAAAGCAACATCCTGTGCAAATCAAAATCACATTTACCAAGAAAAAAAAAAATTTAAGAAACTTACTGTTACATAGTAATTACATCGGTCACCCTGGCAACATTCCAGGCATTCCCAATCTCGATACCAATCTCTCATACAAGTCAAACCCAGTTCACGTTGCCGCTGGTTACAAAAGGCCATTGTTCCACACCTTTTGCCAATTATATGAATCTTTTCACTGCGTGGGGTCCAAAAACCAGGAGCTGAAAATATTAAATTATTTCCCTTGATCCAAAAATTATTTTCCTTTATCACAAATATAAATATTATTTGAAATATTTCCCTTAAAATGTTCCCTTGATCAGAAATATGTATATTACTGGCAAAACATACCGATAGGGAAAAACCTTTCCAAAGGTTGATGATGCAACCCTTCATTCTTTAACAATGCATTATCTTAACATAATTACTTGTAAAATATTTTTTATATTAACCTTTCCACTGTATTTTTGTATAACATGTATCCTCTGTTTCTCTGCACTGTACACTTGTTTTGATACATTTGTCCCTGTTATCAAACTGGTCAGTACACACATAACACTCCAAAGCAAATCCTGTTGAAACAAGTAAAAACATACAAGAAAGATGTAATATACAATAACAATTTATCAACTCCACTTTTTTTCCTTTAAAATATTTGCTCAAGATTGTATGCTATTAAGTGACATGAAGTTTAAACTAAAGCAGCAAAATGCTATATATTGTCAACAAAACAAAACAAAACAATTTTAAAGTTTAAATATAATATGATGCAAAGCACACACATACACACACACACACACAACCAAAAAACAATATAGTAATTATTATATAATAATCCAAAAGAAATTAATTATAGAGTACTATAATGAGTTCTAAAATGGTTTCAATAATGATTAACAGTAACACTGATGGTTGTAAAAATAATTGCAATAGTAATAAAGACTTGTAAATCATATGTGTAAATTCAGTTATAAATCTCTGATCTTTTAGTTTTAATTCAAAATCAGCTTATTTTCTTATTTATGGCATGCATGAACTACTTAGTAAAATTAATATGTAGTTGTACATCTGCACTTGAAAACATAAATAATAAACTGGTTATCTTCATACCTGAGAATTGTGACAGTAGAGGTGGGTTTGCAATTCCCAGTATGTTTTATGCAAATGATATTTTTGTTTAGATATCTGTTTGGATTTTAATCTATAAGTGTTTTGTTTATTAGGTTTCTGTGAACATGTGTGACTTCAAAGGTCTACCCAAACTAAATATGTGCTGAACTATGACGATAAGTTTTGTGTAAAATATGAAGGTGGAAATTGGTAAGCAAAAAATAATGCAGCCATGACAAACGTGAAAAATGTCTAAAGTAATTAACAATACCAAAACAACAGTGTAATTCGAGAGAGAAATAATAGGTCTATTCGTCAATAATTATTAATTACGTCTTTAAACTAATGAACAATATCAAAACAACAGTGTAATCGCGATAAAGAAATAATATATTCCAATAATTAAGTATGCTTGTTTCAACATTACGACTTATCTAAAAACAAACAAAATTCTTGTTTACAATTAAATTAATATAAGAAATAAAACAGCCCCCGTCATTTCCGGGTTTCTACAGTATTGTATGTCACAACCAACATTAGGTATGTGATACTAATTCACTAAAAAAAAAAAAAAAAATAGGTTACTGAGCAGAATAAACTGAGCGTTATACATAACGAAACTACTACCCAGTCATTTATATACTCGATAAAGGTCACGTAAACAACTCAAGAAACAATACAAAAGTTTGTCGTCATGTGTAGCCGCCATTTCTTACCTATTTTACGGAGACGTGTAAATATTTGTCAGTAAGTCAACACAATAATATAATTTGTATCGGTTGCTTAAAAACATTTCCAGTTTTCTTGAAAACGCTTACCACATGACAGTACGCTGAAAAAACACAAAATTCCTGTATACAGGTACATGTTGTTTCTACTGCTTTTTGTAGCACACCTGTAAATCTTGAAGCATACCTGGGTAATACTGGAAGGGGACAGTACTCTTATTAAGTGTCGCCGGGCTGGACGTATTCTCTGTGCTGTATATCTTTTTGCAAGTTAATGCCCTTGACAGTCATCACCTTTTGCACAGCCCATTCAGAGAGGCGCATTTAGATTTTACACTAGAAACGAACGCATGTCAATGAGATGAGTAACAACGTCGGCTTTGAGTGTGGCACTTCTTGAAACACCTGATGTAACAATGTTTGTTAATTATTGAAAATCAACGTCATATTCGAAAATGATGGATCAGTTTGTAGTCTGCGACACATGTGTTGTATCCAGGTTCTTCTTCGTGGTGCTTTATATTCTGTCATATTAGCATATTGCTTGTGCATCATGGCGTGCTAGTTGACTATATAAAATTCCAAAGAATTTGTTATGCTGGTTTGTGCAGCCGTTATCAAGGCAAATATTCGACATATAAATACAATACTGACAGGATGTGGTCTGCAATTCTATAGCTGTAGCATATCTATGGTATTCTGTTAGGTTTCTGACATAAGGACAGGGACCTCTCTTCGTAAATCATTGTATTCTTAAAAGCTGCAGGATCGAACTGTTGGAATCGCGCGCGCGCATGTGTGTGTGTGTGTGTGTGTGATATTATCTCACTAGCGTGACCAACGGCAATAGATGTACACACGATTCCGGTGGTGCCAATATGGTGATTTTCTCACGTAATAATTTTTTTTAATTTTTTGTCTTTTACCTAACTCTCGCGTTAAAAAATTTAATTTTATGTCTGAATTCTGGTGGGTTTTTTTTTTTTTTAAAGTAAACTTAGTTCTGAAATTTATATCTCCGGAAAACATTTTGTTTAAAATTTTGGCAACCACTGATATACTAAATTTATTACGTCCTAAATGGATTCTTGTCTTAGGGTGCAATGCTAAAAGGTTAATCTTTAATAATTTATTTGGCATATATTCAAAACATTTGACAACTGGACATAATAAAATATTGAATTAGTTGAGTTCATTGTTCTTTATGAAATAAGGAGCATGCATTATAGTTGTACCTGTCGTTTTGAATGTCGGACACTTGCGTCATCAAGGCAAGACATTTCGTTGTTTTTAAAGTTTCGCGTTTAATAAACATGGTCAACAGGTTGTAGCAGTTTTTAAGTTTGGTAAACGTTGTGTTAAACATGTCTAATTTTCATAAACATGGTAATCCTCAAATATGTGTGTGATGGAGCAATTGCCATCCATATTTAATTAATTGTTTATGATTTATTATTATTATCTTTCACTTATTTCAACTTTTAGACATTTGCAATATTCTGTCTGTTCAAACAACGATTGAATGCACTTGGTCCTAGTTTGCAATGTCAAAGGTCATCACGAAAGGCACTGACTGGCTCTCACGATACGACATGTGACTGTGGAAAGTATAATGACAAACTAACTCCTCTAGGGAGACCAGCACGGTGAATCTCAACAACAATGCTAGGAAGTCAGACGTGTGAAAACATCATCTATAGAAACTGGCAAGCAAGAACGTTTGCAGGCAATCCACCTGGGTACAGGTGAGATCAAAAAGAGGCCGATGAGAAGATTCGAGTGAAAACATGGACTGGTAGGTTCGAATCGCCTGCAGGTATACACGAAGGGTGCAAAGTGGTGGGAGCCAGAGCCAGGCGTTTGTGTCGTTCAACATAGATCACTTTAATGGCAGTTATCCGTGCTTAAGTGTTCTTCTTCCTCAAAGAACATCATGTTACTTTATATACTGTATAGAATTTTTGCAAGGTCTCTGCGAAAGAATTCGGGTCCGTGGAAATTAAGCTCCACGTGAGCTGACCATTGGAGAGTTAATGTTAATAGACTGAGATTGTTGACTTTAAAATATTTGTTACAATATGTATCCATCTGATGTAAAGCAGAAAAGTGTTTAGGATGTTAAAATGACTTTTGTTGTGATGCTGGATTTTTATTTTGATTGTATTTCAATGTTCATGTATTTTATTAGTCTCGTGTGTATGGAGATAATACGTTGTTGTGCAGAGATGTTTGAGAAAGTTAGAAGAGAGAGAGAGGAGGATAACACAAGAGATGTATGCACTATCACAGTTTGTGTTTCAGTGTATCACGTTTTTTAACCTTCTATCTAAACCGGCAATGTAGATCTCCAGGCCCAAGTCTCCAACATCTGAGGAAAACAGATTTAAACCACTCCGAGAATTATCGTTTGAAGAAAACAGATTTAAATTATCCTCAAGTATTATCGTGTGAAGAAAAACTGTTTAGTAAATAATTTGCTTGATGGATCAAACTTAATGAAAAGCACTTCAGTGTTCACAAAATATTCTGTTGTCATAATTGTTCTTGTGCTATGAATAAAAAAGATTTGAATTCTTTGCTTGCATTTTGATTCTATAAAAGCAGCTTACTGTACTACGGAGTATCAAAAATATGCGGCACCTTTATACTTACCTACCCACTCACCCTCCAGTCCACCCCAAAACAGCAGCCGGTTTTATCACGTCTAAAATTAAAAAATATATATCTATTTGGACTTGCGTCGTTAGCGTCGAGATGGTTGCATGCAGAAATGATGGCTTGTGGCGGTGTTGGCGCCAGTCGCGAGATTGCCAACTGTGTAAACTTTCCTCTGAGCTTGGAAACCATTCGCCAACCGCGAACGTCGGCCTAATGTTAAATTAACTGGATTCATCAACAGCCACAGAGTAGTAACTGTTATCTTTCAGGGCTTTGCTGCGCTTTCCAGCTGTCGAAGTACAAACTCGATCTTAACGGATTGCAGGCCTTTACATTTATAACAGAGTCGCCTACCTTGTTTCAATAAATAACACGAATACGTTAAAATAAAAAAAAATGAAAATACCCTTGCAGTGTCTGTTTTCATGATTGTTTTCTTTTAATAGAGTGCATTTTATAATAAGATGCGGTTTTTTTCCCTCCTCAAAAAACGTAATCTGAATAAGTGCGAGATTTTTTTTCTGATCATTTTTTTTTTTAAACTAGTGTGAGAAAACGGCAGGTGTTATTCATAATTTTATTTAATTCTGCACGTATACTGTTCGCTCAAAACATAAAATCCCCCAAAGACATTATTATTATTTCTGCAACTATTTACTATTATTGTTAGCAGTATTTCTTCCAAAATTCTCACCCCACCTTCATTTCACACATCCATGCACGCACACACACTATTTACACTGCAAGCATGTTTCAGTTGGTGAATCACAAGAAGGGATATAACTCTATATACCTTTATCTATGAAGGTTAGGATGAGTTGTTTCCCTATGACCAAAGCGGAGTTTTTTTGTATGTAAATTATTACAAGTTCATATAATTTGTACGCGTTTGTCAGTTTGGACTTCGCAAGCACATCGTCATAAGTTTTTGGAATAGTTTATTTTTGTACGAATTAGATTTGGGATATCAGTCGTTTGAACTAAAAATACATATTTAATTATATTTCAGTGATAAATACATCTTATTTAGTGATAAATACATCTTAATAAAACTCTTTGACTTGAAATACTCTACATGTATTTTTGTGTAATCTCAGTGCTTTGAGAGGATGAAGATGTTTATGGATATAAGATGCAATGTAAATAACGATGGCTGCATTATGAAAATGTTCTTTATCTGTCTTTTCTAGTACCAGTAGCTTGAGTGTTACAACTCTCTTCAAGAAATGTTGCTTGAATATTTTATTTAATTATTAAAAAAAGAAAGAAATGGAAGGGAAAGAAAGATTGCATTTACATACTTAAATTGCTAACGATTTGTGTTATTTTAATTTTGTTTTTGCATTTTTATTTTCTTCAATAAATCTCACCCCCACATTTCCCCACCCCTCTTTCACTTACACACTCACTAGCTCACACACACCGTCCATCGATCTTTCATCTGTCAAACAGTATATTAACTGTTTGAGCAGTCTAGCAATAAATCTATTATTTTTTCCACAAGTGCACACAAAATAAGCGTTGCTTTTATTTTTATATGTACCAGATATTGAAATCATAATTATCTTAATACATAAAGCGAATTACAGATAAGACTATTTGTAACTCTTCAGTGTATACTTGAAATACACTCACTGCGTACTTTGTTTGCTCTGATGTAATCCAATGCCCATTGTCGAAAGTTTCTCTAAGTGGTTTGCTCTTCACGCAGGTATGCTGTGTAAAGTGTTTTGAAGCAGAGCGAAATATTTTCGATTGAGCCAGAATGCTTCTGTTGTTATTCCTGCGGATTAGGGGACGCAACTCTCGTTCGTGTTATTGATTACAAAGTTTTAGATTTGGGTTGTAATATTCAGTCTGATGAAAGTTTATATGCATTCAAATGAATAATCTTTTATTAATGAGCACTTTGTGCATGTCAGTATTTATCAGTGTATTTTACGTAAATTTATTTGTCGCTGTTATGTAATCTTAGTCACAGTATGGAGTATTTTGTCGCTGTGTTATGTAATCTTAGTCACAGTATAGACTAAGTATAGAGTATTTTGTCGCTGTGTTATGTAATCTTAGTCACAGTATAGACTAAGTATAGAGTATTTTGTCGCTATGTTATGTAATCTTAATCACAGTATAGAGTATTTTGTCGCCAGACTGTCACAGACGAACTACGTCAATGTTAAGGTAACTGCATCAAAATCTTAAAAAACGTACTTTATACTATGCATTCGAATTATTGTGTTCGTCACTGAAATTCTAAAGCGAAATTTAACTATTTGTGCACTTTTACACTAGAGTTTGCATTGAAGAATAATTGTATTACTTTACAACTGAATTAGCAATGTTGTCGAGCACTGACGTAATATTTGTCACTTGGCTTTCACGATGACCGACTGAACAGTGACGTAATGTCACTATTTTTTTTTTTAAAAAAAACGATAATCTACTGAGGAGTGGCGTTATATTATCACTGATTTGCCAAAATAATCCATTTGAACAGTAACGTAGGAGTGTCTGATTTGCCACGATAATCCACCGAGGAGTGACGTAATATTGCCACTGATGGCCACGATAATCCACTGAGGAATGACGTACTGTTGTCATTAGTTTACCATGGTAATCTACTGAGCAGTGATCACAACATCAAGCGGATTAAGTGATTGAACGAGTCACATTTCTTCTACGATCAATGTAAGCACATCTTTCAGAGATCGTAGACACAGCATGCTCTATATTTCCCTTGAGTCTTGTGTAAGGATTGGTCCGAGGAAGGTGGGGTCTGGTGACAGCGGAAAGAAAAAGACTGGATTTCGCCACCCAACTAATGATCCTGACAATTTTTTTTTTACCACCTCACCGTTCGATAAATGCAACTAAAAAATACTTCTACGGAGAAACAAATCCAGTTAAAGACAAAACCAGCCTGGGCAAGGAAAATATCCAAACAGGGGAGAATACACCTACGCAAAAATCATCGAAGCACAGGCCTAGAGCCGAAACAGAAACATATAGATATAGATTATAATTATAGACCTACAGGCGGACCAAGAACGTATTAACAACGATAGGCCGGCCTATTGTCGGACCGGCAACATATAGACTATAGAGTATAGGCTACAGATGGCCCAAGAATGTGTATACTGTAGCTGCATGCTTAACAGGCACGAACCCTTGAAATAATTTTAAGGACTCAGGGAATTATTATATCTGCAGTTCACGGTATGTTAGCGTGGTGAGTAAGTTGTAGATATAATAATCCAGTAAAAATTATCAGTGCTCTTTTGAGCAGAGAATGATAAACTTCTGTTGATCTATTTATTTTGGTCTGGTTCCCCCACCTTCCCCATCAACGATATCAACTACAATGCCATTAGAGTAGAGGGAGGGAGCTTCAGTATTTCCTTTTTTTTTAAAAGTCTGCTTTCTTTTTTATCTTCTCCAAGTAGTCCATAAAGACTTACCACAAATTTCTGCTTTACAAGATGCTAATGAGGAATGGTATGTGGTATATGCAAGAGTATTTTTTTTTCTATTTTAAACTAATAATGATTTTTTTAGCAAACCTTTCTTGAAAAAAACAGGTACTTAAGTTTAGCTTATCTTTATTGAAATTAATCTCTTTCTTTTCCTTTCATAATTTTTTTAAAATTCTTTAGGCAGATAAAATAAATTTAGGTTAACTTAACTCGCTAAAGCCAAAATGAGAAATAATTCGTTTTATAAAGGTAGAGCCTGTATAAAAGTGTAAATTGATGTAATTAATGCTATTTACAACACGATAATTTGTTGACAATGCTGATTAGTAAAGTTACCAAAATCCATAAGCCAAAGCAATATGATTTTTTTTCTTTTTTAAATGTAGTCTAAGACACAATATTACCCCAAACATTTTCTTACTGAGTGAGATAATCAGGTTCAAATAGAGGGCCTGGCAGTTACAAAATTATTGTACACATGTGGTGGTGATTTGGGAGGAAGAGGCTGACGTCACCAGCCTGCCACCCTTCCGTCCCAGCAACACAGTGCAACAAGCAACCTATCTCCTGTCTCGCGTCCAAAGCTGAGAATGGTCTCGGCAAAACTAACAGTCCAGGGCTGAACGAGACGGCTAACGAGGTTGCTCGGTCACTGTCCACTACTGCGAACAAAGTTTAAAAATAAAGATGTTTACTTTTTTTTCCCAATCACGATCTCTCGGGGAGACCCCTAGCGACCTCTCCAGGTTGAGAAATCCTGCTGGAGACTATATACCTACAGGTGGAATAATAACGTATAGACTATAGACTATATCTTTAGTGACAGACCAGAAATAAATGGTTTATTTATATAGAAAGATGACGTCAATACACTGTCGATAAGAGTATAGCTTGTAAGTAACTTAGTTACCCAAGAACCCTTCAGGAAAGAAAGATCATTAGTATTTTTAATACAGACTTTTATAGGCACAATAGCTTCCCCCCCCCCCCACACACACACACGAGGCAGCGAGTATGAAGAAAGATCCCAGTATTAATTGATAAAGCAATACTGTACCTTGAGCTTGTGTTCGCACTCCCGTATATCGCATTATTCGTAATTTATCGAAGTAGTTTATTGCAGTACACATTGTGAATGACATTATATATTGTATTTTCCGAATGCCGGCTCGGACTCTTCCGTAAAGATTGGGTCAGAGATTACTTCCGCCGTCTATTTAATGCAAAGTTTCCGTTTTTTAGTAGTGGAACCTCTATCGAGTCTAGTCATTTTCTGTCAATGAGCAGCACAAATTTCAGAACGTTTTTCTTTTAAACACATAAAAATTAGTTGTAAAATCACACACACACACACACACACACACACACACACACATACACACACACACATACACACACACACACATACACACACACACACACACACACACACACACACACACACACACACACACACACTCTTACTCACACTCTTACTCACCATTGAATGGTACACAATATATTCATTTATGATTCATTGTACATTATTACTTGTTTGCGCGTTTTGCTCACAATGTAGAATAATGTACGTCTGCCTTTTCCCTCAGAAGAATACACTTATGGAGTGTGTTATTTCGAGCAGTTGAACGTTGAGTAATAATTTACTTCCAGTACAATGTCATTAAGTTGTGTATATATTTATTTATCTAATATAATACAAATGTCGTTAAGTTGCGTGTATATTTATTTATCTAATATAATACAAATGTCGTTAAGTTGTGTATATATTTATTTATCTAATATAATACTATGTCGTTAAGTTGCGAGTATATTTATTTATCTAATATAAATCAGACTGGTTGTATTCCTATGTACTATGTTTGTTTATTTATAATTCAGTCAGTGTGAATTTACAACTCATTGCTTTTCGATTTTAATGATCAACTGACTCCGCGACAAGATTCTTCCGTCAGGCACGTTTTCTTTGTTTCTTTAATTCGTCCGACGTTGTGGACAGTGCTATAAATAGCTTCAACCGCTTTTCCGAGTTCGTGATGCCATAGGAAACTTACTGTTCTTGTGTGCACGTTATCTACCGTAACTTCCCTGTGGTGTATTTCTGAGTTCGTGATGTCATAGGAAACTTACTGTTCTTGTGTGCACGTTATCTACCGTAACTTCCCTGTGGTGTATTTCTGAGCGTTTCGTTTCACGTCTAAGGCAGTGGGCATTAAATGTACTTTAGGAGCAGTTATCAGAGTTCAGTGTATTGTTCTCATCATCAAATGTAAAGTGTAAATGTAAACAGACGGGAGAGCCATTGTGCCATTGAGCACAAAGCGGAATTTAGTTGGGATTACTTCGATGATGGAACCACACGCCAGTGGGTGAACAGTTCAGCATGCTGATCTCAAATGAACAGTTCAGCATGTTGATCTCAAATGATACAGTTCAACAGGTCGATCTCAAATGAAACGGTTCAGCAGGCTGATCTCAAATGAAACAGCTCAACGTCGATCTCAAATGAAACAGATTCTTGGTATATCTGAGCTCAACTCTCTACGACAGGAAGTGACGCACAAATTAATCTATAAGCGACAGTTTGTTACACAAGGGAGGCAGAAATGAATCATTCAACATGCCTATTCTGCAAAACCGATACACTGAACATTCGTCTGACTCTATGCCAACCTGTCAATTGCTGGCTTTGACCGATTTCTAAGCAAGAACGAAATCTTGCATATCAGAAACCAAACCTTACTCTCCTACCGCGAGTTCCTCACACTCAAATCACGTGATCACCAAGTCAGCTATCAGACCAGTTACGCTAAGTGATGAATTTGTTAGCACCTATGTCAGTGTGTGTGTGTGTTTTAATTTTTATGTCTTTTAGTAGAGCAATTCAGAGAAATCGAGAGAAAGCACATAGAGTATTCGAGAGAGAGAGAGAGAGAGAGAGAGAGAGAGAGAGAGAGATGGAGATGGAGACAGAGTGAGAAGGCGAGAGAGAAAGCGCATAGAGTATTCGAGAGAGAGAGAGAGAGATGGAGACAGAGTGAGAAGGCGAGAGAGAAAGCGCATAGAGTATTCGAGAGAGAGAGAAAGAGATGGAGACAGAATGAGAATGTGAGAGAGGATCAGGAATAGAAAGGTAAAAAAGAGGGCAGAGAGAAAAGAAAAAACAGACAAAGAGCTACGAGAAAATGAGAGAGGTGGAGGTGGGGGTGTGGGGAGTAAAGAGAAGCTTAATTGGAAACAGAGAACAGCGAAATGAGAGAGTGAAATGAGAAAAAACGAAAACTCACTCTCACTCTGTGTGTGTGTGTGTGTGTGTGTGTGTGTGTGTGTGTGTGTGTGTGTGTTTGAAAGAAAGAGAGAAAAAATAGAGAGTTTAAGAATGATATGAGAGGAAGCAGATGATTAGAGATAGAGAGAGAACAGAGAAACACTTGCTCAGAGAGAAAGAACAGAGAGAAGAAACACATTCACATGTAGAGAGAGAGAGAGAGAAAGAACAGAGAGAAGAAACACATTCACATGTAGAGAGAGAGAAAGAACAGAGAGAAGAAACACATTCACATGTAGAGAGAGAGAAAGAACAAAGAGAAGAAACACATTCACATGTAGAGAGAGAGAAAGAACAGAGAGAAAAAACACATTCACATGTAGAGAGAGAGAAAGAACAGAGAGAAAAAACACATTCACATGTAGAGAGAGAGAAAGAACAGAGAGAAAATATACGCAGAGAAAGAGAGCGCAGAGGTGTGTGTGTGTGTGTGTGTGTGTGCGTGCGTGCGTGCGTGAGTGTGTGTGTGTGTGTGCGTGCGTGCGTGCGTGCGTGTGTGTGTGCGTGCGTGCGTGCGTGTGTGTGTGTGTGTGTGTGTGTGTGTGTGTGACTGGTTTCGATCAAAGAAATGAAGATACAAGGATTTGCATGACAGCAGCAAAACAATCCTTCCCGTGCGGCATTCCATCTGTCATGCACTACAAAGACACCTGTGTGGGCTGCACTCGGCACTTCGTGAGGTAGCATGAACGTGCACTCATTATCGACATTAGTGCTAAAACCTTCTCTCCAACTCGTGTGAAATGGGAAAGAGTTTACTCCAATATTAGCACCGTATTTTCTTCCTGGCGTCAGCACATATGTTTCTGCACGACTCGGCACCGCAGTGCTGTTGCTTTCTGTAGGGTTCTGTCGCTGCCGTTTGGGTCATGCCAAGGGACGAAAATAGAATATAAAGACGCACACTATAAGACAACATAAGAGACAAGACTGCAGAAATATGGTTTTAGATTTTTTAATGTGTTTGGAGAATTGTTGCCAACAAAGATTTGAGTTGCTCTGGCAAAGTATTAAGTTTCAATCCTTTTTCCACCCTTATATTGGCTTTGTATTACCCATACATTAATCGGGTAGTATCGAAAATTTCAAACTTCT
This sequence comes from Sinotaia quadrata, assembly GCA_028829895.1. Taxonomy (NCBI): domain Eukaryota; kingdom Metazoa; phylum Mollusca; class Gastropoda; order Architaenioglossa; family Viviparidae; genus Sinotaia; species Sinotaia quadrata. The sequence goes on from CM054182.1 coordinate 9,238,924, forward strand.
AAGATTCAGATGCTTGAAGTGTGATTCATTTGTTCTTGATTACCTGATCACAGAGAGAGAGAGAGAGAGAGAGAGAGAGAGAGAGAGAGAGAGAGAGAGAGAGAGTAGTATCTCTTTACTTTAGGATTAGACAGCCCACGAATTGTTTTTGCTCTGAAGAATAGTACTTTAATCCAAACACAAAACGCTCTTTTATAATAACAACCCTTCCCTCTTAATAATAATAATACATTTATAGTTTTTTCTTCCACTGTCTTTGCATAGCCATAAAAGTATAGTTTAAGAACACAGACACATACGTCACCAAACTATAATATTAGCATTAATTAATGTGTGATATCGAAGTTTACAACATTACATTATACTTATAGAGCATTTTGTCTCCTCATTACTTTATACTTTGCCTCATAAGAGCCCCCAAGGGTCTAAAGTGCTTGCTAGATGTAAATACTCTTTAATCAGCCATCGTTCACATCATTGTGCTTATAACGTGGCCTAGTGCAATCCTGGTGAAAACAAGTTATAAATAATGGTAAGAAAAGTGACAAATATGTGTAGCCTTCAACCACACTATCACTGGAGATGATAAGGACACATTAATGATGTCATAATGTCATTAAGGACACGTCTAAAGTTTGATTATTTGATTCTGAATAATAATGTGAGAAAAGAACGACCCCACCGCTACCTCGGGGGGGGGGGGGGGGAGCTGGAGAGTGTTGAAGAGAATTAAAATCAAAATCATGTGTCCTATTATAAAGATGACTTTGAAAGTCACAATCATGTGTCCTATTATAAAGGTGACTTTGAAAGTTGCAATCATGTGTCCTATTATAATGGTGACCTTGGCATAATGCAATCAACATTAGGTGAGAAAGAATAATAGCTTAGATGGAATGTTGAAGAAGAGACTTAGCTATTCTTAAAATTTATTGTTTGTTTGTTAAAGTAACTCAAAGCAAAGTAGTACCCAGCCTAATTCCACCACCACCACCGCCATAGTTGAAGTATAGAGTGAAAACTAGCACCAACTGGACAACTACACAGACTCCTTGGGACACAGGTCCTTGAAGTGTGGCCGAGAAATGAACGAAGCCTTGTCAATGTTTGTGCTGGGACTTTAAAAGGAAAGTATTCTAGCATCTTAAGCTTCAATGTGCTGGCATGAGGTACGTCACACTGGTAAACACTCCAGAGGACATGGTATAAATAACATCAGAATATGGCACTGAAAGCCCTTATCGTAGATTTCAGAATAAGAAATTGTACCAAGGAGGAGACAAACTGAAAAACTCTTATCTAGCCAAGGGTCTCCTGTTCCATATACGAGCCATGCAAGGGAGGGACTCAGTCTCAACACTTGCCCAAAGAGTGAGGAATAGAATTTCTATTGTGGTTTTATTAGTGTTGAAACCACACCCATCTCTACCCATACTCACTCCATGACTTTCTTGCACCTTCCAACCTACATTCTGTCAGTACACACGTGACCTATCCAAAAACAAGTTCGCTATTACATCAGCATAAGAATTGCATAACACCTAACCCAGGCCAAAACCAAGATTCCCGATCTAATGTTTAAGGCGATGGGCTATTGTTTAGAGGTCAGGATTCCAGTGTTCTACCGGACAATAACAACATCCCTAATGGCTATTACTCACTCAACAGATTAATTTCTCTCTCCACCCTTGTCCATTGTGGACTTCACTTCCAAAAATAAACTTTATGTAACATTTTTAAATCATACAAATCACAAATAGCATGTCATTTAAAAATTATAGATCAGAATATGAAAATGTATATTTAAAATATATGGGAGAATTCCACATCATATGACATCTAGGCCATGACTAAACTTGACTGGAGGGATGAGCCATCTGCCTTTTTCCAGTCTGACCAATGTGCAACTAATTTTATCAGTTTGACTATCGTCATGCCTAAGTATCAGGGAGTGTGACATACAACACTGGGCATCTTAGTTTGTATTTTCCAATATACAAATGTCAGTTATCATAGAAATCATTCTTTACTCAGAGCAGATATGGCCTAGAAATTATTTACTCTGTGCAGATATGGCCTAGTAGGCCTAGTCAGCAATCAAGCACAATGCAGGCTTTGGGTTTTGCGTTGATAGAGGGACTCATTTAGCGGTGACCTGATTCTGGTGATTGTTTAGAAGTGAGTAAGGAAATGGTGAATACTTGTCATGCCAACAGAGTGTTGGTTGTAAAGCATAAAACACTCTTTTCCTAAATTTCTAGTAGATGCCTGACAGTAAAAAAATAGGAGGGGACAGATGAAAGATGAATGAAAGAAGAAAATAGAAAAGAATAAATTAAAATAACAAATATTTTCCTAGAAAATTTAACATGACTGACCTTTCTTGGCAAAAACATTTTTATGTGACGTAAGTCTATACGTTCGCACACATGGAATTAAAAAGAATAAAATCTTGACAAAAGTGGTTTAGTGGCGCTTTTAAGAGGACGACTCAAGGTCGGCCATTTTGCGGAATCAACTTACGTTTTAAGAGGACGCTAAGGGGATAAATCAATTACAACGCACGGTCTAAATGCAACTTACGTGTCTGAATAACCCAAGTCGATAAAAGCTGTAATAATAATGTCGGGATTGAAAATGCTTTCAAAAGTCTTATTCATTGTTTACACTTATATATATAAAATATACACCTTCCTCTAACTTTCTTCTGTCTTTCATTGCATATCAGTTGACTCCTTCATTCGTCTAATCACCTACAAATGAAAACATTGTACCTTTTTCACTGCTAACATTTGTTTCATTTTTTTCTTCTCTCTTTTTCTTAAATAAACTGCTATCAAAACAATCCTTTAAAATTTGTGCATTCTGTTTATGCGAATATACACGTGCATTAATTAGTATGCACGTGTTGTCACCAGTTGGCCTCCCACGTGCTTGTGTTTTATCGGGAACTCCAGCAGGCTCAGCCACATCTTTCTCCGATGAAAACAAATAAATTTTCAAAACGTCCAGCCATCAGACGCCCGAAACCTTACCGCCCAGGTGTGCGGCTGGCAGAGTAACTACCCTTGGCAGGCGCTTCAGCTTTAGAGTGTTTTTAAGTGCGAGATGGTGGTAACATCAGCGAGCCTGATGTCTGCCTTTAGCTTCGTGCCTTGGAATAAGTGTTCAGTACCGCTACAGCTGCAATGCTTTCAAAAGGAAAAAAGTTACTGTAATGGGCATTGTTGGGCCCTCCAACTGAAAATAACAGATTCACCTCCCTTATTTCAGCTTTATTATTATTTTTTTTTAAAGAGAGCGCAACTTTCCAAGTAATTTTATCTATTTCTACAGCCAGAGCTTATTGTTGAGTTAAACTTTTCGATGAATGGGGTATGTGGTTTAGTTTTTTTGACTTCGATAATACAATCTTACTTGTTTCAATGACTTAATGACAATGGTGGTTCGAATTCAGCTTACGAATTCTGGCTCAGAAGGAGTAAATGTTGTTATGTTTTCCTGTCTGGTTCAAGCCTAGCTGTTGATGAGAGTTATGTCTGGTTCAAGCCTAGCTGTTGATGAGAGTTGTGTCTGGTTCAAACCTAGCTGTTTGATGAGAGTTATGTCTGGTTCAAGCCTAGCTGTTTGATGAGAGTTATATCTGGTTCAAGCCTAGCTGTTTGATGAGAGTCATATATGGCTCGACTTTGTCTCTGGCACAAGACTATTATTGATGACAGGTTATTCTGGTTAGAAACCATTATTGATGGCAGTTGGTCTCTGGCTTAAGACGGTTATTGATGACAGTGCTTTCTGGCTCAAGACGATGGTTGATAGCGGTTGTTTCTGGTTAGTAACGGCAGATAAAAATAGTGTAAACCGAAGAAATAACGTCTCTGATAAAACTCTTGTGTTGGCGTTATGCCTAAAGTCTTTCCATTATTATAGCTTTCTGAACACCCACTTTAGCTTCTATCACTTTCTCTTTAGTGTATGCATCATTTAGTTTTGATGTTATATGTCTTACAAGGTTTCATTAAAAAATTACGATGCACACACAAGACAAGGAAACATTAAAAAAAAAGTATTTAGGAAAGGACATAAAAAATTACCTAGATATAAAAGTGCCCCTGGACAATGGCAGCCACTCACATGAAGGCATTTATTAAAATAAAATTTATATACTGAACTAATTTATTCATTTATACCAGTTCATTATTTTCTTGCATAGAAATACAGTGGACATTCACATTGTGGTACTGTCTTGACACAGACTAGACAATCTAACTGGATAATGTTTTGAGATAAGACACAAACTTGGCAACCTAACAGTGTAATGTTTAGAGTTAAGACAAGCAAACTAACTGGGCAATCTAACTGGGTAATGTTTTTAGTTAAGATGCAGACTAGGCAATCTTACAGGGTAATGTTAAGACACAGACAAAGGAATCTAATTGGGTAATATTTTGAATTGAGACACAGTCCAGGCAATCTAACTGGGTACTGTTTTGAGTTCAGACACAGACTAGGCAATCTAACTGGGTACTGTTTTGAGTTCAGACACAGACTAGGCAATCTAACTGGTAGAATGTTTTTAGTTAAGACACAGACTAGGCAATCTAACTGGGTACTCCTTTCAGTTGACACAGAGCAGGTAATCTAATTTGGTAACGTCCTGAGGCTAGACAATCTAACTGGTTAATGTTTTGAGTTAAGACACAGAGTAGGCAATCCAAATGGGTAATGTTTTGGAGTAGATGCAGATTAGACAACATTTGTGTGTTACTGTGTTGGTCTGGGCAAGCCTGTTTGATGCAGACAGACACAAAATAGACAACCATACTAGACTAGACATACATTAGACAATCAAACTGATTACACAGACTGCTGTCTGGACAATCCTGTTTTAGTGCAGGCGCAGACCGGACAATCCTGTTTTGATGCAGACGCAGACTGGACAATCCTGTTTTGATGCAGATACAGACTGGACAATCCTGTTTTGATGCAGATACAGACTGGACAATCCTGTTTTGACGCAGACGCAGACTAGAGAATACCTAATGCGCCTAAAGCTAAATAGTATTCATTATTATTTTCGGTCTGTATCTGTATCACACAGTATTGTCCAGTATGCGACTATAACACAATACCCACTTTAACTATCCCGTGTCTGCATCAAAGCAGTAACCAATATGATTATCAGTGTGCATAGGCAAAACAGGATTGCCCAGTCTGTGTCTGCCCCAAAACAGGATTGCCCAGTCAGCGTCTGCCCTAAAATAGGATTGCTAAAACACACACACACACACACACACACACACACACACACACACACACACACACACACACACACACACACACACAGCACAATCATTCCGGTGTATTATTTAGATGTAGCTGCAAATTGAAAATCTTCCACGGCGCTGTTTTTAGGAAGCTGTAGACTGGACACTCTTGTTTTTAGTCTAGACAGTAAGTATCACACTTGCTAAGTGTACGCAGGATGGGCATTCATAGGTGCAAACGAAGACTAGAAAATATACTACGTGTTTGGGTCTAGACGTAGTAGACACGATAATCACGCTTTTGTGACGTCACAGACAACTGGGTACTTGTTGGAAGCATACTAATGGACTATAATACTGGGCACTGGTTTAAAGTCATTGTCTGTCTAGACTGTTCTGGTGTAGATATAGACTGGGTTATATATGCTGGCTTTGTTTGGGAGCAGATCTTCATAACCACACTACGTACTGTGTGGGTGTAGACCACGCCCTGGGGGATATCATTTAGGACTTCTAGGTATTTTAGGGCATTACTTTAGCATAGGTATACGGACTGAGAAGCATTTTAAATACAGACACCGATAGGACGATTAGACTGAGGGCATACGCAAACTGGTCATTTCCTCTGGGACGGTTCAGTTTGTTGTAGACAAAGACTGGACAATCACGATGAAAACTGTTTCAGCATAAAAAGGCTGGACAATCGTTGTTGGTAATGTGTTGATGTAGATGCAGACTGGACATTTTTTTTGTTTGATCAGACTGACAATCACTGTTTGTACCTAGTTCCCTAGTTCTGTATATTATTCTGGTATTGTTGACCATACAATCGTATTTGGTACTTTGTTGGTATATATATATATATAAAATATATTTGGCCTGGACAATCGTTCTGTTATGTTTTAATGTAGATTTTAAATAATCAGACTGGCTACTGTTGTGATGTAAACACAGACTGGAAATTCATACAGAACGTTGTTATAATGTAGACACAGATTGCAAATTTATGATGAATACTGTTATAACATAGGCACAGACTGGTAAAATCCTACGGAAAGTTGTTTTAATATCGACGCAGATTGGAAAATCATACTGAACACTCCTGTGATGTAGGCACGGACTGGCACACACATACTTAAAACTGTTTTAGTAGAGTCACAAACTGGGAGATTAAACTAGATACTGTTTTCATATAGACCCAACTGCACAATCTTATTGGGATTGCTTTCGTGTTGACAAAAATTAACCAGTCATTCTGCTTACTAAAGTTGAAGATGCATACAAGACAACCATTGTGAAGTAGTTTACTGTATACTGGTCACTTTCGCACTGGGCAGATTGATAGTTATACTACATATTTTTTTATGTTAAGAGACTGGACAATCATACTAGGCACTCGTCTGGAGTAGACGCAAGCAAGACAATCATACTAGGTACTGTTTTGTTGTCACAGACTGAACAATCTACTAGGTACTGTTTTGTTGTCACAGACTGAACAATCTACTAGGTACTGTTTTGTTGTCACAGACTGAACAATCTACTAGGTACTGTTTTGTTGTCACAGACTGAACAATCTACTAGGTACTGTTTTGTTGTCACAGACTGAACAATCTACTAGGTACTGTTTTGTTGTCACAGACTGAACAATCTACTAGGTACTGTTTTGTTGTCACAGACTGAACAATCTACTAGGTACTGTCGTGTAGACAGTCTTGGGTGCTGTCTTGATGTAGTTACAGGCTGGACAACCGTAATGGGTACTATCTTGATGTAGTTACAGGCTGGACAACCGTAATGGGTACTGTCTTGATATAGTTACAGGCTGGACAACCGTAATGGGTACTATCTTGATGTAGTTACAGGCTGGACAACCGTAATGGGTACTGTCTTGATGTAGTTACAGGCTGGACAACCGTAATGGGTAGTGTCTTGAAGTAGTTACAGGCTGGACACTCATATTGGGTTCCGTAATATTTTGACATTTAAGCACAACAGGCATTTTTGACTTGTTCAGAATAAGATATAATGTCAAACAAATACTCGTGCTAGTTGTATAATTCAGTAATTTCCACTCTGTGTACTGCCTTCAAAAGGTCTGCGTTTTTACTCTTTTAAAAATGCACAGGTATTCATGAATTAAATATATATATATATATATGTATGCGTCTGTGCATAAACATACACGCGCACGCACATATATGCACACACACACACACACACACACACACACACACACACACACACACACACACACACTGAGTTCATGATAAGAAAGAAAAAAATCGTCAACGCACGCACGCTCGCAGTTTGAAACTCATACTTTGATAAATACATGTGCACACACTTTACCATAAACACACACATAGTCATAGAAACACGCTCACATGCTTTACTTTGTGCACTCACGTGGACTAACACAAACGCCCATACCTAATTCCTGAAGTGCACACTCCTCTATACACTAACACGCGCACACACGCACATACACAGAGTAAAGCTCTGTTATTACAAGTACACCTCGCTTCTCCTGCATCACACGCCTTCATTAAATTGTCTAAATATATCACGATGTAAGATCTGAAGACTCAAAGAAGTGTATTTTGGCGTGGCTTTCTCCGCGACCAAGGCGGGGGCAGTCGGGATGGATGCTCTTTCCAGTGGGCCTTGTGGGCTTCTAGTGGGCCTTGTGGGCTTCCAGTGGGCCTTCTCTGCTCGCCCCGCAAGACACGAAGCAGTAAGACCCGACATTAAGTTTAGCCAAGAAAGAACAGCGGCACGGGGATCGGCCAAGGTCTACGAACAAACATTTACACACATTTAAAATTCAAACTGTGCGGCCAGCAGCGCTCAGATCCGCTGAGAAGTGTGTGCACGCCACACAGACCCGCCACTAGACCGACACAGAGCGATTTCGACTACAGGACGCAACCAGGAGAGTAAGAAACTACAAGACTATTTGCTACGGATTTCGTTTTCCTTCCCTTGATCCCACCCTATCCAAAACCACGGCCGGACAGTTTTGTTTATTTAATTCATCTTAACAGTTCAACTAACATTAAGTAAGTGCTTCGGCATGTATGTTAACCAGACTTGAAATTCGTCAACCATCTAACTAGTAGCTGTTTACACAGTAAACTTCCGTGACAGTGAAAATAATATATTTCGCTTAGAGCAGTAGATCTACATGGTTTCAAGTGTAAAATTTTGAATATACGATTAACCCTATGCTGGGGAGGGGGGGGGGGTTGGGGGACTTTGAGGGTAAATCTGTTAGCGTCACAACAGCAATTACCTGGACGAGAATAGACCTTGGGTACACAAGGCTTCAACAACACAAGCTTGAAATGAGAACTCCATTTAAGGAATCTAGTACAAGCTTTACGGTCTCAGTAACAGGTCTCCAGGAACAAGGCTTCACTTAAATGCCAGGACTCCAGGTCTCAAATATAGTGTTCCAAATATGAGTATATACTTATATAAGTATAAGGCTCGACGCCTCAATAACAGGTTTCTCTTGCAGACGCAGACTCCAGTTCTGAGATATTAGATTCAAAGACCAGTGTCTAAGCATGAAGCTTTAAAATACAGAGCCCCAAGAACAAGACTTCGTTTATGGGTCCCAGACCCCAGGCCTCATATATGTATGGCTCCAAGTACAGCATGAAGTTCCAAATACAGAACTATAAATACAAATTTCCAGGTTTCAACCAAAGATTCCAAATGTAGATTATATTTTAAAAAGTGACATTTAAGTTTAGAAATAGGGATAGGCAAATGTACTACACACCATAATTAAGATTCTCGATCACTTGTAATTAGTTACGTGTTATTAATGAATAAATAATGATCATAACGAGTGAAGGGTGCACCGAGAGGTGTCAGATAAGTGTCATGCATGATACCAAGCACATGACTTCTCCTAAAGAGCTTCAGGGCGAGGAGAAGACTTCGAGTACAGGGCTCAATAGAATTGTAGGATTCGGTATACAGGGTTCCAAGTCGTGATCCAAAACTCAAGAAGTTCCAAGTGTAAGCCTTCAAAGCCATGACGCGGCTCCAATGCCAGTGGGTATTTCTTGCACATAATATAACTCCAAACAAAACAGGACTCGAAACCTTTACCTTGCAATACCGCCTTTGAACCATTGGATTCAAGTACCTCTATACAGTAAAATAATTTTTAAAGTTTAGTGGGTCTTTCTACCTGTTGAATGCAGGTCGAATCGGAAATCCGATGTTCTGATAACTTGTTTATTTCTGTTATGAGTAAGGTCTCAGTATGGCAACAACAGAAAATTACAACCCTATCCCACAGACACACACACACACACACACACACGCGTGCGAGACAAACTGGGTGATGTATGCATTAGGTGACTGACGATATATGTCTGTGTATGTCCGCGCCCGGATGGCGATAGTAAAGAAAAAGAGGGGGAGGAGGTTGTGGGGGAAATGAGCGAGTGGATAGAAATGAGAGCGAACTCAGGGTGTTGCTAATCCATTATTCTGTTCTCCGCATATCCGACTGGCGCACGATGATCAATGGAGACCGTTTTGGTCTTTACCGCTTCTCTCATCGTCGGACCCGGGTTTTTAATTCAACTTCAGCTGGCTTCAGTCGAGCTTCGGACGGCAGGTGTGGGCGCTTGAATCGGTGGTAAACAGGCGGGTAAATAATGGCTAGCCGGGGACAACTAAAGGCGAAGAGCGGTTCTGGGTAAATACTGCACTGGCGCAGAACAGTCTACATGGCTATTCGAGTTGCGTCCCTTCAGCCGTTCCCATGACCCTAGTTACTTTCTTCCGCGGAGGTGCGAAGCTGCAACAAGAAAAGATTCAAAACGAAGCAAATATTTGAATACTCATGAGAAGTGTGGGGAATTAATAACGAGTGAGTACAAATCACTTTGAGGGCGTCATGAGTCAATGCCCAACGTGCTCAAGCTTGCACTCCGTGGCGAGATCCTCTAGTAGTCTAGTGACTAGTCAGTGCACACGGAACTTAGCGAGAAGCTCACCTTTTTGATCATTTGAAGGGTGGTTTTGTAAACTCGTCAAAACCCAGCCAAACCTTTCCATTTGCAGTGAGATGACTGTTTGAAGAGAAATTGGAGTCTGCGCAAAGGATCCTCTCTCTAATCGTCAATATTGTCACTGAAACTGCATTATGTTTTTTGTTGTTTTTGCTTAGCGTGAGACGTGAATTGTGATTTAAAGTCGCATTTTGGAGAACGGCCTGCCTTACTGTTATATGCGACGTTTTGGGCCTTATGAATATGAACAGAACAGCAGTACAACACAACAGCAGTACAACAGAACAGCAGCACAACAGAACAGCAGAACAACAGAACAGCACTTGCTTACTTTTCATATTATATTTAGTAATAAAAGTAAAAACGAAATTACATTTTGGTTTTCAGTTATATTTCACGTGAAAATGTAGCCATGTGCAGCTCTTGCCAACCAAACCACCCTCCAAGTAAAAGAATGAAATGAAAGCACACAGCCACCCTTTTTCCTCCATCCACCCCCAAAAGGACAAATAAATTAAAGCAAATCTGAAATGTATATAAAATACATTTTAAAAATTGAAGAATCGTACTTCTCAACAACTGCATGGACAATTCTGTCGATGAGGTGCGCATTTCAAATATTCAATCTTTTCTTATTTATTGACATAAATACTTCTAATTAAATGATTAGAGTGAAGTGGAAAACATGGCGAGAATCATGATTTATTTCTTTAGGTAGTTACGTGGGTCTGTTCATGTTTGTCGATCCTTAAGTGTAGACCAAGTATTCATACGAGCATAATTCCGCTTACACTGATATCGACAACACAGTTGTCACGTGTTTGACTTCGAGGCCCTGTTCTAGAGTGGTCTCCCTTACAAATCATAAACGATGAAAACCACAGACAAAAATTATAAGTGATATTATGGTTAATGCATTGTCAGTAAATCTGTTAGTTTAAATGCTAATTTCAGTCATTTTTTATTGCCCAGGTTTGGTGGTGTTTTAATACCAATGCTAGATAAGTCGTTATTTATCGTCTAGTTTGTTGTATGATGGTATTTTAATGGGAATGCTAGATAAGTCGTTATTTATCGTCTAGTTTGTTCTATAGTGTTATTTTAATACGAATGCTAGACAATTTATTTATCGTTCAGATTGTTGTATGATGGTATTTTAATGGGAATGCTAGATAAGTCGTTATTTATCGTCCAGTTTGTTGTTTGGTGTTATTTTAATACGAATGCTAGACAGTTTATTTATCGTCTAGTTTGTTGTATGGTGGTGTTTCAATAGGAGGGCTAGTTAAGTCTGTATTTGTCGTCTAGTGTGCTGTTTTTAATAAGAACACTAGATAAGTCGTTAGTTATCGTCCAATTTGTTGTTTTTAATACAAATGTTAGACAAGTCGTTACTTATCGTTTCGTTTGCTGTTGTTAATACGAATGCTATATAAGTCGTTATTAATCGTTTCGTTTGCTGTTTTCAAACGAATGCTAGATAAGTTGTTATTTATTGTCTAGTTTAATAGGTATACTAGTTAAGTTGTTATTTATTGTCTAGTTTGTTGTTTTTTTTAATACAAGTGTGTCACAAATTACTATCGTGCTTTGAAGCAAAAACGGCCCAGCACTTGATTTTCTAGCACTCTGGTAAGATACTTTGGGTAGCACTGAGTTGAAGACCAAAGTAAAGAGAAATGTAGGTCAGCAGAAAAAAAAAAAGAAGACATGAAATCTGAATTGTTATGACGCTCGAGTTTATTTCAAGGCCCCAGACTGGACTCTCTTAAAGAACATTGTGAATAATATAAATGATTGATGACAAGGTCGTCTTTCCAAAGAGATCGATACTAGAACTGCACAATTCCAAGCGTTTTTATGGCACGAGAGGCTGACGACAATATCACGTGGGTTTAAAGAGTCTGTGGTAAGAAAGGTAAGTTTCTCGTAAACTGTGACGTACGCATTAAAGTTGTAAACTGTGACGCACGCATTAAAGATGTAAACTGTGACGTACGCATTAAAGATGTAAGCTGTGACGTACGCATTAAAGTTGTAAACTGTGACGAACCTTAAATGCGAGATATATCAAAATGGTGGGTTTGAGAAGAAAAATATTTAATTGACAGCACCTAGCCGTTCGTTGACATGAGTGCTGAGCTGCCACTAAAGAATTAAAGTTTGATTTTGCACAGCAACACAGATACAGTTCGATTCTGTTAAACGATGCACTTTCAACGCCACCACAACAACACTTCTGTAATTTGTGGACTCCAACTTTACGATGACGTTTAAAGAATGAATAAATTAATTAATTACAGTAATGCTTTCTTGCTCGACTTAAATTTCTATTCCCTTGAATTTTGAAAGATGCCACACTGCATATGTCTTTTCACTTTATCCTTAAGGCCTGTCACATGGCAGACAGCTCTTCACTTTAGCGCTAAGGCCTGTCACACGGAAGATTCACCTTATCGTTAAGGCCCGTTACGCGGCAGACTACTCTTCACTTATCAGTAAGGCTTGTCATCCACCAGACTGCTCTTCACTTTATCGTTAAGGCCTGTCACACACAGACTGCTCTCCACTTTATCGTTATGTCACACGGCACAATTCTCTTCGCTTTATCGTTATGTCGCACGGCACACTTCTCTTCACTTTATCGTTATGTCGCACGGCACACTTCTCTTCACTTTATCGTTATGTCGCACGGCAGACTTTTCTTCACTTGTCGTCAAGGTCTCTCGCACGGCAAACTGCTCTTCACTTTATCGTTAAGGCCCGTCATACGGAGGTATTTAATTAAAAAAAAAAAAAAACGAAACAAGGGTAAGGTCATTTGTAACACCAGACACACGAGACTGCAATATGAACAGACAACAAATTTGTATTTCCTAAGTGTGGAAATTGACCTTGTCCTGTACAACTCAAGCACTAATGGACGAGTGACACCCAGTGCCCATCATACGCAATGCAGCCATTTTATTTTCATCGTGACAAATAGGAATGTAATTTACTCATGATGGACCGATTTATTCATTGCAATGAATAGGAACATAAATGGCTTACGATGGACAATTTATTTCTATCCAACGTTCATTCGCTGATTTCGTGAACAGGATCAATCACTACCTTCATTTATGGCATTAGTCACTAATTTTATTTATAATTTCAGAGTAAGTCTGCAATATGAACTTCACAAACGTGCAAATAAAGTACAGTACTGAAGGAATGCTATGACTTTATAAAGCTTAAATCTGACATGGATATAACTTCACAAAGTGTAAGTCTAAACGTACATAACTTTTGTTATTAGCTTTTATGCTCTATAAATAGCTTTTATACTCTATAAATCGCTTTCTGCCCTAAAACCTCTCGGGATGTCGGCCATTAAATCACGAGGTAATTAGCGACAACACTCGTGTAGAAAGATTACCTCTGCACTCGCTCGCGCCAAGTCTAATGGCTGTGGGCACGCTGCAAATGATGTGTGCAGAGAGGTAGGTCTCTGTCTCCCCAGGTATGTGTCTCGATGTTGCTGCCTTGTCTGTTTCGCTTCGGAAAATTTTAGTGGTCGTTAAAAGAACGCACGCTTCTTCCACTTTTTTGACAATTTCTCGCTCAAGGACCGGAGCAACAATTATGAAAATGTTTCTTTTTCGGGTTTATGTTTTCTCGCCTCACTGCATTCTTGAAGTATTATTTAGGGATCCTGTGAATTGTTTGTTTGTTGTTGGTTTCAAAACTTTCTCGCTTCACTGCATTTTCTAAGTATTATGTATGGATCCTGTGAATTGTTTGTTTGTTGTTGGTTTCAAAACTTTCTCGCTTCACTGCATTTTCTAAGTATTATTTATGGATCCTGTCAATTGTTTGTTTGTTGGTTTCAAAACTTTCTCGCTTCACTGGGAATTATTTCTGTATTGGTTTCTTACATCACTTCACTCTTGAAGTATTATTTAGGGATCCTGGGAATTACTTGTTTGTTGATTTCAAAACTTTCTCGCTTCACTGCATTCTTGAAGTATTATTTAGGGATCCTGTGAATTGCTTGTTTGTTGGTTTCAACACTTTCTCGCTTCACTGCTGTGGCGGAATAAATTTGCTTACCCCTTAAACTTAATTGTATTATAAATTGTTCATTGTCAAAGCAACCCGACCTTGGGCTCTGCTTATTATGATATTTTTGTAAGTGCCAAGAGTTCGAGTAAACTACTCAAGTGGAGAGAATATACTAGAAATTGCTGATTCAATCCAAACCAGTTCCAACTGGAATAATAGTTTTTCTGACTAATAGTCTCACACTTGTTCATAACAATTTCATCCAATGGGGATGGACCAAACATTATTTTGTTGAAAAAGTCTTATATTCTAATCACTTTGATTTCTTATGAAACTCGAGTCCGTTAGCTTATGGTAGATTAACTGACTGAGAAAGAAAGAATGGACTATGAAATATTTTGCACATGTTTGCTATTGATTTATGATTTGAATTTGAGATGCTTTATGTAATTGAACCATTATTTCTATGTTCACGAATTTGATTACATTGTACAGTATACTTGTGAATGTTGACTGATGCTATATTTATTATGCTGTGTGTGTATTGAGCTAATGAATATTGTTGCAGGATTTGTTACTTGAGAATGTTTATAGAAGAGAAAGTAGTTTAGAGGTGAAATATGTTTGGAATTTAGTGCTGTCTTAATTTCACTTTTACAGAATGAGCACACCTTTTCCTTGGTGTTGTTTTGATCCACTTCAGATTACAGTGACTACTTTACTCTACCAGATCCCTTGGTGTATGTGTCTGACATTATCTTTGAACTTATCAGTAAACGTGTTGCTGTAAGTTAATTCCTATGAATTCAGTTGGAGAGCCAATACAGCGAGAATTGAGGTTTGAATTTGATCTCAAGAATTCATGAAAGTTTTTTCAACATTCCTCAATGGTTAGCTGAATAGCACACATGAAGATTCAGGAACATTCCTCCTGACGTGCTTGAAAACGCATGCGATGTTCTAGACGGTTCTCCATTGTGTGCTTTGTGAGCACATTGAAGACTCTGGAACAGTTGTGTAATGTGCTGAGAAGGGGCATGTTAGACTATCATCTGATAAAAAAGAAAGTGACTTGTTGCAAATCATGTGATTGTGAACATGTGTCAGTTACAGCTGCCATAATTGAAAAGATTAAATTCATATGTTGTGTATTTGATTGTTGATTTAATAAATTTAACAATATTGACCTTATTACACATATTGATAATTATATGTTAAAGAGATAATGGATGGATGGGGCTCACTAAATATAGATTAAAGACGGATTTATCTTCTCCTTTGGTAAGAAGTTTTCCACCTAGGGAGACTTTGTGTGACAGTAGATGTTTGTCTTTGATGTTTTGGAAGAGAGAAAACATTTACAGCACCCATATATTCGCCAAGTGAGAGAGACGAATTGTGTCTTCTGGAGAATTATTAATAACATAAAGTAAGATTCCCATCGCTTGTAATTAGATGTTTGATGATTAATAATAATAATGATAATAACCACAAACCAATAATTAGGGTGGTGTGTGTTACGACTGCATTCTTGAAGTATTATTTAGAGATCTTGTGAATTTTTTTTGTTGGTTTCAAAACAAACCAACAACGAAAAGAACCTGCTTGACTAAAAGTGTGTACATTTTCTTTATATTGTCATTAAATAAACGTTTGGCTGGCTTTTCAAGCAAACTTTTTTTTTTACTCCTTGAATCTGCAATTAAAGTTTTCTTTTTCTAAACTGTGTAAGTGGCTGAAAAAAGAAACATAATTACCTGGCCTTAGAATCAGTAACTGAAGCTTGCAGATATCGTAAATTTAGCGTTTGACTTACCTCACTACAAGAATGTAAGAAAACATGAGAGAGTCATCTCTGGCATCAACACCTGACTTTTGAAGACACATTTGTTTCTTTGACTTTAAATCAACATATGAAATTTACCGTCATGGGATTGTCTCTGAGTCTAGACCTTTAAATCAAAATCTTGAATTTTAATGACACTGATGACCCTAACTAGGTCGCCGAAATTTGCAGGATCAGGAGTTGTTTCCTAGATGTTTCTAGATCTGTTTTTCAGAACCCGAATTTGAATGGTAAATGTCTTTCTTGGTCGTTTGTACTAATGAGAGCATGCTTTTTTAGGGGCAACTCGTTATTTCTCCAGCCCTGATTCTGTATGTAAATCCACTCAGATAGCCAAGGCTTGTTTCTGTAATGACTTTGAATCACGACCTGAATCTAAAAGAATGGAAAGAATACGAGCTCACGAGGTATCTCATCTGACACTCAACTGCTCACATCTCTATGTTAATTAGAAAACAAACCTTTAGACTTTCAATCAGCACATGATTTCAAAAGAATACGGTGATTAGGTAATTTCATCCACTTAAAATTATTACTCCTTTTATGCTCTCTGTTGGTCAGTAGAACCCACCTTGCGTCAATCTGTGTTGCTTTCTATCAGTCGAATGCTCTTTATTGGTCTTGTATCAGTGAGTGAATCTCTGTTGACCTTGTATCAGTGAGTGAATCTCTGTTGACCCTGTAACAGTGCGTATATTTTTGCCTCGTATTAGAGTAATAAACCCAGTTAGCTTAGAATCAATAATGACATTGAAATTTGAATCTGTATCAGAATGTCTGTTGGACCCGAATCAATATCAGAATTCTCACTGGCATTTCTTTACTGAATCGCTGATGGATTTGAATCAGTACCAGTAACTTTTTTGACCTTTAAACAGTGCCGAAATCTCTTTTGGAATTCATACAGTACCGAAATCTTTGCTGGTTTTTAAACAATATCGAAATCTCTGTATGTATTTAAACAATACTAAAATCTCTCTTGGTCTTTAATCAATGCCGAAATCTGGGAACTGAGATGGTGTGACTTGTTTCTGAGAACTGAGATGGTGTGACTAAAGATAACTCCCTCTACCTGGGCAGTGATTTCGTGCCCACGCTTGTCAAATTATACACACTATAATTCCAAATTGACAAACTTGCTGATTTTCTCTATAAATTCATTTAATTATTTTATAATAAAAACAGTTAACTTGAGGAAACGATTTATAAATTCTCTCGTGTAATTAATTAATTAATTAAAAATAATAGATGAAAAGATGATCTGATGGGCAGGTGTACATCCAGATGATGAACGGTAGGACAGAAAATCAGATTGACGAGAAAGTTAGATGTCTGTAGTAGTAGTAGTAGTAGTTGTAATCCCATTTATGATGGAGAAAAATATGTGATTCTATACCGGATCATACTTCACCCGAATTAGCGAGGTTTGCGCACGACACTGATGTTTCAGGTTGTACTAGTGGAAAATAGCCTACTGGAACGCTAGCGAAACTTCGGATGAGTTGAACTAAAGAGAAAAATTTACACGCAATGGCCGCTTACTATCAAAGTCAATGTAGACGAAGAATGACCGAACTCTAGCTCAAACACCACCCAGGGGATATTATCAGTGAATAGCAGCTCCTGGACCAGAAAAAAATTGATCATGAAAAAATACGTTGTTTACAATCCTAGAATTACAAAAGAAGAAACGTCAGCAAACTAATTTTAACAATTACAGTTGACGATCACATTGGAGAAATAAAGCATGATCTAACTGAAGAACAAAAATGCCTGCTCGAAGACATAAAAGGTTTCAGAGATAACAATAAGTCAGACGTATGCAGAACTCTATCAAGAAGTTTAGTAAACAGCAAAGTTTTTAAGAAGAGCAATTCACACTGCAAATAAAGTAGTAAAGGTATATCCCCACAAACGATATAACAAAAACCAGTGGTCTTATATTCAAAACAGTGTGTAATAAGTATAAAACATATATTTAACATAACATCATAGACGTTTATACAAAAGTGTCACAATTGAACACGAATCTATACATTTCTAATAATAAAGCATGAGACAAAAGTATAAATTAAGGTGCATATCAGTTTTAATGAGCAGGTTCACTAGAACACAAGGTCAAGTGTTTGTATACTATATTTAGACATCTTAGTTCAAACATTTGTGAAAATAATAGTCTACTCACATCATACGCAAGTATTAACGTATCATTAGCAAAAAATTCACGAAATGTTTCTAAGTCTATTCTCTCTCAATCAGTCAATCAACTCACCATTAATATAATGGCCACCTGTCATGACCAGACTTCTTGCCATACCGAAATCAAGTGATCAGACAATAGAATTATCTTCAACATGTAAACTTTTATCTCAGCGCATTGGCTGGTCTCGTTCTCATAAATCTTAACGATTGGATAATAAAAAAACTACTCATCCATTTGGAAGTGGTTTGCATCACATCAGCAATTTCTAGCATATTCTCAACAAGAGTGTTTACTCCAACTCTGACACTTCAAAAATACCATCATAAGGAGTGCCTAATGTCCGGTCACTTCGACAATTTAGTCTAGAAATAGGGATAGATAAATATACTCTAACTAAATAAAAAATACTATAAAAATATATATATTTGCATGGGCGAATGTGCTCCATCATAATACGGAAATTGTATTGAAATTATTATTGACTGTTGCATAGTGATATTGTTAGGAACTGCATTATAAATCCTCATTTCCACCACTGCATTTAATTACAGGATATATGAATATGCTAGACTACATAACGGAACGTTATATTTTGACTAGCTGGGCCTTGGTTTGCAAATCTATAAATGATGTAATTCAGTTAATCCAAACGAGAAGACAAAAAATGCCCCAAGGGTTACCCATTTTCACCAGGGGGGAAAGAGTCAAGGTATCATGGACAGATTGCAGGCAAACCCTAATCGCCTCCAGTCAAGGATCGAACCGGGAACATGATGTCACATGGTCACACCGTTGATGTATCTACCGATGCCATCTCAGGACTACTGAATTAATAGACAACCTATTGGAACAAACTGTATAATAGGGGTATTAGATATCGGGGATAGTACCTCGTACTCACTTTCTTCATTTCATGCAACGTGTTAGTATTATTTGTAGTCATTCCCATTATTAAATTGTTATTATCTTTATCCATATCTTACTTAACTCTCTGTATGACCATTAATTGGGATGGGCCGGTAGTGGGGAGCTGCAGGTAGGATGAACGATTGTTAATTAATTACGAGGAGAAGATCATGTACGCCAATCCTAGAAGCAATGTTAACTAGCTTGCTTAAAGTTGAATAATTGCCCAGTTAAGTTATTGCAACAGTTATTAATACAGTGATTGGAGAAGTAGACTAGACCGTTAGTAGTATTAATGTTAGACTAGACCGTTAGTAGAATTAATGTTAGACTAGACCGTTAGTAGTATTAATGTTAGACTAGACCGTTAGTAGAATTAATGTTAGACTAGACCGTTAGTAGTATTAACGTTAGACTAGACCGTTAGTAGTATTAATGTTAGACTAGACCGTTAGTAGTATTAACGTTAGACTAGACCGTTAGTAGTATTAATGTTAGACTAGACCGTTAGTAGAATTAACGTTAGACTAGACCGTTAGTAGTATTAATGTTAGACTAGACCGTTAGTAGTATTAACGTTAGACTAGACCGTTAGTAGTATTAATGTTAGACTAGACCGTTAGTAGTATTAACGTTAGACTAGACCGTTAGTAGTATTAACGTTAGACTAGACCGTTAGTAGTATTAATGTTAGACTAGACCGTTAGTAGTATTAACGTTAGACTAGACCGTTAGTAGTATTAATGTTAGACTAGACCGTTAGTAGTATTAACGTTAGACTAGACCGTTAGTAGTATTAACGTTAGACTAGACCGTTAGTAGTATTAATGTTAGACTAGACCGTTAGTAGTATTAATGTTAGACTAGACCGTTAGTAGAATTAATGTTCAATCTCTAAACCAGTGGTTTTAATAATTAATACTATAATTGGGTCATATATAAATCTCGCATGTAGCAGCTTATAATAATAAAGACAGCTAGAAAAACACACAGTTCACCACTGAACACACCCCACCTACAATAATAACGACAGCTACAACAACATTACAAACTCTAGCTGCAGAAGCGGTCAACGCTGATGCTGAACCACGCATCCATATTTTAAAAATGCGATGTGTGCGTGCGTGTGTGTGTGTGTGTGTGTGTGTGTGTGTGTGTGTGTGTGTGTGTGTGTGTGTGTGTGTGTTTAGATAGCATTTTTACTTTACCACTGCGCTCAACTTTAAAACTTAATATAAACGCTTTATGACGAACTTCAACAATAATATACACATTCATAATAATAATAAAACTAGATTCATACAGCTTTTAAACTCTGCTGTAAAAAGCTGTCGTCTGTACAAGGCGTTGCGCTACATGCGTAACTATAAAACTGTTACAAAGCGATAAATATAATAATAAGGGTTTTTGTTACATGAAGGGAATTCAAGAAGTGTCGTCTTTATGACAGACGAACATGTTGATCAATAAAAACAAGTGAACACGCATTCACCAACTGTATAGGTGCATAGGTACATAAAAATGAAGATTCAAAATGTGCACCATGGTAAATATGTACCACAGACCACATACCCACACACACACACATATATATATATGCACACATACAAACGAATACACGCACGTATTCATATGCACGAATACAAGGACGTATATTTACGCACACATATATAAATATCCACACCCACGTTCACAAACAGCCTCACACACATCTGCAGTTATCTCACACACAAGTGCTGCTCTCTCACACTCGCCTACAGTCTTCCAACCACTAGAGTGACTAGACCTTTCCAATTAAGCGTTCATCTATCTATCTATCTATCTATCTATCTATCTATCTATCTATCTATCTATCTATCTATCTATCTATCTATCTAAAATATTCGACAGTAACGCCCGTTCTCAGTTCGGGTTGTGGATCAACAAAGTGGATCAACAAACCCTGCTGTACGAGAAGCACGTGTTGGAAGGGGCAGATAATTTGTGTCTGTATTCTCTCCTACTCCGCATCTGTTGTTTGTATTTCTAACGGGATACGATTGGGGGCGGCTGAGGCGGGGAAAATGGAGAGGTTCGAGTTGTGACGTTGGATGTCAGGGTGTAACGGTGGTCATGCACAGGAGTCAGTCACCGAAGTGGTTCCGAGGGTGAGGTTATGTCAGTCGGGTTTGATTCTCTCGGCTACAGATCCCTCCCTCCTCCTCTTCCTCCCTCCCCTTACACCGGAAGCGAAGTTTCTTTTGAAATTGGACTGACCTTTACTTTGTGGGATCTGGCAGTTACGCGTTTCCGATTCTTGCCTGCCGGAGATGATCGTCAAAATAAATAACATTGCCTGTAATACGTTTTATATATACTTGCTACTTTGTATTTACTATTGGTGCTCTGCAAGGAAGGACTACGAGCTATTCTGGATACAGTTTTATTGATTTTAGCAACTTCGTCTTCCTTTGTTGCTCTTGGAGACGGCGGCAACTGTCTTCGCTAAGTCGAGTTCGACATAAACATTCCAATTTATGTCTCAGTTTCAACATATTTGCTGTACACAGAATATATGCAATGATATCAACAAAATAACACCAAACATTCAAAGTGATGAATGTTTTATCTAAGCAAGGGATTTAATTATTAGTATTCTTGTGTATCATGAAGAAGATTCCTGCCACTCCCAAGCCTGTGAATTGTTAACATATGCCTGCTGGACCAAGATCACGGGGCGTGTCCACATTTGAAACTGAACTTACTGTAGTAATATGCAGAAGGCTTGGCATTGACATTCCCGGAATCTTTGAAGGATGTATACTTGACCAACTGACCCCTGTCAGCTCATGAGCATGATTTGTTTACTTCATGTTCACAGACCAAGGGACATAATAGTAAAACTGGAAACTAAGGGACTTTCCTAGGACTCTTACATGAAATCTTATCATCACAAAACATTCCACGCATACACACGCATGCACGCACGCAATTAGGCACACCGTTAAGTACAACTAAGTACAAGATTCGAATAGCTAAGAGATGGTAAACTAAAACCAACTCAACACGAGAACTAATTAATTAAGTACAAGATTCGAATAGCTAAGAGATGGTAAACTAAAACCAACTCAACACGAGAACTAATTAATTAAGTACAAGATTCGAATAGCTAAGAGATGGTAAACTAAAACCAACTCAACACGAGAACTAATTAATTAAGTACAAGATTCGAATAGCTAAGAGATGGTAAACTAAAACCAACTCAACACGAGAACTAATTAATTAAGTACAAGATTCGAATAGCTAAGAGATGGTAAACTAAAACCAACTCAACACGAGAACTAATTAATTAAGTACAAGATTCGAATAGCTAAGAGATGGTAAACTAAAACCAACTCAACACGAGAACTAATTAATTAAGTACAAGATTCGAATAGCTAAGAGATGGTAAACTAAAACCAACTCAACACGAGAACTAATTAATTAAATAAAAGATTCGGCAAAAATCTTTTTAATTAAATACAAAACTCAGTTTTTACAAAGGCTATCTATGTATGAAACCCAGTTAACTAAGCGCAAAACTCACGTAGCGCGAGAGCCTGTTAATTCAATACAAAACTGTATGTCTATTGTGTCAACTATGACTTTATTTACATAGTCCAGCTGCATGTCTCTTGTTTCAACCGAGAACAATGTTTCTTTGTCTTGTGTTATCAACTCAACGTTTGGCTACTTTTCGTTCATCAGACTCTGTTCTTTCAAATGCCTGCATTTGTCAAAGCGCGAATGAGTTGACTAGACTAGAGGATGAGCCATTTACTTGTCTTTCGATCTGTTTGGTGGTGTGACCAGTTCGTGATTGTGCTCATGCCCAAGCTGCAGAGTGCGAGAGATGTACGACACGACACCAGCATCTATAGTTGCATTCACAGTACAGACGTTACAATATATTAATTTTGAGAACCATCACCGCTCGATGGAGGCTGGGTAGAGGTTAGCAGCTTCTTCTGAACGCAAAACGGATTTTCATCATCGCAAGGAGAGTGCTTTAGCCTACAAGACACTGTGAGAAAACATCTTGCCGCAATAGCGAATCAACACTCTTGCTTGAAATGCATATATTAGTTTTTAATAACCACTTCAACGCTTGCGTATTGTCAGCAGCGGTTGACGCACAGCCATCAGACCTGCCAACTTGTTCAGGTATACGGCTTCGTAGTACAAAAAACCCTGTTCAGCTCGCGGTTTCATTTTGTAAAAAAAAAATATTGTATCTACATTGCTGAATTTGCCTAGTTTTCATTTTTAATGGTTTAATGGCCAATGGCAAATTAATTCTTTACGCCATTGCTATAGGACGGTCCTCGAGAAACGAATTGCTGCACAAAAGTTATCTCCCTTATTAAACAAAACTCTCCTTTCGTTGAAATAGCGTGCATTGCTGCGAATGAACATCGTGGAAGCGTCTTCCTTTCTTCCAATGTCGCGGGGGTAATTAAAGTTTCTTTTTCTGTTCCCCCCACCTTTTAAAAAAATTTTTTTTAAAGGTCCTTTCGCTCTGTAAAAGACGAGAACGCATTCAGGTGGAAGGGGTGGGGAGGGTGGAAAGGTTAAAGCTTGGATAAATGTTCAGAAATACCGGAGATGTCTTCATGCTGCGCTGGTGGTGGTGATGGTGGTGGGAGGAGTGTGTGCGTGTGTGTGTGTGTGTGTGTGTGTGTGAGAGAGAGAGAGAGAGAGGTGTTAGAGTTTGCCGTTGCACCGTGGACTAACTAGACTACTAGAGGATCTCCCAGTAACTTAAAGAGACAGCTGCGTGCACGATCTTCATACAATACTCATTGGAAACAATGCGTGTACCAGTTAGGCTGAACGGCGACCAGCAACAATAATTACTGAGTAAGTGATATGTGAAACAGGGTTAAAGATGGCGACCGGCAAGAATAATCTCAGTAAATTATTATGTGAATCTGAGGTAAAGAGAGCGACCGCCAAAAATGATCTCTGAGCAATTGATATGTGAAACAGGGGTAAAGATAGCGACCGCCAAGAATGATCTCTATATGTGAAACAAAGATAAAGATGGCGATTTTTAGGTGTTAATACGCGGAACCCAGTATGTGCTTTTGTGTGTGGTGTCGTGTCGAACTCGCGAGTTTATGTTTGTGTGTAGCGTGTGTGTGTGTGTGTGTGTGTGTGTGTGTGTGTGTGTGTGTGTGTGTGTGTGTTTGTGTGAGCCCTGTGGGAATGCGTCACGAGTGTGAGTCCTGTATATGCATTCATGCCATATCTATTGTATATCGTGTGTTGTGTGCATGTTTTACGTGTGTGTGTGTGAGTGTGTGAGTGTGTGTGGATAAGACTACTGGTCGAATTTCAGTAAGCATTACATTACTAAGTGTGGAAATTAGCGTGTAAAATGTTCACATACTTAGAGCTCTGTATCGTATATTATTCTGGGATAGTCTTGAAACCTCTTGACGTCATTACTCGCGTCTAGTGCACCAATCAAGTGCTAATTGTGCACAAGGAATACAACGCTGTGACACTCGCAGTTTGAAAGGCCTGGCTACAATTATTTCTTCTTCACATCGTTACCACGTAATTGTTAGAAAGTGTCTATATAACACCATATCTCTTTTTCAGTACCACCCGTTCACTCTGATGAATTTTATCTGTCAAACATAAAAATAAGGAGTACAACACACATGCACGCACAAATTCGCCTCAAGGCAACTTTAATCATGAAGACACTTGTATTTTGGACTATGTTAGAAGAGTGATCGATTATTAAAATAATTAAATTTAGTTCGACACCAACGTTAAAGAAAATGAAGCGTGTTTATTCTTTTAAAGAAAGATTAATTCTTAATTATTTGAAATATGTTCAGTTTATTACAGACTCATAACTCAAACACATATTTGTGAAACTAACAACTTCAAGAGCATGTTAAGTGTCGTCTATCTAAGAGAGCAAAAAAAAAAAAAATGTAAAAGCTCCTTGAACAAATAGACAGACACCCCCTCCCCTTCCTTATTTCGTAAGCATATGCAGTCTAATACATATATAGCGACAAGGAACTATTGTTCTGACTAACGTACATCCTGAACTGCATTTGGAATTAAGCGCGATTTTAGGCCTAAGGATACGTTTTTTGGGTCACTTTCAAAGGGAATTTATACATTTTAAAAATATTACTTTCAAAGGGAATTTATACATTTTAAAAATATCACTTAGTGTGACGATTGGATTAGACCCTGTGGCAAATATTGCTCCCTGTTTTCTATTATTTTATTCTTCTAAATAAACCATTAATATTTAGTGTACCGGTTATTGTGACCTTCGATTGGCCGGTTATGTAATCTACCACACACATTTACACTACGGCATTAGAGGAATTAGGTCAGGTCCATTCACGCGTGGGAAAAGATATGAGTGGGGAGGGGGTTGGTTATCTGCTAGTGAGAGTGGGTGAATGTTGACAGGATGCCCTTTATATGGACATGTGCATTGCGGCCAATGACCCGTGAGAACCTGCAGTTTGACCCAGAGTGGAGATATACGACCACGATGACTTTACGCACTGTCCTACACCATTCGTAACGGGTTGAGATCTGCGTAGATGAGAAAAGGTTTTCCTTGTTCCAGAGAGTACTGGCCTTTTTACTGTTGGGTGATTTTCTGCCAAATTTGAGTCTCATGTTCACTCTGAACCGCACACCTTACCATGAGCTGGCAGGTATCACGTGATCTGGGACGCAATGGGCAGTGGAGACAAGTTAAGCGGTCTCAGTACCCAACACACTGTTAATCTGATCAAAACGAACAAGAACTTTGGGACAGTGAATAAGTGGTCTCGGTAGACCAGTGTTTTCGGAAATAAAAGTTTATTGTTCTCCTTTATTGCTTATTATTAAATTACTTTTTCTTGTTGTCTTAAACCCACATTTTGATTAATTTGTTCCAGTAATTGAAATAGGGAATCAGCTGGGGGGGGGGGGTAGGGGGGTGAGAGAGAGAGAGAGAGCCAGAACTATTCAAATGATATAAATGTTATAAATAATCAAAGGGACAGATAACGTTGCCCACTCCATAGCACGTCAACTAACTTGCTTTTCGCTAATGTTAGATATTTGGATGTCCCAGAAATTGAACTTATGATCTGACATAGAGATTGAAGTGTAAGTTAGGCTGCAGGGCTGTCACCCCAGTGTTAAATTTACTTTAAATAGATTTCATGATTAATAATCCTGAGTTATAATACTGAGACAGGGTCATTAAACAAACCCTGCATTTGACCTTAAGAAATAGGATGTGTTTTTAGAAAAAATGTACTGGAAATTAGAAAAGGTGTGTGAAACTGCAGTAGAATTTTGAACCTATTATATAGATGATATTTAAATGACCGTAACTTGTTAGAACATGTTGTGTCAAATATTTTCCCAATATTTCTCTTTTTCATGAAAGTTTCATAAAATATAGTATATCTTTCTTGCTATGGACGTTTATAAGTGTCTGTGTTTAAAGTAGAGGTTCATTTTCTATGCATTAAGTGCATTTCTTATAAAAGAGAGTGTAGATTGTTCATAAGTGTCTGTGTTTAAAGTAGAGGTTCATTTTCTATGCATTAAGTGCATTTCTTATAAAAGAGAGTGTAGATTGTTCATAAGTGTCTGTGTTTAAAGTAGAGGTTCATTTTCTATGCATTAAGTGCATCTCTTATAAAAGAGAGTGTAGATTGTTCATAAGGGTATGGTATTTAAAGTAGAGGTTCTATACTTTAAGTACAACTCTTATAAAAGAGAGTGTAGATTGTTTGCTTCAAACATTTCACTGAGAGTATCCAATAACCCCAATAATAATTTCGCATTTGGGCCGTCCGGTCGACACAGAAGCTAATGTCAAACTCAGTCATGTCAAAACCGCGTTTGAAAAGAGACGCTTGAAAGGGTTAAATTCTCGTAGTCTCGAATACTTCTACTAAGTACGGGTGTTTAAATGGGCCAAACTTTAAAACTTAAAAAAATAAATAAAAAAATTTGTTTCTGGTCAAAGTTTTCTTTTATACCAGCTCACACTCAGAAAGACCTTGCCAAAATCTGTAAATAAAATAGCCGTTTTATTAACAGGGTGACGACTAACATCTTACGTCCAGGATTTGAACTCAAGAACCGTTTCCACTTGGAGGGTGACAAGAGGCTTAACGTCTGACACCAACGGTTAGTTTACGGGCGCGCGCTATTGGTAATGAACTGCGAAGAAACTGTCGAAGGATTAAGTTGGCTTTGAGAGCACTGATAAACTTTCCCTTGTATCGGTCATAGGGTGGATTATTGCAGGAAATATATAGCCCAGCAGAAATTTATTCAGTTCTCGGACATGATTTTCTTTACAAGAAAATTTAAAACGAAATAATTTTAGTGCAACTGCCGTTAATTTTATTTTCCAGAGATGCATTATTTGGGAGGTTGTTCAATTCATTCTAATTTCTTTGCTTGTCCTTTCTTTTGTTGTTGATTTTTTTCGCTTTTTTTTTTTTTTTTTTTACTTATTTGTCTGTTAGTTTTTTTCTCATTACCCTACTTGTTTATTTGAGTTCTTGTTTCTTTGTCTTCACTCAGTGTATTGACTTCATTGATCTATCCCACTCTCTAATTTGTACTATAATTTCTTTCTTTCTTTCTTTCTTTCTTTCTTTCTTTCTTTCTTTCTTTCTTTCTTTCTTTCTTTCTTTCTTTCTTTCTTTATAATTTCTCATTGGCTTGAAGTTATGGCGTAAATGTGGAGTAAGTTAAATGTTATTTAAGTAAACTAATGACACAATAAATATTGTATGAATTGCAAGAATTTATTTTTAAATAAAGCTTTATTGTAGTTTATAAGTTGACAAACTGACACATTTTCTTCCTGCTTTGAAATAAAATTTTATAGAAAGTAAAAGAAGAATATAAGGTGTAAAGTACTGATGACGTCAAGAACCGAAAGAATTTGACACTGACGGCCTACATCTCGCATGTCACATTCTCTGATTATACACATTCTCACAGATACGCACGTCATATTCTCTGATTATACACATTCTCACAGATACGCACGTCATATTCTCTGATTATACACATTCTTACAAATACGCACATTACAGTCTCTGATTATACACATTCTTACAAATACGCACGTTACAGTCTCTGATTATACACATTCTTATAAATACGCACGTCACAGTCTCTGATTATACACATTCTTACAAATACGCACGTCATATTCTCTGATTATACACATTCTCACAAATACGCATCCACACACAGCGCCCATTCCTGCACTTCCCAGCAGCATTAATTTCAAATTCTTACTTGGTACCAGTTGTAAGACATATGCTGCCTGTACCTGAACGCTTCCTGCAGTGTATCTGTCAGAATGATTTTATTACTTTACATAGGCACAAGAGTTGTCTGTCCATCTCTGCACAGTTTCATCACTCTTCAGTGGACGCTCCATCAGCTAACGTCCGTAAATTGTTTTGTTGCTTAATCAGTACAGGTGAAAGTTCAATGAAAGCCTAAGTCTAACATAACAAACAGACGGGGCAAGGTGTCTTCAGACAAAAGCGTAATCTCTAGTGTCAACACAAACGTCTACATGGGTGTGTCTTTCAGCGAGGTGACTTAACAAGTGCCATCCTACGGTGATGGTGGTGGTGGTCGTAGTGCTGGCGGTAGTGGAAGGGGATATAAAGGGAGTTGACTTAGACTAATCCTAATAAACAGTTGTTCCTGTCCCTAGGGGACATGAGTGAGCCCCATCATTGTTGGCCAGCACGAGTAGGGGATTTTCGCACCCCTGCGCACGCGCCCTATCTGTGCCTGCCTGAAGAGCTACGAACCAACGCACGTGCCGATACCCAGGTGGGGGGCAAGTGTACTATTTACTCAACTTCAACCTGACAGACTGAAAATAAAAATCCTGTGATGGTATTTCCACCCTACCCTACTTACCCCCAACAACCCCCCCCCCTCAATATGGATGCACCTGTGGGGTCTGCACTTTAAAACCCCAATATGTTGAGTTGCACGACAAACAACTGCAGACAAAAAATCTCACAGTGTTGCTGCCCTCCGCTCTGTATGAAGTCTCTTTTTTTTTTTTCAACTTTTTTTTATTAAAGGGTTTGGTATTTGGAGCTGATTAGAGAACAGAAACAGAGCCACCTAATTTGAAAAATGCTACAGATGTACCGCGTTTCCCGAAATTGGCACAAAATAGAAAGTTACGAGGTCCAGTGAGCGGTATTCTACAGTATTTGTTTCTGACAAGTGGAAAAAAAATTACCTTGTAACTTATTACGCTTAACTGTCCATGCAACCCACGGCTATTACAAGTCTTCTAAAGTTGTCAAAGTGGCGGTGCCTGTGTAAATAATTTTGCACGCGGCACTTCAGGCTTGCTGTGCTGATAATTCAATCAGACCTCTCTGTTTGAATCACGGTATGCGCGAATTCTGCTTACAGTCGCTTTCCTTTCATGCACCGAAGTAATAGCCGCTTACTTTTTAGGTATGAAATTTACGGCTGCTGATTTCAAATACGTATACTCTGCATAAATCTCTCTCCCCCCACCTCCCCTCTCTGGAATACCCCCCAAGGTCACTAATGTGTAGTTTCAGTAGATAATACCAATCAATTTTATTTCAAAAATAATTTAAAATAAGCTATATGCCAAGCAACCAAAATTTAATTAGAAACTGTCTCTCTCTCCACAAATTAACATTCAGTTCCGACTATTAAACTTTTGATTCATAGTCTCAAAATACCTTTATTATTTTCAATCGGTCACGGAGGTCGAGAGTTACGTACCTTAGATAATCATGTGTTTTCTTTTCAATTCAAATATAAATTATCAGGATATTGAAAGACATATTACTTTTAATATATAATTTAATTATATCCAAATAGATGGTAGTTATTAATCTAGCTAGAATGCTATTCTACAGTTTAAAAACGAAAATAAAACTTTTTGCTTCTGTAATGATAAATGTCGATGAAGTTGAGCAAGTGAGTGAAGTTATAGATCGTTTGCAAATGGGGAATAATAACGCTTAGATTTGGATTTCTAATCCAATAAATCAGTGATTCCAGAGCCTTTTAAACATAGCTAATGTAATCTGTTTATATTACCAAAGTTATACCTGTAGATATGCTCTCTTGAGAAGGAAATGTGTGCTGTCATCCGGGTCTTTTGGGAACGTCTCGTAATGTCTTGGTTGTCTTTAATTTTACACATTTAAAAAACAATTAAAAAAAATTAGAGTACATTAAAACAACATAACCAAAAGTTAATTAATGTTTTTTTTATTCGTTCAAAATTATGGATAAAAATAAATTGGGTTTGCTAGAAATGTATAGTAGGTTTACCCTTTGATAACCTATTTTTCTTTTTCTTTTTGAGTTTGAAACATTTTAACTGTCAGTGATAACAACTGAGCATTTAATTGCAAACAATCGGAAAGTTTGTCTTAGGATTACGTCAGTTCGAATAGAAACATTGCCGACAACCACGGGATGACTCATTCGCCTGGCTACCACACGACTGATTGGTTGTCATTCCTTACGTGCTTGGCGTGAGAGGCAGGCACATACACTCACGTACTGTTGCTAATCGTTTTGCAAAGAGAATCGTCTGACAGGTCAACAGAATGCAGTGGAAATTATGCCAGGTCACAGGTAGGTTTCAGTGCGGCTAATTGGAAATACAACCGAGACAACGGAATAAGAATGGAGCACGAGAGAAGTTGAAACATTGATCGAGAGGTTACACCCAGCTACCTCAAGCAAGTTGGCTGTCATTAACTCGCTTTCGTTTTTGTTTTTCTTCAGTACTGCATACATTTAGATTTTGTAACCTAGGCTACAGCTCTCGCGAAGTACTTGCATGGTTATGTAATTGACCAATGGTATAAAGCTAAATGTGTACTGTCTATATGTCAAATGTGTATTGTCTATAGTCTAAAACTAAAGGTGTATTGTCTATTGTCTAAAGTATACTGTCTATATGCCAAACGTACAATGCTAATGTCTATAGTCTAAACTCTAAAGCAAAACGTATATTGTCTATAGTCTAATGGCAAATGTGTATTGTCTATATGCCAAATGTACAATGCTAATGTCTATAGTCTAAAGCAAAACGTATATTGTCTATAGTCTAATGTCAAATGTGTATTGTCTGTATGCCAAATGTCTATAGTCTAAAGCAAATGTGTATTGTCACAGTTGTAATAGTGCACGGACGATTATAATAAGAGGACAGTTATCTAAAGACCAGTGCGTGTCATAGATTAAAGTGTAAAGTCAGATGATAAAATGACGAATTTTGTCGGAGATGTGTGTGTGTGTGTGTGTGTGTGTGTGTGTGTGTGTGTGTGTGTGTGTGTGTGTGTATTAAAATATTTTTAAGCGCTGAAATAAGTTTATGAAGGCATCATAGATCATTTAATATATATTACACAAAAATAATAATGAGTATTCAATGCAACCGAAGGTCAAATATATATAAATACTGCGCTAATATTATAATTCAGTAATCAATACATCTTAGGGTAAAATATAAATACTGCGCTAATATTATAATTCACTAATCAATCCATCTTCAGGTAAAATATAGACCTAAATGGCGCTAAAATGATAATAAATACTCAGAGCAGTTTAAGTTCAAGTATAGACCATCGATCCATATTGCTCAAAATATTAATGCGAACATACATATACGCGCGTGCATATTCATGCACTCACTCACACATGTGAACAAACCCATGCACACGTACACACAAATAAAAGAATGAATCCATACAACCCTGTTAAAGAGATCTAGAGGCAGAGTTTGTTTCCGCTTCAGTGATTATCAAGGTCTTAAGACGTCATTAGATCGGTCTTGAGCACCGAAGCAAGTCTAGATGTGTTTAACTACCAGAGAGGTTCAAGCGACTGTGTCAATCTTAACCAGGTGACCTGTCCCCAGGGAAATATACTTTCTTCCCCAGCTAGCCAAACATTCGGATATCTGAGCCGTGGAGAGTTGCGCGCTCTTTGTAGGGTTTTCGTAACGACTACGCAGTCGAACCAAAGTAAGTGACAGGAAGTCTTCACTTTGTTGGGACACGAGATAAAAGTCCCGTCTACATAATATTAAAGAACGGATAACGCGTACTGGCACTGGTCTCCTCAGGCGATGACTTAAGTTTGTCGGATCGTAACTTGTTGCTGAATACCTTCACGGACAATGTTAGTACACTCAACAGAAACTTATCATTTGTTCTTTAAGGGCGTTTACCGGTGGAATTAAACACTTGGTCGACACAATTCCTTGTAGACCTATGTGCTAATCCATTTCTAGAACGCTACAAACAACGATAATGACGTAGAATGTAATATTTATTTCTATAGATTTAGTAAGCGCACATATACGTGAACATATATTACATATTAATGCAATCATTAATACAACACTGGAATTCTGGCTTGTATGCCAGTAGCTGTAAATGTACTACTGTTGGTATCTATCTATCTATCTATCTATCTATCTATCTATCTATCTATCTATCTATCTATCTATCTATCTATCTATCTATCTATCTATCTATCTATCTGTCTGTCCGTCTATCTATCCGTCTGTCTATCTATCTCTCTGTCTGTCTATTTATCTATCTACCTATCTATCCATCCATCCATCCATTCATCCATCCATCCATCTATCTATCTATCTATCTGTGTTCCAATCTATCTATCTATTCATCCGTCTGTCCGTCCGTCCGTCCATACATCCATCTATCTATCTATCCATCCATCCCTCTCTGTCTGTCAATCTGTCTATCTAGTTGTATGTGTGATGTCCCTCAGTCAGTTTTTCTCTGTTTCACTTGAACCGTCTGGTGAAAAGAGTGCCTGGAAGACGTAGAAAAATCATGATGAATACTATTACCTCTGCTACTACAGCATCAATTTTTACTAGAAATGGCCACTAAACGATTCACACGAACTAAATCTTTCAGCAGTAATCACTCAGCATTCACAATAGCTCTTCACCAGACTGCAACAGACGCACACTGTGTCAAAGGCAAATCTTTACTTAAGAATGAAAAACAATCCAAACAATTGACCAGCCACAAAAACATACAAAAAAACCCACACACACTATTAGTAACAATCTAGGCAAGCAAGTAAAGAAATAGCTGTAGTTACAAATTAGCCTTTTAATATAATTTAAAGAAGGCTACTGCTTCTTGACAAAGACCGACATATATACCAATGTCTGAACTTGATCAGAGGAACTAAAAAAAAAAAAATGCTGTAGACTGTAGAGTGATCAGACCTTTAGTCAATGCAGTTCGCACCTCTGCACAGCCTGCAAAGACGGAACGAAGTTCAGTTTCAAAACTAAAAATTTAGATGAGGCAAAAATTATTACTGTAAACTAGCGAAATTAAAAAAAAAATTGTGTTCAAGATGTTTTAAAGCTTCTTGGTGAAGTTGAAATGGCCACAGTGCACGTACCATTATTCTACGTCCATGAGCACAAGTAGTCATTGACACATGACGTCTCTCCATCATTAGAGAAATAAAACCATAATGGAGGCAAACTGGGCAGCGAATGACGTCATCGGATCGAAACATGCGCTTTTCTGTGCCGGAAACACGTTCAAGATGCGTTTACAATAATGTTTATCCTGCAGTTACACTTCCGGCAAAATTCACACGAAACACTTTAGATGCCAATAGTCTGACCAGGTTTCTCATCCGGGATTTTTGCGAGAGTTCCCGAGAGATTTCCCGAGAGATCGTGATTGAAAATAAGTAAATATCGTAGATATAGTAATTTTTATGCAATGGTTCCCTGAGACCCGAAAATTATTTCAAGGATTGCTCGAGGGTGAAGAAAGGTTGTGAAAGGCTAAGTCAGACCTTCAGATTAAAAAGTTACCTTTGAAAACACTCTGTAATATTATCATTCTCGACTACCGTAAGATTTGCGAAACTTGTGTATATTTGTAAGTTTGAAAATCTCGCACGAATGCATCCTCTACAATTCCTTTTAATGTATGCTATTCACTGTGACGGAAATTTACTATAAACGTAATGAAAACGCTAAGCATATGGCAGATCACGTGATTTTTCTTATTGCAGCAGATGGTCTAAATTCCACTTCCACATTCTGTGATTAGTGAAGCAAGTTTCTCTTGGAAAACTGCAAACTAGTTTACATCTGTGATTATGATTTCTTAGAAATGCTTCTCTAAGAGTTCCATAATCCATTTTACTAGTGACGAGGACCTGGGGAAAGCAGTGGGGCATCAACACAAGATGTCCGGGGATGTCAATGCTTATTACACCAGTAAGTTCGAGAAATAAACAGTGATATTAGCAATTAGAATATGTACACATACTCCATAGGGCTTGAGACGTGGTGTGTGGGTCATTTGCATAAGTCTGTTATGGTCTGGACCACCCAAACTATGCGGCAACATACACAGTCTCACTCACACTTAAAGTAAAATCAATCGTCGGAGTTAATGAGTTAATGAGTTAATGAGAAATAAACGGAAAGAAGATAATGGCTAATTAATGAGCCCCCAAGTTATGTCCTCTTACTGACATTCATACAATACTACACAAATTAACTAGGACAGACAAGTAAGGTTTAAGATATAAATTTAATGTTTAGTATTAGGTAATAATTGGGAAAAACTAAATAAGAGGTTGCTTGTCGTCTGAATGGCATTACTTAATTATGAGGGTAAAAACTATCTATCTGCTGTGTGATAGTCTTTGGCAGTTGGTTGAAGTCATCTATCTGAAGTAGGTGACTCTGATGTGTCTCTGGTCGAGTGACAGTGCGACAATTATGCCCCAGTAAGTCTGCTGGTTGGGTTTCATGGCATGAAATGATAGTTCAGGTTATATATTACTTTCTCCTTAATTGGGTTCTTCTGTGGAAATGGAAACTTTGGGTAGACGAGCTGTCATATAAACAAGAGTATTCTAAGCAGGTTTATGCAATGCTATTTTTAGAATAATAAGTAATCAGAATAACAGTACTATTCTGAATTCAATCGACAAAGCTAATCCCTCAGTATTTTATTGGATATATCCGGATAGCATATATGTATTTGGAAGAAGTGAACCAGGAGAAGACAACTCATTGAAATAAGGAGTGATGATGGTTTTCGTACCCGACATAATTTGCAAGTCCAAACCAGTGGCTCCATCCTAGACAATGAAATTAGTACCAAAAAAACTGAAGAGGAGCATTCCCACTCCCTTCTCTCTCAACAGTCACATGGTATGGATACATACACTACGTCTATAAATAGCATCCTTTCCCATAAACACATTGGAACCCGACCCGATTCTTATTTACGTGATTCCAGTATTTATAGTGCGCGCGATTATGAAGCCGGGCTGCATCTACAGAAATCAATAGCAAAGATGGGGGAGAAAAAAAAAGTACACTAGCACCTTTCTGGCGCCCGCCTGTAGACTTACAATATTGATAAGAACGTTACTTTTCGTGTCTGTCTTGACGTTTTTGTTTCCTGCCGCCATGCTTTGCTATTGAAATGTCTACCGATCTAAAAGAGACGGGGATAGGGGATAGGGGTGGGGAGAGTGTAGCAGACTAGATCACTAGATGCAAGACGTTGTGAGTGAGAAGTGCTGGCCGTGTTGTAGTCGGATTGGCTGTCGGGTGTTTGTGATGGATGTGAGGTGGTTGGGATTTGGGGTGTTTGTGGTGGATGATGAGTGTTTGGGGTGGATGATGAGCGTTTGAGGTGGATGATGAGTGTTTGAGGTGGATGATGAGTGTTTGAGGTGGATGGTAAGTGTTTGAGGTGGATGATGAGCGTTTGAGGTGGATGATGAGCGTTTGGGTTAGGATGCAGACTAAATCCGTAAGTGCTCTAAAAGATACACAATTTAAAAAAAATAAAATTCACACTTTATATTTTTGTTTTCAGCTAAGCAATAGTTTGCCTCCCTACCCCGTTTGTCATTTTTGTTATCGACTCCTTGAGGGTGTCATTAAAACGCATCTTTTGACTAAAACGATTCGTACGTCCAATATCTTTTGCGTTACGCACTGAAATTTATTTACTTAAGACAAAACACGAACATACATATAACAAAAACAACTACAAAACGTCCAATATCATTTGCGTTACGCACTGAAATTTATTTACTTAAGACAAAACACGAACATACATATAACAAAAGCAACTACAAAATATTTTAAAAAAAATAATAATACTGCCTTGGCTTTCAATTTCCAGAATTCTATATAACTTTGGTCTGAAGAAACTTACTCTGGACAACTTAGATATGGTGAGACTTAACTCTGTATACAGCATTTGGTCTGGCGAAACTCACTGCTTGTAACTGGTCTGGCGCGACTCACTGTTTGTAACTAGTCTAGCGCGACTCACTGTTTGTAACTGGTCTGGCTAGATTCACTGGTTATCCGAAACTGGGAGATGAAGACGTGAAGGTCTCTGTTTGCCCCCCCCCCCCCCCCCCCCACACACACACACACTAAAGTAATAAATTCACAGACAAAAGGACTCCTTGTTGCTTACAAAAAAAAACAAAACGTGTTTGTCTCCCTTCCCCAACCCGCCTGCTCCGTTCTGCTAGATTAATGTTGACTATCGTAGAGTAGGAAGCCATTACGGCAGCAGCTTTGCTAGCTATGTTACGAAGAGGTGTTCTGTACAAACCTTCCTTAAGAGGATACCTGTTCCTTGCAATAAAAGTCCAAAGCACCGGGTGATTAGACACGTGTTACAAACCATCTTTCGTTACCAAGCAACGCTATCAATATGTCGACTATTAAATAATTTTTATTAATTAAAAGCATATTTTTGATAAACTATTTATCATATAACATAAAATCATTTCAGTATTCATTTTCAATACTATATACTATAAATAATGTTTATCATTTGCTAGTTTATTATCTTTTAGTATCGACTTCAAACCTATGTTCTATATAAAATCAAGGTCTAATTACACCCGCGCAAAAACAATCGTGCAAATAAGCATAAGTATGAAATTTGTATATCACGTGAACTTGAGCTATAAGACCAACTCCGTATATCAGTAGGCAGTTAAATGACAGTCTTTTACTGTTGTGATACTGAAGTAATCGTGCGCCATTAGGTGACTGAGAACTAAATGCCTGGAGTTTGTTCCCCATCATATGATGGGGGAGATAAACAGATCTTAAGCTACAAGCCCTTTTACTGCACATAGCCTCAACTCGACTGACAGTTATTTCTTTATTAAAATTAAGCAAATCTTACGTTGCCATTTGCTGCCACCATGGTTTCGTCAGTTGTGGAAAAATTTACATCCACGCAGTGAAATTACAGGTACAATTTAAAAAAAAAATTTGTAGTGTTGCTGAGGAAGCATAATCTGAGCGTGCGTTTTGCCTGTTACACTCTTCTGTCCGTAACCGAAATCTCCTCCCACCCTTTCCTTAATTAATGCCGTTAGTCACTTTGTGAAATACGCGTGGCCGAAGACCGGAAGCTGGTACTTGCTATGAATACATTACGGTACTTAACATCGGATGATATATTATGTTGTCACTGTCATTCATCGTTCGTCATGCTGTTTCTGCTCTGTCACTCCAGCACTTGCCTCACGCCCATCCTTCACGAATACATGTTCTCATCAAAGAAATGACACAGTAAATTTGATGCACCCAGTTTTTGTTTGTTTTTTTCATAAAGAAGTTGCAGTTTAGTATATGTTTCTGCGACTCTTATGCAACTTTAAGCTATATTTAAATTACGAATGTACTATTTTCGCGTAACCATAGTTCACCACTTTCTTTAGTGTTAAACAAAGTGAAAAGAGCAACCAGTTTTGAGTGCTTCAAATAACAAAGATCTTTAGCGACCAGTTTAGTAAGAGTGAAAAGAGTTACCTACACAATGCACACAAAACAAACAAACCACTTAACAACAATAAAAATTAATATTTATTTTTTGTAAATACATGAACGTTCATTACGAGAAAAATAAATAACAAAACTCACAGAGCATTTTAGAGAGAAATAACTGTACGAAATGAGTAGCTTAAAAATTTATCTGCTTTAATATTTAAATTATTAACATCGTTATAATCATCATAAACATAGAGATGTAAGTTCTAATGTGCTTTAATACTTAGAAATGCCATTTGTATAATAATTTTAGGAAAAATGCATTGATATACTGTCTTTCATGTCTACAAACTGAAATTTAAAGAGGACACAAGATACGTAAAACGCATCTGAAGTAGAAAAGAAATTAAGTATATATTAAAATAAAATGTCGTACCAAACAATCCAAATTTCAAAATCGAACTCTAATGAAAATTAATGTTTAATTTCTAAAAGTTTCGAATCGAACCCTCAGGATGATTTATTTTTCCTGTCATCAGTTGGATATTGATGTTCGAGAATTACACATTAGTCATTGATCTCTACTATTTACATATATTTTGTAATCGAAACTTATGGTGCTTAGATTACTCTGTCTATAGAGGGTGAAAATAATGCTGTGTTTTA
This sequence comes from Sinotaia quadrata, assembly GCA_028829895.1. Lineage (NCBI taxonomy): Eukaryota > Metazoa > Mollusca > Gastropoda > Architaenioglossa > Viviparidae > Sinotaia > Sinotaia quadrata. The sequence continues at coordinate 9,277,805 of CM054182.1, forward strand.
TCTCCAGTCTGATAAGAAGAACAGTAGACCCTTTTCTCCTGAGCAATCAAAGTTTGCACCAGATAAGAATAACAGACCCAATTTTTTTTTAACCAATCAAACGTGCACCCAACTTACAACCAACAAGCCCACTTGAAAAACATGGCGCAGAAGCGACGTTTCAGCTTAATATTTTCTTTCTGTAATTATAAGAATAAAACTAACCCTAACATTTTTTTGTTGCCGAATGCAAGCGTTTAACTATGAAGTCAATGGTAGGCGAAATCACTAAGGATACAACAAATATCTTGATTAGCCACAGCAACTGAGACAACGTCTTGACTAGCCCACAGCGAACGTCTTGGCTCGCTACAGCTGGCGGGCGCAGTTGACTGCATTTAGCCATTGCATATAGTTTCCGAGTAATTAGTTACTCAACAGTTTTCTTTAACCAATATGTTGCTGAGAAACTTATAGCAACAGAAGCTGTAAAACTTTACAACCGTAACGTATGAAACAATTTTTGTTTCAGAGTTATTTACACATGTATAGTTTATAATGGGGTACTTTGAAAATGAAGTATATTTTCCCAAGATCACCAAGACGCAAGTGAAAAACAAATAACGATAAGTGGACCATTGAATGATTTTTCGTATTAAAAAAAAAAGTTAATTATAACGAAAAAAGCACTCATCCTCAAGAATCATAACAGTGATCCACAGACTAGCCGTTAAAGAAAGAAAAGGTTTCTCTCGGTCTCATGCTGAATGTACACAAGACTGAAATAGTTATCTGTCTTCCATGATGGTTTAAAGTCTCATCCTGAATGTAAACAAAACTGAAATAGTTATTTGTCTTCCATGCTGGTTAATACTCATCCTCAATGTACTCAAAACTGAAATAGTTATCTATGTTCCATGCTGGTTAAATACTCATCCTCAATGTACACAAAACTGAATAGTTATTTGTGTTCCATGATGGTTAATACTCATCCTCAATGTAAACAAGACTGAAATAGTTATTTGTCTTCCATGATGGTTTAAATACTCATCCTCAATGAACACATGTAACAGGAAACTATAAATTAGCCGCTCAAGACGGAAATAGGTTCCCTGACTTAATTACTGGATCGTCTTTTTAGTAACAGAATCTAACGACAACCGTTAGAAGATGGAAGTAGCGGCCACCGTGTCTTATACTGGGACAATTGTGTAATTACGACGCAAAATATCAAAAATATCAAAAACAAACTGCACCTGCAATATCAGCTTAATGGTTAAGTAAAATGATGTAATTTAGAGAGAGTTTATTTTCAAATCGTTACAAGACCGACGTATAGTTAATTAAAACAAACAGGCAGTAATGCCACATTAAATAATTTGTCTCCAGCGCAGCTGTCAAATAAATAAGTCCATTTCGTGTCTTTAAAATGACAAAGCAACAACAAACAATGAATGTAATCGTTAATCCCCTTGTTACGCCTCGTCCAGATCGAGGGCAGAAATTGAAAACGAGAGCAGTTTCAAGAAACCACTTATTTCTGAAACAGAAAGGATTTCTTCTAAAATGGAACAAACATTTGTCAGTTATTTTTGTTACGACGTTGATTTTCACTGACGACCTACACTGCGAAAGCAATTTGCATCATTTTTGCTCACGCCAAATCAGTAACGATTAAGCATGCCGTCGGCAGCTGGACAGCTTAAAATTCTTCCTAATGAAAAAAAAAAGTGCCCCCCAAAAAAAACAAAAACAAAAAACCCACAACACAAAATAAAAAAGGAAACAAAACAAAGACAAGAAATGAATTTTGAATATTTGAAAATTGCATACAGCAATCGCACGGTATCCTAAATAAGAGACAAGGTCAACTTCAGTTTCATGCACGGCTAGCTTGCACGATGGGATTTTGTTTTTTCTAGCAAAAGCAATTGTGTATCTTTCCTCGTTGAACGCAACCTGTTTTTTTTTTAAAGATGAAATCGCCTTCCCACCCCAACCCCAAACAGAGCAATTATGTGGTAAGATTAAAGAACACAACCCATAACTGATTGCATCCCCCTCCCCACCAAGTTCCTTTTGAATGGCCTGGAGATTTAAATAGTTGTAGTTGGGTTAGTCTGATATGTGAGTTATTGATTGCATGCAGCGTTAAAAAGTGTCATGGCAAAGCCAGAGGTATATTTGAGTAAAAGATGAGGCGAGTTTGTACTCAGTTCAAACCACTTACGATAAAAACGTCTGGCTGTTCAAGCGACTGCGTGGTAATAAGTACACCATAGTAGAAGAAAGAATATTATTCAGAGAAATGTGACGATATAAAAATATATATTGCTTATTCCAAACACGGAGACACTCTCACAGACACGCGCGCGCAAACACAAATACTGTTCTCGTATTCATTATTTTTACCCTACAGTCAACTGCAGTTCTCGATTAGCAACATCCGTCTGCCTCCTCTCTATCGCATACCCACCGACCCCACTACTGCGAAAGTTTGTTGTCAAAGTTCTTTTTTCGTGACGGGAAAGCACAACTTATTTCAATTTAAATTATTTTGTTTTCTACCAATCACTGGAATGTCTGTTGCAATCCCTGACATAAAAATCCGAGTTTCTGAAATTAAACGGAATATACACTGAATTCAGTCTTACTTCCTTAAGATATAGTTTTGACAACCCTATTTACGACATAGCTTTCTTGCGTAACAGGTCATGTGACGTTTTTTTTAGTGGAAGGCAGGCAAACTGATAGTTGACGTCACGTTGACGTCAGTGCTCCTTTTGATGCTGGGTTGGCAACAGCAAGAATGAACTGAGGGACGAGCTCACCTCCGCCTCAAGTGATTGGGTTTCGATCCCTGCTTGGGTTGAGCTTAGTGTTCGTATAGTCCGCCGCTTGGGACGACAAATGGAATCCCATGTTCGACAGAATAAGCAACGCTACACATGTATTGGCAGGTCAAGGTTAGGTTCTGTTGACCGAACGTGTGAATGTAGTAATTGTTACAAGGGCATAGGTTTATGACAGTTTTTGCGTACTTACATTGCCTTGTAAAAAAAAAAAAAAGTGTCCTTGACAAACAATTCCTATCGAAAGTCTGAATTGCTTGCCCTTAATGCCCACATACCCAGTGAACCGTTCTAAGACAAAGCGACACATGTTTCCGTTTTGACAGTTACTGCAATTTATTGCGATTGGTGAGAATCAGGGAACGCAACTCTTGTTAAAAACTTATCGATACAAAGTCAGTCTGACGAAAGGATGGTGTCCACTTGAATTTATAATATTTAGTAAGTGTGTGTGTGCGAATATATATACTCCGTTAGTGACCTATATTAGTCAGCATAGAACCTTTAAAATAGGAACAACTCATTAGGATATTGGCCAAACATTCCACCCAATCAAATTTCCGTCCTTTTCTCATGGCACTTTCTCTCCAAGAAGAGAAATCTTTCTTTTTCCTTTTATCCATTCATAAGAGCACAAAAGTTGGAAGTGAATGTGAAACTCAAATCAATCTATCAATCAACGAATCAATCAAACAAACAAGTCCAGATAGATATGCCAAAAAGTATGCTCCATGTTTGCAAATACGTACAAGTCTGTGGGTAGAAAAGGAATGTGAAGGCCATGGTGTGAAGAAGTCAAATTTGGAGAGGCGTGTGAAGGCCATGGTGTGAACAAGTCAAATTTGGAGAGGCGTGTGAAGGCTGTGGTGTGAACAAGTCAAATTCGGAGAGGCGTGTGAAGGCTGTGTATGGACAGATCGGAGTTAGAGAGGTACTTGAAAGGGTGCCAACTAAGACACATTTATTTATTGAAATATGAAATGGAGTATCCTCACCAGTCTAAAGTAGTGTGTGTGTGTTTGTTGGTGTGCGTTTATCTGTGTTTTTGCGCATATGTGTTTGCGTGTACATGGGCATGTTTGTGGGCCTGTGCATTTGTGTGTTTTTATGCATGTGTTTGTATGTGTGGGTTTATTGTACATGCGTGTTTTTGTGTGTATGAGCGCTGTTAATTTGTCAGTTTAAGTATTGTAAGCAAGAAGAGCTATTATAGTGAATTAACCGTGACACAATCTATCTACTTTTCGTGTCATGTTTACCAGTTGAGAGAGAGAGAGAGAGAGAGAGAGAGAGAGAGAGAGAGAGAGAGAGAGAGAGAGAGAGAGAGAGAGAGAGAGAGACTTAATCGTATCCCGGTACTATCTATTAACAAATTAAAATGGTTCTTTAATTTAGAAGAAAGGTCCGCGTGAACACTGTAAACCAGTGGTGCACAAACATTTAGGCCAGAGGACCAAATTTCCAATTGATAATGCGTGGAGGTCCGCAAGTCAGATTGCACATTGATGGCTCAGTAGAAAAAACAACACAAATAATGAAATAATGTGCTTTACATTCGTAATAATGGTAACATCCTAAAGTCCTCCGGGGCTGCAGAGAGCCCTGTCTCGGGCCGCGGTTTGTGCACCCCTGCTGTAAACGATGTCGCAATGTAGACTGCGGGATGACGGGAAAAATTATCAAGGTGCACACATGGAGACTGCGATCTCACATACCTACCGCAATCTTCACAAACGTTGTTGCAACCACCGTTAAAATGGACCCAACTTTTTACTGATATGAAAAATCAAGCCCCATTACATACTTACAAATCGCTCACCAAAAATGGACCCAACTTTTTACTGATATGAAAAATCAAGCCCCATTGCATACTTACAAATCGCTCACCAAACCCTGTATAAAATACACACAAAAATATTCATTTAGAGTCTTGACACATAAAAATGTTAACCCAACACATTTTACTACAGCCACTTAAAAAAAGAACAGTTAGAATAGACAAACCTACATCATAGTAAAGTAAATTCTTTTCATAGTATTCACATTTTGAGTGGTTGGCAGGGTTGCAAGAGTTAAAAAAATAAATATGCACGGTTCTTCAAAGGCGTCTGATATCATCAGATGATTGAGCTGGTGAATTCCAGACGTTTTGCTTCAGACCAGACTGACAACAAATCTAAGACAGAATCTTTTACCCGACTCCAAGGGGCCGACAAAATCTGTATCAAAGACAGTATTGTGTAACGCGGCATACTTAGGCACGCACCTATACACACGGACTAAGAAGCTGATTTAGCAAATCTGTGGTAGAAACTAAATCAGTTATTCAATAAAATCGATAAAATGTCGATGCAAAAATTACTCTGTTTCTTCACAAAGCCTAACCTTCTTCTCTTGAGTGATTTTATACTCTTAATTTTGTTTGAAAACGCCTCTTGGAATGCACACCTGCCTTATCTCTGGTATTTATTCTGAAACAATATCGTCTTGTGGAGAGAGAGACCTCTTTCTCAAAAGGTATTATTACCTCAAGCAATGCTGTTTCAAAGCAGGCGATATTTTATGAAAGTAGTCCCATGTTCTATTGGTTGGAAAACTGTTCTCTTACCACAGCGCCACGTAGTGGTTTTACGTGAAGAAGGGGAGCAATGAAGCGAAACCGCTGAACGGTAAATTCTAAACAGTAGAAGGAATTTACTTTCTAGCAAAATTGCTGATTAAACTTTGAACCGCGAGACATTTCCTCTCCAGAACTCATTGAACGGGTTCTGTCGCCCAGTAAGTGGTATTATCCTTGATTTTAACTTACAAATGTAACCAAGGCCCGTTACTCATTCGCCATAACTGTCTAGTACTACGTCACCTGGAATGCATAAGCTTTAACTAACTGCGTTTTGACACGCGCGCGCGTGTGTGCATGTGTTTGTGAGTATGTTAAACACAATATCGATGGTAATATTAAAAAATACTTAAATGTGTCAGAGTCACAAGTTTCACACGAGCGTGAAAAGTGATACCTTATAAGTCATTATTAACTCGACTATACTTTTCACTGAAATTTCTGGTCGCGACAAAGTGCTTTGATGACAATTTGCTCCTCAGTGGATTTATGCAAACGCTAACGACAAGTTAGTTGGCCGACGGTTTGAAGAAACGGGACGTCACTCGTGTCAAAAGAAATGAGAACACCACCTGTCGCATCTTCATGGACGTTAAATTTGTCATTAGCTCTCTGCAAGTTACGAATAGAGGTGCTATAAATTAAATGATACAAATCAAGCGACATGAATAAATGGGTTTAAATCTGGGGCTTTTCTGCTTGTGTATAGAAATTTTGTCTGAATTTGATATAGGAAGAGACCATAAAGTTTAAAAGACCTCCGACCAAGCCAAACAAGGGGGAGAAAAACAAGGGAAGTTTACACAATAACTCTTTGTAAAGAGTTTTGAATTGGGTTTTCAAGATTACCGCCTACAAATATACAAATACTGCAACAGTCGAATAACTGATGTGTAATCCACAAAATCTTAATTTACGTGCGCAAAACTCCAGTTTTCTTATTGATTATGAATATAAGATCAGTGATTAAAATTCTAAGAAAATTTACAGACGGCGCCTGCAAGAAAGGAAGACAGCAGGAGGGTTAGCCGCCGCGCCACTGACAAAGAAAAAGAAAACATCGTCAGCCAGTCATTTTTAAAGGCTGGCTGAACTTGCCTAAATGTTAATGACTGTCTTTTATTATAAACATTAACCTACCGCAAAAGAAAAAGAGCGCTGACACTTAGGAAAGAAAAAGAAATATATGAAGAGAAAACACCCCAAACCAATCCCACCTACAAGTGTTCACGTGACTGTTCATTTAAACAGCTGTTATTGGTTCTGCACAAATTGATGGTTGCGTTTGCGCTGCTTTGACAACTCTCTTCACGGCTTCGCTTGCCCTCACCACGCGAAGCCTCATAAATATTCATAAGGTCACAGTGCAAGCAGCACACCGTGTGTGTACGAGAGGTCATTCATGGCGGCACTATGGCGCAGACGGACGTGTTATGGTTGTTTCTAACTGGGATATTTTTCTGCTGCGGTAAGTTTCTACTTTTTCTTTTGCAATGTCCTTGAAAACTCTGATAGACGAATCTTTCCTCTACTAGGTTTTTGATTTTATGGAGCATTCCAATGTTCACAGTCCGAGAAAATCACGAGAAGTCACGGCGGCGCCAATGTAGACAGAACAGTACGTGAGCGAGTGAGGCTTCACTTCGGCTGGCTTTAGATTTCCTTACGAGTCTGTGTTTACATTCAACAGCGAGGCTTGCCAGTGGATCTAGTTGGGCTCAATTAGATGATATTCCGGGCTCAGATCTCATCCATCGGAAACAGATGCGAATAATAAGCATAGTGAACTTCATCCAGGGTAAATCTGCTGTAATAACCGAAAGGCACACTGTTGTGGAGGTAAAGGAGTCAAAACAGTCTGGCCCAGACGCGAGGTCGCTATTTGCACAGAATGACAAGATAATAAGTAGAGTCTCGGGCTGTTTCGGAGTTAATTGGACCCAGATTAAACAAAATATTTTCCCAGGCTATTTAGCGAAAAGTGACGGGAGATTTGAGATGACAAGGAGAAGAGGAATGAAAAATATCTTTATCTTCTGTTTACTGAAGGAGCCAGAGAGTGTAAATACATCTAACATTTACATAGAAACACTACTACTTACTCTATTAACTTTTTAATTTGGGGGACATTCTGAAAGTTTAAAAAAACATACTGAATACCTTTTATTTTAAGAAATACACACACACTCTCACACACACACATGCACACAGCTATTCGTGTACATGGCATTAAAAGCTTATTAGTACAGTTATTAAAAATAGAAATCAGAAATATTTCAAGGCTGATCGATGGTTGTTGAATGGAATGTTATGTTTACTACTCCTATACATCTTTACATACAGTCCTATACATCTTTACATACAGTCCTATACATCTTTACATACAGTCCTATACATCTTTACATAAATCCTATACATCTTTACATACAGTCCTATACATCTTTACATACAGTCCTATACATCTTTACACACAGTCCTATACATCATTACATACAGTCCTATACATCTTTACATACAGTCCTATACATCTTTACATACAGTCCTAAAGTAAATCTGTATGCTAGAGGTAATATAAACTATTGTAAACCCAATGACTTTACCCCTATCCAAAGCATAGAGAAAATAAATTGATGCTTTATTTTTTAGTCCAGAAAAATATGCACAAAATTTTACACTTTGGGACATTTATCAATATTGTATCACTTTAATAGTATACAAATGTATATCACACTTAAAGTTATAAGCAGTAGGCCTATATTTCTTACTTTTTACTTATTCATGAAGTATTTTTAAGATTTTTCATTTGAATATTTGTTCACTTTGAAATAATAAAAAAAATAGTATTACTGTATAATTACTTGACACTCATTCTCATCTTGTTCCCATTGTATTTCAAAATAGAAATTAAAATGTTATTGGTAAATATTCATTTAGACTTTAGCCAACAATAATGACTGAGTAAAGCACTTAATCTTATAAAAATTCTATAAAGTGCTTTACAGTTATATAGTACATTAGTAGACAAAGTCTTATCTAAAATACTGAAATGTACAAGAAAACTAAATCCACATGCAGGATGACATTAACATATTGACATATCCATAAAAAGAAAAACAAATAACAATTAATCTATTAATATCCAATTTAGGTAAAGAATGAAAGGGGAGAGTGCTCTTTAATTTTTTTTGATTAAAAAGACTGGAGAGTTTGCTTGCAAATTGCCATTGTATCTCAGCTCAAACGGCAGCCCTTTTCAGGTAGATGTACCCTGATCAATGAATGAGTCACACTATGACTTCTAGTCTTATACTTTCAGGATGTTGAAAATGCAAGTGCAGATGATAATCACAAGTACATTAAGACCCTCAGTGTAAGAGTTTCAGGAAATATGTTTCAGTACATCATCATCATCAACAGTAATAATAATAGTGGTTATGCATTGAAGCTGATTCTCCAAAGAGCTCTGAGCATTTACAGTCATGGTGGCTGAGCTTTCCATCCATGGGCAGGATTAACAAAGCAGGCAGAAGGTAGTTAATTATAAATCCCCATGACCAAGTTTGAACCTAAGACTGTTTCAGTGTTTGTGTCTAGTTTTTTTCCTCACAACCAACGAGCTTTCTTACATCATGAATAATTTGAAAAAAATTATTTCTATTGATTTTCGATTGTGCTTTACCCAGTGTGAGGACTGGAGTATTATTATTTTATTATTTTATCCTGTAATTTTGAAGTCCTCTGTTTCACAACTTGTCAAGCTGGAAGCATGACTGACATGTAGGTAATCTGCCTTGCCGTGACGTCCTACGAAAATTGAATTTTTGTTGTCAGTCTTTAAGTACCCCTGTCTGTTTCTTGCTTCACGATTTGACGTCTCACTTGCATACATAGGCTTGCTCGTTTACCTTATTTGAGTGTCAGGGCGGTTAGCCGGAAAGTATTCGTTAAATATACTAATATAAAATACATTTACACGGATTTTAATGACAATACATTATTTAAACTCGGCCGTTTCACCCCCCCCCCCACTCTGTCCCTTTGCTGTCATAGCTGATTTTGTTTATGCATAACAAAAATAACATTAACAAGATACTTTAACGGTCATATGTCGTTGTTGATATGTTGGTGTGGAGCACTCTCTCTCTACCAACCAGTGCAGTTTGAATTGACTGGTAGATTGATGCTAGAATGGCGTGTACGCGGGTTACTGTGACTCCACACTTTGTTCACGAAGTCGGAATGCCATTGATTGGCGAGAGATAACCGATTGAAGAGAGATAACTCTGAAGTCATGCAAACTCACGGGAGGTCTTTTCAAGTTGTTTCCTGAGGTTTAGGAGAATGTTAAAATGCCACACTCAAGAAAGAATTTACTTTACGATCTTATGTTAGTGCAGTGACGTTACAGAGTTCTTTTCAGTCCCCCCTCCACAATTTTCTTTTTCGCCCCGCACATCTTTTTCGTTGTTGTGAATATTGCATAAAAATGATAGTTCGTGCGTCTTCATTGTTGTTAATGTGGGGAACGCTTCCGGCTTCCGCCGCTTTCGCGTGCGTCTTCATGCTTAAATTTTGCTGAGATATAACCTCATTTGAACTCCTGACCCCCCACCTCCCGTCATCCTACAAACTCGCCCAAACAACCACCACCTATACACAACAACGCACCTGTCGGACTAGTGATAGTCCAAAGTCCCTCTACCATTAGTTTATAGACAGACAGAAATACATTGTTGTCAATGTCAGTGTTTAATACAAGTTTCGGTAGATGATGTTAGCCTTGTCCGTGAATTTTTCGATGAGGCGAAAATATAATAATGATAGATGTATTTGAACATTTGAATTTTGATTTGCCCGCCCACCAACTAACTGATAATAAATACTTCATTTCTCTTTCTGTCACACACACACACACACACACGCACACACACACACACACACACACACGCACACACACACACACACACACACACACACACACACACACACACACACACACTGTTTTCTCGTTCCTTTGTTTTAATGTTTTAAGCCAACTATGTCCCAGCAGATGCATCTGATAAAGAAATTTAGCGTGATGGCAGTTTTGTGTCATAAATTTTGAATATATTGAAATTCGCGAACTCGAATTTAGACGTGTTTTAAGAGAACTGGGAATCGCTAATGTGGAATTAATGTATTTTTACCCCTTACTACCTTACCTCTTGCTTCGCACGCCCCCTCCCCCCTCCCTCCAACCACTTGCTCATAGTAGATGTTTGTACGTGTATATTCGACATAAAAGCGATATGTGAGAGTTGAAGAGACGGTTGTAAACATTGTGCATTATAGTTAAGAGGTTGTTTTTATTGAATGCCTGAGGAATTGCGCTTTCCTTAGCTGCATTGTTACGTGGTTGATTTGCTCCCCTTACCAACAGGAGGTAAATCCGACAAGTGGCGCTGCTTTTAGGGTGGTCTCCAAAAAAATAAAGAGGGATAACTTCTCATCGATAATGCCCATTTCTTGGGGACATTCGCAAGTAACGCATGACGTCAGTGAATGTGACGTATTAGAGCGTGATTCTGTGTGACGTTGTATAATTTCGAACTTACTACACTAACCGTGAGATTTTACTCTGTGTACATTTGACTGAACCCCTTAATTTACTGTCCCACCTGAAGTGGAAATTAATCCGTTTAAGCAAATAAGTTACTTATCACTAATGCCAAGGAACATTAATGTGTGTGACGTGTGACTATTTCTACCAAATATATTTTCTATGGGGAGAGAGGGTCATTGGTTTTGTGAATAGAGAAGGCCCTAAATGTTTCCCCTCTGCTGAATTTGGGTGGATATAGATATGTATAATCTTAAGAAAAATTCGTCTAGCCTGTTAAAATACGTCTTTGGGTAAATTATACTAATTGGATAACATGCATAAAACATTCTGTATGTTTATGTGTGTGTGTTGAGAGGCAGCCTCTAACACCTTATCAACAGGTTTTAATATTTATGTTCTAACCAGACGTAACCATATAAGTTTCGTTATTACTTCTGGGCTTTGGAGGGGGGGGGGGATGCTAATCTACTAGTCTTTTCGTTGCTAGTGTGAGGTAGGTAGAAATGTCTGCTTAATGACGCTTGTACCACGTTTATGGGTTGCTTACTGTTTTTCTTTTTTCCCCTCTTCTCAATTATTTTGATGAGACCAGATCCGGCACATGTGGCGTTTCATTGTCTGTCCCATAGAATAAAATAAGTTTATGTTTCGCGACCAGTATCACGCTTCAAGCATTTAATTTTCGCAGCGTGATGGATGCGTGTGCAAAAAAAAAAAAAAAAAAGAGAGACGAAGAAAATTAAATGCATTTCTAAGTTTCTAGCTGCTTACAAGAACACTGCGTGTGTAAATTAGAAACAAAAAAATTGCATTAGTAAGAAGTAGTTTGATAGTTTTTGTCCAGTAGCGCTACAACACGCACACACGCGCATGCGCTTCAAACGTTAGACTGGTTAATTGGTTATCACTATCATTTGCCTATTAATGCTGATTTTAGGACTAGTTAAATTTTCTTTCGTTAAAAGTACTCAAACATCACCATTGTCAGTATGATCCTTTGGTTGACGTCTTGGTTGACGTCATGGTGACAAATACGAACACGCATGAATATTCATATAGCTGTATAACATTGTATTTCACTTGCTAATACCATTAACGATGTTTGGCCTACATATTACTGATGATATTAACTATGCATTGCTAATGACATTAATGATTATTGAAGGTTGCTAATGACATTGTTTATTGTTAATGAGTTAAATCCACAATTTATTATTTTTTTTTTAAAATTAAAAATACTCTCTGGATAAATATTTATAATTAAAAAAAAACGCATATGGCTTTTCTGAGAACTCTAAATCGACCTTCATTTTGCATATGTAGCACACAAATTAAAAAAAAAAAGCTACCAAAAACATTAAAAAATTAAATGCAACATACTTGAAGTTTTACGTATAAACTTATAGTTGTATTTAAAACCAAAGTCTTGTCACACAGATTGGAGAGTGCTGAACAGTATGCCTACTTTTATCACTATTAAATACACAGATGACCAAGTGATTAATAAAAAGTTACATTAGAAATTGACAGTTTGTGCTCGTTAAAATAAAGGTGGTATTAACATACAAATATTTTTTTATTAGGTAAGTTATTATTACATTATTATAATACAGCGTGAGGAAAGAAAAACAAATCCTCATGGTCACTAGTTCCATTAAATACACTGCACTATAGCTCTACATACAGTTTTTATCTTTAAAAGTACACAGCTAGGGGCTGGCTAATAAACAGTAATATATATAAATTTACATATCATTTTCTACGAAAATAATTATTGCCATTCCCGTGGTAACTTTTCAAACAGCTTCGTTCAGTCCTGGTGCGTTTTTGTCAAAGTCCGACATGTCATCTGTCACTTCTGTAATTTCGCCATAGAAGTATAATTAATATCGGAAATATAACTCTGTGACACCATTTTGAGAACAGTGCATTATCATTTCCTGTTTACTGAGAAACAGTCGCTTGTATGGCCATTATGTCATTTCAAGTTCGGCTCTTAGTCAAGCTTTAATTAAGTGGTAAGGCCGTCTTACCACTGCATTGCATAATAATTGGCTCTGGGCATAACATTTTGTAAATATATTACTTATTGCGCGCTAACTAATAATAAAAAAAAAGAATGTTTTTAAAAAAAAAAAAATCATATATGACAAAGTTGATTTTACAAGTGTAGTGGCTTACTTGTCACCCGATTACCTGTAAACATCTTGCGCCGAAATTTGCTGACCCCTCGTAAATTTGAATCCCAAACTAAGAGTAGGTGTGTAGAGAAAGCAAAGTTAAAAAAAGAAGTTCTACAAGCAGATTGTCTTAATTTCGTATCTACAATAGTACTCTACAATAGTACTCTACAATAGTACTCTACAATAGTACTTTGCACACAGTCGATGATGTTTTCACGGCGCTGTTGCAGGAATCTTTGAAGACTTTATGTGCTAATAAATAATCACTGATAATTAATTTAGTGCAAGGGACTCCGGACACACACAGTCGACATTAAACCTACTTTCTCCACAGGTTAAACAGTACGATCACACATTTTTGCCCACCACCATTCACCAACCACTATCCCATCCACCATTCATAATTTCGCCCACTGTCACCCAACCATTGTCGAACCCACCTCATCTTAGTTTTGTTTTGAGAAGACTGATTCATATTTTCGCCCACCGTCAGTCACCCAGCCACTATCGAATCCACCAGCAGGCAGTCCACCACGCCTCAGACGTTTTTCCAAAATGAAGATTGGTTTTATCACAATATTCGTGCAAGGTACCGGAGATCTCCGATAAATGTCTGTAATATGGAGTGTTTTACCATACCCGACATAATTGACCTTGCGGTGGAATGGTCTTGCTAATCAGAAGTGAGAGATGGAAAAAGAAAGAGAAAAGAAATGTATGGGTTGGGTCTTTAGTATGACATTTTAAAATGTTTCTGTCAAGCGCAGTTTGAACAGTGTTGCAGTGCGTTTGTGTTTTTGTCTGTAACATCTCTCGCTGTCGGCCATACTTGCCTAGCGAAGGAACGCCCTGCATTTTCAGGATTTGGAACGTAGGTTATATTCCCTTGCTGTACAGAGCATGTTTGCCCATATCTGGACATTCTCTTTTCTAGTCTTATCTGGAATAGTTGAAGATGCTCTCCCATGCTTGGTCACTAAACTAAAGTGTGTGTGTGAGTGAGTGAAAATAAATGTCAACAAAACGGCAAACACTAGCCGGCCATAAGTTTAGATCATTTCCCTGTCCTTGCATTTTAATTGGCTTAACTGCCGAGTTAAACTCGTGCTTGCTGCGAGAGAGAGAGAGAGAGAGAGAGAGAGAGAGAGAGAGAGAGAGAGAGAGAGAGAGAGATGGGGGGGGGGGGACTGGTATACACCATTAACTCGGTAATCTGTGTTCCCGTCCCAGTATTGCATGTGGTTCCTTCCAACGCATTGCGAGAGTGAAATGGACATAAATGCTGATGGAATACAATTCCACATTTTCTTGGTTTAATCAGATTTTTAATCTATCATCATTTGCTGACATAAACATAATAGAAAAGCGGCGATCAGCATTTATATTATAGTGACGTAATTTGAGTTATTCATTTCGAAGACATAAGTATTACTCTGCTCATCTCACTGTGTGTGTGTGTGTGTGTGTGTGTGTGTGTGTGTGCGCGCGCGCGCGAGCGCGTTCTCTTGATATTTTTCTCTGAAGTAACAGGAGATGTACAAACATTTGAAACAAAGGTGTCATTATTTTTAACAAATGTTTTTTGAGATCAAAAAGTATTTATTGAAATAAATAACTTTTGATCTTGTTATAATGTAAGCTCTGTATACGAACTAAGCCTTGACCTTCTCTACTCCCAGGGTGTCCCTGGAGGGCAAGGCTAGCTTCTGCTCTCCTTCTGGCATTAACGCGGTCCGGCTGTTTCCCTTGGAAATGGGCTCGCAGACTTGGAAACAGCTTCCACGTGTTTAGAAGTATAGAATAATCTTCCACTTGTTTCGTAATATGTTTCCAGTTTGCTATTTATTTGGTTCGGTTGTGTGGTCTGGAAGAAAAGTTGACGCTCCTAGTTCCTGCTTCGGGTTTGTGGGTGGTGTGTGGAGTGGGAGAGTGGGTGTTTAAAATGTTACGTCAACAAAACCTACAATAGAGTTACATTATTTTGTTTTCGAAACTATAAGAATACATTGTTCATTTACTTATTTTGAAAAATTTACACTTGTACATTTTATTAAATCAATCTTCTAATTGTACGAAATTACTTATTATCTGTTTGTGATGGATGGGTGGATTTTTATGACTATGGATACTGGTCTCCTGTGCCAGACTCCACTGTGATTTGATTAGTCAGGTACTAGACAGATTTAGGTTCACACCCAGTTTTATTCAGTCATGCCTCGGCAATTGTAGAGAGTTGAAAGAATAAACAGAAGAATTTGTTGAACGAATTGGTGAAACATGTAACAGTAAGGAATGAGACTATTGGCTGCTTAATAAAGACGGTGAAGCAAAGACCAAACAATGCTACAATTGGCACAGTAGAAATGCACAGATTGTAAATAATACTGTAAAAAAAAAAATTATTGTGTAATTAGTTCACTCTCTGTGGTGAATACACCTTGATGAGAGTCGGTAAGGCTGCACTGTTAAGATATAACTTGCAGTGTGTTATCTCTGCTGAGGAGGATGACTCTAGAACAGTTTTAGTCTTGTAGTTGTAGAGGATGTCTTCCTGGGCACGATTGCTGACTGGCAAATTGATCTATGGTGCTGAAGAATGATAGCCAGTAATAATTGTCCTTGAAAAGGAAGTTGGCAAGGCAGGAGTTAAGGCTTGTGTACACACTTTGACTGGGAAGTGGATTATTAAAATGAGGTTCCATCATATGAACTCTTGAAAAAAAATATAGTCACAATTGTTAATTACTTTTAATAGAATGTGCTTCATTGTTACACTGTATAGTTTGCAGAGCCTTACAATAATGTCACCCAGGTCACCATAACAGAATGACAATACTTTGGTAATAACATTATTAGTACAATCCACATGCAAATTATTTACATATTAGCTAAGACAACAATACACAGTAAACAAGTTATAAATAAGAGATTCATTCACATATTTGTAGAGCAGCATTGCTTACACAGTTGATAACAGAATATGACTGCTAAGTGTTTTTGCAATTATTGCACTTGACAGCACTGAATGTCAAAGGGAAGGAGTATTAGGTTGATGTGTGGACACTGCTTGATGTCAAAGTGAAGATAGTGGATATGTACATGACTGGACAGTGCTTGATGACAAAGTGAAGATAGTGGATATGTACATGACTGGACAGTGCTTGATGACAAAGTGAAGATAGTGGATATGTACATGACTGGACAGTACTTGATGACAAAGTGAAGATAGTGGATATGTACATGACTGGACAGTGCTTGATGACAAAGTGAAGATAGTGGATATGTACATGACTGGACAGTACTTGATGACAAAGTGAAGATAGTGGATATGTACATGACTGGACAGTGCTTGATGACAAAGTGAAGATAGTGGATATGTACATGACTGGACAGTACTTGATGACAAAGTGAAGATAGTGGATATGTACATGACTGGACAGTGCTTGATGACAAAGTGAAGATAGTGGATATGTACATGACTGGACAGTACTTGATGAGAAAGTGAAGATAGTGGATATGTACATGACTGGACAGTGCTTGATGTCAAAGTGAAGATAGTGGATATATACATGACTGGACAGTGCTTGATGTTAAAGTGAAGATAGTGGATATATACATGACTGGACAGTAATTGATGTCAATGGATATGTACATGACTGGACAGTACTTGATGTCAAAGTGAAGATAGTGGATATGTACATGACTGGACAGTGCTTGATGACAAAGTGACAACAATACTTGCTTTCAGAAAGGAGACAACTCTTAGCTCAATATCCAGTTTGACACAGTGCTTGATGTCAAAGTTGAGCCAGCATTTGACTTTATGTCAAAAAGGAGATAGTGTTACTTGATGTCAAAATTGAAGCAAACCGTGACAAGTTCGTTTGGATGTCAAAAGTGGAGACAGTACGGTGGTGACAAAATGGAGACAGTTCGTGACTAGATGTCGAAATGGAGATTAGATCACTGCAGAGCGAGGGGTATGTGGTGGTGGTGGTGTGTGTGTAAGTATGGCGTAAAGCGAAAGTGTTACTAAAAGGAATTGAGCTTAATATGCTAAATACATTTTCCATGCTCACCAGTGATAGTTTGTTTCAGTTTGTGTCGGCAACGTATATAAACCGATTTGTCAGAAATATGACCCACATGGAGAGTTGAGTTGTGTAAACAGCGAATGAATGCAACAAGACACTGTGTATGTGTGTGTGTGTGTGTGTGTGTGTGTGTGTGTGTGTGTGTGTGTGTGTGTGTGTGTGTGTGTTCTCAGCATACTTTTGGCTTAAAAAAATCTGAGAACGAGCTTTATGGGGAGGGGGGAGAGAAAAAAAGAGCGAGTTGTATAGGCTGAAATGGCACCAACTGTGTGGCATATTTGAAGGCTGAGATAGAGTTAATAGCATATTATATTCCCAGGCGTTGAATCAATTTTGCAGATATTCCTTTAATAATTGACAGTGTTGTTGTTTTTCTCTCCCTCCTGATCATTTGTCACATGGTGTCTGGTATGCCTGCACAGTACGGGTGGATTTGAAACTGGCTACCCGTGAAAGACAGCACGCTGCGCAAGTGCTTCCCCCCTTTTCCCAGTTCGCGTCGCCTAAGCCAGCATGCTGTGACAGTGTGAAACCCCGTACCCAAACAACACATGGGGCGCGTACCCGTACCGCCACCCTTTATGTCAGGGCAAAAATAACAACAAAAACGAGAACTGAGTTGTGCTGTTCCATTTAATTGCTACGGCTTCAGAGAGTTATGAAGGTAACATGAAACACAGTCATTGGTTAGTCTTTTGAGACTTGATGACATAAGTCACTTCTTCTCGGGACATTGATGTGAATATGGTCCTCTCTTAATCTTTTGAGGTCATGATGAGATTGCGTGAACACAGACCTCGTTATATATATATATTTTGGGGTGGGGGTGGGCTTGGGTGACAGTGAATATGAACATAGGCGTCGATCAGTCTTATGGGACCTGGATGACGCAAGTAGTTTTTAGTTTTTTTCTTACTGTCTGTTCTTTCCCAATGTCCCATAGAAATTAGGATTAAACCGTCTCGTCTGAGTTAATCATACGCTTTTCTTTTGGACTAGACAGCATTATTTCATAAATATCAATAGATCTGGCTAGAATTCTTTTAGCTAGACAAATTATTTCATATTGATATCAGCAATGTAGTTTCTTCATCTTCTCCCCATTCGCTTTGCGAGTCTTTGCATTGTTAACTTAGTTTTAAAGCTACACCCGATATCCTTCCTCCGATTAACGTCAGCCCACCCTACCCTTTGTTTGGTTAACTTAGTTAGAATCTGTGCTTTCCATTGCGTTCTCCTGCATCTCCCCTCCTCTTACTCCTCAAATCAGGGGTCGGGAACCTTTTTGTCTGAGAGAGCCATGGACACCATATATTTTGAAAAATAATTCTGTGAGAGCCATACATTATGTTTAAAACTAAAAATTCAAGTAAACGTGTGCATTTTTGTGTAATTTCAACACTAAAAGTACAATAATTATGTCTCTGAATTCATTTTAATAACATTGTTATGCTGTTGCTAATCCATATTGAGTATTTCTTACCATTAATGCGACTTATGGTGCTGCATGGCTTTGCTGATGGCTTTGTAGTCTGGTTGATACGTGGTGAGGTTAAGCTTCATGCAAGCATTGAGACTTTAGTAGACAAATAGCTCATTTGTAGAATGAAATATTGATATGCAAATAATATGTAGATCAAAGGAGTCTTTTTTTATAATCGAACATTTGTCTGCGAGCCAGATGCAGCCATCAATAGAGCCACATCTGGCTCGCGAGCCATAGGTTCCCGACCCCTGCCTCAAATGAATGTCAAACCAGCCCTTTGATTTTTTTTAGCAATTGAGTGGTGAGTTTGTTTTAGCTTACTTCCTTGAAAAGACGCATTAAGCAGTCTACAGTTGTGCACGATTTTATAAAAACAATATTGTTGGCGCTTTCTGCAGCAGTGTTGAGCACTTGAGATGTTGTTAAATTCAATCATTCGTCTTTTAAAAAAAAATTTACTATGTTAGGCTGTCCATCAGAATGGATGGATGGGGGAGAAAAATGCGCTGTTAATTAGGATTTACTCGTAGCCAACGGCAGTTTGGACTGCTCATTAATATTCTTATTAAACTATTGGAGATTTTTGTTGTGTTTTTTGTTGTTTAGGTGTGTTACAGTGAGAGTAGTGAACAAGAACCCTTGTTCATTTCTTTAATGAATAAAACTAGTGCATATAATGTGAATTACAAGGTTTGAATAACTGTACAAAATAGTAACAACAACAACAGCAATAACAAATAATAGAAGAAGCATTCAGCTGAATATTCATTTTGTTTCAGTGTGTCATATTTTGTGTGAATGTGTCTTAATATTTGAATAATCATTGACACATGTAGCTATTAGAATGAATAGTCACACATAGTATGTGTGTATGTTAAAATATATTAAAGTCCACACTGAAGCTGCTGGATTATTAAAATAAATTCTGACACACTGTAACTTTTGTGGTAATGGAATAAAGCACTGAAAACTTCGTATTATTAGAATAAACACTAATACTATTATATAACAGCCTTAGCATTAGTATAATAGTATGTCATTGTGAGAACTCGGACACAATGTGATTGTCATAGTTATTAATATAAATGCTAGAATATGCTGACACAATGACTCACTAACACATTGTGCTTAACATAGTATCATAAATACTTTATGATCACCGTATCTGTGACGATACCAGAATCAAGTTATGACACTGCAAATGAGAATAAGCTTGGCATATGATTGATTTTATAATAACTGCCTTATTATTACACTTTGAAGGAATAAGAATGTGCATGTTGTCGTATTTTTGAAAGAAAAACTACGATTAAAAAACCCCAAAACATCTATCTGTGTGTCGAACGGCATTCAACACGCATCCAGACAGCAGTAAGTTTTCTTTCTCTTGTGTGCATTTGCATTCGAACGTTGATAGTGTGCGAAACCTAGGTTACGGGCCTTGCTGTTTGGCAGCCGACCATTGACAGAATAAAATGTTGGCTTCTGCGGAGCGTTCAATGTTGTATACGAAACAATGACACGCAGCCTTTAACCTATATTCACACCCGGCCATCCTCAGTGACGGTGCTTTTGACAGACCTCAGCACTCCGCAGTTATCATGCACATGTATACCATATTATTTATTTGAAACAGCACCAGTTGATTTCCTCTTGGTCCTTTGTTGGTTACATTCTTTGATTGCCCGGTACAAAGCTGATAAATAGCGTTTCTTTTTGCCTGGCACACAAACTCACATTCAATATGCCAGCCATAAGCTTAAGCTGAAATCGATGTCGCTTGAATCTTATCCCCCCTTCCCTTCCTTTGTGGTCCATTCTCTTAGAAAGACCTCTCGCGATCTGCATGCTGGAAGCTCAAAATCGATGTCCCGGAAACTGTCCCCCACCAGGGGCCATCACTCATATCTGCTGGCCAAATCGCCCAGCCTCTAGCAACACGTGTGCAGCGATAGCAGCACGTTAGAACGCCTAACCAAGCCGACCCACACGGGCGTTCGTTGACGTCGAGTGACGAGTGGGCGACGAGCAGGGGGTACCCTTGCCCGATCCTCTTTTCTTTTGTGCGGGTATCCTGAGAGCTCGAGCTAAGCGCTCAGGCATCGGGGTCCCCAAGCGACAAGGTCAGGTGTCGACCGGCACTGTTTAGGCGGCACGCCAGCCATTTTCTCACCTGTCATTAGAGCGGTGTCACATTTCCACCAGTCGATTGTCGGTCCCCTGCCTGTTCGTTTAACCGTAAATAGATCGCACGGTGTTCTGTGTTTGCTCCAAGTGGTGACTTTGTGCATGTGGTTTAAAAATTAAACATATCGTTTAACAAAGGTGATTAAAAGTTGTGCTTGACTTTCACTCATTTTAAGAAAAACGTATTTTTTTTGGGTTCCTTTCCTTCCTATCTATGCCAGTGTGAAAGTGTGATGTGATTATTTTTAATATGTTGTAATGATGGCGAACTGAAGACTGAAGGGATGATGACCAGCAGCGTGACAGGATGTTTGTTGAGTTGATGTAATGATGATGATGTAATATATTGATAATCGCATAACAGTAAATTTTGTATTGGAAATCTGACTAGGTGCATAAGTATTTATTTAATTTTGGATTGGTTAGGAAAAAATAATTAAAATAAAATAATCCGTAGCTACATCGTGTATATCTAGTGATTTTAACCCTCCCCCAGCCACTAAAATTGAATAATCGAATATAATACCTGCAGGGACAGACAGACAGACACAGAGCGTTGAAGTGGTAATTGTTTGTGATTCTTGAAGGCGTTTAGCTTAAAAATATGATGGTTAAAAATAATGTTGAGCATTTACAGTCAAAAATCAAAGCGGTTGCTGGTAGGCGGAGAGATCTGGCACTGAAGTGGTCTCTCAGTTGACACTCTCTTCCTGGCTCAAGATAGGTATTTTCTCAGTCGATATAGGGCTCATTCTCTGGGAAAATGTACCACAAAGGGTTGGTTTATTTGAAATGTTTTCTTAAAAATAAAGCATTATGTGTTTACATTCTATATATTCAGAATTGATGTGAGAGATACATAGGATTGTTGCGTGAATTTGTGTTTATTTATTTTGTAATTATTTGCAATAGAAATTCGTTTTTAACTGAAAAATGGCACCTCTTTTTGTTACATTGGTACACATAGCCATTTTCTTTACTTTTCATTGTTATAAATAATCCAACAAATTTACCGTATCTTAGAAGCGATGATACATTACAAACGGCCAATTTTATAAAGAAATAATGTTTTTAAAAGGCAGATTCTTCGCAAGCTTAGTTCCAAAACTTTTATTCTTTCTCACCAAACATCGATATGTCACATGAACATGCCTTGTGGAATTAATTAAGTTTTTTTTATAACAGAAGTATTCATAAGCTAATGTTTTTCAAATTTATACTTTATATTTAGAAACAATTCAGTTAGGAAAACTAATTTGACATCGTTTCCTGTTTATCATGTTACAGCGAACCTAATAAATATATAAATATAAAATAATGACGATAATATCGTGAACTACTTTTTATATTGTTCAAAGGCGCCATATTCTGGGAAGATAACTCTCATGTCATTTTGTCTTGGTGTGATGAGTTTCAGTACCAAATAAGAAATATAACTTTCGTTTCTATTAAGATCACATTGTTGCAACAGTGAAGGCGGAAAATTTTTCGGAATCATCGATGTTTCCAAACAGCTAAGATTTCTGATAATCTCGAATATTTTGATTAAATTGATTAACATCGAAAGTAGCTTACATATTTATGTACATATCCATGTGGTTTCTTTTGCATTTAAAGTTTCACATAGCTGTGCGTGTTTTAAACCTGAGCGAGGGAGTTAGGAAAAACTTGTGAATTACATTCAAGAATAGAAATATCACAAGAAGGCGTATTAAAATACATTATATTTAAATAAATACTTTGTTGATTACTTTGGTGGAGTAAATTTGCCTATCCCTGTTTCTAGACTTAATTGTTTTATAAAAGTAATGAGAAGTTTTATAATGCATTTAGTGAAGCGAAAAGTGTAGCGTGTTAAGATGGTGTAGCGAGAGGTCTCGCTTGTAAAAATATAGTGTTGTGAGAAATTTTAAATTTCTAAAAAAAAAAAAAACGTGGTAAAAAAAAAATCAGAACAACGCAAAACGTATTTGCGAACAGCAGAGATCGTAGAAATGCCTTTAAATCGATTAGCTCTTTGAACGCCATTGGACATTTCCATAAAGCAATATTATAGTTGCACTTTCTCGATCGCTCTCCGGAGCAGCGAATTTCATTAGTCATTGACTAGCAATGTCGCTTGTCACGTGCTTCAATGTTGCCCTTGTGTCATTATTTGGTGTTTGCACGCGATAAAACCATTTCGAGATTGATTTTTTAATTTTAAAGTCGATATTTTATGGTCGTGAGCGTGAATTTGAAATAACACTGATTTTGCCTGTTTACTGTTAATAAAAAAAAATGTGCCGTTGGTCACCCACGTGTTGAAAAGAAAGGCCATACCACTCTCCTCTTCCGAAGCTGGCTTTCTGTTGGAGATTTCACACGAGAATTAAAGCGAGTCAGTGTTTAGGACGCTCTTATGGAATCTCGCCCCGTCTTTTCTCCAGCTGTCAAAAACGTCCGAGATCTTGCCGTCGATGGCTTCCATTTTTCATCAGCCTCCATAGTGAAATTTCTCACTCTCCCTAACAAGAAGTGTTCCCCACCCTCTTCTCTCCCCCCCCCCCCTCTACTGAAAAGAACGACCTTCTTTCATCCATTGTGCCGCGGCAGATTGACACTCGGGCACCGAGCCGAGGTGTCGGGTGGGAGATATTGTTTGCAGCTTTTGTGGAGCCGTTTTAATAACCGGTGTTAGAGGCAATACGTTTCTACCACACTCGCGCATAACGAGTCTCGTCTCGCGAGTCTTTGTCTCTTGTCAGTGAATCGAGAGACGATGGAGAAATATTTGACACTGTGGAAGGACGGAAGGTGAGTGGGATATGATTTGCGACGAGTACTGGCGGCGAAAGAAGAGTTGGGAGGGTGGGGGAGGGGGGGGGGGCGCAGAGGGATAGATGTATTAAAGGTGTTGACAGACGGGTTGATACGCACAGCGTGCCACTGAAAGCGTTTGCGCACTGTGTCGGTTACGTATGGGAAACGTTGAAACGAACAGCTTTGGAGTGCCAGTCGCTCTTGATTTTTGGAAATTAATTACCGTTAAGTGGTTGTGATTCTGGAACTCTAACCGTACAGTTGATGATGGTGTGACAGGATCGGCTAAGAACCATTTAAGCGCCCGCTATATTCTAGAATTTAATTTAAAAAAAACAACAGCCTGCTTTGAGCTCTAGTCAGTTAGGCAGTGGGGAGTGAGCTTCGAAAGAAAGAACACGATTTATTATTAAAAACTGCATATAGAACACTTGGATTTGTGAAATATTCCATAGACCATATCCATAAATCAGCGCAGCCGAATTTCAAGAAATGCTCTCCTTTCCATATTAAGCGTCTTTTCTCGTTTTGCATGTGACTTTCAGGGGGACAACAAATGACTGTGTTTGTTGACACGTGGCATGTACTTGATCAGTAGAGAGTATGAAGTGTACACTTTGCAGCCTAGAAATGAACGTATCTATCTATCCATCCATCCATCCATCCATCTATCTATCTATCTCGTTTGTTCTACGGTTCACTTTTATACATATATATATTTTAGTCATTCGTTTAATCGTATTCATTCGTTGGCAGTTAGGTTTCCCCAGCAGTTAAGCATTGGGGATTGTCCCAGCTTGATGTTTCTTTATGAAGCATAGTTGAGGTCGTTGTCATTGAAAGCGGTGCCATAATATTGATATGTTATCATACTTCTTGCATGAAGGAAACAAAGATATGAAAGGTCCATTTCCGGTGTGACTTTCGGCGCATGATTGATGACGTGAGCGCAGGCCTGTGTTAAACGCTTTTGTACTTCTCCATTCCCCTTCCAGTGGTCAGTTTCTTCAGTCTCTCTTTTCGTCTAGCTTTCTCTTCTCTCTCTTTCTCGTCTCCTGTATCTTTCCTTTCTTTCTTCTCAGCCTTTCTCTCCCTCTTATTTCGCTATCTTTCCTTCCCACGGTGTGCATGTGTTTGTAGCAGTGCGTCTGCGTCTTTTCTCTCCTTGGCTCTCGGATTCTTGCGGTCTTTTGTCTCTTTCTCACTACCTTTTCCCTGTGTTTTTCTCTTTCCTTTTCCTCCGTCTTTCAATCTGTCACTTTCTTTCTCTCTTTCTACATGTCTCTTTTTTTGCCTGACTTTGTAACTTTCTTTCTCGCCGTCCTTTTAAAAAGAAAAAAATCTTTACACAGTTCCATGAAAAAGTTAAAATTGAAAGAAAATGTGGAGTGGGAACACGTGATCTATGAAATGAGCTGTTAAAACTCGTGATGGTTTGTTTTGTCTTGTCCAGGTTAAGGGAGAACTTCATTCTCTTTTTGATCAGACGAGAGTGACACTGAAATGAAAACCTGCCATTTGGTTTTAAGGATATAAATAGATACAAATTTGTACTTTATTTTGCTTTGCAATTTTTCTTTTAACATTAATTTGTACATATAATGAAAAACATGTACAAACTATACAAACAGTATGCGCCAAAAAGAGTAACAGTTCAGTTCAGTCCCTAATAGATGCATGTGTGCACGAATGTATTTGAACATTCACTAAATAGCACGCTCGCTAAGTGCTTCTCCCTTGGTGAAAGGTACTGATCCACCACCACCCACCCTCAAACACCTGACAAGCAGTAAGTGATCTTAGTCTGTGCTAGATTATGGTAAAGGGGGATCTGGCAAGGCGGAGGTCCGATACAACGCCGGTGCTTAAGGTTCCAGACTTAAGATAGAAGATGGAAGTCTTTTTGATGCGGGGCCTGATTACATTCGCCAACTGGTTGCTGAT
Organism: Sinotaia quadrata; assembly: GCA_028829895.1. NCBI lineage: Eukaryota > Metazoa > Mollusca > Gastropoda > Architaenioglossa > Viviparidae > Sinotaia > Sinotaia quadrata. The sequence continues at coordinate 9,303,554 of CM054182.1, forward strand.
GTAAGTAACAGATGGAAAGCAGAAGACTTGACTGCTTGCCGGTGCTTTAGCTCTAGTGAAGCCGAAGTTCCTGGCAATTGTAAGGTGCACATGAGAACGGCGTGTTGATTGGTATTCTTCAGCGCGTGACGTCGCTTTGTCTCTTTCAGGCTACAAGCATGTCGATTGGATGATTTTTTAAAAAAAAGTTGTGTTTGGTAGCTCTGTTACTCATCTTTCCCCACTTTTATGGGGACAAATCAGAGCTCTCTGTTACTCATCTTCCCCCACTTTTATGGGGACAAATCAGATTTTGAAAACTATTTGAAAGAGCTACTTACGATGTGACAACATGGAATATCAAATGCAAGGAGTTGTGACGATTGTATCCCGATCTTCTATCGTACGAATATTTTAAATTCTAAATTTATGTTCAAAAAGATATTTTTGGCACTATCGCATTACTCTGACGCGTGGTTCAAAAAGATATTTTTGGCACTATCGCACTACTCTGACGCGTGGTTCAAAAAGATATTTTTGGCACTATCGCACTACTCTGACGCGTGGTTCAAAAAGATATTTTTGGCACTATCGCACTACTCTGACGCGTGGTTCAAAAAGATATTTTTGGCACTATCGCACTACTCTGACGCATTGTTCAAAAATATATTTTGGGCAATCCTCAGATTCGTGGTCATCACCAAGTTATTTTTGCTTAAATCTTTGCTGAATTCATTAACATTTAATGGGCGCTTTGCAGTTTTGATGAAATCTAAATGCACGTGTGGAGGGAGAAAGAGTTTGGTCATTTTGCCCGTTGTGTACCGTGCTTTGATTAATTTGACTTTTCCAACACTTTTGCATTGTGATTTTTGGAATTGAAGTTTTTGTTGTCTCTGCCGATAACGAATGCCTCATACCCTTTGAACCCTGACCCAATTAAGAAGTAATTGGCTAAGAAGACGATTGGAATTTGACAGAATTATTTGGACATGATGGAACATCCTTTTTGACTTGATAAATCTAAACTTCAGACATATAGAGAAGTATGTATATTTATAAACAGGACAAACTGGAGAAAAAGCACGTATATATTTAAAAAAATGTCTTTTATCGAAAAAAATATGAATCAAACACAGCAAGCACTATTGATTTTTGTTTTTATAAAATTAGTTTTTCTGTTCTTCATCATGCACACGAAACCACGGGTTGTAAGGTGTGGTCGCAACTTCATCACTTTCACTGCTTTTTATCGCTACTTTCTTCACTCAAATCATCCCATTCACTATCGATACCACATCACTCTCACTGTCACTCTCCCCATTATTTTGCGTTACGTAAAAAACAAGGGAAAAAAAAACTACCTGAAAAACTTTCAAAATTTTAGCAGACGCATTAATGACGTTTAAAACAGGAAGCAGGATGTTGACAGATTTGTAAACAAAGCTCTGATCGGCTGGGATGGACCATTCAGAGCTGTTCTTTGGTAGGGTTATGTCAGACCGATCGGCCTGACCGGGTCCAAAGGGTCAAGGTCTTTTTCTAACGACGGTGGATTTTGTAGTGACGGTTTTGATTTTGTAGCTCTTAATTTTCACTCATTGGTTCAGTAGTAGATTGGTAAAACCTACATGTGCAATGCTTACAGATTGTCATGTATAGTCTCCGTCCCTTGGACACAAGACAGGAACAGTTCTTTGAAGGATCTTCTGCAAATGTCCATAGTTCGATCCCCAATCCCCCATTTTCCTCTACTTCCGGAACTAACCAAGGAAACTCCTTTGTAAACCACATAATATTTTATTGCTACGAACAGCAGTATGATTTCTTCTTGGTATTATTGTCATCGTCATCAACACCTGCACAAGTCGTATTATTTATTGCTTATTTTATTTCGACTGTGTGATTGGGTTTTATTGCAAAGATTAGATCGCCTGTACCACCATTGGCTTGTTACGAAGACGAGGCCAAACATGACAGTCGTAGTTGTCAGTAATCTATTTATTTATCCCCCACCCCCGGGGGGAGAGAGAGAGAGAGATGAAAATTGAAGACGAAGATGCACTCTGCACTGACAGTTAAGGTTTACACGTCCATGCAAAACAGACGTTTATTCATCCACGAAGAGTCATCTCAATACAAACCCGCGTTCTTTCCGTTAAGTGACCTCGTTCGGTACCTGTCGTTTGTTGAATCAAGACAGCTGAGGTGGCAGCCACAACCCACCACCGCTCAATCAGCACTTACAACAGCAACAACACAACGCTGTTTGAATATAATCAACGTTTTGTGGTCATCGGTGTTGAGTCCTGCGATCTCACGCTGTCGCTGTAGCAGTTGCAAGCTGTGCACTGTGGGTGTTGTTTAGGGTCAGATGAAGTCGCTGAACCCTGCCAAGTAAAATTAATCATAACTTTCTCACGTATTTTTTCCCCCGTCCCCCTTTTCTCTGGCGGTTTTGATCCGTTCGTACCAGGCTGCCACAGTTGTATATAGCTTATGTTTTCGTGCGATTGCGGGGGGGGGGGGGGGGGGGGTAAAGGGTGGTCTAGTGCGGCGCAGTCATCCTGTTGTAGTCCTCGGGTCTGAAAGGTATCCATTCTTGTGCTCTTAGTAAGTTGGGATCTGAATAAATATATTTTCAACGATGGAATGCACATTTGTTAAGAAGGTGCTTGCAGTTTTGAAAATAACATTGCTGTTTGTTACGATGGGTAAAGAAAATGAGATACACATGCCATTGTATTCAGCGTGATCATCTTTATTCGCCGTACTCACAACGCATGGCCTTTAAGATTTGTGGATGTGGGTGTGACCATGCTTTTAGTAGTTATCTGTTATTGGGCATGCTGCTCATGTTAGCATGTAGTATTTTTATCCCTCTCTCTCTTGCAGGGGGACTTAATTAAATTCGCATTGAAAGGATCCACTGAAAGATGGTGTATACACTGTAGAGTCAGTAAATATTGTTTTGGCTTTTTGAACAGCGGTGATATATGAGATAAAGATCTGTACTTTTGAGAGTTGTCGTTTTCTTCTTGTGACAGAAGTTGAGAGAATAAATAGATGTTATTTGTCGATGAAGCGCACGATTCCAGCTAAATTGATTTTAAATTACATAATTTTACAAAGAATATTATAAAAACATCAGCAATCGACATCCTTTCAATGAAAGCCAGATTGGAGATACTTAGACTATCGAATTGCGCTTGAACCGCTGGCGTTTAGGAAAGGATTCTGTAGTGTTGTGTGTACTGTGTTAAAAAAATAAAAAGCTCATACACTTCCATGAGATTTCCTAAAAATTGAGTAGGAGTGCTTGGAAAAGGGACATAATTATAATGGAAATGAAGACTAGAAATGGCTTGAAAAGGGGCATATAATGAACCGAAGTCAATATATTTATAAGGGTGGAAAAGGGGCTTTATAATAATGAACTGAAGGCAGAAATTGTATAGAGATGGCTTAAAAAGGGGGCATTATTATAATGAAGTCAATACTTTAATAAGGGTAGAGGAGGGGCATAATTATAATGAACTGAAGGCAGAACTTTTGTTGGGATGGCTTGGAAAGGGGGATAATTATAATGGGGCTGAGGATAGAAGACGAATGCAGTTTTGAAACATGTTCCGGCTACCATCCATTTATTTAATTTTTAAAATGAACGCAATTTCGGCAGCAGAATACTCACATATTGAAAGCGTATTTTCCATAAGTAATTAAATTATATTACACTCCTTTTGTTGTAGGAATTCATGGGATTTGCGCATAGTTAAGCGTAAAACAAAATTAACGAACAGATTTGAGGTTCAATCGAAAACGACTTGTAGGTTTTGTTTCTGGTTGTTTATTCCTCATTCCCTTCATCGATGTGGCCATAGTTCTTCGATCTTTTTAGGCTGTTTACCCATCCGTGACCACTACCACTTCGTGACCGTAACGTCCATCTTCTGCTGCCCTGGCGATACGGAGTGTTGTTGGGCTTACCGGAGGGTGACAGGAGCACTCAAGAGGCTGGAGAACCTGTTTGACCTGTGTCTGATCAGACTGCGTCCGGTGGGGGTGGATGGGTTCTCCCACCGCGCAAGGACAATTGCTGGAGCGGATAAAAACGTCTTAGCTTGCGACCTCCGTCACAATAATGAGCTATTGCTTCTACCTGTCCGCTGGCTCGCGATCAGAGGCGCCCTCTGGCTTTTGTTTTGTTTTCTTTACCCACCTGTCTGTGTCCACCACCTCGACTTGGCACGAAGCTTGGTTTAGGGGATTGTTAAGAAAGCTAACCGCTTGATATTTAATGATACGTCACGTCCAGTTTCAGTTATTATTGTTGTAGCACGTTGACAGGGACCGACACCTGTTTGAGTTCGTTGACGTGTCACAGAACCTTTAATCACACTAAGTTCTTTAAAGTAAAATCCTAAGCCAATTGATAAATAAAGACAGGTCCCTTTGGTATAATTTTGTATTGACCTAAAGTGTGAGAGGAAATGAACAAGTTTATTATAGCCGTTTCCTTCCGAAATGAGAGGTATTGAATTTGGCTGCTGGACTGTTTGTTTGCCTGAGAGAAGGGGACCGTGGACTTGATTGGACAGGAACTGAGCTACTCAGCGTTGTTTCCAAGTGGACTTGAACAGAAATTAATCTACTCTAAGTTGTCTGCAGTAGAGTTGTGCAAGAACCCACCTACTTCGTTCTCAGTTGACGTTAATAAGAACTAAACATTGTACCATGTTGTCTGCAGTAGACTTGTACAAGAATCCATTTACTACTAAGCACAAAACGTGCCTACTTCTGCTTTGTCCAGAGTGAGCTTTAACAGGCTCGCCTACTACTACGTTACTGAACCAAGCAAAGGTGTCACCAGTAGATTTTAACTATTTAAATTTTAGTTACCTAGTTGTCTACAGTGAGGGTTAGCAAGAATCCGTCTACTGTTGTTATAGAACCCACCTAAATGTACTACTAATTTGATTGTAGTAGACTTTTAGCAAACTTCTATTTTATTTCTAAGTTACGGACTCCATATACAACTAAATTCTCACCAGTGGCCGTATACTTAGTTGTTTGCAGTGATGTTTTACAATGATGTAAGCAATCTGCAACAACCAGCCAGTGGTAGGTCATATTGACCTACACTTTTTGTTATAATAATAATATTTGTGGGCTTTGCATGCCAATAGAGATACAAGATTTATATTAATGGGATTTGTGTTCCAGAGAGATAAAATAATTATATTTGTGGACTTTTTGTTCTACTAGGGATACTAAAGTTATATTTGTAGGCTTTGCATATCAGTAGAGAGATAAAGAAGTTATATTTGTGGGCTTTACGTGCAGTAGAGATGTGGGTTTTACATACCTGATGAAAGATAAAGGAATTATATTTGTGGGCATTAATACCTAATGAAAGATAAAGGAATTATATATGTGGGCTTTATATACCTGCTGAAAGATAAAGGAATTATAATTGTGGGTTTTATTTACGTACCTGCTGAAAGGTAAAGGAATTATATTTGTGGGCTTTACATACCTGCTGAAAGATAAAGGAATGATGTCTGAGTCACTTTACAATCCTTGTAAAACAATGCAAATATGTGTATATATCAAGGAACTCAATTTAATTTCTTGAGTAATGAATGTACAATAAATTGCAGATAATACTGTTAGATTTAATGGGCTTTCATTGACAGCGAAATACTGATAGCACAGCTGTATTTATTGCAGCTGTATTTATTTTTAAATAGTTGAATTGTTATATTAATTACCGTTTGTAGGATTATGCTTCTGAGGTAGCTGTTTGTGCGTGCGTGTGTGTGTGTTCGTGCGTGCGCGTGTGTGTGTTCGTGCGCGCGCGCGCGCGCGTGTGTGTGCGTGTGTGTGTGTGTGTGTGTGTGTGTGTGTGTGTGTGCTATAATAGGCGTCATAAGCTTTTAATAACAATTTTGAGTAGTGATGAGGAATTCAAGATTTGTAAATGGGTTCGATTAGCAGAGAACAGAATGGAATGGAGGAAACTGGTTGTCAGGTCATCAGTGGTGTCCCAACGGTCGACAAGACTAAGGGATAGATAGGTCGATAGAAATGGATTCGCTCTAGAGATACGATGTCTAGATTTCTTGCTCTAAGATACTCTGTAATCAAGAGTCAGATGATCTGCTAGAACTTCATTTAGCCCAACCCCTGCACTGTGCTAGATCTTGAAATGTGGTAAGATAATCCATGGATTCCTGAACAATTGATACCTAACTATCCAAATGCTGTTTATCTTCGTCCACGGATAGTTAATTTTCATGTACTTTCAGATGTGATCTTTTTATTTTGGAGCATCAGTCAGTCAGTCAGTCAGTCAGTCACTCAGTCAGTCAGTCACTCAGTCAGTCAGTCAAGTAATGAACCAACGATCGGCATTGAACAACTAATATTTAGTTGTTCAGGGATATTCAGGGATCTCGTTTTCCTACAGTGTAACGCTATAGCCTAATGTATTTTTCAACGCCGTGAGGCCTGACTGTGCAAACAAAGCTTGTGTGTGTGTAAAACTTGATAAAAGCAATATTCTTGTATATATATATATGCACGCACACACACTCTCTTATCAGGCATAAATTTGTAGATCTCTTCTGCACAGCCCTTTGCATGGCAATCTTCTCTCCCCTCCCTCCATACTTGTACTCCACTGGACCGCTCGTGCCTCCCCCCTTCCATCCTGTAACCACCCACCCATCCCTCTCTACACACAACTGACTAAGCCCGAGAGTCTGCAGTAGTTGGACGCTTAAGTTACGATGCAGTTTAACATGAATGGTATATCTATTACCCTTCTTACTAGATAACTTTGCCATTCCTACAGCCTGGAAAACCCATCGCTGTCGAACGTGAAGAGAAAACCTGTCCCGCGTGGAGGCGCCAGACAGGAATGCGCCCTGTGCCGGTGTGTACTCGCGCCGATGACAGGATGGCTGAAGACGTATACCAACGTAAGGTGGTAACGCTTTGGGAGGCCCCCCCCCCCTTCCGTATCCAAGGGACTGCTGACGTCCATAAGGAAGGATTGCGGTCCTAGAGTTGTGGATGTACTCTGTCCCCCCCCCCCCACTATCCCCATATCCCGAACCTTTTCCACCCCTTGGTTTTGAAGAAAACGTTTCCTTGAAGTTAGTTACGTGTTTACATAGGCGGGAGGCTTTGGATTTCATTTTCATATTTGCAGATCTACGTTATAAGTACAATATACCTCAACCCCGGAGAATAGATGAGGATGGTGTGGAACCACCAATTGAAATCCCCATTTTGAATCAAAGTAAACATGCAGACAGGCATGGAGCTAAATATTCTGCATACTTTAAAGGCAGATGTTGTGCAGACTAATAAACACAAACCATACATTTCTCAAAAGAAAGTATTGGTAATTTATTTTTCAAAAGAAATGCAACGAACATAAACGACAATCTTTTCTCAAAATTTTAGTGGTAAATAATTAAAAATATATAATATGCACGCATCACTGTCTTAATATAATAATTAGAGCAAATTATTAAAATATGTAATGAACATAAATGACTGGCACAGGTGTAGATAAAGTTCAATGTATAAAAGTAGTAGTCACAGCTCTCATTGTTATAGTTAAAGGTACTACATTGCGTATTCAAACACTTATTAATTTAGTTCAGGGTACTAAATACAGTAATTCAAACACTTATTATTTTAGTTCAGGGTACTAAATACAGTAGTTCAAACACATTAGTTTAGTTCAGGGTACTAAATACAGTAGTTCAAACACATTAGTTCAGGGTACTAAATACAGTAGTTCAAACACTTATTAATTTAGTTCAGGGTACTAAATACAGTAGTTCAAACACATTAGTTTAGTTCAGGGTACTAAATACAGTAGTTCAAACACATTAGTTCAGGGTACTAAATACAGTAGTTCAAACACATTAGTTTAGTTCAGGGTACTAAATAAAGTAGTTAAAACACATTAATTTAGTTCAGGGTACTAAATACAGTAGTTCAGACACTTATTAATTTAGTTCAGGGTACTAAATACAGTAGTTCAGACACTTATTAATTTAGTTCAGGGTACTAAATACAATAGTTCAAACAATTATTAGTTTAGTTCAGGGTACTAAATACAGTAATTCAAACACTTATTTATTTAGTTCAGGGTACTAAATACAATAGTTCAAACACTTATTAGTTTAGTTCAGGGTACTAAATAACAGTAGCTCAAACACGAGTGTAGTTCAGGGTACTAAACGCAGTAGTTCAAACACGTATTAGTTTAGTTGAAAGTACTAGTTCAGATATTTATTAATTAGTTCTGGGGACTAAATAGAATAAGTAAAACTTATATTAATTTATTTCAAGGGACTAAATAATGCAGTTCAAACATGTATTAATTTATATCAGGGTAATATGTTGGAAAGATAGTGGGTGGATGGGGGCTCGCTAATCATAAAGACATATTTATCTTCTCCTTAAGTAAGAAGTTTTCCACCTACGGAAATATTGAGTGACAGTGAATGTTTGTCTTTAATGTTGTGGAAGAGCGAAAAACGTTTACAGCGCCCGCAAATCCACCAAGTGAGTTAGACGAGTGGTATCTTCTGGAGAATTGTTAATAACATAAATTAAGATTTTCATCACTTGTAATTAGTTATGGATGATTAAATAATAATCATAACCAATAACTAGTGTGGCGTTGACGTCACATGTATAATTAAAAACACTGTTACCAAATGGATGTTTAATGAAAATAATTTTAGCATTTAATGTTTACAGGGTTGAGCTTAGTTTGATCCTTAATTGTATTACTGTTTTTCTTCATTAATTAATTTGTTGATGTGGTGGTGATGTCATTTTATCCTGCTTGCCAGTACTTTGCAGTTTTTGTTTTTTTTTAACTTTCTGCTTTTGAGTTACTGAGATGCTTGTCGTTCGTTGTCTTGTTTTTCATTCTCCGTTTAATCCCAATTTTTTTGTTGTTAGATTTTGTGATCTTTCTCTCATGTCGGTGTCAGAACAGTGCACAGATCGTGAAATCTTTGCTTTGTTACTCCTCCTTATCCTTCCCTACGTTTAGGTTTTGCGATCTTTCTCTCTTGTGGGCATCAGAGTCGTTCGCTGATCATCAAATGACACTTTTAGCTTTGCCACGGGATATGCTTGACGTAACAATTCATTACAGTTTCTTTTCTAGTGTCGGTTTTCTCTCCCACCTTTTATTGCACTCTTTGACCCCCATCTTCCGTCTCCTTTCCTGTCCCTGACAGGTCCCCCCTCCCTTTTGTTTCGAGAAAATATTTAGACGGGTGGGAGAGTACTATATAAAGCACGATGCACACATCTCACTTGTATGGGACTTTATTCATCAATACCTTGTTAAATTTTGGTTCGTTGACTCAATAACACGTGCCGTATTTAGCGACTTTCGGCAAAGGCTATGACAGATCCTCCATTACTTAAGAGCCGCTGTGCGAAGTGTTCGCGAGAAAAGAATTCAGTGGAGTAGCGTTTCTGAGTGGCTGAAGTACTATTTTTGTGTGTGCAGTTTTCCGCGAGTTACGTTTATTTTAGACAACATAAGCGAGCAATTACAGATTGATATATGGGCCATTTCCAAGGTGTGTGTGTGTGTGTGAGTGGGGGGGGGGGAAGAGATCATCGAAGTAACAAAAACAAGAAAACTGCAAGCAACATAAACAGGAAAACTTGAGAAGCAACATCTTAAAAAAAGTATTAACAGCGATAAAATGGAAACTATACAAGAAGCCACGCCCAATTTACAAACGTAAAACGAACTATAAAATACGTGGAAAAGGGAAACTAGAGAAAGTCCGTGAAGATGGAAACTTGCGAAACAGCGTCAAAGGGGATAACTCAGTATAACAAAGAAACTAGAAAAGAGTTTAATAAAGGAAATTAGAGCCTAATAATGGAAATTAGAAAATAATGTAATAAGGGAAAATAGAAAAAAGTAATAAAAGAAAGTAGAGAACGAGCATAAACGAGAAAACTGGAAAAGCAGTGCGAAAGACAACCCTTTCATGGAACATTAAATAGAATATAAAAGTGCGATTTCACAGTCTGATTATTATTGTTGAAATGGCTAAATTTAGCCACGGGTCACTTGACGGAATTCACACTCACCTACCTTATGTTTACTTTTTTCCAGCACAAAGGGGCTATCACCGTATCCCTCCCCACTCCAGCAAAAAGAGGTTTTTACTCCACCCCCATCTCCCCCATTCTCACCCAACAGAACAATACACGCTTTAAAAAAAAAATATTATTTACACTATCACTACTACTCCCCCAAATTTGTCACATTTACCCCTCTGTCATTATACCTCACAGTCTGCCTATTGTAACCCGAGAGCGGTGAGTCCATTACCCTTTCCATGACAGTTATAAAAAGATTTGTCTTGAGAAAATAATGCATGGGGACTCGCATTTTATTCAGTTCATTTCACGCATCCCAGTTCTAAGGTGAATCCTCTGTACGTCCAAAAATGACTTCACTGCCCCCCTCCGCACTTATACAACCACTCCCACCTCTAAGGTGAGTCTGTCCCTGATTCATCAGCTCATTGATTGTTTCTAATTTTGATGCAGATCTGACACATTCTCAAATCCGCTGGACAAAATTGATGTCGCCATATGATTTAAACGAGTCCCCGTCCTGACAAATTGTCCCAGTCCACTCTGGCTTTGGGGATGTTTTAACAACAATTGTCTGTCCCGCCTAGATGGCTTACAAATACACTGCATTATTCATCTTGTCAGCCTGTCTTTTTATTCCAATTCTCGTAGGAGTGATTAGAAGCACGGATGTTGCTTTCCTTTTTCTCTCTCTTTTTTTTGTATGTTTGCTATTTGTTTGGTTGTTATTAGTGATGTGTTTGTATGCTGTTTGTTTGGTTGTTATTAGTGATGTGTTTGTATGCTGAGCACTTTCATTTCAGTCCAGATGGCGACAGTCGTGTTCACATTGCGGTATCATGGCAAGAATGAGTGTATCGCTTTTTTTTTTTTTTTTAAAAGAACTTTTATGTAAGAATGTGATGTCATATTCAATGTTTTCAAAGTGCAGATATTTAAAACAAAAACAACCTTGTCAATCCATTTTATATTAAACCTTGTAACTAAGTAAAAACAAACAATCTGTGACGTTTTGCTGGGAGATAGGCAAGATGTTAATTCTCCACCACCCGGGGACGCCTATAAGTTTAGGCAAATTTCCCCAAACACATCTTCTGGCCAGCTACACGTGTTAGAAAGACAGAAGATAGAACAATGTAGGAAAGCCGAATGATATTTTAGAAGATATCTATATCCCCTGATATGTACAGCCAGGTATGTCAATTAATGACAGAATAATTGAATAACCAGCTAAGTGCAAGGATCTGATCACCTGAACTATAAAGTAATTTGTCTCTTCGTTTCTGTCTTTCTCTCTCTCTCTCTCTCTCTCTCTCTCTCTCTCTCTCTCTCTCTCTCTCTCTCTCACTTTTGTTCTTTTTTTGTTTCTGTTTTATTTTCTCCCCCTTTCGCTATTTTTCTTCTCCTTCTCTCTCTCTTAAACTTTTTTTATTTCTGTTTAGTTCACTGCTGACCCCCCTCCCACCCCGGTTTCTTTCTGTTATACACATTTTTAAAAAAAATCCCACTCCTTGTGACAGTCACGTGAAGTTTCATTATATTTTGCTTTTAGTATATTGATGTCTACTGGTGGTAGTGTGTGTGTGTGTGTGTGTGTGTGTGTGTGTGTGTGTGTGTGTGTGTGTGTGTGTGTGTGTGATTGTGTGTGTGTGTGTGTGTGTGTGTGTGTGCATGTGTGAGTGCAATCTAGTTTCGACGCTCTTAATTTGAATATTTCATTTGAATAATGGATCTTAAAGAGATCAGATTTAATATATATTTTAAAATCTTAAACCTATACTACGATCGCATGAGAAAATAACTGAAAATTAACTTAACCCGAAACCAGCCGACATTAATGCTGCAGTTCATCAGGTCAGAGATGCTCTTTAAAATTCCAGAAAGGAAACACCTCAGAAATAGTATACAAATATACTGCTCTGGTCTGTTTGTTGCAAACTAATAATAGATAAATTAGGAAGCGAATGTAAACATATAGCTTTTAATGAACGTCTTTGCACTGGCAATACATCTAACGACTATGTTCTTTTCAAGTTTTATTGTGACAATAAAGAAATTAATAGTTCTTCCCCTTTGTCCCGTGAACAGTATGATAAGTAGTTGTAAGGAAAGAATAGGTCGTGGAAAATCACTGAGACGTGCATAGTAGATCTCGGCCATACAACATTGTGTCAGTAAAGAAATTAGTAGAGTTCTTCCCCTTTGTCCCGTGAACAGTATTTTAAGTAGTTGTAAGGAAAGAATAGGCCGTGGAAGATCACTGAGACGTGCATAGTAGATCTCGGCCATACAACATTGTAGTTCTTCCCTTTTGTCCCGTGAACAGTATGATAAGTAGTTGTAAGGAAAGAATAGGCCGTGGAAGATCACTGAGACGTGCATAGTAGATCTTGGCCATATAACATTGCTGATGGATTCACTCCTGAAAGTCCACTGCTAACATTCCTTGATGGCGTGGTCTGTAGTTGCGTAGTGATACAGACTACTTCCATGACACCCCCTCCCCTTTTCAGCAATCTGAGTAGGTTTTTCTTTCAAGTTTTCAAACTCAAGTTCGAAGCTATCTGACTGGCGATCAGAAAACTAGAACACGTATTGGCTCTCTGTTGTCAGTTAGCTTTCTTTTTTTTTTTTTTTCGCGTGAAGACGTTCTCGTAATCATGGCGGTGGGGTTTGGAGGCTAGGGGGGTTTCTAGATCTGTATTACAGCGGTTCGTATAAATTCTGGGCGTATTTTTGATGACAGAATAATTCGCTTGAAAGCCACATGCAGGCGTCCTCCAGGCGTCTGTTCAGTGGATATGACGCCTGCCAAATAGGATCCTAAAAATATTTAAAAAATGGTGTGTGTGTGATGTTTATCTAATCACACTTTCTTTTTCATATATGCGTTTGTTTGTTTCTAATCGTTATGTTAATCGAGAACGACCTTGGTCAATCCATTAGTAGCCTTCCTAAAAGGATTGAAAATATTTGTTTATGTGTATTTTGAGGTCTGGAGTTCAGTAGTTAGATAGATAGATAAACAAATAAATATATATAGAGAGAGCAATAACCAGAACCACATATTTAAGTAATCTGTGTGCCACTATTAATTGTCACATGTTTGAGAAATTATTTGTTTTTATGTCAGTTCTGATAGTACAGTTACACACATCTTTGGGTCACCATCACACATCTGTTGTGTTCCTAAACCTAGAAGTTACCATAACACAACTTTTGGGCTGTCATTTGTTGACTGAAGCAATGTGATTTTCTTACAATTCACTGATTTCTAAAATTAAGAATCTAACTGATAGAAACATGTTGGCACTAAATGCAGAAATATATGCTGCAACAGCACTTTCTGTAAAATTAAATAAATACTATATAATAACTAACACCTGACTCGGGAGTGGAATGTATATGGGGGAGGGGTGAGAGTAGGAATGGAAGCTAACTGAAGCACAGTCTAAAGAAATATGGATTTCCAGCATTTCTCTTTAGATTTGTTTCACTGGTCATTTTATCTGAAGGTAACTGATGGGTCTTATGGTCAATGATGAATTTTGACTATCATTCACATCGTTTTCTTGTGTATTCTGGTCATTCATAAATTTTGTACTCTTCTCCTTTGATGATCATCATCTGCTCATAAATCTTATTTACAGGTTATTGATGAGATTTGGTCTAGATATTGAGGAACCTATCTGCTGTTCATTGATTAACTTTGCTTGTCATTGATGATATTTACTAGTCATTGCTGGGCTTTGTTTATTGGTCATTGCTGGGCTTTGTTTGCTGGTCATTGCTGGGCTTTGTTTGCTGGTCATTGCTGGGCTTTGTTTGCTGGTCATTGCTGGGCTTTGCTGATCATCGATGGGCTTTGTTGCTGGTCATTGATGGGCTTTGTTTGCTAGTGATTGCTGGGCTTTCTTTACTGGTCATTGCTGGGCTTTGTTTGCTGGTCATTGCTGGGCTTTGTTTGCTAGTGATTGATGGGCTTTGTTGGTCATTGATGGGCTTTGTTTGCTGGTCATTGATGGGCTTTGTTTGCTAGTGATTGATGGGCTTTGCTGGTCATTGATGGGCTTTGTTTGCTGGTCATTGATGGGCTTTGTTTGCTAGTCATTGATGGGCTTTGTTTGCTTTTCATTCATGTGCTTTGTTTGACGATCATTGAGGACTTTTGACCTTCATTGATGTGTTTTATTTGCTGGTTGTTGATGGGCTTTGTTTGCAGATCATTGAGGACTTTTTTTGCTTGTTTCTGATAAACTTTGCTGATTATTGTGGACTTTCCCTGTAATTGATTGGCTTTGTCTAGTAGTGGTAATATGATCTGTTATTTAGTGTTAGTGTGAAAAACGTTGGTCTGTAAATGTTAGTTTGGCATTTTTTTTGTTATGAAAATTTTGTTTGAAAGCATTGATGTGTTTAGTGTTAGACTGACAGACTTTGGTCTATTAGTGTTCCCATCATTAAACTTTGCTAGTCCTGGATAGCATTAGGTTTACTGTCCATTTAACTTTAAACTTTGACTTAGTAAATAGTAATATTCTTGACATTATTGCCTGAATACTTGTCTCAGGACAATAAAGTGTTGGCTTTATATTTTGCTTAAATAAAAAAATTGATGAAAGCATATAATTATAAATTTTACAAGTAGTGTTTTCTCCTGCTTGCTTTACTTTTCAGTTTTAATCTACATGTGTGTGCTTTGTTGCACATGCTGAGTGACTAGCCTACACAGATTTGAAAGGATATTGTATGAATGAGCTTTGCTTCTTTTTATTTGGAGTGTTATTTAAAAATAAACAAAGTGTTTAAATAAAATTTTGTTTCTGTTGTGGCCTATTTATTTTTGTTTGTGTTAACCATTTTTAATTTATTTCTTTATTTTATAATTGATTCATAAATGATCAATCCTTTCCCAGAAATAATAAAATGTACACTATAAATAATTTGATTGGAGATTAGTTTGGTTTTCTTAGCTTACTAGCTATTATTGTTCACTTCTGGACTGTGAGGTCTGCTATCAGTACAGATTCTATTATATGTACAGAACAGAGATAAAAATTGCTTTAAACAATGTAAACCACCATTAAAAGTTGAACAATTGACTATCATATATATTTAATATATGTTTGATTTATTTGCAGGCAACCCAATCGTATCTGAGAATGCCAGTGACTATAGGTTTAGATGTGCATGTGACGACTGTGCAGAGACTTTTTGTGAGACCAGTTCTAGGGTGAGTAAATTAGTTACAGGTTTTGTGAGACCAGGTCCAGAGTGAGTAAAATAGTTATGTTTTGTAAGACCAGGTCAAGAGTGAGTAAAATAGTTATGTTTTGTGAGACCATTCTAGAGTGAGCAAAATAGTTATAGTTTTGGGTTTGTCATTTGCAAAATATTGTCTTCCTTTGAAATTGTATGTGTCAGTGTGAGAGCGTGTGTGTGTGTGTGTCTTTGTATGTTTTTATATAGAGTGTGTGCAATTGTTTGCATCTTTGTAATCAAGCCTAATTGTAAGTGTTAAGTTCATTTTACTTAATGTTGTGTATTTTACTAATTAAAAAAATTATTGTGTCTTTATGTATGTTTGAGTGTATTATAACTTTGAGTGTGTGTGTGTGTGTGTGTGTGTGTGTGCGCGCACATATGAAAAGGGAGAGCATAGAAAAGTAAGCTAGTAGGGATGAGCTCTCTTTCCTTAAACAGTTACTGTCACCTGTTTATGATATTTTTGTTTTCTTTATTTGTGTGATCAAATTTATTTTCCTTTATTCATTTTTATATAATATAACATGGCTTCCTTTTTTTTTTTGATCCCTAATTTCTTTTGAATTTGACAGTTTAATTAATTATATATAATTATCATTGTCTTATACATAATATTTTATCTATTAGTTTAGACTCAGAGTGCCAAATGTAAAAACAGAACATGGCATGAAATGAAGATCATTATAAATTAGCACATTTTTGTCTATTTCCAATGTTTCATTTTCACTATCTTAATGTTTGTGCAGTGCTTCACTATGGGCTATTTAGATGAGAGTAATGGGGAAATGAAATACCGCATGGGGTGTTTTGGGGAAACGTACCGGCTGAGTTGTAAGATTGAGCACTTGGAACAACGAATAGAATTTGCTGTGGAGTGCTGCATAGGAGACTACTGCAACAAGGAACGCCGTCCACAGGTTCCTCGCGAAAGTACTGATTTTTATTTATGAACGTCTGTTTTACATATTTATAGTATATACTCAGTTTCCTTGGATTCCTTGCATCCTGCTAAAAGTAGCTACTGGAATGTGTGTCCAACAGTCATTAGATTTAATGTGTATGTGTGTGTGTGTGTGTGTGTGTGTAAAAGCAGAAGTCTGTGAAGTAAAATGTAATCAATCTAGAGAATTAAGACTATTATTAATACCCATGTCTGCATGTGATTTATCAAACTTAAGATCATTGGGTTAACTCTATCCATCCTTTCAGCGATAAAAATTGTGGGATATATTTAACAAACCATTCTTCTGTCATGCAAGTATTCAACTGATGGAACCTCTTGCTTAAGGGATAGATTTTGATCCATCTTTAATTACTTAAGCCCCCACCCATCCTCTACCCCAAACTAATTAAAATAATTCTGTGCAAGAAGCTGGTCACAAGAAATAACTATTTGTTAAATATAACAATAATGAAAGAAACAAAAAAAAAGTTTAGTTAAAATGAACAATAGATCCAAATATTTATAGAATATTCAATTAAATTTATGTTCCCTAAAGAGTAAATTCACTCTTATAGCTACTATTTTTCACTGTAGAATAGAGTGTCGAAAAGAGGATAAATTTACATAATAATGATCCTTGCTCAAACGATATGATGTCACTGGTATGTTAAAGCGGTCTTACTGATGGTCATTGTTGACACTGTCATTTCACCTTTGATTATTTTTTTTACAGAGGTTCCACCTGACCAAACGTGGCAAGAGCTTACCCCCATCATTGTTGCCGTGGTGATTCCCATAATCACTGTATCTATGCTAATTGTTGTCATATCTCTGCTCTGCCGACATGTGCATAAACGGCGTATGGATGCACTTCTGGCACAAGAGCGGCGATTACTGGAAGAAGATGGTCTGCGGGTACAGCATGTAGGAGAGACAACTTTACAGGTATGCTCGTAGCCTAAACTTTCATTCTTTTAGGAAATAGAAAAAAATATATATAAACAGTACAGTTTAGCAAAGAAATATATTTGCTGTGAGTACCAAAGATTAATTATAGATTGTAATTTGATTAATGTTTGAAAAAGAAGGTTGTTACTGGTACAACACTTAGATGGTAATTATAAATTAAAGTTTAGTTTCAGTTAGCTGTTGTGTATTAACTTTCCCCTTCATCTGTGTACTGTTGGAGTAGTGTTAGCTGTTTTAGATTCTGTTGTATTTGTATGTTTATACATTTGCATAGTTTATATGTAACTAGAAATTGCTTGGTTACAGGAGCTTTTGGATCACTCTTGCACATCAGGGAGTGGCAGTGGTCTCCCTCAACTAGTGCAGAGAACTGTGGCAAAGCAAGTTTGCCTCTTAGAGTGCATAGGTAAGTGTATTTATTAGAGTGCATAGATAAGTGCATTTATTTGAAAAAATAAGTAAATGTAGTTATTGTTACTTAGATAAGTGTATTTAGTGAATACCGCTGAGTTAAATTAGAGATTTTACTGTACCACAATATTTGTTGTTTTTTACTGATAAAATATATTCCTCTCTTGTTTAAAATGAGCATATTAGTATCTTTGTAATCATAAATTTGAACTAAAGTATTTAAATGAAATGACAGTAATCATCATAGTCTCTGAAGAAGTATAGCCTGTCATTGACTTGACTTCATTTGCAGCAGTCTCACTGTTGATGTAAGGATGGCCATAGTTTTTGGTAGGGAGGTTGTGAAGGCAGGAGGGTGGGACTAACCATTCTCTTTTGTTTATGATAAGACTGTTTTTGTTAAATGTTTCTAAACTAAACATTAATTTATAGGCTTTTTGTATCACTTTCATTATTGTGAATACTTAGCCAAAAAAAATACACAATAGATTTATATTTTGAGTACTAAATGTTTATTGAAAATTAATTCTGACTTAAAGCATTTTGCAATTGCTTATTGCAACAAATATTTCTATTTGTTCCGCTGTTGACTAATGTCAGAGCGTTTGTGAAAAAATAAATCTATAATAATTTCTAACTGAGCCATAATACCAGAACAGTTATTCAAGGGAGATAACTGACAATTTTTGGGATCAGTTGCAATTCAAATTACCTCCCTTACACTGCACTATTTCCAGTCATTCTGTTTTAAGAAATGTGAAGAATGTTGTGTCATTTTCATTATCACATTATTTATTGTGATAAGTACTATAGCATTTCATACTGTTCTTACTTTTTACATATGCTCAGGTAAAGGACGATATGGAGAAGTGTGGAGAGGTCGCTATCATGATGAAGATGTAGCTGTCAAGATTTTTTCTTCTCGTGATGAAGCCAGTTGGTCTCGGGAGACAGAGATTTACAACATGTGTCTCTTGCGCCATGAAAACATTTTGGGCTACTATGGGTCAGACATGACTTCACGCCACTCTTGCACCCAGCTTTGGCTCATCACACACTACCACCCATACGGATCTCTGTATGATTTCCTGCAGAAAAATGTCTTAGACTACAAGCAAATGCTGAGCCTTATCCACTCTGCTGCTTCTGGCTTGTCGCACCTGCATACGGAAATTGTTGGGAACAGAGGCAAGCCTGCCATCGCCCATCGAGACATCAAGACCAAAAACATCTTAGTGAAAAGCAATATGACTTGTTGTATTGGTGACTTGGGTTTGGCAGTGATTCACCGACAACAGGAAAACCTTTTGGATCTTGGCCACAATCAGAAGGTAAGCTTGAGCCAGAGTTGGCATCAGGAAAACCTTTAGGATCTTGGCCTCAATCAGAAGGTAAGCTTGAGCCAATAGTTAACATCAGGAAAATCTTTTGGATCTTGGCCATAATGAGAAGGTAAGTTTAAGCCAAAGGTCAACAACAGTAAAACTTTCCTGATCTTGAATAAAATCAGAAAAAAAAATTGAAGCCAAAGATATTGGTTAAGTTGTATGAAAAACGAGCTCACTGAATTCGGGCCTGAAGTGTGAAGGCTACAAACAAAACTGTTAGATTTTAGTCTTTCTTCACTATAATACTTACATTTATTTATGACTGAATTCAGAGGAAGATGATTTGTAATGGATTTGTATGTAACAACTGCATTACAACAGAGTTGAAGAAACCATTACAAAAAGTTAAAAATCTGAAGGATCCAGCTATTTTATGTGTAGCGCTAGTGGCTGTTGTTGTTGGGACTGTCAAGTACTACTTGATATAGTAGATGTTCAGAGCATTATTGTGTACAATGCTATTCTCATCCCTTATTGTATACAATGCTACTCTCATCCCTTATTGTGGACAATACTACTCTCATCCCTTATTGTGGACAATACTACTCATCATCCCTTATTGTATACTATGCTACTCTCATCCCTTATTGTGTACAATGCTACTCTCATCCCTTATTGTATACAATGCTACTCTCATCCCTTATTGTGTACAGCACACTTTCATCATTCTTTATTATGTATAAAATGAGTTTAATAAACAAACTGGTATTACAAACTACTGACATGGCATTAAAAGTCTGTTGTTGTTTTTTTACAAAATCACTAACATACTACTTTGATAGCCTGTTTTCTGTTTTGTATATTTTTCAAAAAAAAGGTTGCATTTATAGACATTTACCCAAAAGAAAAAATATTACAAAATTTCTGTCAAATGTGTGGTCAGAATGTTGGCATTCAGATCAAGTCAGTCAGAAACAAAACAAATCAAAACAGCTATTGTATTGTGACAGCTGATATTTGATTCATGCAGCTTCAGCAGAAATCATGGGGTAAAAATGAATAGAATAGAAAAATCAAGAATTAAAATTAATATCAGTTGCATAAAATAGATATGCTTGTTTATCCTGAAATAAAATTTAAATATGCTTACCAAGAATAAGATATAAATACAGTCAACCCTTCTAGGTTCACAGGGAATTTGTAAATGTTTAGCACATTGAATATAACATTTACATAATTTACATACTATTTTAATAATGTATAAATTTGTAAAGTAAATCTAACTAAGTGTATATATTCTGTGCTCGGGTTACTATAGGGATATTACCATTATTTTAAGTGACATAGGTTAGTTTCTAAGTGAATTGTGCCCCCAAAGTTCTAAGTGACTGTAACTACAAGTGCACAAAACCCTAAAAGACAGGGTGACTGGTGGGTTGGGGTTGGGGTAGGGACGGGTTGCTTGTATTACTGTGTTAGGTGTCACAGTGTTGCTTAATTTGGTGATGAGTATGAGATTGTGAATGAAGCAGGATGTTTAAAGTAGTGAACAGAGATTTTTTTAATATAGTCTTATCTCACAGTTTACTATAAAATTATTGGAACAATACAGTTTTTGTTTGGCTTGAAAATCGTTGCTTTTAACACTTCTTGAAAGAGATAATAATTTTGCACCTATTTCCTAGTCATTATAATTATCTCTTAAATATATTTCAGATCCTTGTAAATTTTGACATTTTGGGCAATGATTACCAAAATCCAGATTTAGAACAGAATTTTAATAAGTTCTTTTGTCTTTGGAGAAAGTAGTGAGTGTTTTCTTCTCTGTTGATGTTTCAGGTTGGCACCAAGCGATACATGGCACCAGAATTGTTGGCAGAGACCCTTAACCCATCTTTCTTTGATTCATTTAAGTGTGTAGATGTCTACGCATTTGGACTTGTCATTTGGGAGATTGCAAGAAGATCAGGAGGTGAGATCTCTGCTTTTGTCTGTCACTAGTAAACCATTACATTTTTGCCAGAACCTAGTCTGTCCTGTATTCTGTAGCTCTCATTTCTGTCAGCACCTCCTTGTCCCTCTTCTGCTCACATTCAAATGTGAATTGTCACCTGGCACTACTTTCTCGAGTGAACCATCGCATTTCTCCATCACATTTCTCTCACTATATTGCCTGTTCACAATGAAACATGATACATTGATCGTCTGGTACTTTTTGTCACTAGTAAAACAGTACACTTCTTAAGTACTTTGTTCTCTTGCTCACATTCACAACACATTACCTCATCACATTCACAACACATTACCTCATCACATTCACAACACATTACCTCATCTGGATACTGCATTTCCCTATAATGAAGCAAAAGATTGTTTCCTGATTGTATCATTCACACAATTTCTCCATGGCACAGTTAATTCATACCACTCACATTTTGCCTATATTGAGGCAAAAGATTGTTAACTGATTTTATTATTCACACGCTTTCTCCACAGCACAGTTAATTCATACCACTCACATTTTGCCTATATTGAGGCAAAAGATTGTTAACTGATTTTATTATTCACACGCTTTCTCCACAGCACAGTTAATTCATACCACTCACATTTTGCCTATATTGAGTGAGGCAAAAGATTGTTAACTGATTTTATCATTCATTCACTTTCTCCATGGCACACTTAATTTATACCACTCACATATATCTAAGCCATAAATTAAACAGTCCATATTAGAAACAAAACAATAATGGCTCCAGAATCTTCATTTTAAAGAAAAGAAAAGGAAAATAGTGTTTTGATATGTTGCATATATGATGAGAGGTAAAATCAAACTGTTATTGCTGTAATAATCTTTTCGTAACTTGTAAACCACATAAGAATGCATCTAAAACAACTGTAGACTGGTAATTTAAATGCTGTGCATTCATATTTTTTAATTTTAATTTTTAGACATGTCATGCTCCTGTTTTACTTACTGACAATGAAATCTGCAACCAATCTCCTTTGGAATAACGATTGCGTTAACCAATCACAAATAACAACATAAATCTTCAGTGATTGAAAAAAACAACAACCAATAAATCTTTTTCAAATGACTTGCATAATCTTCTTTGTGCATGTGCATTTTATTCAGCTTAATTTTTATTTCACTATCATTGATTAATTAAAAAATTAAAATGTTTATAAGAAACCAACAAAACTCGAGCTTTAATCCTTGCAATTCTGAAATGTAAACAAACTTTATCCTGGATCTGTGTTGCATTGGTAATTTATGACATTGTATTATTGATGATATTATTCTGGAATTAAATTTAATCTGCAAATAATTATGTCACATAAGCTGATAAAAAATGTTGGCATAGTCTTTGGGTGTAGATTGATGAACAGAATAATTTTATATGAACTTTTTAAGCCCCCAAGGGAAAGGTAAGTGTGTAGAACATATCTTTGTTATGGATGATTGATTTATGTGCATATGCTTGATAAAACTGTTCTAGAATATGGAGAAGAGTATAAACCACCATTCTATGAGTATGTGTCCAGTGATCCTAGCTTTGAGGACATGAGGAAAGTTGTGGTGGTTGACCAGATGCGACCAGTCATACCAAACCGTTGGTTTTCAGATCTAGTAAGTGCAGAAAATATATTTTTAAGACTTCACATTTTCTTAAGATAACAGTTGAATAGAATTGAGTTATACCCATCTACACCCCCACAATGCCTTATGTAATTTTTTTTTTTTAATGACAGAGAACACTTAACCCATGCTTATTGGAAATACTAGGAAAAATTATGAGTTTTTTTTTTCGTTGCTTGAATCATGGATTCTTAGGACAGGGTTTTCAAAAGAAGTATCATGTAGAAGTGCTTTTATTTAAAATTACTTGTTACATTGATCAGTTATAGAGCTTCTTTTATGATGGCTGACAATTTTGTTAAAATGTTTTTTTCTTTTCCAATGTTTTTATGTGAGCATTAGGCCCTGTTGTAGACTGTAACATGTAAAATAATTTTATTTAATCAGCTTTGTTTTTTTGCATTTCATGTAACAAAATGGTTCACTTGCTCATAGAATGAGCTATATTCAAACACACAATCCACTGAATATACAAATGCACACAAACATACAGAACATTTTCTCTGCTTTATGAATATGTATCTATATTTGTGATTGTTTGAGTGTAAGTATATGCAATTTGATGCTACAGCAGAAGTGTAAAAATCATGAATAGATATTTTTATTCCTGCACCACAATAATATAATTATCTATATCTTGCCCCAAATAAATAATTAATTAATGTCTGTTTTGATTCAGATTATGAGAGATTTGGCGAAAATGATGAAGGAATGCTGGGCACAGAATCCAAGAGCGCGTCTTCCAATTCTTCGTGTCAAAAAGACTCTTTATCAGCTGATAAACTCCTTACAGCTGTATCACAAAGACGATAAATGTTTGAAAATTGAAAACTATGAAAAAACCTGCTGACATCAGATGTGATAATTTGCTGTATGTATTCATTGGGAGTTGTGGGGGGTGGGGTGGGGGAAAAGAAGGGAGCAATAAAACTATTCAGATTCTCACCTATCGGCATTTTTAAGTTGACACTGAAAAACAGACATGGAAAGAAGTAGTGTGTGTGTGTGTTAGAGAGAAACAACTGGAGTGTTGATGAATTTTGTTATTTGGAAAATAATTTCTATTGATATGAAGATTCAGCTGAAGTTGGTTATGTTCTGCTTATATTTCTAAGATATCCTTATGGGATTTAAGTGTGATATTTGAGATACACATTTCTGTTGAGGAGATCTGTGGAGAGGATTATAAACAAACAAAAAAAAAGTTTTTCTCTTTCTAATCATGTCTTCCTTTGGTGAGTTGAGTAAATGTTTTGCTACAGAAACCTGGGACTACTTCATAAAACAACATATTCAGAATGACTTGTCAGTTCTTAAGTTTCATTTTTTGTTTTTTGTTTGGAAGATGTAACAGAGCATTTTTATAAAGCTATTACTTCTGTATGTTTTCATGGCTGTTCCATTCTCAGAGTGGAAATTTTTTGTCATCAATGATGAAATACTTTAGTTTTCAAAAAAAAAGAATGAAGTTTTATTAAAAATATAATAAATCACATATTTTTCACAAGACAGTAGTACCTCAGCATTAAAGTATTCCACTTATTTGAAATCTGAACAGTGTTTAGTTAAACACTCTACTGACTGATTGCCATGGGTAACATATTCTACAATATGGACAATGTTATTTACTTTGCAGCACCTACATTTCTCATAGTGCAGTTGCTTTGTTAGAGGGTTTCTAAAAATAGCTTGACTTCGACTTTAAGGGTAAAGAGTAATTCTTAAATTGATTTATTATGTAAGTGCAAATACAAAATGTATGCAAGTGTGAACACATGTGAAATAAGAGAGGTATTTTGCAGGTATATTTTTAACACTGCCACCAAAACCTTTCTTTCAGGATGTTATTTGAATAAAGCAGTAAGACTTGTTTATTTTAACCATAATGCTATAGCGTGCACCGAGTTTAATGCCTGGAGAAAAGGGACATAAGAGAGCAATCTCACCGAGCTCTGATTTATCATGTTCACTTTTGTCATGGTCCTGATTGCAACACTGATAGCAGAAACCAGAGAATACTTTATTGAACTTGCTTGTATTAAAGGTTTGGTTCTATCAAAGGTGCTTCTAGTTCAGAGGTGGGCAAACTTCCCAGTGCACGGGCTGAATACACAAATTTACACCTTGTCACAGGCTGCATAGTTCATTATAAAATAATTAATATTTGAAATCAAAAGGTTTTTCTAAATAACACCATAATTAATTTTCAGTTGGGTGTGTATTTGGCATTGCATGGTTACATTTCTCTCAAAATTAGAAATTTTACACTTGAGAAATTTAAATAGCGTGAACATAGGACTTGTTCCTAGGCCACATGAAAACCCTTGGCGGGCCGCATGCAGTCTGCGGGGCTATAGTTTGTCCATCTCTGTTCTAGTTTGTGTCAATCTATTGTCTACAGAAATATTGAATATACTGTATCAGTTGTCTGTAAGCGTATAATTTGTGTATATGTATGTGTGTGCATGCACGCATACAGTGTTTATTGTGGAGTGTCACTAGTGTGATGGCACTATGCTAATAAAATATTTTGATATTAGACTATAAGGTTAAATCCATTGACTGAGGTACTATGAAACATACAAAGCTATTCAATACTCACACACACTAAATTTATTAACAAATGTATTATTGCCTGTGAATAGCCAGCTAAAGTCACTATAATTAATTATGTGTTACAGCCATTTGTAGTCATAAATTAAAAAAAAAAATCAATTTTGTGATTACTTTAAAAATCACTTGATTGAATATTATTTCTCCATAATCCAGAGATTTTTGTTGTTTGAATGAAAATGATTAAAGCTTTTTAAAGCATAAAATAACCACCATGTGTGTGTGTGTGTGTGTGTGTGTGTGTGTGAACTCTTTGATCCAGCATGGGACTACTTCGTCCCTATTAACACATTACTGTTTGCATTGTATTTTTAGTGATTGGAGGTGCACATGTGTGTGCAACACAATACAATCCAAGATGTGATTAAAACATCTTTTTAATACTTTTGTAGGATTATATTTGATTAGACTGATATAGGCCACTTCATGTTATATACAGTAATATACCCACAAATCGGAAAGTTTCACTAAATTTTATTTATAGTATATCCTGTTTAAATAAATTTGTGGATAAATGAAAATTTTTTTCAAATCATCTAATTTTTCATTCATTGAGGAGGTAATTCAAACATTTTTGAAGTTAGTAGCACCAGTCACTTAACATGCTTTTATCGAGTTAATCTCGAGCCGTACAGATGTCCAGAGTTTATATAAGTGCTTTTTACTTTATTTCTATTTAATATTTGTTTCCAAAGTTGGGTGACTTGAAAAAGATATATCAAACTGCAGATATATTGAAACACTTATTACAGTCTCATACACTTTGATATATTGAGAATATTCTGCATTTTATACATTATGTTAACTGTGCATGAAAGGTCAGATGTCAGTCTTAACTAGCTTCATGGCTTCATTGTAAGATGATAGAGTAGTGTTATTATTATTATTATTATTATTATCAGAAGAAACGTTCTTAACAAATGGGAAACAGTGATTTAGTAAATCTTTATTAGGGATCTGTCAGACATGCACTGATTGATCTCAGGACTGAGGTCTGGCAGATGAGATCACTGGTCATTAGTGACTTTGATTTAGTCTGGAAACATTGGCACCATTTGACATGATTAACCTGGATCGAGATTTGAAACAGTTGTACAGTGGCCTGTGGTTTAAACCAGACAGGAATTTTTATTATATGTGTAGATGTGAAAGCAGTATACATTAACATGGCTACTAATAATTAGGATGAAACTGGCTGATTGGCATAGCTACTAAAGGTCGAGATGAAATTTACTGTTTGGCCGTTACTAAAGTCAGAAATTGGCTGATTGGTATAATTACTAAAGATCAGGATGAAACTGGCTCAATGGCATGGTTACTTATAGGTCAGGATGAAATTGTCTGATTGGTATAGTTACTTTAGTTCAGGATGAAACTGGCTGATTGGTTTAGTTACTAAAGGTCAGGATGAAACTGGCTGATTGGTATAGTTACTAAAGGTCAGGATGAAATTGGTTGATTGGTATAGTTACTTTAAAGGTCATGATGAATCAGGCTGATTGGCATGGTTATTTCAAGGTGAAGGTGAAATTGGCTGATTGGCACAGTTACCTCAAGGTCAGAATGAAATTGGCTGTGTTAAAAATATATTCATGCAGGAGTTGATAGATAATGCAGAAAAGTTTAAAATTGTTAATCCACCATAAAATTAATGCTTTTTATTAAAATTTCTGAAATTTTATATTTTAAAAAAATCTGCAGAGAATACAGTATTCTTCATATGTGGATAAATGTAAAATTTTTATCCAGGAGAAATGATTATTACAGTATTTTATTTCGGGGAATCCTAATTTTTGCTTTTTGTTAGTTTAGTTTTGATAGTTTATCCTTATTATCTAGAATGCAGTGAGAAAATTTAGCTATCAGACACAATGACAGGTATGTCTGAATCATCAAACCTCTGAATGCTTGTGTAGAGGCATATTGACCTGGCTTTTTAGCGCATAAAGTACTGCTTGTAGATACCTGTGTGCTAGAGATAATACAAGTAGGTGTACACCACTGTCAGGAAGGTAGGGCAGATAGTCATGAGACACATTATTTTTGTGCAGCACGCCAAAGTTGAAGGCACAAGAGAGAAAAGCATTATTGATGAGAAAATATGTAACATGAAAGTATTTTGGCCCACAAGAGAGAAAAGCATTATCTGATGAGAAAATATGTAACTTGAAAGTATTTCGGCCCACAAGAGAGAAAAGTACACTTATTGCAAACAGATGTACAGAGAAAAGCATGTGCTCATTGAGAAAATATTTTTATTGAGAAATATATATAGTGAGGAAACATGTTTACTGCAAAAATGTATAGTGAGAAAACTTGTTTATTGAGAAACATGTAGTGAGGAAACATGTTTACTGCAAAAATGTATAATGAGAAAACTTGTTTATTGAGAAACATGTAGTAAGGAAACATGTTTACTGCAAAAATGTATAGTGAGAAAACTTGTGTTTTGAGAAAATATGTAGTGAGGTAACATGTTTACTGCTAAAATGTATAGTGAGAAAACTTGTTTGTTGAGAAACGTGTAGTGAGGAAACATATCTATTGAGTAAATATATACACGTATTGAGAAAACATGTTTATTGAGAAATATAAAGTGAGAAAATATGTCTGAGAAATATTTGTAATATGAGTAAACATGTTTATTGACAAATATATGCAGCATGTAAACATGCTTATTGAGAAATATTGTAGTGAGTAAACATGTTTATTGACAAATATATACAGTAAGTAAACATGCTTATTGAGAAATATTGTAGTGAGTAAACATGTTTATTGAGAAATATATAAATGTTTGATGAAAAGATGGTGCTTAAAAGTCTTTAGGGATGTGAAAGAGAAACAGTGTTTAATTTCTGAAAATATTTGGCATGAAAGCATTTAGACTCATGTGTCTCGTGTGCAAGTATAGAAGAGCCTGCAAAAGTATGAACACTGTGTGCATGTTTGTGTGTGTGTGTGTGTGTGTGTGTGTGTATGTTTATAGCATAAAGACATACAAACATATAATTAGAGAGGTATATCAGTATATCTTGGTGCACATAATGTTGACTACAAGAGTCAGATAGTACAAGGCAATAAACTCCAACATGATGGAAGAAAAAGAGCTGTACACAGCTGAAAGCAGATTTTACAAAAATAAGATTGTTTTATTGATAATTTAAATGCAGTTTGTTTCAAGTGCTGTTATAACTAATTAAATTGTTTTTGTATGAATATATTCATTCATAAACAGAAACCTACCAGATATTCTTTTTTTTTGCCTTTAAGTTCTATGCTTTATTGTTAGCAAGGAGGGACTCTTGTTACTTCTTTCTTGTTAACCAACCAGTTGTATGCTTAATTAAATAGTTATTTTCTTTCCCCTCCATTCAGCCAGGAAAGTGAATTTCATGTACAAGGTATGAAAGGTGTTATACAATATTTGTTCGTACTGAAGTAATATTTTTTCCTTTCATGTAAAGAGTCTTGTGATATATTTGTTGAATCAGAGATATATTTTCTTTTTGACATTTTTAATAATAATAATATACTTCTCTGGTGAACATTATATTTAGGTTGTGGTTTGTTTATGCTTGATTGCATGCATATAAAGTATTTGTTGTGAACTTGTGCATGTATGAGTGTGTGTGTGTGTGTGTGTGTGTGTGTGCTAAAAAAATAAGATTTGCATATTGGATTTGAGTACAGAGTGTGAGCATCGTGCAGAGATCTTTAAATTTGAATGAAGTACAGATGATGAACATATTTTTCACTGTGATGTACGTGTGATATACGTGTGATGTGGATGCACAGTTCTATGGTGAATGGCTTTTTGTTATTTTGTACACTGTGAAAACCAATGATTGTAACTGAAATTTTGTGAGAAAAATCTCAAGTAATAAATAATTTATTTGAAATATTTTCTTGTTTGTGACATGCAGGTAGAGAATACATTATTTTTATGAAAGAAAGATTTTGTTGACCGAAAAGTATTGAACTCTAGGCTTCTTGAGTGAAAGCTTGTGTTTTAATGATTGAGAAGATGCTTCAGTAAAAGTTATTGCTGAAAAAAGTGAGAAGAATCTAAACTGAAGATTACTACTTTAATGAATGAAAAGAAGTCAGACCGAAAATCATTCTTTTCATGAATGAGAAGAAATAAGAATGAAAATTACTCTTTTCATGGGTGAGGTGAGACTAAAAAGTATTGCTTTAATAAATGAGGAGTGGCAAGACTGAAAATTACTTTTTTAACGAATGAGGAGAGGCAAGACTGAAAAATTACTTTTTTAACGAATGAGGAGAGGCAAGACTGAAAATTACTTTTTTAACGAATGAGGAGAGGCAAGACTGAAAATTACTTTTTTAACGAATGAGGAGAGGCAAGACTGAAAGTTATACTTTTAACAAATGAGGAGAGGCAAGACTGAAAGTTATACTTTTAACAAATGAGGAGAGGCAAGACTGAAAGTTATACTTTTAACGAATGAGAGGCAAGACTGAAAGTTATACTTTTAACGAATGAGGAGAGGCAAGACTGAAAGTTATACTTTTAACGAATGAGGAGAGGCAAGACTGAAAGTTATACTTTTAACGAATGAGAGGCAAGACTGAAAGTTATACTTTTAACGAATGAGAGGCAAGACTGAAAGTTATACTTTTAACGAATGAGGAGAGGCAAGACTGAATACTCCGTTACTCGCCATAGAACGATCCTGATTTCTCTGTATCTGTCCATGATGGCAAAGAACGATCTTGTCCACTGTTCTGTCCATGACGGCAAAGAACGATCTTGTCCACTGTTCTGTCCATGACGGCAAAGAACGATCTTGTCCACTGTTCTGTCCATGACGGCAAAGAACGATCTTGTCCACTGTTCTGTCCGTGACGGCAAAGAACGATCTTGTCCACTGTTCTGTCCGTGACGGCAAAGAACGATCTTGTCCACTGTTTCTACACATTGGTCGTACGTTGATCCTGTCCTTTTTTTCTACATGATGATCGAATAGAGAAATGGGTAGAAGTAAAAGCCCATTATTTTCACCCTGGATTCATCTCATTACAATTCCCCATTAAATGTCAAACTCTTAGGTACTTTTTTTTTTTGCAGTTGACTGCCGTGCCAAAGACAATCAAACATTTTTTCCAAATTGACGCTACACACCTGGTCATTTTATTGTGAGAAGAAATGCTTTCCTGGCGTGAGTGAAGTTAATTTTGCTCAATTTACTTGTAAGTCGTCCTTGTACTAACCAGTTCTAAGACGCAATGTTAGCAGACGACTCTCATGCTAATCTCTAACCTAACTTAAAGCAATGCGTTTTCCCGTTCAGCCTGAGTGATGTGTCGCAGAATTCAGACACATCTGGTCTCCACGTCATAATCCTTGCATTTCTGGGTCAACCTGACTGATGTGTCGCTAGCAGTGTTTGTACACTTACCAAGGACTCCTCGTCATAATCCTTGCATTTCTGGTCAACCTGACTGATGTGTCGCTAGCAGTGTTTGTACACTTACCAAGGACTCCTCGTCATAATCCTTACATGTCCGATATAAAAATTAATGATGCGTGCTATTGTCACGCTAATCATTCCATTTTCTTTCTCCTTTCATTCTTGTTTCCCCTCTCAAGTCAACTGAGTGGTGCCCTAAGGGAAAAAAGTACTTTCATCACTCAGTAGTGCTGTATACAATTATCTTCACCTCTATCTTCCTTTAAATGCATTCGGTAGTGAACTAACTTCAGTTTCCAAGGAAATATTTCTTAACTTTTTCCTTGCACCCTACCACGACTAACCAACTAGAAACGACGTAGACGTATACAAGTGTATAATAATAAAGTGCTGATTTTTCTGTCTTGCGGGACACTCATAATTACTTTTTTCCAGTCTCTGACTTATTTTAGGATCATCTTAATTTAAAAAAAATATTAAAGTTTCTGGAAATTCCTGGAAGCTGATAGGACTTTCTGAAAAATTGTGTCTGTTTTGATGGAATATAAATTCTTATTTAATAGTTCACAGCTGGAAAATATAAACAACTCTGAGCCTTGCCAAGTGCTGATTCAACAACTAAAAGGTGTGCGTCAGTGCGAATTAAGATACATATCATTGATTTAATAAACAAATTTATTAACCTGCTTACACATATATTAAAATCATATGTTGAAGTAATTGTGGGTGGATGGTTTCTCGTTAAATATAAATAAAAGACGGATTTTCATTACTCCTTTTAGTAAGAAGTTTCCACCTGCAGAAACATTATACGACAGTAAAAAGTCTATCTTATTATATTGTGTAAAGATTAGAGTTTATGACACCTTTATAATCTGCCAAAAATCTTGCTTGTCTTGCGAGAGAATTATTAATAGCTATAAATTAAGATTCTCGATCACTTGTAATTAGTTAAGTGTTGGTAATTAGTAAACAATAATCATAACGAGTGAAAGGTGTAAAGAGAGGTGTCACAGTGTTTACGTAAGTGTACCATATTCCTGCTGTTTTAGTAATTCTACAAACTTTACCTTTATTGTTCTCTTTTTAATGTTGTGTTTTTGTGAATATTATTGAAACAACTGATATTAAATAAGAATATATTCGAACGGTGAAGCACGTTGGGCATGCAGAAGAAGACAGAAGGGCGTTGGTGTTGTTAAATTTATATATGATCTTATATTATAAAAACCCATGCATACGGATCTACAACAACTTAATGTTGCTCATCCATCAAGCCATTGTCTGACATTTCCACCCTGAGTCGAGTTATTTCTCTGCCTTGTACTTTGTTATCTTTATATTTTGATTATTTCTACCTCTTAATACGCACTTTGATGCTTGCATTGCGGATGCTGATGATACTTGATGGTAGATAACACACACGTCAACATTCCATGAATAAACGAGGTGACATGGCCACAAATTCAATATATGACATTGGAAGGATTTGCACTGTCTGGTGGAATAAACAAGACAATTCTTCATTCGTTAGGCCCCAAACAAAACACTCAAATACATTGACCTTGCTTTACAGTAAATTTGAACATATCTAGCTCTGTCTCCATCCATCCATTTTGTCTATCCGTCCATCCATCTACCCACAATCATCCGTTTATCCGACAATCAATGTTCTCTCTAAGGTGCACGACCATGCAGTTCATTAAAAATTGCCGTGCAGCAGTTTCAAAATTCCATGCATACATACGTTTTGTAGCAAGTTCAAACGACCACAAATTGTGCTCACACAGGAGAGGGAACGTTGCCGTCCATGTGTGTGTTAGTTCAATCCATCCATCAATCCATCCATCCACCTGGCGTCCTCCCAGAATTGAGTAGCACAGAATAAAAATTCTCACACTTTATTCACACTTGTTAATTTTGATTGATGCTATATTTCTTATGCTGCGTGTGTATCGGGCCTATGAATACTGTTGCAGGATTTGTAGTTGAGAATGTTTGTAAAGTGAGAAAGGAGTTTAGAGACGAACTATGCCTAAAATTTTAGCACTGCCTTAATTTGACTTTTGCAGAAAGGAGTGTGCCTTTATTCTTTGATGCTTTTGATCTGCTTCAAACTGCAGTGACTACTGTATTCTACCAGATCACATTGGTGTGTGTATCCAATGTTGTCGTCGAACCTATCAGTAGTGTATTGCTGTACGTTGATTCCTTTGAATTCTCTTTGAGAGCCAATATAGCGAACGTTGAGGCTTGAGTTTGGTCTTGAAGATTTCTTGAATATTTCTCCGGCTATACTGAGTAGTGCACACAGCATTCTAAAACACTTTGCATGATGTGCTTTGATAGAGTTTGTGAAGTTCTGGATGATTCCCCACGGTGGGCTTTGTGAGCACATCGAAGATTCTGGGAACAGTTGTGTAATGTGCCTAAAAGGGGTATATTAGACTATCATCTAAGAAAAAAGAAAGTGACTTGTTGCAAGCCACATGATTGTGAACACGTGCCAGTGAGAGCCGCCTCATTGAAAAGGTTATGAACAATACGATTTGTCTGGCGTTCATCAAATATTGTTGTGAAGTGATGTAAATGTCAATGCTCTTTTGATTATATTCATGTTGTATATTTGATTGTTGATTTAATAAATGTATTGAACTTTTTGCACATATATTGAAACTTATGTTTGAATAATAGTGGCTGGATGGAGGCTTGTTAATTATAAATAAAAGACAGATAGTTCAAGACAACACACATTAATCTTTTTAAGGCTGAAGAAAAAATAGTTGAAGATAACACACATTAGTCTCTCTGTGTCTGAGGCAAAAATAGTTCAAGATATCATACATTAATCTCTATCTATTGCTGAAGCGAAAATATTTCAAGGTAACATATATTAATTTTCTATGGCTGCAGCAAAAGCAGTTCAAAACAACACACATTAACCACTCTGCTGCAGACAAAAATAATCTTTCTCAGCTGGAAGAAAACAAAGCCATAAAATCACAAAACAGCATAAGTAATCACTTTATACCAGAAACAAACCAAATCATTCAAGTCAGTATAAGTAATTGCATTATGCCGGAAACAAAAACATTTTGGACAAAACTGCATTAATCTTTTTTCTGCCAGAGGCAAACCAGTTAAAGTTAATCTCCATAGTGCTTGGAGAAAGAAGCTCAAAAGTACTACGTAATTGTTTCCCTAGATCACGAGCAAATACAATTTGGACAATACACAACATTCGCCCTAGTTCTCCAGTAGAACAATCAATCTCTCTAGTTCTTCAGTAAAACACTCTCTAGTTCTTCAGTAAAACACTCTCTAGTTCTTCAGTAAAACACTCCCTAGTTCTTCAGTAAAAAAGCTCCCTCGTTCTTCAGTAAAACACTCCTTAGTCGTTCAGTAAAACACTCTCTAGTTCTTCAGTAAAACACTCTCTAGTTCTTTAGTAAAACACTCCTTAGTCGTTCAGTAAAACACTCCTTAGTCGTTCAGTAAAACACTCCTTAGTTCTTTAGTAAAACACTCCTTAGTCGTTCAGTAAAACACTTCTTAGTTCTTCAGTAAAACACTCCTTAGTCGTTCAGTAAAACACTTCTTAGTTCTTCAGTAAAACACTCCTTAGTCGTTCAGTAAAACACTTCTTAGTTCTTCAGTAAAACACTCCTTAGTCGTTCAGTAAAACACTCTCTAGTTCTTTAGTAAAACACTCCTTAGTCGTTCAGTAAAACACTTCTTAGTTCTTCAGTAAAACACTCCCTAGTTCTTTAAAAAAAAATACTCTCTTCCTAGTTCTTTAGTAAAACAACATTCCAGATTCTGAAGAGAAACTATCCTCTTAGTTCCTTATCAAAGCAATTCTCCTAGTTCTTCAGTAAAACAACCTCCCTGGTTCTGTAGTAAACAATCTTTCTAGTTCTTTAGTAAAGCCATCTCGTAGTTCTTTAGTAAAGCCATCTCGTAGTTCTTTAGTAAAGCCATCTCGTAGTTCTTTAGTAAAGCAATCCTCCCAGTTTTGCAGTAAAGCAACTCCCACCCACCCACCCCGTTCTGTACGTAAAACAGCCCCCTTTAGTTGTCTAGTAAAACAGTCTCCCATTTCTCTAGTAAAACAATCCCAATAGTTTTCTAGTAAAGCAATCCATCAACCCTAGTTCTGTAGCGAAACAATCCCAAATGTTCTATTTTAAAGAACCCTCTTAGTTCTGTAGTAAAACAATCTCCCTAGTTCTCTAATCATGCAATCCCCTCCCCCCTAGTTCTGTAGTAAAACAGTCTCTATATTTCTTTAATAAAGCAATCTTCCTAGGGCTGTAGTACCCCCCTTAGTTCTGTAGTAAAACAAACCCAATAATTCTGTATTAAAACAAACCCCATAGTTCTGTAATAACACAGTCTCCTTAATTCTGTAGTAAAACAATACTCCACCCCCTAAGTTCTGTAGTAAAACAATACTCCACCCCCTAAGTTCTGTAGTAAAACAGTCTGCCTAGCTCTATAATAAACGAGTGCCTAGCTCTATAATAAACGAGTGCCTAGCTATGTAGTAAACGAGTGCCTAGCTATGTAGTAAACGAGTGCCTAGCTATGTAGTAAACGAGTGCCTAGCTATGTAGTAAACGAGTGCCTAGCTATGTAGTAAACGAATGCCTAGCTCTGTAGTAAACGAGTGCCTAGCTCTGTAGTAAACGAGTCTCCATATTTCTGATGAGGAATAAGATAGTATTCAACATAATGACTATACATGTCAAGTTTATTAAACATCACATTAACCTGTCGAATGATCTAAATTCTAAATCAAACTCGAAAACAATACACAATACTTTTGTTTAATCTACCAGTACATTTCATAATGTACTGGAAAAGAAACATTAATCTTACAAAATACAAAGCGATAAGCAGTAATCTGTTTAATCCATAATCAAACCAGTTTCACATACAACATACTCTAGTCTCTACCAGTCTGGATCAATGATATGCTAACTAAAATGACTGTTCATCTGCCGAAAAGTACTGATTAGAAAATAGCAACACGCAACTAAAATTATTTACATAATAAACCCAGGAGACTCAATATAATTTGTGATCTTAATGAAAACAAGCAAACAAACAAAACATCCACTAGAACTTAAGCGAGTCTCGAGCAAAGCAGATGAGAACCAAATAAACACAGGGACAGTTTGGATTTTATTTTATATTTTAACAGACGGGAAAAGGTAAAAGTTTTCGTGTTTATTTTGTGGAAAATATCGTTGAGGTGTTTTTAATGACTGATCTGATGAGGACGTTGGCTCCCAGCGACCCACGATTGATATGCGCGTGCTCCCTTTCTAAGGTCAAGGTCGTGGCGATGTGAATACTGAGACCAAGGCCAGATTAAGACAAGATCTTAGAAACACCAAGAATTAACAAACAATCATTTAAGAGAAGAAGAAAACAAATATGATTAAAACAAAACAACGAAACAAACTTCACGTACGAGAGTGATATATTTTGCTGTCAATAATTAAAATACGTCATAGCATTTGACAGTTTTCTGAAGAATGCCATTGATCTCAAACAATGGCACTATGCCATTATAAGTGAAGTAGAACAATCAAAACTTTATTCTTTTACAATTTTAACATAAAGAAGTAATTAAAATTAAAAGTAAAGAAAAATTGAAGTTCTGTTCAATTTTGGCAAATTTTCTTTTACAGTCATCCAATCCATGCCCGCTTAGAACACTGAACTATATTTCAGTTAAAGATTTCATTCAGTGAAGCTGCTCCATGTAATAGTCACTTCCTCTGATAATAGATGTATTTCAATTCACAATAAGTAACACTGAAAACAGAGGGTAAAGATTCTCATGTAGCTAGTATGTATACAGATAAGATACAAATACAACGAACTTCACTTTTAAAACTTACATTGTAAGTTACATTACGTCGTATGTACACAGAAGGATAGAATCAGAAGGAAAGAAAAACTTGCTAAAGGAAGTAAAGGCACACGAAATTCGAGAGAATTCTCTATGGCGTGTTTTCGAAGATTCTGGAACTGTTATGTAACGTGCCTAGAAGAGGTACATGGAACCGTTGTCTAAAGAAGAAAAGCAGTGACTTGTAAACCGCTACCTACCTACCTATCTATCTATCTATCTATCTATCTATCTATCTATCTATCTATCTATCTATCTATCTATCTATCTATCTATCTATCTATCTATCTATCTATCTATCTATCTATCTATCTATCTATCTATCTATCTATCTATCTATCTATCTATCTATATATCTACCTATATGTGTGTGTGTGTGTGTGTAAGTGTATGTGTGTAATATATATTGTATTACGGTCTAAATTGTATTGTAAACCAATATAATTTATTAGTTGGTTGTATGATACGTTAATAAAAACTTGGCTCGTTTAGTATTGAAATTAGAAATACCACTGCTAGCTGATAAGGCTGAACAATAGATAAGGCTAAACATTCTAACTAAAAGATAGAATTAATCTAAAAATAGCTGATTGCAGTCAGCTAAACACTCTAACTAAAAGATAGAATTAAATCTAAAAATAGCTGATTGCAGTCAGCCAATCACCTTCACTTATACATCTGAATGACTAGAGGAGATATTGTTCTACTCATCTCGCATTGATGCTACCTGTATAAATCCTGCTGATAATTTTACTGTCACTAAAACCAAGTCAATCTTGCCAGATCTGGACAAAACTGGTGTGCATAAGCATTGGTTAATTTTGCGACACTTTAGACTGCCGAAAAGATAAATATTATGCAATATAAGTACTTACATTAACTATTATATATTT
The DNA here is from genome assembly GCA_028829895.1 of Sinotaia quadrata. Taxonomy (NCBI): domain Eukaryota; kingdom Metazoa; phylum Mollusca; class Gastropoda; order Architaenioglossa; family Viviparidae; genus Sinotaia; species Sinotaia quadrata. The sequence continues at coordinate 9,341,117 of CM054182.1, forward strand.
CTACTTAATTTATTGATACACAGATTTAATACTTTGCCGGCACGTTGAAATTTAAAGTCTCATGTTGCTAAGGTCACGATCTTTGGACATCGTAATCATATTCCACCACGACGCACGATACAAGGGTCATCCAAAAGTCCTTGACCTCCAAGAGTTACGTTTCAACATAGTAGTGGACATATGGAAGCGGACGAGTAGGAATTGAATTGAATTGAATGTGGGGAACGCTTCCGGCTTCCGCCGCTTTCGCGTTTGGAGAGGGGGGGGGGGAGAGGGAGGGGGTGCCTTTCTGCTGCTGCGTGTGCCCGTTGAGAAAACATGTCTGGCCGGCAAAGGCGGACTCCAAACCCGGTGATCCGTGGGTTGAAGTCGATGTTGTTGTTGTTCCTGGCGGTGGCGTTGATGTTGTTGACGTTTCTGGTGTTATGGTGGGGGGGGGGTGTCTTACAGAGCCCAGGCTAGTAACACACCAGATCTATACCCAGTGTGTACATGTGCCCGGGTTGTTCGACTTCCCGACCTCCTCACTGGTGGCGTCATTGTTGTTGTCGTGTCTGTCCCCGGTGTCCGTTGGGATGCCTGAAGGTGGGCGCTGGCGGCCAGTACAGATGGTCGAGTAGCAGTTGGATTAAATCGGCCATTGTATGGTTAAAATAACCCCAAGAGGGGTACTGTTGTTCCTGGTACAGCCAGTGTTGTTGTTCTTGTTGCTGCTGTCCGCGATGTTGTTGAGGGCGCTGTTGTTGCCTCCGAATATGTGGTGGCGGGCGCCGTCTTTTTTTCTTTTCGCCCTGTTCTGGTGTTGGTGGTGGTGTGGGCTGGCATTCTGATGTTGTTGTCGTTGTCGCCGTTGTTGGTGGTCGAGGCGGCGTCGCTGGTATAGGTGAGAGGGGTACGGCCTCGAGCTCCCTTGAAACCTGGTCCAGTATGGTATCAAATTCGTTCGGTTGTTGATGTTCTTTCGTTCATACGTTTGTTTGGATTTCTTTTTCATTCGTCTCAGTGTTATTTGTCTGAGTATTTGCGGCTTTAAGATGTATTGTCTGAGTATTTGCGGCTTTAAGATGTATTGTCTGAGTATTTGCGGCTTTAATATGTATTGTCTGAGTATTTGCGGCTTTAAGATGTATTGTCTGAGTATTTGCGGCTTTAAGATGTATTGTCTGAGTATTTGCGGCTTTAAGATGTATTGTCTGAGTATTTGCGGCTTTAATATGTATTGTCTGAGTATTTGCGGCTTTAATATGTATTGTCTGAGTATTTGCGGCTTTAATATGTATTGTCTGAGTATTTGCGGCTTTAATTTGTATTGTCTGAGTATTTGCGGCTTTAATTTGTATTGTCTGAGTATTTGCGGCTTTAAGATGTATTTTTTTTCCTTCTTTGCGGACGAGTAGAAAGAAACTAACTTCGTTATATAGCGCTATCAGTATATGGCGTAAACTGAAAGGACTGCTGTAGGAGAAAAATCCAGCGGGGCAGGGTGTGTGTGAGTGGGTGAGGGTGCTCATGCATGTTACGCGAGCCGACTACTGCCACAACCCCCTACTCTGTTCACCTCCCCTCCTTCATCTTGTTATCGTTTGATATCGTTGGAGACAGACTGTTGGACGTCGCTCAATTAGTTGTTATCTAAACAATCACACAGTTAGTCAGCGTGTTGGTTGAGTTTTCGCCCTTTACAGTATGAGGTCTCCTGAGTTAATAGGATATCAGGGTAGAAGCTGACTGCAGAGATGAACATAATCTAAATTTAGAAATAGCAAACAACAACGCAGAAAGTAACCTTCGATGACATGAACACACCGAAGCTTCTGCCTATAGTTCCTGCATCGTGTTGAAGTTGGAGTTGGGCAGTCGTATCGCTGACGGTGGTTCAGACAGTCGTATTATTAAAACAGTGGAATGATTTAGTATCCACAAGTTCACTATACATTGCAGATTGTTTTCTTTCCCATTGGTGAACACTTGCAAAGCAAAATGCGTTTTAATACGCTCGATGGCTGACATTTGGATTCACATCCTGGAAGCTTGAATTTAAAGACAACAATGGACGACGTTAGGTAAGCAGAGCTTTTTTTCTTGAAAGTCGCCATAAGACAAGAGTGATTTATGTCAAACAAACGTGACGAGTGATTCATGTCAAAGAAATGTAATGAATGATTTATGTTAAGTAAGGTGATGAATGATTTATGTTAAGTAACGTGATGAATGATTTATGTTAAGTAACGCGATGAATGATTTATGTTAAGTAACGTGATGAATGATTTATGTTAAGTAACGTGATGAATGATTTATGTTAAGTAACGTGATGAATGATTTATGTTAAGTAACGTGATGAATGATTTATGTTAAGTAACGTGATGAATGATTTATGTAAAAGTAACCTGATGCCTGACTTATGCTACAATAACGTGATGAATGATTTATGTCAAAGTAAGTTGATGAATGATTTATGTCAAAGTAGCGTGATGATTGATTTATGTTAAAGTTACCTGATGAATGATTTATGTCAAAGTAAGCTGATGAATGAGTCGTGTCAAAGAAGCTTGATAAGTAATGTATGTCAAAATATTGTGAATGAATGATTTATGTCATGGGAAAATAACGAAAAATTAATTTCGAATGTAATGATGAAAGAGGAATATTTAGTATTCGCGATGAATAGTTAATGCCAAAAGAATTGGGTGAATGATTAGTCAAAAGATCGTTATGAATGATTAATGAAAATGGCAAAATATCAGAGGTATGTGATATGACTGATTAATGTCAAGCGAAATCTATTGGTCTTTTTAATTTTCTTTCGCTTCACATTTTTCTTAAAATATTCTGAAAATGTACTTTTTTCTTCATTAGTAAATGAGCTAACATGGAGTTATAGGCATTTACAGAGTGCAAGATTTCAATTTAATTTTGAAGTGTGTTTGAAAACAAATAATTGCATGATGAAAACCACTTGCTACACTGCGTAAGTTGTTCGTAACGTTTGATTACGATCAAAACGTAGACATTTAAAAGACAAAAGATCTTTGTTCTGTAAAATTCACTCTTTTTATATTAATATTTGTGTTTATTGCAATGTATTTTAATGATTGGAAGAGAGAGTAAGAGTCTGAGAGTAAGAATATTTGTGAATTCAGTAATTTGTTTAAACGTCAATATCTTCAAAAATTATTTTAATATGAGAGAGAGAGAGAGAGAGAGAGAGAGAGAGAGAGAGAGAGAGAGAGAGAGAGAGAGAGAGAGAGAGAGAGAGAGAGAGAGAGAGAGAGATTTAATCGTTTGATGTGTAACACTTCAAGTCTGAACTCATATCACCGGTACTGTGATAGTAGATAGCACACCGTGTTCATAGTAATTACTCACAGCATGGCTTTTAATCGCGTGAACCATTTCATCCAAATTTCAAGTGCACTTATTTGCTTCTATTGTAAGTATGTTCGTCACTCTTTCGGGATTTGCTGCCGCCTTCTTCCCCATTGAAATTATATTGAATCTGTTCTTGATTTCCTGCTCTATAGTATACGGTTGTTATATTATCTGTCTTTTATCATTCATAATAATACTTACACCCACTGTTAAGACTTAATAATTTAACTTATACGTTACTTATTTTTTCAAAGCCTTTTTGGTTATGTTGTAGCGAAATTTCTGCGTGCGTGCGGGCGTGAGTGAGTGTGTGTGTGTATGTGTGTGTGTGTTTGTGATTCGAGTTTGTGGTCTGGCCGATTACCTTAGTTATGGAAGAAGGTATTATAAGTTGGTATTGTAAGTTGGTATTATAAGTTGGTATTATAAGTTGGTATTATAAGTTGGTATTATAAGTTGGTATTGTAAGTTGGTATTATAAGTTGGTATTGTAAGTTGGTATTATAAGTTGGTATTGTAAGTTGGTATTATAAGTTGGTATTATAAGTTGGTATTATAAGTTGGTATTATAAGTTAGTATTATAAGTTGGTATTGTGCGAAAGTATCGGACGTTTTACTGCTGCATTAATTGATCAAGCGGAAGACAAGGTTATTGGATTAGCAGAAATGTAGTATTTAATGTTTTAACGTATAAGAAATTAAACGAAGATTTTACTGGTAAAATATTAAATATTACATTGCTTTGATAGCGGCTGATTGGCTAACAAAGAGATGTTATCAAGTTTGGTTACACCCATGTAAGTAACTGCGAATATGCTGTTGGCTCTGGTTACATCCATGTAAGTAATTGCGAATATGCTGTTGGCTCTGGTTACACCCATGTAAGTAATTGCGAATATGCTGTTGGCTCTGGTTACACCCATGCAATTAATTGCGAATATGCTGTTGGCTCTGGTTACACCCATGTAAGTAATTGCGAATATGCTGTTGGCTCTGGTTACACCCATGTAAGTAATTGCGAATATGCTGTTGGCTCTGGTTACACCCATGCAATTAATTGCGAATATGCTGTTGGCTCTGGTTACACCCATGTAAGTAAATGCGAATAAGTTGTTGGCTTTGGTTGATTGAATGTACGCCACCGACACAACAGAAGACATACAATGATTGCTGAGATTAAACTGCAAGCTGAGATAAAAAGAAAACAGGCTCATTTATTTCTTTCCAAACCCGCTGAAGGTGTTGATTTTATTCATCACCTTAACCCATTTTTCTGGAACTCCATATAGCCTTTTTGCTAATAACTGACACCCGTATATTCCCACATGTATGGATAATATATTTTTCTTACCAATTTGTTTTAATCTAAGTGCTCACATAAATATGCGTACATACATATCAAACACACACGTACATATATAACGGGCACACACACACACACACACACACACACACACACACACACACACACACACACACACACATACCTCAATATATACTTACTAGAATATCCACAGAAATACTGGACATGAGTATTCACAGAAAGACTGGACATAAACATATACATACTAGAATGTAAACTGACAGACCGGGCATAAATATTTATTTACTAGAATATCCACTGACAGACGGGTCATAAATTTTGACGGCATACATTGCTAAGATAGGATGAAAGTATTTAAAGGACTGAATATCTAGAGAAAGTTGGAAGAGCATACATATTTACTAGAAAGAATTTGTGAAGAAAAACTAGACAAAAGTATTATTGACAGTAGAACACGTAATGAAAGGCAAGACAGAAAAACGCAAGTATTTACAGTATATATATACAAAGACCTTTGAACTTTGAAAGATGAGATAAAATATGTCTAGGATAAAGTAGGTAATAAATGCTAAAAATATTACTTGTGTAATGCGAGTAAGAATATATATTAACATGCCACGCAATCTAATGAAAGACATGGCATAAATATTTGCTAGACAAAATGCTTAATAAAAGATGAAAGTACATTTTATGGATCAAAATACGTCACGAAAGCCACAGTGAATGTTGCCTTGCTATAGTGGGTTAAAGAAGGATGAAATAAAGGTGTTTATTGCAGAAAATATATGTAGAGAGAAGACTATATATCAACCTGTACAAGATGTAGTATGCAAAGAGAGAACGGAAATATTGTCTGGATTTTAAAAAAGTAAAATATTATTACCACTTCTATTCCTACCACTATTATGACTATGACTACCACTTCTATTCCTACCACTATTATGACTATGAATACTACCACTTCTATTCCTACCACTATTATGACTATGAATACTACCACTTCTATTCCTACCACTATTATGACTATGAATACTACCACTTCTATTCCTACCACTATTATGACTATGAATACTACCACCCACTCTACTGCTGAAGCAGATTTTTATTTGAATTTAAATCATGAAGCGTTTCATAGTTTTATCCCTGAGGTCAGTAATCCTGAGCCAGGGACGGAGTGAAAAAAAAATACAGTCAACCTGGATGGGTCTGGACCCCTTGAACTTTTGCACGAGAGTCAAACACCTAAACCTCTCAGCCACTCAGCTTTCTCTCTCATTTTTAAACACACTAATAAAACAACACAGACAACCAGTCACCTTTAATAAAGAGACTACTGAACAACACAGACAACCAGTCAACTGAATAAAGAGACTACTGAACAACACAGACAACCAGTCAACTGTATAAACAGACTAATTAAACAACACAGACAACTTGTTAACCAGTTCATTGAATAAATAGACTAATAAACAACACAAACATTTAAACAGTCCATTGGATAAACAGACACACATACAAACACAAACAAATAAGCAATAAACAAACAAACGAGCAAACAAATAAACAAAACTTGTAATTGCTGCCCGCAGGCAAAAGGAAATGCAATCCCCATTATCGATAACATGAGGAATGAACAACAGAATAAGAGAGGAGTGCACAAACTGAACACCCATGTAATACTGTGCTTGCTTGTATTGTTAAAGACCAGCTTTTTCGGATCCGGTGGCAACAATTGGCAGCCATTTTCCCTGTCGTCTGTGTCACATCACAATGGGGTCAGATAAAGGGAGATAAAGAATGTGTACGAAAAAATCTCGCTCCTTGTTTCAGTTTATTTTATCGTTCTTGGTCACATGATCCACTTTCGTAAGTTAAGATTACATTAAAACAGAGAAGAGCACGCCGACAGATATCGACTGGTCCATTTGTGTTAATTTTATCTCTCATTCTTGTGTTATCGGAAAATTTAGGTGGCTCCCTAAATAAAATGTACAAGGATGCCCCCCTCCCTCTTCTCTGCCCCCTCCAAATATTTCAATAGCCACATTTTCACTTCAACTTTCTATCGACCAAATAACTACTAACTATCTATTTCAGTCTAGATCGGGTGGTCAGTACACACGGATCGTTTGCAGTTCAAATGCAAGCTAACATTCGTCCGTGAAGCGGACATCATGTGATCATGTACTGACTTCATGTGAATCACGTACGGACTTAATGTGAATCATGTACGGACTTAATGTGAATCGTGTATGGACTTCATGTGAATCGTGTATGGACTTCATGTGAATCGTGTATGGACTTCATGTGAATCGTGTATGGACTTCATGTGAATCATGTACGGACTTCATGTGAATCGTGTACGGACTTCATGTGAATCGTGTATGGACTTCATGTGAATCGTGTATGGAATTCATGTGAATCGTGTGTGGTGGTTCGTGAAGATGTAAGGCGTCTAGCTCTACCTCGGAGATGTGCAATATTTCGTGACACTCCATGAGCATACTATTCTCACCTCTCCCGTCTAGCATCCAGGTATGAATGCTGCCGATGCCAACATTATGAAAGTCATTATGAGCACATTTGATACTTACAGTCAAAAAGACAGCCTTTATTAACTCAGTCATTATGACAGCCTTTATTAACTCAGTCATTATGATAGCATTTAACTTACAGTCACTGTGAGTCTTTTTATAACTCACAGTCATTATGATATTCTTTAACTTACCATCACTGTGGCAGCCTTTGTCAGTCACTATGACAGCCATTGTTAACTTAGTCATTATGACAGCCATTGTTAACTTAGTCGTTATGACAGCCTTTGTTAACTTACAGACTGTTCCAGCATTTGTTTAATGACCCTGTCTTAGCATGAGGATTTAATGATTGTTAAATTTTAACGTTACACCTATGCAGATGACAGACTGGTTGCTAGACACCCTTCAGTCTCCATAATTAATTCTCAGTTTAGATATTAACTATAGTGACAGATAAATCTGTGTAATATTGCGTGAATTGGGCACGTTATCCTAATAATGACTAATTATGCATACAAACATTTGACTCAGCCCAATTCCTTTTCATCTTCCTCTCACTAATAATTAGTCAACTTCTGTTGTTTGGATAACAGAAATATAAAAAATTAATTTAAAAAAAGTAAATCCATAAATCGATACATACAAATACAAAAGTCGTTATAACTAACTACTCTGTCTTTTAAATGTGTATACGGATCATAACATGACTTTCTGATCTCAGAGTCAGTCGGACACCCACTTATCTGCACATAAGTTGGTGGAGGGGTCCTTCGGCAATCCACATGAACAATGTCATTGAATACCTTGGCCGACCTTGGACTTCACACAACTCGTCTCGCAAGAATAGTGCTCTCGGCATCAGTTTCCGAGCTCAATAGCCGTTGAAAACTCAGCATTAGTCAAAATGCCAACCTGGAATTCCCAACTGAACTCCAACCAAGAAATGGAACCAAATTAAAAATCCAAAAATCCAAAAACCCGCTCTGAAACAATAGCAATTATTTCCATGAGCGCTAAACTTATAGTTTGCCAATCTGTATGTAGTGTCAACAGACAATAGGTGTAAAAATATAATCTGATCACACTTTAGAGAGAATTCAGTAGTGTCAGTAATATAACTCTAGTGACTATAATTAGAATCATAATACATTTGAATTAGGGATCATCATGTTATGGGTGTCTTTATATTACAGTTATATAGGGGATGGGAGTGTAAGTATCGCGTTGTAAATCTAACGGTCATTAATCATGTTTGGCGAGGCAAGTATTTTCTGTTTCTTGCTGGCGGAAATCGCAACAGTCAAGTAACCTGCAGTGGTTACTCAGTGACAACCTGCAGTGGTTATTCGATGACAACCTGCAGTGATTACTCGATGACAACCTGCAGTGGTTACTCGATGACAACCTGCAGTGGTTACTCGATGACAACCTGCAGTGGTTACTCAGTGACAACCTGAAGTGGTTACTCGATTACAACCTGCAGTGATTACTCAGTGACAACCTGCAGTGGTTACTCGATGACAAACTGCAGTGGTTACTCAGTGATAACCTGCAGTGATTACTCGATGACAACCTGCAGTGGTTACTCGATAACCTGCAGTGGTTACTCAGTGACAACTTGCAGTGATTACTCGATGACAACCTGCAGTGGTTACTCGATGACAACCTGCAGTGATTACTCAGTGACAACCTGCAGTGGTTACTCGATGACAACCTGCAGTGGTTACTCGATGACAACCTGCAGTGGTTACTCGATGACAACCTGCAGTGGTTACTCAGTGACAACCTGCAATGATTACTCGATGACAACCTGCAGTGGTTACTCGATGACAACCTGCAGTGGCTACTCGATGACAACCTGCAGTGGTTACTCGATGACAAACTGCAGTGGCTACTCGATGACAACCTGCAGTGGTTACTCGATGACAACCTGCAGTGGTTACTCGATGGCACAAATTTCTAGTGGCTCTCGATTTTATCCGATGGATCAGGCACAATGTTCTAGATCACGTGACTGGCAATTACTTGATCTACGTCGTCTACAGTACCGTTATTTGTATGAAGTGTACATAGCCAACGGTTTGCAGTATGTTTTCCTTGAAAACCTAATGCCTTATCGGTCAGACTCAGTGAATTGTATAATGATAAAGTGGACTTGAGATGATTTGAGCTAACTTACTTGATCAGCATACTGGAACATTTAAATGCAGAAATGTTTTATTGTAACTCAAATTGGTGAAATATAGTGTTTTCTGTAACTCACATTTGTTAACTCTCAATGGCTAAATGGAGCTTTTTTTGTAACTCACAGCAATTAAACACAGTTTTTTTTGGTAACTCACAATGGTTAAGCACATATGTTTTTGTAACTCGCAGTGTTTAAGCACAGTTTTTCTGTTACTCATAGTACTTACAAAGCTTCAGTTGAGCACACTTTGTAACTATCGGAGAGAAGATTCAGCTATCAATTCGAATTTAGCTTTTAAGATATCATGTATCGGTTGGTGAGTTTATTATCCAACATCTGTTTTCCTTATCAACGAGGGATGGCGTTCTCTCTGACCAACCACTTATTTCACCTCCGATTTCCGCCTTCATTTCTTTATCAATCAACACAGCAATTTTGATTGCCACCACCCCACCCCGCATCTGATAACAAGTACTTATGAACGCACAAGAAAAATACGTTGCAGTACTTTATTTTAAAGCTTGCAAGGGGCAGTTTTTGTTTGACTCTGAAGGTCAAATATTATTATACTATTTAATTTACACGAATTTAGATGCGTTTCCACAGTGAAATTCTGTTACTTCTCACGGCAAATGTCACATGACGATTCTCCCAAAACACCCCAGCAGCAACAACAACGAAATAAAAACAAAACCCACTGCGACTGTCTAAAACAGAACTCGCCATGCTTGAAGTCAAATGGCCAAGTCTTCTCACAAAAAGGGCTTACTGATAGTTCGTGACGTAACTCCCAGTGTACATTCAAACTCTATTTCGCTGCGTCGCGATATGTTGTTTGACCTTGTCGAGATTGTCCGGGAAGACAACTCCACAGCATGCTAACTAGGCGCGTGTACTCTTTTAGTTCCAATGTGGTTCGGTCTGCGTTAGTAAACAAGTAATGTTAAGGGTCGGTTAGCCGAAAAATAACCTGTTCACTGACAGGGAAAGAAAGATTGTGAAGGTGAGTGTGTATGAATGTCTCGATTCTTGGGTTAACGGGTTATTGAAATATAATCAGTTGACGCGTGTTGGAATTCCTGTTGACATCTGCGAAATAAATTTGAATGTTTTCTGTCATCGACATTACTGATTCAGTGATTGTTTTCCTATTTTTAGTGCGATTTGTTACAAGCATGCAAAACGTTAGGCAAAAGAAAAATGGCGATTTCGGAAGTATGCGAGTTCGATACAGGTCAAGCATTTGGCTATCAGCAACACGTCGCCGACAAGAGTACACAAATTCATTTAATTATATAATCGCTTAGAAAGCCTTAGATGTTGCTAAACTGGACTGTCCAACCTTTATCAATACTCTAACAGTTACTTTTGTATTCTTGCTTAAAACAAGACTGGATGTCCAACCTTTGATCAATACTCTAACAGTTACTTTTGTATTCTTGCATACATACATCTGTACCTGTCACATTGATGTGATACATATATCGCAGCCATCACATTGCTGGATAATCACAATTTGCACCTACCACATCGACATGATATATACACATCTCATCAAATGCAACAAAAATACTATATGCATATATTGTATCACATGCACCTATCACTTGACATGATACTGACACGTGATGCTGCTAATTTGGTTATACTGCTCTCTTAGCATTTTCTTGTCAACCAAATATTCTACGGAAAATGTTTGTTTTAGATTTTGTAGTTACCTCTGGTATGCTTCTTCGTAGCATATCATTTCCAAGGATACCTCTACCACAACCAAGTCGATTTCTCTGAATTTTGCCGCAATGTACATTGTCATCAACTCCATCCTTAACCTGTATAATGTTGAGTTATGTAAACTTCAATATGTTCCTTACTATTTTTTTCTGATTCTTTAAAATGCATTATTTTAAAGTCATATATTGTATCTTTTCCCACAAACAGAAATTACGCCTAGGCAAAGATGGACAAAAATAGACTAATTAAAGGGAGGCAAAACGGAACGGTATCTTTTGATAATTTTGGATTTGACGAAAATGATGAACCAAAAGGAATCAATGATTATCTCAACGATGAAGAAGATGATGACTACTCGAACAATGACAACGACAAAGGTATGAAGCTATGGATTTCTTGCGATGTCTTTCTCATCGTCATTTCCTTTCACAGAACGTTATTGCACATTATTGATTGCACATTTCTAACATATTATTTTTTAACTTGAAAGTTTAAAGACAAATAAAGCTTTTCGAAACTGAAATTTTAGGGGAAGAAATAAATCTTGAAACTGAAAGCACAAAGGGAAGTAATGCATTTAAAACTGAAATATTATGGGAAGCAATGAATCTAGAGATTTGAAACTCAAAAGGTAAGTAATGCAATTTGAAACCTAATATATAATGAGAAACAACGAATCTTGAAACTGAAAATACAAACACCAGTAATGTGTTTTGAAAATGAGCGTATAAAGGGAAGTAATGAATCTTGAAAGTGAAAATCAAAGAGCAGTAATGCGTGTTGACAAGGAAAACATAAATGGAAGTAACTGAAGATATTTACAGGAGTAAATACTGAAAACATTTCGTGATGACGTTCCGAACTTTAGTGTACTCACTTGAGTACTTGTTTATGACGAGATTGTGTATTCGGTGATTGATGTACTCAGTAAATACCGATCTTTCACGCGCCAGGACAATATTAAAGCCACCATTTGAAACGTCTTAGAAAGAAACTAAACCAGAATAGTTGAAGAGTTTATATATTTTAACAAACAAACAGCAAGCAAGAGGTGTTTCTTTGTTTATCTTTAATCTAGTTTAATGAAAACGTTATATATCACATTCATATCACTGATCTCAGGTAAATTTGTTGTGTAAATTTAATTAGAGTAATTAATTATCAGTTGCCCTATCGCCAATCAATCTTGCAGTAACGTTTACATTACACTTTGCAATGTCCTTGAGCAACAAAACTGCTAGGAAAGTTACTTTCGCTTCACCTTTGTTCTTTAGAAGTGATATTAAAAATGCATTTTAGTTTATGAGCTTGGTTTATTTTGTTTATTCATTGGCGATAAACCATATTACATTATAGAGAAACCGTGACCTACAGAGACGACTAGTGCTCTTAGATTTTAATAAATAACACACACACACACACATACACATACATACATACACACATACACACACACAAACACACATACACACACATACACACATGCACATACACATACATACACACACACTCTCACACTCACATACACACATACACACACATATACAAACACTCATACACATACATACACATACATACACACACACATACACACACATACACAAATACACATACACACATACACACACATACACACACACACATACACACTCTCACACTCACACACACATATGTGAAACGCATTAACTCTATGGCCTTGTTTCGTTCTTAAAACAGGATAGGTTGCAGTCACAAATATCTAAAATATTAACCATGTTGCCATTTATTTTTCAGAGAACATTTCTAGATCTTAGTAAGATTTTCAGTGCACCAGCACCATTAGCTCTATGGCCTTGTTTCGTTCTTAAAACAGGATAGGTTGCAGTCACAAATACCTAAAATATTAACCATGTTGCCATTTATTTTTCAGAGAACATTGATAGATCTTAGTCACATTTTCAGTGCACTAGCACCATTAGCTCTACGGCCTATTGTCGTTCATACAACAAAAACTGATTACAGTCTTTGATTATTGTATATAATAAAATAATGATAGATCAAAGTTCCATTATAGCTAAATATATTTACGCTGGCAATTATCACTGATACAAAGCGCTCATTGAGGTACATGTAGCAAAAAAATCAGACCTCTATTAGTAATCATAACAGTATGATGATAGCTTATAAATACAATGTGCTCTTTCAATCTTCAAATAATGTCTGTTTTAACGAAATTGAGAATTTCTTCTTCAACACAAACGGAAAGCAAGGCACCAGACCAAATTAGTTTCTGTTTCTTGGTTGTGTCAGCTGACCAATTGTGACGTAGGATATGGATAATAATTGCAAGTATAAGATCACATACGGGCATTTAGTTACTTCTTTGTTACATTCTTGCTTTTTATTTCTTTTAAATGCTTTCTAATATTTGGCTTTAATTTAGTCCTAGATGTCTGGTTGAAGCCCATAAGAACCTTTGCTTTAATCGTGTCCTAATTATTTGGTTCACTCCCATAAAATAATTGGTTTAGACAACATAACGGTATGACTCAAGAACATCAAAAAGTTTAGTTCAATTCTATCAGAAAAAAATTGGCTTAGACACAACATAAGTTCTGAGTCAAGAACATCAAAAAGTTTAGTTCAGTTCTATGAGAAAAAATTGGCTTAGACACTAGATAAATACAGAGTCAAGAACATCAAAATTTTAGTTCAATTCTATGAGAAAAAATTGGCTTAGACTACATAAATTCTGAGTCAATAACATCAAAAAGTTTAGTTCAATTCTATGAGAAAAAAATTGGCTTAGACACTACATAAATTCTGAGTCAAGAACATCAAAAAGTTTAGTTCAATTCTATGAGAAAAAAATTGGCTTAGACACTACATAAATTCTGAGTCAAGAACATCAAAAAGTTTAGTTTAATCACGTCGTTCATGCTTAGTGAAATTGCACCACCAACATTGGCCCAATCACATCGCGTGATTTAAGTTTAGTCAGACCAGTCATGGTTCATATAACAAAGTAAAATGTAATTGAAATGCAAGTCCTCAGTGTTAAAGTGCTTTAAGAGATCTTTATATAATATAGTTCTTTCAAGGATAAATATTTTGTTTTGCTTTGAGCAGGCACAGACAGCGGGTCAATTGTTGCAACTCATGAGGAAGATCAGTTTTCCGGAAGTGAAGATTCCAGACACCACGATTTTGATGACGAAGCTGTGGATGAGTAAGTTTTTGTCTCTCTATAGTGACTGATTATTTCCCACTTCGTAAATGCGCGTGCACACACACGCGCACGCACATCACCTCAGAGCAATCACTACTGCTACGCCATCAAATTATTACCGTTGCAGAAATCGTCAGTCAAAGTGAGGCGCATGAATAAAATTACACTAATTGATGGAGTACCAGTGTTTATTAGAACTTTTAAAAACTTGTAATAATAATTAAAATTTATTAAATATTAAATAAGAAAACAGTTTAATTATTTAAGATTAATCTTAAAGGGTTATCCTCATAGATTCTTAAACAGACCGCCTGAGACGCATGGACGGGTAAATGAGACTATAGATGGTGGTATCGTGTGTCACACTCACCCCACTCGCACCCCGCAGCTTAGGCACGGGCAGTCACTATTCCATGTGTCAGGTCGCACACACCAGACACATCAATAGCAGTTATACGCATCGCCTCATCGCATTCGCTAAGTCACACCCAGACAGGTGGAGACAATTTCTGGAACGAATGAAAGAATCTGAGAAACGATCCCTGCCTTGTAATAAAATGGCGGGTTTGAGACCCAAGTTGGTGATATTAAAGCAAGGCTAAACAGTGTTTTCAGACGTACACAATAGAAAGATAAAGTCTGTATGATAGATACTACTAAAATAAATGCTAAATTTGACAGTTGGTACTCTTACAAGAGCAAACGTTTGCAGAGAACTATAATGACGTCACAGAACATAGCAGACTTGCAGGATCTCTTTTTCACACATAGCAAGGTGACTGATATAGTAGATATCTAACACAAGCAACATAACACTATTTAAGTAGATTTTATTATGTTTGTGGTTTGTGTAAAGAAAAAACAAACATGTTAATTTAATTTGGCACGTTGAGATAAAGCGTGATATATATGCTTAACCAAAATTACTTACATCATAACCGTGTCTGCTACCATTGTCAACAGCCCAAACCAGGTCTGGGATGTGTTCGAGGAAACGGCTTGGGAGAACCTGGCGCACGCTGACAGGAAATTCTGGGCACGGGTCAACTTCGTCAGTCGCATCGCTCTGTGCATTTTCCTGTTTTTATTTGTCACGGGCTGCTCGTGCCTGACCTCAATATGCTTCTTCATCATCGTCCAGAACATCAACTTTAACATATCTGGTCGACTTCCAAGCGAAGCAGCGAGTGCCAAAGTGCAATGGAGATCCGGAACAGATCCGTTTGTCCACGTGGAGTGGGTGTGGTCAGCCATCATCATGATAACGGCACCTTACGTGTTCACCTTGTTCAGCTGCGTGGCCAAGATGTGCGTCAAGAAAACGCGACCCCTTCTGATCAAGCCCCTATTGATGGTGAGTCAGTTAATCTTAGAAAATGACCTTGGATGACAATTATCACAAAGACGATGAGGAAGAAAATGGGTTGCAAAGAGAAAAATAGAAGACAAGGGTACGAATACAAAGAAGAAAGAAAGAGATAGAGAGAACGATGTAGAAGAAGGAGAGAAGAGAGGGTGATGAGGGAGGGATATGAAAGAGGAGAATGAGAGACGAAAAGAGAGAAAGAGAGAGTAAAGGAGAGAGAGGGATTCGAAAAAAAGAAAAAAAAGCGAAAGATAAATAGAACAAGAATGGAAGGAAAAATACATATACATGGGGTGGGGAAGTGGGAGGAAAAGAGTGAAATATAAATAGATGGAGAAAGAGAGTGTGAATGGAGACATAAGGACAGAGAAAGAGAGACATATAGAGAAAAAAGATAAAACGAACGCATGAAATATAAATATATACGAACAAGGATTATTCTACTGCTACTGATAATACCACGTTTACTACTCTACTGCTACTGATAATACCACGTTTACTACTCTACTGCTACTGATAATACCACGTTTACTACTCTATTGCAAGTAAGAATTATCTTTAGTTTTGGAGAATGAACTATTGCAAACATCAGTTACATGCATAACATTAAAGTTGTTCTAGGTCCTGAACCACCAGCTTGATATTGAGTGAAGATGTTTGTAACAGTATCTGCTGACGTAAAATACAACGTCAAAACTTTATTATCAGAACGACTGTACGCATAATACTTTTGTTAAGGAAAAGCCTAAGTCAATAAAATTAATGCCACCAATAATTAAGCCTTACCTTTTTGTCCAAGGCGCTGTTTGTGGAGACGGTGCATTCCGTGGGATTGGGAATGTTCGTTTACGTGGTGGCGACAAATTACGACCCGTTGGTAGTGCTGCTCCTCAGCCAGGGTGGGACTGTCATCCCTTCCATGTTGCGAGTATACAGAGTCAAGCGTGACCCAGATAGTAATATAGAGGTGAGTTCTGTTCAACACTTGATTTCACCTTTCTCTTTCTTTCTTGTAATATAGATAGAAAAGGTTTGTCATAAAAAAATATTATAACAGCTAGCATTTAATTGATACATTCATTTCATTGAAACATGTGTCGTATACCGGCTTGTGTATACATTTTATTCTTTACAGTCGTATTACCAATTGATGAAAAGTTAAGACGCTACTGATGACCTGTATTATGACATTACAATTGAGGTGAGAGTTGACCTCACAGCAGGGGATATCCTGATATTCAAAATCTATTAGTGATATGATGCTAGTCAATAATGGACGATTTTAAAGTCTTAGGGCACTGACTTGAAAATGTTCATTAGAGTATTGTTATTGTGTCCTTGATATTTGCTGTCAGTTTCGAAGAGAATTATGTTCTTCCTGATTTGATGAAAGTAAGATCTTTAAAAACCTGACAATTACTGGCCGGCACATTCTTTTAGACCTCCTTAGAAATGTTAATTAATATACATAAACCCAGGACTATGATGTTGTAAATGTAAATGTTTTGCATATGTTATAAGAAGTCGGTGAAACAATTTCATTTTTAAAAAGCAATATTTATACTGAAAATTACGTGAAGACCAGCTTTGACTGATTGAAGATTTTGTTTTGAGTGCGTGAGTAAACCTTGCACATTATATCGAACAAAAAGAAGAATGCCATTCTCTATGACGGAATTTTAACTTGATTGTTATTGCTTTTCTTGTGTCCACAGTCACTCCGAATGAATATGCTCAACCTGCTGGTGTTCCTTGCCAATCTGGGCCACCTAGCTGTTGTTACAGTCCTGATTGTATACGGACTCTTTTCAGACGACCAAGAAAAGATATCGCTAGTAGTCATCACACCTGTTGCCTTAACTATGGTGTCCATAGAGTGCTGGGAAAATTTCGTCAGCGTAAAAGATGAATGGAAGAGAGGACGACGCCAGGAAATACGCAAAATGAAAAAGTTATCGAAGATAAGGCTGCTGGGAAAGAAAGTACCATTCACAGAAAGCGACAAGTTCGAGACCGGAAGTTTTCTGTTTCGCGCCAAATACGCAATACGAGACCGCAAGACCAAGGTCGACGCCGTGTGTGCCGTGTGGAAAATTTTCCTCAATTTCATCATTCCTTTGGTGCTCTTTGGATCGAAAAATAAAGATAATAATTGTGCCTCCATACTCTTCTTTACGGCGTCGGGATCAAGCCGAGACTGTTCCTTACTTTTCGACATGAACTTGATCTCGACCACGGGGTGGTGTTATGAAACCTTGCCTTACCTGGTGGCACTGGTCGGGCTTGTTGCGAGCGGCGCAGGGTTCAAGGCCGGCAAAGTCGCGTGCAAGATCAACGCTCAACGCTTGTGCTTCGCCTTGCCCTTGCTCCTGTCTGTGCCTCTGACGTTCGTCTGCGTGTTTTGCTCCTACCGTTACCCAATGATACTGTTTGACTGCCGTCTCCTGTGGCCAAAGTTTCTTGAAGGAAGTCTGTTGGAAATTTTATCACTGTACACTAGCACATTTTATCTTCCCATAATCTTCCTGGGAATATTAGTTGTGGGAATGACAACCATTCATGTGTGGAACCCCTCTGCAGAACGAGTTGCTTCTACGGAAAAGTATGGTTGTAGATAATGCAACAATTGTTTCATTTACACTGACATTCATATATATGCTTGGCATCAGAACACAACTATACATCTAGAATAAAATTTACATTCAGAAAACAAAACACAACTCTATAAACCAGAAAACAACTATACATCTAGAATAAAATTTATATTCAGAAAACAAAACACAACTCTATAAAACAGAAAACAACTATACATCTAGAATAAAATTTACATTCAGAAAACAAAACACAACTCTATAAACCAGAAAACAACTATACCTCTAGAATAAAATTACATTCAGAAAACAAAACACAACTCTATAAACCAGAAAACAACTCTCAGATGGAATATAAGTTTGCAGTCAGAACACAATATACGTATAAATATAAACCTGAAGGAAAGACACAACCGCACATCTAAAATATAAACTTGCAATGAGAACACAGCCTGCAGCTAAAACATAACCCAGAAATAAACATATTCAGCCAGTGGCATTGCAACCTAACAGCTACATCACAATCATGCATCTAGAACACCACTTGGTGTATAGAATACAGAACTCGGCTAGCATACAGTATATAGCTACAACATACTCTATTAGAACAAAGACACATTTGGAAAGTAGAATACATCTTTTCAAATATAAGACAACTCTAAGCCTAGAACATAACTCAGTGAGCGTTACAATCAAGAGTTTTATATTAGTGAGTGCATTTAACAGCCCATGTAGTTCATGAGATACCAGTTTGGGCATTAGCTACATTAAGGAGGCACCACCAATGGTAAACTTTGGTCTGAGCAAATGAAATGGATGAGAATTGCAAGCAAAGAAATGGGGCAATACATAATTGTTTCCAAATAACTCACAATACTTATGCAACATAGACAACAATCAACTTAATCTACATCTGTAACAAATAGTGCATCTTATTCTACCCTACATGTCTTTAGTATGAATCTAGCTTTTAGATAGTGAACCCTGTACCCTACAAATGCTCTACATTGAACGTAGTAAGTGCATTCACTACCTTCAGAAATGACCAAATCCATCATTCTCATTCACGAAAATGAATAAACGCATAAACAATAGACTAACCGTTTCTTGGTTGTTTCTTGTAGTGTCGAACCAGACCAACTTAATGGGTTTCACAACTGGCAAGGTCCAGATAGTCCCGCACAAATTCACGCAGAAAGTAACTTACGAAATCCATCGATTCATGGGCACGCACACTTAGGCAAACTCACACATAATTATGCAAAACAAATTTTAGTTTAACGATGGCTAGTTAGAAATAAAGTTAAACAGATTTGCTTTAATAATGCAACCTTCAATATTTATATATATTTATGTACTTTCATTTCTATCTATCTATCTATCTATCTATCTATCTATCTATCTATCTATCTATCTATCTATCTATCTATCTATCTATCTATCTATCTATCTATCTATCTATCTATCTATCTATCTATCTATCTATCTATCTATCTATCTATCTATCTATCTATCTATCTATCTATCGTCCGTTCGTCCATCTATCTATCTATCTATCTATCTATCTATCTATCTCCAGGCTGTTCGTACGTCAGCTATACTGTGGTATCTTCTTCGCCCAATCACTACTCCTCAACCGTGCCGTGGATGACAGTGACGTGCATGGACTGACGGTAAGAGTGACGTAGCTGTCTCTGTAAATGACTTCATGTGCAATCAGATATTGACTAATGTGCTCAAGGTTAGTTCGGGCATTAGCAGTCTCTTCGTATGACTTACTGTTTAATTAGAAATTTTAGAGTTAGACTAGATATTAGTTGTCTCTACTGTTAACTTTTGTTCAATCAGATATTGTCTGATGTAATTACTATAAGACTGAATATTTACTCCCTAAAGTACTGTTTTTGAAAGATCACAAATTATCTAATTATCTGATGTGATTACTGTAAGACTGGATATTTACTCAATAAAGTACAGTTTTTGAAAGATCACAAATTATCTGATGTGACTACTGTAAGACTGGATATTTACTCCCTAAAGTACAGTTTTTGAAAGATCACAAATTATCTGATGTGATTACTGTAAGACTGGACATTTACTCCCTAAAGTACAGTTTTTGAAAGATCACAAATTATCTGATGTGATTACTGTAAGACTGAATATTTACTCCCTAAAGTACAGTTTTTGAAAGATCACAAATTATCTGATGTGATTACTGTAAGACTGAATATTTACTCCCTAAAGTACAGTTTTTGAAAGATCACAAGTTATCTGATGTGATTACTGTAAGACTGAATATTTACTCCCTAAAGTACAGTTTTTGAAAGATCACAAATTATCTGATGTGATTACTGTAAGACTGAATATTTACTCCCTAAAGTACAGTTTTTGAAAGATCACAAATTATCTGATGTGATTACTGTAAGACTGGACATTTACTCCCTAAAGTACAGTTTTTGAAAGATCACAAATTATCTGATGTGATTACTGTAAGACTGGACATTTACTCCCTAAAGTACAGTTTTTGAAAGATCACAAATTATCTGATGTGATTACTGTAAGACTAGACATTTACTCCCTAAAGTACAGTTTTTGAAAGATCACAAATTATCTGATGTGATTACTGTAAGACTGGACATTTACTCCCTAAAGTACAGTTTTTGAAAGATCACAAATTATCTGATGTGATTACTGTAAGACTGGACATTTACTCCCTAAAGTACAGTTTTTGAAAGATCACAAATTATCTGATGTGATTACTGTAAGACTGGACATAAGCTGTATAACATATTAGACGAATAATTATTGCAGGATCAGTCAGTGAATTTCCGTAACCCATAAGTCAGTGAATTTCCGTAACCCATGTCAGTGAATTTCCGTAACCCATAAAGAAGTCGTATAAGAGATGTGTCTTATTTTGATTTCCAATGACATTTAAATTTTAATTGTATCATATGTTGCTTACCAAAAATTACTTTAATTTGCTACGGTTTATTTTTCAAATTGTGGTGATGTTTCTAATTTATGATATATCATTATTTAATTCATAATCGTGCTTAGCGATTTTGTGTGCTAATATTGTTTACTTTACAAGTATCACTGTGGGTAATAACGTTAAACTGAATTTTGTGATGAAGTAATTGTTTATAATAAGCAAAATCTTTTCTTAGCTTTCATCTTCAAAACAGTATCACAGGTTTTTCTACCTTGGTCACCCTTGACCTTTGCATTTTAAGTAAACATTATATATTTATTAATATCACAGCAGATGACGTCATAGTCAATGACCCAAGAATAGATCATGCGTGTACCGTTCTTTCAATTTTCAATTTCTCCTGCAAGTACCTTGTCTTTTGGCATAAATCACTATCTCTTATGTACTTCAGTCTATTTAATAATACATTTCTTATTTCATTTAGCGTATGCTAAAACAAATTCTAAGCAGTTGAAACACCAAATCTTAGTTTAAAGATTTCTCAAGTAATTGGCAGTCTTTAAGCAATTTGAAATAATCAACAAGGAGACCATTAAATCAGGTCTTAACATTGTCTATCTATCTATCTATCTATCTATCTATCTATCTATCTATCTATCTATCTATCTATCTATCTATCTATCTATCTATCTATCTATCTATCTATCTATCTATCTGTTAAATAGAGTAGTTCTTGATATTACCCCATGCTACTGTATCTAATCTAGTGCACACATGCAAATAGCTTTATTTAATGACTTATGTGAGGAAAAGTGTTATATATTTATATGACTTGATATCTTTGTTTCTATAATATTTGCCATATTTTAAAAATTGTAAATCATAAGTTCCTCATACAATGTTCTTTGTTTTGTGTCAGTCCTTTTTTGGCCAGTTTATCTACTTTTTCATTTAGAGTGAAATTCAACGAGTTGGGTTAATTGTGAAATTCCAGATTTTTGTCTCAGGTGATAGTGCTATTTATTACTGAAGCAGTTGGTATTGTAGTCTTCACCTTCAATTTGAATTTTGTGTACACTATAGTTGACCACAGCCTCCTCCAAGTCTGACGAGAACTGGACAGGTCGCATTGAAAAGATAACAGCAGAAGAATTTGACGAGAAGGTTGAAGAAGAGATGAAAAACGCTGCATTTCCTCGCATCTACGCATGCGCAACAATGTGGCATGAGAGTGCTCAGGAAATGACGCAGCTGTTAAAGTCGTTGTTTCGGTAATACTTTAAATTTGTTATTCCCATCAGACACAATTAACAATACGGTAATGAATGCTTTTAGAGGTTTTAGAGAAGACCTGGGTATGAAATACCTGCAATCTTCTGTTTTCTGAATTCAGAAATGTTTGTAAATGTATCTGTTCCCATTCTTGGTGATTAACTGCAGGTCATTAGTGTGTGTGTGTGTGTGTGTGTGTGTGTGTGTGTGTGTGTGTGTGTGTGTGTGTGTGTGTGTGTGTAAATCTGTTTCCGTAAATCTGTTTCAATTCTTGGTGATTTAATGCCTGAATTTATTTTACATAGATTTGTTTTCTTTCTTGGTGATTAATACAAGAAGTTGGTGTATACGGGTCTGCTTCTTTTCTCTCTGAAGCACTGCATTTGTTTTAGAGTAGGTGAATCCTTTTATCGGTTCCCGTGAAGTTAATCATGATCATTATTTTGGTGTAAATGGACCAGTTATCGCATTTTGTTGAATCAATACATGTATTTTAGTAAATATAGACCTATTCCATTTCTTGATGAATTAATGCATTTATTTGGGTGTATGGATCTGATCCTGTACTTAAGACTAAATGAACGTATTCAAATTTCTTATGCAAATGTAAGTCAGTCTTGGTTTAAATACAAACATGACATGACATAAAATGTTGTTCACTCTTTGTGTATTATGAACACGCATATTACACAAACACACACAAATATACACATCCATCCATTCCATTCCAATACAATCTATCTATCTATCATTCTATCTATCTATCTATCTATCTATCTATCTATCTATCTATCTATCTATCTATCTATCTATCTATCTATCTATCTATCTATCTATCTATCTATCTATCTATCTATCTATCTATCTATCTATCTATCTATCTAAAGCTAAATATTGTGTTTTATATATATATAATTGGTCTATCTATCTAATGCTAAATGTTGTTATATATAATTGGTCTATCTATCTAATGCTAAATGTTGTTATATAATTAGTCTATCTATCTAATGCTAAATGTTGTTATGTAATTAGTCTATCTATCTAATGCTAAATGTTGTTATATATAATTGGTCTATCTATCTAATGCTAAATGTAGTTATATATAAATAATTGGTCTTAGAAAACAATGACAGTTTGTTGTTTGTGTCTAGGATGGATAAACACCAGTTCACATTAGCATGCATGTGGCGAAGGTTTAATATCGTGGATAAGGACTTTTTTAACTATGAAGGTACTCTTCTGTACTTTTGAATCTATAGTGAGTGTGGTTTCTTGCTTTCTTTATTCCTCTCTTTCCTCTGCAATTTGTATAATTTATCTGAAAATATACGTGCTAATGACGTGATGTGGTATGATGTGAAGTGGTATCATGTGAAGTGTTATGACGTAAAGTGGTATCATGCGATGTGGAATGATGTGAAGTGGTATGATGTGAAGTGTTATGACGTGATGTGGTATAATGTGATGTGGTATGATATAAATTGGTATGATGTGAAGTGTTGTGACGTGATGTGGTATGATGTGAAGTGTTATGACGTGATGTGGTATAATGTGATGTGGTATGATATAAATTGGTATGATGTGAAGTAATATGATGTGAAGTGTTGTGACGTGATGTGGTATGATATAAAGTGGTATGACGTGATGTGGTATGATGTGATGTGGTATGACATAAAGTGGTTTGATGTGAAGTAGTATGACGCAAAGTGGTATGACGTGATGTGGTATGACGTGATGTGGTATGACGTGAAGTGGTATGACGTGATGTGGTATGATATAAAGTGGTATGACGTGATGTGGTATGACATAAAATGGAATGATGTGATGTGGTATGACATAAAGTGGTATGATGTGAAGTAGTAATACATGAAGTGGTATGATGTGAAGTGTTATGAAATGCAAAATGATGTATGTGATGTTTTGTGGTATAAGTAATACAGCTCTACAGTACAAAAAAATATGTGTGATTGATTATTTTGCTTCTTATGACAGGAAGTTGTGATGCCAAAGCCACTTATGTTATCTGTTATGATTGTTATTGTTAATTAATTATCCTTAACTAATCACAATTGATGAGAATCTTAATTTGTGTTATTAATAATTCTCCAGAAGACGCCACCCGTCTCTCTCACTTGGTGAATATGTGAGTGTTCTAAACGTTTTCTCTCCTCCAAAACATTAAGACAAATATTTACTCTCACACATTATTTCCTTAGGTGGAAAACGTCTTACTATAGGAGAAGAGAAATCCGTCTTTTAACTTGTATTTAGCGAGCCCCCATTTACCCACTTTCTTTTCCAACATAAGGTTATAAATATGTGTAAGAAAGTCAAGAAATCAAATTAAAGCAGCCTAAATTTCAGGCATATTTCATCTCTAAACTCCTTTCTCTCTTACAAACTTTCTCAATTTACAAAATCCTGCAACATTTTTGTTAGCCCGACACACACACAGAATAAGAAATATAGCATCAATCAAAATTCACAACTATAATGCAAAACGTAGTCAAATTAATGAGCATAGAAATAATGGTTCAATTACATAAGCATTCTCTGATTCAAATCATAGATCAATAGCAAACATGTATGAAATATTCTAATATTCTTTATCAGTCAGTCAACTTACCATAAGATAACAATCGCCTTTATGACCAGAGTCGAATTATGTTCAAACTCAAAGTGATAGAATAGAGTACTTTTTCAACAGAGAAATTTCCGGTCCATCCCCATTCGATGAATTAGTTATGAAAAAGTGTGAGACTCTTAGTCAGAAAACTACTCATCCAGTTGGAACTGGTTTGAAATGCATCAGCAGTTTTCTAGCATAATTATACTCAACCCAAGATGTTTACTCCAACTCTGACACTTACAAAAAAAATGCCATCATAAGGTGTGCCCAAGGCCAGGTCACTTTGACAATTTAACAATTTATATAACAGTGAAGTTTAGAAATAGGTATAGGCAAATTTACTCCGCCACAAGTGTGTAATTCGAAATAAGAACTAGGGCATTGCCTAATGTCATGTAATACAAGATCTATTAGTATTTATTATGAGATGTGATATGTGATATGATGGCACACACCACATATCACATGTTGAATCTATCACCTCACTGCCATATGTAATCTTGTTAAACAATTGCTTTTTCACATTCAGGTACACATGTAATCCTGAAAGTTACTCCCCCCCCCCTACACACTTCAAAGTCCTTTATATGCACTCCTTGCAGTAGATATTAAATATGAAGTGTATTGTTGTTATTGTGTCTGCACTTATTTTCTCATGTGTCCGTACTTCACTGTGTATTAATATTTCAACACACGTCCACATTTAATCTCTTTTGTCCGTACTTCACTGTGTATTAATATTTCAACACACGTCCACATTTCATCTCTTTTGTCCGTACTTCACTGTGTATTAATATTTCAACATACGTCCACATTTCATCTCTTTTGTACATACTTCACTGTTTCTTATTTCACAGTCTGTTCATTTTCCGCCACGTTTCCGCATTTCAGCAATGGGTCCATATATTAGTCTGTATATTGCGTCATTTTCATGACATGTCTGCATTTTATCATGTCAATATTTCTTGCTCTTTAGGTCAATGTACGTCCATATTTCAACGTCTGCCTACATTTCATCATATTTCAGATAAGTGTCATTTGTTGCCATAAATTGGGGATTTGACATTTATCATTTTGTGATATATATATATTAAATAGTTAAAGCAAGAACTTTTGACCCCTCAAAATAACCACTTTCATCCAATTTCATCCACAGCTCACATCTTCTTTGATGACGCGTTCACGCGCAAGGAGGCCCCAACTGACATTGGTGTGAAAACAGGTCAAGGTGAACAGCAATACATTTATGCAGTCAACTCTTACGTCGAACAGCTAGTTGCATGTGTAGAGGAAGCTTCCAAGTAAGTTGAAGAAAAAAGTCAGTAGTGAAGTATAGAGCAGGTTTTTATAATTCAATGTTGATGTAGGCCTATAGAGTAAAATGTAATAGGATCGTATAGAGTAAATCTATAATTAATTAGTAATATAAAGAGAAAAACTGTACAATTCAGTAGTGGCGTATAATCTACAATTAATTAGTGACGTACAGAGTAAATCTGTACAATTCAATAATGACGTATAGAGCAAATCTGTACAATTCAATAGTGACATATAGAGCAAATCTGTACAATTCAATAGTGAGTATAGAGTAAATCTGTACAATTCAATAGTGACGTATAGAGTAAATCTGTACAATTCAATAGTGACGTATAGAGTAAATCTGTACAATTCAATAGTGACGTATAGAGCAAATCTGTACAATTCAGTAGTGACATATAGAGTATATTTACAATTCAGTTGTTGACGTATAAAGTAAATCTTTACAAAAATTCAGTTGTTAAGTTTAGAGTAAGTCTAAAATTCAGTAGTGATATATATATATTTTTCATTAGTGGCGTATGAATCTTTAAAATTATACCGTGACGTAAGGAGTAAATCTTCACAATTCAGTAGTGAGTTACACAGCAGTCTTTTGAAATTCTGCAGTGACTATAAGTTATCTGTTACCAGAATAAGATGTGATAATCAGTAATGCCTGTGAAGTAGCTATGAAATAAACAGCATTAATATTATACGAATGATGTCATTAAAATTCAGAGTGATATATTTTTAGAAATCTTTTTTGTATTAATTAGCAAATGTAAGAAGTTATGAATGGCTTTAAAGACATTCCATAGATTTCAAGGTGAACTATAACATATATTATTAAAAATACTTTATTGACATATAACATTTTATTTATATTGATTAATTATTTATTCACCAACATTTAGATTGGGGTGCTAAGAGATAAATCATTAGAGATAAATAATGATGTATTTGTGACATAACAAACAAATCTTTAGAATTAGAATGTATTCCTGATATATAAAAATTAGATTAATTATTGATAATTCTTAATGAGTACAATATCGAGACTTTGAGTGATTGGTATATAAACGAACGAGACTATATGTATTGATGAGTATATTATAAAACTATTACTTTAGGACTTGAAAATATTACAGAAAACTGTCTTAGGTTTTGAGAATAGTGCAGGAAATTACTTTAGGACGAGAATATTACAGGAAATTACTTTGGAGCTTCCTTAGTAAACAACAGTACTTTGGGGCTTACTCATACTGTTACGATGACAAATCTGGACAAGTTTTGAATACCTGTTCTTACTGTTACGATGACAAATCTGGACAAGCTTTGAATACATGTTCTTACTGTTACGATGACAAATCTGGACAAGCTTTGAATACCTGTTCTTACTGTTACGATGACAAATCTGGACAAGCTTTGAATACCTGTTCTTACTGTTACGATGACAAATCTGGACAAGCTCTGAATACTTGTAACAGTGGTTAAATAGTGCTTTTGTGTGTTATTTAATCCAATTCCACGCTAATTAAACAAATACTTGGTAAAGTTTAAAGTACAGTTAAAGTTTCTGATGACTACTTTTGCTTCACTTACATGACAAAGCTTGAAACGTTTTTGAAAAAATAGTTCCGTCTACCCACCAAATGTCGCCATTGCTCCTCCGACCAAGATGATGACCCCGTATGGCGGCCGCCTGACGTACACTTTGCCAGGAGGCAATTTGATGGTGGTTCACTTAAAAAATAAATACCTCATCCGACACAAGAAGAGATGGAGCCAGGTACAAATTTCATTTTTTATTTTGAAACACGATTAGATATTCTGAGAGAAAGTGTGTATTAAACCTAGATGTTTCCTACAGATTAATATGTTCGGTTTCATAGAGGACATGTGTTTGCAGTTACTTTTCTTAAAGTTATTTAGTCAATATAAAATTATTTTGACTCTTTCTATCAACATGTATGATAGCTTGTCTAGTCATTAAACAAACCCGCTCATAAATCAAAGTAGAAAATAAGAAATAAAAAAGCCCCCAAACATAAAAACAATTATGGGTAAATTATTTTTTAAAAAATAATGATGAAGATCTTTTGAATTGTGAATTTTTCTTTACCTTTTCTCTACCTGTGTGTGTGTTTGTATGTGTGTGTGTGTGTGTGTGTGTGTGTGTGTGTGTGTGTGTGTGTGTGTGTGTGTATGTGTGTGTGTGTGAGAGAGAGAGAGAGAGAGAGAGAGAGAGAAATAAAAGAGAGAGATTTGTTGTTTCTTTCGGATTATTGATATATATATAAAATAACCAAGCAAGATCATTAAACAAAATTATGCCTGATGTGGGAAATTAGCAAAGTGTTTGCCATTAAGCAAACAAGAACAATAACAACACAAAAATATTTCAAAATTGATATTTTTGTTTCACACTTATTTTAGTAAACTAGTGAATACCAATGGTGACGAAAGTAAACATTTAGTAACGATGAGATTAGATTATCATTAAAAAAAATTTTAGAATATTATAATTTATACTCCCACTCACCCCGTTTTCTATATTAATAAATTAATATAACTTTTATACACCATTTATCACAAGAATAAAGTAATGAATGCGATGTGGCAATATGTTGTTGTGTTCCCAAAATGTAAAATAGATCTACACGGTAGATTTAAGAACTCGCAATAACAAAAATTAATATGGCCGTGAAATTCTGACTAATAGAATTGTCAGTGCTTAGATTACAAATATGGCCGATAAATTCTGACTAATAGAATTGTAGATTACAAATATGTTGATTATAACCAAAGGGATAGGTAGCTCTGTAAAACCATGTTTATTTATGCGTACGAGTTTTTAATTTTGTCTTTACGTATTTTTCGTTTTTTCTCTTTTTTAGATAATGTACATGTACTACCTGTTGTCGTACAAACTGCTACTGGGTGAGGACAAAAGTTCACATAAAAAGAAACTGGCTGACAACACCTTCCTCTTGGCATTGGATGGTGACGTGGACTTCTACCCTGACGCTGTACAGCTGTTGGTCGATCGCATGAAGCGAGACCTTCACGTAGGAGCCGCCTGCGGCCGCATCCACCCGATTGGTTCTGGTAAGTACATTGAACACTCATCCACCCGATTGGTTCTGGTAAGTACATTGAACACTCATCCACCCGATAGGTTTTGGTAAATATATTGAGCACTTATCCACCCGATAGGTTCTGGTAAGTACATTGAACACTCATCCACCCGATTGGTTCTGGTAAGTACATTGAACACTCATCCACCCGATTGGTTCTGGTAAGTACATTGAACACTCATCCACCCGATTGGCTCTGGTAAGTACATTGAACACTCATCCACCCGATTGGTTCTGGTAAGTACATTGAACACTCATCCACCCGATTGGTTCTGGTAAGTACATTGAACACTCATCCACCCGATTGGTTCTGGTAAGTACATTGAACACTCATCCACCCGATTGGTTCTGGTAAGTACATTGAACACTCATCCACCCGATAGGTTTTGGTAAATATATTGAGCACTTATCCACCCGATAGGTTCTGGTAAGTACATTGAACACTCATCCACCCGATTGGTTCTGGTAAGTACATTGAACACTCATCCACCCGATTGGTTCTGGTAAGTACATTGAACACTCATCCACCCGATTGGTTCTGGTAAGTACATTGAACACTCATCCACCCGATTGGCTCTGGTAAGTACATTGAACACTCATCCACCCGATTTACATTCTGGTAAGTACATTGAACACTCATCCACCCGATTGGTTCTGGTAAGTACATTGAACACTCATCCACCCGATTGGTTCTGGTAAGTACATTGAACACTCATCCACCCGATAGGTTCTGGTAAGTACATTGAACACTTATCCACCCGATATGTTCTGGTAAGTATGTTGAGCACTTATCCACCCGATAGGTTCTGGTAAGTATAGTGAGCACTGGAATTAGCTTTATTCTGCTGTGATTTTTCATTTTGAGTGACGGCACAGACTTGGTGAAATGTCAGATAGGCAACCTCGTTTTCGTTCTCTTCTACTGTATTTAATATTCCTTTTGGGGGGTTTCTTTATTTGATGTTTTCCTTTGTGTTGTTTCTTTATTGTATGTTTTCTTTTGTGGTTTATTTTTTATTTGATGTTTTCGTTTTCTTCTTCTTCTTCTTCTTCTTCTTCTTCTTCTTCGAGAGAGAGAGAGAGAGAGAGAGAGAGAGAGAGAGTGTGTGTGTGTGTGTGTGTGTGTGTGTGTGTGTGAGTGTGTGTGTGTGTGTGTGTGTGTGTGTATGTGTGTGTGTGTTCTTGTTTGGTGGACGGCTGAGTGAGAGGAGAATGAGATGCTGATCAGATGTAATCAATGAGCGTTGACATTTACATCACTTCACAACAATGTTCTGTTAATGCTGGACAATCATTCAGTTTATCCTAACATAGACATTAGCAGTCAATAATATAAGTGTATAATCAAGTTCATGGATACCATCACGGAAATGAGAGGAGAGTTTCAGAGAAATAATTAAAGTCAATACACATAACTTGTACAAAGATGGCGGCTGTCGCCTGCATGTGTTTCGAAATTCACGCGGGTTTGCAACAAGTCACTGATTTAATATCTAGGCAAGGTCCCTCCTAGAGACATGTTACACAACTGTTCCAGAGTCTTTGATGGACTCTCCAAGCACGCCATAGAGAATCATCCTAAATTTCATTTGCACTATCAAGCACAAGTAATGTTCTTGAAGTTTCCTTGCATTTACTCAACACACCACGAGGAAAATTCAAAATAATCTTCGTAAATTCTAGAGACCAAATTCAAGCCACCATTTCCCCTCTATTGGCACTTGAACGGAATCCACAGGAATCAACTTACAGCAACACGTTTTACTGATAATTTGATGACAACCCTGGATGCACACACTAGCATATTCAAGTATAGCATGGTAGTCACTGTAGCATGAAATGACAACCAAAAAGGCTTGCTCTCCTCTGCAAAAGTCAAATTCAGGCAGCACTAGATTTCTAAGGCATATTTCATCTCCAAACTCCTTTCTCTCTCACAAGTATTCTCATCTTATAACTCCTGCAACAATTTCGTTAGCCCGATACAAGCACAGCACAGGAAATATAGCATCAATCAAAATTTACAAGTATAATGTACAACATAGTCAAATTAATGAACATAACATTATTTTTCAATTACATAATCATTCTCCAATTCAAATCATAGATAAAAAGCAAACATGTATGAAATATTCTAAGTCCATTCTTTATCAATCAGTTAACTTACCATAACCTAACAATCGAATTTATGATTAGACTCGAGTTATGTTTAAATTCAAAGTGATTAGAATAGAGGACTTCTTCAACAAAGAATTTTTTTTTCATCCTCATTGGATGAATTTGATATGAACAAGTGTGAGACTATTAGTCAGAAAAACTACTCAACCAGTTGGTGCTGTTTGGATTGCATCAGCAATTTTCTAGCACATCTCAACTCCATTTGATTACTCCAACTCTGACACAAAAAATACCATCATAATGAATGCCCAAGGTAGGGTCACTTTGACAATTTAACAATTTATATAAAAATTATGTTTAAAAATGGGAATAGGCAAATTTTCTCCACCACATGCGGAAAATGTTAGAAATGTCATAAAGAGTAATATGAAAAGGAATAATAAAAAATAAAAGTAATTATCTTCTAAAATGTTTTCCCTGAAGTTCATGATTTAACAACGAAGAATGCAAAACAAAATGTAAGCATTGAAATAAGTGATAATTCTAAAGAAGAATGCAAAACAAAATGTAAGCATTGAAATAAGTGATAATTCTAAAGAAGAATGCAAAACAAAATGTAAGCATTGAAATAAGTGATAATTCTAAAGAAGAATCGTTGCTGTAGAGAAAGTGTACTTGTGAAACTAACACGCCTTGCTTATTGTGATGTGTACAGTGTGCTTATATTATATACCTATATTTTATACATGATATTTTGTACACTTATCGTGTATATTATATACCTATTTTATACATGATATTTTGTACACTTATCGTGTATATTATATACCTATTTTATACATGATATTTTGTACACTTATCGTGTATATTATATACCTATTTTATACATGATATTTTGTACAATTATCGTGTATATTATATACCTATTTTATACATGGTATTTTTGTACACTTATCGTGTATATTATATACCTATTTTATACATGATATTTTGTACAATTATCGTGTATATTATATACATATTTTATACATGGTATTTTTGTACACTTATCGTGTATATTATATACCTATTTTATACATGATATTTTGTACACTTATCGTGTATATTATATACCTACCTATTTTACACATGATATTTTGTACACTTATTGTGCATGCCTGTCCTGAGTATCTATCTTTTTATAACTGTTTAGTCTATCTTATCTTTTATGCATGTCCTAGATGTTTGATTGTAAGCCTGTTTTGCTTAATTTATTGCAAACATGTCCTGCCTGTTTGATTGTAAGCCTGTTTTGTTTAATTTATTGCAAACATGTCCTGCCTGATTGATTGTATGCCTGTTTTGCTTACTTTATTGCAAACATGTTCTGCATGATTGATTGTATGCCTGTCTTGTTTGCTTTGTTCGATTCCGGTCTTGTATGCTTTATTTCGATGTGAGTCTTATATGTCTAGTTGTGTCTGTAATGTATGTGTGTCTTTAATCCGTGTGTCTTTAATGCCATGTTGTTCATTGCAGGCATAATGGTATGGTACCAAAAGTTTGAATACGCAGTGAGTCACTGGCTGCAGAAAGCCACAGAACACGTGTTTGGGTGTGTGCTATGCAGCCCAGGTTGTTTTTCGCTTTTTCGTGGCTCAGCTCTCATGGAGGACAACGTGCTGAAACGATACACAACCGTGGCTCAGACCGGTCGACAAGCTGTGCAGTGTGACATGGGTAAAGTGCAATCAAACACAGAGTTAATGTTTAGTCTGACAATTGAGACAACAACTAGGCGCAGCACGATTCTGATCCTTAACACCGAGTTAAAGACAACATACACCGCGTGAATTGGTCGATATGCAGAAGATTTTAGTTTTAAAGTCATGTGGTAAAACATTTGTTTGATCACGTGTTTAATGTATTAACATTTATATTTAAACACACACACACACACACACACACACACACACACACACACACACACACACACACACACACACACACACAACCCCCCCCCCAGGGAATAGGATTATTTCACGAATATTTTCTATAAGTTGCATATGAACTGATACTCATAAAAGAGAAGCAGGTGTGCACTTAACATTAGTTTAATTTCACCAAATTATGACGAAAGCTTCTGCAACGCTTGATGTATTGCAGGTGAAGATCGGTGGCTATGCACGCTCCTACTGGAGCAGGGCAAGCGAGTGGAGTATGCTGCTGCAGCAGACGCTTTAACCTTCTGTCCAGATGACTTTGGCGAGTTCTTCAAGCAACGGCGCCGCTGGACTCCATCTACAATGGCTAACATCCTTGACCTTCTGTCTGACTGGAGACACGTCACGAAAGTCAATAGCAGCATTTCGTTACTCTTCATTGGTTATCAGGTATGTGTGTATGTGTGTGTGTGTGTGTGTGTGTGTGTGTGTGTGAGAGAGAGAGAGAGAGAGTGTGTGTGTGTGAGAGAGTATGTGTGTGTGTGTGTGTGCGTGATAGAGAGAGAGAGAGAGAGAGAGAGTGTGTGTGTGTGTGTGTGTGTGTGTGTGTGTGTGTGTGTGTGTGTGTGTGTGTGAAGGTTTCTTGCAAAACGATACATTAACAGCAGGTGATGATATTATATACGAGTTATACACACGTTACTAGTTACAGCAACTGTAAATGAATTTTTAAAACATCACTAAACAGCAATATCTTAGGAGGCTTTAAACATGTGCCCACGTACAACAATTACATATACACATATATAAACTACTACTACTACTACTACTACTACTAAGAATTTTTATTACAATAGTTTTATATGTTTGTAGTGCCTTTCAATGCGTTAAATGTGGTATACTTAAAATCATAGTATTTGTAATGTTGCATTGCAATGACAATAAGACATCAGCTCTCATATGCGCTACTGGTTTTACTTTGTACGCCCATTTTACAGAGCACACACCTGTGATGTGGTTATCTAATTGCAGCTCTTCCTCTTCGTGTCCTCGCTGTTGACCCCGGGTACAATCTTCTTACTCGTGCTGGGTGCCATTAACACTGCCTACCCGAGCTTGCCTTTGTATGGGGCCATGCTTATGAACTTTATACCAATCGTCATCTTCGTTATCATGTGCTTTACCACTAGCGATAAAATACAGGTAGGTCATTGGATTCCGTATTACTAAATTCGTTGAAAAGAATTGATAAAGTAAGGAACAAACTCTGATGACCAAAATCTTTACAAAGCATATTACCATTTTATTCTGACGAATTTTTATATTTTGATCCAGAGTAAAGAATGAATAGCTACATTAATTAATAAATGAAACTGTTCGACCAAGCGTTTGTGACAGTAAATATCTAGTGAGAGTTGCTATTTGTGAAGAGCTAGCCAGATGCAGGATGCTTAGAGAAGCTATTGATATGGATTTTGTTCGAAGCTAATGCGAGATAGTTTCCCTAAAATGTTAGAAAGAGTTGGCGTCTATAAAAGCAGTAAAGTGCTAATGAATCATGCATAGAACAAAAAAGTGCCATTGTGAGGTGATCTGTAAAGTTTTAGTGAGGCAACTCCATTGTGAGGTGATCTGTAAAGTTTTAGTGAGGCAACTCCATTGTGAGGTGATCTGTAAAGTTTTAGTGAGGCAACTCCATTTCTGCAAAGAATGAGTGCGATGTTAGTTTTGTGAGGAATGGCGACAGGTGAGTTCTCTAAAGTGCGAATTGTAAGACGTGGTCCTGGAAGTATCTAGCAGTGGGTTTTAGAGCAAAATGAAAAAAAATGGTTTCTGCAGCACGTTATGAAGACATTGTTATGTATGCTTAACGGTGGCTTCTGTAAAAAGTTCATGACAGGTATCATGGTAAGAAGAATGTATATAAAAAGTTGTTTATGTACAGACATTGAGAGAGCTGAGTTTTCAAAGTGTTCATGAGCAGTTGTCTTTGCACATAGTTGACCAGCAGTGGGTTTTGCATATAGTCGACAAGCAGTTGTCTTTGCACTTAGTCGACCAGCAGTGGGTTTTACATATAGTCGACAAGCAGTTGTCTTTGCACATAGTCGACCAGCAGTGGGTTTTGCATATAGTCGACAAGCAGTTGTCTTTGCACATAGTCGACCAGCAGTGGGTTTTGCATATAGTGGACAAGCAGTGGTTTTTGCACATAGTCGACTAGCAGTGGGTTTTGCACATAGTCGACAAGCAGTGGTTTCTGCTTAGAGCTAGTGAGAGATGGTTCTGTAAAAGAATTGCAGACACACTAAATGAACAAACTATTGCGAACTGATTTTACATCATTGTTTCTTATGCCTCAGATCGGGTATGCGACAATCCTGTCAGTGATGTACTCTCTAGTGATGATGATCGTCCTGGTGGGACTGTTGAGGCAGATCGCCGAGAGTGGAATGTGTTCCATCACTGCCATTTTTTTCATGGGGGTGGCCGGCATTTTCCTTCTGGCGGCCATTCTACATCCACAGGTGACTATAAGTGCTTTCGAGTGTACAGTAATGTATTATGAGCTCTCGTGTGGCAGGAGAGGGGGTTGCATATCTTCATGATGTGTGAAATGTCTTGAATAAAGAGCGCTGTCAAGCGTTCCAATTGCAAGAGTTGTAGTGGCGAGATCGCTTGCTGACACAACATTCAACGTCTATCTATCTATCTATCTATCTATCTATCTATCTATCTATCTATCTATCTATCTATCTATCTATCTATCTATCTATCTATCTATCTATCTATCTATCTATCTATCTATCTATCTATCTATCTGTCTGTCTGTCTGTCTGTTTTTTTCTACCTACTTACCTACTACCTACCTACTTATTTAGTTCACAACATTCTGTATACATACCTATTTATTTGTTGTTTGCTATAATCATATGTCAATACACCAGTTTCAAGATGTTCAGTTCTTTTAGGAGAATTTTCAACTATTGTTTGTTGTCATTGCTGCTTGCAGGAATTTACGAACGTTCTTTTCGGCCTTCTCTACTTCCTGTCAATTCCAGCCACATCAATGCTGATGGTATTTTACGCTGTCGCTAATTTGAACGTAGTCACGTGGGGCACTCGGGAGAGCAGCACGAGTGGTGGCAATAAAGGGAAGACAACTCTTGCTGCACGCCTAGGACTGCACCACTTAACGGATAAGATGGGTGGCAAGAAAAATGAAAATCTCGACCAGGAAAATCTTTCATCGGATTACACTATGTCATTCGGAAACCTGTGCAGGTTTGTCGTCAAAACATTTCAGTG
The DNA here is from genome assembly GCA_028829895.1 of Sinotaia quadrata. Classification (NCBI taxonomy): domain Eukaryota; kingdom Metazoa; phylum Mollusca; class Gastropoda; order Architaenioglossa; family Viviparidae; genus Sinotaia; species Sinotaia quadrata. Next base: position 9,378,053 of record CM054182.1, read on the forward strand.
TCACTAGTAACCATAGCTTTTAAGATATTTATTTATTTAAAATATATGTTTCAGTTGAAGCAAAGCATTTACCCGAGGAAAGCAGCATCAGTCTTTTCGGAGAGAATGCGGCAAAGGACATTGTTGATAGTAGTAAATGAATGCTTCGTTTACTGGGTTCTGTTGTCGTAACTCAGACGAACAAAGTAGTTTCCGTGACAATTGTAGTGCGTTTTTGGATTATTTCCTACTCCAGTAATGCAATAGAAACACACGGCTAACAGGTAGAAACATATCTGTGTTGCAGATGCATTTGTTGCCCTACCAAACAAACGAACGAGGACTTGATGGAGCGCCTAGGGGACGTTGAGAACGCCCTGCATGAGCTGAGGTTGACCATCTCAGATAGTCACGACGAAACGCCCCTCCGCAATGAAGACTTGGCGGACGTTGAAGACAGGTACACGGAGCACTCAAACCTAATGGAAAATATCCCTTTCGAAATAGGAGACAGAGATACAAGTAAGTCTTATTCATTTTATTTCATGAATTACACTATGTAACACAATTTTTGTTCCTGGCTTCTAAGTGTTATATTTCAATTGCTTATGTCTAAAGTACGTGAAAAAATGACTTCATTAAGCACAAACTTTGCTTACATGACAACAGCACGAAGAAAACTCGTTTTTTGTGTGAAAATAGAACGATTTTTTTTTCATTTTCGTCATCATGATCAGGTAAAAACAAAATTTGCACAAGGAATAGACAAACAGTTGGAAACCACTCAACAAGGTTAAGAAATGTGTAGATTTTCTAGATTTACGATTGTACTGTGAATCACTCTCTCGAAGTAGCCCCCAAATGTAGTCCCCCATCATGTTTTCGTTATACTGTCCTTGGTAATGACGCTCAAAGTTCAATATATCTTGATGAAAGCGCTCGCCTTGCTCCTCCGAGTAAGCGCCCATGTTCTCCTTGAATTTGTCGAGATGCGAATCAAGGATATGAACTTTCAGAGACATTCTGCATCCTATTGTGGCGTAATTCTTTATGAGAGTCTGCACCAACTCCACATAGTTTTCAGCTTTGTGATTACCTAGGAAGCCCTGAACAACTGCAACAAAACAGCTCCGGGATGAACTGTCTATGAATAGGCGCCATTCAATAGGATTACATGCAATACCTATAGCCTGGAATAGACCGGCAACATCGTTGCAGAAGCACAGCCCATCACGCTGACTGAAGAAGTTGGAGAATCTTTGATGCCGCTTCCTCTGATCTGTGACTTGTACACTATCATCAACCAAGTTTCACTGTTTGAGCCTGGATATCAGAAGCTCAGCATTCGATTTCGTAAGCCCGAGGTCCCTAATTAAATCGTTCACGTCTTTCTGGTTAGAGAAGTACGGCTTTCTATCCCCAACTTCATCTGCAGAATCGTAGTCCATATCTCCAGTATCTGCCTCGCTATCTGACTTGCTGCTGTCTCCTGAAGATGGCCGATGCCGCCTAGGAGGAGTCGGAACAGGCAGATCGGGGCTGTGTGGTACTGGGGCAATGGAAGAAGGTATGTCCAGATAAACGATCTGAGGGGCATTTTTGCCGGTGCGACGATTTTTTGGGTTTACCATGCAGAAGTAGCAGTTGCTTGAGTGGTCCGTCGGCTCTCGCCAAATTCGCGGGATAGCAAACTTCATGGCTCGCTTCTCTCCTCTGTACCAACCTGTAACATAGCACATAATAATAATACATAAGAATTATAATAATTTGAGGGCAGGAAATTTCAAAATATGGAACGATTTCAAGATGGAACGTATTTGCCTACAGTACACGACTTATGACAAAACTGTAAATTACAACTCTTTGAAATGAACTCGATCTAAAGCATTGAAATTTTATGAAAATAAATTAAAACACATCTAAGCGAGAAGCAACTGTTCAGTTTACCTTCAAGTGTTTTCTTGCAATATTCGCATGTGAAATGCGGTGCCCAAGATTTGTCTTGGTCCCCGACCGGCACGCCGAAGTATGCCTTGTAGGCCTCACACATTATACGACTTGCTTCCACTGAATACTTTTTCGCTCTTGTCTTTATGAATTGTCCGCACACGTAGCAGAATGAATCAGCTGGATGCAAACAATCTCTTGATGCCATATCAAATAAATAAAACTTCTCATGGAATCTTGGTTCGAGACACCTGTGCTTTTATACTTGTACAGCTACTTTTGGAACGTTCAAGAACGTTCTAGAAAGTTCTGAGAGTTTCTCGAAAGTTCTGGAAGTTTCTTGAACGTTCTAGAGTGTTCAGGAGAATTGTAGAAACATGTGGACAACTCTAGCAGTTCACGGAGGAAGCTCGGCATTGAAAGCAAATCGAGAATTTTCTCGAACACACGCGATTTTCCAAATTTCATTGTCCCGGTCACAGAAGCAAAGTTTTTCTGGAATAACAGTGATTTCCTTTCTGTTCTAGACCTAACGGATTAGAAAAACACACTTTCAACCCAGGAACAGAACAAAAGTGAAAATTTGTTACATAGTGTTATCATTCACAGCTGTCTTGTAGGTTTGCATTTCAAGTCGAATAAAACAGTGGTATACTAAACAAAACTGTCTTACTTTTTTAAAAATCTTTATAAAACACTCCTGTTTGGTAAAACATTCCTTTATGGTGCTAATTGAACCGAAGCTTCTGATTGGAACATTTAGCTGTCGGAAAAATGAGATTCGATGAATCTGATGCAATGGTCAGAAGTTACATACAATTTGGTTACAATGGAGATACTTGAATCTATATGGACACAGATCTGCTACATAGATACAAATATCAGTCACTGAGTTATCAGTTAAAATGTGGAGTAGTACGTCTGCAGTGAACACCAAGTCTCGTGTGATGTAATAGGATGTTTAGAGTCGGCCATTTTGTTATGGAATTTGCCCTAATATTAGTAATGTAGCGTATCTGTGTATTAAATGTCGCCACAAATGATTCATTAGGCTGCAATAAATTGCAACAATGGACAAAATTCAAATATAATTTGTGTTAAAAACAACTGATTCCCTTTTCTTATGTGCGCATGACTTGCTGAAGTTTGACGTCACTAATCCACTAAAAATAGTTTGAGCTTGTCAACGTCATTTTACACAACAAAGTATGCAGCATTATATGGATGATAATCTCAAGCCTGTATTTATTTTACGATTTGCTCGTAATGCACAGTCTACAAACATTTTTAATTTTAATGTCCTGTATTATTTTGAAAGTAAATGCTGGTTTTGAAGTGTAAAATAATTCCTTCTGAGAAAAATTCTGAATGGACAAGTGAGAATGGTTGTAACATTGCAACAGTTGTAATTCATACTTAGTGTAGTCTGGGCATGAGTCATACTAGGCCTAGTTGCTTGAAGTGTCCTTACAATTTCTGTCATTTTTGATTGCTACTAAGTCATTATGAATTAAAATTATCTGTAGAATTAAACGAGTTGAACATGACACGCTTAATAATTGAATCTACTAGTACAAAGATGTGTTCGATCTCCGTGGACACAAATTGTTTCTAGAGGCAAATTGATCTTTCACACACACAACTATCTCACATACAATCTCTCTCGCACATACACTCTCACACATAGTACAGTCACACAGCTCACCAGCCCACGCATATCAGGTTGACCTGTATACTCCTTTCCAGAACGTTTTATTTGAAGATATTTCTTTCCCATTCTTTTCCAAAGGCAATCCTTTGTTCAAGGACGATGATCACGCAAAAGATGACAAGCCAATAGAACCACGAGATTCCACAGAGGAATGGTATGAAAATGTTAAACTTGAGCACGGGACAGTGGTGCGATTGGAAAACAAAGAAAATAAGTTCTGGAATGAACTGATTGAGGTAATTAACCGATTTGGAGAGAGAGAGAGAGAGAGAGAGAGAGAGAGAGAGAGAGAGAGAGAGAGAGAGAGAGAGAGACAGACAGACAGACAGACGGAGATGATTAGCTATCTGCTGTAGAGTAAGATCTTTGTATGATACATATATATATGTGTGTGTGTGTGTGTGTGTGTGTGTGTGTGTGTGTGTGTGTATGTGTGTGCGTGATTGTATCGCGAGAGTCAAGTAAATTGTGTGTGTGTGTGTGTGTGTGTGTTGCGAGAGAGGAATAAAATGTGTATGTGAGTGAGAGAGAGAGAGAGAGAGAGAGAGAGAGAGAGATATGAAATTTATTAGTTTTATTTTTTATTTGTTGTTTGTTGTTTTAAATGCCACAGACATAAAACAAGGGAGTAATAGGTAGTTCCAATCACAAATATACAATAATGAACAGTTTCTTACTGCACAGTATTAGAATACATTTTCATACATTTTCATACATTTTCATACATAGATTGATATTCACATGTTAAACTGCAACTTATATAAAAACCATATAAACATCATGCTGCGTACAAATTTACTTTAGAAACAAGCACAAAAACGAACTACTGCTTATTTTACCACTATGTAATTACCAGTACTAGAGCTATTATAGTAAGCTTATTTTACCACTATGTAATTACCAGTACTAGAGCTATTATAGTAAGAAGAATGTACGTACGGACCTTACTCATTTCGATATTATGCAACCACCCTTTCATTTCGTCATTGGTTAATGAATGCTAAGGTCTTCATTTCGTCATTGGTTAATGAATGCTGAGGTCTTCATTTCGTCATTGGTTAATGGATGCTAAGGTCTTCATTTCGTCATTGGTTAATGGATGCTAAGGTCTTCATTTCTTTTAGATTTTAATGCGTAGGAGTTCATTTTGCCATAAGAGCATGATAAACGTACACAACTAGGTTCCTGGTTGTTGTTGTTGTTGTTGTTGTGTGTGTGTGTGTGTGTGTGTGTGTGTGTGTGTGTGAGAGAGAGAGAGAGAGAGAGAGAGAGAGAGAGAGAGAGAGAGAGAGAGAGAGAGAGAGAGAATGAGATGCTGCTCTTTAATCCATTTTCCTAAAAACAAGTGAACCATGCTGTACTTTGTAATATTCTCAGTGGATGCCAATATACTTAACTTTTCATAAAGAAGGTGTATGCATAACAATATAGCAGCTACACAATCCCCCTTGGATGGTGTACATTGTATATGAATAGATATAGTTGAAATGGTTATATGCAGACTTTAATTACATGAATACTACATATAAATGAGTGATAGGGATAATGTTGGAGTAATTATATATAATACATTTGAAAGTTAACATGTGCAAGAGTTGTATCAATATGACCTTGTGATCCTAAGCAGACAATGAAATGTCAATATATATTACAGTGTAGATACAGAGACTGGCTATGAAATGTCAAAGTGTATTTCCATGTAGGCACAGAGGCTGGCTAAGAAATGTCAATGACTATTACAATGTAGATACAGAGACTGACTACAAAATGTTAATGTCTATTACAATGTAGGTACAAAGTCTGGCTACGAAATGTCAATGTCAGAGACTGGCTATGAAATGTCAATGTCAGAGACTGGCTACGAAATGTCAATGTCAGAGACTGGCTATGAAATGTCAATGTCAGAGACTGGCTATGAAATGTCAATGTCAGAGACTGGCTATGAAATGTCAATGTCAGAGACTGGCTATGAAATGTCAATGTCAGAGACTGGCTACGAAATGTCAATGTCAGAGACTGGCTATGAAATGTCAATGTTGTATTACAGTGTACAAATTCAGAGACTGGTAATGAAATGACTCATTTAATACGTTACTCTCGCGCATAACAACCTCTGTTTTACAACGGTAAGGAACATTTTCTCATTACTCTCACCTTTAGTTGTAAACTTCGCACCACATCCCCCCTCCCCTCCCCGCCAATCTTCAGTAAAGTCTTTGTTTCCATATTGCGCTACAGTGTAAGAAACTAACATTGGCTTGTCTGGGATACTTCGGCCAATGGCAGTTTGAACAGTATTAATCAGTTCTTTATCCTATCCGTGAATGCGGTAATAAAGAGGAGTTACTCGACTCAACCATATTACCATCGTGCTAGGTGTAATCCTGGTCATTAACTCAAAATCGTGTGATTGCACAGACAGAAGTCGTGACGAGATTGAGTCGTCATGCACAGCCATCTTCACGTGCATGAAATCGTTTCTGTCCATCTCTTTCCAGAAATATCTGAAACCTCTACAAGAAAAACCTGAAGAACTGAAAAAGATGGCAGAAGATTTGACACGACTTCGCAACAAGGCAGCCATGTTGTTTTTTCTTGTCAACGCTCTCTTTGTCACAGTCCTTTTCATCCTCGAATCAGTAGCTGAGTATACACCGGGTAAATATTCTCAATTTTCTTCCAAATAAAAGTGGTGTGGTGTGCGTTTGGTGTACGTAGGGTGTTTGCGTAAGGCGCGTGCTGTTATGAATGAAGCTTTTGTGACAACTAAAGATAATTTTGGCGGATACGACACTACAAAACGATTATCTTATGACAGCAAAGTATTACGAGAGCAAGCACGTTTCATTTATATGATAAAGTATAAAATGCAGTTAATAACATGTTAAAATTATATAGCTAAAGTATAAAATGCAGTTAATAACATGTTAAAATTATATAGCTAAAGTATAAAATGCAGTTAATAACATGTTAAAATTATATAGCTAAAGTATAAAATGCAGTTAATAACATGTTAAAATTATATAGCTAAAGTATAAAATGCAGTTAATAACATGTTAAAATTATATAGCTAAAGTATAAAATGCAGTTAATAACATGTTAAAATTATATAGCTAAAAATACTCCACAAATCGTCTTCTTGTTGGAATGAAGGATAATGGGAGAGTGAAACATCTCTTTCACAAGAGAAGACGTTTTGGTTGTTTTGTACTTATAGACAATAAAATATGATTTGTGACGCCAACGCCACCTAGTTAATGGTTATTATTATTAATAATAATTAATAATCCATAACTAATTACAAGTGATTACATTCTTAATTTATGTTATTAATAAGACACCGCTCGTCTCTCACTTGGCGGATATGCGAGGGCACTGTAAACGTTTTCTCTCTTGCACACAACAAAAACATTGACCGTCACACAGTACTTCCGTAGGTGGAAAACTTTCCAATAAAGGAGAAGACAAATCCATCTGTAATCTATATTTAACGAAACCCCCATTCAACCACTGGAACGTCCGTTATGTCAAATGTAACACTATTTATATAGACTGGAACGACTATTATGTCAAATGTAACACTATTTACATAGATTGGAACGTCTGTTGTATCAAATGTAAAACTATTTACATAGATTGGAACTTCTGTTGTATCAAATGTAACACTATTTACATAGAATGGGTAAGTATTTTATGTCAAATATAACATTATTTTGTCAATGTTTTAGCAGTTTTAAGCAGCCAGTGATGTAAAAATACTCTTCGGCTACATAATAAATGCCACAGTTTCACTCTACATTTATCTAGAAGCGAATGTGTGTGACTGGTGCAAGCCAGTACGTCTATCGATGACCACAAATCACGTAATTTTACGACTGCCTAAGCTACGGAGGCGAGGGAAATGAGTGTAACACACGACTCTAACCTATAGTCATATTCCCTTCCCCCATCCACCCACCCACACACATACACATACACGCACAAATCACATATGTTGCAGTGACTGTAATAAAGCATAATATTAAATGAGCCTAACTCAGATCAATGTTACGTAGTATGCAACAGGCGGCTGAGTGGTCCCTACAACAAGCACTTTAATGTAATGCGGTTTGTGATCTCCAGGTTTGACGATCGAACTGCCATGTGACCAAGGTCACCAGGGAAGCAAGATCGAGCCCATCTCCATGGCGTTCACGGTCATCTTCGGCATCCTGCTCGTACTGCAAACTTTCGGGATGCTTTTCCACCGCTTCTCGACTTTCATCCACATCGTCGCGTCCACCTCGCTGCGGAAGCGGAAAGGGAACACGGAGCAGGAGAACTTCGGCTTGTACAAGAGCGAAAACTTTTACGACCTGACCTCCGACATGATGCTCCACGTCGGGAACACCCTGCCGAACTTCGACCGTTTGAGTGACGTCACGAGCGTGACGGACTTCGGGGACCGCTCGCTGAGTCAAAACACGATCGAGGGCAGCAACGTCGACAACATCGTCTCCAAGGCCATCCAGCGCCAGAGGACGCGCGGGCGCAGCATGAAGCGCGATAAGCTCATTGACGTCATCGACGACAGAATCGTGCCGATGATGAAAGAGTTGTCCATGGTCAGAGAAAAGAGTGACGAGGTCAAGGGGGACAAAGAGGAGGAAGGCAAAGAGGAGAGCCCTAGCGAGAGGAAGGCGAATCCTCTCCCAAAGTCGTTTCCTTGGTTGAAAGGCAAGTCTCTGCAAGCAGTATTAAGTCTGCAGCAGGACCCAGAACGCGCTGCGATGGCACAGAAGCGCGCAGAAAAGGCGAGGGAGCGCTGGAAGACTGCTGCTTTAAGAGTTTCCAGAGCGCCACAGACAGCCCAGAAGGAAGAGACTCTCTTCAGTAATGTTGTCCGCACAGCCATGAAGAACAAGCACCTGCTGCCAGCGGCCATTAATCAAAGTGCTGAAAAGGGGGTAATATATTATGATGTATTTATTCATTAAAATTATACGTCTTTAAGAAAAAGATTTAAAAGATATAGTGTCATTTCATAGGTGTCATTAAGGGTGGGTTTTTTTGTTTTTTTTGAGAATACAAAGTGAAGCCCCTTATTAAAGAAGTGTAGTTTAATATGATATGTACCTCTAGCCCCTTATTAAAGAAGTGTAGTTTAATATGACATGAACCTCTATGAGATGACCTCTAATCGCATTTATAAATATATTTGACACCGTGACAAGTAATCAAGCTGACTGTAAGGGTACAGCATTTGATTTGTTGAGGGAGGCATTCAGAGACTGTTCAGAACCTTGGCACTTTAACTGGCAATTAAAAATATCCGAATAATGACTCTACAATACACACTAACTTATTAGACGCTCAAAACATTATTTGTGAGTTATATTTATATATATTTATTATGAATTATATATATTTGGTGTTTTTCTCTTAATGCGGGACAGACGTGATGCAAACAACGTCGGGCGCCGTAATTTAAGTAAATTCATTTAATTTAAAATTGATTCTGAAATAGTCAATGAAAGAGAAGAAGAATAGATCATGCACTTCACGATGTATTCACTTCTCTATTTTTGCAGTAAAAGCACGCGCGATTTTATATTTTTATATGCAAGCATTTTATTTTTACTTGATTATTTGATCTAGTATGGTTTTATTTATAGGCAACTAGTGCTGAGATAACGTCAGAAGGCAAGGTTAAGTCACCTATTCAGGTGCTACCAGCGGAGCTATCGAGGACAACCAAGCGCAGTAAATGGACTAAAGCTTACATTGCTACCCAGGTGAGGCCGCACCCCATTCCGCCTGCTGACCAGGGACATGTGGCGGTTGACATCCACGACCCCAAAGAAGAGACGCAAACGAAAGAGGTCATCCCCCAAACCGGAAGCGATTCCACACCCCTCGCGGGTCCAGCGCCGGAAGTGATGATACTGGAGACTGAAATAAGTGAAACGCAGTTTTGATCCTTAGATCCTTAGACTGTGAAATGAAACAGACCAGTCATTATTTTGCTGGTGTAAACTATGCAAGGTCAATTATAATCGTGCGTAACGATGACACAGTTTGCACCCATGGTAGAGCGGTCAAATTTACATCTTCCACATTTATTTGTCGTTTCCCCTCGCCCTCAGGTTAAGAATACATAACCAAACGCTACTATTTCTAAATTAATTTAAACTGTTGGAGCTTGAATTCTGTTGTAAAATATAGCACTTTTCCCCCTTAATCTGATACACAGAGACGTATTAAGCATTTTTAGTCCTTTGTTGAAGCAGTTTGTAGAGCCGGTGCTTCTACCCAGTAATCTACAGATATGGTATTCACTTCACACGACATTTGCAAAATAATGAATGAATTAAGTCATCCTCATCCAAAAGTCTATAGGCTCTCGTCTATGCATGACTGTTGTCATATCAGCATAAACACGTTTTTCTAATGACGTCATTGTGTCTTGGGACGTACAGGCGCATGCTGTTGTCAGTTGGAGAAAATAATGGACGTTCAGAACTGATCTTTCACCTGCGAGATGTATTTTGTTGCCACACGAGAGAAGCTTTTCACTCAAACCTCAGAGAAAACAGACACAGAGAAGAAGACAGACAGACAAGACAGACACAGATAAGACAGACACAGATAAGACAGACAGACAAGACAGACAAGACAGGCACAGAGAAGATAGATCGATGTTGTGTAAGACAACATAACGTAATCTTGTTCACTGGACACGTGTTTAGGTGGTTGTTTGCCCTTTGAACAAAGCCATTGTGCTTAAGTCATTTAAGACTATATTAGACAACATACTGGGTTTTGGTTTGTTTACAAGATATCCACGTAAACAGTTATGTCGAACTGTCCACAGAATCACTCGCTCCACTCCGGGGGTGGGTGGGTGGGACCACTACGGTTGTGGGCCGTTTTAGAATTCGTATCCACTATTGGCATGTAGTGACGTCAAGAAGAGTCAGTCAGCTGCTGAGGAAGGATAACAAAATTGCTCCATACATCACAGCAGTCATGCAATAATATTGTCAATTATTTTTTTGTTTTGCCTAAGAGATTTCTAGATCTATAAACAACACGTCCCTTTGGTTTTGCTTGTCGAGAACACTTTGGAGTTTTACTCGATGAAACAACAATACCAGCCCGCTCATTTTGGTACCAGTATAATAAATTCACCACAACAAATGCTACACCAGTCTTCTAAAGACAAAGTATCTCTTTACTAAAGAAGTAAATCAAATTGTGGGTACTCACATGACATGGAATAATCTTGCAGCAATGATGTATGCTTTGGAAACTGAGTAAGCTTGAAAAAAAGGGTTATATTAAATGACTAGCAGTTTTCAGTTCAAATTAATTACGATATGTCTGCAGCTGAATAAAATACAGAAAATAGCACGAATCACAATTCATTAGTTCACGTGAGATTACACGTCGAGATGTTGGTCACATGACATTAAATACTCAACATATATCTCAGATAGGTTAGGATTGAGGACATGTTACATGGCATGCATAGGACTTTGCCACTTTTAGCCGGTCTCTGGGACCGTGTTTTTTAAGAATTTAGAATTGTTTCCCTTTATATAAATATACATTAATAATTCATAAAAGTAATATGAATTGACACGTAATATGGAGTTTTTCTTGAGTGATAATATGCTTTAATTTCTAAACGTGCTAGCAAGCTCTTTCCCTCATAAAATTATGAAACTCCAGCATAATAATGGAAAGGATTTGTTAATTAATTTGCTGTATTTCAAGTTTATTTAAAAAAACTAAAATAGGATTCCAAATTAAGCTGTGACAAGTACAATTTATTAATATATTGAGATTTTACCAATACTATAGCTCAACCTTTCTCAACGTTTTTACTCCGGAGGAACACTTGAAATGATTTTCAGGATTCAGGGAACCTCTGCATTAAGGTTACTATATCTAAGAGGTTTATTTTTTCAATCACGACCTTTCGCAGAACCCTCTGCGACCTCTCGCCCAACCCTACGGTTCCTCAGAACCTGTTTAAGAAATACTACTTTAGATTATCATTCTGTATATAGATGAGTCACGCCACTCTTGTCAAGTTGTGTTTGGCGACTTATCTACTCCAATTGTAGTATTAACTGCCTGTATTAGGAATTACTCGTCTATTGTCTTCAGAAACGTTTTAAGAATTTCTCTAAATATTTATAAAGCTTCTTTAAAACACTCAAGAATGTTATTTTGCTTACATGACCAGAACTGCTGAGAGAGCAATAATTTTGTTGCAGTCAAGGCTTAAATTAAGAAGGAATTGTTTGAGGAACTAGTGCGAAGAAAGTACATTACTCACATCATGGTGACACAGACAGGTTTTATAACTCATTGACTAAAATCGCAATTTTGTATGCACAACACTCACGCACTCTTATAAAATTTATGTTATAGACATTACTCCGATACCATTGAAATATTGCAAATTTCTTAACTATATTGTCAAAACAGTTGTGTATTTGCTTATGATCTCTTTCATGTAACACGAAGATTCAGTTTTTTCGGTAACGTTTAGTCTTATTTATTTTTAACAGGATGACTTAGGCATTTTTACTGCGTGTAGCGGGACACAGACCACTGTGTAAAATGTGGGCACTCACAAGCAGGTGCGATGTAGAGGAACACAGACCACTGTGTAAAATTGTGGGCACTCACAAGCAGGTGCGATGTAGAGGGACACAGACCACTGTGTAAAATTGTGGGCACTCACAAGCAGGTGCGATGTAGAGGGACACAGACCACTGTGTAAAATTGTGGGCACTCACAAGCAGGCGCGGTGGGTCCCCCCTGCAAGGATTCTTCAGTTTGTTTCTGTTCCTTCTCGTATTCTTTTAGGCTCAACTGAACACGTACCTAGGTCAGGTGACTGATCAACCAGGCTACAGGCTACAGTACACGTTTCCAGTCCTCTCTGAGATAACGCAAGTCTACAACTTGACATGCTGTCTTTTCTCTGACTTTTCGTGTCAAGAATTTTATCTGCAGTGATTTTCTGGTCGATACACCTCTATTCTACTGTAAAAAGTACATAAAGCAGATGGTGAAATGTTTATAACAGATGGTAAACAGTATGTAAATAGATGGTAAAGAGAAAATAAACAAATAGTAAACTGTTCATATTAGTAAACCGTATATAACAGATGGTGGTCTAACGATTTTAGAAATAAACTTTCGTTATTCAAAGTATAGTTAGTGAAAATCATTTCTGTTCAGAGGGAGAATGACCCCCCCCCCCCTTCAATATCTAAACAGACCGAACAGTCCTCTAACAAGAACAAATGCTACACCAGTCTTCTAAAGACAAAGTATCTCTTTACTAAAGAAGTAAATCAAAATTTATGCAAAGCTCTCATGTTGCCACAAATAGGAAAAACTAACGACTTGCTAACTATGCAAAATATTTGACTTTTGAGTTCATTGGAGGGAAATCTTATTACTGAATTAGGACTTGAACATTCTGTCAAGGTTTATTTGGGTAATAATACTAAATTTAATTTGTCGCTCATTTTTGTGACATAAACCAAGGATAGTTTTATATTTTCCCTACAACAGAAATACATTCTCTACACAATTAACCAAGCCAGCAGAAATACACTCTATACAATTAACCAAACCAACAGAAACACACTATACAATTAACCAAACCAGCAGAAATACACTCTACACAATCAAACCAACAGAAATACACTCTACACAATTAACCGAACCAGCAGAAATACGAGGACGTGGAAAAAGAAACGTGACCTCTAAAGAATTTGTATAGCATTGTAAAACTCGCTCATATTTTTTTACTCACTAGCAAACGGCCAACGTTTCGGGCTAGCACACAAGTTACAGAGCAAACTTAAAATCTAAAATACATATTTAAAAGAAAGTTCGTATATAAACTAGTAAAGCTTTACTCTTTTAAGATAACTTAAAGATACTATAGCTTGCCTAATTACGTGAACTCATTATATTTCTCTTGTAAATTACGTCACAAACACACCCATGTCCTCTTTGTCCTTTATTTGTTCTGTAGAGTCTCTGTGCTACAAACCAAAGTTTTTGTTATTTTATGTCTATGGTTGCAAATTTCGAACAATGACTTCTTTGTTGATTTGCAATCTGTTTCTAATATGTTCTGTATCTTTAGACAATTAACCAAATGTGTTTTCTTCGTATTATCACCCCACCTCCCATTTCTCGATCCCACATTTACAAAATAATGTTGTATTTGCTGCATTATGTCTTTGCAATTCTGCATGTCGTAACTATATAGTATGTTAGTTGCATAGTCTATTTTCAAGTTTTGGATTCAAAATAATATTATATTTGTTACACTCTCTTCTAGATATCACCAATAACACACATGCTACATTAAATGTATAATTTGCATGTTTTTTTAAACTAACAACTATAAACCAATATTTTCTTATGCTATCATATTTTTGTTTATTGTGAATATGAAAACATCAAATCAATTGTATAATTGTTTTACCATTTTAAGAATTTATTTTTCAAATCTGAAAACTTAATACTCTGGTGTATCTCTCTCTCTCACACACATAGACACATAAACACACTCCCACAGACACACACACAAACAAAGACACACACACACAAACACACATTCTTTCTAAATACAAGAACTACAAACCAATCAGCCATCTCTTCAATTTTATATACTATCTCTCTTTTTCTAGACATCACAACTATAATTTAATGCTCTCTTTGTTGCACAGTGGCTTTGTATTTCTAAATATTACAGCTATAAACCAATACTTCTTGCCTGTACTTTAGCTATGCTTTCTTGAAATTATATAACATGTAATTACAAACCAAATGTATATTTTCAACTCATTTGATTGGTTTCCCTTTCATTTTTTAAATTTATTTATTTATTATTTTAAAAAAAAACAAATCTTATACCACCTTGTGCAACAACCTCTTGTGTTTCATGCTCATGATTGCAAGCACTTAATCTTGTATTGTCTATACTTTACTTCATAAGCACTTAATCTTGTATTGTCTATACTTTACTTCATAAGCACTTAATCTTGTATTGTCTATACGTTACTTCATAAGCACTTCAAGAACAGGATGGATTAAGAATAGATGTACAATAATCTCAAAAGAACGGTCACTCTTAGCATTGTTATCGTCGACACCTCGTTATACGTTTTTGATTCAGAGGTTGTTCACTGCTTAGATCTACAGTCAGTGCTGTAGTAGTCGTCATGCGTTTAACTCCCAAGTACCAAGCATGCCAGTTCACTTCTCCACAATATAATTGGCTACCTGTTCACCGCACAACTGCAACAACAGATCTCTTCTTTTTGCTGCGTTTCGCTGTTTTGTTGCTGAGCCCTGTCTGACCGCCAGGAATTGCTCTCTCCTGCTAGCTTACTTTCACCACCAGACAAGCATTTTCTACATTCTGAGAGCAATTTATTTCCTACGATTAGTGTTCAGTTGCCAATCAGGGTTCAGCTATCTGGAATTTACTGCTTAAAGCAGACACATCTTTTTTTTTCTTTTTTAATCAGCAAGAATAACATTGTCTTGTATGTGCCATAGTTTCAGCAATTTTTGTTTGTTTTTATAATTGTGCATTGTCAATTAAATTTATGCATGTTTCTTTTTGTTAATACAGTTGTTTATTTCTTTTATATATTCAATTTGCATGTGGATTAATATTGTTTGATGTATTATTATTCTTATAAAATATGTATAAGTAATTTGTATAAACATCTGTATTTATTGTGTAAATATTGCAAATTGCTCTTAGTTTTTATAAGATTAAAAATATTATTCAGCCTTTTTTTGTTTTATTTTTTAAATTTGTATTAGTATTAGTAGTCACGGTGACATGGCTACAATATTGCATTCCACAAAAAGATAAAATATCTATGACCTTGTACTGCTGTTTGATCGCCATTCTCTGAGAAATATTCACAAGCGTAGACGGAACATTTCTAGTTAACTAATCCAGGCAGCATGTGAAATGTACATCAGGTATCGTTTCGTATCCAGGCAACATCTGAAATGTACATCAGGTATCGTTTCGTATCCAGGCAGCATCTGAAATGTACAGCAGGTATCGTTCGTATCCAGGCAGCATCTGAAATGTACATCATATATCGTTTCGTATTCAGACAGCATCTGAAATGTACATCAGGTATCATTTCGTATCCAGGCAGCAACTGAAATGTACATCAGGTATCATTTCGTTTCCAGGCAGCATCTGAAATGTACATCAGGTATCGTTTCGTATCCAGGCAGCATGTGAAATATACATCAGGTATCGTTTCGTATCCAAAAGAAAATTAGGCCTTTAACTGACAAAAAAAATAAATAAATGCTATAAATAACTTGCTATAAATAACTTGCTATAAATAACTTGCTATAAATAACTTGCTATAAATAACTTGCTATAAATAACTTGCTATAAATAACTTGCTATAAATAACTTGCAGTTTTGAAAGGAAACGAAATACATCACAAATTAGCAATGAAGTTGAAATTAATTTTTAAGACAGGTGACGGGATGTTTAAGACAGGTGACGGGATGTTTAAGACAGGTGATGGGATGTTTAAGACAGGTGATGGGATGTTTAAGACAGGTGATGGGATGTTTAAGACAGGTGATGGGATGTTTAAGACAGGTGATGGGATGTTTAAGACAGGTGATGGGATGTTTAAGACAGGTGATGGGATGTTTAAGACAGGTGATGGTTCTGCTTGAAGAAGAGGGTCAGAAGATACATTTAATATATATGTATGTACGTTGGAATTTAGGGACTTTGTGTATAATTCTGTTTTAAGAAAATATACAAACTACGATCTTCGTAAACAAGCAAAGCCTCACAGCCTGAGTCAGAATAAAAAAGTCAAAATAAAATATTCAGTCGATTTAAAGTGAGAGTGCGACTATTATTTAAGAGACCAGGACGTGGGTGCGGGTCGATGCTTTTCTTTGTCGTTAATAATATCATGTCTAGTTTTACAAGCGCTTTCTTCTGGCAAATTAGGCATGCATGATTGCACAGGCATTGGTTTCGCAGGATCATAAGCGTGGGTAGATAGATATACGGGTGGATATATGGGTAGATATACGGGAGGATATATGGGTAGATATACGGGAGGATATATGGGTAGATAGATAGGCGGGATGATATATGGGTAGATAGATAGGCGGGATGATATATGGGTAGACAGATAGACGGGAGGATATATGGGTAGATAGACCGGAGGATATATGGGTAGATAGATAGGCGGGATGATATATGGGGAGACAGATAGACGGGAGGATATAGGGGTAGACAGATAGACGGGAGGATATATGGGTAGACAGATAGACGGGAGGATATATGGGTAGACAGATAGACGGGAGGATATATGGGTAGACAGATAGACGGGAGGATATATGGGTAGACAGATAGACGGGAGGATATATGGGTAGACAGACGGGAGGATATATAGATAGATAACAGCAAAATATTTCTTTTTCTTTCTAAGCTACGTCTCGTCACAGTCAGTGCGTGACATCAGCAGACTTCTTATGAAGTGGAGGAATGGGTGAGAGTTAAAGCAAAAAATTAATCAACCGTCATTATAGTTAGTCACTGTGGTCTCTAAATCAAACCTCATTTACATTCGTGAAATAGTTTTTATGCAGGCAGTCGTGGGCAAAGAATACCCCATCCGGCTCAAATAACTACATTTGGTATATCAAGGGCAGTAAAATAGATGCTCTTGTATAGCAGTATTACTGGGTTATGTCCCTTGCCAATGTAAAACTGAAAAACTGAATGCTACGATTCCGTAACTGAGACTAGGACTCACTCTATTCACGTTCTATTCGCGTTCTTAATTGGGAAATAACGGAGTACTGTAATACTAGTACAGTAGACGTGATTTTTAATTATATTCAATTAAATATCAACATAACAACACGCATACAAACACGCGCGCACATTCGCTATTCAGAATCATGAAATCATTGCAAAGTCATGAACATCGATTTTACTTTAAAAATAATCTCCATGCTAAAAAAAATATTCAGAAAAGAAATTCAATGCAGGCAGTCTTCATTTGAAATGCCAGAAGTTTACTCTACAAGAATTGTTTTAAGTGTACGTGCTAATATGTTAGTTAAGAGGTGTTTGTGCTTGGGAAACAAACTAAAGTATATAGCAGCAATGAGTCACGGATGTGACGTAATATCTAGTGGTGTCAGGAACAATGTGTTTTCTCCCTTACATGAATTTGTTGACATCAACAACACTAGCACTTTCTTTTCTCCTATCTTCCTCATCTGCTTATTGATTGTCAAACCTTGAGATCATGCAAATTTAGCTTCTGAAATGTGGACATATTTTATTTATATAAAATAAAATGTTTGTATATACCAAATCAGTTATATACGAAAATTAATTATTTAAGTAGTATTAAGATAGTGCAATGCAAAATTTCAGACCGTTTACAGATATACCATAAATAAATAAATAAAAATTTAATTAACCACACTTGCGAGAGATAACGAATCGAGTAAATTATTGTAACAAGAATAGATGAAGAATACCACCGTTTAAACAAATAAAAGTAATACAATTATTGTAACAATAGTAGATGAGTACTAAAAATGTATACTACCTTTTCAAAATAATCAAGAAAATACAATTATTATAACAATAGTAGATGAGTACTAAAAATGTATACTACCTTTTCAAAATAATCAAGAAAATACAATTATTGTAACAATAGTAGATGAGTACTAAAAATGTATACTATATTTTAAAATAATCTGAATGGAAGGTGATAATTCTTTCCTGCTGACCTCTTTCACAAATGTTAACTCTCACAAATCTTGTATCTTGAAATTTTTAAAATTAATTTCAAAAGCTTGTACTCGACTCCTTCTTACTTGACCACAACAAGAAAAATATTGAATAGTGAGAATGCCAGGAACTTGCTGTTATATATTTTATTACTTTATTAAAAATAATGATTATCTCTTTCTAAAATCTCCATACATAAGGAGTAAAGCTTATAAAGCGTTGAAACTAGCTAACTGAATTTAGGATCTGTTTGTTGGGTGCACACAGATCTCAATTAACACCCCCCACCCCCCACCCCGATGGCTGTGTATATTTTATAGATATTAACAAGACATCTGGCGGTACTAAATTTTAGACATTGACAGTGACAGCAGCTGAGAATCGTAATCAAACAAATGACCTTTGACCTACTCATGTCTCGCTAAACCTGGAAAGATAATTACGCAAGCTCTTCCAACTCTAACTCGTCTACGTTATATTTTCGTTCACTAAAAATAGAATGTCATTACTCTGTGAAAAAAGCATAAATGTCTCAACAAATAAATTGTTCCGAACACCTGGCATAGATATCGAGGCAGCGGAACATTTTTTAAATCTTATTTTGGTAGAAATGTAATTACACTTTTCTGAGGTTAAACAGTGACGACTGTGCTTTACAAAAGTCATTACATTAAATGACACCAACTCTCAGTGAGTGCCAGATGACAAGTATGACACAGAACCACGCGTGATGTTAATATTGACTGCTGATCCACAAATGACGTGCAAATGACGTGTATAGTGTGCATACCAATTGATATTGTGAGACTCTCTGATCAACACATTGGCTTCATTGAATTTCGCAAGTGTAAACTCCGCCTTAGACTTTAAGACCAGCAATTCTTAGCAGAGTGTAAACAGAGTGTAAAGACCAAAAGCTTAGCACCCCTTCAGTAGAGTGCAAATTCTATTAGATTTTAAGGACAGCAATTCTTTGCAGCAGAGTGTGGATTCCTCCTTAAACATTAAGGTCAGTAACTCTTAGTAGATGTAAATTCTACTTTAGGCCCAAAGGGCAGCAAATCTTAACAAAAAGGGCTGCAGACTTCAGGGTCTGCGATTCTTAGAGACAAAACCTATTAGCAGTGTAAACTGCACCATTGACGCTGAGGCCATCATCTATCAGTCGAGTGTAAATTCAGCCTTTGACCTCTAGCATCTGAGTGCAAACTTCTTAATAGATGCTAAAGTCATTATCTATTTTAGAGTACAAACTCAACTTTAGATATTAAGGTCACCATCACTCTGTCAGCCTAGCAACTGCCGCATTAAACGTGAAGGTCATCATCTATCAGCAGAATGTAAAGTCCGCATTAGACGCTATGAGCGTCTTCTGTCAGCAAACTGTAAACTCCGCCTTAGACGCTAAGGGCGTCATCAGTCAACACTCCGAGGGTGAAATCGATTTGCGAAATTGAGCCCGTGGTGAAATCAGTCATCTCGCGTGTTTGGCGATGTGCAGGTGAGCGGGTTTCCTGCTGTTTATGCATATTAACTGATTCAAGGGCGGTACACGATCAATTGAATTCTTTCCACAATTATCTTCCAGAACCGTTGCCTACTTCGGCTTCTGTCTGCGCTCTATGACGTCACGTTAATGAGCATTAACGAGTTCTTTTATTACTTTGCTATGGCTTAATACCGACACGGAACTAGTTATCAATATATTAATTATCACTGTAACTGTGCAGGTGAAAAACACATACGTTTCACAATTAAATTGTATAGCTGGATCTGCGGATAGTTTCACAAGCTAGATTCAGTTTAAGAGTGCTTCACTAAACAGTTTGATAAAACGACAATGCACAATACAATGCTGTATAGTTTGCACAAGTAGCTGTGTTTAGTAACGACTGTACATGTACGTTCAGAGTGTGTGTTCAGTATCTTGATCAACTAGCTGTTTACTATACGTACTCAGTGGCTTGATTAAATAGCTGTGTTTAGTAACGACTGTACATGTACGTTCAGAGTGTGTGTTCAGTATCTTGATCAACTAGCTGTTTACTATACGTACTCAGTAGCTTGATTAAATAGCTGTGTTATGAAGACTCGTGAGTAGCTCTACAATATAGCTAAATTCAATATTCGTGGTCAGTAGCTTGACACTATAGTAATTTTCAATACACCTGTTCAGTAGCTTGGTTAAACAGGTATAGATTTACAGTACAATAATTAAATAGTTGTGTTCAATATATGTGGTCAAACGGACCAAAATAGGTCTCCTGGAACGGATGAACAAGGTATTTTATTTGAAAACACCAAAAATAAATCATTTCAAATCACCCGTACACAAACATGCATGGATGTGTACTCACGGAGAGAGAGAGAGAGAGAGAGAGAGAGAGAGAGAGAGAGAGAGAGAGAGAGAGAGAGAGAGAGAGAGAGAGAGAGAGAGAGAGAGAGAGAGAGAGAGAGAGAGAGAGAAACCGTTTTAAGCACCGGGTGCAAGTTTAAAGTTTAAGTTTAAACATAAGAGTTGAGCTTTCTAAATAGATCACAAACCGTAAAACTGTCTCTGCTTTTTGAAATTATATGATGTCGCCAACATGACTGCTTTATAATAAATTCTGTCTTTTCTGAGATTTCTTTCTTAGGTGTTTCCCACTACGCCCTCCCCCCTCCCCAACCAACCCCAATTAAACCCATATTTTTTCTTCTAAAGTCTCTTGTCTTTTGTGTTCACACACATGCAACAACACACTGTACATAAAACTCACAAGTAACAAACAACCATCAAATATTACCCCTTGAAATCCACACATCCCATTTATTGTGCAACCACAGAAAACAGCCCCCATACCGCACCTGTAGAACACGTGACTAAGTGCTATGACAGCACAACGCATACCTCACTGCAATAGACACTACTTACACAAACACCCTGCGTAGAAACACACGACTCAAATGCGTGTTTATGGGACCCACACTAGAACGGGTAGCATACAACACGTATTGCATACAACTCGTATTGCATATACAACACGAAAGTACATAAAGCACGGCACCACCACCACCCCACCACACAACACACATACAGCACCGAAACATTCACTCTTACACCACCACCACTCACACAAACATACAGTCACGCCCAATCCTTGCGCACATGTCTACATCATATCGACTAACAATGATGCAAATTCAAACGTGAGCTGGGTCGTACGCTACTTGTTCCGAAAAGATTAGCCGCAAATAAAGAGAAGAATCCATACTGCCGCGAAATCGATTGATTTGCTCGTTCTTGAATAATCGATACCAACTGCCCAAGAGGGTCCCTGATTCACTGCTACCGTCTCATCGACTGTCAATGGCGAACAACAGCCGTCGCTCTACAAGGAAACTTGTTTTTTAATCGTCCTTTAAACCAGCCGTCGAGCACTGTCAACTGAAAGATTAAAAGAAATTAATTTTTTTCTTTATCTGGGATATTTTCTCTTCTTTTTTCCTTTGACAGAGAGAGTGTCACCTTGCTCTGGAATAAAATTGCATTCGCTAAGTTTGATTCATTTAGAAAGATATACAAATATAAATAATTATTTTTGGTGTCTAATCACAAGGACACATATTGATAGAAGACAATCGTTGTATATATACAGACACGCAGTACGAAACAAAGGGGAAATAATCACAAGGACACATATTGATAGAAGACAATCGTTGTATATATACAGACACGCAGTACGAAACAAAGGGGAAATAATCACAAGGACACATATTGATAGAAGACAATCGTTGTATATATACAGACACGCAGTACGAAACAAAGGGGAAATAATCACAAGGACACATATTGATAGAAGACAATCGTTGTATATATACAGACACGCAGTACGAAACAAAGGGGAAATAATCACAAGGACACAAATTGATAGAAGACAACCGTTGTATATATATATCTACAGACACGCAGTACGAAACAAAGGGGAAATAAATCGCGCCTTTTACAAATATGACACTGTTATTCTGTTTAAGATTATTATGGCCAAGTGATTCTAAAGGCGTTCGCTCTTCTAGAGTGAGGCAGGTCAAGCTTCACAGCATTATAAAAACTGAGTCACAAAAAATTTTTTTTTGTAAGTTGTCTTAAGTTGTCTTAAGTTGTCTTAAACTGATTTAGAACAATTTTGCACTGCTAAATTTGAAAATGACATCCTCGTCCAGAGCTTTGGTGAACTGTTTGATTAAGCCAAACGTAATGTGCAGCGGTGGGAAAAGTATCTTGTTTCTGTCCACCAGAGGGTTGTTTATGAGGTTCTTTGCTTTGCAAGGTACCACTTCTTCCCATACTGGTCAGTCCTGTTTCGTGTAATGCTGAGCTTTGTCCCTCCTATCCTACATGCACAGAAAGACACAGGTACTTGGTGAACCCAGACTGTTGTCCCCAAAAAATGTTTACCGTCTTCAGGTCAACACAAAGTAACCATCCATGCTGATCATAACGAATTTTCTCCAGCACATTCAGTGTAGCCGAGTGAGCTAAGGTACAGAGACAAATTGGTTACCATTGTGTAGCAGAACACATTTCAGTGATCGCTTGGTGCTGTTATTGAACAATCTACAATCTTCAGGTTTATACTGTGGCACTCCAAGCTTGTGCAGAAGCTGCGCAATATCTGTACAGTACACCAGATCCTTCTCTGTAGAGAAAAAAACTGAGATACTCTTGATGTCTCTTGCAGTAGAAGGTGATGCGAACACTGTCATAAAGGACGTTTTTTCTCTCAATCTGGATGCCAACAGTTCAGCAGATGACTGACAAACTGGAATCGCGAACTAGATCATTTAGCTCCTTTTGCGAGAAAGGATTTGGAGCATCATCATCAAGAACCACCAATTCTTCTTCTTCTTCTTCTACTTCTTCATATTATTCAACACTAGAGAAATCTTCCTCGCTAATGTCGGTAAGTTCTCCAGGGACAGGTACTGGAATTTAATCAAAATGAGCTAATGGACGACATGCTGATTCAAGATCGTGATACTTAAGGCTGCTCCGGTTTTTTCTGCTAATCGCTGTCACGTCAATAACGCAGAAGTAGCAGTCAGTGACATGGTTTGTCGGTTCCCTCCAAACCATAGGAATTCCAAACTTCAGACAACTCTTCTTACCCTTGGTCCAACGACGCAGATACTCGGTGCATGTCTTGCAGACCATATGTGACGCCCAAACTTTATCCTGGTCACCAAGTTTTATACCAAAATAAGCATGGTAAGCACGCTTTATAAAATCTGTTACTGGATTTCTGTTAGGAACAAAGGCATATTCGCCGCAGGTGTAGCAAAATACATCGGGTTTATTTTTGCAATGTCTTCTGGCCAATTCCATTTCATTACCTAAAGAAGAAATATATCAAATATATCAATTATTCAAAAAGTAGATTATGTAACCTCTTCATAATTATGTAAAGCAAATTATAATTTGTTTATTTTAAAGAAATAAGAAAGTATTTTGCATCATATAAATAAAAAATACCCATACATGTAAAAACAAATAACTACAAAATTCATATGGCAATAGATCAAAAGGATGATCAAAAAGTTGACCTGGTTGAAAAAAACCGATGTCATGTTTGGATCCAGCAAAATAAATCTGTCCTAAATCTGTCCAAAAAACTTAGACAACTAATTTGATGTATTATCCAACAGACAGAACCTATAGTCCGTTGTTCAGTTTAACAGTTCATTATACTCGTATAATGATCTACATGTGCTAAACCCTGCATTGTAATACATATGAGTGTGTGTGTGTGTGTGTGTGTGTGTGTGTGTATGTGTGTGTGTGTGTGTGTGTGTGTGTGTGTGTCTGAGAGAGAGAGAGTGAGAGAGAGGGAGAGAGAGGGAGAGAGAGGGAGAAATATATGTTTTGACTACCGATCGTTGTAATAAATTCTTATTATTTTCTAACCAGTCAGATTTTAACCTGAATTCATGCAAACGAAAAGCAAGCGGAAGACAGTAATGGCGTACGTTTAATATAATTTATCCACAATGACGATTTTCGATAGCACTGAGGTACGCTTAATACAACGTAAACCTCAATGACGATTTTAGACAATCGAGGCAGGTCTTCACTGTCTAAAATGGTCAAGATGCGCTTGACCAGTGCACTGGTAGCTATTTCTGATGTACTTGTAACACGATTTCCCTTGATCCAAAATATTAGGTTACTTTACTCCGTTTTACGTCTGAGGTCTGGACATCTTCCCCCCCACAAAAAAAAAAAAAAAAAAAAGGCTTTATATTTTATCAAATATTTAAATTGAAGAAATCAAAACACGTGAATAGTAAGAAACTAAAATGTAATATGTCCGGAAGAAAACAACAAATGCTATTAATGTACTAATGATGAAGGGTATATAAGCCAGCACAAAATAAATAATAATGAAAAGAAATATAGCACACACAAAAAAAATTGCTCAGTGAATCTCGCATTGTCCCTAGCATAATGTTCACCTTACTGGTAATGCCAACATTCCCCCTGACATTGTTAATAAATGTACTTGGGAAAGTAAAATTTGCACATTCTAGAAAATATAAAATGTTTAGGGTAACGTGATGAGAAGTTAATGTTGTGTGTTACTTTTTGTTTTTGTTTGTGAAATGTCAGTGGTAAGCATGTGAAGTTAATGTTGTGTGTTACTTTTTCTTTTTGTTTGTGAAATGTCAGTGGTAAGCATTGTGTGTTACTTTTTCTTTTTGTTTGTGAAATGTCAGTGGTAAGCATGTGTGAAGTTAATGTTGTGTGTTACTTTTTCTTTTTGTTTGTGAAATGTCAGTGGTAAGCACGAGAAGTTATATGTTGTGTGTTACTTTTTGTTTTTGTTTGTGAAATGTCAGTGGTAAGCATGAGAAGTTAATGTTGTGTGTTACTTTTTCTTTTTGTTTGTGAAATGTCAGTGGTAAGCATGTGAAGTTATATGTTTCGGTGAGAATCTCTACGAATATCTTTTAGAACTACATTCTTCCTCATGAACCTGCGAATGCCAAATGCTCTAACCACTCGCAACTTGTGGCATTTACTGTAATTTACTGTTTCGGAGCTGGGGAGTAATATATCAGGCATCTTAGCCAGTCATCTCCCTGTAAGTTTGCCAGATGAAGTCGCATTGTGCCAAAGTGAGTCAAATAATGCCAAAGTGAGTCAAATAATGCCAAAGTGAGTCAAATAATGCCAAAATGAATTAAGCTGTGCCAGAGCGAGTCACGCAATGCCAAAGTGAAACAAACAGCGCCAAAGTGAGTCAAATAATGCCAAAATGAGTCAAGCAGTTCCAAAGTAAAACATGCAATGCTAAAGAGAATCAATCTGTGCCAAAGTAAGTCAAATAATGCCAAAATGATGTACCAGAGTGAGTCACGCAATACCAAAGTAAAACAAACTTCGCCAAAGTGAGTCAAATAATGCCAAAGTGAGTCAAGCAGTTCCAGATATTGCTAAAGAGAATCAATCTGTGCCAAAGTGAGTAACAATGCCAAAGTGAAATTCCACATTTGTCATCGTGAAGCAAACAATGTTCAGAATGAATCACACAATTGTCAAAGAGAAACTCGTTATTGCTAAAATGAGTCAAGCAATGAAAGATAATTCAAACATTACCAAAAGAAGGTAAATAATGCCAAGCTGAGCAACACAATTTCTAACTGAACCACACAACCTCAAAGCAAGTAACACATCGAGCCGCGCGATTGCCATGATATGGCTCTTTTAAACCAGAAGCAAAATGATTTTGGTATGTCAGGAAGGAGGAGAGTTTAGGTGAAGAATTGTGTCTTGTTATCAGTGGCAAACGTTTTGGGTGGAGATGAGTGGTTGTTAAAGTTAACAACCCATGAACAGGACAGTACAAAAAACTACCTCAACGACAACATCACTTTCGACGCATCCACCAACACAGAGGAGCAAAGCATTCAAACTTCTACAGCACACACACACACACACACACACACACACACACACACACACACACACACACACACACACACACACACACACACACACACACACAATGACTGCGTTGAAGGTCAGCAAGAGGTCAGGCGATTATTTAGTACATGCAACCCAGACAACTGTCACCGTCATGATAATTGGCTGATATTTATTAGTTGATGTGGACGTTTTAAAAATAATTTTACCTGGTCGGCACTGATCGTGTTTCTGACCAGTGCCTGTTAATGTCTTTTGTCTGTATTTAATCGGTGCCTATCTATCTATCTATCTATCTATCTATCTATCTATCTATCTATCTATCTATCTATCTATCTATCTATCTATCTATCTATCTATCTATCTATCTATCTATCTATCTATCTATCTAAATATCTGTCTATTTGTCTGTCTGCCTGTTTGTTTATCTATCTATGCTTACTGTGAATTGTTAATTTATCCCTATTAAAGGAAACATGACTAATTAACAATAAGTTGACAATTCTGGAAAAATTAGCTATTCAGATTTCCAAGAAATTATAAACAAAACTTGACAGTGACTGAACCTCTTTTCAAGTTTATGTTTTTTAATAAGTTACTTGTATCATTTTAATATTTTTCCCCATTTTTGACATACCATGACATAATGCAGGCTGCTGGTACTTTTAGCATGCATCAGAGGACTGCTGGTACTTTTAGCGTACATCAGAGGACTGCTGGTACTTTTAGCGTACATCAGAGGACTGCTGGTACTTTTAGCGTACATCAGAGGACTGCTGGTACTTTTAGCGTACATCAGAGGACTGCTGGTACTTTTAGCGTACATCAGAGGACTGCTGGTACTTTTAGCGTACATCAGAGGACTGCTGGTACTTTTAGCGTACATCAGAGGACTGCTGGTACTTTTAGCATGCATCAGAGGACTGCTGGTACTTTTAGCATGCATCAGAGGACTGCTGCAGAGCGAAGCAAATGATGTACGAAAATTGTCTGCAGCAGGGAAGAATCTTGCTTTTATGTAATACCCTATATTAGAATTAACTTTAAAAATCTGATTACAAAAATACATAAAACAAAAATCATTTTGAAACAGGTTTGCAATGTTTCAAGAAGAAGATATGAATTCGAGTCTGAAGAGCGTTCAGCAAACATCCTCCCCCCCACCCTTCTCTCTGTATTCCCATATGCCCAGTTTCCATATTCTCTTTCTCTCAATTCCCTTATCCCTCTTTTCCCAATTCCCTTATACCTTTCTCTCAATTCCCTTATTCCCTGTGTCCCTATTCCCGTATCCTCTTTTCCTAATTCCCTTTTTACCTTTCTCCCTATTCCCTTATCCCCCTTTCCCTAATTCCCGTATTCCCTGTTTACATATTCCAATATCCCCTTTCTCCATATTCCTTTATTCCCAAACCTACACAGCATTACTTTTAGCGACCGTTTCAAACTTGTATGTGTGAGAGAGTGGAGGTGGGGAGGGGTGCGTAGTGGGTGGTGGTCGCTTAATTTGGTGTTATGAACTCGAATGTGGGATGAAAAGCAAGCAATTCTGGGCTCACTTATCGAGGACTGAGATAAGCGGCAGCGTGTTTGGTTTCTTCTGAGGGAAATACGAGTGGTCTGTTTTGCAGCTGAAAACGCACACACGTTCATCGCTACAATGGCTTTGCAGTTACGGGGCCGTAACTCTGTAAGGTCGGCGGCGTCGCAGTGCAGGACGGCGAGAAAAGCAGGATGGATACTTTATTACAGTCACCCGCGCGCTTGGCTGGGGAGGGTTTTCCGTTCGCGCACACTCCGTGACCGATTACCAGAATAGTCTTGTCGCTGTCGTCTGTCGATTCGTTGAAAACTCGGTCAGAGTTTCTGATCAAATAATAATAGTAATAGATAATTATTTCGAAATAATTTCAGGTGTCACTAAAGAGGCGATAATGTCAGATATGTCCCTTCTAATAGGACTAGCAACATTTTCAAATATCATCGGCTGGTGGCAAAAACAACAGCAATAAATAATAGACGAATACCCACTTCAAACAGACACTCTTGGTGAAATCGGAGCAAAGCTATACTTTAAAATCGATTGGGGATAAGTTTAGGTTATGCACCAAGAAACTCGAAATCTTTGAAATGAATTCGTACTGGCATTTCTTTTTGTCTGTAAAAGAGCATAGTGGGATGTAAGTCTGTCTGCTTATGAGGGGTGGGGGGATCACTAAAAATCGTCATAATCAGAGAAAGAAAACTGACACTTAGCGGCTAAACATAACACCTTTTCCTGTAGGAGAGGAATCCATTTGCACAGATTGAGAAATGTATGGAAAGTGAGAAATCTTGGAAAGTAATAACAAATCTTCGAGTGAATTGTGGTAAATTTGTCGATTCAGAAGTGCACGTATTGAGCATGCGCAGTTCACGTCTCGTGCTTCACAGTGCGATAATGTTCGCAATTTTGACTAAACATTTGTTGTGAGATGTCGGAGCAAACGGTACTAACAGAAATTGTTGTGCAATTTAGAGCAGACGAAGAGATTTCATCATTTGGCATAAGAAAGAGCAGCTATAAAAAAAAAAAAAAACCAACAACAATCATGCAGGCTAGTTCTCAAGCAGTTTAATGCTTTTGTTCTTACCACACTTTCAGTCTCTCAGACAAATGTCCTGAAATACTTCTGAAAATATTTTGGGTTACGATTTCTCTAAGTTTCACGTAGTGTTGTTTGCGCTCTACCTTTTAGTCAGGCGTTTTGTGTCCAAACTTTCATTCAGTGTCTCTCTCTGAATTTATAATCCACAACTTAAATCTTTAACTGCTGGTTCACTGTTCTATGTGGCACCGTTAGACATCCAGATACGGGTACGTAGACATGAGGAATATAACCGCCGTGCAGCTCTTACTCGATACACGGTTAATTTTTTTCCACATACGTTCGAAATATTATAGCGTATCTTTACTTCGTACTATATGTTTCATGCAGTATGGTTTATATCATCAAAATCATACACAATAAAGTATAACCTAATTTTAATTATTCAAAGGCAGAGGTCACATTTCAGGTCAACGGTAGCGTCAAGAGGCACGAGTGAGTGTTTGAAAACAAGACTGAGAAGACAGACTTGCAATGCGGAACCAAGACTGAGAAGACAGACTTGCAATGCGGAACCAAGACTGAGAAGACAGACTTGCAATGCGGAACCAAGACTAACAAGACAGACTTGTAATGCGGAACCAAGACTGAGAAGACAGACTTGCAATGCGGAACCAAGACTAACAAGACAGACTTGTAATGCGGAACCAAGACTAACAAGACAGACTTGTAATGCGGAACCAAGACTGACAAGACAGACTTGCAATGCGGAACCAAGACTGAGAAGACAGACTTGTAATGCGGAACCAAGACTGACAAGACAGACTTTTAATGCGGAACCAAGACTGACAAGACAGACTTGTAATGCGGAACCAAGACTGACAAGACAGACTTGTAATGCGGAACCAAGACTGACAAGACAGACTTGCAATGGGGAACCAAGACTAACAAGACAGACTTGTAATGCGGAACCAAGACTGACAAGACAGACTTGTAATGCGGAACCAAGACTGACAAGACAGACTTGTAATGCGGAACCAAGACTGAGAAGACAGACTTGTAATGCGGAACCAAGACTGAGAAGACAGACTTGTAATGCGGAACCAAGACTGACAAGACAGATTTGCAATGCGGAACCAAGTCTGAGAAGACTGACAGACTGTTGCAATGCAGCACTGACTTTCAGGAATGGCGCAGTTCCAATAGTCAACGACAAGGCAGCATCGGCATCCGCTCCAGAAATAATTTGAGTTCAACGAATGCAAATCATTTTTTTAAAGTGCGCTTCTGGCAGAATTCGAGTTTTTTGTGCCATCTAAAGCTGCAGTGTTAAATGAATTTTTTGTCAAGTTACGATCGCCAGTGGACTTTTCCATTAAATTGAATTATTGCCCTTGCGGTGAACAGACAAATGTTTAGGATAGTTAGAACGACTAGGACGACGATAGCAGACTTGTTGTTTTTATTCAAACCAATTTGGGTTGGGTGGGGGTGATAAGTGTCTTAAGAAATTTGCAATGATAAGAACGGGAAATGTGTGAAATGATTAGTGTCTTAAGAAATTTGCAATGATAAGAATGGGAAATGTGTGAAATGATTAGTGTCTTAAGAAATTTGCAATGATAAGGACGGGAAATGTGTGAAATGATTAGGGATAAGTAATGTACTAAAAGATCAAATTACCAAATAACAATCTAGGTTTTCGAATTATTGTTATTTTTATGAACAGTGATTTTGTTATCTTCGACGGTTTTTCTCGAATGGAGCTTGCTGTTATGGCAGATCACGTGCTTTAGTGAGTAATCTCTCTCTCTCTCTCTCTCTCTCTCTCTCGTTATTCATATATGTAGAATCGTAGGTGAATGTATGCAAAGAAGGTCAGTGCCGAAATGTAGGTCGAGAGAATGACCTTTATCGTAAACTGCTGGGGCTTAACGGGTGCACGAGTGGTAACTGTACCTGGGTGAGAAAGTCGATATGAAAACCGAGTAATGAGTGAGAACCGCTGGCTGCAGATAAAATGTATCTGAAGAAAGAGCAGTCACATTAAAGCAAAGCAAAAGCCAAGCAGGTAATTGTGGGTAATACAAGCTTTAAAATGTAATTCTAACTTTATGTTTCGTTCGAGGAAAGAGACTGGAATTCGCCTGTGCTGTCATACGTGACACGCCTGAGTGGCTAGATGGATTCGTAATGATAGTAACTCTACCCTGGTCTGCCTAACAATAATGCACATGTATTATTCTCTATTTTGAAATGTTCAGTAGATGTTATTTATTAGTTACTTGAATGTAACGTGTTTATATTTTATTTTTCACTTTACTTAAGATATTATATTTATGTGGAAATTTCAGTTTTGTCTATTGACATGAAAATCGACAACATTGGCCTACATATTGGACTCAAATACTTTTTGATTGTTGTGTGGCGTGGGAGTTTAAGGAAGATGTTTAAAAAGACTTAAAACCCTAAAGTGGCCAACCCCACGTCCACTCGCACTTCAGTGCTGTCAGGTGTTACAAAGTATTTGACAATTAAAGGATATTTTGAATATTACCAATCACAAAAGCGGTTACGAGACCCCCGACTCGACCTGACATAAAGAAGAACGCAAATACTTATAAACTTAGGGATATATGAAAACTTTATTGAAATGGAATAATGATTTCAGAAAGAATTATAAAATCACAATGAATCAAGTGCGTTCTCACAAGTTGAGATTTTGAATAGCGTCCACTATATAACAGAGTAAGAGGTTTTGTATATTTTATTATTCTAGACTTGCCGTGCTGTGACTATATTGACTGAGGTGGTGAGGTGGTTTTTGCTTTGGTCTGGTCAGCAGACATGTAGTTCAGGTATTTTGGGCTTTTCATTTATTTGCACTTGTTAAGGGATTCAGCAGGTATAGCCTGAATTGTTCTGTCACTCACCAGGTGCAAAAATGGAGCAGGTACTGTAATGCTTTAGGGGCCTATTCTAAAACATACAATATTATTTCCTAAATTTCTGGTAGACACTAAGACAATGACTAGCATACCAGACGTATATCATTTAAAAAATAAGAGGTACAGGTAATAGGTAAATGAAAGAAGAAATTAAACTAACAAATATATACCTAAATGAATATGCATAAATGCATACAAGCAATACAAGCATAACCATAACTAATAAACATGGTTCTAATCATAAATTGGCAACCACATATAATTATTAAGCATAGAAATAGGGATGGGCATATTTACTCCACCATAAGTAGGGACTGCCTATATACAGACTTGTAAACCTACTCCAAGAAAGCAGCTATAACAACCATTGTCTGAACAGTAATGTTTACCATCGACCGACACAATGTTTTCTTCTGGACAAGATAATGAGAAACCTATAATGAAAAGGCTGACAGACTGTTCCAATGCAGAACCGATATGGCCGAGAACGATAGACTGTTGTAATGTGGAACCGATGATGATAAAGACTGACAGACTTGCAAATTGGAACTGATATTGACAGGACTGACAGACACGCGGAAATGATACTGAGGAGCAATGTATCGTGGGGATAGTAGGTCAAAGGTTGCAATGAAATCCAGACTCAAGAAAACTAAAATATTTCCACCATCCAAAGCGGAAAGACCGTTAACAACATTTAAAAGGGAAGTCTCAATACTCCGATAAACTGAGTGAAAATCACTAAAGATTTGTTGGTGAATTAAGTGAGCCTGCTAAGGCAACAAGTAACCTTTTGAGTACATTTGACGTAAATGATAGGTTAGACACTGTTTTTCAAGTGTTTAGGATCAAGGTTTCTATTCAAATGTCTTAAGTAGGGCTATTTTTTAGAAAAGTGATGGAGGGAAATAGAAAGACAAGTGTTTACAATGTTTGTCGGTAGATTTTATGAAGTGTGTGTGTGTGTGTGTGTGTGTGTGAGAGAGAGAGAGAGAGAGAGAGAGAGAGAGAGCTAGCTATATATAATGCGTGTGCGTGTGTGTCATAGCAGGTAGTACATAATGTGTGTGTGTGTGTGTGAGAGAGAGAGAGAGAGAGAGAGAGAGAGAGAGAGAGAGAGAGAGAGAGAGAGAGAGAGAGAGAGCAGATAGCATACAATGTGTGTGTATATTAGAACAGGTTATATATAATGTGTGTCAGAGCAAGTAGTATATAACGTGTGTGTCAGAGCAGGTAGTATACAACGTGTGTGTCAGAGCAGGTAGTTTATAAGTGTCAGAGCAGGTAGTTTATAATATGTGTCAGAGCAGGTAGTACAGTATATGAAAGACAATGATGCCCGAATAGACTCCAGGTCACACGAGTTCTGTGCACACGTCTTCATGAGTGTTTGTAGAAAACTCGCACTGATTGGCTGAAATGTTCTAATGTTTGTAATTTGGACATTTTATCGCTAATTTTTCTTTGTAATCATCATGTGTTTGTATTTGTAACTCGGACATTGCATCGCTAGTTTGTCTTTACGATCATCATTGTAGCTGGGACATTTTATGATTAAAGTTTTCTTTGCAATCATCATTGTAACTGGGACATTTTATGATTAAAGGTTTCTTTGCAATCATCATTGTAGCTGGGACATTTTATGATTAAAGCTTTCTTTGCAATCATCATTGTAGCTGGGACATTTTATGATTAAAGTTTTCTTTGCAATCATCATTGTAGCTGGGACATTTTATGATTAAAGTTTTCTTTGCAATCATCATTGTAACTGGGACATTTTATGATTAAAGGTTTCTTTGCAATCATCATTGTAGCTGGGACATTTTATGATTAAAGCTTTCTTTGCAATCATCATTGTAGCTGGGACATTTTATGATTAAAGTTTTCTTTGCAATCGTCATTGTAGCTGGGACATTTTATGATTAAAGTTTCTTTGCAGTCAATATGCGTGCATTTTTGGCCATTCTATAACCTTGCAGAATGGTAATTTAAAATATCTTTTTTTGTTAATTGAAAACATTATCCTGGCTGACGATGTCAATAAAAAGTAATTTCACTTCCGGGCGTAAAGCCGAAAATAAAGTGTTTTTCTTAACAGACATTCATACCAGTGTTCTTGTACAGCAGGGAAATTTACACGCAATGCGCTAGTAATACAGATATAAATTGAATACGGCCACAAATTACCAAATGTCTTTGGTGAATATTCTGTTTCCCCTTGAACAAAATGCAAAAAGGATATTTAGCAATAGCCAAATTTAGCTAAACCTTTAGTTGTGAATTTTTTGGCTTCCTTTTTATCTGTTAATGATTCATAATGGGATGCTAGGGTATGGGTAGTGTACATATCATAAGTAAGTGTGATTCATAATGGGATGCTAGGGTATGGGTAGTGTACACATCATAAGTAGTGTGATTCATAATGGGATGCTAGGGTATGGGTAGTGTACATATCATAAGTAGTGTGGTTCATTTACTGTGTAAACCGCTACGTGATAACAACCGCTTATCTCAGCCACACTCTAGCGATCACTGATACGATAATATAGCGAGTCAAAATGTGGCTCCACCAGGGCTGGACTAACCATTAAGCAATATCAGCACGTGCTTAGGGCACCAAGGGAAGGGGGTGGCCTCAACAGAGTATCGGAAACCATAGCTGTAGCAATCGAATATTAAAGGGCCATACGACATATTCCAAGAGCGGCAATTTTTTATTATTTGTGATTTATTTTATTATACCCAATCAACCAGCTTTAGGATTTGACATCTGAGAGAACTTTCTGACAAACTTTGTCTAACATAAACCTCGAGATCAGTAGGTTTGACTGTCTTACCAAATTTTTTCTGCGTGAATGTCAGCGGGTGTTATTAAATAATAATTATAAATATATATGATCCATACCCTACTGTGTGTGTGTGTGTTGGGGGGGGGGCAACATTATACTACTATCGGCACACTAATTAAGTACACGTACAAGACAAACATAATCACACTAATTAAATACACGTACAAGACAAACATAACCACACTAATTAAGTACACGTACAAGACAAACATAATCACACTAATTAAATACGCGACAATACAAACATAATCACACTAATTAAGTACACGTACAAGACAAACATAATCACACTAATTAAGTACACGTACAAGACAAACATAATCACACTAATTAAGTACACGTACAAGACAAACATAATCACACTAATTAAATACACGTACAAGACAAACATAATCACACTAATTAAATACGCGACAATACAAACATCGTCAGATTAATTAAATCTACGTTGAGGAAAAGTCACATCGTCACACGTACAGGACAAACATTGTCACACTAATTAAATACACCTAAAGGACAAACATCCTCACACTAATTAAGTACATGTTTAGGACAAACATCCTCACACTAATTAAATACACGTACAGGACAAACATCGTCACACTACAGTACTAATGTTTTCACACTAAATAAGTACCCGTACGGTACAAACATCCTCACAGTAATTAAATACACGTACAGGACAAACATCGTCACACTACAGTACTAATGTTTTCACACTAAATAAGTACCCGTACGGTACAAACATCCTCACGGTAATTAAATACACGTACAGGACAAACATCGTCACACTAATTAAATACACGTACATGACAAACATCGTCACACTAATTAAATGCACGTACATGACAAAAATCCTCACACTAATTAAATGCACTACACTACTACAGGACAAACATGATTACACGAACTAAATACACGTACAGGACAAACATCATCACACTACAGTACTAATGTTTTCACACGTACAAACATCCTCATGTTAAATAAATACCATTTCTTTGAAAACATCATCATACTAGTTCGAAATAATATTAAGAGAATGAAACTGATGCCATTATTATTCTGGGAATAATTATTTTAGTAAAATTAAAAGGACAATAATACAAAGATGTCTGTTTAGATATACAATAGAATGGGAGAAAACGCATATATAATTTTTGATTAACTGTAACTAATTTTATTCTGAGTAACTGGTTAGATCTGGAACACGAATTAACAGTGACATTAATTAAGGCAGCAGGGATGGGGGTATATTTTTATTGTGACAAGTTCACATCACTGAAAACGATTTTGTGAAACGTTAATTCACACAGGCGACCTTTGAACTCCCGCAACCACTCACACATAACATCAAGCGCAGCTCCAAGTTATCTCCCCAAAGAAGCAATAATCTCCCATGAACATTCAACACAGATGTTTGCAAACACGTTTCGTATTTCTCAACTTTGACTTTTAGCGGGATTTTCTTGCATTCAGACATCATGGGCGAGGGCTTTGGTTGCTATGGGAAGTCAGGGTTTTGGTTGCTAAGGGAAGCCGTGTCTAATTATTCTGAAACTGCGGAATGTTCCCACAAAGTCGTCTGCAAACACAGTCGTCTGGACAAAGTGAAACAGTAAGAATGGAGATTGATAGAGCTGAGTGAAAATGACTCAGAGACTAAGAAACGGAGAGTTGGTGGCGGGGGGAGGGGGGATTTGTTAAAAGCGTAAAGTTGTATATAGAAACATTTGTAAGGTTAGGTAACATAAGTGTGTGTGTGTGTGTGTGTGTGTGTGTGTGTGTATGTATGTGTTTATGTGTGTGCATCATATGTCTGTATGTGTTTATTCACGTGTGGTTGTGTGAGCGTAGATGTGTGGGTGAGTGGTTAGGTGGTTGTGATGTTGGTGGAGATGAATGTGGAAGCAATAAAGCATAAAGAGTGAGGAAATTTGAAATTGGGAAAATAGAGGGTTGGGGAGGTGACGGAGATTGTGAGGGTAAAGAAAGAACTGAAGAAACAGAGAGAGCACAGTAAATAAAGAAAAAGTATGGTGGTGAAGGAACGGAAGGAGGAAAGTGAAACACCAAAAGGAAAAATAAGTGATGAAAGCGGATACAAGGCAAAAGTGTGCGAAATGTTGACGTAGAGTAGAAGAAAGAGAAAACGGGGGGCTTGGGAAAGTGAAAGGGAGGGTTGTGGAGAATGAAAGTGTATTGAAGAATGAAAGAGAGTGTATTGAAGAATGAAAGAGAGGATTGTGGAGAATAAAAGAGAGTGTATTGAAGAATGAAAGAGAGTGTGTTGAAAAATGAAAGAGAGTGTGTTGAAAAATGAAAGAGAGTGTGTTGAAAAATGAAAGAGAGTGTGTTGAAAAATGAAAGAGAGTGTGTTGAAAAATGAAAGAGAGTGTGCTGAAGAATGAAAGAGAGTGTGTTGAAAAATGAAAGAGAGTGTGCTGAAGAATGAAAGAGAGTGTGTTGAAAAATGAAAGAGAGTGTGTTGAAAATGAAAGAGAGTGTGTTGAAGAATGAAAGAGAGTGTGTCGAATAATGAAGATGTAATAAAAAGCTGAGATATTTAGAGAATGATAGCGGTTAAATAAGAAACAGGAGCTCTGGAGATGAACGAGAAAAGAAATGGAGGGTTTTGCCGAGTGACAAAAAGACGACTTAGAATGACTTTAAAACTAGAGAAAAGAACGAGAAAGCGTGAAAGTGATAGAGAGGATGAAAAGATAAAGGAAAGCAGCGAGAAAAATCGAAAAGAATAGAGATCAATTGAGAGGGTAGAAGTATAAGACTCAGCGAACGAAGATTGTACCAACTGATAAGAAGATAATAGCTCGCATTATATGCTATTAGAAAAGATCAGAAATTGGATGTCATGAACAAATTTGTCATAGTTCTCGAGGAATGCGACATGCATAACTACAACTTTGTGTGTCTATACATTTCAAGTCATAAGATAACTATACCGTTGTGTGTCTATACAAGTCAAAAGATAACTATATCGTTGTGTGTGTCTATACATTTCAAGTCATAAGATAACTATATCGTTGTGTGTGTCTATACAAGTCAAAAGATAACTATATCGTTGTGTGTGTCTATACAAGTCAAGTCAAAAGATAACTATATCGTTGTGTGTGTCTTTTAGCTTTCAAGTCATAAGATAACTATACCGTTGTGTGTGTTTATACATTTCAAGTCATAAGATAACTATATCGCTGTGTGTGTGTGTGTGTGTGTGTGTGTCTATTAGCTTTCAAGTCATAAGATAACTACTGTACGGAGTGGATACAAACAGTGAAATTCTTTTGCCTCTTTGGGTGATTCTGGCTGCTGCGTCTTAAACATTTTTTAAGTTGATGTGGTGGACCCTATGGTGGACCGGACTGAAAAAGCAAAGTCATGGCAGCACTATCAAGAAATTTATGCCTTGGACTGTGTGAAAGTCTTCAGTCTTGCTTCTTTATACTTTTCTGCCTTTGACTGAGATAAAGTTGAAAATATTTCATTCTTCTTTTGTTTATGAAATGATTAACGAATAATAGAAATCATATTATCAATGATTAAGGTAAGATGTGTGTAAACCATTCATTAACATAACGGTCGTTTGGCAATGGGCAATGGTTTTTGTTCTCTCTTCAATTTTAATTTAATTATTGTAGCACAAACGGAAAATTGCTTGTGAGAAGAAACCCATTCCCTCTTTTCTTTCTCTCTCACTCTCTCGTTTTCTCTCTCTCTCTCTCAAACGCACACATATATATTATATACAATTTGTTAATATTTTCTTATCAAACACATATCAATCGGTTACCAATATGAACTCTTCAATTCAATATTATATAAGCGGTAAAGGGCAATAACCTTTAACAATTACTTTCCCATCTTTTAATTGCTGCAGTCTTACAGTCACACTGAAACCACGTGACTGATATTTATTAAGAAGCGGCGATGAGCTTTTTCTCAAAATTTGCAAATTGTCACCTGCAATTAAAAAAAAACTGCAAGCTAAGTCTAAATAAATTTAAAAGATTTGAACCTCAATACAAAACTATTATTGAGGCTGCCTGTATGCTTAAGAACAGCTCTGCAAAAGGAAATGGCCCGAGTAACTGAAATCAAAGGAAAGCTATGCACTGGTTGCAAACAGCATGCCGGATATAAACAGTCTCGATCGTTAATGTTCGGTAAAATTGCTGGTCACGGATCTGAGAGTGGCTGAATGCTAATTATAGCAAAAGACAACTGAATGGCCAGAATGAGAAAGAAACAACGAGATAAATTAAATAAAAATATTGCCAACAGAAGAGAAACAATGGAGTGATTTTACTGACTGAATCGATTTCAAGGAAATGAATTTTCAAGAAAACAAAGTAAATATTTGGTGTCGAGGTGGATGGGTAAACAGCACGAGACATATATCCCGCAAAGCCTTTTTTTTTCCTCTGGGCTTTGAAATTTTCGAACCTAATCTAGGCACCGTGTTTAACGCTTAATGGAACTTTATTGACTAACGGTTAGGTGTCGCATGACGTGTAAAAGGCAAGACCGTATTATAAGGAAATTCAGCATTTATAGTCTGGAATCAACTTAACTCTTGACCTCTAACGTTACATGGATGAGACAAGTTAGTTTATAATGTTTTGCTGGTGACAGGTTTGTTTGAACTTTGCTGGTGACAGGTTTGTTTGAACTTTGCTGGTGACAGGTTTGTTTGAACTTTGCTGGTGACAGGTTTGTTTGAATTTTGCTGGTGACAGGTTTGTTTGAACTTTGCTGGTGACAGGTTTGTCTGAACTTTGCTGGTGACAGGTTTGTTTGAACTTTGCTGGTGACAGGTTTGTTTGAATTTTGCTATGTGAGGTTGTGTTGACTGTTTGAATTTTGCTATGTAAGGTTGTGTTGACTGTTTGAATTTTGCTATGTGAGGTTGTGTTGACTGTTTGAACTTTGCTATGTGAGGTTGTGTTGACTGTGCCAGGGTTCTTGAAACCACTCTTAATGGCTACTTGTTCTTTACTGCTTATTTCAGGGCTGAACCATATAATCTGATTCAGCTAGGCAACAGAGGAAAACGGTAGATCTAAGTAAGTAGGGGATACTACAATATTTCCCGTTGGAAACTGAATGAGAAGGGCGATGAACTCAGATATCAAGGGAGCGCAGTCTGTGAGAAAAAGATCCACGATATGTTAGTGCTGCCGAGCAGTTCAAGAGACCATTGTCAATAATCTGCTTGCCTTCTTGTTCTTAATCAAAACTATCTGCTTGCCTTCTTGTTCTTAATCAAAACTATCTGCTTGCCTTCTTTTTCTTAATCAAAACAATGATTGCCTTCAAAACTATCTGCTTGCCTTCTTTTTCTTAATCAAAACAATGATTGCCTTCAAAACTATCTGCTTGCCTTCTTGTTCTTAATCAAAACAATGATTGCCTTCAAAACTACATGCTTGCCTTCTTGTTCTTAATCAGATGAAAACATGCTATTACGTATTGTAATGTGAACGAATGAATGAATGGATAGAAGTTAGTCATATGAGAACTCTGACTATAAGTCATATTTTAAAAGGATTTTGGCGTCTTGACCATTGTTTCTCTTAATGGAGAAACGGTTAAAACTGTTTTAGCTGGCAGCATTGTGCTAGTGTGTATTTCTGATGAAGATACCAGTAGATAACCCGGACTGTAATAAATTTACTGAACAGATATTCAAACAAATGGTGTGGTCGGTGTCACGTATTGCCAACACAAAAAAGGGGTTTTGTGTGAGTGAATAACAGATCGCCGTAATTGTGTGATGGTCGCCGTGATTGTGTGATGATCGCCGTGATTGTGTGATGGTCGCCGTGATTGTGTGATGGTGGCCGTGATTGTGTGATGACGAAGGGTGAATCGTTGACAGAGGTGACAGGACATGTTCGGTGAAGCAAATTGAAACCCTCGCGCACATTTTACGCCAATAAATCTTTGATTGCTGGTAATCTCTTGAACATCGCGTTACTGAACATCGCGTTACTGAACATCGCGTTACTGAAAGAGCGTTTATCGGAGAGAACGATTGCATATTGATCAGGCAGACTTCGATACCTTTTGAACGAGAGTTTTTCACGCCAAAGATCCTTTGTGACAGGCTGGTCATAGGGTTGTCGTAAGCTAGGTGTGTAACATGCTGGTCATAGGGTTGTCGTAAGCTAGGTGTGACAGGCTGGTCATAGGGTTGTCGTAAGCTAGGTGTGTAACATGCTGGTCATAGGGTTGTCGTAAGCTAGGTGTGTAACATGCTGGTCATAGGGTTGTCGTAAGCTAGGTGTGTAACATGCTGGTCATAGGGTTGTCGTAAGCTAGGTGTGTAACAGGCTGGTCATAGGGTTGTCGTAAGTTTTGTGTGTAACAGGCTGGTCATAGGGTTGCCGTAAGCTAGGTGTGACAGGCTGGTCATAGGGTTGTCGTAAGTTATGTGTGTGTGAAAAGTTTCAGAATGTGTCATCATTCCAACAAAGGAGGCATAAGTTGTCTGTTAAAATGTTACCAAGAGTAGCTCACCTGCAAAGAGATTTAAATAATATAATTATTAGTGTTGTTAACAATAATTATTATGTCATTATTTAAGTGGGAATCTCTGGTAGACTGTTCACACACACACACAAACGTGTGTGTGTGCACAAGTCATCCACTCAATGTCTCCTGACTCAGCTCTCTCTCTAAATAGTGATGTATCTTTCTTCTCTATCTCTCCCCACTTACCCCCCACCTCCGCCGACCCTTTTTCTGGACTTTCGCCTACTCTGATCTTCCCACCCCAACAGTTTTGCAAATTTCCTGTTTCAAAACAGAAAACTTACTTTGATAGCGATGAGAAAGAGCCATACCATTAACACACGCACGTACAGACAAATGCAACCTAACGTACACATACACAACCTTGTGCCTTGACCTGAGCAAGTGTAATGTTGTGGATGTTTTTCTTCTTCTTCACAAACAGAGCGCCTTGATGCAAGTCGTG
Organism: Sinotaia quadrata; assembly: GCA_028829895.1. Lineage (NCBI taxonomy): Eukaryota > Metazoa > Mollusca > Gastropoda > Architaenioglossa > Viviparidae > Sinotaia > Sinotaia quadrata. The sequence goes on from CM054182.1 coordinate 9,419,884, forward strand.
AGAGTATTTGGCTTTTCAAGTTTACAGTGTATATCTGAGGCAAATGTCAAGGGAGTGGGGATCCCTGGAGTGTTGGGACTTTCAAGCAAAGCAGTCACAACAAAAATGCAAGAAAAATTAAGACAAAGCTCCTAACGCATAGCTGAAGCATTACATAATGTCAGGAATTGTGCAAATGTGAAATCAGCATAAACTAATATTAATATCAATTATTGGCAACACAAATGTACATAATAGTACGACATGAACGCCATAGACACAAATACACAAACATATCTCCTTATAGATAGATAGATATAGATAGATAGATAGATTAGAAAGATTCTTATAATTTGATGGGATCAACAGCTGCATAATTTTAATTTTAATTTTTAATTTTGAGGATTTCTTTAAATCCCATTCATATTTGATTTCTCATGTATTTACATGAAAACATTCTTTGTAAACCTCATTTTAGTGAATGGTAAATCGTTACCATTGACTAGTTTTCCCTGTTGAGATCTGTCAATGAGTTTAATTTCGACATCGCAGGATCATGGAACCAAACTGACCATAGCTAAAAGCAGGTTTAGATATATTTCAGTCATGGTTAGACTGTGCACTAAACATATCTGGAAACATCAAACTGATATAAGAATGTGAAAGGTAGTGGGTAAGCCCTGTTGAACAGTGATGTATTCAGAATGGTACCAATTAGACATGGTGTAAACCCTGTTGAACAATGATGTATTCAGAATGGTACCAAGTAGACATGGTGCAAACCCTGTTGAACAGTGATGTATTCAGAATGGTACCAATTAGACATGGTATAAACCCTATTGAACAATGATGTCAACATATTCTGGCTTCCTAGAAAACATGCAACTGTCACATCATGATTTTTTTTAATACTCTTGCTAAAGACACGAAAGTAATATTATGACTGGTACACTAAACCACAATCACAAGGTCGCTTGTGAGACAGTAATTTTGGCAGCCAATGACGATAACTTGCCACACTACTGTATCACTGAACAATCATATTGAACAATCATACTGAACAATCATATTGAACAATGGTGCATGTGCATATCAGCTTCAGAACAGCAGATGACCTAGCACTTTATACAGTAGGATATATAACATTATTTATAATATGTATTAGAGAATTCTCAAATCTTTAAATAATGTTCTATTTTGCATTTGGAAATATTTTAAAATTAAAAATGGAAAATTTATTACTTTTGTTGTTCGTTTTTAAGACAAAATGCAAATATCCAGTTTGTATTATTAATATATAATCAAAGCCCCCATTCAAACTATTTACCTAAACTTCATTAAGCTGATTACATTTAATTTTCCTGATTAGTTTTAACATTAATCTGAAGTCACATTTCTGTCCCTGAATTAGTCTTTTTATTCAACATAACACATGCTGTCCAAACCAAACGTTTATATCAGCAGCACTTGTACATATTTTGTGTCCATTTGCTATAGTCTCACTTTGGTGTAACCCCATTTTGCAGGTAAACTTATTCTGTTGTAATTTCATCTGCTGGTAACCCCATTTTTTGTAATCCCATTTTGTGACATGTAAAGCTAGAGAATTCGTGCATGGTTTGATTATAAATGAGTAATTACAATAAACTAACTAATTTACTAATTACTTTGTATCACCCTATCAACCCGTTTAGGGAGAAAAATTTCATGCCTTTTAGCATCATATGACTCATTGGCCAACTTGGTGGAAACAGATATAACAATTAAACCATGCCAGTGGTGTTCACTTATTTATTTAATTTTTTGACTAACACTGGATTTCTTGTCGTCAAGCATACTGGAGATTTAAATACACTACAGCAATTGCTGCCTGCAGCAAATATTCATTGCTAGAGAAAGTCCCCAATTTACAGGTAGTGCTTAGTTTACAGTGAATGCTCAGTTTACAGTAGCTAACATTATAATTATGACTAAGAGAACTCAACCTACAACCTACTTTTGAATGACGTCACCAAATGTGCTTCTTCAGAAATGTGCTCCACGAGCGAATAGCTAGAACCTGTTTCTTTTGGTGTTACAATAACGAGATCAAGTTAACTTCTTGAGAAATCATATTGCAAATGGCTCAGGATATCTGAAGTTTGGCCGACAGGTATAAATCTGTCATTCACTAGTTCACGTTAGTTTATAGTAAATCACCTGTCGTCAACATCTAATCTAGGTCTTCTGCAGGTCTAACCGCTGTCGTCAACATCTAATCTAGGCCTTCTGCAGGTGTAACCGCTGTCGTCAACATCTAATCTAGGCCTTCTGCAGATCTAACCGCTGTCGTCAACATCTAATCTAGGCCTTCTGCAGGTGTAACCGCTGTCGTCAACATCTAATCTAGGCCTTCTGCAGATCTAACCGCTGTCGTCAACATCTAATCTAGGCCTTCTGCAGGTGTAACCGCTGTCGTCAACATCTAATCTAGGCCTTCTGCAGGTATAACCGCTGTCGTCAACATCTAGGCCTTCTGCAGGTCTAACCGCTGTCGTCAACATCTAGGCCTTCTGCAGGTCTAACCGCTGTCGTCAACATCTAATCTAGGCCTTCTGCAGGTCTAACCGCTGTCGTCAACTGTGCTGTTGGTGTAGTCTGCTTTATATAAGTAGCCGAATATCGTGAGGTACGGGTAAAACACTGGTCTCGCAAGCGAGTGATCAGGCTTCGAACCTCATCCCAATAATTACAGTAGTTTGGAGTTTTATATCCCATTTGTATCCCATCTCTGGCCTGGCAATGTCCAGCCGCGTCATGACCATGAAACACTGTTTAGTGTCTTTCGCAATTTGCGCAAATACGAACTTCCAAATGTATTTTTAATTTGTAATTTGCATACTGAAATGCTGTTACTGAAGTCGCAGCTCAAAATAATGGGATGTACAGGCTCAAAATCAAATGTGCAAACAAGGACACAAGTTATAAATGAACGCGCAGATGGTCGCATGAATTGTGGTCCTCGTGACCAAATGTTGTCGCCCAAGATCTCGTATTCAAATGTTTGTAATTCACGTGTTCAGATGTTGTTCATGAAGTCACGCTATCATATTGTGATATTTACGTGCTCAGCTGTTGTGCAGACGAGGTCACGTGTAGGAGTATTGTCGTGATTAGTTTCCTCACAAGGTCACATATTCTAGAGATAGCGGGATAAAGACAATTAAAACTCAATCTTCAGGTTTGCATTTTGTGGCAACGTTTGTTTCTTACGTTTTTGAAAGATTTATTGTACATGATCATGTGCTCCAAAGTTGTGGAACATAATGCTCTTGATATAAACGTTTGATTGTACATTTTATCGAAATTAATATTAGTGTTTAACACTATTACAAAAATGCTATATATTAATATTAGTGTTTAACACTATTACAAAAATGCTATATATTAATATTAGTGTTTAACATTATTACAGAAATGCTATATATTAATGTTAGTGTTTAACATTATTACAAAAATGCTATATATTAATATTAATATTAGTGTTTAACATTATCACAAAAATGCTATATATTAATATTAATAATAGTGTTTAACACTATTACAAAAATGCTATATATTAATATTAGTGTTTAACACTCTTAGAAAATGCTATATATTAATAATAGTGTTTAACACTATTACAAAAATGCTATATATTAATATTAGTGTTTAACACTATTACAGAAATGCTATATATTAATAATAGTGTTTAACACTATTACAAAAATGCTATATATTAATAATAGTGTTTAACACTATTACAATAAAGCTATATATTAATATCAGTGTTTAACACTATCACAAAAATGCTATATATTAATATTAGTGTTTAACACTATTACAAAAATGCTATATATTAATATTAGTGTTTAACACTAACAGAAATACTAACATCGCTGTTGGGTATTGGGCTGCTACCTGAAAACTGTTGTGTAATACTGAAGTAATGTAAAAATCATTGTTTTATCGGACGTTCTGCAATTAAAATAAGGTTAACATCAATGTCTGTTCGCAGGACTGATTTATGTGAATAAATAACATATGCAATTCTGCTGTCAGTAGCAATTCTTGCTGCATAGGAATATTGAGAGGGAAAAAAAAAACAAGAGGTAAATTTTACATCTCTGAATCTGTAAACTCTTCTAAATAGGGGCGAAGACTACACACAAAGCGCTGTTTACTTATGTTGTCCTCTTCTTCGTCGTGATTTGCTCAGCACCGTGATGACGTCAGGCAAGGAACCGGACGTGTCTGCATGTGTCAATAACGTTTCTTAGGAACGAGTGTTTGTGCAAAGAACATCTCCGGAGCAATAGTTCGAGCTGAGCGTTTAGCAGCTTGATGTCAAGCTGTGAAGTTTAGGAGTCGTGCAATGCCGGTCACAGTACATGTATTTATCTAAGTCGTCACATTCATCCTCTCCTCACTGCCCCCCCCCCCCCAAAAAAAAAAAAAAAAAAGCCTTCTTCACACACACGTACCCCATTACCCCCCAAAAAAACAACAAGTGACAACGTTAGTTTCATGTGATCTGCTTTGCCTGCGCTTTTTTTGGTCAGATAATTAATTCTTCCAGAACCGGTTTACTTTATATTATTAGCAATATTATTTTATATTACTCTTCAAAGAACAGACAGTGAACAACGTTACTGCAAAAAAATTAAAACACGACTCAAGTTCGTTGTCGATGTTATCAATGTTTAAATGTCCCCATTTTAGCAATGTAAGCAGTCCACAGAGCACAGTCCATCATTTGGCGCACACTGATACATAGTGTGTTGAGGCAATTATAAAATGCAGTTGGAGGAGGGGGTTGGGGGGGGGAAAGAATGAAAGAAGAGTATATCAGATAACTAAACAAATGAAAGTTAACTCTAGGGAAACTGAAATCGCATTCCTCAACCATCAGCCGCCTATCCCAAGCGCCGATCACTTGGTGTGATCGATTATCTCCCCGCACGCATTCTGTCTCCGTCACAAGGTTTTAATCGTTGAACGTCGGAGTGTATCGTTCAACGTCAGAAAGTATCGTTCAACATCAGAGGAAATAATCACTGGCCGCACTAGAAAGCACTACCAAGCTGAGCCAAATGAAGACAAGAAGAAGTCGATCAATAAAAGCTGAAGGTGATCAATACTGTGCGTTTTTTTTTTAAACTGGACGAGAGTCAACAAAAATTAAAAGTAGCGATCAAAGGCGACAGTGGTGAGGATGGTGTGTTGGGGTGTGTGTGTGTGTGTGTGTATATGTATGTACATATGGTAGTGACAGTCAAATTGGAAAGTCAGTTACGAGTTAAGACAGCACAGGACTTACAATGGCATCCCGTACGTTTCACTGGTTTTGGCCATCTTGGCACGACAAATACATTTTCCCTTGCAAGCAGTCAAAGAAGGCAAACAAGTGTTTAAAGTAGACGCCATGTTGTAGTGAAACTAGTTTCGTTATTTCGTCCAACCAATCGCTAGTCAAGTACCCGGATATTTGTCGGTATTGTTAACAATAAATTGGGAATAAATGCATAACCAACAATAACAAATAACGGCTGTGATAATTATGAAGAAGACAATAACAATAATAAAAATAATAATAGACACACAGACAGATATAGAGTCTATTTATAATTATTTTCATAGTTATTAATTATGCAAATAGTACCCTGCAATAAACCATAATAATTATGTAATAATGTGTCCCAAAGTTCTTTATCCCGCAGTAAATTAAACTTTTATTATGTAATACTGTACCCCAGTCCATTATCCTGCAGTAAATTAAACAATAATTATTATGCAATAATATGTCCCAGAGTCCATTACCATGCAGTAAAGTAAACCATAATCATATATTACACTGCTCCAGAGTTCAACACTGTCTAATCATATTACTTGCAAATTTATTGATGAAACTTCGTTTTGTACTTCTGTGCCAAAAAGCGGATCACAATTTAAGCCTGGAGCAATTTGTATTGAATGAGAAACTTTTGGTGATAAACTGTTTTGTTGTGTTGTTATGAAATATATAGGCACTTGCAATTATGTACCTGCTTGCTTCGTATGCTTTAAACCTTGATTCTTATGCTTGTGTTCATACTTATTTCACACTGCTTTAAACTTTGTCCCTTATGTTCCTGCGTGCTTCGTACTGCTTTAAAGATTGTCCCTTATGTTCCTGCGTGCTTCGTACTGCTTTAAACGTTGTTCCTTATGTTCCTGCGTGGTCACTGATTAAAGAAGCCCCCTGAAATGAAATCTCCCAAAAGTAACAAATACCTGATGACCAGTGAACAAGATGAATAGTTGTTTATGGTCATGTTTTCAGGGTTTGCTTTATTTTATGCTACACCACTGCTTCTTGATTCACGACACTACTTTTCTATTATTTACAACTTACACACACACACACACACACACACACACACACACACACACACACACACACACACACACACACACACACACACACACACCATCCAATTAAAGATAACACAATACAGGTTTTACTAGGAAAGAGCAAACGTTCTGACTCCCGTGAACTTTGCCCCACTTAATAGAAAACTCCCATTATAGCTTTAGTATTAATGCTGTTTACGCCGCCTTTACATGTCGTTGTGCCAACAGTAACATTATTTTGTCTTTGTTTGAACACTTTTAAGAGCTGGTGGTGTTACATATTAAATGTCGCCAGTTCGTTCATCATGCTCTCTTGTATATTTATATAATATTTTTTTTTTATCACTTATCTACATCTGTCTAGACGTGATCAAGTGTGGACTGGGGGTGAGTCTGCATGTCTCTATCGATCCGTCTTGCGTGCGAACAATCATAAAGCTTTGTGATTGTTATCTGAATAAGCTGTTGGTGGCTGCGACTGGAGTGAGTGTGGCGCACGAAACCAACATTTATAGTCGCTCTTACGAACCGTACATCATAGTTATTATCCAAAGTTTCAAATGTTCTTTGTCCCTCCACACCGAAATATTCACATAGTCCTGATGAGACAAGGCAACATCTGTTTCATTCTCAAAGTAACATTACTACGGTAACACACTCACGTGACACTTGCACGTGCTGTTCCGGAAGAATATTTTTTTCTTTTAGAGGAATGGTAAGTCTAAATGTACTAATGATGTTTACCTGTTTATTTCTTTTTTCTTCTTTTCTTTTACTTGGAAATTAAAGTATGTCACTATAAGCTGACTGAAACATACATAACCTTACATCGGCAGCATGCAACGTTAAATGGCAACAATCGCTGGTCTCAGTCCTTACGAGCTGATTAACGAAACTCAGAATCTAATGCAAACAACAAAAATACCCCCAAACAGCAAGTGGGATTCCAGAACAATTCTTTATATTTTACAAAATGTTCCAATTCTAAATAACAGAACACTAGAAGAAGAAAAGAATGTAACAATCCAACCACCTCAGCCTTTAGAAAATCTAGAGCAGTTTCAAAATTCGATTGAAAATTTAATTTATCAAATTGACATTATCGATGTAATAAAGGGGCAATTTTGAGTTAAATATAGAAAGCATGGTAACTCACCATTTGAATATAATAAAGTGTCTGGGGTATTAGGCATTGTATCTTTATAATAGATGTATCTGTTCTTTCATTACATTTTCATTTTAATTTTTCTCCTCTTCTTTCTTCAAAGAAATTTTCTGAGAATAACCCCCTTAGTTTAAAAAAAAAAGAAAAGAAAAGATTTAAATGCTCTGCATTGAAAAGATTAATAGCTTCGTGTCTCCATCTGTCTAGCAAAACCAACCAGCTCCGTTTATAAAAAAAAAAAAAATCAATTTCAAAGATAATGGAACTTTATGCCTCTACATTGAAGTAAATCTTCTTTCTACGATATGACATCTGTGATATTTGTTTGCGTAATTCTTTTATGGTACTAATTGCATACCATTCTTGCTGCTAGAGTTTTAAAGTTTAAATTATTGCTCGTATTAAAGGAGAACCCAAGCGTCTCAGACGAACATAAAGGATGCTGATGAAAGGTAGCCAGTAACAGTCTTCAAGGTCGTACGTCAGTCCGACAAACAAAGCACAGCTACAGCACAGAGTACATTAACGGGGAAAAAACATCGCTTATTTATGTCACGCCGTTAAGGCACTTCACCCAAGAGGGCAGGTTGTGAGAGTTTTTAATTGGGTGAAATTGTGAATGTTGAATTTTATTGATGGCAATTATTGACCTGTGTGTGTGTGTGTGTGTGTGTGTGTGTGTGTGTGTGTGTGTGTGTGTGTGTGTGTGTGTGTGTACGTGCGTTGTGTATGTGCGTGTGTGTGTGTGTGCGTACGTGCGTGTGTATGTGTATGTGTGTACGTGCGTGTGTATGTGTGTGTATGTGTGTACGTCGTGTGTATGTGTGTACGTGTGTGTGTGTGTATGTGTGTGTACGTGCGTGTGTATGTGTGTGTGTGTACGTGCGTGTGTATGTGTTTGTCTGCCTGTGTGTATGAGCTTTTTGTACTTTACATCGACAGATCATGTAGAAGCAAACTAAGGCAGAATGTCATTTCTCTCGACACTTTGTATTTTAATTGTAGTAGGGTGGAATTAGTTCGAAACAATCTCTAAATTAATATTTTCACTGAAAAGGTCCTTTCTCAAGTTCCTTCTGAGGAATAATAATGATCATTCAAATCTAAATGTAGTCAACGAAGATTTTACAAAAATAATATATCATATTATTGTATTATCATACAATCATATTATAATATTATATTATCAAATATTTTCGCAGATAGAAACATGTTTAGAATAGACAACTTGAAAACAAAATGTCATCTGGTAGCTACTGAGTGTTGTCAGTGGCAATTTAGAAGTTGCGTCGAAGGTTTTACCGTTGTGCAAATGCCTGTTATTTAAGATATTGATATAACAAAATTCTCTTCGAGCATTATACATCAAATGCCTGTTATTTAAGATATTGATATAACAAAATTCTCTTCGAGCATTATACATCAAATGCCTGTTATTTAAGATATTGATATAACAAAATTCTCTTCGAGCATTATACATCAAATGCCTGCTATTTAAGATATTGTTATAACAAAATTCTCTTCGAGCATTATACATCAAATGCCTGCTATTTAAGATATTGATATAACAAAATTCTCTTCGAACATTATACATCGAATTTGTGATTGCTATCTGAATTATTCTGTTCTGTTAATAATTTTGTCACAGTGACTATCACAGTCAATTCCACAAATAGAACTGAAATAAGCATTCGATTCTATTGTCACACTGCCGGTCACACTTAATTCCATAAATACAACTGGAATAAGCGCTTACTGTATTGTCACAATAGTATATGCGTACGTATGTATATATACGCGCGCGAAAGTGTGTGCATGAGTGAGTCATAAATCTGTAATATTCCTATTTTAATAGCGTATACTCATAACTTTATTCTTGTGTATAGAGTGTTTTGGGGGAAATGGAGGGAACTGGCGATACAGGCACATCTGATTTGTCTGAACGGAAATATATTTTGACCTACCAATATGTATTTCATGCAATAGCACAACAGACCGAACTTAACAAATTTCGTGACATAACAAGGCATAAATACCCATATAAATGTCATGATGTAACATATTTATCTTTATAAATTTAATGAACTAGCACAACAGTCTTACCATTAAAAATTACATGATACAACACTGCAACTCTACCTTTACAAATTTCATGATACAACACAGCAAATCTACCATTACAAATTTCATGATACAACCCAGCAACTCTACCATTACAAATTTCATGATACAACACAGCAACTCTACCATTACAAATTTCATGATACAACACAGCAACTCTACCTTTATAAATTTCATGATACAACACAGCAACTCTACCATTACAAATTTCATGATACAACACAGCAACTCTATCATTACAAATTTCATGATACAACACAGCAACTCTACCTTTATAAATTTCGTGAAATAGAACGATAGATCTACTTTTATGAATTTCATTAAAATACAGCCGATCTTTCTTCATCAATATCACAAATTGTTGCAAGACACATACCCTTATATATACATTTCACCCAGTAACACTAAATGTTTAGTTCCATACAAGAATCATGCTAAAATAGTGGTTTTGATAAAACTTTCATTAAGGAAAGCATTTATTGTTGTCGTATTTGCAATATTGCACCGCTTTATTTTCTTACCTTGTCGGAAAAGTAAAACTAGAAAAATAGTTCCCTATAAAGAGACTAAATGAAACATAATTGCAAGATTTATCGGAAATTAAAACAAAATTTCCGAACAAGACTGGTGTGTAGCATGTGCTACAATGTCCTTCTACACTCTACAGACTTCAGTAGTCACTAAAAAATGAGAAAAGATGGGGCAAAACTTTCATTAAAATTGGTACACCTAAGTTCATATACGTAAATATATTGTGTGTGTGCGCGCGTGTTTATACAGAGAAGTGTTGTTAAGTGTGAGACGATTCAGTACGCATTATGTGTGCACATCTGCATTCCACAAATAATCCATTAACAACTAAATTCATCTACCATCGTCATTAAATGTATTTCTCTTTTCGAAGCTGCCAATCGAAATTGAAATCCATCTCTTGAAATGGGAAAACAATTGTCCAAACATTGACTTACTCGGTGGGCGTTTGCTATAGCTTATAGGAACTACAGATCACACGGACTAAACATTATGGAAATATAATTATAGATCCCGACATTAAAAGCACACCTCGGTTTCCGATGTGCCGCGCTATCGATTGGAACCGTCTGCCCAATCGACAAACATGACAATTATCTGCATCGCATTCCATCAGCAAAGCTTGAAGAAGGTCTTGGAGCGAATGGAATTCATGCGAAGAATAACACTGTTTCAAGGGAGAATATTTCGCTTAACAACATAATCATATGACTGTCCTAAGACCTCTCGTGCTTGTATTTGATATTGGTACAGCAAGCAGAGGGCAAGTTTGACTATGTCCCTTTCAATATAAACTTCGTGTGTCAAACGGTTCGTCCATGATCTTATTACTATTAATAGCATCTGATCTCACTTTGCCCGTCATGAGTAGCAATGTCACATGCGTATAAGTTGGTCAATATGTGCGTTCATGAGGATTTCTTCGATAATTGTTAAATGAAAATCCCTTAACGCAATGTTTCGGGCAGAGAGATTCATTATTTCTTGAAACGCAGCCTAAGAGAGCTTAATGTCTTAGTAGGAGGTTCTTTGACGTCATCATTTGTGTCATTAGGAAGTGCAATTAAATTCGGCACTAAATTCGGATCATTGGAAAGAAGAAAGTTTAGTTTCATAAGTTTGAAACATGGCGACCTGTTCGGATCATTGTACATTTTCTTTTTAGCATGCTGCGTACACATTATTAAATGCGAATATTTACATTTTGTGGCTTGCTACATCTCCTACCTTGCAGTGTGGACTTAGGCTGTCTATAATTATACACCTGTAAAACCGCATGACTTAGGCTGTCTATAATTATACACCTGTAAAACCGCATGACTTGGGCTATCTATAATTATACACCTGTAAAACCGCATGTCTTGGGCTATCTATAATTATACACCTGTAAACCCGCATGTCTTGGGCTATATATAATATACACGTATAAACACGCGTGTCTTGGGCTATATATAATATACACCTACAAACACGCATGTCTTAATAGAACTGCGAGCTTTTCAGTAAGAGTAAACTACTACTATTATAACTACTACTAACAACAACGACGGCAACAACAACAATGTAATTGTCCATTAACATTTGATTTTTTATGCCCCTAAGAGATTTATGAGTTGGCCACAGAGCTGGGCAGTCTCGACCCAAGGGGGAAGAGTTCGTCGATTAGAAAAATGTCCCGGAGACCTGGGGCGCGTCTGGAACTCGCGATCCCACAGGCTTCAACATGACAGTCACACGCTGAAACCTCTTGGCCGTCCAGCTCTATAACAACAACGTCAGAGTAATGGTTTTGATGACGGTGACCACACAGCAGGTAGTAACTGACTCTAATGTTGCTGTGTGTGCAGTGGGTAACCGTGAGGATGTAACGAACAAAACAGATGTTAAAAAACCCACAATAACAATCCAGTCATGGTGTGACATTCCAGATGAAAATATTTTTATGCGAAATGTATACAGTGCCTAATGCTGTTTTCTGTTTTTCAGCCGTGGCGGTCATTGAGTGTACTAATGCAACAGTTTTGAACAGTGAAATTAATAATAAAGTAAAGATCATTTTGATCATGAAACACTGCAATGATATCTAATTCACTTAATGTTCTGGAAACGTGATTTCGCAACTGTAAAGCGTAGCATGACGTCAGTCTGGATTATTATACAGTAATGCTTTGTCTTCGTGACTCAGAAGTGCATTCCTATTCATCTAGGCACTTTTTCACCTTCAACTCAACAACGGCTCGTGCCAACAGGGCAGCAGGTCATCAGTATCGCAATATTGGCGTTCTGCCAGTAACGATTCTGATCTCGATCGATTGGACGTTCCCAAGGAATGTCAAAGAGTATTTGTCTTCCAATGCAGGGACTGATCAGTCTCTTTGAGTGCCAGAGAATGCCCCGTGTGTAGAACGAAGAACATTGGCACATTAGAATAAGATGTGCTTGTGGACAGTGCACACTACTACGCATTTGACTGCGACTGAGTGGTTGATTGACTGACTGACTGACAGATTGATTGACTGTTTGACTGACTGAATGGTTTTGTGAATGAAAACTGAAAGAATGATTGGAACTGTGTTGTCACAGATGAATTGGTTTTATAATTAGTTTGCTTTAAAATATTTATTACTATTATTTTTCCAAGCCATCATTCATATCATTTATCTATAAAATATACAAACAGAATCAGATTACAGCGAAACTATTTATTAGTATTCCAAATCATTTATTTTGGGCTTCTAACTATATTAAATAAGTCATACACATACAAGCATGATCTCTCACAGTTAATTAATAATATGTGGTTCATATATTCTAACCAATACCTCCTGTATAAATAAATTTATAATAAACAAATGCAGGTCAGCTGCATTAAGAAGCTCTCATGACATTTCACGTACCCATGCTAAAATTACCTCAGGAGATAAAAAATAAACTCACAGTTTGATCTCAGTGTCAGCCAAGGCCAATACTAATGTGATGACACTTTTGACAGACTGTATCCATGCTGCCTGGGCGGGTTTAATCATTAGGTTTGTTTAGAAAGGGTTCTATCTTATTTCCATGCATTATTAATAGTTTGAAAAATCTATGGTTTTAGTAGTAAATCCGTTCTAGAGCTCCCAGCACCATCAGTGAGTGATTTGAAATCAGTGCATGCATCAAACCAGGAAGTTATTTCCCATCATTCCTGTCAGAATACATGGAGTGTCTCCCTTCGTTGAATGATATACTTGTCAAGGTCACTCTGCCATATCAACATGAGAAAATCTATTTTACTAAAGCAATGCAGGAATTATAAAGTATATTTTTAACATATTGTTATTGCATTCTTAATAATTCAAAAGTACATGAAAGTCGTTTGTTCCAACAGTTGTTTGATTTATGTTTACTATTTGTTTTATTGTGTGATTAATGTAATCACCATTTATTATCTTATTGATAGTTGTAAACTAACAGACATCGATTATTTTATGTAGATTAATGCTCTTTTAACAATATTAATAACATTTTTGCCTGTGATTAAATACTGTACATTTAATTACCTTGTATAATGACTGAGAGGAGTGTCATGTCACGTCACGTCAACTACCAACTTATCACTTATCATCACTGTTGTATAACCGTGTGTGTTACCCAGTGGTTATCTTATATTTTTTTCTGTCTGAGGGTGAGAGAGACCTTGAAGTCATTTTGTGGCTAAAGGGAACTCGTGACCGCATTTTTTAGCGACAAGGACAAGGGACACAACTCGACTATTCTTATAAAAGAACATACATTCATTAGCAAGAATAATATTTCTAATGCTGCAAGTGTTTTCGTTAGAAGTGTATGCATGTAAATCCATTTTGTTTATTTATTCCCTTATTACAGTTACATTTATTCGTTTCATATTGTCTTTGACGTGTGGACTCATCAATGTTATACCATCTGGAAATGTATTCTTTTGTCATTATTATTATTATTGTTGTTGTTGCTGCCGCCACCTTTATTGTTGTTGCTGCTGTTAATATCGGTGTCTCACGAGTTATGCTGTCTGTGACTTAGCTATTTGTGATCCTTAGTCCAAGAATCCTACCAGGATTTAGTTATGAAACTTCAAGCCGAGATTAGTCTCAGAATCAGGATTTAGTTATGAAACTTCAAATCGAGATGCTATGTTCTCTAGTACTCCTGGGAATGGTGGTATTATTTTTGCTCTTACGTTTCAAAGTACAGAGACTTATAATCAGAGATTTCGATCTTCTCAATCTTTTTCCCCTCTTTTGTTTTCAATGTTCTTGTCATTTCGTTACATCGATGAATATCGCTGTCCTATTGATTAAACTGACAAGGAGTAGCAGTGATTATTTTCTAGTAGCATTTTTTGTTTGCCTTTTACTGGTTCTAAACATCGGTCTCGGAATTCTGCCAGGCTTCTGGGATACCCAACGTTGCACGAAAGGTGTAAACACTTTCTTGCAGTGCTGCTTGTGGCAGAGTGGCATATCGGCGGCTTTAAGGTATTAGCTTTGCAAGTGAGTCACAGGTTCAAACCCCAGCCTCAAAACCTGACTGAATTTTACTTATTAGTTCATGAATGGTGAATTTAGCGACCATCATCTTACTTCTCAGTTCATGAATGATGAATTTAGCGGCCATCTTACTCCTCTGTTTATAGATGCTGAGTTTAGCGGCCACGTTACTCATCTGTTTATAGATGCTGAGTTTAGCGGCCATCTTACTCCTCTGTTTATAGATGATGAGTTTCTCAGCCATGATCCAAAACCTATATTCCTGTACTCGGAACTGACAAAAATCAAATGACCACCTTTATTATATGTGGTTTCACGGCCCTTTATTTCAAGCCTTCCGGCCAGGCGTTATGTTCGCCATATTGGTGCTGACGTCACTTCTGCTCGTACATTTCAGGTTCTGAGTTCCTAATCTGAAATCCAGTTAGATGTCTAATTTTTCCTTTTCCTTATTCCTGTTTCGTGTCAGTGAGTACAGCTATGTGTATGAGTGTCGTTCTGTTGGAACTTGTTATTAAATAATATGTTCAGGTTTACTGTGGGACTTATGCCATGTGGTCTTCTTTCGAAGTCCTACAGTATTGGGACTTCTTGTGTTTCATTGTCGGCTTCCGTCTGATGCATCATTCTTTTCCTGGCGTGTTGATTCCTGCAGGTCTCACACAGGTTCTGTGACAAGCATGGTTCATAAATTAATCAGCCAACTAAGTAATCTGCCTAACTCCACCCATAACAGCCTTCATAACACGCGAACCAAAAGAAACTCGGCCAGGCCTCAGTGACTCTTTTAATAACAGCTTTATATCCAGCACTGAGTGCTACTGGATTCAAACCACCTGCGTCAATTAATGTGCTACTAGCTACAGAAATCAACAATACTGACCTGGTCTTCATAATAGCTTTCTCCTTGGTGGATACTTATTAAAGTATCTTCGTGCTGTCTAACTTGACAGGTGCATAGTTATCACGAGTCCACACCCAACAATCAACCTATCATCTTTCTTGAAGAATTTTGAAAGCACAAGCACTACATAAAAATGTTTATTTAAAAATAAAATAAATCTAGCAAATGATCAATTGAGCGAAAAAAAAACACAACGCACATTCAAACAAATGTGCAAATATACAAAGACAATTTGCATGCAGAGTGCACTCTTTGTTACCAAACAGATTATGAGCGTATTCAAGCAAATTGTTCAACTAGAAAGACTCAACGAATCATTTCAGTGCATATATTATGCAGAAGCTAATCGCATAATTATGAATTATTCCACACAGTTCTTTAATTTTTTTTTCCAGTGCACAATAGTGTTATGTTCGGTCTTCTCAATTCAGATGTTCTACACACCCGAATTGTTTAACGGATATGTTTTGCTATACGGATGGAAAAAAATCATCGCGAACAGTTATTTGAGAAGATAAATGAGTTTTGGAACAAAAGTCAACTCATTTCTTTGCACTTTTTTTTTTGTGTGTGTGAAGACGTTTCTGGCACTTCCGATCGGGTCGACGAATTTCGGATCCGTTCGTGATCCCAATCGCAGCCATTTAGCGTACAGATTCTTACAGGTGATTCCACTTGTCTCACGTCACCCGTCATTTTTTTCTGTGATACATCAGTCACAACGTCACGTCAGTCACAACGTCACATCAGTCACAACGTCACGTCAGTCACAACGTCACATCAGTCACAACGTCACGTCAGTCACAACGTTTTCGTTGTCGCACTATGTAACTACGCTTCCTTTTGGGATCTTGACAGAGGAAGTGAAAAGATGCAGGCTTGGAACTTTCATGTGGAAACTATCAGAAGGGGTGACGTTTGTGCTGTGGAATACGTACGCTCCTGTCTAAATATAGCAATAGAATTTATAGTCTCGTTCTTTCTATCTTCCTATCTCGCTGAGATACACTAATATTGAAATTTCATTAAGGAAATTATATTAACAAATGTGTGCACTAGAATTTCATAAAATCGTTATTTTCTGCAATTATTATTCATCATACCTCCCAAAGATGGGGGTTAGGAGATTTTATGTGAAAGAAAAATGGTCACTAATGGCCTCCAGGTATGAACGCTCTTTATTTCCGTCGTTCCATGGTCATGTTACCATAACGTCTGGAACTGGTACCATGTGACAAAATCAACAGAGTCGCATAAAGGTAAACGTCGATCCTGGCCACGAGCAATGTAACCACTGTCCAAACTTAGATGCGGGGCCCATTATAGAGTTGCGGGGCCCATTATAGAGATGCGGGGCCCATTATAGAAATGTAATGGACAAACGTTTGTTCTGATCTCCCATGGATCCTTTTCCTAATGTGGTGCGTGAAACATATGCGCAGTTGACCTAGAGGTGGATTGACTGCCTGTGTCGATGTTTACATAATAAATATTAATTATAATTTCCAACTCATTTAAATGTATCGATTAATTAATTTCTTTAAAATTCTGTAAATTTTATATATAGTTTACATTTTATTATAATGCAACTGATGTTGCTTTTTTAATAAAAAGCATTGATTGTTACGTTTCCAGTATTTATTTAAAGACCCTGCTTAGGAAATTATAGAACTTTAATTTACTATTTAAATTAATTCCCTTTCGTTTAACCTAAACAGACTGGTTGCTCAAATCATCATTCGACTAAATTAAAAATGCATCTTTGTAGTCTAGATCACAGATTTACGAAACTGATAATTTGCGTACATTAGCTAGATTGGAAATCGTTAAAAACTCTCTTAGATTCATATGCATTCATTACGTCATTCGTTTAGCTCAGACAGCCCCCATCCAATCCCATTTGGTCTATATGCATACAATTTACTACAAAAAGAGGTTCTTGACAAAATGAAATAGATTTAATAAGTTTAACAATTAACAGCGACGATTAATTACGACACGACGTCTTAATTCTACACAGCGTTGTTCTCTCATTTACCGTCCTGGTTAAAAGTTCTAACGAGAATTTGCTTCTCTGTTATTGCCAAATAGTCACTTGATTCTGGACCCTAGTAGATATACTTAACTATACTCTTGGTCGCACGTGGGGTTCAACTGGTTAGAACTGGTCCACATCACTTTGGCTCATCGTCAGTACTGCATAGCACAACAGTCAATCGTCCACTCAATTACTGCATCGCTAATGTACTTGCGACGATCGTTAACCGTAGTTAACACGATGTACTTTTACGTATGGGTCATGAAGACGCCCGAGTCGGTGTACGACTCAAGAAGTACGAAGGTAGAGAGGAATAACATAAGAAGAACCCGGCTGAAACAAAGGATTTTGGGCTCTGTAACTATTTGCGTCTATATTCGCAAAACCCAAGCACATGTTTCTTTGGTTAAGGTTCTGAATTTAGAATCTTTGACTATCGTGTCGTTTACAATTCAAATATAGTTATATTTAAATATACATTGTGGTTCACGTGTGTGTTACATATAACGTTACACGAACGTATGAATTCTCAAATATTTACAGCATTAAAAATTAGAATTCACACAAAGGATTAATTCAAAATGAAGCATGAATGCTTTACAATTTTACACGAAAAATTATATGCAAGAACAAGTTGAATTACAAAGAAGAATTCGCCACGTGCACAGACATACTGGCGGCACTAGTGAATTTAAGATTTATATAAATTAAAGATAAGAAAAAGTTACAATAATTTATATACAATAACTTTTAGATTTGTCCCTTTACATCGAAACACGTGCTTTGGCTAAAATAGCGCTAAGCTGCACAAAATACATACATCAATTCAATTACAAAATACAATCAATAAATGCAATAGATACTGTAAGAAGTAGACGTGTTATTGTTACCTCTTAAAAGTAGATTTTACTGCTCTAGCGCGGGTTCATCTTCGACTCTCTTACGACTCTGGTATGGCGGCGGGACGGAGCTAATGTTAAAGCTGTCTGGTGTGTCTGCCGGTCTGGAAGTGAGTGAGGGATTTTGCGCCTTATGATCATTTTTATGAAACTGCATTGAACGCATCACGTGACCGTTCACGTGGTATGTTGTTGATCTCGAAGGTGCTGGACACTGGCCTAAAGTTATGCAACAATCCGACCTTGCTAGCGATACTGATGTATCACGGGTGAATTTCAACAAAGGTCCGTTCAAAATTTTAATTTTGAACGAGCAATTGGGTCACGAGGTCATGACACAGAATTTGTCACACATCGTCACACCCCCTTGCTTTTGAGGCGTTTATCTTACCAAAAGATAAATGCCTCCTACAAATTATGTGTTATAAAATGTAGAAGTGCAAAATGAAGAAAAATTTACAATTAAAAAATTTCAACATAACCAGAAATAATGTAACGTGACGGAAAAATCAACTCTCGATTAACGGCACTCTCATACAATATTTCTCTCCTCAAGAAATCAAAGAAAAATGATTTAAGAAAAAAAATCAAATAAAATGATTTAAGAAAAGGTCCAGTCTAATTTAATAGACATCCATCCAATGGAATAACATGTTCTGAAATTCTCACTATCTGTCCCAATAATCAATAGTTCACACACAACCTAGTTCGATCTAATCAGATTATTCAGAATAGAAATCCAACATCAACTAATTCCACTGAATACGTATCCAACAATAGTGTGATCAAAAAAATTGACTTCCAATGAACAACACTATCAATATGCAGGCTATGAAAAGTTCCCGATATTGATTTCCTGTATCAACCAAATATCAGAGTTTATGAATTACCAACTCAATGAACCATCTATCAGTCCACCTGTCATATTCAGAGTTACAACACTAACACAATTCAATCAGTGTTATAGCTTGTCCCAAGTTTTTATGAAATGTCCAACATATTTACAGCAACAACTACCAACTACGGTACAACGAGAAAATAATGAAAATTCAAAGAAGGTATCAAATCATTATTTCTACTGCTGCACAACCTTTGTAGTTCTATCCCAACCCCAATACACGTCGTCGCCCATGTGTGTCAACATGTCTACGGCATGACAACTGTATTCTTTCTTTCTTACTCTGTTCGTCAGAATGTCACTGTGAGGTGCAATATATTGCATGTCAAGTTTAGACTTTCCATTTCTCATCCGGTAAGTACGTCCTTGAAGTGTTTTATCTCTTTCAAAACTCCCCAAAGTACTTGTCAAGTTTAAAATGTTTTTGGTAGTGTCAGTTTCTGTATGACTGGTCTCTACCCTGTCTAACAGTTTCAAACTTCTCGATACGTTTCGTATCATGTCAGTGTCACTGTGGCCTTGACTTTGCGAAGTCAGAATTTCTAACCTATCGCCTTTAGCCTTGTCACTGAACTCACGCAAATGGAAATTTGCTCTCTTGGTGTTTCGTGCATTTGTAATTACGTCATTGTGTACACATTGAACGTCTCTAGTTCGCATGCACTCAACGTCTTTTGTCGGAATGGCGTCAGATCTACTATGGGTCCATTTCGCATCTAGTCTAACGTCATAGGTTCGCAAATGTGCTCTGTCGTGGCTACCAGTCTCTCTGAAGTACCTGAATTGCAACATTAGCTTCCCCGCTAAATCTGGAGGTTCCGTTCCCCTGATCTTATCATAGACTGAAGTGAAATACCTCGTCCCACTAGTTGTTTTCTGTTTTAACCCATTCACAACTAGGTGTTCGACTGTTATGTCTGTCAATTTGTCTCTCTCCTTGACAACATAAGTCTGTGTCTCTTTTGTGACTCTAGAATTGTCTAACTCCCCACTCGAGTATTCCCTAGTCACTGTGTGGTCAGACTCACTCGCTAGCAAGTCGGACTCCTGTGGTTGTATGAACAAGGGTTCTGTTTTAAACTCTCCAAGAGTTATCGATTGTCTCCCCTGGACCATACCGTTTATTGAACTAACATAATCTGTCTCCACCGACTTAGTTAATTCAATGTGTCTCCTCATCAGGTCGTCAGAATCTATGATAGAAATTCTGTCAGTTTCAGTCACCAACTGGCAGTGAATGTTACCTGTCTCTATTACACTGAATAACATCACCATGTCTATTCTCTGTGTGTTGTAGGCTACACTCCCACTGTTTCCTCTATCATAATTGTCTGCATCTGATGTCAGTAACAGTCCTGATGTCCCACCTACTCTGGTTATCAGTCCGTCACTCCGGTTTTCATTGTCTATCGATCTAGTTCTGTCACTCATTTGTACTGTGTCTTTGATCAATTCGGGATTACACTCCGTACTTATCATTAGTGAATCAAGGAACATATCAGTTAATGAAACCCCCTCCTCCTTACTTCTACTTGTCTCAGTTTTTGGTACGTACTCATGACATTCCTTTATCTCAACAGGTGAGTCAATAAAGGTAGTCCCTGTACCGTGGCTTCTGTCTACGTCACTAAGTCCATTAAGTGATTTATCTGCAGACAGTTCTGCCATGTCTCTGACAACTGCGTGTATACACGTCAGTACACATGCATTATCGTTGACCGTCTCTAATATCCCTATGTTAGAAATACTAGATTTCGTCCTTGTACAGTTTTCGACTATATCTTCTTCCATGTCACGTTTGGAAAAGAACTCTGTCTCAGCTCTGACAACTGTCATGTCATCCGAAGTAAATGAACTTATCATAGGCACATTGCCTCCGTCTGTAATGCTACCTATACTGTCATCTGGATCAAATACTTCTGTTTCCCTGGCTGTCAATGTGTTAGCACTCGAAACCTCGCATAACGCAATAATCTTGTGTTCCAAAATTACGTCATGACTCACGTCAATCATCGGAGATCGAGATCTACCGATGTCAGTCTTCGTAGCGAGCACATTCTCATGACTCCCTCTTAAACTAACAGTTCGGTCAGTAGACTCAGTCGATGCGTCACTGCCCTTCGACGATACACAACTGATAGAATCGGTTTCTATCTTCTCATGCATATTTGTCCTGTCAGAAAAATCAGTCACTGTGTTGCTAGAAGTTTCATCACACCTTAACGGTACACAACCGATAGAATCTGTCTCTATCTTATCATGCGCATTCAGTCCGTCAAACAAGGTGTCACACGTACACGGCGGTGTATGTGTTCGTCCAAATTCTACACGTGTTATTAAGTCCTTAACAACAGTGTCTTTTCTTGTCTCTGTTTCAAGATCAAGCTTTGGTGCGCTAACTGTTTCTGTACACAGATTAGCATGTTGAACTGTAATGGTTTCGTCAAAACATTTGTTTTTGTTTTCAATCAAACTGTCTAATTCGTCTGCTGTGTTCGGTAGCGCGACTAATTTCTGTGTGTCAGTCTCCACGCTCGCGGCGTTTGACCTCGGCAAGTCAAAGTTCACGGCCTGACCTTCCTGTCGTAATTTGTCAACAGTACCCTCACCTTTCCCAACAATTTTAGACTCTGTTTTGATTTCTGTCCACAACCATTCTAATTCTAGACTTTCTTTCCTTTCTATAAGCCTTAGCCTCTCTTTCTTCAACTTTCTAATTTCGAACGTTAGATCTCGTATTTCAGCCTTCCCTTCCCCTTTGAATTGGAAATCTTTATCACACAACTGTTTTGCTCGTGAGCTTATTGAAGATCTAATTTCTTCCCTGTGTTCTATTTCCTTTTCATTGAGTGCAAGTAAGGCAAAATTACGTAGCTGTTCACTTTCGTATCTTAGTGATATGCCAACCTTCTGTTCGCGTTTTAGAATCTCCACGAGTTGTAAACTCCCTACACTGTTCTTCCGATAGTTGATCCCTAGATGTATCAAAGACATAATGTGATCATATTCTATCTCTATCCGTTCCATCTCTCGTTCGTGTTCCTCTCTCCTCTTTTCCCTGTCTAGTTCAGTTCTCACGAAGTTCATTAACTCATCTTCCGTTCGGTATCCGATCAATGAACCTATCTCTCTCAGACTCGCAATAGTCTGTTCGAGATCCATCTTATTTATTTAGCGCGTCTGGCTACAATAAATATCTCTCGTGATTGTGTATCTAACCGTAGGCGATAAAACTCCGCTTTTATCCCACAATAACTTTTAGGCTACAACCTTACAAAAATTATTGAATTTATTCAGAACACCTTCCGAAATAAATTACGCGTTGGTTACACGTTCACCTGCTTGGCTACAAATCTGTTGTCTCCAAGGCTTTCGTAATGTCACGGCTCCGACCATACAACATTACACATTATACTTAGCACCCTAAATATAATAGTCCGAAGTCTGTTACTACCGATAACTCTCCTAGCTGGCGGTATAACACGTCGACCTCTCACAATGAAATATCCAGTAACACAATACTAAATAAATCATCAATAGCTAACATGACATATTTAACTACGCTTAAATATATCAACATTAACTAACATGCACGCTACTCTGCAAAAGAATACATGCACATGTCACAACAAAAGCAAGATAAATATTTCAACAATCCTGAATCAATAGAATATTGGCAATTCTCAGTTGTTCGTTTCCTAAAGATATGATGCGCCCTATGTATAAAAAATGTTACAATTTAATACATATCAATCCCATGACGAGGCCACACTTGTTACGTTTCCAGTATTTATTTAAAGACCCTGCTTAGGAAATTATAGAACTTTAATTTACTATTTAAATTAATTCCCTTTCGTTTAACCTAAACAGACTGGTTGCTCAAATCATCATTCGACTAAATTAAAAATGCATCTTTGTAGTCTAGATCACAGATTTACGAAACTGATAATTTGCGTACATTAGCTAGATTGGAAATCGTTAAAAACTCTCTTAGATTCATATGCATTCATTACGTCATTCGTTTAGCTCAGACAGCCCCCATCCAATCCCATTTGGTCTATATGCATACAATTTACTACAAAAAGAGGTTCTTGACAAAATGAAATAGATTTAATAAGTTTAACAATTAACAGCGACGATTAATTACGACACGACGTCTTAATTCTACACAGCGTTGTTCTCTCATTTACCGTCCTGGTTAAAAGTTCTAACGAGAATTTGCTTCTCTGTTATTGCCAAATAGTCACTTGATTCTGGACCCTAGTAGATATACTTAACTATACTCTTGGTCGCACGTGGGGTTCAACTGGTTAGAACTGGTCCACATCACTTTGGCTCATCGTCAGTACTGCATAGCACAACAGTCAATCGTCCACTCAATTACTGCATCGCTAATGTACTTGCGACGATCGTTAACCGTAGTTAACACGATGTACTTTTACGTATGGGTCATGAAGACGCCCGAGTCGGTGTACGACTCAAGAAGTACGAAGGTAGAGAGGAATAACATAAGAAGAACCCGGCTGAAACAAAGGATTTTGGGCTCTGTAACTATTTGCGTCTATATTCGCAAAACCCAAGCACATGTTTCTTTGGTTAAGGTTCTGAATTTAGAATCTTTGACTATCGTGTCGTTTACAATTCAAATATAGTTATATTTAAATATACATTGTGGTTCACGTGTGTGTTACATATAACGTTACACGAACGTATGAATTCTCAAATATTTACAGCATTAAAAATTAGAATTCACACAAAGGATTAATTCAAAATGAAGCATGAATGCTTTACAATTTTACACGAAAAATTATATGCAAGAACAAGTTGAATTACAAAGAAGAATTCGCCACGTGCACAGACATACTGGCGGCACTAGTGAATTTAAGATTTATATAAATTAAAGATAAGAAAAAGTTACAATAATTTATATACAATAACTTTTAGATTTGTCCCTTTACATCGAAACACGTGCTTTGGCTAAAATAGCGCTAAGCTGCACAAAATACATACATCAATTCAATTACAAAATACAATCAATAAATGCAATAGATACTGTAAGAAGTAGACGTGTTATTGTTACCTCTTAAAAGTAGATTTTACTGCTCTAGCGCGGGTTCATCTTCGACTCTCTTACGACTCTGGTATGGCGGCGGGACGGAGCTAATGTTAAAGCTGTCTGGTGTGTCTGCCGGTCTGGAAGTGAGTGAGGGATTTTGCGCCTTATGATCATTTTTATGAAACTGCATTGAACGCATCACGTGACCGTTCACGTGGTATGTTGTTGATCTCGAAGGTGCTGGACACTGGCCTAAAGTTATGCAACAATCCGACCTTGCTAGCGATACTGATGTATCACGGGTGAATTTCAACAAAGGTCCGTTCAAAATTTTAATTTTGAACGAGCAATTGGGTCACGAGGTCATGACACAGAATTTGTCACACATCGTCACATTGATAATGATGATTAAATGTACGAGTATCGTACTTTGCATTATAAGTATTAGGAGTCATTAATGTAATGGTGTAGAGATAACGTAGATACGGTTAGAAGATATCAGAATGGCTTATCCTGTGCTGTATTTGCTCAGTTAGTCATTGAAGTGATTGTTCACATGTGCAATTATTAAATTTGAGTGATTTTATGTGTATCAATCAATCCTGTAGAGAATCTTAAGTACATTGGTGTTTCTAGTGTTTACATATCTCACATATGCGTCCTTGGTAACTATTATAAGTTATTATTTACATTAATTAATTAATTCATTCATTCATTCCATTGTTGGCATTTTGATTTAGTCCTCACTAAAACCGGACAGATCACTTTGGATAATTGATGTCATTTTCATGTCTTCCTGACAATTTCAGATCAGCCACATCCAGTAGATGGCTGATTAACACCTCGAAGATTTTAATTTATCCTAATCCTATTTTCTTCGTCTTGGCTGAGATCATTTATCGCTATACCGTAGTGACAGAGACTCTCCCCATTAATAGTAATAGTGCATGTAGTAAAGTAATAGGGGTAGTAAAAAAAAGTACTAGAAGTATGTCAGTAGTAGTACTGGAGGAGTACTATTAGCAACAACAACAAAAATAGTAGTAATAGTAGTAGCAATATTGTGTACATGAAGAGACATCATTTTGATAACACCATGGACATTGACGTACAATTTATCTATAAAGAAATAGTTACAAAGAGACGTATATCTAACAATAAAATAATGTTCAATATGAAAATTATCAAAACAGATCTTCTTTAAACAAAAATATTAAGCAAATGTAAATATTGATTTTAAAATCCTTGGAAACATTAATAACTGTTTAAAGAAGCGCTAGTGTAGGTGCGCATATATGTTTGCGAGCATGCGAGGGCGTTTAGCATTTGCTCTGGATTGTGTCCGCCGGCAGCCAGTACTGACACCTAATGGTAAATAAATAAATAAATAAATAAATAAATGTACATTTCAACGGAGTGGCGTGGAAACTGTAAAAGTGTAATTTTACTGGCAAATATAAAAACAAAAAGAGCCCTGAAGCGATTAAAGGCCTTCTAATGTCGAGTTGAGAGAGAGAAAGACATTATTCTCTTTCTAACAGGATAGCGGTACTAGAGAAGAGGGAGGGAAAAGCTTTGCCTTCTTTCCTCCTTCCTTCTTCCTTCCTTCGTCTTTTCTTTTTCTAAAACAACAAAACGATTCACCAGGTTTGCTAGGCAACATTACTTTAATTGTTGATTTAAGCGTATTCATAATTTTATTCTAATGCGGTGCTTCATGCCAAATTTAAAAATAAAAAGATTATCTCTCCCCCCCCCCCCCCGCCATCTCTCTCTCTTTTCCAACAGTTTTAAGAGAGCTTTTGTGCGCTTTTAGACCATGTATGTGCAATGGACTGTATATTCAGACTATAATATAGCCACTTTAATTCAATAAAGATTGCCAATGGTATTCGGTCAATTATGATTGCCGTATTAAACCATAAAAAAGAGAATTTTAAAATATATTTTAAAAACAATTTAATCAACAACTGGAAACGTGGATTAGTGCACTCAATCGCTTTTAAGTGCGCAACAAAATATAAGTTAACTCCCTTACCTTTCCAGTGACTCATGCCAAAGAAATCAACAAAAACTGTAAAACTTTAGCCGTGAAAATAAATGTGCATGATTAATACGCAGTCGTAAAATTAGTTTTGTTGCATGAAAGTCAAACAAGTATTTTTTATTTCTCACAAAGAGAAACGTGCTCTCGTGACGCAAACGCACATAACTGACAGAGGTGTGTGTGTGTGTGTGTGTGTGTGTGTGTGTGTGTGTGTGTGTGTGTGTGTGTGTGTGTGTTTGAAATATCACTCCGCTATCTACATGGCACAGCGTTTGAAACAGACCTCCTTGGTTCAACTGATCAGTTTTAATAATCTGAAGTTGTACGGCCAAATGCGTCAAGTTGATATTGCGGGTAATCAGTGCTTGTGCTCACTGCGTTTCTGAGGCTTGAACGAACGTGTCAGGCCGAGTGGTGGTGACGAGTTCGAATTGCTGCACAGCTTGCACTCTGCTTAATGCAATGAACACTGACTAGTTAACGTCTAGCAGTACTTTTGTACTTAACAGAGTGTTGCATTCTTCCAGCGTACACTGGAACCATTTAACCGATTGTTCTGTTCGATCGCCAGCCGAGAGTCGCTCTCATTACATGTAGCTAGCTAGGTGGTGTGGTCAGTTGACAAAAGAGTTGACTTCTTACACATTTTCTTAAGCGTACGCATAGGTACTAGTTCTGATTCTTCTACTACTTCAACTTCCGCTTCTTCTGCTTCTGCTGTAGAGATCATTTAGAACCGTAAACCTCATCGCAGATCACCAATCAAGTAATGATGGTCGATTTCAGTTCACGTAACTGATATGGAAAAAGAATTAATTGCGAGGTGGAAAAAATATGTTCATAAGTGTGGAGTGGATGTTTAAGAAAGATGTTAGAAAATACTTAATCGCATTTAAACACAAACGTGGTCAAGCACATGTCCATCCACACTTCCATAATTTGCGATGTTACCAAGTAATTAAAGAAGAAAGGTACTATAAATATTATTAATCACAAAAAATACCGGATACAAACCCTCAGTCCCAACCTGAGATAAAGACGATGACAACAGTTAAAATGAAAACAAAAATATTTGTAAACGTAGAGATAGATGAAAATTTTATAGACATGAAGTAATGGAGGCTGAAAGATTTTTACAAAATTAACATGATGCGAGCATGTTCTGGCAGTTTGATAATTGCACAGTTTCCACTGTAAAATACAAAGTAAGCGACTTTTTTCTGTATATACTTGCCCTGATGGCTGTTAAGTTGACCGTGACGGCTTGGTGGTTTTTGCATGGGCCTGGTCAGCAGACAGGCACAGCGCATGTTTTGGGTTTTGCATTGGTAGAGGGATCAGATGGCCGTGGAGTGTCTGAAGATCTCTCACTATGGCACAAGGAAATGGCACCTTGGTGTACAAGGTGTCAATAGAGTACTAATAGAGTGCCGATTCCAAAACACAGGCCACTCTTTCCCAAATCTCTAGTAGACACTAAAATAATGACTGACATACCAGATGCACGCCATTCATACATAGAAAATAGAAAGAGAGATATATCTTAGGCAAGTGAAAAATGAAATAAAAAGAATGAATCAAAATGACAAGTATGTACGTGTAAATGAATGAACATAAATGCACACAAATGAACACAAATAAATTATAATCATACTACTGAACATAGTTCAGTCATAAGTTCAACCTGACTGACCTTTCTCTGCAAAATCCTTTTAACCAGTGGGGTTTGGGGAGAGTTTTCTGATTTATGTTTCTCCAACAACGGCAGGACTGACTGATATGTGGGGCCGAATTTGGCATGCAAAAAGACAGATCCCGGGGTGAATGATATTTTTGTTGGCCACCCCTCGTACAGCCGCAGTAGGTGGGATTGAGATTCCGGAATAATGTATAACATAGCAGACAAGTCCTCCGGTGAGGGCTAAATGGCACTAATGAAATGTAAGCCATTAATGAATACAGCCAGATGCCATACCTGTCATCGTCATCAATCGCATAATGAGTATTATAGATTAAACATTAAACTATATCAGGAAACTATGAAAATCAGTTTTTATATATACAACTTGAAAACAATACTAATAAAAGAGTCTTGAGTGTACAAGTTATTAATAATACCTGTTAGAAAAACTTTAGACCCCTTGAATAGTAGTAATATTGTGTCAATATCAAAGATCAAGAAATAGTGCATTTTAAGAAATGTCTGGTTACAAAATAGAACCCTGCACACAAAACTTAATTAAAAATTTAAATTTACTGATCGACAGAAATGAGAGAGAAAATTAAAACTAGTTTTATTACAATATACAATAAACTTGACGCACACAAAATCTTATGGAAAAGGCGACCTATTTGTACACGATCTAGCATTAGCTTGCATGACTAATACAAAACACCTACACACGCCAATACACTCAACAAGACACTTTTGCACACGGCACCACAGGAATGCACTGGTGCACGCAATATATGCACACCACAGAGACACGCAAGCTTTATTCGTTTCACGTCCCGCTCCATGTGGCGTTCTAGTGACATATGCTGAGTCAGCAGCACTTGACGCTTCATCGCAGTGTTTTTCGAGTTTAACATCTCTCTCGCTACTGAAGTTCAAACACCAGATTGATGTGTTCGCATTTGACATCTCTGAAGAGATTTCACTCGTATTATGGAGTCTTCCTCTCTACGCGAGAATTTATCATAATGACACTCTAAACAATTTACTGGCTGCTTCCCTGCTGAGTTATAGGTCAAAGTTCACTGAATGATATACGCGTTTCTTCGCTTCCTCTGTCTGTCCGTCTGTCTGTTTCTTTCTCTAACACTCGCACTAAAATGATACAAACATATTCATGTTATTTCGAGCATTTTATTTGAACATCTGTATGTCTGTCTGTCTAACTATCTATCTATCTATCTACACATTTCACTTGCTTATGACCATGTACTCCCTTATCAATTTCCTTCAGTTGATAGCAGACATATATATATTATATAAGTATATTTGTAGATAGATGTAAGTGGTGAAAGAAATGGCCTATGTACTACTAAAATTTTAGGTATTTAAAAAAAAGTGTCACTTTGTGCTTATTATAAAAGCACTGCTCACAAAACAAAGGTCCCTCAGTCACATAAAACATTTAGTAAACAATCTAACTTCAAGTGGAAATTGTCATCACATCGATATTTGAAACTAGAACATTAAACCTTGTGTCGATGACATAATCGCGAGCTGTGTACTGTCATCCACATAAATGGCAGCTGAAACGTTACACCTCTCGACAGAAATAGCTGTCGTAAATCTCAACACGGTTCACTGGGTACAATGGCGTGGAGATTAAGCAATTTTTGCAACTTTCAATATTGACAATTTGACGGTCAGCTAAAGTAAAATAATCAAAATAAGCAATCAATAAGCATCGTAAATATATCTTTTCATAACAACTGTTACATTCACACGTTCATTATGTGGCGACAGAACTTTTAAATTAACATAGGTCAGAGTGCTTGCTTGCTTTTCTTGAGAGTGGACAGTGACAGGTCGTGCGTATTAGAATCGGGGGTGGTGGTGTGGTCGAAAGGGCTATATAAGCTTCAGAACTTTAAAAAAAAAAAGATAAGAAGACACTGAAAACTAATGAACCATTGCGAAACCCTCCAATTATTTCTCTTTGTGAATAAACTGGAACATGAACAGACAAAGGCAAAATAATATCACTTTGTCACTGTTAAATTATTTTTGAAAGGGTGTGCGTCATTTTTTTTTTTAAAGAGAGATATAATTAATTATTTTGTTGTGCGCTTGTTTTCAATACTGTGAAAATTCTCTTCATTTATTTCATTCAAAGGTCAGATTAAAAGCTATGATTGGGAAAGGAATAAGGCAAACAGTAAACAGCTAGCGGTTTTTATATCATTGATCTGTTTGATGTAATAACGGTCTTAGCACTTCCACAGCGCAGGCCGGTAGCAAGCTTCGTTGGATCCCATCATTAGATCCAAACGACAGTTGAAGAGGCCTAAAGTTCGAGCTATAGTTATGCCACGCAATCACTTATCCGCCCACCCACCATCCAAGGTCGAACTTCCCTAGAGTACGTAAATATGTAAATATTCCCAATGATGCTGACTTACTGTACGCATGCGCGGAAACGGACAAAATGGATGAAAGGGGTGGATGAGTGACAGGGAAGAGGGAATAATATGTGTGAAATGTTTTGGAATTTAGCGTTGAATATTTGACAGTCGATTATTTTCATTTTAGATGACACACGAATTGAGAAAGGTAAATATAATGTTGTTGCTGTTGTTGTTTTTAAAATGTCGATAACATTGGAAATAAAGAATGAAAACGGAAATTAGCGTCTAACCAAAACATTGTTTGCATTGTTGATTGTATGTAATATAGACGGGAATAAAATGTTTATGTTTGTTGTGCACGACTCTGGACGGAGGTCATTCCTCTCTCTCCCCCATCCTTTTTCTTTGGGTGAGGAGGGCAGTGCTTCGTTAAAAGGATTAAATAAGATCTAAAACGGGTAGAAGTAAAGTAGAAATAAATCCGCTTTATTCAAGAAACAATCTTTTGCTAAACGCACCCTTTAAAGACCAGCCGTTATCTTACTGGTAAGAAGAACAGAAGAAAAATGAAGAAATCGAAGAATTATTTTTTTTTCTCTGCACCTTGTTTTTCAAGTGCAAGAGAGCTTTTCGCTTCCAGGATTACGTCTAAGACTGTCATTGTGACGTCATCGTTGTCTTGCAGGTGTGTCCAACATTTCTTCCTCAGGAAGGTATGGTAAAAAGAGAGCTAAGTAAGATGTTAAAGTGATGCAGAAGTATTTCAGCATGTTGTTGAAATAGGCAGAATATTCGTCCTTGACACTTAGTGTGCAGTAAGTTTGTATTTAGCGCCTGCTGAAAGTCCTGACACAGACGTAAAAGGTAGAAGTGAAATAGGAAAAGACCTAATGAATTAGTATTAGGTAAACGTCGATAAATAAAATACATATATTGTAATAAAAATTAAATAATCAGTATTAATAGAGAGGGCTAACCATCAATAGTTTTAAAATACAAACTCCATGAAAAAGAGTAAAGATGTAAATTACAATGACCAGAAATAAAAGGATTAAACAAAATGCGATACTGAAAGAGATAGATGTACATTAAAATGACCAGAAATGAAAGGATTAAACAAAATGCGATACTGAAAGAGATAGATGTAAATTAAAATGACCAGAAATGAAAGGATTAAACAAAATGCGATACTGAAAGAGATAGATGTAAATTAAAATGACCAGAAATGAAAGGATTAAACAAAATGCGATACTGAAAGAGATAGATGTAAATTAAAATGACCAGAAATGAAAGGATTAAACAAAATGCTATACCGTAACACTCATTATTATTTAATTTCAGTTATCGAATTGGCACTGTAGTTACTGGTTGAAAAAATTAGATGAATTTCCCCATAACGATTTTCTATAATTAAGAATTGTAACAGCATGCCGATGCCTTAGTGATTTCTAACTTTAAATAGATAAATTTATTAAATATTAGAGTTAACACTTTACAACTTTTGCCTTAGTGATTTCTAACTTTAAATAGATTTATTAAATATTAGAGTTAACACTTTACAACTTTTGCCTTAGTGATTTCTAACTTTAAATAGATTTATTAAATATTAGAGTTAACACTTTACAACTTTTGCCTTAGTGATTTCTAACTTTAAATAGATTTATTAAATATTAGAGTTAACACTTTACAACTTTTGCCTTAGTGATTTCTAACTTTAAATAAATAAGATTTATTAAATATTAGAGTTAACACTTTACAACTTTTGCCTTAGTGATTTCTAACTTTAAATAGATTTATTAAATATTAGAGTTAACACTTTACAACTTTTGCCTTAGCGATTTCTAACTTTAAATAAATAAGATTTATTAAATATTAGAGTTAACACTTTACAACTTTTGCTTGATATAGATTAACTACAGTCAACCATACACAATGAAGTGCAACATTGGCGGTAATAAGTGCATTAATCAAATCACTTAAGACAACATTTATAGTAGAATATAGCCAATGAAGAAAGGGCTGTTATATGATTGTTGATGGTATACAGTTGAGGGATGCTATATGACTGAGGGATGGTATGCAGCTGATGGATGTGTATGACTGCAGAATGTTGTATAGTGTAATGATACATGCTTGCTAGGTTACACAAGTAACACGAACGTCAGAAATAAATTATGAGTGTTGAATTACGAACTTTAACATTCAAGTATGCCTTACGTGCAAGACTTGACAACTTACTCAACTTTATCAGGAAACCTCGCAGTACACACGTTGTTACGGAGAAATATCGTACAAACGCACTCTGTTGCACGTTAGATGTTGCACGTTAAATGTTGCACGTTAGATGTTGCACGTTAAATGTTGCACGTTATCTATGATTTCGCAATTGTGTTATTTAGAAACATCTTAACACAGCAGACTTAGTTTATACGCACGACTTGTCTGATCATGACTGTAGACTGTTATTTATGACACGACTTGTCTAATCATGACTGTAGACTGTTATTTATGACACGACTTGTCTCATCATGACTGTAGACTGTTATTTATGACACGACTTGTCTGATCATGACTGTAGACTGTTATTTATGACACGACTTGTCTGATCATGACTGTAGACTGTTATTTATGACACGACTTGTCTGATCATGACTGTAGACTGTTATTTATGACACGACTTGTCTCATCATGACTGTAGACTGTTATTTATGACACGACTTGTCTGATCATGACTGTAGACTGTTATTTATGACACGACTTGTCTGATCATGACTGTAGACTGTTATTTATGACACGACTTGTCTGACCATGACTGTAGACTGTTATTTGTGACACGACTTGTCTGACCATGACTGTAGACTGTTATTTGTGACACGACTTGTCTGATCATGACTGTAGACTGTTATTTGTGACACGACTTGTCTGATCATGACTGTAGACTGTTATTTATGACACGACTTGTCTGATCATGACTGTAGACTGTTATTTGTGACACGACTTGTCTCATCATGACTGTAGACTGTTATTTGTGACACGACTTGTCTCATCATGACTGTAGACTGTTATTTGTGACACGACTTGTCTCATCATGACTGTAGACTGTTATTTATGACACGACTTGTCTCATCATGACTGTAGACTGTTATTTGTGACACGACTTGTCTCATCATGACTGTAGACTGTTATTTATGACACGACTTGTCTCATCATGACTGTAGACTGTTATTTATGACACGACTTGTCTGATCATGACTGTAGACTGTTATTTATGACACGACTTGTCTGATCATGACTGTAGACTGTTATTTATGACACGACTTGTCTGATCATGACTGTAGACTGTTATTTATGACACGACTTGTCTGATCATGACTGTAGACTGTTATTTATGACACGACTTGTCTGATCATGACTGTAGACTGTTATTTATGATCAGGAACAATAACGGGAAGTCAAGCGCACTTAGGTGTTGAGTAGCATAACAACATCTTTTCCAGCTGTCATCAGAGTGCAAGTAAAGAAATTAATTGTTAATATGCCTCTTCAAATTCTCTTGTGTAAAGTAAGCTTTTCACCGTATACTTCTGCATCAGTCTCTTTCCTTTCCTCGTTAATTTCTGTTGTCCCCATTTCTAATTCTTCTCTCTCTCAAGTTTTTTTTTTTACACAATAAATCTCACTCTCACATCGCACGCAAATAAGTCAAAACACACACACACACACACACACACAAACACACAAACACACAAACACACACACACAAACACACAAACACACATACACACACACACAAACACACAAACAAACAAACACACACACACACACACACAAACACTCACACACCTCGCAAAATATTGTAATACAATATAATATGCATATAGACTTTGATCCTCACAACACTATTTCATTATCGGTTGTCGATACTTGTGTATGTTAGCCTGCTTGTCAGATGCAAGGCTGTATGATGATATTTCTGATACCATTGCTGCTGAAGCAATCCCGTTCGCCTTGATATTATAAGAAAAAAAGGTAAAAGCATTTTTTCAATCAAACACGAAACGAATGTCACAAACATAATCTGTTCTGCACGCATGCTGTGGCTCATGTATCGACTGACGAGCGTCGTATAAAAAGAGAAGGAATTGGGAAGTTTGGAACGAGCTGGATTTTTCTGGAACTTGTGCGTGTATAACCCACTGGTTCTTGCCCTGCCAGACGTTCAAGAAGGCTTGATGAAATATTGGTCCAGGAGAAAAGAAAGGAAAACAGCATGAAAAAATAATAAAGAAATAAAATGTAGCTAAACATAAGTATTGTTATCCTAAGTCAATTCATTTTCACAAAGGCTCGTTCGAATGCAAATACAATTTTAA
Organism: Sinotaia quadrata; assembly: GCA_028829895.1. Taxonomy (NCBI): domain Eukaryota; kingdom Metazoa; phylum Mollusca; class Gastropoda; order Architaenioglossa; family Viviparidae; genus Sinotaia; species Sinotaia quadrata. The sequence goes on from CM054182.1 coordinate 9,454,897, forward strand.
AGATGTGATTGAAATAGGGAAGAAGAAATAGTCAGACTGTGCTGTGGTGTGCGTGCGTGCGTGCGTAGAGAAAGACAGATTTTTAATTTTGGTGTGCGTGCATAGAGAGACGGATATATTTTAAATTTGGTGTGTGTGCGTGCGTGCGTGTATAGAGAGAGACAGATTTTAAATTTATACCAGTGAAGGACACAGTGCGCGTTTGCTTTTGCAAGAAAAAATGGGAGGGAGAGGGGGGAGGGAAGACTATTGGATGTTTGAATATACTTAGATCAAGAGTTTTCGAAATAATTGCAGATTTTTAACAATTAAGCAAATTCATTTACTTTATTTCTCCTCTCCCTCTTTTTCGTAATCACCCGCTCCCCTCCTTCCTACCCCGACCGTCTTTTATTTCCATCTACTTTTGTTTTACTGCCGACATTAAGTGGCCTTCCACCACCTCAAATGACTCCAACCCGTGACGCACCTATGATGTGAGAAACGTACATCACGCTCTCGGGGAGACTGGAAACTGACAAGGTGGGAGCAATTTACTGCGACTATTTTTATCTGCAGTTTCCGGTATGTACAAGAGAGAGCTGAGGTAAACACGACTTCCGGTGCTTAATAATTATGAATGCTTTAAGAGAGCTACGTTTTAGCGAAACGTTGCAAGTGAAATAATACTCCGACAATAAATGTTTTCGTTCAATGAAGTTATTTTGTGATAAAAGTCTTACTTGTAATCTTGCAATTAGATTGTTTTAAAGAGAGAAAGAAACTTACAAATGGAGAGGGCACATTTCTAATGATAGTCGGAGATTTTTGTTTGTTTGTTTCATTTTGTTTAAAATTTTAAAATGTGTATGCGTTTTAAAACTGGTTTTTATTTTACTTCCCTTATCAATCCTGCCCGTACAAGACATATATTGATTAGTATATGTTCTCTTACGCATAGAAATGTTGTATCATTATTATTTAAAGAAAAGCAAAATGTCTAACCACCTTTAAAGTAAACATCACTATACCTGGAAACTGCATTACTGCAAGATCTTTAAAGTAAGGATTACCTTACATTTAAAGTGAACATTACTGCACAATGTTTAAAATAAACGTTAATTAATTCTTACTATGTTCTCTGCAATTCGTCTTCTGAAGAATTCATGGATTGAAAGTCCGTGTAGGCAAATATACATAGATATGTTAGAAGAAATAAAGACAAGTACAGAGAAACATAAAGAAGACAGAAAAAGAAAAGAAACAAGCACAGTCAGCTTGAAAGAAAGAAAGAAAGAAAGAAAGAAAGAAAGAAAGAAAGAAAGAAAGAAAGAAAGAAAGAAAGAAAGAAAGAAAGAAAGTTGGAAAGAAAGAAAAAACTACGGTATGTTCTTTAAATCATTTAAATTTATTCCTTCCTTCTATTAAATTAAAGGAAGAAGCAGATAGATAGATAGATAGATAGATAGATAGATAGATAGATAGATAGATAGATAGTGCGACAGGCATTTTCTCTACTAGAAGTAGATGTTATTTTTTGAAGATTATTTCCTATCTTTAAAATAATTCACATAAACGCACTCTACCCAATCTTCCTATTATAGACAGATACTTCGGACAAACAACGACCGAATTTATCCCGTAAACTCGTGATGGACAACCACATTCAAAGACCCTCTTTATGTTCGATATTTCAATTATTACATAATACCCCCCCCCCCCATCACCACACATAAAGCCTTCTCTTTCCCAAATATATAAATTGGAAATAGTTAATGTTTAATAAAAGAAATAGGAATTAATTAACAATATAATTTCCACTACTCACACTGCACGGCATAATTATAGCATTTAATCAAATATAAAATATGGACGTACACAACATATACAAATCTATATAATAAATAAAAAATGATACTTTTTTGTGTTGATTTAAGAACAAAAAAATTCAGTCTTTGACAGTCCTTACAGTGTCCGTGCGTTCTTAGGGGATCGTCCAGTATCTGCTCAATGCCGTTCTGGTAATGTAGTTTTACTCTCAATACAGACACCACATATATTACGTCACAGAGTAGGAAGGATGGATGGAGTGTAGGGGGCACTTCCGGCTTCCGCCGCTTTCGCGTGGAGTAGGAAGAAAAGGGTAAACAGGTTAAATGACATCAGCTACACAGAGTGTCTTTTTCTGCCCCGTTTCCAACCGTAGAGTAAGAATTCCGTCAGTCAGAGTTGTCTGCCCCTTTTCCAATCGTAGAGTAAGAATTCCGTCAGTCAGAGATGACAATATGGATACCTGCTTGGCATACCCTCCTCATGTCACTGGGTCAGAAAGAAGCTAATGGGTTCAGAGCTCATACCCAAACAAGACCACTTTAAAAAGGAACCCACAATCGATGGCTCGGAAGACAAGTGATCGGTGATAAAACTCATAAGATGGCATTAAGGTAGTGCTCTCGGCTCATTTTTCTGTAACATACGATCTTGAAAACAATCCAGTCTGCTTGCATTATTTACCCTTTCCATAAAGTAACTTATCAGATTGGTCTACCAATTATAGAATTCAGTTCCGCAGCTCTGTCAACCTGTGCTTATTAATATTGCATTATTACTAAAGCAAATAAATGAGACAACACTATACACCTGACTTGCTCATTAAATATATGTGATATATATGTATCTGCATCTCACCATACACAAAAATAGTTATAATTAGTAGGTAGTGTTCTTTAAAACATTAGCTCACACTACATAATCTCACACTACATAATCTCACACTACATAATCTCACTCATGGACCAAAGAATACGTCATACACGTGAAAGCCGGAAGCGCCCCGTACATTCACGCATACAATTAACTAGGGTAGCATTCTGCACAAAAACAAAATGCACCTAATCAAACCTGACTATGAAGTCTCTTGATTATTACAACGTTATTCTACAAAAACATTAAACTACCACTAATTTGTACTATGAAGCAATAGCTAAACACACTACTTCAAAATACATTTCATATTAAATAACAGTGCTCTCTACTGAGCTAGTACTACACGATATAGGAAAATCATTCAGGGTTATAAAATATCATACACAACTATACAATATATTTATCACTTATCCATACGAATAAAATACGTTAACTACTGGCTGAACGAAATCATGAACATTCACACAAGTCTAAAAACTGTAAATCTAAATGTTCTCAGGGATACAGCTTTGACCTCCTGAAATACGTTTATATTACACCAGGACGAAAATTCACAGAGTAATTTGAACTAAAATATTTTCTATCGGTCCGACTTTGTTCCCCGGACCTTAGTAATTTCTATTTGGTCAACTTCAGTCAGCCAGTACTTGGCCATTGATTAGTTATGACATATCTGTCCACTAATTATGGTCATTTCACTGTCACACTGTCTGGTGCGAGGCACTCCCTTCTCACGATAAAGGCAGTCGCCACTGCAGCGAGAAAACTAATGAAGACATGCGCGTACAGCTCGTTGCCCCCACCCCCCGCTGTTCAAAACCAGGTACTGGAGAAAGACACTGTCTCACCCCATCTTGTCGCAGTAGCGGTGACAGAAGAATCTGACAAGCCCGACATAGATCCAAGTTACCCACTTATGCCTAACGAGACATTCTATGATGTATGAATAGACGCACACGAACACACAGCACCAGGCAGTCAATGTTGGGTGGCTACCAGGATGTATTGATAAACAAATCAGAACACACAGAACAAGAAGAGTTCCATGTAATACTATTGGATTCGACCCCCATATGGTGTAAACCCATTATACCTTGCCGCACGCCAGTCTCAGCTATTGAAACTGAAATTCAAGAAATATTGTGCAATGGTTTGATCGAACCGTCCAATTCGCTATATGCCATACCAATCGCACTAGTTTTTAAAAAATCCTAAAAGTAACCACTGATAAGTATTAAATGATAAAGGAATTCATAATAATAACCATAATAGAGGCAAAACGTATTATAGCGGTTACAGATGGAAAACACAGTTTCTGTGTAGACTACCGTGGGCTAAATGTGATCACGCAATATCAAGCCGAAACACTACCGGCATCCGACTACATCCATTCTCTTTTGACTCACGCACACTGTTTCATCCTTATCGATTGAATGAGAGGCTATCATCAGATCCGGGTACGTGATGATGATCGAGAGAAATTAGCTTTTGCCACATCTGGTGTCCACTATCAATGGAAGGTTATGCCCGCTACCTTCGCACGTATGATATGGAAACTTGTTGATCCCAACAAGACTGCCAACTTATCTAACTTTATGGAAGATCTTTAGTTTGCTACCCCCCCCCCCCACACCTACCTGGACTGAGCACAACGAATTGCTCCTTGCTATGCTTTACAGGTTACATGAAACAGGTTTGACAGTGCATCCTTCAAGTGTCAGATTGGAAGTAAGGCACTCGGTTACCTAGGCCACATAGTAGGCCATGGCCAATTTCGGCTCAGAGGAGGACAAAATAAGTTGCTTCTGAGTCACACCACACCCTGTAACCAAGAAAGATGTTCAGTCCTTAGGTATGGCTGGATAATTGTCAAAATGTTTATTCCAGATTTTAAGCAAATTTGACTCGTAAGGCCGCCTCTGAAAAGTGATGGACGGGTGTGTACATGCATTTTAAACTCTCAAAGGATGCACTTAATTCATCACCAGTCCTACATCTTCCCAACGTCACCCTACCATTTATCGTCAACACGGTCGCATCATTAGTAGGTATCACAGCATTTCTGTTGCAAGAGCGATATAAACCTACTACCGATCACGTACACAAGACATAAGATTTTTTGAAGAAACTCACCATAACACATTATAAGAGATCAAAAGTTTGGCTGTGATTTGGGCTACAGAAATGTTTCCGCTGTGGTTTGGGCTATAGAGAAATTTCAAACCTATTTGTATGATCGCGAGTTCATACTGCAAACAGATCACTCATTTATTTATCCATAGCTAAGCGTTCAAATGCCGTCAACTTGCATTGGTCATTTTTATTTCAGCAATACATGTTTTGTGTAGAGTACAGTGCAGGGAAAGAAGACAGTGATGCAGATTTTCTTCGTCGCCACGGAAACACAGACACACGCACATTGGCATGTGAATCTCCTAAATTCAGCCGCCTAAGGCCAGACACCCCAGAATTCATACCAGTTGATCCACCGTCCTCATAATGTCAACACTTGTATCTCACCACATGATCATACTGTTGCCAGACAGTAACTGTTCATTAACTCCATTTATATCGTTTAATTATTCAACTTCAAAATCTATATACCTCCTTAAAATGTCTTTTGTGATGTAACAAGTCACCCGATGTATTATTCCAACCGACGGATTGAGTGGTGGCTTGTGATTATTTAACATTGTTTTATTTGCATATCGTTATGGTAGACAATTTCAATGAGTGTTCGTTAAGTTGTGTATTTTCCCGAAAATAGTCTGGATTAAAAGAATGGAAAATCAAATTTTCAATCGTGATGTTTTATGTGTTGAATACACGTATATTTTACACACCAGTTTCAGGGTCAACAAATAACCAAGAGCTGTAAGAACGGCTTGAAAGAACCAGAGGAAAAAGATCCTACTGTAAAAATTACACTGTTTTGCAACAACGGATGTGTCTTTTTCTGTTTTCTAGAAATAAGAAGCATAAAATAGTTGTTTACCTAAGTTTGAGAAAAGGTTGTCAGAAAATAGTTGTTTAGAGAAGTTTAAGAAAAGTTTGGCAGAAAATAGCTGTTTAGGCAAATTTAAGAAAAGCTGGCAGAAAATAGCTGTTTAGGGAAGTTTAAGAAAAGGTTGGCAGAAAATAGCTGTTAGGCAAGTTTAAGAAAAGGTTGGTAGAAAATAGCTGTTTAGGCAAATTTACGAAAAGGTTGGCAGAAAATAGCCGTTTAGGCAAATTTACGGAAAGGTTGACAGAAAATAGTTGTTTAGACAAATTTAAGAAAAGGCTGGCAGAAAATAACAGTTTAGGTAAGTTTAAGAATAGTTTGGCCTCAGGTGATTTGATCAGCAATTATTACACATTTCATTGCATACGTACTATTGGGAATTATTTCATCTTGAAAATTATCTATCTAATTATCTACATATTCAGCGTAAGTTTGCCAATGAAAGAAAACGTGAATTTGATACTGCACAAAAGTAACTCGTGTATTTGGTGAAATGAAAGTTAATTTCCTTTGATAAGCATAAATAAAGGATAAAATATTTCGATCATTTTATTAAATGGTTTAGAAATACATATTCTTTGCTAAAGGTCTTAGTATTGTTTTTCTATTTTATTTTATACATATTTAGGAGGATAATGTTTCCACTCTCATATTTCTGCAAGGAGCGCTATAAATGCAATAAGTTAAAAACCCAATAAATTGGGGAAAAAAATGGAAAAGGAAGTTATCTCCAATTATGTATTATCAACGAAATAAATTTTCGTTTTAACAAAAGAGATTTCTATTATTTGCTTTTTTCCTTTTTCTGCTTGGAATGATGTTAACTTTACCGCACTGTACATAGCCTCCCACCCACTCCCTCCTGAACTCTATGCAACAGATTTCTCGAGTTGCAATAAACGATTTGCATTTTGTCTATTTTGTTTGGTTTGCCAGTCGTGTACTCAACGAGTAAGCATCTTTATCAATCGGCCAGCATGTTATCAGATGTAGCTTCGAAATTGACTCAAGATGTTTCTATTATTTGTGATCAAATCGATAGCCATACACCAAGTCGGCTCACACAGAAAGAAATAAAGTATTCGGTTGATCTTTGTGGCAAAGCTGACGAAAGCATTTGTGAAAGAAATCGATCAATAGGTCTATTTCTATCTATCCATCCATCTATCTATCTGGATTACTAACATCATGAAAAAATGTTTTTCCTTTAATTTGTAACATTTAGAAATACAAACATGAAATTTTATTTCTTGGACTGAAAGGTTTAATTTGTTATCGGAACCCATTGTGGCTGCTCCACACTTTTAATAAAAAGCTATTCATAGCATTCTGTGATAAGCAAATGTCTTCGTTGGACATATGTGAGCGACTGACTGAAGAATTCAAACTGCCTATAGATATATGGGTCACGAGAATAGAATCCCTCCTCCCAGGTTGAACACATGATGTCCACAGTGCTGTACCAAACGACAAAGACCATGATTATTCACCCTCCAAAGTGGGGCACCTCCCTATTTCCAGCTTATGACCGAGACGATCAGAAACATTTTCGCACGTCACACCATCAAAATTCGAGCACTTTGCTGAACTATTCAGGTCACAGCGAGCAGTACTGGTTAATTCAATTCAGGTCACAGCTAGCAGTATTGGTGGGAACCATTCATGTCTCACTGAACAGTGTTGTTTAGATCAATTTAGTTCCAGCTAAGCAATGTTGGTTAGATCACTTCAGGTCGCACTGAACTAAGTTGATGAGATCAATCCAGGTTATACTGACTAATGTTGGTTAGATCAATTCAGGTAGCACTGAGTAATATTGGTTAGATCAATTCATGTCACACTGAGCAGTTGTTGGTGAGATCAATTCATGTAACAATTAGCAGTTGTTGGTGAGATCAATCCAGGTTACACTGAGCAGTTGTTGGTGAGATCAATTCATGTCACACTGAGCAGTTGTTGGTTTGATCAATTTATGTCACACTGAGCAGTTGTTGGTGAGATCAATTCAGGTTACACTGAGCAGTTGTTGGAGAGATCAATTCATGTCACACTGAGCAGTTGTTGATGAGATCAATCCAGATTACACTAAGCAGTATTAGTGATACTTAAGGAATAACTTCTGGTGTCTTGTACTGGTGACTCTGTATTTACTTAAACTTGGGCCTTAGTGTGTTTCAGTCCTCCAATAATTTCACAAAAGTCACACTACCATCTGGTGTTAACCACACAGCTGCTAATATCCCAAACTCAAACTTTTATTTCAAGAAGAGTTACAAAATGATTTTTGAAAAATGTTCTCTTACCTAGGTCATTTTGAAAACTGCTGAAAGAATTTTTTCAGGAGGCACTCATACTTCTCAAGTTTGTCTTAAACGTTTACCACTTACTTTGGAGTTGTTAAAATAATCTGATTTATGGGATGCATTAGCTTACGGGAGGGCCAATGTAAATCTGCTAACACATAAATCTACTAACACCAGGCGCTTCACATGCAGTATAAACATTTTGTTTGTGTGAGTGTGTGCGCATATTTGTGCACTACACAGAAATAGTGGCTTTTAATTATCTTCCCCAGTCATGCTGCCCTTTGTGTCTTATAACGGTCTTGAAGAAGTAAACACGGACATTGTTGGCACAGACAGAGTACTTGCCGTTCGTCATTTAATTGGTATCATTCGATAATTAATCTTGAAAATGCTGGACAACGTAGGGATTTTCTAGAACCTGCAATTTCATTGGCATCATTCGATAATTAATCTTGAAAATGCTGGACAACGTAGGGATTTTCTAGAACCTGCAATTTGATTGGCATCATTCGATAATTAATCTTGAAAATGCTGGACAACGTAGAGATTTTTTTTAGATCCCTATATCCACTGGACCTGTGTAGACTGGTATTGATATTTTAATGGCGGATGAAATAAATATTCAACCCACAGATACCCAGAACCGTTAATTATATTGCGTCATAAGGACAGGCATTTTCCAATTGTAATTTTGAATTATTGTTCTAAGTTGTGAGAAGGTATTACTTGTCTATTTAACTTTCTGAAAATTATTTGTGAAAGCTTTTCTATTTTCTCAGTTAGTATGTAAGTATAGAACTCTCATGGGCATGTCTGTTTTCATCAACTATGACTGCGGCCTGTTTTCATCAGCAATGATAATTGTTTGTTTGTTATTGGTAAGGTTAAGATATTTCCTTTTACTGGAATCACGTCTGACAAGTGTTTGTAGAGGCTTGGACACTGGACGGCCCAGTTCTGTGGTTCCTTGCTAGATGTTATTTTTTTTATTTTATATTTTAATGGAAACGCTCCCGACCGAGGCCGATTTCGCGCTTGTAAGATACTACAATCCCATACCTGTGTTTTCAATTTTGGCTACAATTCTTCTGGCACTAGACAAAAATGTCAGTCGCCAGTGCCGGGACAATGCCCTCTTCATGGCTGTTTTAGAATTATCTCCATTAGGGACAATGCGCAGTAGATTGATTACTTAACAAATTACAGGGTGGACTCTAATCATTCTGTGCTCACTTGAGAAAGCGAACTCTTATTGCACTGTAACTGATGTTATTGTATTCATTCATAGATGCGATTGTATATTTGCCTGAGCTACAGGTGCGAGTGTGACACCCAACACCGACATCTACAGACACATTCACCCACCCATATCACACTCCACAGGCATTTAGCACTTAGTCATTTCCTTTCTAACACTTGTATACCGTGACAATACAGTCACTCCCTTTCTAACACGGCTCAGCCACCCTCCCGCATTTTGATGATGACAGTACTAGACAGTTACTGTAGTAGTCTAGTACGTCCCGTCTTTGTCAGCTCGCGCGGCCTAATCATCGAAGAAAAAGCATGCAACTTAGCCAGTGCTTGTTTAGTTGTTAGCACAGAGTCATGCGCCCACAAATCCACAGACAAACAAACACCCACACACCGTCATTCTCTCGCTAGCACTGTCGTCAGAGTTAATGCACCAGTCAGAAAACGCTGGCACAGTTGGAAAAGTGAGTTTAATTGTAATCGTGTTACTTCCACATGAAAGTAATGCATCGTTAACATTTGAACACAATCGCTATGAACACGAGTTTCAATAAATATGTACACATAATACTCGTTTACATAATGTTATGCATGGAATATATACGTGAAAAATATATACATGACATTTAATAGTAAGGTTTGAAGCGGAAAAATAAAACCCGAATCAAGAAAACAAACAACGTATGCAAAATTCAAATCTTAAACTTCTCGTTCACAAGAAAGCAAAGGTTGCTTGAAGTTTGATATTTAAAAGAACCTAAGTATTAACGTGACTGGCTATATATTGTGCACAAGACTGAAAATGGTTGCTGAAAAGATTTAACAGTCGTTTCCAAGAATCCTTTGACAGTCCTTTATAGGCCACATTTTTTTTTTATAACTGATCACTGTCTGTGAACTTCCATCTTCGACTTTTTAACTTGGTTATATTGAATACCACTACCTAGGCAATCAGTTGCTTGCTGGCTGGCTGGCTGGCGACAGTATCTATTTTCTACTACAATCATGTTAAAGCGCACCCACAAAAGGAAACTTTCAAAAACAGGGTTCACTTTGCAATATCGCAAAATAACTTAATTAGATGCACTCCTTGTTCTATAGCGATGACTCAAGAATGTCGAAGACTCTAAGTGATTTGGGCATGCTGACTTCTCGCGCAAGTCTCGAGCAATCACAATGGCCCGATACAAAATAAACACGAGACACTATTATACTTTCGTCACATATCATTGCGCGTATATTACATTGACAAAAAAGCATGTGTTATAATTATGACTATAAAATTATACATAATACATATATATATATAACTAGACATACGATATATACATAACTACACGAGTACAGGCGCATACATAATTATACACACGGCATTCATACATTTATACATACGGTACTTGTATAACTGTGCATCCAAACTCGGACTCTAAAAATAGACTTGCTTTGGAGCGACTTGCAGCCAAATAAGAACACCCTCCCCACCGTCACTGTGTCCTGCAGGCTACACACACCTTTGACTATAAATGTAGGCCTGCTTTCGCGCGAATTTCAAACAGATAAAAAGTCTCCCCATCCATCACGTTCTCTTGTGTCCAGGGGCTACACTCCTACAAGGTTGGAAGTTGTCCATTTGCGTGCTGTGTACCAGAAAGGTTTAGGGATTTGAAGTTTCAGTATACCCGGAATGAGATGAGCAGGTGACACGCCACAAAATGGGGGAAAAAAATACGCAGCAACAACATCCACACACTAATCCAGGAAGAGACTTTTAGAACATATTTTCCGAAATATCTCTGCTTCTGAAACGAACTATAACTCGTGCGAGCTCTACTTCTATGACCGATTTACTAACAAAATAGCTTTTGCACCTCTCAGCATCGAGTACTTTAGTGCATTGTCTCGATGTTGGAAATGAAACGTATTCACCTGAGCTCTACTTCTATGACCGATGTACTAGTTGTCACCTCCATCAGCATCGGGTAATCTTGTGCAATGCTCAGTGTTTGTGCTCTACTTCTATGACAAGTACCAAACGTTCACCTTACCCCAGGTACATTTTTGCACTGCACCAAGGCTGGAAGATGATGTGCATCTCTACCTATCAGTATTACCCTGAGACAGATCCACAATTGACAAGTTTTGACCAATAATTGCACGCAACGCACTCCCGCAAACGGAATACATTTGCATATCTGCCCTCCATCTAGCCATTTGTGCGTGCTGTCTTTCTGCAATGGACAAAATTCTAAACTCTCAGTGTTCTCGAGTAAACAGGAAATAGTGAGAATCCCACCACCCCTCCTGAGACATGCTTGCCGTGATCCTCCGTTACAAACGTTCAGCATCGCTCTGGATGACTGATTTCATTTTGTAGTATCAACACGTCGTGGCATTCTGACATTGCTCGGATGGTTGGATTCACAACGGCCTGTTCCGTACTAGACATTCTACACAGCAGATGCTGGATCGATGTTTAGTTATCAATTTACGGATAAGTTCGCGAACGCATCCACTCGGCTGAATCCATATTCAGTGTCAACATTCTCATCGGACACTGATGTTGCTGCATGGAAACATTCTGCTTTAGAAGCTAGCAACTTTCCTATTTTATTCTGAGTGGATAGATGCACACGAGGAATAGTAGTCAGATAAGTACATTCTAGCTTTATTTCACCGTGCCTAACTCGTACTGGACTACTCAACTTCAGATACATGAATCTACAGTTAGCTTTATTTCACCGTGCCTAACTCGTGCTGTACTACTCAACTTCAGATACATGAATCTACAGTTAGCTTTATTTCACCGTGCCTAACTCGTACTGGACTACTCAACTTCAGATACATGAATCTACAGTTAGCTTTATTTCACCGTGCCTAACTCGTACTGGACTACTCAACTTCAGATACAGGAATCTACAGTTAGCTTTATTTCACCGTGCCTAACTCGTACTGGACTACTCAACTTCAGATACACGAATCTACAGTTAACTTTAGTAGCTGGTTACATACTCCCGTACACAAGAGTCCACATTCGGCCTGTATTTTGCTGTTCGGTTATGTAGCTAACAACCATTAGCCACAGTAGCCTGCTGCATTCTGAGTCACTTCAAGTTGTTAGATCAGTAGTTTGCTTCAGAAGCAATCAACACTGCAGCTTTTAGACCAAGTAAACTTAACTAACTTTAACCTTTTAAAGTCATCTACAATGTGGCCTTATTCCAAGTAACTTTACACACTCTGACCTCATACAGTCATCTTCAGTGTGGCTTTATTCTAAGTAACTTAACACACTCTGACCTCATACAGTCATCTTCAGTATGGCTTTATTCCAAGTAACTTAACACACTGAGCTCATAAAGTCATCTCCATTGTGGCTTTATTCCAAGTAACTTAACACACTCTGACCTCATAAAGTCACCTACATTACGGCTTTATTCCAAGTAACTTAACACACTCTGACCTCGTAAAGTCACCTGCATTACGGCTTTATTCCAAGTAGCTGAACATTTGACCTCAGAAGACATTTACACTCTAAATAATTCCAAGTAGCTTGATAAACATTTGCCTATAATAGCCTCCAATGTTTCAAGCTGGATCCGCATTTAGGTTCAGGAGCTCGCTATCAATACTCCGAAACAAAAAAAGCAACAACAAAAAACAAACAACTTAAGTCTACAGTCGACCTCACTGGCCAGCTATATTATTGCTTCAAATGGCTAAATTCACATGCATACATCACTTCAAGTGGCTAAATTCACATGCATACATCACTTCCAGTGGCTAAATTCACATGCATACATCACTTCAATTGGCGGAGTTCGCACGCCTCATTCATTCAAAGTAGCTAAATTCACTTGTGTCTTTAGTAGCCCGCTATATTCATGCTTTAATTAAGATCAGACTTCAATTGTAGACCTAACGTGAATTCTCCTGGTTTACTCTGTGTGAATCACACAGAACCTCCAATTCTGGACTTCACCGAACACAAACGCACACACCGCAAACATGATTCCCATTACCATTAGGTTTGCCAATAAACACTAAAATATTTTGATGATAATGTACTTGTCTAAGTTTACCAAGTGTAAACCTTTCTCTCAAAGAGTGTGTTTCTTTTCTAACACACTAAATAAAATGATCTGCTTACAATCCCAGAACGATAAAACACCACGAATTTAAAGAACAGCAAAATTTCAAATAATGTTTTTTAAAACAATTGTTTGACTGGCTAAAATATATATACTCTAATAAGAGAGCGTTTTAAATAATAAAAATAGCACACAGATCGATCTAATAACACACATGGAACCTGTAAAAAGAACTTTGTTAATATTTTAATAATCAAAATAACTAAGAACATTTATTATTTTTTAAACGAAAGAACAAAACGTGTTTTTATTTCTAAGTATGCAACACAAGTACTCAACTATTAATTAAACAAGCTTTAACTAAAGCCGTAGATACTGACACTCGTATCTCACTCTGCTCAATAATGGTTCGATATAAAGGAGAAAAATCGTGATTTAAATCTAGTCTACATCCACAATCACGTACCTTTCAGGGACTGACACAACAGAAACATTATTTTAAAAAGAAAATAATGACAAAACATACGATGAACGCTAATAATAAAAAGAATACTATTTATATAAAAAAGTATATATACACCAGCGATGGGATACCGAGGCAGTCAGTGTGACTTATTTACAGTGTCAAAGTTTTATTACCGCTAATAACTGCACGAGAAGTGTTACAGCTAATATAAAACTTAAATTACAATTACAGATTGCGTGCAGTTGATTCCGCACTCAAATAAAAAAGAAAGTGGCGAAAGTGACAGAAGAAAGCGCTGGAGAAGAGAGAGAGAGAGAGAGAGAGAGAGAGAGAGAGAGAGAGAGAGAGAGAGAGAGAGAGAGAGAGAGAGAGAGAGTGTGTGAGAGGAGATGGGGGAGAGAAACACAAAGAAAATTTTCTTTAAGAAAGGGGAGGGGGGGAATGAGTGGGGAAAGTAAGAATACCTTTCATAAGAGACTTTTAAAATCCTTTTCTTCTCGGTTTTTGCTTTTCATGACTGACACTTCTATTTCTATGTCCGCTACAAACGTGCATATATTTTCAGGGTTGTATGTTGTAACAAATCGCATACAACTAGCACACTATTTACGGTAAATTGAAACGCTTTTTTTTGGAATACAATACAGATCAGGAAACAATGCCATTTTATATTCGCTATTTGTCTTAGCATGACGAAAACTGAGTAAACATGTTCATGAACTGTACAGTCACCTAGTATGACGTGACATTACGCGACAGGGCATTGTGTGTTCCTGTCGTGAATCGCACGCTGTCGCATACTACTTATTGGAATGAACTTCCAATCGCTTGATAAAATACTACACGGCGTCACACGGTAGGACTTCAATACCGGTTTGATGACTCCCCCAGTCAACATGTATAACTGGACAGTTACATTACTCGTTGGAAGACTCCTACGTCATCTAGTATGACAGGATACATGATCCATTAATCGTTTATACTCATCTAGTATAACAGGGCACGTCAAGGCATCAAGTGATTCTGTCATGAATCGTACTGTCGCTTGGTGCATGACGACACGACACCAATCCAGCATCATAACTACGTTACATAGAAAGCGTACATACCGTGTCAATAGAAACTCTTGTAACGGTATCCACCATCGCGTGTCGAAGTAGAAAGAGTAAGAATGGAAGTGTAATACTACTATACGTAAAAAAAAAATAATTAAAAAAAAAGGTCATGATGGGTTTTCACCTGAACTTCTGCATAATTTTTCTATTCGACTAACAGGAAATCTAACACGCAAGCGACTATCTATCTATCTATCTATCTACCTATCTATCTATGCACTTCGGGGTTAACGTTTTTTTCAGTACATGACGACAGTACATAGATGTATGACATAGGTTAGAAATCAGAAAAACCCTAACAATGTTTAGAACCAAAATTTATTTTGAAGATGGTAAATGCGGGTGGAATAAAAGATCAACTAGATACAGCAATGCGAATAAGTACACTGAATAACCCGCGGATGCTGGAAGGGTCAGAATCGAATGAGTGTGCGTCTGTGTGTGTGTGTGTTACGAACGAGAATTAGAGGAACGCTCAAAGGTGTGGATGTTGTAAGATTACTGTTAAATCTGTGTAAAAACAATAACATTCCAGACTACCGTAATTACAAAAAAGTGCTGCGAGCATCCTTCACGATTTGTGTTTAAAGTTCACAAGAGTTAGTAAATACGCAAGAAGACTCATTACCTCCCTTTCCCCTGCTATTATCGCATCAAATTGCCTGCAGTGTGTATCATAAAAATCAGCGGACAGATGGTAGGCCGTTGTCAACAGTCGGCTCGACATTTATTACAAGGTCAGTTTTGTGAATAACAAAATGATCTGCGCCGTTCGTCTTTTGATGACGTACTGGATTAAAAAAACAACAACAACAACTCCACAAACAAATCAAATGGTTAAATAAAGTTTACTGAACCAGTTAAAGAGACATCACATTGTGCCCCAGTCCATCTCTAACTGGTTGCCCTGGTAAGCGTGCTCAAAGACAATGGAATAATGTCCCTTGTTTATCCTCCTTGCCTTACATGTACTGTATTGATTTCTCTATCTACTATCGATCTTTCGACTATCATCACTAATGCTTTTTATTAATCATCATCGATCTTTCGACTATCATCACTAATGCTTTTTATTAATCATTATCGATCTTTCGACTATCATCACTAATGCTTTTTATTAATCATTAACAGGACGTATTCTCTCACAACTAATGGCATATTTTCATTCTTTTTCAAAAGGAATTTAGTCCATTTCTTCTGCACTATTACTTGGTATCAATACATAGATTGTATCTGACAAAATCGACAGACAGGTTTCTGTGAATGATTCCGAACTATTTGAGGTTAAATTCACACACGAAATTTGTCGTGTTTAATTCAGACAAAGTGTACAAAGTGTGGACAAGATAAAAAGTAAATACTGAAATATATTCGATTTTCTTCGTGTACACAACTCCACTCACACACACACTTAACGCCACTCATACACACACACACACACGTACACAAATAGGTGCTGCCTAAAAGTTCAACATGTCGCCACCAGTGTTTTTCCATTGTATTTGAAATACATTTCGTCCATCAATAATAGATACATTCCTTTATAAGACAGAGTTTTATCTCTTCGTCTGCTTAATCAAGGGAAGCCACAGAGACAACTCAGTGGTACATTTCCTGTATGACAACAAAGCGTCCTATATGAAATCAAGCGAGAATTATTATCCATAAATTAAAAATGCACAACTACATCCGAATCTGGAATGAATCCACACCGACAACATGCAGCGGCAGCATCAGCCGACTGTTGCCAACTCAACCGATCGTATCATCACCGTCGACCGTTGTATAGCTGTCGACAGGAAGTGCATGCGTTAATTAACGGTTGTCAGTTCTGAAGGTCATCTACATCCAATACCGCCTGCACAACACAAACGCGGACTTCACTACTGTTCTGTAAGTCTTATCCTTATCTCTTTATCTGCGTGTGAATGCATGTATCTGTATGTGTGTGTTTGTGTATGTTTTCTCTCGTTCTCTGAAAGGACGTAGTTTTTGTGTTTCGAATGCACCCTAATCTTTTTTTTTTTTAAATAAAGAGAGCACAAAACAATGGCGGTCTCATAGCCATACAGGAACGTCACCGCTAAATCAGTGTTTCTTCAGTGTTAAATCCAGCGCTTCCCCACCGCCAGCCGAGTTTGAACTACCAGCCGTAGGGACAGAACTGGCAGCTGCGGAAGTCGTCCTGCTGGTGCTTGCATGGCTGACGTTGCTACTGTGCTTGCTGGCATCACCGTCTCCCAGGCTGAAGAAGCGAGACAGGCGCGCCATCTCGTTGGTGGTTGGAGGGGGTAGGACGTACGGAAAACAAGAGGACCACATGCGGGGAGGAGCCACAGGAGATACCGGTATAGGCACGGGCAGGTTAAGGACGCTGTGCGCGTGAGTAGGGTTGGAACGACTGCTAGTCCCATTTTCCTTGGTATGACTAGGCTTAGGCTTGGCACTAGCAGTAGCTGACGAGAGAGTGCCACTGCTGCCTGGAATGGATGGTCGCATCTTTTTGGAGTCGCCGCTGCTGCTTCCGGTGTGAGCTTTGCGCGGCTGCTCGGTCTGGGCAGGGATGCTGCCGGAGATGGTACTGTATGGTCGCTTGGCTGCATCCCGCTGGACGTGAGAATGTGCCGGCTCGGGCTTCTTTTGCGGTTCCTTCTGCTGCAGGAGATGCATTTGTTTCTGCTTCAATTGTTGGTGCTGTTCCAAAAGCTTTTGTGTCTGATGACGCAAGTCCATCTGTTCTTGCTTCATTTGTTGCTTCTTCTGTTCCCGCTTTTGCTGTTGCTCACGTTCCCGTTGCTGTTGTGCCTGCTTTTGTTGCTCTCTTTCTCGCTCACGCTCTCTTTCACGCTGGTGTTGTTGCTGCTGCTGTTGCTGTTGTTGTTGTTGCTGCTGCTGTGCTGCTATCAAATGCTGCTGCGTCAAATGGTGGAAAGGCGACAGAAGGTCGGGCCGTGGGGGCCAGGGCATCATGGCGGTCATGGCCAAATGAAAATCGCGTTCTGCCTTGGTGCGGGCTGACAAAGAAGCATGGGCCTTTGCCAGATAATTGGCCTGGTGCAGTGCGGCTTCCGCCTGGGCCATCTGTATAGCTGCAAGTTGCGTCATCTGGGCATGGCTGAGATCACCAGGGGACATACTGGCTCGGGCCATCGCTTGCTGCAACGTTAAAGCCAGCTGCTCCTGATGACGACTTAGCACGCTGCTCGCCGACATAACAGGAGATGCTGACGCCGTGGACGATACAGCCGACAACATTGACGGAATGGACACTATGGAGGACGGTGTCGAGGAGGAGGACGGGCGGCTAGAGGTGGAAGCAGCGGGTGTGAGGGAGTGCGGATGAAACTGACTTTTACTGCTCTTGCTTGTGCTACTGGAATGGCTGCCCCCACTTGCATGCGCAGTATTCGAACTACTTCCGCTTGAGTGCGCAGTATTCAAACTGCTTCCGCTGGTGTGCGCTGGGCTTGGAGTCATAGCGGAAGTTGTCAATGGCTGCGAAAAACTGCTTGTCATTGCGGCTGATTTGCGATGGAGGCTAGAGGATGGGGAATGATGCCGCAAAGGCTGCTGGGGCGGCATCTGATGCGAGGGGAGGTGGGGCGACAAGTGCTTGTGAGCAGGAGGTGGAGTCAAGCCAGGCAGAGGGTTTTTTTTTTCTTCAGAGCGGACCTCAGTTCGGATCTCAGTTCGGACCTCAGAGCGCAAAGGAGGAAGTGACGGCGTTGATGACTTTGGCGATAAAATTCTGGGAGAAACTTTTGGCTCGGAGCCGTCGCTTTGTTCTCCTTCACTTCCACTTTTCACTTGCTTTTCTTTGGTTGTCCTCAGATTGTCAATGATGTTAGAGAGTCTGGACAGCTTATTTCTAAAACAAATATATAAATACAGGAATTATTAAACAAATTAAAATACGTCATTCTCAATATAATGTGTACCAAAACGCCGTAAGGATCAGTAAAGAGCAATCAATACTTAACAACAGAAATAAGCATCAGTAGTAAGAAGTCCAAAGTATACATCAGTCCGTTTCCACACTATAGTAAGCACTCCATAGTAAGCACCAGTAGTTAATATCAGTAGTAATAAGTCAGCAGGAAGCGTCAGTAAAGTAAGCAATCCATAGTTAATATCAGTAGTAAACAGTCCACAGAGGTTAATATTGGTAGTAAGAATTCTATAGTTAACATTAGTAGTAAGCAGTCTATAGTTAATATCCGTAGTAAGGAGTCCACGGTAAACATCAGCAATTAATATTTGTAGTAAGCAGTCAATAGTGAGCACCAGTTGTAAGCAGTCCATAGGGAGCATCAATAGTTAATGTCAGTAGTAAGCAGTCTATAGTAAGCATCACTAGCTCAATAGTAAGTAAGCATCAGTAGTTAATGTCAGTAGTAAACAGTCCATAGTATCATGACTAGTTAGCACCACTAGTGAGCAGTCCATAGTAAACATCACTAGTTAGTATCATTAGTAAGCAGTCCGCAGTAATTTACTAATTATCACTATTCAGTAATAAGCAATAGTTATCTATTGCTATTGCTATCTAACTATCAATAGTTACTATCGACACTTCCCGCACTGCCACTGTTACAATGGAAATTGACAAGGGGACTTTATCAGTATATCACGGGTAAGAGCCAAGGGACATAACTAGTAATTATAAGACAGTAAAGACAAAAGGATACATAAACAGTCCGCGAATAAGGCAAGGAAGCAGCTGATGATTCAACAATATTTTTTTATGGCAGCTTAGAATTAATAGTTTATTAAGATTTTTTGTAAAATGAATTATATGTAACGGATAATAAATAAATAATTGTCATTGTGCATGCCAAGTAACTTTAAACAATTTTGTTTCAGTGCATTATTTTTAACAATCACTTTAATTTTAGAAATGTCAATTGTGTTTCTTCACACATTTGCCTGGTGTTGAACAATGAGTTCTTTATGTTTATTTCTTCACTGAGGTAGTGAGTCGCATGTATGTTTGTACTCTACTCAAATTAACCGTTGTGATGCCAGTTCAATTCTCTGCAAATAAATGAAGTAGTTCGCCGATTCAAAACTGCACTCTCATCACTAGCATGCACACAGTTCCTAATCCCCACTCAGTGACATAAGGGGAGTAACTCGAGCCCTAATCCTTATTCACTGATACAAACAACTTCTAATCCAGACTCAATGATAAACAGGGAGTAACTCGAACCCTAATCCTTATTCACTGATACAATCAACTCCTAATCCTCAATCAATGACATACAGGAAGTAACTCGAGCCCTAATCCTTATTCACTGATACAAACAACTCCTAATCCAGACTCAATGATAAACAGGGAGTAACTCGAGCCCTAATCCTTGTTCTCTATCACTGCCAGTCCTCAATCATTGTTTAATGACAATGACGTGGTCCCTAATTCTCTTAGTCTTACTGACAACCCCTAACTTTTATAATCCGCTGAATGACGTGTTCCCTAATTCTCTTACTGACAACCCCTAACTTTTATAATCCGCTCAATGACGTGGTCCCTAATTATCTTACTGACAACCCCTAACTTTTATAATCCGCTCAATGACGTGGTCCCTAATTATCTTACTGACAACCCCTAACTTTTATAATCCGCTTAATGACGTGGTCCCTAATTATCTTATGACGACCACTAGCTTTTATAATACGCTTAATGACACACACTTTCATAATACCTATTTTTGGTACTCACTGACAAACAAGATCAATATGTAATCCTTAAGCAATAACATATACTTCCTTAATACGTAATCGAAGCTCAAAGACATTAACTGTAATCCTTATTCAATGACATACAATGACTAAATTCATACATGTCTCTCAATGATAAACATCACACAAACATGCAGATCTCACCACTCTCACATGTACTCTTTCTAATCCACCCCTCTCACGCACAGGTTCTCCATACCACTCCAATCAGGTTCCCCATCTAACCCCTCTCATGTACAAGCTCTGCATTGTATACTTTCACAAGCTTTCCATCCCACTTCTCTCATATACAAGCTCTCCACCCCACTTCTCTCACATACAAGCTCTGCATTCTACACTTTTACAGATTCCTCATCCTCACAAACTCTCCATTCCACCCCTCTCACAAGCTCTCCACCCCTCTTCTCTCACATTCAATCTCTGCATTCTACCTTTTCAAAAGCTCTCCATTCCACCCTTTCACAGGCTCTCCATCTCATAAATTATCTGTTCCACTCTTCTCACATATATGCACCCCATCTCACCCTCTCCGCATCACCCCTCTCACGTACAAGCTCTCCATCTCACCCCTCTCATGGCTCTCCATCCCACCCTTTCAGAAAACTGCAACACAGTCCGCCCCCCCCCTTCTCTCTCTCTCATTTTTTTTTTCCTAACCCACTCCTATCTACCTTTACAAAGAAAGAAAGATGACTTCCCCTTCGGATTTTTTAACCTGCCCCAAGAGAAAGAAACTTCATTTGCCTATCTGCGTATGGAGTGACGTGAAAATTCAAGACAGTGTCTGTTGCTGTCAATATGTTACAGACAGTATCAGTGTTTACTTTCTCGTGTTCTCCACTCACAAACCAACTATCTCCCACGGTGTTAGGTTTTCAGGCTTGTTTTTCCATTAAATTTTTAAACTGATCGTAGATTTTCTTGTTTCCCAACCCCTCACCAATGTTTATAGTCATTAATTTCAATTCGCATCCCAATAGTAAAGAACCTTCAAATTAATGACACACGTGTCATTTGAAGCTATACTAGTTGTCTTTACGAGACGCATATAATCTGTAATATAAATATATATTTTACTTGTTGAAGACCGTACTCAACAACAAATACTGCGAGAATACAGAGAATACACGCACCTTTTCTGAAAATCCGTAAACGAAATAAATATATAAAAATAATATACAACGATATAATAAAACTATTACTTGCATCACTTCCTTTTGTAAGGTCTCAACTTCTATTGGGAAAAATGTAAGCCTAGATGTGTTGCAAAAGAAGTCACCGATTAGCAGTACTACTAAAAAAATATGATTTCAGTAGAAAGGGTGTGTGTGTGTGTGCGAGCAAGAATGGAGTCAGTCACTTGTTTGAAATCGAAAAGGAACACAAATACGAAAATTTGTCTTTAATCACAAACTAACTCATGTTTATAGCACCGTCAGCTAATAGTATTTTCTCCAATTTTATGTGAAATAAAAATTTGCCAAAAACTGCATTGAATGTGCTTGTGTGTGAGTGAGTGTGTGTGTGTGTAAGCGAGAAAGAGACTTGAGTATTAGTGTTTTGGGAGTGGGTGAATTGTATATTGATTTATATTTGTGCTTGAATGTATGTGTGTTGGTATATAATTTTATGTATATTTGTGTTTGTTCTTGAGTGTGCGTATGTGTGTATTAGGCAAACAGATTATAGAAGGTATTCAGTACATCAGATATTTCGGAGTAAACTTTGTCACAGTGGAATAAGGTGGGGTGAGGTGGGGGTAAAAGTATGCAGCCGAGTATGTTTGGTGGAGATGACTACTCTCGTAATAACATCACTGCTGATGATATTATAATAATAAATAGTAATGACACGTACAGTCACACTTGCAAGATTTTATCCTATTTACATGCAGGCTATTTAAAATGGTCAGAATGAACGTACCCGCTTGGTTTTCTGTCCAGCTTCTGAACGGTCGAGACAAGAGGTGGCACTTCCAACGTCCCTGTCCTTTCAGGGTCGCAGGGACTTTTCCGCGCATCACTTGCTAGACTGCCACTGTCTATTACTTCTTCTGTAGGTTTGGCATCGGCAGCGTCTGGTTCCAAGAGAGGTGCAGCATTCGATGAAATCTCTGCTGGTGGTGGATTCGACTCGGGAGATTCCACTTTTTCGTTGACAGAGTCAGTGAAAGTGTGCAATATTTCTGGAGACGCAACTGGTTTTAGTGTGTCTGCAGGCACAATGACTTCCGTTTTAATTTCTTCCAGACATTTTTCAGGGGATGTCGCTTCGATGCCCAAATCCACGTCTTCGCTTTCGTTGTCAGTCTCATCAAGATGATTGTTGTTCTCTGACACCAGCGGCGTCATGTCTTCTAAAAACGCTTCTGTAGTAGTGTCTGGCACCGGGGACGTAGGTTTATCTTTGAGGAGCTCAGAGTCGTCGATGGTGACCACTCGGTGTGGGGCAATCGGGGTGGCTGGGAGATTATTTTCTGCGCTGCTGACTGCTGGGATGACGAAGGCACTTTCTTTCGCATCCTCAGCTTTCTCAGTCACCTCCGGTTTCGGGAGGTGGTGCTGCTGCTTGCGGTTGATGTTAGCAAGGGGCTCGTCGTCTTCGGACGAGGAAGAGTCGTCACGTGGTTTCAGTGCAGCTTTAGGGAGCTTGGGCTTGATGTCTGGGAAAAGGGGTTCGTTCAGCTTCTCAGGGTCGATGGGAGTGATCTCCGTCTGATCACTGTCCTCATCACTGCTCTCGTCGTTGTCGTCTTTCCCGTCAGAGTCATCATCCGAATCTCCATCAGAGGATGCATCTGAGGAGCTGGAATCCGAAGATGAAGAAGGATCCGGTTTAGTAATGTTTCTAGGGATCTTCACCTTAAGGGCTTCTACTCGTTTCGTCTCTGTTTTAGTCTCAGGAGTTTCCGTACCCGATTTTGGTCTCTTCACAGGGGTTTTCCTATCGTCATCATCGTCATCATCTTCTTCGTCAGTTGCATCATCAGAAGTGTCCTCATCTTCGGAAGAGGACTCAGTGTCTGAAGAAGTGTTGGTTTCCTTATCTCCAGTACCTGTAGGCACCGGAAGTGATATTTCCTCCTCCGGCTCAGCGCCACCGTTGGCTTTTATAGACTCTCGTTCCTTGTCCTTGGTAATCTTTTTCTTTTTGGGAGGGCTCCCATTGGAATTCTTTTTTGCCTCGTCGCCTGACAGTCCGTCTACTGAAGGAGTTTTGCCATTCTGTAACAAGAGGAAAAAATATTGTATTTACAATTTACACAATAACATTTTTTTCGTTTTCTTCCTGTTTTTTTAAAAAAAATAATAAAATAATAAATGACTGAATTCACATTCTGTTTTTCAATTGGGATTATTTTAAAGGCATTAGCGATAGAGAATGTACTTTTAATAAAATTAGGGCAGATAACTTATGATATTCGTGTATCCATGTCAGTCAACTGACATATCAAATCATGAATTTCCACAAAATGCATTATTTGGTCGCACGACCTTTTCTCACCGTAAATATGTATAGTCTGTCTTTGATAACGCTCTAAAGATTGTACAGCGAGATCTTCCGAGATCTTCCAATGTAAATGACCGTGAAAGCGCTATCCATTTTTTTATTTAAAAAAAAAAAGAGTTAAAATCAAACTTCTGTATCTCTTATTATTATTATTACTGCAGTATGTAAAATGCACAAATTAACTGTATACAAAGAAGGATTTGTTAAAATGTACTTATCAAAGTTTCTTGACTAGTGTTCTTAATAAATATGTGCATTTACCGCATGTTAAATGCAGTCAGAAATTTATCTCGTGATAAATGCAATCAGTTTGCCTTCTGCTGAATGTAATCAGAAGTGTACCGATGCTAAATGCAATCAGAAGTTTATCTCGTGATAAATACAATCAAGAAGTGTACCGATGCTAAATGCAATCAGAAGTTTATCTCGTGATAAATACAATCAAGAAGTGTACCGATGCTAAATGCAATCAGATGTTTATCTCGTGTTAAATGCAATCAGATGTTTATCTCGTGTTAAATGACATCAGATGTTTCTCGTGTTAAATGCAATCAGAAGTTTACCTCGTGTTAAATTCAATCAGAAGTTTACCTCGTGTTAAATGCAATCAGAGGTTTATCTCGTGTTAAATGCAATCAGAAGTTTATCTCGTGTTAAATGCAATTAGAAGTTTACCTCGTGTAAAATCAAACAGAACTTTACCTCATGTGAATTGCAATCATAATTTTACCCAGTGCGAAATCAGAAGCTTATTTCGTGTTAAATACCCTCAGGATTTACCTCATGCTACATGTAATCAGAAGTTTATCTCGTGTTAAATGCAATCAGAAGTTTTTACTTTGTGTTAAATGCAATCAGAAATTTACCTCGTGTTAAAGGCAATCAGGAGTTTTATTATATCCAATTAAAAGACAACGCGACATGACCTTGTGTGTGAAACGGTGCAGAGAAAACCGTCCGTGTCCGCGCACCCACCCTTCTCGGATTAAAATACTACAATGTGCGTCTAGCTCATCGTATTCCAACATAGGCTTACGACAGCACTCCGATTTGTTCTAAAGTGAGGTTATTAAAACTTACGACAGCACTCCGATTTGTTCTAAAGTGAGGTTATTAAAACTTACGACAGCACTCCGATTTGTTCTAAAGTGAGGTTATTAAAACTTACGACAGCACTCCGATTTGTTCTAAAGTGAGGTTATTAAAACTTACGACAGCAAACTGAGTCGTTCTAAACTAATCTAAAGGGAGATTATTCGATAAACAATGCAGACACCGCTCTCGTTATCCACGGGTCACGAACTCCGCTGATGAAGTCAGCTGCCCGCATGGCAACCGTGGTCCCCACCCAAACTGTAAACCACGTGCGCTGAGACACGTTATGCCCTCGCTGAAGTCATCCGCGGTATGAGTCATGTCCTGCGTTTGGCTTTGAGTTTGACACTCTTAAGTCATCAGCGCCACACTTAGCTGAGCACTGATAAAAACTACCTGTAACCAGAAACTTATCGTTAACGTAATCGCTTTGCAACTAAACGAGGCCTTTTCGCTGGGATGCGATTTGTTATCACACGATAGGGTTCAACCAACCAACCAACCAACCAACCAACCAATCCACTTACCCGCTAGCGACCTTTTCAAGGGATAGCCAATACATTTGATTTTCTTCTAATAAGGAAAATAAGCAATAACTCATGCCCTTATAAATAGTAAACACAGGACATCACATGGGTCAGTTAGGGACCAATACATGTATTTCGATTAAATGAATACACTGCCTTACATATCCATGTGAAATTTACTATCATTTTTAAAGGTCAAAAGTTCAATATCGTGAAGACTGGTCTGCACATGACAACGGTCATGATAACATCACATGATCATGCGTTCTTCCTGAAATTCTTGTATCTGTAGAAAGTAAAATTTTAACCATTTTTTCATAACTTTCATAACTCGGACAGGCTGGGTTCCAGACAGTGTCCATTGTCCATTATCTTGTGATGATTTCTTTAATATTTCTTACATTTATATAAATAGCACGCATAGATATTAACAATATTTGTATATTAACAAGATTTGTATTATATTTTCACTACAATGTGGCCAACTAAATTCAAAGCAAATATTAGTCTACGACATAATTTCAACATGGCGGCATTAAATCGTGCAATCTTACGGCGACCATTCAACTGACATGCAATCTAGTACTCGTCACATCCAATAAGTCAATATTAATGACTGAAACTTTAAACAGACCAAAGGCAAAGCCATCTACAAAATCAGATTACATTCGAAAACAGACCTGAAACAGAAATCAATCGACTGATCACTCAATCAACGAGCCAAGAGGTGAACGCCCAACAAAAGAGCGCGCCTTGGATAACAAATACTCAAAAACAATCATCTTATGAACAGAGGACAAAACTCACTTTTATCATAAGATCAATTAAATTCATCATGCTGACAAGAAAGAAAACCTCAAACACACAGCACAATTATATAGTTTGGATAGGAAGAATTAAGTTCAAACGAAAAGGACAAATATTTTACTATCCGCAAACAAGATGATGCTTTCATATAATAACGAAAGGAAGCCTTATCTACAGCGACAATTAAAAATTAAAAAGCAAATAATTAAAAATAAAATCGAAAACTAAGCGCAAAAGAACTCATGTGAGAGGAAAGTCAGGGCAACACAACAGCTTGTTATGAAAGTAACACTGCACTCAGTGATTGACGAGGGGGTTTAATCTTCACCATTAGGCTGCTATCTCCAACATCCGGGCTAGCGAACATTCTAGAGACCAAGCAAGACTGAAACCTTATCGCTGGGCAGCAGTAATCCGGGGAATGAAAGAAGGGGAATTAATCTAAGAGTCTTTCGCTGCCATTGGCAAAAAGAAATACAAAATAAAAATAAAAACTTGAACTTTGCGAAGTACTAGTAATACTTTACAATTCATTATAACAAGGTACCTGCCATTTTTTTTTAGAGAGAGAGAGAGAGAACTAATTCAAAGAATGGTCACGGTGCTGCAAGTTTCTCACTTCCAAAGTTTGATGGTTTCGTAGGACTTTTCCCGTGAAATCACGTGACACTCGACAATGTTGACTTTGCCTTCTATAATGCTGTCTCAGATGGCAAATCACTCAATGATAACCGACTCATCGGATCGACGGCTAATCGCCTCACTGACTACTACCTGAAGACAGGCGGCGGATCACATTAATGATGTTACCGTTTATAACAGAGACGATGCGCGTTGCTGTGCGTGACGCTTCCATATTCAGTGCAAACAATAAGCGAACGATAACAGGCATTATTTCCATAATCTTGGCAAGTACATATATATGTGATTTGCTTGCCCCTTTCCACCCCGCACCTCGCTCTCACACACTTGAGTTCCTTTAAATTTGAATTTGTACCTTCCAGCAACATAACGTGCACTGATCCATGATAGTTACTTGTAAAGGCTAATAGATTTCCGGCGCCAGTGAGCAAGAGGCCATGTATACAGTGAGAAACACAATAAAAGTTAACCATGCAGATCAATAACGTTTGAATTCAGGCTGTCAAAAGTCCGGAAGAAAATATCAACAAGTTACTGTGTCTCTCACCCACACTCGAGAGGGTCGCATGGTCTTGTGACGTAAAAAAAAAAATGTGGGGTGGGGTGGTTGTAATAATGTTGAGTCCTGGAGAGTAATCAGTCTCATTCCACACGAAAATGTGCACCAACAGGGGGCATTACTCGCGTGTAGTTGTATATTTGTTCAAGGAAATAATTAACCTCTCGTACAACTGCTCAAATAAATAAGAACCCTACTAAGCGAATTACGCAAACAAGAGTTTACACTTTCATTCCGATTGTAGTTCCGCGTGACGGCGTGAATTTAAATAACGTCATCTTTGTAACTGACCTTGTATCCAAAAGGTGAAAATTAGGACAAGTCCAGGTTTCCTAACTGTAAAAGTGACCTTTCACGTATCAGTAACTGATCGTCGAAATCTGCTGGACTTTGTTCTTGTGAACATCAGAATGAAATACTGCACTACCGAATTTAACCAGGCACGCATTTTACTTTATGTATAATAAATTTAAAACGGAACGCACCACACAATCGCACAATAAAGCCATTATTTCATTCCTCTGAGAGACTTACACAACGCAGTTTCCGTTTCCAACTACTCGCATCTGAGGCAGATTTCCGCTGCCATTAAATTGTGTTTAAAAAAAATAAACAAACAAAATAAGAAACTTTAAGTAAACAGCAGAGATATCTGCCGACCAAAATCACCACTTATGCAAATTTTTACATGTTGACCTCTAGCCTTGTACTCAGCGAGTTATTTTTATCTTTCCTCCAGACAACACAAAATGCAAACCCGATGTCGATTAACACGGAGTCCTACAGCCATGCCTCTGTCAACACAAGTCAAAGAATTTTTTTTCACTTTTATTTACTGTGATGCAGGGGGGGGGGGGAAGAGAGAGAGAGAGAGAGAGCAGCCAAGTTCAAGATTATAATTTTTTTAAAACGCTAGATTGATGTGCGCGTGTTTTGTGTAGAAGAAAGAATGCGTGTGAATTTCAGAGTGGCGAGTTTACATAAGTTAACATTATTTACCCTGTACCGCCCGAGCAGAATGTTTTTACGACTACAAGCACAGCGTTGCACACTTCGCACCGATGGAATTAATACAAATAAACGAACGTGCACTTGATCGGATATCATCGCGCGTGAGTTGGACTGTTTCGTTTCAGTGAATTATTCAAGTGTAAACGCTCATTACTTAGTGTAGCGGTCGATCGGTGCCAATCAAACGACCTGGAACAAACGCTAAGCGTATCAAGCCATTGTGGACAGTTACAAACTGTCGCTTGTCCTTGATCTTGTCGCTCACGACGGCTAACTGATGTGTGTCTGCTGCGTGTGTGCTTTGGTAAATATGTCTGTGTACACACGCGCGTGTACATATGCTTCGAATCAGGATGCGATAATTTTTTTAAAAGAACCTTAGTCTTCAAACTTTCTTTATAGCTTGAGTCTGGGTTGTGGTACAGTATCAACTTTTTCTTTTTCTCAACCAGTTAAGAAAGAGCCGTTGAACGCCTGGCACCGGGTGGCTTGGGTTAGATTTATTACTGCACAGAAAACATTCCTCACAAACGGAACAGTCAGTCTACCCAAGTCAGATGCTTTAAAGTGAGCCCGGTAGACGCATTAGGAAGAGTGTCAGCGCGCTCAACTCCACACCGACCGTATGGGCGATTGACGTCAGTGGTGCAAGAAACACGTGCGCACGGACACGAAGACCAGCAAGCAAGCGTCCTGTGGCATGAACCCTTTTCCCCCTCCCTTCCATTTTTGGCCAGTGGTGGTGGTAGACAACTTGGCGGGTGGGGGTCTCTGTCAACTAGCAAATCTATTTGAATGATGTGAGACTATGGAGCCACTTTCTAAGTGTCATTTTTGGCGTGCGAGTAGTTTTAAGGAATATGTGGGTGAAAATATTAATGACTTTGCCTGCTAGTCAATGCGGCAGTCAAGATACTAGATAGAAAGGGCTTCGTCTTCGTGGCCAGAGTTTTCCACATCCCACGTGACCTGACAGAATTCCACGCCAGGCGTCACTGTCAGTCAAGCGTGCAAGCACCACCGTTAGCTGATATTAATTACAATTCCTGTTCGCTCTTTTCTACCGTGTCATACAAAAACTCTTGCTTTGTAGATTTCGTTCGTATAACAGACCTCAAATTACGATTCTAAAATTAGAAACACCAATGGTGTACAAACAATTGTACACGCATGCTGCATTTTAATTCATGTTGACGAGACGTGCGTATATTAACTTCCCCCAAACAAGTACACCGCCGGTGGATGTTTTAGACATCAAGGAAAGAAATGCTCAGATAAAGAGAAATTAACAACCGGAAATGCGCTCGCAGCTGACGCTTAAACAAAACGCGACAACATGAAACTAAGTCAGTAAAATAAACTTGATTTAAATTCTTCCAGCAAAATCTTGCAGTTTAAAAACCTCTTCCGGTAACGCCTAAATGTTTGACTTACTTGAAATGATCAAGGCCCTTAACCGCCACGGTACTGTTAAGAGAGTTACGGAGCCGCTAAAACTGCGATATAAAACCTCTCGCGTTTTTTTGTTTTTTTTTACAGTATCAAGATTATATGGGTTTATATTTATGAACGTTAAGCAAACAAAAGCCCCATCGAGGCAACTTTTAAACACATTTTTCAGAACCAAACACTATAGGAATCCGGCAATCAGAATAATATTTTCTAGTCGTGCCAATTCTCTCACTTGCGTTGTCATAATGAAACAAACCATAAACAGTTCCTTTAACTAAACGGAAAACTTAAACCAGCAGTAAAATTGAACACAATTATCACTGTAACGATCGAAATAAATGAGTGATGATTGACACAATGTAGAATTTACGACCATTTTGAAAGTGTGCTGATTTCGGACACGTGGATGCTGGCTAAATGAAAGTTAAGGGAAGCATGAACTGCAAAGGAAGTGCAATAGCGAGCAAGCACGGACAGTAACTCGCTAAGAAATTTTAGCGATTAATTTATTTCATGACGATTAAATTTCAACTAATTTTCTTCCTTACTTACTGAAGCAATGCCGATATTTAGTTGCACCGGAAGCTTCTATTTGTTATTATTTCTTACTGCCAAAATGGTCGATTATAAATGAAAGATTATAAACCGGATAAAGGTAAATTGCGTGACCATTTTGGTTTTAAAGTAGACGGTAACAACAAAGTTATTAATGGTGAGAAGGTATACAGTTTTAGTTGTTTTTTTTATCTATTAATTAATCGTTAATTGTCGTCAGATTAATCGTCAAAGAAATCATTAATCGTTAACAGCCCTAGTTAAAATATTTTAATTTCACAACGTTAAAAAATTATTTTAGTAAAAAGCAAGATAGAAAAAATATGTGTGTGCATGCCATAACGCATAAAAATTCCAGTGGTTAATTTAAAGTAGTTTTTCCTTGCTCCACTAATAATTCATTCATTTATACCCTGCCCCTATCCACGAGACACCAAACACATAAAAACATCACACAAAGATCCGAGCAAACAAACACAGAAAGATCCGAGCAAACAAACACACAATCGCACTTAACAAACCTCTGAGCGTACCGCGACTTGAAGTCAAAATACAGTATGAACTGCTATTTTTTTTTCTTTCTTTCTTTCCTTCTTTCAGCGACCAACCCTTCTGACCAAACTATTCTTGTCTACCCATAACGCATAGCTGGCAAAGTGTTCCCAGACAGCGATTGACAATGGAAACTGATTACATCTCTTGCCCTATAAATGTACAATACATACGTGACACATCGATTACCAGGAACAGGAGCCATTTTAAACTTGATGCTTGTGGTGAAGAAATTAATATTTTTTTTTAATAACTGTAAAATAAAAATTGTTAAACAATTTATTACCTCCGCCACAACATGTTGTGTCAGCCAACCTCAACGAGTACCTAAAATAGATACTTTCTTTTCCTTACCCATTCAAGTAAGTGGCACTCGAGTTGCCGTTCTTGATAGCTACGAGTGCAAGTCAGTTATTTGAAAACGACACATAACTGCAGACAAGCCAATCGAGCGTCAGTCCAGAAGACTTTCTGAAAGATGGCAGAGTCACGATGACATTAAAAGTGGGGTTATTATGACATTAAAAGTGGGGTCACGATGACATTAAAAGTGAGTGCACGAACGCGAACAAAGATGACTTCATCGATGGCAACAGTTGGTACTACAAGCCTGTGAGACATCACCAGCAACA
Source organism: Sinotaia quadrata (assembly GCA_028829895.1). NCBI lineage: Eukaryota > Metazoa > Mollusca > Gastropoda > Architaenioglossa > Viviparidae > Sinotaia > Sinotaia quadrata. Next base: position 9,486,896 of record CM054182.1, read on the forward strand.
TTAACAGCAAGAGCAATAATAATGATGATAATAGCGCATCGTGTGTTGAGGTTTGTAAGTTTGCTACAATCCACCATATTTGTAAGTTTGCTACAACCCACCATATTTGTAGAACGCCGGCAAGGGCGCCTATCATAAGTCACTAATGGCGAGCAGCAATTTTTTTCCCTTGCTTTTAAGTTTGGTTTTCATTATTTAAGAAATATTTTTTTTAAAATCGAATAGACGACCAGGATGGATTTGTCCAACCAAACAGATAGGACAACATGTGTTTACTTGAAGTGGCTAGCTGTTGATCTATTAGATTTTACTCTGAAAATAAGACAAATGATTTAATAGTAGTTGATTTGGTTTGGTTTGGGATTACTTGTTCAACCGTCTTTGCAGCACAGCTGACAATCAATAAAAAACGCAACAAACAGACTGTATAGCTTAAGTGGTAGCAGTTTCAACCATCTTAACCGGAATTGGCTGGCATTACATTCGTCTTTTGCTTTGCTTAAACATGGAGGTCATCCAAATACGGATTATTCAAAATAAACCAAAAGAATTGTGCTCACTAATGTCACAAGCCACAAAAATAAATTAAAAAGTATAACAAATAGGAGAGGAGAATCAAATGCCAAATATTTTCTTTAATAAACAAACAAACCCACGCAACACTGAATCATGGAGAAGAGTATTATCTTGGTATAAATTCGATTAGCGCGGGGCTGTTAGAGGCAACGCATGCTGACGGAAATAACCAATTTCATATTTCAGAAATTGATTCAGAAAGAAATTGGTGGCAGCGTAGGGCCCACCCACGCCCGCACGCACTCACACATTCAGATATCCAACAACAACGAATTTATTACTGAATCCATACATACACATTCTAAAGACAACATTCAGATTTCAAAACATTTCCAAGTGACGTTCCTTTATCATGCCAACAGAAAATTTTATTTATTAAACCTGTATGATTCAAAGAGGAAACAACCCGGTTTAATAACGCGGTTGTACAGTTATTCACAGGACATAGTGCAGCTGGTTTTTTTGACAAGGGGCTGTGCTGTAATCAGGAAATACAATGTTACTCAAAGAGCAAACTAAAGACCTGATGAGACATTTACTCACTTCGTGCTCTACTCATTTCTGTCGTTACGTAATGAGCATTATATAACACACTGACAACTCCTTATATGTATTACTGATCTGCTAAAATGACACAAGCTTGGAAATAGTGAAATTCTTGCAAATTTATACAACGGTCAATGTTACAAATGTGTTGCTAATTTTCACTTATATAAGAGTCGTGCTTTCGGAATACGGCGTTCATGTTTTCTCAAACCAGCTATAAGTAACATAGTGACGTATCGTAGTTAGTTTAAGTGTAGAATGATGTGGAACACTGACTGACTGAACGAGGAGAATGTTTGCCTTTAGACTCTCTTCAGCTTTGTACCACTTTGTACCTTGTCTGACGAAAGCATTGCCGTCTTTCCTCTGCCAAATCAGCCGTGTTCTTCCTGTGTCAGTGCACCGAACGACAGCAGTAGTTTCCTAAGGCACTTCCTCACCATTAAAGGCGTCGAACCCTTAATCCAAACTGTCTCATGATCAACTAGAGTAAACTGAAACTATTTTAATATGAATGGAATAGAGAAACAACCACGGAGTTTGTGTGTGTGTGTGTGTAGTGAAGGGGGGACTGTATTATAGATATATCTGTAATTATACAGAAAATAGGCTACAGTGCTTTAATTATCACATCTAGGCTACATCAACCTTGAACAAATTTTAGTTGAAATCCGAATGTATCAACCTTTGCAAAATTACCAAGCCGTGGAAACGAATGTGAAAGATGAATATTTATTAAATGTAATTATTTAATTTGATCGGAAAAAAGAAAAAAGGTTTGTATGGCATTCAAAGGACAGAGTAAATATTTAGTGAATGAGTTATCGCTTAGAACAAATAATAGAATATCAATAGTCAGGATCTCATTGAATGATCGGTAATGACGCCTCACTATCTAAGGATGACTGATGATAAAATGTTGTGTAGTTTGAGGAACGTCGTACGTATTTAAAAAAAAATTCTCTGAAGCTTAAATGTCTACGTGTGTTTCTTTCCTGTCGTGTCATGCGTCATCGTCTCGTTCAGTGACGTTCTTTTTTTTGTTTTGGTCCATGACCTCTTTTGTTTGGCTGGAAAAGGAATCAATGGTTGACGGTAGGGTGGGAGGCAATATGAGATGGGGGTGGGGTTACAGAATATACTTGAATGGGAAAGATTGAGGAAGGTGGGAGAGGGGGTGTAGAGGAGAGGGAAAGCAATGACGGTATGGATTGTGGAGCGAAAACAGTCGCAGATGAAGAAGTAATGCACTGGGAAAGAGAGATTACCCCCACATGTGTTCTCACGAATCACAAACAAAGCCATACGCTATGTAAATATGTCGGCGAGAACAAGAAACAACTCCCCCCTCCCACAACTCCCCTCCACACACAACAAATAAGAGGATGGAGTTTACTGCGCATTACACAATTCCACCACCCTCCTCACACCCCACCTATTATAAACAAACTGCAGGTTAGAGGTAGGGATGTTGTAGCAGCAAACAAACCAGAACAAGGGAGACAAAGCATGTCATTAATTATCTTGCTATGAAAGAAGTGTGTCTGCACCTACTGCCATATACAGGAAAAAGGTTTAATTAATATCAGAAATGTAATGTACCTGCAACCAGCCTGATTTACCATGCAATGATCAGGACAATGGTAGATAGAGACGGGTAAGGGTTGGGGCAGATACGTTTCCATACCAAGGGCTACCACGAAAATAACACAATCCTAATAAAAGCTGAACTCAACTGACAACTACAGGAGTACAAAATAAAATAAAGAAAAGGATGGATGAAAAAGAACTGTAACCATGGTTACTTTACATAACAGATGCACGACACTGAGTGTTTCTGGATGAACGTATTGATATGACGTTATTTGAGCAGTATTTTGTAACTGTTTGAAAACTAAAACACCCCCCTTTGGCCTAAACAAAAAACCGTTGATCAATAGATGGTTGCCGAGGCGAACGAATACTTAGTAAAAAAACAAAAACAAGAGCGCGCAGAGAAAGTTAAACATATTGCAGATATATTATTCATTCTTCATCTAGCTAATAACAATACTGCACAATAACCTCAAACCGCGTTCAATTCAATGGTTCCAGATAACGGTAGTGTTTATTCACCTTAGCTCGTCTTGAAAGCTAATCGTTTCAGAGAAATATACATATCAACGATAGCTGTTGTTACTTGCTCACATCAATAAAGGGATGATCTTGGTCAGGAGCCGGACACAACATATCAACATCGAGTTTTATATAAATACTATAGAGGTGTCCAGAAACATATCTCTTCAGGGATGCGATATCCAGACACCGATCCAATAAAAAGCATGTACACTTAAGCCGGAGATAAATATGTAGTAACGAGAAAAGTGTTCTCAGAAGCGTGAGCAAAAACTGTACCACAGAAAAGTATGCTCACACAAATGTGAGGAAAACCTTTTGCAATGACAAAAATGTTCACACAAGGGTGAGCTAAACTTTTTTAGCAATGAAAAGTACGTAACTTTAAGCATAAGCAAAATATCTCCATTGAAAAGCATGTTCACACAAGAAAACCGCGATAAAAAACCGGTTCCAATGAGGAGTATGTTCACATCAGCGTGAACAAAGCGTGTTCCTAATTATAAGCGCTCCCAAACGAGACAGCGAAAGATTAAACTCTCAGACAAACTTCATAAAGTCACTGATGTGAACTGACCGCATGAGCTCTGGAGCAAGCCTGTTCAGTCGCGCAGCATTTGCTTCACAGGCAAGCAAGCACACAGCAGCACAAACCATCACATCTTCATTTCCTTGTCGGGCACAGGCATCATCTTGTCCTACACATGACAATTTCCGTAACCTTAAATATTAAACAGCATGCCACAGCTAGACCGGAAGTTGCTAAATATATATTACACTTTTTATTTATTTATTTTGCTTCTTGTTGGATTTCATTACATTTACAGCTTATTAAAATTTTTAAAAAAACGAAATTACAAGCGCTAGTGAAAGTAAACCTGAGAAATCTGTTAAGAATAATTAATTCCTCTCCCATGAAATGACGATTCAACGGAATATTAACAGTGAGTTACAGAAAGCTAACAACAAGGACAACACACACTTTGACCCTTCTCAAAAGGCCGACTACGACTATAGATTCCATTTCGGAGTGCACCTCTTGCAGCCGTCTGAACAGTGAGTCAGCGTCCAAGAAAGATAATGTCTGAAGGCAATATTACGTCACTGTTCGATTCCGGTTGAAGGATCACGAGAAAACAGAAAGAAGGATTGTATCCGCTACAGCTCGCTTGTGTCACCTTCTGTCAGTCGGGTAAAATACACTCCACATGAAACGTGACCTCTGTGGTAGGAATCAAGCCATTCGAAGAGTGAAGATTGCTATAAAACACAGCCCACTTCGTAGAGAGAGAGACGAGACGAGACGAGAGACGAGACCAAGAGTATACGTGTATGTAACGTCTTCTTATTCAGTGTCTGTTGTGTGTGTGTGTGTGTGTGTGTGTGCGCGCGTCTTTTTTCATTAAGTCCGCTATTATATTTTAAAAGACAGACTTTTATGATCACTTTTATGTTAATATGATGACGATGGTCGCTCGATTTCAGTTAGTGTGTCAATGTCGCCAGGCCAATAATCAACTATGGCAGAAAGGATTACTCCCTCCCTGGTCACGATTGCATGTGAGGTGTTTTTTTTTTATTCATTTGTTATGTCTAAGTTGTTGCTTTTTTTAAAATTACGATAGTACAAAACAGTATGAAATTACAATTGCTAGTCATCTACATTTGAAATCAAACATAGCCTTCATAAAACACGACTGTTTTCGTTGTTTCTATTTTTATTTTATCAAGTGCGAACGTCTCGTAGGAAAACGAGATTTTGATTAAAGATGGGTAACGTAATCATTAACTAACGCATGCACACTTAACGGCACTTACATAAAAAAAGCAATCAGATAAAGGGAAAAGTGGACAAGCAGATAGGGCGATAGAAAAGAACAGAGAGAGAGAGAGAGAGAGATTGGAGAGGGGGTGTTGCTGAGAGGGGAGGTAAGAAACGGAAGACACACTACACGGCGAGGAAGAGCAGGTGACTGAAGACTAAGAGCATCGTGTGTAAGCGGATGAGAGACATAGCTAGCTCGACGTGGCATGGGACTATGAAAGGTAGAGGGTAGAAGAGCTGGGGGGAGGGGGGAGACCCAATGAAAAAGTGTGAAGATGTAGGGTCTCAGCGCATGCGCGAGCAAGCGTACGCTGTACAGTGTCGTGCGCGTAAGGTGTTCTTGTATGCACGATACCCATGAGCAGCACTTACACATTATCTGTAATTTATTAATTTTCGTGTGTGCAGTTAATATGTGCTGTATGTGTATAAGTGTGTGTGTGTGTGTGTGTGTGCAGTAAAGGGTCACTGTATAGCAGTAAACATGTAAGTATAGTGTATTTGTGTCTGTGTTCAAAAGTGAACTTGTGCACTATGTTGATAGTTCGATGTATGAGGTGCCAAAGTACTGAGTGCCTACAGACGTTTTAAACACAATATATCGTATGTATGTAACTGTACAATTTTCTGTGCAGTGTAAGTTCGGTTTGTGTGAAGTGCATATTAAATGAATAAACGCATCTTTTCTAGATTCCCCGACTTACAGTAAAAGTATGAAAATATAAAACTTCAATTAAAAAGCGCTCACATTAAACATAGAGTCTGTTTTTAGTTCATTGATATGTCCATTTATATCCCGCATTTTACTACATGGATTTGGCCATTTGCATTCCCAATCTACCGAAGGGTTCCTTCAAATGTGCATTCCAATATGACAGATGTAGCCCGACTATTCTTAAGCCAGTGCTCTTGATTTCTTCTATTAGGGCTGTTTTAGACTCAGCTCCACAAAGCGATAGTAACTATTCTGTACGGCACAGTAATATTGAAACACACGTTTTCATATTAAAAACCATTAGGATATAAACCACAGCAAAACATCCTTAAAATCAATCCAGCAGACTGAGAAAATAAGTCGAACACGAGAGAATAAGGACTCGCGCGCTGTCAGATGATAACCAGACAGACCACAACGGACATATATCAATATTTCAGATATATCCAGACAGATCACAGACGACAATTATCACAGCGGACATATACCAACAAAATCTAGTTAAATATAAAACAAAACAAGGAACTGCCAGGAGTCTTCAAATCATCAAGCATCAGTCGCGTCATATACGATGGGACCTCCCCGTCCCTTCTGAGTTCACCTCTCCATTCCAGAGCTCCAAGTGACCCACTTTTTTTTTTTTAACTCACGTGATTTTCTTCTCTTCTGGTCCGTGTCGACATCACCCATGTGAAGCACTCTGTAGTGCAGACCGACTGCGGGACTGATTTTTCAATTTTCTTTCTAAAAACGGAATTGAAAAGACGCTGCACGCGGCCTTCTTTCAAGATGTCTGGCAGAGCAAGAACTTATACAGGAAACGGCATGCATCATGGGTATTTTATTTTTAAGTCAAGTCTTTTGGCAGGAATTTTGTACGTAGGCGTTTTCTAACGATGATAATGCGCATTTATTTCTGCAGTTCTTAGAAATATACAAGAACACACAAATGCGAAAATTTCCGCAAATTGATTAGCTGCTTCTGTGTTTTTACTGAGCTCGACTTTATACTTAACAATTTACATTACTAATCATTTACATTATTAAGCATTTACATTACTAATCATTTACATTACTAATCATTTACATTATTAAGCATATATGTCCATACACTCATTATCCAGTAGCTTACTCCAGCCATATGTTAAACACAACTAAACAAAATTATTTAACTTCAGAGAAAGAATGTCCCTGAATTGTTGGGGCTGTCCAGAAATACCAAGCCTAGTTATACGGCAAGCATTCTGTCATTCAAACGTCGTAATTCTATTGGTGGAATAGTGGCCTACTATAAACTGAAAATTTCAACAGCTCGGAAAATTTGTACAAGACAGATGTCAAGTAGAGAATATAGACGGCAAAATCTAATGCAGGATAATCTTAAAACGACCATTATCACCCTGTGACGCTACGTACGGGAGTCACGCCCATTTCTAACTTTCGTAAAGGGAGGAAAATACTGTTCTGAAAGGGAAAGATAATTACAGTATGAAAAGAACAAGACCGCGATTATGTATGTTGCGTTAGTAAGATTACACCGCAAGTTGTTTAAAGTGACTGTCCAGAAAATGTTCCAACTAAAATGCCTTTAAGCTGACCTCGTGTGCCAAGCCCTAATGTCGTTTGCTTGCATCATATCTGTTGTTGATACTTATATTTCAGGTCAGTTATATTTGGCACGTGAGATGTTGATACTTATATTTCAGGTCAGTTATATCTGGCACGTGAGATCAGTTTGTCAAGAATAACACACACACACACACACACACAATTGGTAGCCTAGACATAATTGTTACTATCTCTCTGAGTTCAGGCAAATATTATGAGCTTACATTAACAATGTTCCTTTCGTTTATCTCTCTGAGTACAGGCAAATATTATGAGCTTACATTAACAATGTTCCTTTCGTTTATCTCTCTGAGTACAGGCAAATATTATGAGCTTACATTAACAATGTTCCTTTCGTTTATCTCTCTGAGTACAGGCAAATATTATGAGCTTACATTAACAATGTTCCTTTCGTTTATCTCTCTGAGTACAGGCAAATATTATGAGTTTACATTAACAATGTTCCTTTCGTTTATCTCTCTGAGTACAGGCAAATATTATGAGCTTACATTAACAATGTTCCTTTCGTTTATCTCTCTGAGTACAGGCAAATATTATGAGCTTACATTAACAATGTTCCTTTCGTTTATCTCTCTGAGTACAGGCAAATATTATGAGCTTACATTAACAATGTTCCTTTCGTTTATCTCTCTGAGTACAGGCAAATATTATGAGCTTACATTAACAATGTTCCTTTCGTTTATCTCTCTGAGTACAGGCAAATATTATGAGTTTACATTAACAATGTTCCTTTCGTTTATCTCTCTGAGTACAGGCAAATATTATGAGCTTACATTAACAATGTTCCTTTCGTTTATCTCTCTGAGTACAGGCAAATATTATGAGCTTACATTAACAATGTTCCTTTCGTTTATCTCTCTGAGTACAGGCAAATATTATGAGCTTACATTAACAATGTTCCTTTCGTTTATCTCTCTGAGTACAGGCAAATATTATGAGCTTACATTAACAATGTTCCTTTCGTTTATCTCTCTGAGTACAGGCAAATATTATGAGCTTACATTAACAATGTTCCTTTCGTTTATCTCTCTGAGTACAGGCAAATATTATGAGCTTACATTAACAATGTTCCTTTCGTTTATCTCTCTGAGTACAGGCAAATATTATGAGTTTACATTAACAATGTTCCTTTCGTTTATCTCTCTGAGTACAGGCAAATATTATGAGCTTACATTAACAATGTTCCTTTCGTTTATCTCTCTGAGTACAGGCAAATATTATGAGCTTACATTAACAATGTTCCTTTCGTTTATCTCTCTGAGTACAGGCAAATATTATGAGCTTACATTAACAATGTTCCTTTCGTTTATCTCTCTGAGTACAGGCAAATATTATGAGCTTACATTAACAATGTTCCTTTCGTTTATCTCTCTGAGTACAGGCAAATATTATGAGTTTACATTAACAATGTTCCTTTCGTTTATCTCTCTGAGTACAGGCAAATATTATGAGCTTACATTAACAATGTTCCTTTCGTTTATCTCTCTGAGTACAGGCAAATATTATGAGCTTACATTAACAATGTTCCTTTCGTTTATCTCTCTGAGTACAGGCAAATATTATGAGCTTACATTAACAATGTTCCTTTCGTTTATCTCTCTGAGTACAGGCAAATATTATGAGCTTACATTAACAATGTTCCTTTCGTTTATCTCTCTGAGTACAGGCAAATATTATGAGCTTACATTAACAATGTTCCTTTCGTTTATCTCTCTGAGTACAGGCAAATATTATGAGTTTACATTAACAATGTTCCTTTCGTTTATCTCTCTTGTCTTGTTTAGATATTGTGACCCTTTAACCCATAGGTGTAAAGTGATCTATGTGGCAGTCGGGAATCGGAGTCGTCTTACATGGGTCCGCAAAAATATCCAAATTCCGACTCCAAATTTTACAAGTCTCAGATCCAGATCCATGCTGGGGGTGGGGTGTGGAAGTAATAATTAAACATTTCAAATCACATAACATGGTAGCTGTTTATTATTAATTTATTAATTATAAGCAACAGAAGTAAAAAGTACTTTGTGAAGTTATTGAATTAGTGTGCTAAAAAGAAAACAAAAAATATTCTGCAGCAAAACTTAGAAATCTTATACGGATATATAACATGGCCTTGACCCCGGGACAAGACTTCGGCAAAGAATACGCTATCATTATCTCAGACTCTGCCACATTTCCCTTGACCTCTAGAGTTCAGCCAGCCACACACAAGGTGCTCGGATATGAAGCTGTCAGAACTCAATGCTACACAGAGAAAGTCGTCCGCTGCATAATGACACCCATTGGGCTGGTATATATACGTGGACCCCATAGTTCGAGACCTAATGACAGAAGAAGAGCAAATTAAAGCTAAAGGTACCTTGTGGGAATCAGCCATTCGTATGAAAGGTGTACGGGAGGGCGATAGCTGGATTCTACATGACAGCATTCAATGACCTTCGTAACCATGGAGATGAAGAATTTGAAAATACGACAAGCAGGATTGGTCAAAACAGCGGCGCTTAAATTAGGAAAGTTTCGGAGAAAGAGAAACTCCACCATATCTAACTAACTAAATTAAAGATAGACTGAAAGAATGAAATCAATGAAAAAGAAAGTCGTTTATTTACACGTAAACCATACTAATACATACAACTCCATACAGGTAATTTTATTTACACGTAAACCATACTAATACATATAACTCCATACAGGTAATTTTATTTACACGTAAACCATACTAATACATACAACTCCATACAGGTAATTTTATTTACACGTAAACCATACTAATACATATAACTCCATACAGGTAATTTTATGCCAAACTGCATTTGCAATCGAGTCGAGAGTCAAAATTCTAAAAGTGAAGGAGTCGAAGTAGAGTCGGAGATGTATCAGCCGACTCCGCAACCCTGGTTTAAAGCTACATTTGAAAAAAATATAAATAACTGCAATGGAAATAACTTCTTAATGACTCTTTTTATTTACTGTTTTGTAATCTTGCTCGTCGAGCCCAAACTGATAGCAATATGTGAATTGGTGTTCTGTTCCGAAAGTGTTAAGGGCAAGACAAAATGGGAACGGTTCAGCATGTTTTGAGAGTGAATGGCGCTTGGCACTCGTGTGCGTTCGTGTGTGTGTGCGTTCGTGTGTGTGTGTGTGTGTGCGCGAAAGAGAGAGAGAGAGAGAGAGAGTTACTTAGAAATAGTACTTTATTAAAATTAGACCAGGCAGTTATCGGGCTAGAGACAGGTACGAATTGCAAACTAATTACTAATGAGAAGAGATTATTTTTTTTTTTTTTACTTTTACAGTCAACCCTAGAAAATCCCGCACGCAATTTGCAAGTAGAAAAATGTAATTTGCGAAAACAGAAAATAACAAGCAGTCTACCATAAGGCGATATTGTTTTCACAAAAGTCGTGATTTTCCCATTACTTTTATTTTTTTAAAAATAATTTAATTTAATTACTGGCAATCAATATGACTAGGTTTTGGTTAGTTAAAGTTGCTGTAGACGAGAACAAAGAATTAGAATAAGAACTATAATGCCTGTCACGCGTGGTCAAAAGGCATGCATTTTTCAAGGCATATTCATGGTATTGCCAAACTGCCGATCTGTACTGAAGTAACTCAACAATATTCGGATCAGTTCGGATTTAGAAGAGTCAATTGCATTCAGCAGCAAGCACCCTATCCGAGACATTAATGGCCGACGTGGAATCATGTGTTGTGGTTAGTTTCCCAATGCTTTGTTTTCGGTTTGTTCCTTTCCAATTTTGATTTGTTTAAATCTTCAGTGTCTTTTACTCTTCACCCACTTTTACAGCTAGTTAAAAAATCTAAATAATTAAAATCTTCAACAAATTAACTGACACTGAAGCAACCAAATACATTCTCTTTCCCCCCCCTTTTTTTTTTTAAAAAAAAGATTATACTGTAACCAGTTGCGTGGAACAATCTTTGCCCAGCAAAGTGAAGAGTGTGAAGGAGCGGACAGATCTATTGTTACCGGAATGAGTTGAGGGTGTTGAGCAGAAATTAACTCTTTGAATGCAAATATAAATACTAAAGCAAGGTGGCAGTAGATGATTCGTAGGACAGGTATATTTTATTTTAATATAAAACAGAAGTAATAAAGCTGAAGTATTCCTTATTATTACGACAAATATGTACTCAGTTTTCAATTTGTTTAGCTGAACGTCTTATTATATATTTTATGTTAATAGTTGTCGTCGTCGCCCCCCCCCCCAACCAAAACAAAAACATTTATAAACAAGAAAGTCGTTAAAGTAAGTGCTCTTTTGAAGTGGTGCCAGAGTGGTTCTAACAGTCTTCTAAAAGTACGAGAACGCCATTTTGTTTTCTTAGCATGCATAACTAATTAACTAATCAAAGATATTTTACAAGATTACTGATACATCGCGACTGGATATCGAACGCACACCACCACACACCACACCACACACACCACACACACCACACCACACACACACACCACACACCACACCACACACCACACCACACACACCACACCACACACACACACCACACACACACCACACACACCACACACACACCACCACCACACACACCACCACCACACACACACACCACCACACACACACACCACACACACACACACCACACACACACCACCACACACACACCACCACACACACACCACGCACACACACACCACGCACACACACCACACACACACACCACACACACACCACCACACACACACACCACACACACACCACCACACACACACCACCACACACACACACAAAAACTGCAACGGCATCAACAACAAAGAAACATCGAATTAGAAAATCAGACAAAATTTGGGCTTTTTTTTTAAATTTTAAAGAACAAAAATAGAAACGTCCACTTAAAATATGGGACAAAAGTTGTTTATCCCCCTTTACGCTCCATTTTCACCTCCTGGTCGTTAAAACCACCCCGTACTCTGCGCGCATAGGACCAGAGGGAAATTGACAAATGACACGTCACGGCTCTAGACATCAGGGAGCGTTACCAGGCACAAATCGTTACAAACTGACATCGCTTCTGTTCTCTCCTTTCTGTCAACTCAGACTGTTTGGACTGTATCGCCTCTTGGTGGAGGGTGAAAGGTTAAAGTAATAGAGAATTTTTCTCCCCAAACATGTTATCCACCATCACCCCTCCAAGTCCCACTCAAAACACGCAAGTCTTTGTTGTCGACAGGAGCGCAAGAACAAGTTGAAAAGTTGTATCGCATATTACGCGCGTTTCAATAATGGGAAAAAAAGGTATCCTTACTGGCAAAAATAAAAATTATAACAAGAAAAAGTCATATTCTAACCTGCTTCCGGGGAATACTAAAATGAAAGGTGGAGCAGGAGGAGATTTAAAAAAATAAGAACTAAGTAGTAATAAATTTAGCGATTAAAAATATTTTTTAGGGTACAGTTGAGTTTATAATGAGTTGACAAGGGACATAACTGCATACGATGGTGTCACCAAACTTTTGACTTGTTCATAAACATGACATGTTCATTTGATTGTGATTGTCTATCTGAAGGGGTGTTCTGGATTTAACTTTTTCTGAAAGTTCTGGCACTATCCATACTAACAGGTTCTACAAGTATTTGTAAAATCTGAAACTAAGTCAACCTCCAGTTATATTCCGTCAAAGTCAAAGCTATTTTATAAATATATATACACAAGTACATTTTTATACAATATAAACTTAGAGGTCAGCTACTGGCAAAGCATTAACTGAATAAAGCAAGGAGGGCGGTTGAGGGTGTACGGCTGAACGCCGCCAACCTTTTTCACACCCTTCCGCCAGCCCTCCCGCCTCCACCTCGAACACAAGTGTGAGGCCCCACTGGGGCTCTCCAGATCAGATAACGTCTGATGACGAGATGATCAGCGCAAACTCCAGTGGTGACGTAAGACTGCTATCGAAACACACACACTAAAATTCAAAATGCTGTATAGAACAAAATTAACAACAATAATTACAGTATAATCATAACAATACAATTACAATATTTTACACACAAAATTAACAACAATAATTACAGTATAATCATAACAATACAATTACAATATTTTATACACCTATTGGTAATCTAAACGGTCATCTTATCTATATCAAGTAATGCTAAAATACGTGTTTGGTGTTTAGAGAGAGACAAATTGAGTGTTTATATTTAATTGGGTACCTCTTTATATTCTACTCCCCCCCTCACACACACTTATATTTATAACTTACTGATTAAGTTTTTATATTTTCATAATGGAATACATTTTAATGGTGTTGACTAATTGCTGAGCGCAGCATTAATTATATTTCCTATGAAGCAAATTGTTGTCTCTGAAAAAGGCAGAGTTATGTCAACTATACGTTCCTCCAAAACAGTTCTATAAATGGAATGAGTCCAACGATATTTTTAACTAGGAAAAAAATTGTGACATTTATTAGATTCCATGTCAATATTTCGTATGACTATATTGAGGAGAATCACAAAACGTTTTCTTTAAAAAGGACAGAAGTGATTTTTTTATTTTTAGTTGGGGATTTGCTAGTACTGGACGCTATGTTTCTTGGGCCTGTTGGTTCCAAGTTTGGTGCACATTTGATTGGTTAAAAATGGCCTAGGATTAATCTTATCTAATGCAAACTTTGGACAGGAGAAAAAGGGTCTACGGTCAGTCTTTTCTGATTGGCGATAAAATCAGCACTATTTTCATTCATTGCACACTGGAAGTTTAGCGACACCGAGTCTCGGCCAATTTCGGCTACTATATTATGGACAGACGGCACGGACAATGTCCCAAAAATATATTTTAGAAAATTAAGAACGTTTAAAAATAAATACGACAGTCATTCACGACATGCAGTTACATCAAACAGTTTAAGAGATCTTTTTTTTTTTTTAATCACAAAGCACAAAGACAAATTACACATCAAGTGTAATTTTCAAACTTAGTGTAGAAAAATATTTATCCTATATCAACAGTGGACTATATGTATAGAATGACGGACAGACAGACACACACACATACACTATGGAAGGGATTCGGAATGGGTAAAGAGCTGAAAAGACATGACACGTGAGCTGACCTTTAAAATGGTCAGGTTCCCTGTCACAAGAGAACGCAGGTGCGAGCTGATTATAAATCATTATTCTCATGCAAACTGCGCATTGCTAAGGGAAAAGGCAACAGCTTTGCCGATCATTAATCACGTGGTGCGTATTAAAGCGAGCAGATAACTCGCGAACTTTACTACCGGCCCTTATTCTTTAAGCGGGTGAGCGGATGGCAATTAGTGGAGGAGGCAGAAGACATGTTTTATTGGGGAGGGAGGCGACAGATATAACCAGACTACTGGAAGTTCTCACTAAACCAGCACACTTCTTAATTCTAGCTAAAGTTGTCAGGAATTTGTGAACAACTGAAACTGAGAAGGTCAATTTTTATTTTACGAAGCTAGTAATCCTGAATTGCGCAACAGTCTTGGCTCATGCCACACCAGTCATTTACGAACAAAACAAAAAAGAGTAGCTTCTTCCAAAACGATCCATTTCTGATCAGAAATCAAAGAGCAGCCGGAAATTTCAATATGCAGTTATGCCTATTCACTGGAGACTTTGCAGCAATTTTAGTAAAGCAAAACACCACTGCAACTAAATGCAGCAATTTTAGTAACCCAGAACACCACTGCAACTAAATGCAGTAATTCCAATAACGCAGAACACCACTGCATGTAAATGTAGTAATTCCAGTAACGCAGAACACCACTGTATCTAAATGCAATGATTCCAGTAATGCCGAACACCACTGCATCTAAATGCAGTAATTCCAGTGACGCAGAGCACCACTGCATCTAAATGCAGTAATTCCAGTAACGCAGAACTGATGTAACTCTTAGTGTGCAGAATGGATTGGTGAATGCGACTACAGATAGTGGTGTTGTCATGCACACCCACTCGCACCGCGCATTTGAGGTTTGCAACAAGTAACAAACTAGCAAGATTGGCTGCGCACACTGACAGACGAACAGACAGGTTGATGCCGATCCCTAGCCAACCTCATTGAAATCTGAAGAGGTGCAGACAGTCGGCAGAATTAACACGGAGTCCGAGGTACGAACTAGTGACTAATCAAACTTGAGACCAATGGCTGCTTTAAGGAATTAACCGGAATCGACAGAAAGTATTCTTTACAATGGCATAACAGACACTCAGTCTACGTAAACTAATGCCACAAAAAGCTACAGTCTTTCAGAACTGTAGGAATTTGTTACTTTGTTTGATAAGGCTCGATCATGGTAATGACTCTCAGTCAATGTATTCCTTGTGCGAGGCCAAGACCAAGTACAAACCTGCTTGTCCATTGATGACGTCATAGCTCTCTGCAGACTGGACCACTAAGCCAGATAAACTGGGAACTGTAAATGTTTTACATTGATGCGTGCATACGAGTATGCCAAAAATCTCTCCTACATAGAAGTATACAAAAGACCACGCCCAGATAGGATTATTCAGAATACCACTCCTTCATAGGAGTATACAAAAGATTACACAAATTCCTACAAAGGAATACACAAAAGATCACTTCTACATAGGAGTAGCAGAATGTTAATATACTTATGGGAAGCCTAAAGGACTGGCTTCTGTTAGATCCAGTTTTGGCTCGTCAGTTATTATCACTGAGCTCGTTTGACTTACTCGAAATTTCGCACAAGAACTTTCCGATTTCATCATCCTACCCTCCAACGTCTTCAGCCTGGTGTTTGTTACTATCTTTGTGATATATGGGTAGGTGAATGGCGACTATAGATATTGGTGTCGTGTACTACACTCAACTCGCACCCCACAGGTATACACAGTCACTATAGACATACCGATAGACATATATATAAAGCACCCCCCCCCTTCTCTCCTCCCCCCAAAGTCATATGCATTCACTTCGTTATAGTTACACAACGTTCCACACTAAGAGAATTATTTGTATTAATATAATTCTGTGATTGTCCAGAATACTAAAGTTATATTGCGTTCTGCATTACGAGAGTTGTGTGATCCACCTAGTGATAAACTATATTTTAAAGGAGGACACAACATATAATTGTGCTTTTTGTTTTCTTAGCAAAGCTAAGTCCTCTGATCTTATCCGTCATTTGAGGGAAGAGAAAATACTCTCAATTATGCACACACATGTTTTCGATTCTTTTAACAGTTCTTAAGACTTAATTAAATCGTTTCTCGCTTTCACACACATCTTTCTTGGCAATAATTTTGTTTCGGTATGAAACAAATCTTTTTTCTATACTGAGAAATTGTCAGTGCATGCCTTTAAATGGCCTCCACCCCCCACCCCCACCCCGAAGTTTCCCTACATAGTTTTATTGACATTTATCAGTCACGCGATACTTCTGCGGGTGTGTGTTGTTGAAATAGTTATGTGTGCTCGAATTACGTCAGTTCTTTCTGTGTGCCTATCATTTTGATGATTAAACCATAAGTCATAAAAACTGTTAGACTTTGTAACTTTAAGTACTTTGTATTGCTTCCTGTATGTAAGCTGTTTAAGAACCGAACAGCAGCTTACGTACTAGTACACGGGAAGTAAGTGATGAAACAAACACTGGGGCGTCGTGTTCTTCTCACTGGTCTTTCTCGCGTGACTAGAAAGCGACGCCTTCTGTGTAAATCGCCTAGCATGACGTCACCCGAATCACGTACTGTTGCCACTGGATTCCCGTGGAGACAGCAGGCAGAAGGGAAGTTCAGACTCTCACAATGGACGCGAATTGGGCTGCTGCCGGAGCCCAAGTAACGCTCAAGAACGTCCTATTGAATGGATTCTAAACAGCAACATGCAGCTCAGTACTAATTTTTAAATCACAGTCTGCCAAGTGAAACTTCTGTTCACTGATGGGTGAAGGGGAGGCAGACAGAGATGTCTGGGTTTGAAAAGCAAGCCCCATTGAAAAATTTCGTAAAAGATCTTCAGACTGACACCCCCACAGTTGACTGTTTGAATGACGTCATTGATGTTAATCAAGAGTTTGATTTTTCAGAAAATAAAAGCGCACTTCCGGTTGCATTTGTTTTAATGTAAGACTTGTTGTAAGTATGTTGCTTTATTAGTACAATCACAAGCAGGCTGTGTTTCATATTCCTTTCAGCTTCAAAGCTGTTTAAAGTGTACTTGTATTGTGCTCGAGTAAATTAACATTTTCCACAAACGGATCATGGAAACATGTTTTTCCTTCTCTCTCTTAAATATAATTTTAGAACCGTCGACGTTCTTTCTTCTTTTGTAAAGGCATTGTGTTGTTGTGATAAAAATGTACACTGTAAGCCAGTGACGCTAGAGAAGTCGTGGACAAGGCGTAGGTGAAAATGACGTACAACACGTGCTTTTCTTGAAATGAGAACAACAGGTGTTGTCTAGCAAAGGCAGCTTTCCTCTGGATTCAGCGAACAAAGAACTGACAATTCAAACAAAACACAAACTAGCTCACTTTCTACAGCCACCACCATCGCCCCTCTTTCTCATCCCCCACCTCCCCAATTCATCAGCGCGAAATCGGCGACATCCTGATGCATACACCCCTTCAGATGTCTCTCACTCACACACACACACATATACGCAAAAACATTCTAATGGCCGTGTGAAAGTAATGCTTATAGCCAAGCGATTGTCCTTGACTTCATCCAAGTCTAGTTATAAATAACGATTTCCGGTACACGTACATACGTCACGAGATCGATGGAGTTCACGAGTTTTCTGTTGTGTGTTCGTGCCGTCCACAACAACCCATAATAGAAACTGAAGAGTTTCCCTTCCATAGCTACCCACAGTGCAGACCAGATATAAATCCTATCACATCAGCCCAAGATGGAGACTAGATAAAAAAATACTCTTCCATAGCTACACAATGGTGGTGTCGGAGACAAGAGAGATATATCAAAGATACAAATACCCATAGTGGAGTCAATTAAGATAGAATTCTTCACATCTACTCAAGTGGTGACAATTAAGATACCATTCTTAACAATACCCAAAGTGGAGACAATTAAGATGCCCTGCTTAACTGCTACCCCAGGTGGAAACAGTTCACATATCGTTTTTCCACAACTACCTTAGTGGCGACAATTAAGACACCCTTCTTCACATTTACTCAATTGGAGACAATAAAGAGATATCTTTAGTATCAATCCACATTTCTATAAGCCTGATCGTGCGCACTACAGCTTTAAGAAAGTTGTTTTATGATAAGTATTAAGTTAGGCAGGCATAAACGTGACTTTAACATACAGATAAATCGACTCTTATGAATAATAATTAATTATACAACAGCTCAGAGTTAAGAAGTAGGTCAGGTTCGAGGATAGCCCCCAAATGAACAAGGCAGGTTTGAATCCAAGATTTTCTCCCTGAATGCGTAATTAACTGAATTGTTAAGAGCATGACAATAACCAAAATCAAGCAGAGACAGTGTGTGTGTGTATCGATAGCACTTTAACGTCACCACTGGAGCTTTCGTTGATCATTTCGTCATAAGACGTTATCTGATCTGGAGTGCTCCAGTTGGACCCCACAGCCTCACCTTGCGTTCCGAGGTGGAGGGCGGGAGGACTGGCGGAAGGGGTGAAAAAGTTCGCACCAATTTGGCGCACGCCCTCAACTGCCCTCCGTCGGGAAAGCAGAGATGAAAAGTACAGGGGTTTTAATGACAGTATTAGTGAGAGTATATTACGACATGGGCAAATGACGTTATTAATACATAACGTCATCAGTAACCAATCATAAAATTCTATATACAAATACTACACGAATGTAATATATTTAGTGACTAACAAGCTAAAACTGAGGGGCTAGTATGAACTCAATAATAACAAATTCCATCTCTAGTGGCCTACGAACTCTCAGTAAATATCACGTGACACGGCGTGATTCTGATCTTCCTCCATTTCACACATACACATACAATCTTTCCCCATTCCACACACGCACGATCTTCCTCCTTCAAATACACACGCATGTGCGCGAGCGTTTCGGCTTCTGCAGTTACGCAACATTTGTGTAATTTGTTTTAAATGTCACATACAAATAAATTAAAACGCTAAATGCAGCAGCAATTTTTTTTAAGTTAATAAGATGCGGGGGGAAAAAAAAATCCTTTAAAAGAAACTCCCGTTGGTTACACATCCTGTGCATAATTGTTGTAATTAATTGGTTTCAGTGTGAAATTTACCCCCCAAACCTTGATTTTTAATTTATTCCCAAGACCTATGACCCCCCAAACCGGTGCCGGTAATCTGCCTCCACTCAGCCACCCACTGGGTATGAGTTGGAAGCTAGTGTCGGATTATAAACCTATGTTTTTTCCCCGGATGGGACCTATTTGTTAAAGGAAATTTTTTTTTTCGACTGGTGTGTTCGTCTGGAAAGTGCATGTAGTAACTTATATATGTTTATTATTTCATCCCAACCCAATTGCACCCAGGAGGTCTGTCCTTTTTTACATTCCGTCTGCTTCCCCAGTGATGCCCCCTACCGCCCCACCATTGGTCGACTAAAGTAATGATTGGGAGGACCACCTAAATTTATACAACAAAATTCACAAAGTAAATAAGGAAATAAAATTGGATATATAAAAACAACTAATTAAATTTTTATAACCAGGTAAATAAAAGCAAAATTTAGAGTAAAGAAATAAACAAGTAAAACAGAACAAATAATAAGCGAAATGATAAAAGATTAACAGGAGAAAGGAAAAAAAATAATAATAATTAGAACTGCTAAATAATATAAAAGAAAAAAGAGGACAATAAAAAATAAGATACACCCGAACAACAAGAGCTCAGAGTGACAGACAGCTTTGACCGGCCAGGCATGAGGTAATGAGTAAGCCACAAAACAACTCTGCGGACAACTGACCAATTGGAAATGATACATGAGAACTACTTTGACATAGCCAGTGGGCTAAACCACCCTCTCCCTTTCCCCCACAACCCCCTCACCCAGCGCGAAAGCCGGAAGCGCCCCCTACACTCATCATCATCATGTAATTAATTGAACTAGACATCGACACCAAAATACAGCGTACATAAAAAGACATGCTATATACATGACAATATCGATTCGCCATTGTTTAATTTTGACGGGAAGTACAGAGAGGTTAAGGAAGAAGAGAACAAATAAAGAGTCAGTTATGCGCAAGTTACTCACAGACACCACACGTCACTAAAACCATGTTTGTTTGAATTTTAAGCTCTACTTGAAAAGCCAGCAGCTAATGTCCGTTGGTGACTCAGACAGACCCAGTCTGAGGTTTGTTTACATAACAGCGGACAAACTTTAAGGGAACCCCAATCTCTTCTACAGGTATAGCGTCCTAACACTGTCAGAATTCAATGAAAAGAAATCAAAGACAGAGCGTGTTGAAATGTAAATCACCCACAGAAAGAGAAAAAATCCAAAGTTTCTGGAAGCCTAGTGTAACACCCGAAATGCAAATGACATAAGTAATCATTAATTATTATATTTTAATAATTATTTATTTTAATCTTCTGAATATAGTTATGTGTCTGTCACTTTTGAACCATTGTTAAGTCAGAATACAACGTACCGGTTAAAGTGTCGCCTGCAGCCATCTCTCTCAGCATTCGCTACCCTGGTTTAAATGGAAATAACTTCTCTTAAGTAAATGAAACTTGAAAACATTGGCCAGCATTGTCTATGAGAAATTCCTAGGACTGTCAGTTCGAACATGTGTCTCTATGAGTGAAAAGGTATTCCCTTTTTATAAATGGAAATAAAAGGAACATGACTTAGGGCCCTTAACTGGGTCAATTAAGCAAAAAGATCTTTTCTTCCAGTTATAACAATGAAAGGTAAAAGCATGCACATTTATATGATTTCCCAAATTTGAGAGCAGACACTGTCTAAAAACACACCAGTCCTGATCAGGAAGGCTTCGTAATACTAATAGGTGCAAAGTTGTGCTGCGAAGCCTTCACTTTTCCATTCTGCATTCTTCCAGTCATCAGTTTGACATCCTTCATTAAGGACTTCAATCAAGACTTTATTAAAGACTTCATTAAAGACTTCAATCAAGTCTTCAGTGTTACACTGCCAGTTGTGCAACATTACAGCCTATGATGTAACACTACCATCCAGCTGCCTAAGTGTAATGTCAAAGACTGCCACAGCACAATGATTGACAGTTCACCCTGATGCATAGTACACACTGCCAACATGCCGAGACAACTCCATCTTTGCAGATAAAGAGTATACCAGGTGATTGGCTTCTAAAATCTATACCTCATTAAAAATTTCTCAGTGATGTAAACTCTTTATTTCTTACTCTTACTAGTATCTGTAACCGTTAGAAATTGACAAGGGGTAGGAATATATATTCAAGTAATGTTTGCACTCTTCAAGTAAAACGAGACTTTGGAGTCTGAATAATGAACTATATTTGGCCATAAACATTTTAAGATACTATGAAATACCGCAAAATAACAAGCCTATTTTGTACCAGATTATGAAGACCCGTATGGGCGGGATTATTAGGGGCTGGATGGCTAACCTATTAAACCGACCTTCACATGTAGATTCACCTTTAATGGTACAGGGAGTTCCCCCAACCAATTAATTTATCTTTGGATCTAAGGAACAAGTCCCTAATAAATATCAGTTAGAAAGGCTTGTACCCCTTTTATTAAAACACTCCTATCTAAACTTACTTCCAGACTCAACACCCAGCACTAGATCACTGTAGGTCAAGCTATAAAACTTAGCAGAATAGTTAATCTACTGACCATGTAGCTTTCCACACTCGTGCCCTTGTAGCCAAATTGTGTCAGATATTTAAGACACATTTTCGTTGTCAAAACAGTAAGACGCACACAACACTTTCCCAGACTACATCGTATGTGTGTGTGTGTGTGTGTGTGTGTGTGTGTGTGTACGCAGGAGTTAAGCAGCATTCGCCCCATTCAACAACTCGAGGCGTCAAGTAGTTTAATCCTGCTTATAGAGCGTTTGTCTCCGTGTACAGTGACTTTAGACATAATTATGCGTGGGTGTGAAATTCATACTTAAGAGTAATTAACGTTTCTAATGTATAATTAATTATAAAGATTTATTCCATAAGTTAGTAATCAAACTTATTATGATTTTCACATGTGAAATTTTAATGTGTGAGAGAAAGATGGGAGAGAGGCCGGCGAAAGGAATAAAATGAAAACACTTATATTAATTTTCGCAAAGCGCAATCCCCCTTTTCTGTAACCCCTTGTACATTTCTCCTTCTTCTGAAATATATTTCCTTCTGGCTTCGGCATGAAGACTGAAACAGCAACTTGCCACCATTGTCTGCTCTAGCAGCAGGGTGTCTGCCTTTAAAAAAAAAAATTGGTTGCTATTGACAACCCAGATGATGACGCTGTATCCCTTTACCTGTTACTGGGACTCTTTAGTATCTGCGTACCAGATGCCAGATCTTAGTGATGTGTGTACTACATATTCAGGGTATGTGAACATGCTCTGAACACGTCTGCCATGAAGTGAGAGAGGAATCCGAAAACAAAATGCACCATAGCGAAAGAAAACGTTTGAGCTCTATCCAATATATACATCCTCTCATAAAATGTTTTGAAAGGCGATTACTTACTCCTAATTAGCACTGATTTTTTTCTATCCACTTGTCTCTCTGTCTGTCAAGGCGAAAAGACTAAGCAAATGAACTGTTAGAAATCGGAAAGCCACGAGGAATTACGAGGAACACTTCGTTGTTTTTTTGCTTCTGTTATGATAAGCAGAGTGTGCAACCATTTATTGAATTGATCTATATTAATTAGGGTTGAATTGCCAGCGTGATTTGTTGTTAGTTATGTGTGAGAGAACACACACACACACACACACACACACACACACACACATATATATATACATACAACACGCATATATATATACATACAACACACACACACATATATATATATATACAAACAACACACACAAATCTGCCTGTGTAACTACTTACTTTGAAATTCATTTTATGTGTTCAATTCCAATTATTATTTTTAAATAAATTCTTTTATGATTGTTAATTCTTATGCTTTCGAACTTTATATAAAAGATGGTACGTTGGTTGAGGGGTGGGGCGGATGTTTATTTGTAAAGTCGGGATAGCTTGCATACATTCAGTAAATGTCCCGCCAAGGAAAGAGGTTTGTTGATAATGGACCAATAATGGGCAATATTGTAACAGACAGCGCAAAAATCAAAATGGGAGTTTGAAATCAGTAACACTCAGTGTGGGTAATGTTACTGGCTCATTAAAGAGGCAGTTGGCGAGGATTGACCGAGATTCCTCGTCTTTAATTATAAACTATTTTATGGGAAATCGGACGGGAGGGGGGGGGGGGGTAGTTAGCGGGGTAAATCAGATGAATTATTAATATGTTAATCCCGCTAATCATTCATTAACTATATTAACTATCATGCGCTTTGAGGCACTGGAATCAGACCAGTATGGCCACCTTCATATAAGCCGAAGAAATTCATACTTTCTTGGGAAAGGACATGGATCAATTAATTTTACCATCGCCATGCAGAACGAAAAAAGGTGTTAGACTGCTTATTTTAGTATTATTTTGTTTTTATTACTTGACTTCTTTTAAAATATCTAAGTGGTTTTATATATATATATATAAAGAATTTCTACTTCTAAATACTTATGAACAATACAAAGTAAAACATTAGTTTTCCTTTCGAAAAAAAAAATATTTTATCGAAATAAATCCCCAATCGATCGGAAGATGTACACTGCAGAAAGTGACATCTGAATCTTTTCTCCTGATCAAGCTTTGTCTGAGTGCCAGGCAAAAAAGACAGCGTGAAAATGCCAGAGATGGGCATACATTCATACATGCGTGCGTCTTGCTGAGTCCTCTTACAACGCACAACTGTAATAAAAAATGTAACCATGTCATTTTATCGTCGGTATTAACCCTTGTAAACTCGTCACTCTTCTTAACTTCCACACGTTCATAGTCGACATAAATGTCATCAAACGACAGATATGATAAATGAATGAAGAAACAAATACGTAACGAAGAACGACATGGGACTACGGCAAGAATTCAGTCGCTGATGTCAAAGAATGAAGCAGTTCATTTTTGTGTTTCTAATTGGGTGGCCTTCTAAGACCAACTCCTCGTAAAGACATTTCACAGGTCACGTTATACGGAATATACGGCAATCACGAAACAAGGATATGACATGGCTCTAGGCATACTAACACGGACGGTTTGATGTAGGCCCAGACAAGCAGTCCTACCAAGGCGGACGGTGTGTTGGCTCACTGTAGGCCCAGACAAGCAGTCCTACCAAGGCGGACGGTGTGTTGGCTCACTGTAGGCCCAGACAAGCAGTCCTACCAAGGCGGACGGTGTGTTGGCTCACTGTAGGCTTAGCTGAGGACCGACTTTCTTCTAATCGTATGTTATTATACTAAGATTAATGAAGACATTCTATGCCTAATTATTTATAATTTCGCTATTAAGTTCTATTAAGTTAATGCATTCAATCGTACGTATTTCCTTAGAACAAGTACACGCCATGTCAACATGGAGGACGAAGTGACGCAGGCCAAGATTAAGAAAAGGGAACCCAAACAAACTTGAAATGTAATTTGCAAAATTAAACTGCATGACGACATTACTTCTTGAAACAGCTCGGCTAACTTCACACTGCATAACACAACACACTTTCTTGCAAATATTTTTTGGTTAAAATAAGACATTTTTGTACAAATATACCCATTTATTAACGTTTTCAACAGTGTTTACACCGAATTTAAACGAAATTTAAATAACTGTACATAAAACATAAGTTATATTACCAATTTATAATTCAGTAAACGACAACCTAATTTAAAAGAATAACTCATATTGCAATTCCTGTAAAGCCCACTTTGGAAGGGAAGTAACACTAGAAAACCCAAACAGAAGCCTAACGTGTGTGTATGTGTGTGTGAAAGCGGGAGAGAACTGTGTCACCACTCTGGCAGACCCTTGTCTATGTAGGGGAACTAACACTCACGATATACTGCCAGTGAAATTAACTCTCCCTAGATCCCTAGCAAGTTCGACTAAAACAACGGCTCCGAACAGTACCAGGGGCCTTTAAAGAATTGCAAGTCGGGACGCGAAACCATTTCGGTTTCAGGCCAGCCGTCGTAACTATGGAAACCCCGATGTGAACCGGACGTAACCAAATTGCTGACGACTCTTCTTGCTGGCGACTTGCGTGACTGAAACAGTACATCCCTTCCCCCTCCCCCCAGCCACCATTTTTTTTTAAGTCTCTCCTTTTAATTCCACCACCCACCCCCTACCTTGGAAAGAACCTGTCGCGCGCGTGCGGTGTGTCACTGATCCAATGATCTCCTTTTGGATGTCTCGAGTAACGAACGGCTTCACAATAAACATCGACTAGAAAACACGAGGAGTAACGAACAGTATTGGCAATAAATAGCGTGTAGAGCGGCTTACAAAAGGCAAATCGATGGACGGGCGTTGTGACAGATCATCGACCGCAAACGAAAGGTCGTCAACAACTATTCACAGACGTCGATTAACTATTCAAAGATTTCAAACAGAAATAGATCGGTGATGGTAAGGTGAAGAAGTGGGGTTGGAAAGGGTGTGTGAGAGAGAGATAGAGACAGACAGACAGACGGACAGAAGTAAGAACAAAACTACCAAGCAAATTCCGGGCCGTTTCGCAAAAACCTTAGTCGCCTCGAGCGAGATAAAACTGTTATCACGAACGAGTGCAGATACTTCTCTTTGCAATCAGGACGAACAGTGAGGTACTAACTCTATATGGGGAAGTGCATATCATCACCATAATAATAATGATGGCGGAGATTCATAATTAGCGTTTCATATCATTGCGGTCTTTAAGTGTCCTGCTGCTAATAGGGTGCAGTTTCAAGTACTGAAAACGGGGGTGAGGTAGGCTCTCAAATAACTATCATAAAAAAAACAAACCACGAAACAAACTAGGAAAGGTTTGAATCCCCAAATTCTCAAAACTAGAAACCAACAACCAGACCTCCGATCTTCACTTCTTGTGAATAGAGGAATGATAACATTTTAACCATAGTGTGCAAACAGTACTTTGAAGTACTACCATCATATATTTATAAAATATATAAGTGTGCGTGTTTGTGTTTGCTTAAACAAACATTTCATATTTCTAAATTACAAAATGCGTATTGTTTGGTCATAAAGTCATAAAGGTGTTTATTTTACTCAATAAATCCTTTCTAAACTCGTGACGACGAACACACAAATTCAGACAACTATAATTCTTTAAATATGTTAAACGCACAAGGAAGCAAAAGTGTTATTCTCTTTGTATGCTGTTTTAGTTTGGAGCCCCTCCTTCATAGCAGTGTCAAACAGCAGAGTTACCTGCCCTACCTCCCAAAAATAAAATGAAAAGAGACAATAAAGCACTGTAATGGGAGGGGCTTAAAGCCATGTTTTCTGAGACATTCGGTAACCCTATCTTTGTCTTGAGTTTTCTTTAACCAGTAACTTTAGTGCAAGGGAAATATAATGTCAACGGGCAGTATCTTATAACCTTTGACAGGAAAGTCTGCATAGATCATTAGCAGAAAAGCAGTGACGTTGTGTATCTTTGAAAAGATTGATGCTAAGAACAGACAGCAAGAATAAATTAACGCCTCATGGTATTCTCAAGAGCTTGCGGCTGACGTAAACTACACGAACACATTGATTAAAAAGGTGAAATTACGGCCCTTTGGTATTTACATAGACACACAGTACTGACCTGAACACAAATTAATGCATACATTGACTATCATTTTGTGTTCACATGAATGCAGTAGATACTGACATGGTGACAATGTAGGCAAGGTTTATATGAGTTCATATTAGACGAAGTAACGGCTTCTACATTAACTTGTTGTAGATGGTACTGATGTGAACACAGACGAAATAATTGCCCTTTGGTGCTGACATGAATATAGAGCATATAATACTGATATGAACGCACAGAAGATTGTGTTGACATGACATCATACTGTACTACATTACCACTGTCTGCGGCTGATACGAGCACATAAAACTACTGCCCTTTGTTGTTGAAATGGACACATTAAATCACTGCACTCATGGTATTAGCATGAACATAGTGGACGGTACTGACAATAACAGAGTAGATAAAATTATTACTTTTTGATTATTGTGAACGCACAACAGATGAAATTACGGCCCTTTGGTGTTGACATGAACCGGTGGTAGATGGCGCTGACAAACACAGAGTAGATAACATTATTACCCTGTGGTATTTATGAACGCAAAATAGATGAAATTACGGCCCTTTGGTGTTGACACGAACTGAAAGATGGCGCTGACTGACACGTAGTAGGGCACAAGGATCTGTGCGTGCGAACAGAGGTAGCATTATCCTCTGGTGAGCACATATTGCACAACGCGCCATATCAGTAGGGAAGCTTCCCTGCCAGCGTAAGGCATTTTATTTTTTTTTAATAGCAGAAATTCGTGGTTTAAACATTCTAATCTATCCTCGAACCAGGCGAAGTCAATGGATGCCCCAAGTTAGGAACGAAGCTGTCACTTAAATATCAAACTTATTCAAGTTCATAAAAGTCATTAGTATTCATAGGCTCTGTCGTTAAAAAAGAATATACAGTGCAATTCAATACTGATTCAACTAAGCGATGTATTTATTAAGCGCTTGTGTTAATTCGTATATGTTCACCATCGATTCTCTAAGTTTTAATCTTATATAAATATAGTGAAAAACGATACACACAACTCGTGTTTAAAAGTATTAGTCAGTCATAAAGATCAGCGTTAAGACAATAACAGAATCATACTTCTACAGTTTGATTCGTGTTTCAGTGTGCGCTTCCAACTTTTGTTGATTTCGCTGTGAGGCGCAAACAACTTGGGGAGACTTAACTTTTGGTAGTAAGTGATACAGAGCCAAGCATGTCGAATGTAAACGTTTATAAGGCTCCTGGCGTCGCTATGATGCTGGGTAAGTTATGGTCATCGCTTGCCTCACACATTGGAGTTACAGAGCAGACATCTTATGGAAATGACGGCGAAGACGTGTCCCGCAAACAGTGATGACTGTACTTCTGAATGTATAATGATGTAACAGTTTCTTTTAAACTTTGTACTGATCCGATAACCAGGCTATGGTGTGGAATGGCTACAAGATTTGAAGTTATGTAACATATCTACTAAAGTACGTATTGATTTGATAATATAATCAGGCTGTAGTGATGAAGGGCTCGTAGAGCTGTAGTGATGAAACTAAAGTCTGTATTGATCAGACAATCATGCTACAGCACTGAAAGGCTTTTACAACTGTAGTGATGTAATAGTGTACCAGAGGTTTTGGAATGGTATGATAATTATGTCACAATATGGTCATACTAGACTTGCAGAAATGACGTGATGATGACGTTGCAGTGTCAACGCATTGCTGGAGCGATACTGAATTAGATGCCACAATTCAGGAGTTACTGAGAAGACGTGATAAGTATGTTATAGCGAGGACACATTATTAGAGTTAGAGAGTGAGGGCGTGATAATGAAACAACCTTAATGAAGTTACGTTGATGACACTGATAACCATATTAGTTGCCGAAGTATCAGTAGAATTACAAACCTCAAGTGATATTAGAGCTACATCACCGACGCGAGATCGAAGTTACAATGATGATACGGTGAGAGGAAAAAATGTCAAAGGGAAAAAGTCACGGCGGAAAAAAGTCATACGGAATAAAGTCACAAAAACAGTCACAGAAAAAAAGTCATAGGAAAGAAAGTCAAAATATTAATGATATGTTAAGTCGTAAGTGTCATTGTATGTGTTATGATATTTATTAACTGTTAAGTGAAGCAGGTAATGGCAGGGTGGTTAACTACTTGCTCAAGATGTGCGTGGTTCGAGTGTATTTTATATACCGTATAAATGCAGTGTAATTCATACATTTACGATTTAGTTTTGTTTTAATTAATTTTAATTTTAAGTCCATATGCATGTTTATGAGTGAGTGAATAACAGTAAATGGAAGTAAGCGACGGCTCATTTGGATAGGTTTTCGATTCTCGCTCGGGGTTAAATGTGTGTTTGTGTGACTTGTATATCGTATACATATTATAATTCACACATTTAATTATATGATTTATTCATACTTAGTTATGTTGTTATGATTGTGTCCACAAACATGTATATTATAGATTGAATAACAGTAAATGGAAGTAAATGATTGTGCAGAGATTAATCTATCGCACAAGAGGATCGTGGTATGACTCTCGCACGGAGTAAAAGATGTTTTTATTTTCTTTGTAAGTGTTTGATTCAAAAGAAAAGCAAGGCGCATTGCACTGTGGTACTAGTTTGGTGATAACACTATTCAAAAACAAAGCATCAATGGGATCAAAAATGCGGCCAATTACAACAGTCGTTGCAGACCACCAACGTTGTATCCTTGGTCTATGTTCTTTTTTTTTTTTTTTTAGAAACTTCAGTCTGACGTGCATTGTTCCACAACTCCCAGCCCCCTTTTCTTTTCTGTGACATTTTTCTTGTGACTTTTTTCCCTCTGAATTTTTTCCTGTAACTTTTTTCCTAGAAAAACTTGAGACTTTTTTCCCCGTGACTTTTCTTCCTGTGACTTTTTTCCCTATAATCGATGATACACTGCCGACTGGATGCTGCAATGATAGCGTACTGGAGTAACAGTGCTGACGTCATTATTACATTACAGAGCCGTCACTTTTCTGGAATTATAGAGCTGATGACGTCACAATGAAAGTTAGTGACGGCGTGTTGCCATAGTTAGAGAGAGTAGTGAAAAACTGCTGTCAATGTTTTTAGAAACCTGTATTTCAACAAACTGGGGAACAATCGTTAAGAACGCAACGACGAAAGGCTGGAATCGTCAGAGAGAGAGAGAGAGAGAGAGAGAGAGAGAGAGAGAGAGAGAGAGAGAGAGAGAGAGAGGGAGAGAAATACTGTGTTGTTGTTTTTTCTGTACTATATATTTATTTTAAATTGATAACTTCCATAAATACCAGGACTGCTGCTGCAGAAACCTTTGTTTCTATACAATAAAGTACTACGCTTACTTACTGTAAACATCATTTCAAAATACAAAACAGAACTAAATCGTGCAAACTAAAAATGACACAATAAGAATTATAGTGGTAGTTTTTATTTGTAAATTATCTTTCTTAAATTAAAAAAATGAATAATATTAAATTCAGAGATGCGAGTTTGTGAACCAGCGAGTGGGTTATTTTGTTTAAGAAAACATTGACTGTAGGGAAGGGTGGTGGTGGTGGTGGGAGTACAACATACATGGGCAGTACAACAAAGAAAATCAGAAAACTAAACTACATAATGTACACTGATAAATAAATACACTAATATTCAAAGCAGAGGAGGGAAAAATCCCTTTAAAAAAAAAAACACGCAAACGAAAAAAAGTAACAAGCTTAGGCAAAGCGGACGAGCGGCGCCGTAAATAGAACAGCAGCAACAAAATACGTACAGGCCTTCGGCTGCTAGCTGTACACAAAACATGCATTGAAAGCCACTAGCAGTCAGAGAAAGGCAGCCATTTTAAACGCAGATAAAACTGTTAAACGACAAAACCAGCAGATGGTCCAACAGAGCTGAACAGAGGACTTTTCAGGAAAGGCTGGAAGGTCAAAGGTCAAACAGAGAAAGGAGGACGCGATTACTTTTTTTGTTGTTGTTAAAAGCTAGTTCACTTAAGTACGTCCTAATAGTAACTCACTGAGGCTATGTTAGGGAAAAGTATATTACAGGGGAATAAATCAAAAGCATTTATTATTTCATTATATATTATTATTACATCACTATAATGAGGAAAAAAGCAAATGCAAACGTACTCTGTTTATAGACTAAAAGGAAAAAAAATTGTAACATGAATGTACAGCAAAGAAACTTTGGACCCTTTAGGCAAACCAAACTGACGTCAGCAAAGCGGAATGTAAACACGTGGTGACGTAATGAAATTACACGGCAAAGCCTCTTCCCATTCCGCAGTCAATAGCTTCCTTACACAGATAAGGAACTATTTTCCTCGTTGTACTATATGTACGGCGCCGTAACTGAACGCAGCCCAGGGCTATATTCACATTCCTCCACTACTTTAAGCTGGTAAAGATAATTTAACAATGAAGACAGCTTGTTCTGAATTAGCTGCACGTACGCCGCTCGACACAGTACACGGAATTGTAGGAAGGGTCAAAGGGTGGGGTGTATCACCATACGAATTTCACTAGGTACAACACATATGCAATTGTTTGCCCTTCTGACGTGTTCTGACATTCACTGACATTTAACTTTGCACATCGTTCTTGGACCCACTCTTAGAAGCATGGCAAGCTAGCAGAAAGACGATTTGTGCCAGGGAACGTTGTAATTAACTATTAATTAATTCATGATGGGGAGGAGGGTGCATGGGACCACAATGGGTCACAGCATAAACGTTTTACATCACCATAAACAAAACACACCACCACCACCACAATTTTAAACTTAAAATGTTTCTTACCCCCACCTTACCCCTCCATTAACAAAAGTTCACCATAAACAATTACCATCCAACTCAACACTCAGTGCATTCCCAAGACTCCTGACGCTGGACTTAACAGGGGTCTTATGCACTGCACGATGTTTACCGACTCCGTAAATACGGCCCCGTAACTAGCGTTAGTCAAGCCATATCTGACACAACTAGCCAGTTCTTTCTTTCTTTCTTCGTTTCATTTTTTTTATTTTTTAAAGAATGAATTTCAACTTACCGACTGCTGCAGTAAACGGCAGCTATCGCAGCGACAGGCGGCCGGATGTACGTCGATAATGCCCTTACTTAGCAAGAGCTTGAGACTTCGGCCATGATGGCGGATAGAGCGTTTCCAATCCTTGGCGCTCTCACGCCCGCTGACAGCCTGAAATTCGTTGGGTGTGATCCAAGAACCCTGGAACTCGATACAGTGTCCTTTGCTTCCCTGGTAAAGCTTGGACAGGTACATCATGGCTTTGTTCTCGCCGCACTCAACCTCCAAGGCGATGTCGTTGGTTTTGAAGCTCACTGTAATATCTTCATCAGCGCCATCCAACTCGATCTGTGTACTGCCGCAACGGTAAGACTTGGGTCCCGTTTGCATGAAGCCAGTGTGCATTGTCTCCGATTCGGAAGTTCCTGAACCATCTTTGCTGAGGTCGCCATCGCCGACACTCTCTAGTTCACAACTAGGCGTGCTAATAACTTCGTCGGTTCGACCCTGCCCGCCTTTCTTCACCCGAGCACGACCCCCACGCTTCGAAGTCTTTCTTCTCCGCATGGCGACTAAACTAGAAGCAAACGTCGGCTGCTGGTGAACGAAGGTGACAGTCGACAGCAAGTAGCTACACTCAAATCCGTTCAGCGACGACGCCTTCTGTCCCACGTCCTTTTTTTTAACTTTCTTCCCTCCCCTTGGTCTCGATTGCTAATGAAAAAAAAAAAGTGGGATGGGTGACGTCAGAAGTCAGTGGCGTGTAAAGCCAGGCACATGTCGAATGTGTCGTTTCCAGTAGAGTACTCAAAGCAGTGAAAGGAGATTCGTTAGTCCGGCCTTCGTCACAATGACACCACAAGAGCCTTAACACGCCACTAAACACTGTGGGCGCATGTACACAATCAACACCAATGCACACGCGCGCGCACACAAAGCCATTACGTCCGTCCGCCTAGAGTGAAGAGCCAGAGAAAGAAAGGCAAGGCGATGGGTTACAAAAAGAAAAAAAAAAGGGGGGGGGGAAGAAAGAAATAACACGCTCCCTCTAACTCCCCCTCCCTGGCACCAGTCGCTTCCCCTCTTCTTTATGAGGGCACACGCACGCATGCACGACAAGCGATTAACGGCGGTTGGATGTGTTGAGCCAGCATCGTGTCTGTTCCACACTGATTGATCGACTTGCGAGTGCGTTTTGCCTGAGAGCCAAGCTACATCTATATCCCAGATCGCGTTATCTTCAAAACTGTGTTAGGCAGCCAGCGACTGCGTTGGTTTCCGTAGTGGAGTTGAACTGTTTGCAACACGAGGTTATATTACACGGCGTTTTCCGCTTTAGAGTTGTCACAGCCTAGAGAAAAGAACATGCCAGCCCCTCAAAGGAAGCTGATTCACCTTCCCCAACCTCTCTCTCTCTCTTTCTTTTCTTCCTAACAGAAAAAAAAAGAAGGAAAGAATAGAGCGATGACTTCCACGAAACTTCTATTGATTTAAGTGGTTGTGGCGAACGTCTGTACAATAGACCTCACAATAACACTTGCGCTTCCTACGATTAAGTCCTTGAAAAGGCGAAAATATACGTCCAGCGAATTGAGTGCACGCAGATAATCAATACCCGATAGAAATGGGCCAGTTGTACTTCGCCTAGCCCGTCACGTGTTATCGACAAGAGGAGAGGGCCTTCGGTCGGTGTGCTCGCACACCGGGAACCCCCACGTACACACGCAGTAATGCACACGCGTCCGAGTTACGGAGCCGTAATTCTCTCTTCCGCGCCCGCGCTATGTGCGCCGACGTTCGTGATCGCAGCCACGCTAGCGGAAATTCGAACCGCCATTGGCACGAGGGAACACAGTGCGTGACGGGGGGCGTTTGCTATGGGCAGTGAACAACCTCCCTCTTCAAAACTCCCCACCCCCACCCGTCCTGCTCCTGCTTCACTCTGCCATGGCTAATCCCCCTAGAGTGCCCCCAGGCACGTTAGGTAGCTGACAAGCGACGCACACTCGTAGTTTGCTAGCTCAAGCTGCCATGCTTTCTTTTTCCAACGGCACACAAAAACTTTTGTCTCGGCTGTCCTATAGCGGCAGCCGATCGACAGCCATGTTTGTTCTTTGTGTTTCTTGTATTTCTTCTTGGAGGTTTTAGCCTGTCGCCTTTGTTGAAAATCTTTTCTACTTTGGGGCGAGGATGTCGGTTAACAAAGATTTTGTTTTCAAAGAAGCGAAGTTTGATGAGTTTTATTTCTTAATTAATTATAACTTGGTTAATTAAATAGTCAAATCGTGTAAATGCAGGCTGTGCACTAAGTCAAGCACGTTGCTAAAGAAGTATAAAGTGAGAATTACGTAGAACATATTTTTTCTTTTACCAAGAAGTTAACTACGGGATACGACGATACTGCCAGTTACGGGGCCGTAAGTAAAATTTAAAAGAAAAAAAATAACAATACGAAAGAAGCCACTATATATACAACATAAGAGATGCTAGGTTTCAGAGCGGATGTGCACAGACTGTGCTATTACGTTCTACGTCGTTAGTCTTGCTTTGTTTTAGACAAAGTACATGTAAAATCCTTAATGCGACTTCTGTCGCACACGCTATATGCCTCGGGGTTCCAATGCGTGTAGCTGGAAAGTGCACGCAATTGGAGTCTGTAATGAGGGTAAATGAAAGAAGGCGTTTTTAAGAATAAACTGAAAGCTCAAAAATTTTGTTTTGTTTATGTCTGTGCCAGCAGGAAAACTAAATTGCCGCACGTTGTTTTCTATGCTCAATCACTAGGACAGAGCGAGAAATTTTCGATACTGCCGAGGCCTCGTGCAACGTGTCACGACCGGTTAGCGCGACGAAGTAGGTCATCTAATTAAAGATGGTGATGGCGAAGCCGGGATGGAGAATGAGTGTAAAGGGAAGGAAGGGGGGGATGCTATGCGTGGAGAGGCTATGTTGGGAGAGGTGGCGCGCAAACACGCGAAAAACGATACACTAAATAGTGGCCCACACCCCCCAACCGCGTTTTCAGAACTGTTCAGTCCAGCCTTGCAAAGTATACTAAGATAAATTCGCCGACTTTTAGTGGCGTCTTGTTATTCAGTATGTGTGTGTTTGTTGTTTTCACTTTTCATGATTGCATCTTTGTAATGTGATCCGTTTTACCCCGGCCATAAACGAAATGCAAATGGCGAACTCACGTCGCTGAGAGAGTTCGCCAGTTTTCTGAAAGCGTCGGTACATGAATGGAAATCGACGTTCTTCTAGAAAGGGACTCTAAAGTGGCATTCATTAATGCGATTTGAACATTGCAATTTATTGCATATATCATCTATCGTTTTCCTTTTATTGTTTTTTTTATATAATAAAAATCAGTGAAGATACATATGATCGACAGTCCCAGAGATAGATCATTAAATCAGTCAGCATTCCTGCTGTATTTGCACGCTTTTAAAATATTCAGCACTAAGCTTACATTTGTGTCTCTAGGAAAACTGTAATTTGAAAAAAATGTGAGAGATAATATTCTTTCAGTTACTGAAGAATTTCTACGCGCAATAGCGGGGGGGGGGGGGGAAGCGAACCAAACACCTCGGCTGAATTTGAAATAATAAGAGTCAAATGTAAAGCCACTTTCCACACAGAGAGGGAAGTTGTGTTTTGTTTTTTCTTAGCTTTGTTAGCTGCCGAAGATAAAGAAGCTATTTATAGACCCTCCTGTATCATAGCTTCTGCTGTTGACTTCATTCGTATTCTCATCCACTAAAGACACCAAGAATAACCAGTGCATGAGTGGGAGATCTGGTGCGCTCGTACAGAAGTAATATCAGTAGTGCGTGAAAAGAAACAAGTTCACTAAGATACCTAGACTGTACGTGTACGTGGCTTGTAAGTCAGCCAATGAAAGCGCGCGGTAAACACTTGTCAGTATAACGAATTTAGGGTTGTAGTTAGATGGCCAGGACAAAATTTTTTTGTTTTTTTTAAAGTGGCTTTTCTTCAATTTCATCCTTTACGAACAGTTCATTTGTGTCTGTCATAACACAGACCGCCAAATCCGGATATCCGCAAAACTAGCGCCACAGTGAATAATGGTGACGTAATATAAAGGTAATAAAGGTCACTGAAAAATACATGTTGAGAGAGGGAGCACAATCAACGTAAATTTTAAAAAAAACAAACTATGCATTCGCTTAATCGGCGTCGGTTTGATTTGCTTATTTCAGTTCCCGTTTCTCGAGTTTTATTTCAAAAAAATTTATCATTTCTTCTCTGACACGTGCACACACACACACACACACACACACACACAAACACACACATACACTCCTCATATAAGCAAGCACGCAGACACCAAACTATAAGATTCAAGACATTATTTTCCTTGTGAACTTTGCTATGTCAGTCAAGACATTACTTTCCTTGTGGACTTTGTTACGCAGTCATGCTTTTCGAAACCACATTGGTGAATTTGTGTGTGTGTGTGTGTGTGTGTGTGTGTGTGTGTGTGTGTGTGTGTGTGTGTGTGTGTGTGTGGTAAGGAAGTTAGTTTTAATTATTACATTAAAATATTTAGAGTACAAAGAAATAGATGTATGACTTATCGTTTGTTCAGAGGGAAAATCTGAGTGTGAAAGAAATCTGTTTGTGCTAGAACTTACCTCGAGATAATAAGGTAAAGCATGACCAAATCTTAATTACGTGTCTTTGGTCGAGTGCGCATTTGCATGTTAGTTAAAGGAAGTGAGGTACTTGATGTAGCAGCGAAAGGTTATCAGGGAAATCTAGTGTCCCAAATGTATCTCCTCCTGTTATTTGAAAATTATTTTAGGTGCATTGTGGCCTGTACAATTAAATGCCCAACATTAGGTGAGACCATCTTACATGGTGTAAGTGCTGCAAGTTACTCAGAATTAAGTATAAGGGTGAATTGCAATGACTCCTTCATCAAAGATGAAGACCAATTTAGACAACAGAAAAATCACCCTTGCCTTAGAGTAGCATTATCCTCCATTCAACTCCAATGAACTGGGTACTTTGTACCAAGTCCTGAAACGGTCGATATAAATAAGTTATTTTTTGCCATTTTCTGCAATTTTAATTACGTCAATTTGGAAGTGTGGCCAGCCAGCATTTAGAAGGGAGTTAATCAGAATTCCTGTCTGTGGAAAAGGTTTTTGTGTCTATTAATTGTAACTATTATTTATATGACATTATATTCCTAAATAATTCTCTTTTTACAATCACCCGACGGATCTTGTCATTGCGGTCACGGAGCAACTGGACGATTTATTTTGTCTGTTTCAGCTCTAATAATCTGACTACTTGTACAAACATTATTCTAGAGAACTGGTTGCAAGTGTGAACTGAGAAGACATAAAGAACAATGCGAAAAGCATTTCAATATCATATGATTATCACATGTGCAAAGCATGAACTGAAGTGGCTGTCGGTTATTCATTAGCAGTCATAATTACTAGCTAGAAAATATGTAGATTTGCCAGATATAGTGCGTTTTTGTATGTGCATGATTGCCATTGTGTTCACTTGCTTAAGTGATTACTCATTTTCGACTTAATTGATAATTTGTTCATGTGCTGAATTTAGAATAAATTGTTGATATTTTAGCACCCCCACTTCTCTAGAAAAAGGAAAGACGGCATGCTAATTATCAGGAGGTGGCATATAGCTACTGAGCTGTACAGTACAAACACAAAGGTGGCAATGGCAAATAAACCAATTGACACTATTACTGTCAGACTATTATAGATGATTCATGTAGCATGTACTACATAAATTTTTAAATAAATTTTATTCAACAAAATGTAAATAGTTTGTGTAATCAGGTAACACTCAATGCAGCTAATAAATTGCTATTATTAGAGGAAATATAGGATTTTGACCAAAACTGTTCCTCCTAAATGCCACAAAGACATTTATGAGTGAAGTTATGTAGGCAAGTTAGGTGGGAAGATTGTGACAACAATGCCACTTAGTTAATGGATATTATTATTATTAATTAATTAACCATGCAAAACTAATTACAAGTGATGAGAATCTTATTTTATTTTATTAATGATCCTCCAGCAGACAGCTTGTCTCTCTCAACTTGGTGGATATAGGGAAGCTGTAAACATTTTCTCTCTTCTACAACATAAAACAACATTTACGGTCACACAATGTTTCCATGAGTGGAAAAATATTTACTAAAGGAAAAGATAAATACAACTTTAATCTATATTTAGTGTCACAAACTCCATTTCTGTTTTCTGATAAGAACTATCCTGTGATTAGTATTCACAGTATTGTTGAATTGTATTTTAGCGTATAAGACTGTGTAGATATTAAATAATATGCAAACATGGTTTCATGGTATTAATGATGTCAAGTAATCTTTGTATTTATTGTATGCAATTTGTTTTTATTTAATAAATTAATTTTTAAATTTATTGGCCTTCTTACACATAATGATAACCACATTTGTGCAAAGAAAGTGGGTGGATGGGGGCTTGCTAAATATAGATTAAAGATGGATTTGTCTTCTCATTTAGTAAGCACATTCCACCTACAAAAATATTGTAAGAGAGAAAACATTTACAAGCACCTGTTTATCTGCCGAGAGAGAGAGAGAGAGAGAGAGAGAGAGAGAGAGAGAGAGAGAGAGAGAGAGAGAGAGAGAGAGAGAGAGAGTGGTGTCTGTTGGAGATTTCTTATTTACATAAATTAAGATTCTCTTCACTTGTAATTAGTTATGGATGATGAATCAATTAATAATAATAACCTTTAACTAGGAGACTTTGTCATTACACTGCATAAGCATTGAAATTATTCGAACATGTTTATATGGAAATAGTGATGTCTAATAATTTTTCATTGTATTTATTTTATGTATATTTAATTGTAAATTTAATCAATTTATTGACCTTCTTACATATACTGATAACCAAATGCTGGAGAGATAGTGGGCGGATGGGGCTCACTAAATATAGATTGAAGACGGGTTTGTCTTCTCTTTTGGTAAGAAGTTCCCCACCCACCCCACCACCACTATGGAAATATTGTGTGACAGTAAATGTTTGTCTTTAATGTTGTGAAAGATAGAAAACGTTTACAGCGTCTATATGTCCGACAAGTGAGAGAGACGAGTGGTGTCTTCTGGAGAATTATTAATAACATAAATTATGATTCTCGTCACTTGTAATTAGTTATGATGTTTAATAATAATAATGACCAGTAACTAGGGTGGCGTTGTGTCACAGTTATTAAAAGCTTTCTATTTATAAAATTGTCATTACTTTTTTTTATAATTTGCTGTTTAAAAATGTGGCAAAAATGTTAAGAGAAAATTTTAAAATAAACAGAGTGCCACATAGAAGCAATGGATGATTGATGTTACCCAGGTGGCAGGTTTAATGATTTTGTTCTTTAGGAAGGAAAAAATAGAAAACTAGGAACTGAAATGAAATTTAAAGATAAATTAGAAATGGAAAGGCTGTACATGGTTGCAGGAGTCTGAGATAAGACTTTATAAACAAATGAGAGATAACTTTAAAAAATTAAAAAGAAATAAAATAGGATAGACTAAACCAGGACTTAAGAAGTTAAAGCTATCACTGATGAAACACGATGACGAAGAAAAGATTAAAGTGGACAAACAGTTCAATTTTACGCAGCAGTAGACGGGAATAGATCAGTCACACTGATTGCTGATGCAAATCTTGACAAGCAGAAAATAGAAGCAGAGAGCTCATGTAGGCGAGCTGAAATGATCGTTGACAGACTGAAAATTGGAATCGGATTAGGAAACGCATTTACAGGTATGGCGAGACCTAGGCATGACAGTAATATGCTCTCCATGATAATGTCTCATGTTACTGGCCGTCCTGTGAAGTTTATCTCCTTCACCTAGACTCGATGTAACAACGCCAACGCTTCCAAGAAAGCATTCTTGCGTCATTACCAGATTACTTCTAAAGGATGCTGCCATCGTGTGTGTGTGTGTGTGTGTGTGTGTGTGCGCATGTGTGAGTGCATGTACCCTCTGACGGGAATTTTTCACCTGACACTGAACAAGTTAACGATCGTACTGGTTAGTGAGCTACAGGCGCGCGTCTTAGACACACATAAATCGCCTGAAATCATATCGTGCGGCTTCATATACTAAAAATAAAACTATCCCACTAACCTAGAGGCCAGTGCCGACTGACTTGTTTTGAGAAGTCCTAAAATGGCTAACATGAAAAGATTTATTATTTGACTTGAACAAAGATCTCCCCACAGATCTCCCCAACTTACAGATTCAAAAGAATAGAATCATCGCCTGAGGCACTTTGGATGGCCAGTCAATCCGATGAATTTGTTTTCTCAAATGCATACGTATATAAACTCTTGTAAATGTGTGGGCAAACGCTTGCCAGAAAAATGCATACCCTGAATTTGTGGTTTGATTCGGCCAACACAGTTTGAGGTTCTGTTTGGGATAGTTATTATTTTTGTAAACTTAAAAACTGTAAAACTAAAATGTCATAAGGATCTTATTGTAATGTTGTTAAATTAAATAAATGTATTTTCATTTCAGGAAATTTCCTAAGAAAGCTTTAAATTGGAAGGAAGAACTCCTCCTGATAAAATTGTGCATTTAACTTGTAAAATCGTTTTCGTTTCAGCCATGTGAAAATTTTTAAATTATTTTTTCTCAATTTTTTTTAATTATGTATATTATCTCTTCTTATATTGTTCGCTAATTTACGTGACAGACAAATCATATCTATTTTCTCTTTTAAATATATCATATCTTTATATATCATAGCTCATGTTGGTGTGACTTACTTTCATGTTACATGATGATGACATTATGTCACGTGACTGAAATATCCATGGCTATATCAGGAAGCTCTGAACTATTATTCTTTCCTGTCTTTTCTATATTCTTTATTCTCTATCTTTCTTTCTATCCAGAAATGTAACCAGCCACAGGGTGAATTGGGGGGGGGGACTAACTTATGGTTATGGGGAGCCCGGGAGAAGGTGGGTGAATGAATATAACAATTTGAATCTCCACCCTCCAACAAAACATCACAGCATGTAAGCATATATGTATGTATAAAGTGGACGGATACATTAACAACTTGAATCTCCACCACCACCACCACCCAACAAAACATCACAACATGTAATCATACCTGTATGTAGGCCTTATAAAAGATGAGCGAATAATTTAACAACTAGAATCTCCATCCCTAACAATACGTCACAACATGTAGACATATATGTATAGGCCCTATATAAAATGGGCTGATAAATTAATAACTGGAATCTTTAGCCCCCAACAACAGAACGTCACAGCCTGTATGATTGTAGATATATACAATTGTAGATTGTACATATTTCCATTTCGATGTTTTCCTCATGTTGCTGACTGTGTAGCGTTCCCAGTCCTCACCTGTCGTCAAACTCATCACCATTTTGTAACAGGTGAAAAGGACGCGGAGTGTTCTTGAAGCGATCCAGTACGGACACTTTTACAAATGTTAAGTAATTGGTAGTATATAGACTGATCAATTTCCTTTCTTTTCCAAACAACCTTGATCTAGATGTTTATTCAAAATTACAAAATGTTAAGTAATTGGTAGTAGGGCCTATATAGACTGATCAATTTTCCTTTCTTTTCCAAACAACCTTGATCTAGATGTTTATTCAAAATTACAAAATGTTAAGTAATTGGTAGTATAAGGACTGATCAATTTTCCTTTCTTTTCCAAACAACCTTGATCTAGATGTTTATTCAAAATTACAAAATGTTAAGTAATTGGTAGTATATAGACTGATCAATTTCCTTTCTTTTCCAAACAACCTTGATCTAGATGTTTATTCAAAATTACAAAATGTTAAGTAATTGGTAGTATATAGACTGATCAATTTTCCTTTCTTTTCCAAACAACCTTGATCTAGATGTTTATTCAAAATTACAAAATGTTAAGTAATTGGTAGTATATAGACTGATCAATTTTCCTTTCTATTCCAAACAACCTTGATCTAGATGTTTATTCAAAATTACAAAATGTTAAGTAATTGGTAGTATATAGACTGATCAATTTCCTTTCTTTTCCAAACAACCTTGATCTAGATGTTTATTCAAAATTAAAAAATGTTAAGTAATTGGTAGTATATAGACTGATCAATTTCCTTTCTTTTCCAAACAACCTTGATCTAGATGTTTATTCAAAATTACAAAATGTTTTTCACACAGAATCCTACAAAAGTAATTATTTGTTTTAATCAAAACGTATATTAAATATATGTAGTTGTGGTTTTATCAGCAAAAATAAGCATAATAGTCATTCGAACGTGCACAAAATGTAGGAATCCAAAATGCACTTTCTTCAATTAAGAGTTTCTAGAATTGTCATCAATTATCTGTTTAACTTAAAGTTTTGGTCCTCCCTGTGATTGCACTTGCACGCATTGCTCTGCACATTCCCATTCTTGCTCTCATTGGTTGAAAAAAAAAAAATCACGTCTGCCTTGATTAAAGGGTAGATTCAGCTGGGCAGTTTTTTTTATTGCTTCCAGGTTAATGAAACATGCACTTGGTAGAATTTACACTTGAAAAATTCAGTGGTTGGGTCAGAGAGCCTCGGCTATTAAAGTATTAACAGTATCAAATCTATTTATTGCTCTACTTTTATCTTGAAAACGAGCAACTATCAAATCTCTCACATGGGCACAAATCCAAGTGAGCAATTATAAAAGGCGATAAATTTAATTAACCAAATATAATGTATAATCATCAATAATATTAGTTGTACAAAGAAAAGAAGATTGACTGCATCATTTCTATTTTACCTCTCTGTGAGGTCAGTTAAGAAAATTTCTTGTTAGCAGAATTAGTTGACTCACAAGGAAAACAATCTTGTAACAAATTAATTCTAAATAATTTGTATCTTTATAGGCAAACAAAAAACTTCGGTCACCTGTTTTGAATTTCTTCACCCTCGTGATTACTTTTTTCACTCTACGGATTAAATCAGACACCCTTGCCATTGATTATAATTATACTGTCCAGTAGACTTATTTAGCTTTCACTCACCGATTGGTAAGACTTAGACACACAATAGATACACACGAAAAATGGCGTTCTTTAATTTAGCTACATTGCTGTTGCTATTTTATCCTGCTAAATATTTAAATTATTTTAAGTATCCATGCAAATGTTCTACATTTATTCTTACGACGATAATCAAGACTACGCAGGAAGAAAATTTCAATGCAATTAAAACTTTTAGCTTCCTCGCAGACAACTGAGTTCAGACTCAAGTCTTGTTCTCCACGTCATACAATTTGCGCATGCGTTCTGGGTCGATTGTTGATGCGCTGCATCAACTCATAATCAAAAATGCTGCCTTGTTCCAACTTCCCAGTTTAACCAACAGCCACCATTCCAAAACACTTCTGTCTGCCCTATAGCTATGTATGTGAAAGCAAGTCCTTAATTCTAAACATCTGTCGCTATTTCGTTGTCCCCGACCGCGTTCAAATAAATAACACGTGTTCATTGCGTGTACTTTTAACAAATATAAACGTACGCACACAACCGAATATTACAATTTTTAAAAAAAATCCCTATATTCTTTTATGGGTGTGTGGGGGTTGTCAGAGATGGTTACACTGTCATTTGAGCCGTTGTCGGGTTTCAATAATTATATGCGTATGCGAAGGCGCACCACGTGTCATAAATGAGTGAGTGGTGTTCCTAAGTGATGTGAGTGGTGTCATAAGTGATTTGAAGTGGTGTCCTAAGTGATTTGAGTGGTGTCTTAAGTGATTTGAGTGGTGTTCCTAGGTGATTTGAGTGGTGTTCCTAAAAGATTTAAGTGGTTTTCCTAAGTGATTTGAATGGTGTCCTAAGTGATTTGAGTGGTGTTCCTAATTGATTTGAGTGGTGTCCTA
This sequence comes from Sinotaia quadrata, assembly GCA_028829895.1. Classification (NCBI taxonomy): domain Eukaryota; kingdom Metazoa; phylum Mollusca; class Gastropoda; order Architaenioglossa; family Viviparidae; genus Sinotaia; species Sinotaia quadrata. Next base: position 9,531,144 of record CM054182.1, read on the forward strand.
AGTGATTTGAGTGGTGTTCCTAAGTGATTTGAATGGTAAGGACGTTACGTATCATGGACAACTGATAAAGAATGAAATATGCCGCTTTAGAGGTTATCACTGTTACAATGTACAGAGGAAGAATCCAAGTCCGGGATAGCCGATTTAAATTAATCATATTAAGTATTTGATAACTATTCCGAATAACCTCGCTCTGGTATACACCTAACAAGCATACTGATATGGGAATACTTGTGATTTAAGGCTATTGGTTTGATCGGTTATTGGCGTTTTTTTTTACTTTTCTTTATTTCTGTAGTTCTACCAATGTACTGTACATCATTTTTCTACTTTACCACATCATCTTCATTTTCCTCCTATATGTATAATCACCATTTTCTTACTGTACATCATCGTCATTATTTTCCTTTCATATTATATATATTTCATCATTTACCTACACTACAACATCATCATCATTTTCCTTTAATATTATATATATATTACCATTTTCCTGCTGTACAAATTCATCATCATTTTCCTGCTATATATATCATCATTTTTTTACAGTACAAATTTTCCTCTTATATATATATCACCATTTTCCTGTTGTACAACAACATCATCTTTTTTCCTGCTGTATATATCACACCATTTTCCTGTTGTACAACATCATCGTCATTCTAACTATATATTTATAGTTATAGCTATAGTTATATATATAAAACCAATTTCCTACTGAACAACATCAGTCTCTATATATATCACCATTTCCCTGCTGTGCAGCATTAACTTTGATCGGTAGTGTGGTGTCTACATCTTATGGCGTGCACCCGTACATATAGGTTTGTGCGCGAGTGTTTGTCGTCTAGTGAGTGAGTGTGTGTGTGTTAATAAGTTGTGTGTGTGTGTTAATAAGTTGTATGTGTGTTAATAAGTTGTGTGTGTTTTAATAAGTTGTGTGTGTGTGTTAATAAGTTGTTTCGTTTCGCACTTTTTAGTAACAGACTCTTCCTTTCCTCGAGCTCATGGCAGGGTAAGAATCAAATTTGCCAAAGCGAGTTATCTTCTTCCAGCGGAAGGATTGATGCCTTTGTATTCACTGACAATGCACTCGCCAGACTACAGCGACCGGCTATTAATAGATAAAGGGCCGTGTGTAGTTTCCCTCCAGCATAAATCAGATAACAGGTGTAGATATAAAACTATCATATTACTATGAATTCGGTCCCGCGTTGTTGGTTAACCTAATGCTAGTAAACTCTATGACGGCCCCAATCTGTTCGTTAACCTAATGCTAGTAAACTCTATGACGGCCCCAAGCTTTTCGTTAACCTAATGCTAGTAAACTCTATGACGGCCCCAAGCTTTTCGTTAACCTAATGCTAGTATACACTATTACGGCCCCGCTCTATACGCTAACAATGCGACCTAATGCTAGTAAACATTAAGACTTCCCCGCGCTGTTCGCTAACGATGCGACCTAATGCTAGTAAACATAAGACGGCCCCGCTCTATACGCTAGCAATGCGACCTAATGCTAGTAAACAATAAGACGGCCCCGTTCTATACGCTAACAATGCGACCTAATTCTAGTAAATATTAATTAGTTCGCTAACATTACAAATTTGGTCTCGGATTGCTTGCAGACTACGAACACATTCTTTTGGTTCGGACTCGTCTGTTTGACAAAAGTAAAGTCCCCGCAATGTGTTATCACTTAAGAGGCCGCATTTTACGCTATTGCGATCCCATAATGTGTACCACCTTGACGACAATATAATCATTGTAATGTGAGGAGTTATTAATGCGATCCAGTAGTGTACGCTACTTTGAAGATCAAATACTTATTGTAAGGTGAGGAGTTATTAATGCGATCCAGTAGTGTACACTACTTTGAAGATCAAATACTTATTGTAATGTGAGGAGTTATTAATGCGATCCAGTAGTGTACACTACTTTGAAGATCAAATACTTATTGTAATGTGAGGAGTTATTAATGCGATCCAGTAGTGTACACTACTTTGAAGATCAAATACTTATTGTAATGTGAGGAGTTATTAATGCGATCCAGTAGTGTACACTACTTTGAAGATCAAATACTTATTGTAAGGTGAGGAGTGTCTAATGCGATCAAGCAGTGAGTATTATTTTGACGACCAAAGAATCATAGTACTGTGAGGTGTCACTAATGGGATCATGAACTGTTGGTCACTGCTAAGAGCTTGTATGTCTACTCTCTCATATGATCACATATCTGTCTATGCTGAGTTCGTAATCACTATTGCTAAGACGACCATACACTGTTTTTACTTCTAATAGAAACACGGTCCTTTCTGGCTCTGACTAGTACGGCCCCTTACTGTTTATTGCTGATGCGACCCATGTCCTTGATTTTTATTATGGCCTAGAAATGTTAGTTACTATTACGGCCAAATAGTGTTCACTTATAATTCAGTCTCGTGATGACTATTTGCAGCATGCTCTCTTAAAGGTGTGCCATTATGAAATGGCCTCAGGTGTTTAAGATGACTATGTAAATTTTTACAAGTAATAAGGCCATGTTTTACTTTTACCATGACTGCATCTTATTGTTCGTTGATAATAAGACACCCCATCGTTTACAGTTAATATGGCCACTTTCTGTTTACTGCTTGTAAGGGTCTCGTAAAGTTTGCTTCTATTTCGGTCCCGTATTGTTGAGCCCTAGTTTGGCGCTGTATTGCTTACATTAAATAGAGCTGCGCAGTGTTTGCCAATAATATGATTTCCGGTTATTTGCCTTTAATAACGATCCGTATTGTTTGTTAATGTTACGGCTCCGCACTATTTGACATTAGCCCCGTACTGTTGACATTACTATAGCCCGATAGTGTTCACATTACTACAGCCCCATACTGCTGACATTACTATAGCCCGATTGTGTTGACATTACTACAGCCCCATACTGTTGACATTACTACAGCCCCATACTGTTGACATTACTACAGCCCCATACTGTTGACAGTATTACAGCATTGTACTGTTGACATTACTACAGCCCCGTACTGTTGACATTACTACAGCCCCATACTGTTGACATTACTATAGCCCCATACTGTTGACATTACTACAGCCCCATACTGTTGACATTACTATAACCCCATACTGTTGACATTACTATAATCCCATACTGTTGACATTACTACAGACTCGTACTGTTGGCATTACTACAGACTCGTACTGTTGACATTACTACAGACTCGTACTGTTGACATTACTACAGACTCGTACTGTTAACATTACTACTGCCCCATACTGTTGACATTACTATAGCCCCATACTATCGACATTACTACCGACCCGTACTATCGACATTACTACCGACCCGCACTATTGACACTACTAAACAGACCCGTTTGCTAATAATTGCTAATAATATTGTCCTGCAAATTTTATCAGAATAAGGTAGTGCCTTATTCAGCCCTTTCAGATTGCGATTAGTTCGCCCTTTATTAGTTTACAGCCATTACGATCCTTATTGTTTATTACTAATGCGGACTCGTAGTCTTCAAACACTATTACACTATAATGGATTTATTGTATATGCCATTAACTGTGAATGGTCTTTTGCCATTTACTGCTCAGACCCCGCAGTAATGTCCTGTTTTGCTAATGTGACCCTGTTATATTTATTACAGCTATTGCTTACTGTTTATCTGACTCCATACTTTCTATGTTTATGGGTGTCTGTGTTCGCACTATTTACAGATAATAAAGTTCATAATGTTAGCTACTAATATTCATTCGTCTTGTTTATATTTATCAGCCCCGTGACGCTTAAAGCTAATTCGGTCCAGTGGCCTTTACAGCTAATTCGGTCCAGTGGCGTTTACAGCTAATTCGGTCCAGTGGCGTTTACAACTAATTCGATCCCGTGATGTCTACAGCTATATCTGTCCCGTGACGTTTCTGGTAACTCAGTCTCGTGACGTCTACTGCTAATTCGGTCCCGTGACGTTTACGGCAATTACGCTCTGATACTGTTTTCTAGTAATATTACAAATACTCATGCTGTTTTCTACTAATATCACATATATTCATATTGTTTTCTACTCATGTTACATACACTTATACTGTTTTATGATGTTAGAAATACTCTGTGACAAAATTACTCCCCTTGCAAAGATTTTTTTGTAATAATATTATTAGGTTAGCTTTGTCAACGTTTAAAATGATCATCCAAAATATAACATTTTGTAATATTTGTGTATTTTAAACCTTGTTTTGTAGAATTTTTCATGTACTGGAGCTGAGGTCATTTAGTGCACTCTGAGATTAAGCCCAAGTTTCTGTTCATACGGTATGGGTGGTCGTCTGCTCTGACGCGTGAAGGTGAGCATGAGCAAGCATTGAGAGCATATGGGCTAAAGACATGCAGTTAATGACGTGCAGCTGGCCAGCAAATCATTAGACAAGATGCCGTGAAATGGGGAAATCCATACATCGTCATTATTTAGGGCCCCATTTGGGCCAGACCGAGGTGGGATATCTAGATTGGCTATATATGCCTCAGCACTCAGAAGTCTGGGGTCATTCTCTGGAGTCATCTGATAGCCAACAGAATCAGCCATGGTAACCTCAGATCTCCAATGACTCTGCACTGGGAGTGAATTTCGTTACAGTTTGGTTTCTGTGTGCAGCAGATTTACTGGGAGTGAATGTTGTTGAAATTGGTTTACCGTGGACTGTAGAAATCACTGGGAGTTTATTTCAAAGTTGGATTACTGTAAGTAAATTTGGAGTACTGTCCTGGCCGTAACTCACTGTTATTGAAATTCTTGTGCCTCGTTGGATTTCGGCAACTGGCCGTTAACCCATTGGACAGTAGTCCGCAACCATTTCTTTCTCAACACCAGTAAAGCCATGGGAGTGGAGGTTTGGGTGAGCGTGATAATAATTTCAGTGATTAATAGTTGATCTTTAATTAATTAATCTCCAAGAACACGGGAGACAGTGATTTTATTTTTTTGTACATTCCTTTGTGCTTGAATGTCGAGAGCAGTTATGTCAAGAACTCGTACATAGGTTATGGAACTTTAAATTAGACAAAATACAAATTTGCATTTTCTATTATTACAATTATTACATTCATATTTGTTTTGTTATAATATGTGTACATTCACCATAGTAATTTAAAGTATGGATTTTGTACTCTTTGGTTATTAAGCTGTGTTTTGTAACTGCTTCGTGTTGATTAGTTAAAGTGACGTGTTCATCCGTTACGTAAATAGCTCAGTATTGGCCTACAATCTTTCTGTTATCCTTGCGTAGTTATATGGAGGTGGGGGCCTGAGCCACATGATAATTAGATAGGCATAGAAAGACATCCCACTCCCCTCCAGAATGTGCCTGACTTGTAAGTTGAGATACTCATATTGTTTTCTACTAATGTTACATACACTTTGTAACACCCTGTGGTGGAGTAAATTTGCCTAAAATTTCTATTTCTAAACTTAATAGTTATATAAATTGTTAAAAGTCAAAATGACTCGACCTGCTGATATTTTTAATTGTCAATGTTGGAAGTAAACAACTCAGGTAAAGAATGTGTAAGACTTGCGGATGTAATCTAAACTGGTTTTAAAAGAATGAGTAGTTTTTTTGTCTTTGCGGTCACGAGAGCGACTAGGTCAATCCCTGGAACAGTCTGCTAACTAATTAACTCTCTGTCCAAGTGTTACCTGTCTAGATTAACAGACCTTGATTGAATTATCTTGTCAATCTTTGTCTTTAATCCAGCCCCTCACATATAAGCTCTCTACGATGATGGGAGCTATTCCAAACTTGCACTTAACGGTCTTTCTATTGTCGTTACGTCATTGGCAGCCCCCACCCACCCGTTGTCATGCACAAGCTCCTCTCTATCAATGTAACGAGAGTGGATAGTTATAAAATCAACAATTTATTAAAGAAAAATAAATAATAACTAAAAGTAGTTTTACAATTAATGTCATCAAAATTACACACAAGGCAATTTATCAGAAATCACAATCTCATCTAAGATACATAGAATTCAGTCAACCGGATGAAAAATATATCATGTCAATTCCATAGAACAATTACTAGGAATTTTACATCAAAGAAATATCTTCACAATTTAGTTTAGCTTACACAAGTTCTTAATGTCAATAAGCCAACTAAATAAATAATACAGTTAAGTCAATGTAAGATATTAAAGAGAAGAATCAGAAACAGATAAGGAATTTAAGAAATCATGAAAAACATGTACAGATTACACAGAAAATTCATAATAATGGTTCACCTGATTGACTATCGTGCTAAGTATAAGGTCACAGACTGCTCGTGTAGCCTGTATTTTGAAAACGAGCCTTTCTTACGAGCCTAATAAATTAAAACTTAAAGTCAAATGAAGGTCGAAAGTACTAAGCTGCAATAGGATCTCGGTAGGGTGCTACGAATTAGGAATTTGGTCCTCCTGCAATTGATTCTGGTTATGGCACTTGGATTCGGTTCAACTCCACCGAATACCCGGTTTTCTTGTGTACTTCAAGCGTTCAGAACACCTCACAACACCTGCACGCAAAGATTGAACGAAGAAAGCTGCACTACACTCCATAGGAATATTTTTTTTTTGTTTCATCGTTTCAATTTACGAACTGTAATCTTTCTTGGCTTGAACTAGAGAAGACGGTGCGTTTAAAGTGGGTTTATTCCCCCATCCAACCCCCGCGCGGAGACTGTACTACTGCCTAATATGTCAGTTTATTCTTAGGTGTTTGCTGAAGAACATTGGTTGGATCTGAATTAGCCAACGTCATCGATTAGAGCACCTTTCACCGAGCAAACAGCACGTCACCCGTAACTCCAACAAAGACCACGTGACACCCCGAGAGAAACCAAAAAAAAAATTGTATTTTGTTATGCATTTATTTTTTTATTAATTCTAGTAACCATTGTACAGAATCTCAAGGAGGATGTGTCAATGGCTGTAAGGGATTGTGGATTGGCGGGGGGAGGGGGGGGGAATTGCCTGACCAGTGACGTCTGTTTTGTTGATAAGTAAACCGGATCAGTTTGATCACCGCATAGATATGCGAATTAGTACGAACGCCGTACATATCCGGGTCAGATTAACTGCCGTTAAGATATCTGAATCAAATTAAACCGCTATGAACATCCAGATAAGTTGAATGGCATGAGATGTTTTGATCATATTAGCCGCCAGATATATTTAGATCAGTTCTAGTGCTATAGAGATTTTCGGATCATATTAACCGATATATGTGTGCGGTGAGAGAGAGAGAGAGAGAGAGAGAGAGAGAGAGAGAGAGAGAGAGAGAGAGAGAGAGAGAGAGTGTGTGTGTGTGTGTGTGTGTGTGTGTGTATGCCTGTGTGCTTATGTGTGCGGATCAATTGGTCGACAGAGAAGATTACGGATTCGTTTTGCTTGTCAGCTATACAGGAATATCTAGGTGAGTTTGATTGCAATAGAGATATTTATATAATAATAGTAACTACTTAGACAACCGGATGAGAGTGACCGGTGCGCAGATATCCGGATTAATTTGACGAAGTGGAGCAATCCAGATAATTCTGACCAATTTCTTGACTTTATGGATAGATTCTTGAATAGTTCGACTGATATACATATATCCAGATCGGTTTGGCCACCATAAAAATTATCCGGACCAGTTTCATCTTTAAAGAGAATTATTTGGATTTGTATTGACCGTCGTCAAGATACCCTCCCTGAGGAGTGTTCCGCTCAAGTCTGATCTTCGACCCTTAGGAATAGCATCTGTGTGTTTTTGTTTATATCTGTGATATACACTCCTTAGCGATGACCTACTGATGACTTTCCAGTAGGTGCTTTCTGATTATTGGCATCATTTTATTTCTGCTGTGTATATATCTGTATGTGCTTGAATTTATATATCTTCCTAGTGACAAAGTACACGTACATTTCTGTCTACAAGTAGCTGCTGCATAAGTCACGCTAATGCATTTGCATGTGTGTGTGTGTGTGTGTGTGTGTGTGTGTGTGTGAATAAGATTTTATATGTGTTATTTTATATGTGCGCGAGTTTGGATCTGCAGTTGGAAATTCTCGCAACTACTCCTTTTTCTTTTTTGTTTTTTTTAACTTTCTCTAACTGGTCTGTACTCTGATCAGAAGTGAAGTCATGATCGCCTTCAGTTTCGTTTCGAGTCTAAATATAGACTGTTGATTTCTTGCCCTTATTACTTACCACTCTTGGCGATGCACGATGTCCTCCATTTTACATAGATAACACTTTGGCCTTGAGCCCGTTCTCACATGTCACTGGGTCACACTAATGACCCTATATTAGCATTCTCATTAAGAGACGTATAACTTTCACTTTAAAAAAAAAAAACCCACCAACAAACAATAATACCCGGATGAATCACAGTTCATTTTGTAATGCTTTTTCCTCTGTATAGGGCGTGCACGCGCGAGTCTGTGTGAGTGTGCAAGTATCTGGTCTGTGTAAATATGTGTGCGTGTGTGGATGTGTGCACTTATGTGCTTTTCAATGATCACAGAAATGCAGCTTTAACGTACACAATAATGTACGTGCTGAAAAACGTGCCGAGCGTGTATTGCGACACCGGAGACTGCATTAGTTATTGGGTTTTAGGTCACGTTTCGTCACGTACTCGAGGTGAAACTGTATCACCACACGAAGTTGCCTGACCTGTACAAGATCGAGAAATGAGAGCGCATACTTGTCTTACAATTTATCACACTTCCTTTCTAATATATTGCCAGTATACTGACCGTCCATACGGATTCCTTCCTTCGAGGACATTACACACCGTCATCACCACTATGACCACTACGACCACTACGACCATCAATCAACACTTACTGCGTCGGTATTGTGTCCGAATCCTCTTTGCCCAGTACTGTGTCCGGATTGTCTTTGCCCAGTACTGTGATTTGAGTGGAAATGTACAGAAATATATTCACGGAAGGCATATTACAAAAATATCAGATGGAAATGTTACAGAAAATGTAACGAATATACGGTTTTATACCCCACCCTCTCTATATCTGTCAAAGTGCTATCTGTATATCAGACTAATAATTGTAATGTAATGCAATGCCTAATGATATTTCTATCATTGTCTGCAGATGTTTACCAATTGACTATGCATTATGTGTGCAATAGCCTTAAATTGACTAATGATATCTATATCATTGTCTGCAGATGTTTACCAGCTCTCTCTATGTACTGAGATATATGTGCAATAGAGATAAATTGACTAATGATATTGTGGCAGAGTAAATTTGCCTATCCCCATTTCTAAATTAATTGTTATATACGTTGTTAAATTGTCAGAGTAACCCGACCTTGGGCACTTATGATGGTATTTTGTAAGTGTCAGAGATTGAATTAAACAACCCGAGTTGAGACTATGCTAGAAATTGCTGTTATAATGCAAAGTAGTTCAAGAGGGTGAGTAGATTTTATTATCCAATGGATACTATTTACGAGAATGAGACCAGCCAAAGGGCTGACATCAAACGTTTACTTGCTGTAGAGAATTCTATTGTCTGATCGCTTGAATTTGGTGTGGCAAGAAGTCCGGTCATGAAAGATGGCCATTAGTTTAATGGTGAGTTAATTGACTGATTGAGAGAAAAAGGTCTTAGACATATTAATGTATTTTGCTATTGACATATTATACTTGTGCTTTGCATAGAGATTTATTAAGTGTATAGACTATTATTTCTACAAATTGTGAACTATGATGTTTATATGTGGTATGCAAAACACTTGATACTGTTCTAGTGAAACTGCTCATAAAGCTATAACAGTGTACTTAGTAGGCTGTGTGCATGTATCGGGCTTATAAATACTGTTGCAGGAAACTGTAAGTCGAGACTTGAATGCAAGAATGAATGGAGTGACAATGGGATAAATTGGAAACTTAGAGTTTGTTCCCTAATTATATTTTACAGAAACATGCATACTTTCCTAGTATTATTTGAATTTCCTGGTTTATTGATTATAAGCTGTTGTGATCTTGGTGGATGCATGAAGACTCTTCTGCAATGTGTAAGTGTAAGAATACACTGTACTCCATTGATGTAATGGTGGCAAATTATGCTGACTGCATTGAGCAATTTCTGATATAAGGAAGTTACTGGAAATTGCTACAATTCTGCTGTTCATAAAATTCATGCTGTTCTGCATAAGGGAGCCAAATACAGTGAAGGCACCAAGTTAACTTCGGGTGAATAGCAGTGAATCAGTGTCTTACAAACATGCAACTGATGTAACAATGGCAGACATTAAACGTGTGTCTTTGTTACAAAAAGCACACTAAAGACCTTTGAGACAACTCCTCAATCAGGACATGTAGAAACTATTATTACTTATCTCTAATAACTCCATTTCTGTTCTCTGATAAGAACTATCCTGTGATTTGTGTTGATATGTTGAATTGTATTTCTTTTGGATATAAGATTGATATTACAAAAAAAATATTCAACCATGGTTTCTTGGAAATACTGATTTCAAGAAGTCTTTTTAATTGTAATTTTCATATGTATGCTTGATTGTTGATTTATTGTTAAATTTATTGATTTCTGACACATATTGATAACTTTATGTTGGAGAAGAACGTGGGCTAATGGGGGCTCGCTAAATATAGATTAAAGACGGATTTGTCTTCTCCTTTAGTAAGAAGTTTTCCACCTAAAGAATATTCTGTAACGGTAAATGTTTATCTTTAATGTTGTGGACGAGAGAGAATGTTTACAGCACCCGCATATCCGCCATATGAGAGAGGCGAGTGGTGTCTGCTGGAGAATTATTAATAACACAAATTAAGATTCTCATCACTTATAATTAATTCTGGACGATTAGTTAATAAATAATAATCATAACCATTAACTAGTCGGCGTTGGCGTCACATATATTTCTGTCATTGTCTGCAGATGTTTACCGGTTCGCTGTGTGTGCTGAGATCTGTATGCAATAGCGACACGCAACGGTTAGAAAGAAAACTAGATACGCATACCGTTTGTGATTGTGAAAGGCTTCGAGAATGCTTGTGTGGTGGGTGGGCTTGGGTAAGTAAGTATGCGAGTAAGTTTACACTGAGATAGGTAGTCGGCCTGGTGTGGGTGTGCAGTTGCATACGTAAAGGCACGCCGAGAAAGACTGATTTGACACCACGTGACGCAATGTGCCCGTGAATATTTGGATTTATGATGGAATCAGTAAGTACTTACGGTTCAAGAACTAAAATAAAATCCTGCAAATAATTGCTTTTGCTGTATTATTAATGCCCTATAGAATGGGGAAAGTTACGCCTGGTATTTTGTTTTGTTTCACAGATTACTTTTTTTAAAAAGCAAAGATACATGTACGATATATATGACCTCTGTCCAGTCATGCAGTTAAAATGAAATAATTCATCACACACACACACACACACACACACACACACACACACACACACACACTCACACACACACACACACTTGTTTTCCTGCGCTCCATCAGCACCGAAAGATTAGTTTTTCTTTTTACTTTCCTTTCTTTCGAGACTTTTTGGAACGCAAAGAGGATAGCAGATGTATCTGGACCTAGTTCCCCCAAACCACCAGCGCGAGATGTTCGACTGAGATAATTGCACGCACGATTGCCAAGCGCCATTCCACTGACTGCCTCCTACAGAAATTTCTGAGTTCATATTCGAACAAATCCACAGATTTTCTGCGGAGATTACGATTGCCTTGACAGTTTTCTTTCTTTCTTTTATTTTCGTTTCTTTCTTCGTTTATTTTTTTTTCCTAAAGTGATGAAGAACGAAGGTGAAATTGCTTGGTAGCGCCCTCTACGTAAATTGAATGACGAAAGGTTTGACTTTCAGAGAGCATTTATTTACAAGACATAGTTTGACTTTCAAAAAAAGATTAAGTTTCGAGTCCGAACTACAGGAAACTGAAAAAGATGGGGGAAAATGACCGTAAAATACCAACAACCCAGTAAATTATGTAGATTCTGACCTTGTAAAATAAATGAAGGACTAAAGGACAAAAACTGAAAAGACGATACTCCTGAGATATTATTTTCGTCTTGGATAATTAAATGTAAATTATTCATATTTATTTTATTTGTGAAAAATTGTTGTGATAAATAGAGTGGTGAATGCGAGTATCGATGTTGGCATCGTGTGCTACACTCACACCACTTTTTTGTGTCTCTACAGCTGATGCACAAATAGAATCGCATATCGACGTGACTGTAAATGAATATAGATTACCAGTCTACACTCTCCGATTGTCATGAAGTGCAGGGCGCGTTGTCTCCCTTGCGAGGCTGAGGTGGGATGGGGAATTGATTCAACAACAGCTCTAGACTTGCAAATTGTGTATTCACAGCCAGGATTACCGGCTTAGGATAAGTGGTTGACAGTTTAGCCTTGGATGAAGTAGAATGGTAGTATTAATGGCACAAATCTGAAACAGCATTACTGAGCAAAAGCTTAGCAAAACAACAATCAAAAACAAACAACCTTACCAACGAAAAGCAACGAGACATATAGTTTGACTATAACAAAAAAACCAATAAGATATAGAGACTTACTTTCAAAAAATAATAATTACTAAACAATACTACCATTAATTAATCTAGTGTGCGCACACTAGTCTCGAAATCGTTTAAAACACTACAGTGCCTTATTCGCACTGAGATATTATTATTCAAGCTGTAAAAACTTAATCAAGCAGTGAGATAATAATCACGATGTGGGATACTAATCAAGAAGTAAAATAATAATGAAGCAGTAAGATAATAATCAAGCAGTAAGGTAAAAAAATCATTCAGTAAAATAATAATCAAGCAGTGAGATAATAATGAAACAGTAAGATAATAATGAAGCAGTAAGATAATAATGAAGCAGTAAGATAATAATGAAGCAGTGAGATAATAATGAAACAGTAAAATAATAATGAAGCAGTGAGATAATAATGAAGCAGTAAGATAATAATGATTTTACTTAAAACATTATACTCTCAAAGTTGAAAATTGAGAGAGAGAGAGAGAGATGGAGGGGGGGGGGAGCAAGAGATACAGAAGAAGAAAGAGAAAAAAAGAAGGAAAAAAAATAATGAGAGAAAGTTGCAAAATCCACCTCTTTGTCTCAAAGGTCCAACACCTCTCTTTTTTCATTCACCTGAACAAATTATGCACCCATTAGACCGCAGAAATTATTATTAAAAACAAATGTATAATTAGAAATTATTTATTCCTGATAGTGTGACCGGAAGTAGTCAACCACAATTGATTTCTCTTTTGTTGTCTTCCACGGCGTATAACGCATGGATTGTGCTGACTCGATTGTTAAATTTGACAGCCATGAGCAATGCATTTTGAGAATGGGAAGAATAGTTTTCCCTGCAACAAAGTAAGACTCCCTCCCTCCCTCCTCTTCTCCCCGATACGACACTATCATCAGTCACCTCTGGTTCAATCACTCCAGCTAGACTCGTCTCGCCGTCGCCATTTTTCTTCTGCCTGAAACTCGTTATGTATCATTTTCGAGTCAACGATCTCAAAAGCTGCGAGTATCACCTTTAGCTATTCCTTTTGTTTGGAGTGCTCCATTGTGTTCGTCACGCTTAACTTGACACAAAGATTTCAGTGAATACCTGTGCTTGCCACCCCACCCAAGTCCTCACAGTCGTTCCTCTTCGCTGGTTCAAGATTTAACTAAGTTGATTTCAGCTGGTTTAAGAATTTGTCTTCTACGGAACAGTGGCGTGAGTAATCTCTGCTTTTGTAATGTTAAGAGTTACCTGCTGATGTAATGCTTAGTCGTATTTTCTCTTGGATTTGATTTAGACTAGATTCACTAGAAGAACACTTTTTCTTCTCCATTGGACGCAGAACGAGATCTGGATAAAGAAGATTATAACAAATATGTTGATGATAACAAATAAAATTACCCATGCTCTCACATGAAAATGACCAAGTAGCACACAGAAAACTAGAAGATAAAATTACACGATCCGCTTGAAAAAGGGAAATAACTCGTATTGGACGCGCACGAGCATTTTGAAAACCATTCTGATTTGCTCGATATCGATCACCTGGAGGAAACTGGTTGTCAGGTCATCAGTGGTGCCCCATCGGTCGTCAAGACTAAGGGATAGATAGCTAGATAGATAGAGAAACTGAACAATCGATGACAGAAACAAACGTCCACTTTACGTGTACTGTGAAAAAAACCACAAACATAGCTCCGTTGTGTCCAGTTTGCATTTTACGTAGAGATCAGCTCAATATAGCATTGAAATCATAATGTTTGAAAGCCATAAATTTCAAGACAAATGCATTTTCTAGCTAGAAACTTTCAAAACTGTAAAAATTCGCCTATCACAACATATTATCAATCCAGTTTTGATACAGCACTTTGTCAATCAATTAACGAATCCTATGTGCCATTACAAAACACTTTATCAACCTTAAAACCAGAAGGCTCACTATGCATCATTAACAAATTTTCAACGTCATGAAAACAACTTTGTGCACCAAATGTGCGGGTCACATTCCTTAGCCCTTTGTGTCCTTTTACCTACTTCATGACTCCTTTAGTCAGGAAAAAATTCACTACACTGATTTTGTGAATCCTTTAGTCAGTCAAAAATTGTTACTACACAAATTTTTTCATCCTTTAGTCAGTCAAAAATTGTTACTACACCAATTTTGTGAATCCTTTAGTCAGTCAAACATTTTACTACACTGACTTTGTGCATCCTTTAGTCAGTAAAAAAATGTTACTACACCAATTTTGTGAACCCCTTAGTCAGTCAAAAATGTTACTACACCAATTTTGTGAATCCTTTAGTCAGTCAAAAGTGTTTCTACACTGACTTTATGCACCTGCTACCCAATCTAATATCCTCATACCGATATGAGAATCCTCTATCATAAGTCTATCTAGTCGTGTGTCACGATATCAGCTGTGTGAACCTTCTACCCGGTTGAGAAACCCTGCTCTACCCAGTCCATTCTTTCGACTGAACCCTCCCGGGTCACTCACTCACTTACTCTTTGTGGCTAGAACCGTACGGGGTCGTTCATAATATCATGGAAATCTGAGTGCCACAAAAGACAGGTGAAGGAGAGGGCAGTTTCTGTTCACGCACCAAGGGAAAGAACTTACAGTTCGACACTAGCAGGGCGACATCTTGATGTGTAGCAGATGCAAGTGAAGAACTGCTGGAGCGGTTCTCTCCGGGAAGTGCAGTGCTAGACTGGTGCAGACCAGCGTCTGTGAACGATTACATTCCACACAAGCCCTCTCAGTACACAGATATGTGGGATTGGGTACGCTTTATTGCATTTTTTGACTGTGACACACTGTTTGGTAATAGCGCTTGTTTTGACTGCAATGTATTGTGATTATTTGACAGTGATACACTGGTAATTGCGCTTGTTTTGACTGCAATGTATTGTGATTATTTGACAGTGACACACTGTTTGGTAATAGCGCTTGTGTTGACTGCAATGTATTGTGATTATTTGACAGTGACACACTGTTTGGTAATAGCGCTTGTGTTGACTGCAATGTATTGTGATTATTTGACAGTGATACACTGGTAATTGCGCTTGTGTTGACTGCAATGTATTGTGATTATTTGACAGTGATACACTGGTAATTGCGCTTGTGTTGACTGCAATGTATTGTGATTATTTGACTGTGACACACTGTTTGGTAATAGCGCTTGTGTTGACTGCAATGTATTGTGATTATTTGACTGTGATACACTGTTTGGTAATAGCGCTTGTGTTGACTGCAATGTATTGTGATTATTTGACAGTGATACACTGTTTGGTAATAGCGCTTGTCTTGACTGCAATGTATTGTGATTATTTGACAGTGATACACTGTTTGGTAATAGCGCTTGTGTTGACTGCAATGTATTGTGATTATTTGACAGTGACACACTGTTTGGTAATAGCGCTTGTGTTGACTGCAATGTATTGTGATTATTTGACAGTGACACACTGTTTGGTAATAGCGCTTGTGTTGACTGCAATGTATTGTGATTATTTGACAGTGACACACTGTTTGGTAATAGCGCTTGTGTTGACTGCAATGTATTGTGATTATTTGACAGTGACACACTGTTTGGTAATAGCGCTTGTGTTGACTGCAATGTATTGTGATTATTTGACTGTGACACACTGTTTGGTAATAGCGCTTGTTTTGACTGCAATGTATTGTGATTATTTGACTGTGACACACTGTTTGGTAATAGCGCTTGTGTTGACTGCAATGTATTGTGATTATTTGACTGTGACACACTGTTTGGTAATAGCGCTTGTGTTGACTGCAATGTATTGTGATTATTAGACAGTGACACACTGTTTGGTAATAGCGCTTGTGTTGACTGCAATGTATTGTGATTATTTGACTGTGACACACTGTTTGGTAATAGCGCTTGTGTTGACTGCAATGTATTGTGATTATTTGACTGTGACACACTGTTTGGTAATAGCGCTTGTGTTGACTGCAATGTATTGTGATTATTTGACAGTGACACACTGTTTGGTAATAGCGCTTGTTTTGACTGCAATGTATTGTGATTATTTGACAGTGACACACTGGTAATTGCGCTTGTTTTGACTGCAATGTATTGTGATAAACGCAGAGCTGTGTGACAGGTGCTTCTTAGTTTAAGAAATGCCCCTTAATATTGAGAATTGTGTTATCCTCTACTCATAATATAATGCACTTTTTCATGCACACTTTGTCAGCGATAGGGCAATGCCCTACCCAATGCTAATCATCATATTACAGATATGTATTTCATGTTAAACTTGAACTGACACTTCGACCCACGTACTCATCATGGGCATCCCCATTCAAAGGCTCCATTTCTTTGTCCTACCTAATAATCTCCCCTCCACGACGAATAAACCCTTCCTCTCCAAATATTTTTAATTAGGATTAGTGAATGAACAATATAAAGAAATGGAAATTCATTACAATACAAATTCATCACACACTTACGCGCGCGCGCGCGCACACACACACACACACACACACACACACACACACACACACACACACACACACACACACACACCAATAAATCAAAATATAAAATACGGATGTATACAAACAAAGTAAAAAATCAATGTTCAACATTTTGTTCTTGCTAAACTATTGAAGTCCAGTCTAACTTATGTCTAATATAAATTCAATTTCTCTATTTAGTAAATAACGTTCCTACAATATTATTACCACCATCAAAACATAGACATTCAAACATATAAACATCTTAACATCATGAAGTAAGGAAGGAAAAATTAGATAGATCTTTTAAGATTGCATGACCATGCGTAGTTTTTGCTGGATTATCTTTTCCTGCCACTCAGCCGTCTATGGAATAAGCATGACGTCATTAGCGATGGTTTTGTTTCTCGCCACGCGCAGTCTCCTGCAGGGCAGATTTACATTACAATTCAAATCAGGGAGACACAGGAGAAACCCCATAAGCCAAGCAATGGCCACAAAACCAAACGACAGGAAAAAGGGGAAAGAAGGCGCTCCTACTGTTCCGGTAACAACATAGAGCTTATCTCATAAGAGTTTCCTCTAATTCGTGTTATTTATTCCTTCTATTAAATAAACTTGTCAGATTATTCTAGTAAGCACAGAATGTAAGTATCTCAATTCTCTCAGCCTTAACTGATTAACATTGCATCATTACTGTCTGTAGAATTCTCTTATTCCATAAAATCATGCTGAACACCTCCCTCACAAATTACAATTATACACACAAAATAGTTACAGAGGAGGGTCCTTTATAAATGAGATCACTACATATTTTTCTTACAAAGATCGCTGAAGTATTTCATGCAAATAAGTACGTCGCTACAAGATTTTACAAAATCTAAACCCGCTGACTTAGGGAATTCTTTGAAGGATTCTATCAGTGGTGGTGCATGCCACTTACAAAATTTATTTTATAACAAATCATGTAGCACTCTCTACTGAATCAAAAGTATAAGATGAGAATCCTCTTCAGTGATTATGAAGTATCACACAAAATTATATATATATTTACAACTTATACGCATGGATAAAATATATTACTGATTGGCTGAGAAAGAATCATAAAGAATTACAAGTCTGAAATGTGAAGCTCTGAAATTTACTCACATATACCAAGCCTTTATCTCGTGCGTCTTATAAGGTCACCCTCAAATACACCTGCTCAAGATGGAGAAAATTTGGAAACTGAAGTATTTTGAAGGTTTGACTGTGCACTTTATATCTTAGCAATTTCCTCTGGATAATTTCAGTTGACCAGTACTCGGCCATTGGATAATTATGATGTACACCTTAGTATCGTGTTTATCCGTCAGCTAATTACCACCAATCAGCCGTCACGTAGGTAACTGAGGTAAATCTTACGTCAGCAATTCTAGGGCAAACACATGTATCTGTATTTGGAAACCTGCCATTGAAACTCCAAGCAATAAGTTTTAAATCTTTTTAGCGTAACTTATGCTTTCAGTGGGTTTATCTTCCTATTTAAAATTTATAGTAAACAATCTACAGTACACAGACTTCCATTAGTGTTGCACTTAACGTGCAGAACACCACACCTCAAACACAGCTAATTATAGCATCATAGCAGCAACAAGAACAAAACATTACATTTGTCTGCATACGAATTTCATATAATAAAAGATTATGGGGTAATAGTGAAAATATTTTTTACACAGTACTGAGCTGAGTTTTAGTGGAAAATAATAAGGGTCATGATGACTGCCCAGAGATTTCACACTTTTGCAAACACAAAAAAAACCAACAACAACAAAAAAAAAACACCCCAAAAACCAACAACAGCAAATCACAACAAAACATTAAAACAATTTCCAAGGAACAATAGAGCGCAAAGAAAAGAAACAAAATAACTAAAAGCACTCTAATTTTCCATTATTATTCTCAGAAATACACGTTCTAAACTCTGGATTTTTCACATCACTGTTTTATTTTTGTTGAAACTAAACGACACGTTTAATTTAATGACCATTGAATAATGTCCTCGGAATAAAAAGAAAACTTTTGTAAATTCACCCATATCTGTTCTATTGTTATCGCAAATTTATTTCTATCTGGAGAATTTGATAGGCTAACGGACTTGTTATCATGTTTGTAAGTGGCATATTGCAATACAAGATCCAGTAATTATTGTCATCTAGCCATTGTTATCATGTTTGTGAGTGGCATATTGCAATACAAGATCCAGTAATTATTGTCATCTAGCCATTGTTATCATGTTTGTGAGTGGCATATTGCAATACAAGATCCAGTAATTATTGTCATCTAGCCATTCAAATATATGCATCTCTCCCAACAAGCTCCAGTTTTTCTTTAATTCTGCAACTAATTTAAGTCACCTGTGTCCCAGGTAGTTAAAGTCACTTGTGTCCAAGTTAGTTATGTGTTTCTCCTTGACGTCATCACCATCTTGTGAATATAACGAAGTGTTTTTCGTGCTAAGACTTTTAAGCAATTTACAGTTGGTGTGTGCCAGTCCCCGACCGTAGGAGAGGGTGAGACAACCAGGAAAATCTTACTGACAAGGTCGGGGTCTCGAACTCACAGCCCCACGGATTTTACTTGAGAGACTAGTGCCTACACCTTTCCACTGTGTGTGTGTGTATGTGTGTGCGTGTGTGTGTGTGTGTACGTGTGTGTGTGCGTGTGTGTGTACGTGTGTGTGTGTGTGTGCGTGCGCGTGTGTATGTGCGTTGTGTGTGTGTGCGTGCGTGCTTGTGTGTAAGTGTGTGTGCGCGCGCGTGTGTGTGCGTCATTAATTGCTTCATTCATTATTTGATTATTAAGTAATATATTACTGACTTAATGTATTACTTTCTGAGAATAAAACGGTAGACGAGAAGCCTTCACTTGTGTGTCTTAAAATTTGTGTGGGGCGATCAGATAACAGCGCATCCAAGCCTTAACTGTCATTGTCTGAGTGCGTGTGTTCTGATTAATCCGAGGTAATCATTTTCTTGCCCTGAAGTATTCATAGCATTAAGTGATACAAAGGAAACCTGTTAGCCGAGTTTATCTCCTCTTGATTTGAGGAGATAACTCGCCAAGCCTGGCTAAATTTGTGTGGACTGGGTTGACTGTCCACTACGGACCCGTAAGATCTCTTGATGATGACGCATATGTGTACTCAATAACGTGGGGGTGGTGACTAGAGCCTCTGTTCTCACTTACTCCCAACTCAGACTGACCCAAATTTTGTGTTATATTAATTATGGAAATGTTGTCTTTGGGGAATTGTGACAGCATTTTAGGGAGAGTGAGTACTTGTGCAAGTACAAATAGTGTTCAATGCCGCATTACAGTTCGGGTGGGTGGGGTATTTCCATCAACAATCGCGCTAATACAATTCTCGTAAATTGTAGCCGTCCATGAGGGTGCATCTTAAAGACAAATGAAATCTGTTTATCAGAGGGATGGAATGTGGTTATAAAAATTATTTATTATTTTGACATTGTGCTGTACAAATAATGGTGGTTTTGGTATCCGGTAATATTCACCGTGGGTATAATAATATTGCCATTAAGGAGGCGTTGGGGCTTGACCGGGATTTCTTGTCCTCATATTATAAAGGCTTTTATGGGTACAGCTAGACGGATTAATTTACTGATTAGTGGTAAGAATAATTCATTTACCCCGCCTATCACAATACATATGTTTTACACATTATGTGTACACATTACGAACTTACGGAGAGACACAATGTGTCAAAGTGAGTCAATGTGGCATCTAACTTATCTTTACCTATTCACTAATACACTTACAATGTACGGTTCTTCTTGTGTCTTTATGTCCCGCCCATGCCCCGTATAACCGTCATCTTTAATGACTATGTTTAATACTTGTGCAACTAAGCATAGAAAAAATCTGACCCAGTTAATGATTCCAGTACAGATCAGTGGAGTGATGATTAGTGGTGGTAAAGCTGCAATAGAGTTTTGAACATTGTTCATTTATAATCAAAATGAATCAAAATTAACATAATGTTTTCTTTTGTTGCCTTTGAAAAATACCAAGGAATCTCTGTAAACATATAATAATGCGCATTTAGTCAATGTTTTACATTATTATTTCATTAGTTAAAATTCCGTGCAACTTTGAAATTTCAAACTGGAAGAAAAAAAGCCTAAGGACAGACACTGAAAGAAACAATAAAGAGTGAAGGAAGAAGGTATTTCCGAGGCACATCATTAAGTTTGCATACTCCTACAATATTAATTAATAATAATAAATGTGATTTAATAATAGACTTTGGACTACACACATTTAGGCCCTAATTAACCATCACTTGTTCTAGAATCCTCTTCAGTAAGTAATAATACACTTTGACTGTGGACTACACACATTTAGGCCCTAATTAACCATCACTTGTTCTAGAATCCTCCTTACTAAGTAATAATACCCTTTGACTGTGGGCTGCACACATTTAGGCCCTAATTAACCAACACGTGTTCTAGAATCCTCCTTAGTAAGTAATAATACCCTTTGACTGTGGACTACACACATTTAGGCCCTAATTAACCATCACTTGTTCTAGAATCCTCCTTAGTATGTAATAATACCCTTTGACTGTGGACTACACACATTTAAGCCCTAATTAACCAACACGTGTTCTAGAATCCTCCTTAGTAAGTAATAATACCCTTTGACTGTGGACTACACACATTTAAGCCCTAATTAACCAACACGTGTTCTAGAATCCTCCTTAGTAAGTAATAATACCCTTTGACTGTGGACTACACACATTTAAGCCCTAATTAACCAACACGTGTTCTAGAATCCTCCTTAGTAAGTAATAATACCCTTTGACTGTGGACTACACACATTTAAGCCCTAATTAACCAACACGTGTTCTAGAATCCTCCTTAGTAAGTAATAATATTCTGTGTGGTTTGTATTGTTACCTTACTGCCGTCATTAATATTCGAGACCTTTCCTTAAAACTGTTTATTTCTTTTTTTCTTTATTCTGTCTGTTTGTACTTTGAACAAAACAAACAAAAAATTATTACATTTCTTCAAGATTGTTCTTTTAAAGTCTAACAAAATTAAGCATGAACAAACGCACGTGCACACACCTCCCAATCCAAACGAAACGTAATGCCGACAGGCGAACAGCTCCCTGGTCATACATAATTAAAATAATTCATTACAGAATTTTATGTCACGCTTGCAGTCCATGCATCACTATGCCCGGTTAAAAAAAACACCCCTCTTACGATGTTATTGCTGTTGGTGGCGTTCACATAAACAAGACGCCTGGATGATAAACACTGATTCACTTATTAGCCTCCCGGTAGAACACCAAGTGACAAGTAACAGAAGAAAGACAATACAAAACATTACAAGATGAATTTACGTGAAGATGAGATTTAAATAAAATTATTTTCAAAGAGGGACGTGATGCAATCCAATGAATACTATAACATGGGATCTAACCTCTCTCTATTTCATAAGGTACTATAAATAGCTCATCTATTTATTAAGAAACAATTAACAACAGCTGATTGAAATGTGTGCACATTTTTTATAAACTTTTCCGCTGAGACAGTGTTGTCACTTTTGAATACGGTCACTGTTTCTGTTTTTATATATATATATATACATATAACTCCACTGCCTTTGATGTAATTTCTTTTTACTGAAAGTTTATAAGAATGTCTGAAGGAAAATGTCAAGCAGAGTCTGTATAAACAATTTATCCAATGTTTATCAGATGAAAATTTTTAATGAAAATGAATCAAGCTCCTCTCAAATCAACTAACTCCCATAGAAATCAATAATCATAGCCAGAGATACATTTTTTTTTTTTAATCACAAAGCAGTTACATGCCACAAACTTACCACTCCGCGCCCTCCTCTATGATGCCTCAGAGGTGATAACATACTTTACCCTTATGTTCTTCATGTGAAGCAAGCGTGCACCTTTTCTAGTCTGGCCTGTTGTTTCCAAAGCATAGTCTGATGCTAATGGCTGATTTCCCAGACAACGTGGTGACATTTCGCTTCCAACTGTACTAGTCATTTTAACATCTGTCGCGTCCTTAACGATCTGTGGCTTTATATCAGACACTAATATTTCCGCACCCCATTAGGCTTGTTACGCATATCAGTAAAGGTACGAATTTTTATACTAAGTGATATATATATATATTGCATTAAATCGGAAGTTCTACTAAAATTTTCGGAAGTGCTATTTCTCCTTTTTTATCTCTCTACAAGGTTTCTGCACCCCCCCCCCCTTTCCCAAACTCATTTATATTATTGGAGTAAATTAAATAACAGTGCACCATTGAATGCATTACACTTCAAAACAATGCATCATACATGTTCACTACCACTACCCCACTCTTCCTTCAGACCTCCGATATCTACATACACCTCGCCCCAGAGCCTGTTTTAACTGAACAGTCATGCCACCAGCCGAAGACAGCCCTAGATACTGGCCAGTAAGAGTGACCTCATTCGTTTTTATTGCCTTCTCTGTCTACTCGTAAGTCCTGCAGCCAACAAGCCATGTTTCACATTTAATTCCATTGATTCACGTACCAGCCTCTCTCATTAGCATGAAAGACACTTTAAATAAATACCTGCCTACACACACACACACACACACACACACACACATACACACACACACACACACACACACACACACACACACAAACACACACACACAAATGATGCTATAAAAATAACACAGCAATGGAAAGAAAAAATTAGATAGAAAGAAAGAAAGAAAGAAAGAAAGAAAGAAAGAAAGAAAGAAAGAAAGAAAGAAAGAAAGAAAGAAAGAAAGAAAGAAAGAAAGAAAGAAAGAGCGATTCATGAAAGAAGGAAGCAAAAGTGAAATGCTGTGTATATTTTTATTTCTTTAATTATATTTTTTGCACCTATTTCTACATCCTCACCCCTACCGTCTCTCTCTCTGTATCGTATCCCTCTCCGCCATTATATGGCAATATGGCGTTCAGAATAATATTGCCCATCAAGCTTGTTTCCAAAGTCCCTTCACCTTTTTTAAAAGTCACATTAGGCATATGTCTTTGTCTTTCTCGAACCGTCATTTTTGTTTCCTGCTGTTTCTTATATGGTACATCTACCCGTAAATGTGATTCCCATTCACCAGCACCCGCCTTTGTGTTGGAACAATTTAAGACTTCGTTCATGATCCCCGTTCAAAGAACAGAAGGCCGTCAATTCCAATGTAAAATGACTGTACAAAAAAAAAGCAACGGGTAATTTTCCACCTTGCCCAGTCCTGACTGGTTTGTCGTTCGAAAAGTATTCTTTCTTTCTCTCCTTCTTCGGCACGCCTTTTCACCCAATCTACACCAAGCGAAGCCAAACGAAGCAAACGAAACAAAAAAGAACTACCAAACGAACAAAACGAACTACCCAGCAAGCTAATGACCTAGAGTCCCAGCTATTGAAAGAGACATTGCAAATAACCAGTGAAGAAATACTGAAATTGACCAGTTCTTATGGCTATTGACCACAGCAATAACAGCAATAAAACATGTAACAACACTACAAACATCTGAACTTGTACGACGCTGTCTATATAACGCTGTCTGTATAACGCTGTTTATATAACGCTGTCTGTATAACGCTGTTTATATAACGCTGTCTGTATAACGCTGTTTATATAACGCTCTGTTTAACGCTGTTTATATAACGCTGTCTGTATAACGCTGTCTGTATAACGCTGTTTATATAACGCTCTGTTTAACGCTGTTTATATAACGCTGTCTGTATAACGCTGTTTATATAACGCTGTCTGTATAACGCTGTCTGTATAACGCTGTTTATATAACGCTGTCTGTATAACGCTGTTTATAACGCTGTCTGTATAACGCTGTCTATATAACGCTGTTTATATAACGCTGTCTGTATAACGCTGTTTATATAACGCTCTGTTTAACGGAGTTCGCTTGAGAGGCGCAGATAGTTTGTTTCGTTCGTTGTCTTCATTTACTTCTCTTGAGTGCAAAGACGCCCCCATCTATCTTAGCTGTCGTAGACTCGCTCTTCACCATACCCTGTTATATTCACATATAAGTGTATGCCATGTGTGTTCATGTATAACTCTGTCCTGTTATATTCACATATAATTCTAGGTCCTGTGTATTCATGTATAACTCTGTCCTGTTATATTCACATATAATTCAATGCCCTTTGTGTTCATGTATAACTCTATGTCTTGTATATTCACATATAATTCTAGGTTCTGCATGTTGACCTGCAATTCAAAGTCCTGTATATTAACAAATAATTATATGTCTGTCTGTTTAAATATAACTGTACGCCTTGTGTTTTTACATATATCTCTAGCATGAATATTTACATATAATTCAACGTTCTGTATGTTCACGTTTTACTCTACGACCAATATGTTTACATATACTCTACACCCTGTATGTCTACAAATAACTCTACACCCTGTATGTTTACATATAACTCTAAAGTCTACACCCTGTATGTTTACATATAACTCTACACCCTTTATGTTTACATATAACTCCAAGGATGTGTATATAATTCGAGGTCCTGAAGTTCACATAGAGCTCTAGGTAATGAATGTTCACTTATAATTTTAGGTCCTGTGTGTTTACATATAACTTTATGCCATGAATGTTCACATATAACCCTAGGTCCCTTATATTCAGATATAATTCCAGGTTCTATTTGTTCACATATAACTCTAGGTCCCTTATATTCAGATATAATTCCAGGTTCTATTTGTTCACATATAACTCTAGGTCCCTTATATTCAGATATAATTCCAGGTTCTATTTGTTCACATATAACTCTAGGTCCCTTATATTCAGATATAATTCCAGGTTCTATTTGTTCACATATAACTCTAGGTCCCTTATATTCAGATATAATTCCAGGTTCTATTTGTTCACATATAACTCTAGGTCCTGTCGAGAAGGCGGAGTTTATTTACCCATTCCACTGGATACAATAGATTACGTCACATTATCTTCAGACCAGTGATTTGCACACATCACTTCCATAATTTGTGTAGTCACCCATGGTAATCATAGAACATGAGTCACTTTATAGTTTCTTTATTAAAAAAAAAAAAACAGCTGGGAGGAATATGCGTGAGGTCTTGAGACGTGGCATTTTTGCGAAGGAATAGCGTCAAAGAGCAGCTGCGTTGTCTCCGCTTTGAGCTGACTGGCTACTGAGTCAGACTCAAAATGGGCTTGAAGGTGACGAGAGCGATCGCATTACGACAATTTTATACTTTCTTGCGGAGCAACAATGTTACATAGTAAGAAAATTTGAATCTACAACTGTCTCAAATTTGTCTGGTGCAGACTTGCTTAGCATTAGTGTTGACGTTTGCTTTTCGCCATTTGCTTTAGACTTTTTCTTTTGCTTTGCGTTGTATTTCCATTTTTTTCCTTTTCCCTTTCCTTCTTTATTCTTTTCACTCTGTCCAAAAACACATTTTTCTCTTTCTCTCTACACCATTTAGACATGCTTTATACATGCCTACACCCACCCATTCTTTTTCACACTATGTATATATGCAGACACTTTTTATACACAAATGCATATATGCAGACACTTACTTTTATACACACATATATTTCTCCTAATACACATACAAACATACATAGTATCTTACATACACTTGTGTATTCATTCACACATAATACACAAATCTCTCATATACACCTGTGGCATTCACTCTGTTTCTCTCACACACATATCTCTCATACATACCCTTGCGCATTCACAAACACACACACACACACACACAAACACGCGCACACACGCACGCACGCACACACACGCACACACACACACACACACACACACGCAGGGATGAAATCATTGCTGAAAACCGCTACTGTTGTTATATGCGCTATTATAACAGAAGGTTAATATCCGTTAGCCACAAGGAGGTTAAAGCTGTAATGTGTCTCTATTAGCGTACAAAAAGTACTTCTCTAATTTCCTTACTTTGCTCACGAAGCTGAAATGTACCCTTTAAAAATACATATTGCCTCTCGGACTTTATTTTATCTTGAACGTAAATAAGAAATTAAGTACTTGCTCTCGCTCACGGAATCCCTTGAGTGAGAAACGTGCATTGCTATGGCTTAAGTCAGCATTGTCCAATAGCAATAAAATAGCCTTGTGGCCCGCGCTCATACAAATAATATTGCTTTAATTTATGGCATAATTAATTTTTTAAAATTATTATTATGAATGTCTAGAGAACTTTAAATTGTTGATTTATGTGGCCATCGGGGTTGAATAAGTTGGACCACCCTGCCTTAGATTAATTTTGAGCGTTATCAAAGCTTG
This sequence comes from Sinotaia quadrata, assembly GCA_028829895.1. Taxonomy (NCBI): domain Eukaryota; kingdom Metazoa; phylum Mollusca; class Gastropoda; order Architaenioglossa; family Viviparidae; genus Sinotaia; species Sinotaia quadrata. Next base: position 9,558,578 of record CM054182.1, read on the forward strand.
CAATGTGTAAGATATACAGCATTATTGCAAGTGTGCATAAAATACCAGTCATGCTAGGTGACATATTTGATTGCACTGGTTACTATTTTGAAACTTTGATGTGCGGCGTGACACAAATTGAGGTAATTTTTCTCACGATTTGCTGCAGTAGTCTTCTAATGGCCTTTGAAATAGAAGGCATCCAGAAAGAAAATATAGTTCTTGTATGTCTGCGCGTCACGTATTTCAGACTACAATACCTGTAAATGACAAGTAATGACAATAACATGTGCGTTAAAAGAAAAAAGAAAAAAAGGAATAGCTGTGCTTGAAATTCTGCAGTAGAAATCGATTCCGTTTACATTTTTTTTTTTTATTTCTCAGTGTACTTTTGTGAGCTGCATAAACTCATCATACGATTTAAGTCATCACGAATCATTCTCAGAAATCATCTCGTACAATATACTGCAGTTATTTCCCTGTTATTTAGTCGACCATGGGGTGATCTTGGTAAAAACAATGACGTCATATTTAGATGCGGAATATAAAGGAAGATCACTTTTATTCGATTTACTAGGCGAACAGATTGTCAGCCAGCTATGAACACTGCAATGACACCGGTCGATGTGAATCACGATTTGCAGTCGATAACAGTTTCCATTCCAGGGCCTGGAAATTGAATCCTTTATCGACGTACTTGATAACCGCACACAAATTACCGTTATTTTCTTCCTCTCTTCCCATGCCAAAATGACCGAATCTCGTGAACATATTATTTTAGTGATTCAAAACATGAACCAAAGGTCACTGAGAATCATTTCCTTAATGTGAGCACGCTCACGCATGTAAGTTTTTATTACAAGAGTGTCATTTAAATATCACCCACCCTACTCTCTGAAAAGAAAAGTAGAAGAACAAAGATGCCCTATTTTTATCCATCAGTTTCTCTTTTTCTTTCGATTACAATTTTGAAAGACGTTTATTTTAACACTCGTATTTTGCGGCATTATAATTAATTTATCCTTTGTGTGACGGCGACAAAGTGCCGATAAATTCAGAGAGAGAAACATAAGCCCTTAATTACAGCATCGCCTTAGGATCAGTATCCTGTCTTGAAATGACAATACTGTTTTAGCCCCAAAATCAAAACATACTTAATATTATAATATTCACCTGGGTTCAATTGGTTCTTTAAAAAAAAAAATCTATTCTAATAGGTCCGGCTTCCTTGGCGCTCTCATATCGGATTTGATTTCTAAGGGCAGAAAACGAACGTTCCACAGAGTTTTAATCGATGGTAAAGCTGTAACTGTCACAGCTACATCTTGAATAATCTCAGGGGAGCAGGGCATTGCATTTTTAGTTCAAGTTCGGTGAAATTTCTGAACTTATTTCGGTGTGCGGTAAAAAATTATTTTGAATTTACTTAGATATGATGAAGTTTCTCTTTCTCCGAAAATTTCCAAATTTAAGCACCGACATTTTGACCAATTCTGTATGTCTAGATATTTTACAAAATCTTCAACTTCATAGTTACTGTCAATAAAATAAAAATATTACCGCCTGCATGTTTCAAACGTGTATCTGCCTTAGTCTCGTCTAGGCGATATTGAATAGGACTCCACTCACAAACAGCCGACTCCACAGTGAGCGGGAAAAAAGTCACAGGAAAAAATGTCACGGAAGAAAAGTCACAGAAAGCGATGGCTCATTAGGATCGTGGTTAAATGTGTGTGTGTGTGATTTGTATATCGTGTATATATATCTACTAATTCATATTATAATTCACACATTTAATTATATGATTTATTTATACTTAGTTATGATGTTATGCTTGTGTCCACAAACACTTATATTATAGATTGAATAACAGTAAATGGAAGTAATTGATTGTGCAGAGATTAATCTCTCGCCCCAGAGGATCGTGGTGTGATTCTCTCTCTGAGTAAAAGAATTTTTAAAAGTGTGTGTGTGTGTGTGTGTGTGTGTGTGTGTGTGAGTGTGTGTGTGTCTGTGATTGTAATTTAAAAGAATCTGCCTCTTATCTCTCCGATACAACTCACATAGTAAATAAGATTTAAACTACAGCTACGTATGACCCAATGCTACAAGTGTAATTCAAAGAAACGCCAAAGAACTACGCTAACATAATTTTGATTCAAGGAAAGCAGGGCGCATTGCATTGTGGTACTAGAGATCAATGCGGTCAATTACAATAGCCGTAACAGACCAGCAGCGTTTTATACTTTCTATGTTTGTTTGTTTTTTTTTAGAAACTTCATTCTGACATGCATTGTTCTACAACTCTTTTCTTGTTTAATACCTTCTATTTAATCTATAATATAAGTGTTTATTGACACAAGCATAACATCATAGCTAAGTATAAATAAATCATATAATTAAATGTGTGAATTAAAATATGAATTATTAAATAACTTTAGGGACAGTTTTTGGTCAATTAACTTTATTTGACAAAATAAACCCATGTATTTAGTCAAAACAATCATTATTTGGTCACAAATGAATGGACATTTGACCAAATAATTGTTATATTTGATCCCATTCACAGATTTAGTCAAATAAAGTGAATTGTGACGCCATCCACGAAGCATACAAAAAATCGACATGACACCTCCCTCACCCAGCGCGATAATAGGTTAGAAACGAACTTCACCCATATATTTAATCAGCAATATTATATTACACCAACGTTAATTGGAAACACACGACCGCGCTTTCAGTATTTTTATACCATATTATCACTCTACATTGAGACTGCTGCAATAATGTTTAGCTAAGAGTGAGCTGACACCATTTATTAAATTACGTGCGACACAAGTAGATTTTTGCTGCACGACATTCCCTTTGTTGAAAGTACCTATTGAATCTAGTTGTTAGTTATTATTTCATAGATTAGATGTTTTACACATTGTATTAAAATCGTAACAGTTTCTACCTGGGCATGAATAGGGATCCTAACCTTGACCTAATTCGCTAACTTCGTCTGAAAAAGGCGTGAGGCTTTTTGCATACGGCTTGCTGTAATTGGAACTCAACATCAACAATATTCTCTATTACCCCGCCCCCAACCCCGTCGACACCATGAAAATTGATGAGTCATAGATTTCAATGTTTACTCTTATCATAAAAGTAGTCTATGGCTGTAAATAATAATTTATAAAGTAATAAATGTCAAATTATTGTTACCTTGCGTAAGATGGGCTGCTGAGAGACAATGAAAATATTACAAGAAGGATGTTTCTAGTCTGGAAAATCAACACTGCTAACTGAGCCAGCATTGATGAATACATCGAAACAATTCAACACTGCTAACTGAGCCAGCATTGATGAATACATCGAAACAATTCAACACTGCTAACTGAGCCAGCATTGATGAATACTTCGAAAAAACTCAACACTGCTAACTGAGCCCGCATTGGTGAATACATCTAAACAATTCCACGCTGCTGAGCCCAGCACTGGCAAATACTTTGAAACAATTCAACACTGCGTACTGAGCCGGCCTTGGCAAATACTTTGAAACAATTCAACACTGCGTACTGAGCCAGCCTTGGTGAATACTTTGAAACAATTCAACACTGCGTACTGAGCCGGCCTTGGCAAATATTTTAAAACAAATCAACACTGCGTACTGCGCCGGCCTTGGTGAATACTTTGAAACATCTTTAATACAAAGCGCGAAAGACCAAATGTGGAACGATTATCTTTGATGAACTAAATTGTTTCTTTTCACAATTATTCACTAAATATTAAATTGATAACACCACACCCACATTCATATATATATAATCACCATAAACCTCATAACTGTCATTCTTGTCGTCATCATCCCCGTTATCACAATTCTCGACGTAGACGTTGGTGGTGTTACTGATGTCTAATGCCTGAGAATAACGTAGTAAGCGGTTGTGATCTGCCATGTTGATTTTGATGTCCACATCGCCTTATTTCTTTAGTTTGAATTCCTGGAATGTAAGAGGTATTGTTTTCTTTGTTTTAAAGTGTCCACATCGCCTTATTTCTTTAGTTTTAATTCCTGGAATGTAAGAGGTATTGTTTTCTTTGTTTTAAAGTGTCCACATCGCCTTATTTCTTTAGTTTGAATTCCTGGAATGTAAGAGGTATTGTTTTCTTTGTTTTAAAGTGTCCACATCGCCTTATTTCTTTAGTTTGAATTCCTGGAATGTAAGAGGTATTGTTTTCTTTGTTTTAAAGTGTCCACATCGCCTTATTTCTTTAGTTTTAATTCCTGGGATGTAAGAGGTATTGTTTTCTTTGTTTTAAAGTGTCCTACTAGTACTTGCTTTCTTTGAAAGACTATTAAACCAGTGAAAAATTTTGCAACCAGAATACAAAAAAAAAAAAATGTTTCTCTGAAGTGAATTCCCATCTCCTACCGCCTTTTACGACTTAGAAGTATTTGACTGAATGAGGGCATTTACGACTTTGAAGTATTTGACTGAATGAGGGCATTTACGACTTACAAGTATTTGACTGAATGAGGGCATTTATGACTTACAAGTATTTGACTGAATGAGGGCATTTGCACGATGCGGCAACAAACAAAAACATTCTTTAGAAGATGTCAGTGCGTGTTTGTGTGTATATATCTTTATATTTGATATTCATTACTTCAGGGTGATATATTTTATGAATTATTGTAATCTATCTATCTATCTATCTATCTATCTATCCGTCCATCCATACATCCATTCATCTATCTGTCAGTTCATCCATCCATCGATAAACTAATCCACAACTGTAAGTATGTAAGAACCTTCAGACAGTCATGCTGCATTCTGGCAGTATATTCACACCAAACACCAATAGTTAACGGTAGAACAGACAAAAGAGACTTGTCATATAAACAATCTACTGGTAACAATAGTTAATAACGGTAGAACAGACAAAAGAGACTTGTCATATAAACAATCTACTGGTAACATGCGTTTTGTGTAGCGTTCATGCGCTAGTCTGTCGGGAAGGAATCAATAAAATTAATTTCAGACATAGTAAACGGTGCTGGGATCAATACAAGCCGCTAAATGCCATGGATTTGCATCAGGAAGGCCATTTGAATGTCGATCGCCGATACATAAGTGGCATTAGTTGCGTCAGATCGCCAACGGAAAAGCAGGTCCACTCGCAGTAGCTGGTCTTGCATTTGATGTATTTCTCTTTCGATCGTGAAGCTGATGGTTTAGGTTGTGCAGTGGGTGGGGGCGGGGGTGGGGGCTAGAAGAAACTGTGTCATTATTATTATCACTTCTTTGTTTAAGGAAAACAAAGAAACTAAGAAATTAGAACGCGTACTAGAGAAAATCGGATTGGGATGCAGAGGGTGAAAAAGGTATTTGCTTGCTTTGATGAACAAATATTTTACTTTAGAAGAAAGCGTTAATTGCTTCATTTGTGTAAAGAGATGCGTCACTTGCATTAGTGGTGTAAATTGGTGCATCAATTGCATCATTCGTGGTAGAAAGATGCGTCAGTTGATAATAATAGATGCATATATTGCCTCAGTCGTATAACAGATGTGTCTTTTGTCTCAGTCGTATAATAGATGTGTCTTTTGTTTTAGTCGTATTAGATGTGTCTTTTGTCTCAGTCGTATAATAGATGTGTCTTTTGTCTCACTCGTATAATAGATGTGTCTTTTGTCTCACTCGTATAATAGATGTCTCTTGTCTCAGTCGTATAATAGATGTGTTTTTTTGTCTTAGTCGTGTAATAGATGTGTCTTTTGACTTAGTCGTGTACATTTGTCTTGGTCGTGTAAATATATGCATGGCTTTAAGTCGTGTATAATATAGATGAGTCACTTGCCTCGGTTGTGTAAGAGATGTGAGCATTATGTCGATAGAGATGTGAGCATTATGTCGATAGAGATGTGAGCATTATGTCGATAGAGATGTGAGCATTATGTCCATAGAGATGTGAGCATTATGTCGATAGAGATGTGAGCATTATGTCGATAGAGATGTGAGCATTATGTCGATAGAGATGTGAGCATTATGTCCATAGAGATGTGAGCATTATGTCGATAGAGATGTGAGCATTATGTCCATAGAGATGTGAGCATTATGTCGATAGAGATGTGAGCATTATGTCGATAGAGATGTGAGCATTATGTCGATAGAGATGTGAGCATTATGTCGATAGAGATGTGAGCATTATGTCGATTCTGCTTTTAAAACAAAAATAGCTCTCCGGGTTTGGCTCTCAGTGATAGAATTAAGCTTTGACATCTAACACTGTTGTTTGTTTTCTCTTGTTTACACAATGCAAACACTTTATGACCAATGGGTTTGTTTTTTCTAGTCAACATATCGTGAGGACTTTTAGAAAGTCAAACTAGTTCGACCAATGAGTGAAACTGGTATTTATTTACGTTTCTGTCTTTAATACCCTTCACATTCGGGACTCATGCCACTTAGTGTTCAGATAGACGATTATAAGAAACGGTTTTTAGTATTAATATTCTGATGAGTATTTATTTATAGAGAAAGGATTTTAAGTGTTAACACTCTGATGAGTATTTATTTCTATAGAATTGTATCTGGAATCTGTGATGGTAAAGAAGATGAAATAGTGCTTATCCGTGATAAAAATGATTAATTAAATATTATTCACGATAACATATGAATGATGAAATTGCTATCCATTATTGTATCATAGACATATGGATAATGATTTTATGTTATATATGATAATATATGACTGCTGAGTTCGCTATCCATAAGAATATATGACTGCTAAGATCGTTATCCTTGATACGACTGCTAAAATCGTTATCCATGATATGAGTGCTAAAATCGTTATCCTTGATACGACTGCTAAAATCGTTATCCATGATATGAGTGCTAAAATCGTTATCCATGATATGAGTGCTAAAATCGTTATCCTTGATACGACTGCTAAAATCGTTATCCTTGATACGACTGCTAAAATCGTTATCCATGGTATGACTGCTAAAATCGTTATCCATGATATACTACTAAAATCGTTATCCATGATATACTACTAAAATCGTTATCCATGATATGACTGCTAAAATCATTCTCCGTGATACGACTGCTAATATCGTTTTCCATGATATACTGCTAAAATCGTTATCCATGGAAATAAAATCTCAAGGTCATTGCAGGGAGCGCCTGGATTCCAGACTAATTACTTGCTTGCCGGAAAGGAAATTGTGTAAATTATATTTTAAACAATTATTTTTCTTTATGTTCCAGAAAGATACATTGCGCTTCCTTTTTAAATTTCTTTTCCAGTTAATGTTAGTGTTTTGGGAACCTTAGCAAATGTTAGTGTTTGGGGGAACGTTAACAAATGTTAGTGTTTTGGGAACCTTAACAAATGTTAGTGTTTTGGGAACGTTAACAAATGCTAAAGTTTGGGGAACGTTAACAAATGTTAGTGTTTTGGGAACGATAACAAATGTTAGTGTTTTGGGGAACGTTAACAAATGTTAGTGTTTTGGGAACATTAACAAATGCTAGTGTTTTGGGAACGTTAACAAATGTTAATGTTTTGGGGAACGTTAACAAATGTTAGTGTTTGGGGAACGTTAACAAATGTTAGTGTTTTGGGAACGCTAACAAATGTTAGTGTTTTGGGAACGTTACCACTTTCAAGCGAGCCGTTGTACTCACCTAAACAATGTAGTATTGTTTTGGTTTCCATACTCGTACTTCCATGCCATGAAGAAAATATGCAGATTTTGCCAGATGTCTCAAACTGATGATTCAGTATACAGGAGAATGACGAAAATTACGAATATTGCAAAGATAATACGGATTGTCGTCCCTGAATATTATGTGTGCGTGTGTTTATGTATAGGTGAGTGCATTTACATCCGTAGTCTGCATTTGTAGGAATGGTATGTGTGCGTATATGAGAGTATGTTTGTGCGTGCATGCGTTTGTAAGTGTGCACGACTGTGTGCATGTCAGTGTATTTTTTAGATGTGTGTGCGTTGCAACGAGCAGGGCAAGAGAGAATCGGACTATCTTCAAACATTCGATCAAGACCTTTCCTTACGTTGTACAAACGTATCGTTCGGTCTCATTTTCGTTAATAACTGATTCAACTCTAGAAATCTCTCGGACATCTACTAAGCACTAAGCAGTTTATTCTATACGGCGAGGCTAAACTGGGAATGGGAGTGGAAAGGACGAAAATGGTGTCCCAAAGTTGGGCCGTCCTAACAACATTAATGGCCTACGCCCTACGGGCAAAGCAGTGCGCTGGGGCCCCTTCCTACCCAACCACTCATAGACAGCAGGTCACAACAAACAGATTAACTTGGGGCCCCCCCTGGCAACTGATCAGCGTGCCCATGCGTTGACGTTACTGTTCCAAAGATGACTACTTTGAAAATGTGTCTTGGTCCTTTGAAAGTAAGCAGACCGGACTGCATGTTAACAGAGCTTTACTTCCCGTACACACAAACACACGCATTTATATATATGTACACACCCATGCAGAAGTGAGGTGTGTTTTGTGTCTATCTGTTGTGTTGACTTACAACACTAGAAATCTGTAACATGTTTGATAGATCTCAATAGGAAATATCTGATATGACAAACTACTATATATATATAGGACATTAGAGCAAGGTTACCACTATATCTACATTAAGTCAAAGTTTCCTGCTGTTCCGTTTTTATTATTAAATATATCTTTCTAACATATCTTTTTCAAGTTTAAAAATAGTTTTCTAAAGCGCTGATATACATGTTTTCATGTAAATATTGTTGCGGACATTTTTTCCTGTTTGGGTACATCTTAATTATCATTATCACCTTTATTGCTAGCTATGTTTGAAGTCTGGGTGACTTTTCACACATTGAGCACCCACCCACCCCATTTTATTTTTAATTGGAGAGATTAAAGTTTTTTTCTTCACTTGAAGTGAGTTCGGAACTGATTACGTTCTCGGCGGGCCACTGTGGCTCACGTCGCTCCGTGCGTCACGGAAAGTTCTTAGCTTCGGGCGCGCACGTTCGTCAGAGGTCGACGCAAAAGCCGGCCCTGGAGTGGCTGTCACAGTGATATTCACAACTGCTGTAGTGCAGGTGGTGGTAATGGGAGAGTGTGTGTTTGGGGGGGGGGGAGAACCAAAGATAAACATTTTGTGGTGTGGTTAATGTGTTATGTGTGTTGGTGAGGTATGGGGGGGGGGGGGCGTTGCGCGGACATTATATAAATGTGCGTGTGTTGGTTTGTGTGTGTGTGTGTGGAGGGGGGGGGAAGGAAAAGGGAAGGAGGTAAAGTGGTTGCGGAAGAAGCTGGTTCAGCTTGAAAACCCAGAAACGGAAGTACAACATTATGTACACACACTGACTCAGGCATTCAATGCAGACCTGAGGGGCATGCGGTTGCCGACAACAAAAAAACAAAAATAATTATTATAAGGAAAGACGCTAAGACTAGTGACTCTTTAAGGCCTTTCAAACTGCTGTTTTTGTCCGTGTGCGTGTCTGTAAAAGAGACCGAGAGCATGCGTGCACATGTATGTCCGTAGAGTATGACTGCATTATGAAGTTGTGTGGTTCATGTCCTTTAGACGTTAAGTACAGTCGAAAAAGTAACATATCATTTCCCGCGGATTCCTATTCTAGGTTCTTAACGGTTGTTTTTCCCCCAAACACCATGGCTCGTTCGGTTGCATTTCCTCTCCGCCTGGCTTCATCCCCGTTGGCCAAAAAACATCAGGAGACAGGAGACTGGTTCGTGTCACCTTGTTTCTGTGCTGCTTGCGGCAAAGACTGGATATAACAAGTTTCCTAGCAACTAAAATTTGCTGTAATTGTAGTCTCTCTAATTAAACGGTTTTTTTAATTATTTAGTCATTCTTCCCATGAGCCTCGGTGGACTAAACCTGAAAAGTAAGGAGTATGATCCTGAATGATGAATAAAAATTAAAACAAAATCACGTTTTAGAAGTGACTGATTTCAGGGTAATTTTGAAAAGTCCACGATACTGTTGCAGAAACTGTTGCTGATTGCTAGAACACTGGTTTAAATTCTCCACTGAAACAGATAAAAAATGCATACCCATTAGTAATAATAGCAATAATAAACAGCAATTAGCCTATTTACTTATTTCTGTAATGACAAGACATCCGTGTTATAATGTCAAACAGTATTAAGACGTACTGTCAAAAAAAAAATACCCAGGTCGCGTTCCAATGTCAAACAGTTAAAAGATTAAGAGTCAATGCCTAATGGTATGCATGCATTAATAATTATTATAATTTGAATCTTAATTACAGCTGTCAATGGAGCGAATAGTGATGGAGACGGGTGTTCATTCCAAATCACCGACCGTTCACTGACGACATCGATGTCTTACGATGTTCAGGTAAATGAAGGTAATGTCGATACTGATAATGTGCGCCGGATGTTGGAGTAAAAAGGATGGATGAAAAGCATGTACACATTTTTATTGCAGTGACTTCCCTGGACTCGTGATTATCGGTCTTGAGTGTATACTTTACGGCTCTGGGCAGAGATAATAGTCGTGCAAGCGAGCTTCTTCAACCTGTGCCTGTGAAATGAAAAGTGTGTGTGTGGGGGTCAGCGAATGTACGTGTGTATGTGTGTGCATGAGTTTTATAATGTGTATACATGTGTGTGTGTGTGTGTGTGTGTGCAATATGTCTGGGCGTTTATATTTGTGCGTGTGTGTAGTTGTGTATAAATGTTTGTGCATGAGCTGTATAATATATATGTGTGTGTGTGTGTGTGTGTGTGTGTGTGTGTGTGTGTGTGTGTGTGTGTGTGTGTGTGTGTGCGTTTGTGTGTGTGTGTGCGTTTGTGTGTGTGTTTGCGTGTTTCTACTGGCTGCTTCTATGGCCTTGCATTTTACTGTTGGGTTTTCCACAGTCAGTGTTTACAAGTATTGATATATTTAGTTTAACACTAGAAAAAAAACAGTTCCATCATTGTTAGATGATAAACTATTGCAGGTTGAAAGTTGAAAATTAATATATAAAATGAAAAGTTTACAGCATTATTAAAAAAAATGAACATATACAAATGCAATTTTACATGTACTGGAGCGCCAACAAGCCTAGTTTCTTTGTGTTCTATCCTGCTCGAATTTCTGCTAATTAAACATTCAACCGTTGACTGCTTCGAATAAATAAAATCATTTTCATGAGCAATTATTTCTCATCACAACACACACACACACACACACACACACTTGTTCGCACACGCGTGCTTTGCATGTATATATATATATATGATACTTGCAAAACACTCCCAACAAATAAAATTGTTGCCAGACACTTAAGAAATGAACTGTCTTCTATATTTCTCGACACACACAAAGAAATGTTTGTCACTTTATAAGTTATTTAAAAGTTGAACAACTTGAAGAAACGCATTTCTGCATATTAAAGTTACGTTAAGCGATTTTGAGAAAAAAAAATTTCAACTTTTCGCCATTAAACACGGCCATAAGAAAGACTATTTCTGTGTTGTAAAATAAAGTTAAACAGAAATTTATGAGTATTGAATTTATGTTAATATCTAACAAAAATGATCTCTGGTTTTTCAAATTCAGTTACTCTAAAAGTTAAGTTACGCGGCAACAATTATAAGTTTAAAAGTTAAGTTAGGCAGCCGTTAGAAAAGCAATTTAGACCGATTGACAGTATTTTAGGGTTTAAGGTTAAACAGTAAGAAAATTGTGAATATATATATTCGGTGGACGTAGTTAGTATCAACTTTGATCAAAATGTTTTCAATACACTGCTTTAAATAAGATAAAGAAAATGGAATTAAAAGTAATTCCATACACGTAGCTTTAATATATCAGTTAGCACCCGCCCCCGTCTCATAAATCCAGTGGGCCCGGTGCTGAAAGCACAAGTCTTATCAGTGTCTATAATATTTAACGACGTTTTGCTAGGGGTAGATTTTGTACAAAATTCATCCTATTTCCTATTTCCTAGCGTTTGAAAGAAGCATTGTGGTTGTAGACATCATCCAACCTAGGTTCAGGGAGTGTATTTCCAATCTGGTGGCCGAAAATTGCACATAAGTAGCAAAGTTGGATCGCACATCAACTAAATGTTACAATAACATTTAGAAACGTTTTCTGTCTTTGAGATCAGCGTCATGTCCCTAACAGGATTCTTTCAAACGTGCCACAAAAGTACTAATCACAACAAGAAATCGGTAGCGTGACACGGACCAGAAAATAAATTCAGATATTTTTAAAATGAAGTAATTAATTTTGTTTAATAGGAATTTCAGTTTCTTTTCTTTTAACGTCCTTATAAACTTTCAAAAGTCAAAATGTGTGGAAATGCAGGACAGTTTCGTGTGAAAAGTCGAATAGAGCGTTGGAGCAGTCGTGGATGTATAAAGAGAGTCCTGCTCTATTTGCAAACTGGCTGATCTCATATCCATTTGCAAAGTTCGCTGATTTTGCCGACGGAAAATAAGAAAGCCCATGGCAACAAGGAAAACCGTCGTGGCTAAAATAAACTGTGTAGGAGTGCTGTTTGCCATGCAGTCAAAATAGGAAATAAATAGGATTCTAGTTGTGGCGTCGAGCTGTCAAATGTCACGCCTTCGCCTTTAATTAATGTGAGGCTAGGCCTGATGCCAAGCTGTCATATGTCAAACCCTTATAACATGGTGTCTTCACACTCAATTAATATATGACTCTCGTTCTGACATCGAGCAGTGAAATGTCAAACCCTTATAAAATGGTGTCTTCACACTCAATTAATATATGACTCGTTCTGACATCGAGCAGTGAAATGTCAAACCCTTATAAAATGGTGTCTTCACACTCAGTAAATATGACACTAGTTCTGACATCATATCTTGAAATGTCAGACCATTATAAAATGTTGTCATCACATTCAATAAGTATGACTGTCATTCCGACAGCGTGCTCTCTAATGTCATAAATTCACAATGAAATAATCTCCCTCAATAGCTATACTCTGACGTCCTGCTGTCAAATGTCAAACCATTATAAATGGGGTAATCACTTTGTGCTGTCAAAATGTCACACGCTCACTATAACACAGTATCACCAACCTCAGTTAATACTTCTAGTTCGGACGTTGTGCTGTCAAATGTCACACGCTCACTATTATAGTGTCATCAACCTCAGTTAATACTTCTAGTTCGGACGTTGTGCTGTGAAAAGTCACACGCTCCCTCTAACACAGTGTCATGAACCTCAGTTAATACTTCTAGTTCGGACGTTGTACTGTCAAACACCACACGCTCAGAAACAGTGTCATCAACTAGACAGATTGCGTTGACATCAAAATCTCGCAGAATTCTATCTTATTAATTGCTTTCCATTGAAATGTCATTTGGAGGCTGACACTGAAATTTACTGACAGTTAATCAGAACACATTACGTATGGTAGCAACTATTACACTTGGCCTTCAGTCCCTGCCTGTTTCATTGATACTATTATATTGAATTCGTACGTATCTATGTATAATTTTTTTTCTTAGTTATTAACGTTATACAAGAAAATATTTTACTTACGATTTATCTATGTCACGATGATCTTGTAAATTTATTTGGTCACGTTTATGACTTACAGACTGAGATTTGGAACTCGTGGAGATAACTTGTTCAAATTAGTGGAGATAATTTGTTAAGATTGGTGGAGATAACTTGTTAAGATAAGCTGAGATAACCTTTTAAAATAAGTGGAGAAAATTTGTTAAGATAAGTGGAGATAGTTTGTTAAGATAAGTGGAGATAATTTGTTACGGTAAACGGAGATTAACTTTTTAAGATACATGATGTAAGCACTGTCAATAAGTGCTTGTGCAGGTTTATTATATCGCTGATCACAGATAACCGTAAACGAACAATTATGCAGTCCACGGTCATTGCACCCCTGGGATCTCAGAGGCAAGTCCCAGAAGCTCAGCCACTAGTGATATTAGGTTTCTTTGATGATAAGAAAACGAAGGATTATCTGTTTAGAAAGGGCACTTAACGCCAAGTCAGAAGCTGAACACAGAGAGGGATGAGTTACGACCACCTACACTAACTTGGCGTACGTGTGACAAGAGTTTAAAAAGCAGAAATCGCCAATTTGAAAACGTTATGATGAATTTTAAGTAGTTAAACACTTAGGAACAGTGGATCTATCAGATTAATTCACAAGATAAGTGTCTTACAGTAGGACCGTAAAATGACATCTCAAAGCTCCAAACATTCTTCCCGTCCACGTCAAAGCCTCGCGAAGGCCGGCAGTCTGGGAGAGTTGTCTGGTCGATGTGTCAATAGAAACTTGATTAGAAATGACTGAATAGTAAGGACTAATATTATTCTAAAAATTGTGTACTAAAATGTACACTAAATGAATTTTTATGCCTTTTGTGTGAATGAGTGGCGACAACAATCTTTGCAGGTCAAGGGTCAAATTTGGAATGAAAGAGGAGTGACAGAAGAAAGTTACATGTTTTTATTTTGTTTGTTCGTTTTGGTAGGGGCACGCTTTTGTTTGTTGCTTGTATTTTTGGTTAGAGTTTCTTGTTGAATTTTAGTTTCTTCTTTTACCTTCTATTTCTTTCATATTTGATTTCTGTTTTCTAGAAATGGTTCTAGAACTAGAAGTTCAAAAAGAATTGCAACTGATAAAGTGTTATCACGAGTGGTTACTCGATTCCTGACGTTGCGAGAATACAGGAGTAAATTATAAATGATTAGGGGAAAACTTTTAATCGTTTGAGATTGATCGGAGGAAAGACCCGAGGTCTGTATGCAGTAGTCATCAAGGGGGAGTTAATCTACTCTTTCTTCTATCAGCTGCGATAGTCGACGTGGTTACAAAATTGATTAATTATAAATCGGTAATTGTTGACTTTTATTCTTCGTACGAATTTTCTCCGTAAAATTTCTGTTCACATTATTTTAGGACTTTATTCAGTCTGTGAACAGTGCACCTTTAGGAAAGCGAGCTGTTAGACAATAGAAAGACAATAGAAGTGTATCGTGCCTGTATACTCAAACATCCTGAAGATATTTCATTGGGTGGAGATTTTGTCGTCAACGGTGAAATTGTGAACAATGTTCCTGGTATGAGATCTGCGGTTAACATGATTAATGGTATTTAGGGCGTGGTTGTGATCAGTGTAGCAGTACCTGCCGAACGCCACCACCACATACCGTTTCTTTTCAATCCGTCAGATTGTAATCGTTTGATACGTTTTCACTCTTACTTTACGTTTTCTTCTCACTCTACACTTTCGTCTCGCTCTATATTTGTCGCTCGCTCTGCATTTTCCTTTCACTCTAAATTTTCTTCTCACTCTACACTTTTCTATCGCTCTACATTTTCTTTCACTCTACATTTTCCTCTCACTCTACATTTTTCTCACTCTACACTTTTCTATCGCCTCACATTTTCTTTCACTCTACATTTCTTTTATATTCTACATTTTCCTCTCACTCTACATTTTCCTCTCACTCTACACTTTTCTATCGCCTCACATTTTCTTTCACTCTACATTTCTTTTATATTCTACATTTTCCTCTCACTCTACATTTTCCTCTCACTCTACACTTTTCTATCGCCTCACATTTTCCTTTCACTCTACATTTTACTCTCACTCTTCTTTTTCCTCTCACTCTACATGTTTTCACTGATAAAAATATCGTGATTTCATAATATGTTGTAGTCACCTCGTTACTAGAAAGTAAATTTGATAACTTTATGTGGATATGTATAATGTGTAATTTTGTTGTTAAAGAGTGTTAGCGGTGGGTCATGCTATTTGTGTAACTATCTCCTTGCATATATTATTTAGTATGAAAATGAATTAGACAAAGCTAGGGTGCAATGTTTAATTAAAGACATCGAAGTAATTTGTTTTAGCAAGAAGTTACCTCTTATAGAGCTTGTGCAACACATTTCTTTTCACACTAACAAAGGTAATTGCTTAGGAAACATATGCCAAGACCGCGTTATATCCAAATTCGCGTTATCGCGGGGTTCGACTGTAATCAATGGTGATATTGATGAGAGATTTATTGATTGTGAAATGAAGTATTATTAATAAATGAGCAGCGAGGCGGCGTGATACTGTTTATAATTCTAACTCTTCTCAAGATAACTCGTACATCGTAAAGCGACGGGGTATCCCACACAGAAAAAGACAGTTCAAAGGAAGTCCGTGAGCTAGTTTTTAAGCACAGACTCTTGATAAATAAGCCAACTCTGTTATCTTGCTACATCGGAAATTGAACGACTTTAAAAGGAATTATGCACTTTTCTCATTCACATGTTCTGTATATGCATGTAGGTCAAATTGCCTGGTTTTACTATTTCTGCTTGTATTCTCAAGCTGTTAACTTATCATACCTTGTAACTAGGTCAACAGAACTAATGTGCAGGGGGTCAGTGGGTTATATCGTTCGTAAGCAAAACTCTTACCGATGCCGATCAGCAAGTGTGGTGTGTGTGTGTGTGTGTGTGTGTGTGTGTGTGTGTGTGTGTGTGTGTGTGTGTGTGTGTGTGTGTGTGTGTGTGTGTGTGTCTTTGGGTTCACGAAATTTGAAAGTACTCAGAGGTCCTTTGCATGCATTCTGGAAGGAAAGCCCTTAACACCACTCTTGTCTAGCCTGACAACTCGCGAAATGTTCTCCCTTGAGGCTGTGACATGAAATACTTCAACTCGCAATGTAAGAGTGCCGATCTTCAAACACATGTACCATGACCGTGCACGCTGAAATACTCTCTCTCTCTCTCTCTCTCTCTCTCTCTCTCTCTCTCTCTCTCTCTCTCTCACACACACACACACACACACACACACACACACACACACACATCACGTGCATAAACACTCACAAACATTTAATTAGTAGCAAAAGCGTAAGTTCTCAAAAGCTAAAGTTGACACACTATAATGTCAGTGTCGTGGCACAATCGGGTGGGTAGGAGGAATATTATTCATGCTATTCACTAACTTTTATATGTTCTTCTCTCTTTTGATCAGAGACTGCATTTTTAAAATTCATTTAAAACTCGTTAAGCCATTGTAAAGTAAAAAAAAACAGAAAGGAAGAAAGGAAGAGCAAAAACGATAGAGGGTTTATTTTGATGAATAGTTAATTTCTTTTACATTGTCTTCTGTTTATCATAATTATTTTATTTCTATTTCATCCACAGCAAATTTTTTCTCTCACATCGTGATCAACACAAGACAGATGCATCACCACTATATCATTAACCAGTCACCAGTATCAACATCTTGTGATTCCTCTTGTGTGGTATTTACTGCATTCACCAACGTTTAATGCAGTAGCCTGTGACTGGTTAATCAAGGAATCAATTCAGCCAGTGATAGATTGAAGCAGAAATGGATTTACAGCCAGTGATTGACTAAAGTTGTAATACATTTAGTTAGTGGTTGATTGAAGCAGTAATCGATTTAGCCGGTGATTGGTTGAAGCAATAATAGATTTAGCCGGTGATTGGTTAAAGCAGCAATAGATTTAGCCGGTAATTGGTTGAAGCAGTAATAGATTTAGCCAATGATTGAAGTAAGAGCAGATTGATTTCAGCGATTGATTTCAACGGAAATATATTTAGCCAGTACTAGATTTAGACAGAAACTAAAGTAGTCAGACATAACTTTGCACATTTCTGCTTAATATGTCCCAACCACTTTATCGATATAATTATCTGAAGGACAACAACACCTTAAATATACAAGATATTACAAAGAACACACTATTTTTTAACAGAGAAGTGTATGTTGCTAAGTAAGATCTAATCGCACATTCAGAAATATAAACCACATGTACACATGCGTAACGCGCGCACACGCACGCACACAGAAACACGCAAGCATATTATTAGATCATATACCACTGTATATCGACAAAAGAGTTCAAAAAGTGTGTTGAAAACTTATTCAAAAATTTAGGACCGATGTAGATTTACTTGCCGATCTAAAATTTAGACATTGGAAATCGGCAGTGAGAATGGTATAAACTCGTAGTAATTTGCCCGGACACAATTTCTGTCCTTTACAATCACTGCTCTCCCTTTCTAAGCAGCCAGTCAGTCTGCTAACGCAGGCGTTTTTGTCTTGTACCATTCTTCTTCCCCTAAAATCTTGATGCAAAATCGCATTAAAGGATAAATATTTAGATAGGGCGTTAAGTCTGATCATGCAGACATCTTGTCATCGGTATTTATCCAGTACACTAAACAAGCGAGAGAGAGAGAGAGAGAGAGAGAGAGAGAGAGAGAGAGAGAGAGAGAGAGAGAGTGGGAGAGAGAGAGAGAGAGACAAAGGAGGAAGGTGATCTGTTGGGCAACCATCTACTACTTTCTTTGAGATTTGTGCTGCTGTTTCTTTGTGTATGTGTAAGTGTGGTTTGCTGTAGAATTATTAAAGTTCCACTATTCAATAACAATTTGATTATATTTATTTTAACTGGATAATGTTCAAAATCTCTCAGATATAGGTTCTTAAAATCACATCCGAAATTGAAAAATAAAACTGGCTTACAAAACTATATATTATACAGTCACGACCTGTCGTAAGAATGACACTGTAAATGAAATTAATCTACAATAAAGGAGTAATCTTCAGGTAAATCTAATGTTTGAAATATTTCTATATACACAAGTTAGCCTATCATGACCTGTCACAAGCCTTTGATGATGATAAGAGCTGTATAGTTCATTATTCTGCTTTTAAATTACACAATATGCCTTTTATTAGTAGAATGAGAATCAGTTTGCTTAACAGCCAATCATGTCTAGTTTCAAAGAAGTTATTGTGTGGTTGTGTCCCCCACCTCCCCTCCGACGGAGGGCGGTTGAGGGTGTGCGCCAAACTAGGTGCGACCTGTTTCACCCCCTTCCGCCAGCCCTCCTGCCCTCCACCTCAGATGCACCGCGAGGCTGTGGGGCTCCCTCAGAAGCAGCCCAAGACTGAGAACATCGTGCAGAATCTGCAGATGAAAGGTCTATTGCGGTTTCTGGGTTGAGTGAGAGCGTAACATTGTGTAGTTGTCACATGTGGTTATTTTATCGACTCTGTACCATTCAAGTTTTTAAGTTTTATGGGACAGTTAACATTCAGTACAGCAACAAGTAAATTATTTGACGTTTTATGGAACAATTAACATTCAGTACAGCAACAAGTAAATTATTTGACGTTGCCTTCTAGGGTCGCGACGTTATTTCTCTCTCTCTCTCTCTCTCTCTCTCTCTCTCTCTCCCTCTCTCTCTCTCTCTCTTAATTAGCAATCATTCATCCATATACCGGCTCGCATCCCAATTAATGATTATTTAAAAAGAATTAATTATGATATGGGACAAAGATAACAAAATTTTCAGAATAAGAACAATAAAAAAATATTTCAAGATACAAATAAATATGACATCGCGTTTTACTTCCCAACCTCACCCCCCCCCCACACACACACCTCCCATGTCCCTTTCAGTTCAAGAATCAGATTGTCTATGGCGAATGACTTCAAGGTCTGAGTACTTAACTCCCTTCCTCTGCGGAGATGAACCGTAGGGCCTTGTGGGATCTACGATCACAGGATCTCCATTCTGATGACGTAGCTTCCCTCTACGACCATAGACTATACGTCATAAAAGAGATTTCTGGATCAAGAGCTTTAGTTCAAGTCCGTAGAAAGATCCAGCTACACAAAGATAATATTTGTCCTCTGTAGCAGGCATGACCATTATGATAAATATTAGGTGTGTGTGGCAACAGCGGGAATAATAACGGCTCTCACAATAGCGCTACTTCAAATCAACAAACGATAGCATACGTGCTAACTTACAATTCCAACGGATTTCTATCATTACTAATTATTTATAAAACAAGTAAAGAATCATCCCAAGAATTCAAATGTTTAACTATTTGTTCCAGTATGGGGTTTCTCTTCACCATTCAATTACATTTAAACAAAATGCATTACTTCCAGGTTGTAATTTAGTTCAACAAAAGACTTTACAATATATAAGGAAAATGGCGCCTCACAACTCCTTTCATCATCATATGTTTTCAATTAGAACCATCACTAATTCTACACAGTATATATCTGAAAAGAAATACACATTAGAGTTCTTACAAACAAAATAATTACCATTAAGAAATAGCAAAATCTCTAACATTTTAGTTAATACAACATTGAATTATTCTCGAGAAGTCGACATAAATGACTACTCTCTCTCACTGCACGCTCTCTACGTTGCATTCACAGATTAACCTCTCTCCAATGGTGTGGTATCTCTACGTTGCATTCACAGATTAACCTCTCTCCAATGGTGTGGCATCGTATGAATGGGATATCTTCGTAAATTCTACAATCCAAGATTCGAATCCAATTTTGCCTATGCCATGGGCGGAATTCAAGTGCCTATATACGTTATAGAGCGTCCAATCTACTTCACCCATCATTCTACAAACCAAACCTCCATCCCTTTGGACTTCACTAGTCAAGTCTAACGGTCTTCTTAACTGGCTTAACCTAATTCTTATCCACTGCACGCAAGGTGCAAAACACTGGATAAGGTTGACTACACAGGCAACCGAATAATAGTTCCCACTGGCGTTCAACAACCAATTACTCACAGCACGTTATTACTAGGAGATAGAAAATGGAAAATGAAATAGAATTAAAAATTTTGAAAAACATTATCCATAATTTGCCATTAGAAGCTGTGAATCCTTTTCTATTTGATTTGTTTGCTTAAATCTACAATAAAATACTTTCAATTTAATATATTGATTTTTTTCTTTACCTCCGTTAAACGAAGGCACTGTTATTTAAAATGTCAAATGAAATTGATCATTTTAGTTTGTTGCTTTAGTGTTTGATTAAATTCGTTTTGAACATAGATACTGTCGCTGTTTCTTGTTGTCTGGACTAGTTGTGAATTTAGTGATTGCTTTGTTTTAATTAATTCACATTTTAGGTGATCGCGGGCAGTGGTAATTTAAAACAGCAACGTTGGAATTATGACATCTATCTTTGACTAATTCAATCATCATGCCAGTTATTCCATTCCAAGAGCTGAGATCCATTTAGGGTGAGAGAAAGTGATTGGATAATTATATTCATGTTTCTGAGAGGTACAATCGCGTCTGGACCTTTCTTGTACTTCCACGTGATTACAATCTGGCAGCAGCAGGTGTGCACTTGGGAAGAGAAAGGGGTGGAATTGGGGTTGGGGGTATGTGCGAAAGGCTTTTGACTTTGGAAAACTGGCAATGAGTGACTGAGTGAAGTTGTTCTTTATTAGAAATGTTGTAAACTATTCACCCTCCTGTCACGTGTTAAGTTCAAAAGGAAGAATTTATTTGTTTGCTACTAATTAATGGTTATTATTATTATTAATTAACCACCCATAATTAGTTACAAGTGATGAGAATCTTATGCTATTAATAATTCTCCAGAAGACACCACTCGTCTTTCTCACTTAGTTGATATGCGGGCGCTGTAAACGTTTTCTCTCTTCATAACACCAAAAACAAACATTTACAGTCACACAATATTTCCGTAGTTATAAAACATCTTACAAAAGGAGAAGACAAATCTGTCTTTAATCTATATTTAGCGAGCCCCGATCCGCCCACTGTCTTTCCAAAATATGTTTATCAATATGTGTCAGAAGGTTAATAAATATGACGATAAATGTATTAGATCAACAAACAGATATATAACATATGAATATAATCAATGAGTATTGACATTTACATCACTTTACAACAATGTTAGATTAACACTAGACAATTATTCAGTTTATCCTAGCATAGACATAAGCAGTCAATAACATAAGTATATAATCAAGTTCATGGATATCATCACAGAAATGAGAGTGGAGTTTTAGAGAAATAAATTCAATACACAACCTGTTCAAAGATGGTAGCTGTCACTGGCAGGTGTTTCACAATCACGCGGTTTGCAACAAATCACTGCCTGTCAAACCTAGGCGACGTTCCATGTTTCCCTCCTAGAGGTATATTACACAATTGTTCCAGAGTCTTTAGCGCGAACACAAAGCATGCTGTGGAGAATCGTCCCGAATTTTCACATGCGCCATCAAGCACATCAGGAGGAATATTCTCGAAGTTTCATGTTCATTTACCCAACACACCGTGAGGAATTCTCAAAGACCAAACTCAGGCCGCAAATCTTTGTGGTATTGGTTCTCGATTGGATTTCAAGGGAATCAACTTAGAGCAGCATGATTTACTGATACGTTGACATCAAAGCTGGATGCACACAAAAATGGATTCAAGTAGAGTACAATAGTCACTGTAGCATGAAGTGACAACCAAAAAGGCTTGCTCTGCTCATAGGTTAATGATTGCCTTTATGACCAGACTTGAGTTATGTTCAAATTCAAAGTGATTAGAATAGTTCTAACAGTTCTTCAACAAAGAAATTTCCGGTCCATCCCCACTTGATGAATTTAATATGAACATGTGTGAAACTATTAATCAGAAAAACTACTCATCCAGTTGGAACTGGCTTGGATTACGTCAGCAATTTTATAGCATATTCTCAATTTGAGTTGTTTACTCATACTTTGACACTTTCAAAAATACCATAATAAGGAGAGCCCAAGGTCGTGTCACTTTGACATTTTAACAATTTATATAACAATTAAGTCTAGAAATGGGGATAGGCAAAGATAGATAGATAGAGAGATAGATAGATAGATAGATAGATAGATAGAGATAGAGATAGATAGATAGATAGCGGACAGAAACACACATGGAGTGCACGCATACAGGTGTTTGTTTGCCCGCCTGTATTATATAGAAGTTTAGGTTAGAATTTTGTTATTCTTTCTACATAAAATCTCTGGATTTCTGTGTTTTTTTTACTAAACGCACAATATATTCATCAATGATCCAGATGTGAGTACCTGGAGTAATTGTACTTGCCCGGGAGCTTGCATCTTCATGATAAGAACAAAATAGCAAAGCGAGAGAATATATATATATAATCAATGATAAAAGTAGTTAAATTCAGCCTCAACATCTTCAAACAACCCAGAAGACTGAGCCATTTTAGAAATGTTTTAGATGAACACATATTGATCAATGGTCGGTCTGAACGTTTATTACAATGATAAGGCGTCGAACTTAGGTCAGTTCGTATACCGCTTCCCTTCGAAAGTTATCTGCCCTTTTGCTTTGTCTTATCCACCATCTGTCCTGGCCATGCACGAAATGGTGTAATTAAACCGCGAGACTGAGATCAGTGTGACCTTAATTAGGAATGGGAATTTATAGATGAAGGGTTGTACATAAAATGTTTGTTTTGTGTTTGTATGCATGTTTGTTTTTAATGCAAGAGATGGTTTCACAATTATGTAGTATTCCTTCAAGCACTGCTCTCCTCTTTCAAGTACTGCTCTCCTCTTTCAAGTGCTGCTCTCCTCTTTCAAGTACTGCTCTCCTAGGTTTTTGTACTCTTTAAACTCGGTACACTATAAAAGCTGAGGAAAGCCACAAGTAAGAACAGAGTTGAGTCTGATGAAAGAGAAAAAGAACTGAGTCTTGGGTCTGATGAAAGAGAGAAAGAACTGGGTCTTGAGTCTGATGAAAGAAAGAATTGGGTCTTACGACGGCTGAAAAAGAGAAAGAATTAGATCTTGAGTGATGAAAGAGATAAGGAATTGAGTCTTTAGACGGAAAAAGGAGATAAAGTACCACAGCACCAACACCCACACACAGATTACCCAAGCTATAGCCACTAGGAAAGATCGATATTGACTTCAATGAAGAAAAAGGAAAATCATCTTTAGAAAACTATATTCACTCACCGAAATTAGAAACAGCTCCAGAAATTGGGACACAACGAAAACTCTCAACATGAGGATCAACCAGACATCGTTATATATATTCGACAAACGCAACAGACTGTTAGCAATAAGACTCACGCACACATACAGCAAATCAAACAACTAACCAAGTAAATACTTGCATTGTCAACTACCATTGGTGAAAATCCAAAGTGTATACATAATTAAAAGCATTTCTGGCATTTGCATCGGTTATAAAGAACGATTACTCTGTACGTCGCGATCATGGTATCTGTCTGTAGCAATTTAATTAGAAATGAATTTCCCACGGGAGATTTACAGTAAACATAAATACTATTAACACTTCTGCATTTTATTTCGGAGGGCTGTCCGTTAGAGGTAGATTGACAAGTAATAAAATATGTCAAATATGCACACACGCACACATATGATGATAACCAGCTCTGTACATTTATATACTTACACGTACCTAAGCGGTCACCAGTAAAATATACATCCTGACTTGCCATAATTGTTAAAAAAAAGTATACAACATCCAGATGATAATCACCTCAGCTGTGCTCCAGGCTTGCCATATTTTTGTATATCACTCAGGTGATAACTATTGAAAACATAATCCAGATTTTTGCCTAACCTCATATAAGTGAGCGTCGTTCAAGCAACTGAAATCACGCACATCATTGTCGTATATAAGTGCAACCTGCAAGGGCGATAACCACTAAAAGACACGCCTACATGTACCATACTTTAAAGTACTTCCAAACCATCCACGTGATGTCCTGGATTTCTGTAATTTTATATATGAGCACACCCTTCAGCCGATAGCCAGTTTTAGCCGCTGTTATATTGTATACATACAACGCCAGCTAGGCGATACCAACTTCAGCCATACTATAATATTGTATACGTGCAACGCCATAGGCTAAATCAACTTTAGCCATGCCATAAGTTCATGTATATGCACACCACCTAGATGATACCAACATTGACACTCCATAAATTTATGTATGTATAAACCCTCCAGGTGATAACTCTAACCTTAGTCATGCCATCATTTTATATTTAACATTCACAGGTTTTCGCAATTTTACATATATTTCACCCAGGCGATAACCAACAAAAAGACGTTCTCAGACTTGCCATATTTTCTTTTTACATTTACACTAGCCAGGGTGAAACCAACTGAAGCCATGTTCAGAGAGGTAAACAATCAAGCGATGACCAACTGGAGTCAATTTCCACCTTATCCAGTGTTAAGGAAGACGAGTCAGAGAGAATTTTTTCTCTTTCAGTTCTCAAGAACTCGTCTGGCACGATGCACTCTAGTGACCAATCCATCTTTGTTAACTAATTTGCATCCTTTGGAACAGCCCTTGTGTCTCCCTGGAGGCAACCATTTTGTCTCCCTGGAGGCAAGTCATTTGATTTTTCTGAAGATAATAACTGTGTAGTATGTATCTGGACAGAACTGTTTTATTGTTGTGTCTTGATTTTTGGACTTAATGTCAATTTGTGTAATAAATATCCTGACTTCAAGAACTAAAAAGGTAAGGCTATAGTGTGGTGATATAACATACTTATATAATATAAATATAATATATAATATATAATATATCTAATTTCATATCTCTGCGATTCTGGCATCATCAGTTGTCTTTGGAAGCATTTCCTTAATAGAAGTCAATTTATTTTAAAATGAAAATTATTGTTTCTATGTAATCTGTTTTTGCCTAGGTCATTTAAAGAAAAGAGTTATCTACTATTCCACAGGTTAAGTGGCCAGGTCTTTAGAAATCCAAGTGAACAGGAATCTGCTTCAAACGCATGCATTCATAAATACAAGATATTATCAACATTTCTACACTTGCTGGTAAAGTTTGAGTAGCTAGCAACTTTTACAAGTCTTATATTTTAAGGTCAAAATAGAAACCAAACATCGATTATGCCGGACGTCACCATACGAGGACACAAAGTGGCTAAAATATCCCGGGCTTTAGTTCAGCCAAGATAGTTTCTTTGTTCCGCATGTAGTTAAGGTTTATGATAGCACGAGAGTGCCATTACGCTTACTTGTGTACATTGATAACATAGAAAATCTTGCACGAGAGAGTCATTAAGCTTACTTATGTACATTGATAACAGAAACACACTGTTTTGTTGCGTATATTGCAATATCCACTGGGAATATGATTTTAAAAGTTTTACATAAATTATCAAAATACCTAAAACTACTGATTGAGATCGTTTACATGTTTGACTTAGATTCCTCTTCAGTTGGCCTTTCAACAAAACAAAGCATGTCATTAATCCCCTGGCCTAGTAACATAGCGCTGCCTCACAATGGCCTCAGGAGGCTGTGTAAGAAAGCGTTAAAATGATGAATATAGCAGAGTGGTGATTATGTTTTAAATCCATATACTAAAAATACGGTGTACCTCGTTGGCTTCTGGTTTATCTCTCAATGGAGAAGGCCATTCTACAGGCTTTACTCTATCTGAAAGAAAAATGAGGTTTATATCAAGGTGTACAAAGACAAGGAAATAATCATGGTGGCCGATTTATGAACAACAAAAGCCTAGTCTGGAGTTATCACTAATCCGCACATAATGTACCCGCCTGTATTTGTTCTAGACTTTCAGACTTTTTTGTGACCATTTATCCATGCCCCCATTGCCTTATCGTGACGTCACTGCTAAAGAATTGTGACCATTTATCCATGCCCCCATTGCTTTATCGTGAACGTCACTGCTCAAGAATGTGTAGCTTTAAATTCCTGATTAAGTATCTCTTATAGCCTAACTGCTTCTCAAAGATTTCCCAGTTCAGTCTTGCAATCAACAGGTGTGCCAATATCTGATCAAACTTTAATTAGAATTTAAGCAATGTCTCTTCGCTGTGATTCTCGTTCGCTGCTCAACAGTAAGGCCAATAGATAAGTCTTGTTGAAGGAAAAATAACTCTGCAAAACTTGTTGAATCTTCAAGTTTGTTTTAAGTTATCTCTTTTCTCTCATCGCGATAATTTTTGTGTAGTTTCTCTCGTTCCATTTAAGAATATGAGCAGTGGGTACTGATACTTTTACAACTCTGAGAAATCTCTGGAAATGAGTCTAGGTCAGAGGTTGCCAACAATTAGTCTGCGTCTTCCATTGATGCCTTCGGACACAAGAAACCATTCGAAAACTGCTTGGCCACGGTATACTGTTCATTAGATCACTTTCATTGCAAAATCTATCACCAAGCAAAGGAAAAAAGGTCATTTACATAAAATGATGTCATTGGATCCTAACTAAAAATTATATGAAACATTTCAAACTCTATAGAGTTATGATAAAAACAACACCATTCATACACACATCACATATAAGTTTTTATTACAAAATATCTTTACCGCAAAAACGAAGCACAAATAAGAACAGGCGGTTCGTGACACAGAAACCAATCCTCAAGCACTTCTCATACGAGAAAGAGTTTAGAAGCCATAACTTGATATCAGCCCCATAGCCAACGCTTTCAAAAAATCGACCAGGTTCAAAATTAATCTTCGGGTCAGGACAATGCGACAATTGACTGAAAGTCGATCTTCACTTAAAGATCGATTATACACTACTAAATCCGCCAAGTGTGACGTCACTTACATTCCAATCCGTCACCGCACCTTGGAACGTTTTGGTGGAAATATTCTTGAACGACATCATTTCTGTTTGTTGTACAGTCACCAGTTTTTTTCATTTCGATTCTGTCTTCAAGACACTTCAATAACATCGAAATAAATTTCTTTCTTTACATGGTCAAATATATTTACTGGGAAAAGTCACTGGCTTTGCACTAACAAAATTCGAGACTGATTGAGATCTACGAGCCTCTTCGTAAAAAGAAAACAAAAGTTGAAGATTTTTTAGCTGGCATCTATAGAACGATATAACGCACAAAATGTACGTGACTTTCTTAGTGATGTCAATAGAAATTTCAATTGCTTGAAAATGTGAACGCACTGTAGAATACTAAGCAATATTCTTTCTCCCCTCTAGCGCTACCCATGGCTTCTTGTCAGACTCAGGCCATCGAGCGACAACAGAGTTATATCAGCGGACGTATTTGGGCGCACGTGGTGTATTTCGATTAATGCTGCTTTATGACAAACAACAGTTTTGTATTCTGTTTACTCCTATCTTGTGACAGCAAGTCTGATTGTGTTTTTAGTCTCGGCCGCCTAGTGACCACACCACCGAGTTTATTCCTCTCATTCCTGTCTTATTATAATAGCAAGACTCTTCATGTTGTGGTTTCTGGTGTCTGGTGACAACACCACTGGGTGATTGAGTGCAGTGGCCATGCTCTCCTCATTTGCATAACCAGGTATTTTGCATCAGACTTATGTTGGCACTCTGGTAAGAGAGAATAATGTTCGGGAAACAAGTGAGAAAACAATCCAGCAATGCCTGGGTTCGTTACATTCGCAAGAATCACATACATAGTCATCTGTACAACGAAACACGGTTGTCTAATTACAACACTCTCAGTTTGTGAGATTTTGACCGACATCTCATCCATGTAAATGCAAATTAATTACTGGTGAAAGTTAAAGTGCTGACGCGGTGTTCAGAGGAACTGAACTGGCAAATGACTGAACGCAGACCTATTTCGAAAAAGTAGAATATTTCATTTCAAGATGCCCAAATTGACATAACTTTTGGAAAAGTATCTGTGCTGGGTATTTGTAATGTATTTATTTCGATCAGTCTGGAAGCAACGAAATCCAAATATAGAAGGATTTTTTAAGCTGCACTTATGTTTTACTGATATTGTAATAATAATAACAAATTATGAAAAAGTATGAATACACAAGTAAACGCATTGCTGGCTTGCGCTTTGGTCATCCTTCTTGGATGTTTTAGCAAATATGTCTAAAACTTTCTTGAGATTCTCTTAGAATCTGAGTACAGGCCCCTCTACTAACTGAAATGTTTGTTCCACTACCCAAATCTTTTGTTACCCTATTACTCATTCGATCAGACGAGCCGAACAGGCGTGTACATCCATACACATTGCTAGTAATTAAAAATGTGTCTGATAAAAGGCGAGAAAGGAAAAGGCGAGACTGGATTATTGTGCCATACGGCCGACAGTGTGTGTCACCAGAGATCTGTCGACATGTGTCTATGACGCCAAGAAGTCTCTTCCCACTCCCACAATAGGCTGCTACTTATGAACTCATGCTAAGCACCCTGCCAGACTCAGCGTTATACTGGTACTCTCTTAGAGTCATACAGACACTCTCAGGGTCATACTAGTACACACTCGGGGGTCATAAAGGTACATTGTCATATTCATGACACTTTCGGGATCATACCTCTATACTCTCAAGGTCATACGGACACTGTAGGGGTCATACTGGCACTCTCAAGGTCATACGGACACTGTAGGGGTCATACTGGCACACTCTCGGGGTCATATTAATACTCCGACTCAGATATACTTGATCGGGCTCAAACTCAAATGGCTGTCCTTGATACACTTTCAGACACATACTAAACATCCTTACACACTCACACTGACACTCTGAGACCCATTCTGAAATATCATTACAGACTCCAAGTAAATACCCTTACACACACTTACTGACACACTCTGAGGCTCATAGTAAGTACCCTTACATTCTCATTCTGAAATACTCCGAGACCCATACTCAACACCATTACAGACTTAAACTGACACATTCAAAGGCTCACACTAAACACCTTACAAACTCATATGGTCACACTCGTATTGACTAACTCTCAAGTTCACATTGACACATTCTTCGGTTCATACTGACTCATTGTCTAGCTCATAATGACACATCCAAAGGAAGGGCTCATATTAAACAATCTCATGCTCATGCTGACACAATAACAGACCCACAGTGATACACTATCCGGTTCTTATTGACACACTCACAGGCTCACACCGACACACTATCCGGTTCATATTGACACACTCACACTGACACTATCATTCCCACACTAAACATCCTTTAGAGGCTCCTATTGACACACTATCAGGCTCACACGCAGCACTCACAGCCTGAAGTGATACACTCTCCGTGTCCGCACACTCTCCGGCACATACTAAACACCCTCACGGGCCCGAACTGATACTCACACACGGTCGCCGCTAAACAGCGAAAACTTCCGCACACATACGCACCGAGAACGCAATACATCATAAAAGTGAATCACTCTCCTACTGACAGAACAACAAACACATCTTTGTATACAGTCATTCGAAACAGCCCAGGCGCCAAGTTGACTTCCTAACTGTTAATTTGTTCTCCACTGAGCCGCTTAATAAATGTAGGTCAATCCACGGCTGACGTTCTTCACGAAACCGTGACGGAAATGAGTTATGAATGAGTCATCCAGTAATCTTTCAAGCGTGCCAGTATGCCAGGCCAACCTTAAAGCGAGCAACACAAATCAGCAGTGCTATCTATCGACTGGTCAGTGCCGTACTGTGATTCTGCAAACCACTGGGCCATTGATTCTTCTAACGAATGTAAATTTTATTTCTGATTTAAGTCACCAATTACGTCCACTGTACCTTCAGGACAGGCATCTAGAGTGTGCTGTTAATTTACGATGTTGGCGATTGTATTTGGCTGTGACGTGGGAAGGCTGGGTGCACGATATCTGACAAAAGAGATCGCTTTAGACGTTTTCCTCTAACAGTTGAAAAAAAACCCACAAATTTGATGACCATTTGTCAAGATATTCCGTATATTCATTGTCTCTCTTTTATCTTTCCGAACAGCGGAGAAAATGGCGAATGGTTTAGCAGTATTTCGTGGGGTCTGAAGATTGGATAAGCTATTTACGTTATCACATGATAAGGTGATTTTATTGAATATATATTTTCGTTGGAAATTGTTAGTTTACTTAATCGTTTGGTTAATGTCTAGTGGTGGTGGTGGGTCATTTTCCTGTACCACATGAAAGCACGTAAATGGTCCACGTCTTAAAAGATATTGCAGGCAGGTCACCTCATACCTGTATTATACACGTTACCTGTAGCAGAATCTCGATCAACACAAGAGAACATACTTGCCCTAATTGCGTCTACAGAAAAAGGTGTACGGGGGGGGGGGGGGGGGGCTGGTGAGCGGGGAATGTATAGGGATTGCAAAAGGCATAGGAATTCAAAGAATGAGAAGAATGACTCAGATGTACTCTCAGCATAGACAATCTGCAGCAATAAAACCGTCTACCATTGGTTAAAATTGAGTCTCTCTTTTCTTCTTGTTGCTTATCTCGAGTTAGAATCACACACATACACACATACACACACTCTCACACACACACTCACACACACACACACACACACACACACACACACACACACATCGTACAGGTTAAGGTATCATCTCTATCCCATTACTTTAAGAATACATGGACCAGTTATATTTATATACCCAAGCTATCGCCGTTGCTGGTGGGGAAAGAAAGTATTTTTCACATGTGTTCGCTACGTGCCTGTGAAAGAATGTGTATCTGTTGCCTGATCCCAACTTTCCAAACACAATGCCGTAAACGCGTGCCGCTTACATGGACAACAAGGGCGTTAATCAGGTGTTACAAGAACGATACATGGGGAACCGTGCGATATGCCAAAAAAGGGGCAAGGAACAGGAAAACAACAAAAGGTGTTTATGAGGGCGCAATTGAATGTGTGTGTATGCGCGCAACTGTGTGTGTGTGTGTGTGTGTGTGTGAATGATTTGGAGAGGGGATTGCATATCAGAAGAGGAAAACAAGTATTTAGTATTCGTTTGGGTATTCTATGTCAGATATCGAGTCCTTACCATTTGGTTATATATATCCAAAGTATTCAATGTGTTGCGTTTGGAAAGCGAAAAGCATTAGAATGTCTCTGTACACAACAGCTGTGTACGGAAGCCAAACAGCTCTGTACACAATTGTCGTGTTTTATTTTAGAGAAAGGTTAGGGTTAAGAGTTTTATTTTAGAAAAAGGTGAGATTTAGAATTAGGATTAGCTGCAAATAAACACCGAAAATAAATAAATGCATACACTAAAACTGTTTTATTTAGAGTTATCTTTTCTTTCCTCATTTAATTTGTGTTTCTGCTACTTTATGTGTTAATAATTTAAATATTGCAGTAAAAGTAGCATCGAGTAACACTTTGACGTTTAATATTACGTATACCGACCCCCTTGTTATTTAAACACGACAGTTGTGTACGGAGAGCCAGCCAAACGTATTTAGTAAAATGGCGTCACGAAATCTAAACTAACTTAACCAATGCTATAATAAGATTAGTAAACACAAAAGTATTATTTTAGGAAAGTGAATGTGAAAATGTACACTTACAATAATGAACATTTATCTGAAAATTACGACGAAACAAGTTTTTAATTTAAAGCGAAACTTTGGTGGGGTGGTGGTGGGAGGAGTGGTAATAATTATTAATGGAACCGATCTCTTTCAAAATAATTACATCATTTCTTTGTTAAGTGGACTGAGGATGTAGGTCGGATTGACAACGTAAATTTGACATTCATTGTTCATTTGATTGGACTGACAACTAAAATACTGTCTGGTCTACAATTTTCTTTATTCTTTTCTTTCGTTCTGTCTCTCTATCCACCCTTTCCTAGATGTCGTGATAGCAATAGTCGTGACGTCCAGTTCTGGAATTTTTAAAAACGAGGTGTCTGACCAAAGAGTTCTGAGTGGAAATAAAATGTGCCTTCTCACTTCTGAACAGTCGGTGACAACAAAATGTCCTAAAATTTTTTGACAGCAAAATATTCTAAACAGTCGGTAACAACGAAAAGTTCTAACCAGTCTCTGACAACGAGAGATCTTTAACAAACTCTGACAACGAGAGATCTTAAACAAACTCTGACAACGAGAGATCTTTAACAATCTCTGACAATGAGAGATCGTAAACACTCTTTGGCTTCGAGAGATCTTAAACAATCTCTAAAAACGAGACTCCTTAAACAGTCGCTGACAACGAGGGAACTTAAACAATTTCTGACAACTAGAAATATTAAACAATCTCTAAAAACGAGACACCTTAAGGCTTAAGCAGTCTCTGACAACGAGGGATCTTAAACAGTCTTTTACAACGAGAGACCTTAAACAGTCTCTGACAATGAGAGCTTTTAAACAGTCTTTGACAACGACTGTTTCTGTGTGATTGCTGGGTCACAACTCGGCAATTTGACTCGCTTCTTTGCACCAGCTGAATAGGCATCCAAGCGACACTTTTGCAACAATAGAAATAAAAGGACATTGACATGTTAACTGGCCACCAATACTGGATTAATACTTGTATAAGTTAGTGACATCAGTTAACTGGCCACCAATACAGGATTAATACTTGTATAAGTTAGTGGCATTTCCGCTAAGTTAGCCTATGCCTTTTTGATAATAATATTTTTTCATTTATACTGTTTGTTTTATGCCCACTACAGAAAAAATGTTCTCATGTTCTCGTACCAGTTGTTAACTTAGAGTGTGTGTGTGTGTGTGTGTGTGTGTGTGTGTGTGTGTGTGTGTGTGTGTGTGTGTGTGTGTGTGTGTGTATGTGTGTGTGTGTGTGTGTGTGTGTCTGTGTGTGTGTGAATACATGTGCCAATGATAACGATGTATTCTTGAAATGTTTGAAGAAAAGACGAGCGAGATTAGAATGACGAATGTACAGATGCTGGGCATTCACTCATCTGTTTGCAGAGTTTGTAAAGAGACCCAGGTCTGCGTTGTTAAGATTGCGTCAGCGAGACGTGAAGTTGACATGGTTACGTTGCGAGATAAAAGTCTGTACTTTGCGCCCGGCTAAAAACTAACCCCATGAGTTTCAAGAGTGAAGGTGACGAAAGCAGACTACAATGGCTATTAACATCGTGAAAGACTTAAGAGCCCCCCCCCCCCCCGGTGTTATCCCCCAAATTAACGGAACAAAGACTTTATAAACATTACACAATGACTTTATATAGGGGTGAAATGATAAAGTCTCAACAATGAGATGAATGAAAAGTAATACGAAATTTATCTTAGCAACAACAAAAAAAAAGAAGATAAGGATTGAAGTTTGGTGTGGGGTGCAGCCCAAATTACATAACCGCATAGAAAAGTCTCTTTCCTTATGTACTAACAACTGATAGTTCAACTTTGAAAAGAGTTTGATTAATATGCAAAAGACATATCCAGTAGAATTCACACAATGTTCAATAATTCTAGACACTGAATCAGTTTCTTCAGTGCTATTATCAATGAATAATCTCCATATGCTTAATATCCTGATTGAATTCTATACAGTCTTTGACTTGCAAGTCAGTAAAGTTCCAAATATAAGTTCCAATATAAGTAAATCACAAGTAAACAATATTGACAGAATGATACATCTTAAATAATGGTTAATATGCCTGAAATTGATAATAATCTGATACTTCACAACTTCTACACAAATACAAATTCCCACATCTAAAATACTCTTAGTTCTAGATGGATCACATCCTACATATCACGATTGCGTCACGAGTTAAATCCTTCTGATTGTGACGCTTAACTCATTGACTCTGGACAGCACCAGCTGTGTCCCTTCTTTAAGGATAAATCATTGAATGTATCAAGATAATGATTTGAGGCATGTTTCATAAACATGATAAAATATAGATAAAATCCCTGCAAATAATGTCATATAGTACAGAGTAACTTATATAGAACAAAATATTACTTGTGAAAGTCAGGGGCTAGCTATTTCTTTTGTCACAATGTTGTGCTATCTTATCTGAAAAGTAACAATCTATTAATAGATTTAAATCTAATACATTCTCCCACGCACACATACAAACGCCCAAAATATTATAATGGATTTTCTCTCCTGTCCATTCATAAAATCCCCACGTGCAGCACCTTACAGTCTGGTCTTATAGTTTTCATCATATAGTCTTGGACACCCTGTAAGTCAATAGTGGCTGCATTTATGATTTACATCGGCTCCATTATGGATTTTTACTTTGCTACTGACGGTCAGTGGTGCACATCAAACTGAGATTTCCCTCCCCATTCTCCATTCTTCTAGGAGTGAATTGCTGTCTAATCTTCAGGAATAATTGGCATGTATTCTCTAAGGAAGCGGAAATAAATCAAGCTATTTTGGAAGGTCAGTTTCCTATTTTTTGTTCTACTGTGTTTATGTCAGGGTTACCTTTAATAGAGATGTAGAGCATACATTTAATGCAATGCATTTTTGTTTACAAACGCATTACAGACAATGTGTCAACAACTACAGCAATGTGTGATAATATTATGATGTATTTCCTCAACTGCAGCAATGTGTGATATCATTATGACGTATTTCCTGAACTACAGCAATGTGTAATATCCTTACCGATGTGTTTCCTCATCTGCAGCAATGTGTGCTATCATTATGACGGTTCCTTCAACTACAGCAATATGTGATATCATTATGACGTTTCCCTCAACTACAGAAATGTGTGATATTATGACGTTTCCCTCAACTACAGCAGTGTGATATCATTATGACGTTTCCCTCAACTACAGCAGTGTGATATCATTATGACGTTTCCCTCAACTACTGCAATGTGTGATATCATTATGACGTTTCCCTCAACTACAGCAGTGTGATATCATTATGACGTTTCCCTCAACTACGGCAATGTGTGATATCATTATGACGTTTCCCTCAACTACAGCAATATGTGATATCATTATGACGTATTTCCTCAACTATACTGATGTGTTTCCTCAACTGCGGCGATGTGTGATATTATTCAATAGTTTCCAAAGGTACAGCAATGTGTTGTATCACTACTGATGTAGTATCTCAATTACAGTGATGTGTGATTTCACTAATGGTGTTTCTTATCATATCGTTTATTCTGTGTAAGAGTTAGGAATGTGTACGTTATTCGATTCTCACATAGAATTTAGGGAGGTGTGAAGATGCCCTTAGAATAATTATCTTATTTATTAATCTGGCAGAACGTACATGTGCATGTCGTGAAGTTTGTTATTGTCCATTAATTTAAGAGAGGGAGAGAGTTTTTCTAAGCACTATTATTTTATTATTGTTGGTTGCATCATATCAATGTTTTTATTTTATTAAGTGTAATGTCATTGTTCTCCCATATGCTGGTCTAAGTTTCTGATTCCTAGTTTGCTGACCAGGGGTTGAGACCAAATTTAAATTAAGTAAGATAATTCGAAACTTTAAGTAAACTGAGGGGAGGCAACAGCCTATTATTACAATTATAATCAAGACCACGATTGCCTTAATGCAAAATGTAACAGTTCTGCAAGGAGTTATTGACGGTTTTCTTATAAAGTCAACTTATCATTATAAATGATGCAATGGACACAGCCGAGTGTACTGTTTATTGCTGTGAGAGAAAAAGAGAAATAGGGTTAGTTTCTACCATTTTGTATTATGTTGGTTATATTATGTCTATGCTATATTTCATTAAATGAGACATTGAAGATAGTGGATCGGGGGTAATTCAGTTATAATCTTCAGTTAAGTTATTATCGTACTAATTAATATTATATATAACTTGTTAAAGATCTTGATGTCCCTGTCGTCATATTGGTTGATTTGTAAATAAGGGAATTATATGTAAACACCATACATAGAGAAAGTTAATATTAAATGCAGTATAAAAGTAGCTACAGGAAGAGTTAAAATATGCTGTGAGTCAAGAAACTTTAGCTACAGGAAGAGTTAAAATATGCTGTGAGTCAAGAAACGTTAACTACAGGAAGAGTTAAAATATGCTGTGAGTCAAGAAACGTTAGCTACAGGAAGAGTTAAAATATGCTGTAAGTCAAGAAACGTTAGCTACAGGAAGAGTTAAAATATGCTGTGAGTCTCTGAAAGAGGAAGTGTTCAAAGAGAAGTAGGCCTACACCACGACGAGTGAAGAGATAAGGATTATAAGGAGTTACGAGATGTAGCATTAAGAGATGTGGCATTATAAAGAGATGTAGCATTAAGAGATGTGGGGTTATAAAGGGTTAAGAGATCTAGCGTTATAAAGAGTTAAGAGATGTAGCATTAAGAGATGTGGCATTATAAAGAGATGTAGCATTAAGAGATGTGGGGTTATAAAGGGTTAAGAGATCTAGCGTTATAAAGAGTTACGAGATGTAGCATTAAGAGATGTGGCATTATAAAGAGATGTAGCATTAAGAGATGTGGGGTTATAAAGGGTTAAGAGATCTAGCGTTATAAAGAGTTAAGAGATGTAGCATTAAGAGATGTGGCATTATAAAGAGATGTAGCATTAAGAGATGTGGGGTTATAAAGGGTTAAGAGATCTAGCGTTATAAAGAGTTAAGAGATGTAGCATTAAGAGATGTGGGGTTATAAAGGGTTAAGAGATGTGGCATTAAGAGATGTGGCATTCTGAAGATTTAAGAGATGTAGCAATGTGCAACGTTACCAAGAAAAACTGTTCGGAAGAGTTACGAAGTGTAATGCTGTAAAGATGTACGAGCTGGATATAGTGTTAATGTTATGAAGGGTTAAATATCTGGTTTATAAAGAGTTAACAGATGTAGCATAATGAAGAGTTAAGTATATAGTTCACAAAAATTTAAGATGTAACCTAACGAAGAGTTAATAGATGTAATGCAACAAAGAGTTAATAAATGTAATGTAAAGAAGAATTAATAGATGTAACGCAAACAAAGAGTTATGATTTTTATTCATAAGAGTAAATAAATTTTGATTAGCACCTTCAAGAGGGAACTCCGTACCGTCACCAACAAGTGACCCACGTTTATGAATACGAGGTCCTTACACAAGCAAGTTTACAAATACGAGGTCCTTACACAAGCAAGCAAGTTTACGAATACGAGGTCCTTAAGCAAGTTTACGAATACGAGGTCCTTAAGCAAGTTTACGAATACGAGGTCCTTAAGCAAGTTTACGAATACGAGGTCCTTAAGCAAGTTTACGAATACAAACAATCTACATACATGTATTAAGACAGTTTAAATACCACACAAACTTGTGAATCGCACGTGCACAAAATCTGCATAAACACTCACGTGATATTCATGCGCACAACATAAAATAAGAAAACTCTTATATCCCTGGTCTGATGATCACGATGGAACTATTAGAAATGCAGTCAGATTCTACACTCAGAGCAAAGTACCTTGAAGTGGAGAGGCCTGGTTTCTTTTCATACCTTCCTGAAAAGTTTAAAACCTTCAGAAAGTTTGCCACAAAGATTATGGCAATAGTTTGGTACTACCTACGTTTGTGAACAGTTATTTCCCTTTATGAAATCAACAAAACCTTTACAGAGAACAAGGCTGACTGTTGTTGCTGTTGTTAACTTGAAGAATGATGTTTACCCTAATTTTACAATATTCGTAATAATTATCGTAGTCCTTGTCATTAATTCATTCTTGCAATTACACTTTTAGTAATGATAATAATGATGAAGAATGAAATTAGACATCGCTGATAATATATACCACTTCACGAAACATTTCTTTTTGTTATTATACAAAAATTTCCTGTACAACTGAGCTGAAAAATCAAATCCCGAGTGAATCGGAAAGTTTATATGTAAGCGTCTGAAAACCAACACAACACTCTAAAATTGTATCCTTTTACAAGTAATCTTAGTTCTTTGATCTTTCCGACTGGACGGCATCCGAACTAATTATCAAATTTTCTTCAGGTATTGGTGCATTCGGGCTAGTGAAGAGAGTAGTGGGTAATTGAGCAAGGGCTTGAGACTACGTTTCCGAAAAATCCCGATTAAATCTTTTGAAAAACGGTGAAGCTATATTTTTGTTTTTTTTTAATCTGAAGCCGCTTCGGTTCTTGAAAAACTAGGTAACATTTTTTTTTAAATTGAGCTTTTCGTAATTTCCGGTGCACGTGCAATCAACCGGAAATGACTGAGCGCTGCCTGCAGGATATCCACAAGTTAGGACTCGGGTTTACAGATTACGTCATCCTACTAGTGATCGGTTTCAGTCTTTGTGAAGTAAATGTTATACAAAATGTACCAGTGAGTGTTCGATTAACCGATGGATTGAAGAGACACGGGGTCCCACTTTCCAGTTTTGACTTATACGGCACACGCACACACGTAAGCCTTATTGCACGCACACGCACGATGCGTCGCCACTTGCTAGCTTTCCTTCACCTATGGCACGCAGTTAACAGAGCTCTCTCTCCCGCCTCTCGCTCATTCACACACACAATCTCGAAGATAAAAATGAAACACACCAACATGGCGATTAAGATTTTTATTTTTAATTGCATCGTATACGCTTGACACTCTGCTGACATATCCGCGACGCACTTCCCGATACACAAATGTCACACGGCACTCACAAGGTAACCTAAGGTTACACGCCTCTGACACACGTTAGATGTCAACCCCCTATCCACACTTCCTAGCACTTCTATTGCACATGTAGGCTACAGCAGAAACTGACGTCACCTCTTGGCTTCTTGTGTGTAATGACTTTCTTGTGCTACAGCTAAGGAAAAGCTACTTCAGATTTTCTGTTTTTAACTTCGGAGACTCACCACATTTGACATTTTCTTTTTGACCAAACTGATTATAGATCTACATACAATACGAACGCAAAAGAAATTCCGTTTGGTTGTACCATTTTACGGAGTAGTTTATAGCAAAGCTCTGTTTTTCCTTCTCTCTTGTTTCAAGAGGGAACTACTACAGACTAAAGTTACTTGTTAAAGTAGATGTGCCACCGATAAGTTGCTTGTATTATGTTGGACATATAATTATGACTGTCGCGTTGCCTATTGTTGTGTCCATGTTGCTTGATACAGTTCCTGAGTAAACCGAAAAGGGCGACGTAAACAATTCAATGCTGAGGCACAAGTCATTTTACACAATATTGAGTACAATGAACTACAGCCACGTCCTACCGTTTCAAACAGATCGTGGTACGCTCTTTCCTTAAAAAGTGGGGAGGGGGGAAAATGTCGGAGACTTAGCCATTGAAAGGTCAAGGTCAATGGGACAGCACTGCTTGGGTGGTCTACGTGTCGCGATAGCGGACATTTTTTTCCCTCGTGACTGGGGACTGTCACGTCCTGCCGCCATTGGCACTGACGTGATCAGTGAACTACGCCGACTTCTCCCAGCTCCACAACAACATATCTCCCTACCACTCTCTCTCTCTCTCTCCCCTCCCCTCCATTTTCCAACTTCCACATCATTCCTCGACTACAGGGTTTTTATTTTTTAAATTTCTATTACCTTTCAACTGTTGGTTGGTAATGTGAGTAGTAGGGAAAGAGGAATTAGGTGAAAATATTATTTATACAATTATACCATTAGTCTGTTATCAGATTAGAATCTGCCATGGTTCAAGGAATATGTAAATTTTTGTAAGCAGAAATTTAGATCTTTTTAAAACAGAGTAATCCCTCAAAATACACATGTCGGCCATTGTTTAGATTTTGAATGATAAGTAGATGTATTCATTTTGTTACGGTGTATGATGATAGGATATGATGTATGATATGAACTACACTATGATATGGTAATATGAATCTCTCTCAGGTATGATAATATGAACTATACTATGATATGGTAATATGAAAGCAGATATGATAATATGAACTACACTATGATATGGTAATATGAATCTCTCTCAGATATGATAATATGATCTACGCTATGATATGGTAATATGAATCTCTCTACTATACGATAATATGAACCACGCTAAGATATGATAATATGAACTACCCTATCATGTTACGATGCAAACATTAAATTATTCCGGATTGATGATTGCGGTCAGCACATTCAAGTTGGAATCGGTTGTTTTTGGATAATCGGGCTTCACTCTTACTGAAAAGTCACTTGATGCGTTGACAATGGACACTGATATTTTGAGTCCGATCTCACAGCCACTATATTGTTATTTAAGGTGTTTGGCTTACTGAAAGTATGGTTTCAAGCGAAAGGTAACGGAATACTGGTCCAATAATTATCAATGGTATAATTCGGGGCAACACATTTATTTATCATTGCAGTTTGTCTGTAACTTATTTAGTCTATTCTAATTTTGTTTTTGTTTTTTTGTGTGCATGTTGATTGTGCGCACGTGTGTGTATGCATGTGTATGTGTGTACGTTTGTATGGAGAGGGGTGTTTTTAGGGAAGCAATGATATCACAATACTATCAGTTCCCTTATCATTATCTTACCACACTTACCAGCACATTTTGTTCCTCCTGAAATAAATGCGGTATTTGTCCAGTTATAGATATTTTTACTAACATAGTTCCTCTTTCATTTTCCGGTATTTGTCCAGTTATAGTAATGAGCCAGTATACATTTTTCTAACACAATTCCTGTTTCATTTTCCGTTGATGGTCACTCTGTTCACTCACAATGAATTTCTTTCAAGTTCATGATTGCCTGCTCAGCAATGTCTCTCTGCTTGTTGAGGCAATTATTATACTGTCTGAGCAATTTGAGAATATTTACGTTAATATCGATGTTTCTGATAAAGTGTTCATTTTCCATGTCTCAAGCTGACATATATCTCTGTACCGGTTTTCTGTAGGTCAGTGCTTCACAATGAATGACAGAGTAAATTTGCTTCTCCCTATTTTAAAATTAAATTGTTATATAAATTACTAATTGTCAGAGTAACCCGACGTTGGGCACTCATTAAGGGGCTATTTTTGAAAGTTGAAGTAAGCAGCTCAAGACAAGAATATTCTAGATTGATGATGTAATGCAAGCTGAGTGAGTAGTTTTCTGTTGTCCAATGATTAAGATTTATGAGAAAGAGACCAGCCAATGGGCTGAGATTAAGGTCTTTGTCATAGAAAATTCCGTTCTCTGGTTACTTTGAATTTGAGTGGCAAAGGAAACTGTTTGACTTTGAAAGGCAATTGTTAATTTGATGGTGAGTTAAAACTAACAGATTAAGAGAGAATGAACTTGGGAATATTTCATGCATTTTTAGTATTGGTATGTATTACTTGTGTTTATGTAGAGGTGTACTATGTGATATTTATTTCTAACAACTGTTTGAACTAAGCTTTCACATACGGACGGTCTCGATTTGACAAAATGTCGTTGTATCCATCAAACAGTTATATGAGCACATGTGTAAGTATCTCCTTCCATAAATATATAATTCATTGTTTGGGGGTTGGGGGGCCTATTTTTCCACCCTTCGATACTTTTTAGCAAGCGAACACAATTCATAAAGTTAAACATGTTCTAGTTCGAATCGATTTTCC
Source organism: Sinotaia quadrata (assembly GCA_028829895.1). NCBI lineage: Eukaryota > Metazoa > Mollusca > Gastropoda > Architaenioglossa > Viviparidae > Sinotaia > Sinotaia quadrata. The sequence goes on from CM054182.1 coordinate 9,600,701, forward strand.
TTTTGAAGTTTTAAAAATCCATCATCGTTTTCATTAGCAACAGCAGAAATAGTCATCATGAGGACTAAATGAGAACCGGAGATTTATTTTCTCAAATAAAGAAATGAAGAAAATAACTGCTCTCCAGCAATTAGTTAGCATTCCAAGGGGCGTGGATTCTCTAAAACGAACAGGAACAGAGAGGTACGGCTGATATTGCATTCATTGCTGCTTGAAATTTCTAATCTTTTCTTTCTTTTTTTATTTTTTAATTTCAGGGCGGTGGTGGTATTTTCTCTGGGTTTGTTGTTTTTCGGCTTTCTTTTACTGTGCTAACTACAACCACAAAATAAAAAAATAAAAATGAAAGCAACAGTTTTTTTTTTTTTCTCGCCGCTGGACTAGTGTCATCAGTCATGTGATGTTGTTCATTTCATTACATTCGGTGGCAAGAGTTTGCGTCGCTGGTAGAAGCGAAACTAGTTCGCTATTTCACCTGTCAATCCTGAAATGTCCTCACCAGTCATTATACTGTTTGTGTCTTAAATGTCTCTGCACCATTTTCTTTTATTTTCTCCTAGCTGCCATTTCCTTTCTTTTTTTGCTTGTCTCTTTGCATCTGTCTCTTTGCATCTGTCTCTTTGCATCTGTCTCTTTGCATCTGTCTCTTTGCATCTCTTCGGGCATTTTCTTGCTCGTAGTCAGTGAAGCATGACATGATTATCAAATGACACTGTGTTTATTTTATGCATAAACTTTATTAGTTTAATGGTCTAACAATCGCAAACCTGGCAAAATTAATTTTCAAATTCACTGGAAATTATTTCATTCAACCAATGCCAATCATAGCAACTTGCTTTGTTTTGTATTTTGTTTCCGCTTATTACAATCCTTAGTGATTTATATTATATAATGAGGTCATTTCGCATCATGTTTGAACTATGAGAAGAGACTAGACACAGTGTAAAACAAACTATTTGTGTACATAAAACTAGTTATGTGTTCAACTAGACAGGCAAGGAAGGGTGTACAACTAGCTGCGAGACTATGCAGAATTAATTAGGTGCAGAAGTAGATAGGCTAGGCACGTTGCAAACAATAATTGTATGACTATGCGAACTAGAGATGTATTGAAATAAACAGGCTAGGCACGGTATACAACTATCTTTGAATAATTATGCGAACTAGCAATAAGCTGAAGCTAGTCATGGTATAAAATAATAGCTGCACGACTATGAACTAGCTATTTGGTGAAGTAGACAGGCAAGGCACGGAATAAACTATCTTTACATATGTGAACTATAGCTGTGTTGAAGTAGACAGGCTAGGCACGGTACAAACTATCTTTACATGACTATGTGAACTATAGCTGTGTTGAAGTAGACAGGCTAGGCACGGTACAAACTATCTTTATATGACTATGCGAACTAGTTGTTTGTTGAGATAGATAGGCTAGACACGATATACAACTGTCTATAAATGACTGTGTGAACTAATTATGTGTTGAAGAAGCAGGAACGAGAAATATCCGGGTGCAAAGTACAGATACGCGAAACAGCGTACATTGTTCCAGTTATGTGAGGATACTTGTCTACATTGGAATTTTAACCGCCACCTCCCCCCCCCCCACTCTGTTTCACATCCTGAGACGCAAATGGACATCTCTCTGTGTTCACCCTCGATACCCAATCGTCTGCAGTCAGGGAAGTGGTTGTGAAATCAATTTGTGAGTAAGGAAGTTGGCCCGGTGTTTTATATCAACACAACACGCAAAACCTAAGCACCGGTTTGAAGTGGGTCTATTTTCAGCATCCCACTGTCTCAAATGGCAGCTCTTATTTCCTTGTCTTCATTACTCGTCTACTCAGCATCATCCTTGGCAGCTCTTTTGTTTTTCGCCTTCTTGAAGTCCTTTCTTTAAGGATCCATTGTCTTATTGCAATAATGTTATTCTGAGTTTACTAAAATAAATGTTCTCTTTTATTGACACCGTTTGCACCCTTCCGATTCCAGTTTTGTTTATTTAGCTCTAACAACGCAAGTGTCTCCCTTCTTTGTCTTTTTCTTTTGTTTATCCCCTCCCCACAGTTATACATCTCAAAGATATTCTTCAAAGGAGGATTCATATTAGCTTTAATCAAGTAGAGAAACAGACATTTATTTCATGCGGTAAACAGAGCCACTTATGATCTAAGTAAACGTCAATGTGTGATTCAGTGTGTAAGTAAAATTGCTCGTGACTTGAGTAATGCACTGTGAATGAGTGATTCAGTGTGTAAGTAGACTTGCTTGTGACTTGAGTAAATCACTGTGAATGAGTGATTCAATATGTAATAGTGTTACTCGCGACTTGAGTAATGTGTGTGAATGTGTGATTCAATATGTAATAGTGTTACTCGCGACTTGAGTAATGTGTGTGAATGTGTGATTCAATATGTAATAGTGTTACTCGTGACTTGAGTAATGTGTGTGAATGTGTCAAGTATCGGATAAGAAGAGTTCGTTTATGATTTAAGTAATTCACTGTGAATACATAGAGTCATAGACAATTTGCTCGGAAGAGTCATTTGTAGTTAACTTAATTTCAGTGTGGCTATTTGATTCGAAAAGAAGTAATGTCGTTTGTACTTAATTTCAGTGTGGCTATTTGATTCGAAAAGAAGTAATGTCGTTTGTAGTTAATTTCAGTGTGGCTATTTGTTTCGTCTAGAAGTAATATCGTTTGTAGTTAATTTCAGTGTGGCTATTTGTTCCGTCTAGAAGTAATATCGTTTGTAGTTAATTTCAGTGTGGCTATTCGTTCCGTCTAGAAGTCATGTTAATACTTAATTTCAGTGTGGCTATTTGTTCCGTCTAGAAGTCATGTTAATACTTAATTTCAGTGTGGCTATTTGTTCTGTCTAGAAGTCATGTTAATACTTAATTTCAGTGTGGCTATTTGTTCCGTCGAGAAGTAATATCGTTTGTGCCTGACATCATACAATGTGAATGCGTTATCTAACTGGCAAATAGTGCCACGTTTTATTTTCTAAAAGAAGTAAACATATATGGTTTCGATTCAAATAATGCAGTGTGAATGTATGATCAACATACCCTCACTTTTCCTATAATGTTCTCGGAATGTGCGGTCGAGCAAGTAAGCAAATACCCATATTATTCAAATAATGTCGGAATGTGTTCTCCAGCTAATAAGAAATTGCCGTATTGATTCACGCAAAATCGTCTTACTGTGTGATCCGTATAGTAAGAAAATACCCTTTGGATTAAAAATATGTGTGTGCTGTCTACTAAATAGTTGTTTGTGATTTACTTAAATGTAGTGTGAATGTGTGATGTCTAGTAAGTAGTTGCTTGTGATTTACATAATGCAGTGTGAATGTGTGATGTAAGTAGTTGTTTGTGATTACATAATTCACTATGAATGTGTGATCACTCTGTTTAGAGATTCTTGTCTGTACGAAACAGTAATGAATGCAATCAGTCAAATCTCTGATAAATACTTGATAACGTTTGTTTGTCTGCTAGATTTTGAATCGTAATGTTTCACTGGCTGTCTGAGGTTGCGCTACTGAAGGATGGGATCACTTTAATTAAATTAATCATTACATTATGTTAACAAGATATGGACATTGTTTGTGTTCGTGGTTGTGTACGTATACATATCCATATATATGCACGTATTTTGTATGGAGGTTTTCTGTACGTGTTCAGTACGTTTGTAGCTGTGCAAGCCTATATATTGTCAGTAAGTCATGCAAGTACAACTGGGTGGGAGAAAAGAAAAGAGTAACCACACAATGGCATTCGAGAAATCACAAAGTTAAGAAGAAACAATCAATCAATTATCAATGTTTCAGATTACCATGCATAAATTAACCCCTGTCTTCAATTAACCAATCAATCAATTAACCACTGCCTCAATTAACCAATCGGTGGCCCGACAGGTGGCGACAAGAGGTTTGCGACAACTGGCTAGACACAACCGGCTAGCGACAACCGGCTTACACATAACTTACATTTGTAGAATAAATTAGATAATTCTTAGGTTTTTTCTGTTGTTTAGCAAAATGTCGTATATCGTATTGTCACAAAACGGGAGGCTCGTTACAAGCCGACCCGAGCTGAAGTTAGAGATGCAAGGGGTGAAGTCTATTTTTGGCCTGCTCCGGTGCACCTCCAAGAAAAGCCCGTGACGTGTGCCAGTACTACGTCGCGTCAAGTTGTTACATAGACACACATGACATACGCCATTGATGTTTGGGTGGGGCCCAATTTATTAATGTCATGCCAAGGAACGTTTTATTGGCGGTGTGTGTTGTGAGTGTGTATCATAAATGTGAATAAATGGACGAACAGACGAACGGTGCAAAACAATAGTACAAATTCTTTCGTCCCTCTCAAAAACTATGAATAACAAGAGAGTTGAAAGATGTTTAAATCAGGTTATTTATTTCCCGATTTAAAAGGGGGCACTACTCTTTCGCACAGTGATTGATCATTCATTCAACTTTCCAATGTCATACACTCTGTGGGAAATAAGGGGAGATGAAAATGATGAAATTCAAAATATAAAATAAAGATTAATTACACAATTCTTATGCGGCAAATGGGGCCGCTTTAACAATAGTTGACATGTAAAATAAGCATTACTTTTAACATTAGAGTTCTTATTTTGCAAACGATATAATAGTGTTCATTTTCTTAAGAGTCCTAGACTTAAGTATGTGCGCGTTAGCCGTGCTAATGATTACTCACTATTAATGTCAGAGTTCCAAGGAGAGGACGTAATCTCACACGTCACTTATAAGCGGCACTTCAAAGTGAAGAATCACGACGCAATTGAGGCGTCGCATTACAGGTGAAGATTCTGCAGAATCTAGGCACCACTTTCAGATTATCACTGGGGAGAAATCTGAAATTTTGCTGACTGTTGTCAGCCTCGATAATTATCGTTGTACCGGTTGTCGTGGAAACGGACACCCCAACGACGTTTAGCATTATCGGGTGGAGTCGTCCAGTGGGATGTGTCGTCGCATTACATTGAGTGTAGAAATCCGGATATCTGTAAGAAAATCTCGGTGCTAGCCTCTCAATTAGCGGGATAGACTGCCAAACGAACTCAGACAGGGGGAAGACAAAATTGGTCCCTCGTGTCGTTAACTGCATACAACCAGCGTCGCATGCATCGGGTTTTCTTTGACAGCGAACTTTCCACTTTGCCAAAAGTTATACTGAGTAATTTTGCCTCGTTACTCAATATATGGCATCAGACGGATGGAAAACGGATGGAAAGAGATTATTGCAGCTTTCCTTTATGAAATCTCTGTACATGAGATAATTCATACGTGAAGTTAGACTGGCTTCAGACGAATCGACGTTTTCAACATTGAGAGTAAAATCTTCATTTTGTCCCTTATATAGCTTTCACTGAAGGTTTCCAAAACTTCCAGAAGCTATGTCCTGTGACATGATTTTTGCCTTGGATATATAGTGGTAATCGAGATGCACGCTTTTCTGTGGCCAATTCTAATGCGCACTGGCCATTTCACTCGTCAACAACATGTGACGGTATTGCGCAGTTGTCCCAATTTATTTAATATACATATTCTTCATAAACTAATATATATATTCAATATGATAATTAACACACACTGCGTCACGAACGTCTGTCTACTAAAGAGATCTTAGGTGACCGTTACTGGAAGTTACATGCTACATACGAAAAATAACAAAACTCGGATTACTTCAATTAGTTTTGTTAGCGGTTTTTTAAAATGAAATAAAATATAATTTCGGTCCCTCATTTCCTGTGACAACCCCCTTCTTAAAATTGATTGGAGCTCACAGAGTGGAAATCAAATAGGAACAAAAAAATTTTTATTTCACACGATAGTCCCCACAGGAATTATATGCGCATCTGTGGAGAGACTATCCTCTCTCTTGTTTATATCGCGGTTATGGCATGCCGGGATAATGCATCGGCACCCGAATTTTCTCGGCCCGCGATGTGTTCGACAACGAAGCTATACTCCTGTAGCAGGAGTGTCCATCTAGTTAGCCTAGCGTTATCGTACATGCTAGTGCGCAGATATGTAAGCGGCTTATGATCGCACTGCAGGATGAATGGTTTAGAGTACAGATAAGCACTAAATTTCTTGAGTGCCCATACGATTGCTAAGCACTCTTTTTCGATCGTAGAATACCGTGTCTCACGATCTAACAGTTTCTTAGACGCGTATGCTACCGGTAGGTATTCGTCATCTGTCTCTTGGAGAAGTATGGCACCGAGGCCTTCGTCTGATGCGTCGGTCCTGACAATAAATCTTTTGTCAAAGTCTGGTAACTGTAGGACGGGTTTACTGGTCAAGATGTCCTTCACTTTTTCGAGGGCGGTGTTACACTCTGCCGTCCATCGTATTTTCGTGGGTTGTTTGTTTCCAGTTAAGTCCGTCAGTGGTTTAAGAAGCGTACTGAAGTTTGGGACAAATTTTCGGTAGTACCCCACTAGCCCCAAAACTGCCCTGACCTGTTTCTTTGTAGTCGGTAAGGTCATGTCACGAATGGCTGCAGTTAAGTCTAGATTTGGGCCTATTTGTCCGTCACTTATGATATGGCCAAGAAATTCAATCTCTCGAAAGCCCGCGCGTACTTTGGTGGGTTTCACGGTCAATTTATGGCGCTCGAGAATATCAAGTAGACCACCCACTGAGGATAAATGTTGGTCCCATGTTCCTGTTGCTACCAGTATGTCATCAAAGAAATTCAATGCGTCAACGCTCTCTAACGGTAATTTTCGCATGAAGCGCGCGAATGTTGCGGGTGCGTTCGCTAGTCCGAACGGTAGTCGGCAAAACTGAAATAAGCCTAGCGGGGTTGGAAAGGCTGTTTTTGGTCTGTCGTCAATAGCAACTGACAGTTGCCAGTACCCTTTGCACATGTCAAACTTCGAAAAGTAATGTGCCTTGGTTAGTTTTGCGAATAATTCGTCCTGATTTGGAATAGGTTCCGCATCGAATTCAGTTATCTCATTTAACTGTCTGTAGTCCACACAAAAACGAAGCGTACCGTCTTTCTTTTTAACTAAGACGACCGGTGATGAATATGGGGAGATTGACTGTTCAATCACGCCCTGTTCTTGCATTTCACGCACCTGTTCTGCTATGTACTTTGTGCTCTCATATTTCTGTGGGTACTGTTTTAAGCGTATCGGTTTGTCACTTAAAAGTTTGATGCGGTGTTCAACCAAATCTGAGTGGCCCGGTTGGTCGGTGAATATGCGCGCGTGTCTGTGTAAGAGCTTTGACATTGCGTCGCGCTGTTCGACAGTTAAGTTCGAGTCAATCTCGACTTGATCGACTGTAACTGCGGAGTTAGGCTGGGTTTCGGCGGACATCATGTCTGTTCTGAAATTGGAGTCTTCCAATTGTATCAGTGCGACATTCACGCTTTGTATCTGTTCGCCGCTGCGTTCATAGTAACGCTTGAGCATATTTATGTGATAGGTTTTCTGCTTATTTCCTCTCTGTATGCTGTAGTCGTTCTGCTTCACACGCTTAATAACGCGGTAGGGTCCACGCCAGTGCATTTGCATGCGGTTGTTATGCGTGGGCCGCAAGAGTAACACGAGCTGGCCTGGTTCGAGGTCACGTTCCACAGCAGTACGGTCAAAATTTCGCTTGTATCGGGGTTGTTTTTCGCGAATGTTTTCCTGTGCTAAGTGACATGTCTCGGTCAGACGTTGACGTAGTTCGGCTACGTACGTGTGAACATCTTTACCATCGGTCACAGTGTCTCCCTTGACCCATGTTTCTTTTATTAGCTTAAGGGGACCACGAGGTTGCCTTCCGTATAGTAGTTGGAACGGTGAGTAGCCCGTACTCTCTTGTGGGAGTTCGCGATACGCGAAGAGTAATGGTGCTAGAAAACGCGGCCACTGGTCGGGTTGTTCCGAGGCCATTTTAATTAACATTTTCTTTATCGTACCGTTGAAACGTTCAACGGCACCATTAGACTGAGCGTGATATGGTGATGAGAACAACTGTTTACACGCTAGTAGACGCATTGTTTCAGCCATCATTGCTGAGGTGAATTGAGTGCCCTGGTCACTCAATATTTCTCGAGGTACACCAGTACGAGAAAATACGTCTATTAAAGCGTCTGCGACTTCGATCGCTGTGATGCCCTTTAATGCGACTGCTTCTGGATATCGTGTTGCAAAATCCACGATTGTTAGGATATAGCGATATCCTCCTTCGGCCGCGGGAATGATTGGGCCAATAATGTCTACTGCGACTTTTAGGAATGGTTCCTCTACTGTTGGTACTATCTCGAGGGGAACTCGACTGACACGCCCTCGGTCGATATGTTGCTGACACTGCGTACATGTACGAACGTACGAGCGAACATCCCTACTCAGGCCTGGCCAAAAAAAGTCCTCACGAACTCGCTGCTCAGTGCGCCGTGCGCCCTGATGTCCGGACATGATTGAGTCGTGTGCAAAGCTAAGAATCAGCTGTCTGAGTGGTGTAGGGGTAAATAGACACGTGGTGCTTCTAGTATCATTTTCCTTATAGTCGGTGCGCCGAAACGCTAGTCCGTCCTTCAGGAAATACGTCATGGTTGCGTACTTGCTGGACGTAATAGTGTTTTTCCGTGCCAGCTGTAGCATTGAGGACAAACTTTTGTCCTCCTGCTGCAGGTGACTGAGTCGACTTGGGGTCAACTGCGGAAATGTATTCTCGACTATCTTTAGAGCCGGGGGTCCTTGTTTACTACGTTCCCGTTGTGCTCTAGTGGTTACGGGGAGAACAGGATAGATGTCATCAGTGTTCGCGTCACACTGTTCGGGCGATAGTATGAATCCGAACTGCATGTCTCTTATCTTCTAGCTCTATAGCCTCTTTCGATCTTTTTTCCTCTAGCTCTCTCGCCTCTTTCGATCTTTTTTCCTCTAACTCTCTCAAAGTTTGCATCTCTAAATCCTTAGCTACCTGTCTCTTTTCTTCTAGCTCATTTTTCTTATCCTCTAGCTCTCTCGCCTCTTTCGCCTCATTTTCTTTCACAACATACCATTTAGCTATCTCCTCATCCACGTATTTCTTTAACTCGGCTTTTTCATACCCGAATTCTCTGCCCATAGCCATGAGTTCTTTCTTTATGTTTACTAGCTCGGCCATTTTTAAAATTGCTAGTTATCACGAGTATGGATAAAGTGACTTAGAATATTCGCGGGATTTTGACCACTGTAGGTCACAAGTGGTGCAATGGTGTGCGTATGAACACCAGCCACCGCGTGATTAGGATTATTACAAACACGAGTAAAAGAAATCCTAATCGGAAATTTGCAAAGTTAGCAAAATTAGCAAAACAACAGTTGCTAATGTAGCGTACAAAATATCGATCTATGTACGTCTAAACACGAGTCGGTACGCGTTAACGATAATAGCGTAAAGATTATAAAACTTATTTCAACACAATAATAATAAGTCTTATCAAAATCCAGTTCACCTAAGTCTCAATAGCAAGGCCCTAACATGCAATAACAATGCATAATGGTGATGAGATAGAAAAGCAGGAAAGAGATGACACTTTCTTACAACAACACAATTTACCTTGTCAGATCACGGTCAGTGGTCACCAGATGTCACAAAACGGGAGGCTCGTTACAAGCCGACCCGAGCTGAAGTTAGAGATGCAAGGGGTGAAGTCTATTTTTGGCCTGCTCCGGTGCACCTCCAAGAAAAGCCCGTGACGTGTGCCAGTACTACGTCGCGTCAAGTTGTTACATAGACACACATGACATACGCCATTGATGTTTGGGTGGGGCCCAATTTATTAATGTCATGCCAAGGAACGTTTTATTGGCGGTGTGTGTTGTGAGTGTGTATCATAAATGTGAATAAATGGACGAACAGACGAACGGTGCAAAACAATAGTACAAATTCTTTCGTCCCTCTCAAAAACTATGAATAACAAGAGAGTTGAAAGATGTTTAAATCAGGTTATTTATTTCCCGATTTAAAAGGGGGCACTACTCTTTCGCACAGTGATTGATCATTCATTCAACTTTCCAATGTCATACACTCTGTGGGAAATAAGGGGAGATGAAAATGATGAAATTCAAAATATAAAATAAAGATTAATTACACAATTCTTATGCGGCAAATGGGGCCGCTTTAACAATAGTTGACATGTAAAATAAGCATTACTTTTAACATTAGAGTTCTTATTTTGCAAACGATATAATAGTGTTCATTTTCTTAAGAGTCCTAGACTTAAGTATGTGCGCGTTAGCCGTGCTAATGATTACTCACTATTAATGTCAGAGTTCCAAGGAGAGGACGTAATCTCACACGTCACTTATAAGCGGCACTTCAAAGTGAAGAATCACGACGCAATTGAGGCGTCGCATTACAGGTGAAGATTCTGCAGAATCTAGGCACCACTTTCAGATTATCACTGGGGAGAAATCTGAAATTTTGCTGACTGTTGTCAGCCTCGATAATTATCGTTGTACCGGTTGTCGTGGAAACGGACACCCCAACGACGTTTAGCATTATCGGGTGGAGTCGTCCAGTGGGATGTGTCGTCGCATTACATTGAGTGTAGAAATCCGGATATCTGTAAGAAAATCTCGGTGCTAGCCTCTCAATTAGCGGGATAGACTGCCAAACGAACTCAGACAGGGGGAAGACAAAATTGGTCCCTCGTGTCGTTAACTGCATACAACCAGCGTCGCATGCATCGGGTTTTCTTTGACAGCGAACTTTCCACTTTGCCAAAAGTTATACTGAGTAATTTTGCCTCGTTACTCAATATATGGCATCAGACGGATGGAAAACGGATGGAAAGAGATTATTGCAGCTTTCCTTTATGAAATCTCTGTACATGAGATAATTCATACGTGAAGTTAGACTGGCTTCAGACGAATCGACGTTTTCAACATTGAGAGTAAAATCTTCATTTTGTCCCTTATATAGCTTTCACTGAAGGTTTCCAAAACTTCCAGAAGCTATGTCCTGTGACATGATTTTTGCCTTGGATATATAGTGGTAATCGAGATGCACGCTTTTCTGTGGCCAATTCTAATGCGCACTGGCCATTTCACTCGTCAACAACATGTGACGGTATTGCGCAGTTGTCCCAATTTATTTAATATACATATTCTTCATAAACTAATATATATATTCAATATGATAATTAACACACACTGCGTCACGAACGTCTGTCTACTAAAGAGATCTTAGGTGACCGTTACTGGAAGTTACATGCTACATACGAAAAATAACAAAACTCGGATTACTTCAATTAGTTTTGTTAGCGGTTTTTTAAAATGAAATAAAATATAATTTCGGTCCCTCATTTCCTGTGACACGTATTATGCACAAGTCACTTGCCGTTCGCCGGTTGTTGCTAGGCATGTGTCAGTAGCTAGTTGATGTTCACCACTTGTCGCCCGCTAAGTGTCGTTTGTAAAATGTCGCCCGCCCAGATGTCATAGAATCAACCAATCAATTAACCACTGCCTAGAATGAATCAATCACTGACTTCAAAAGTTCAATCGATAAATTAATCAGTCTTCAATTTACTAACCAATTAGTAAACTACTGCTTTCTAATTGATCATTCAAATGGATCACTGCCTCAAATTATCCATGTCAGTCAGTTGACTGCTACTATTAATTAACACATCAATCAATTACCACTTCATTGTCCTACCTAATCAGTAAATAGTTAGTCAGTGATATCAGTTTGCCGGTCAGTGAATTAGCATTGCCTTCATTGCGTCTGTCATTCAATTAACTCATCATTATGCTAAATGCTTCCTTCAACCAACAAGTTAATCAATTAGCTGATAATTTCAGTTAACCAGTCCGTCAGACAATTTACCACTGCTTTCATTTACCTAATCAATCAATTGATCATAATTACAATTAATGAACATATTTTATTTAAGAAATTAGTCAATTAACCACTGAATTGAAGTAACTAATCAGTCAACTAACCACTGCCTTCAATTAACCAATCAGTGAATTTTCCACTGTTTTTCACCGAAGTTACAACACTTGCGTACTTCAGAAATCTCTTAAACAAAAAAGCTGAGAATGGTACAGGTTAAAATATAAAGGTCACGAGAACCTGGAGGGATAAACATTATTGTGACCAGAATCACAAATATCTTCTCATAGAATTCTAAGTAAAGTATTGACCTTCGCGCCCCCCACCCCTCCATACTTTATCCTCATTTAAGAAGAAAATAAAACATGAACTAATTAAGTCTTAGTCGTGTTAGCAAAGACTAAAACACCTTTCATGAAACTTTTTCTATTTCGGACTCGCGTGTGATGTACTCCAAATGAATGTGCAGCCATAATCCTATTTATTAAACACTTTGAATTCACAAGCAGTGCTTCTAAGTCTTCATTAAATGATTTAGCGAAGCGGAAACATTGAAAAGTGGGTCTGTGAAGAAAATTTGCCTTGTAAATGGAGAGCGTATTGATGTTTTCATCCCGGGAAAATGTCTCCCGTGACGGTACCCCATGCTCACCAAGTCCACACACAAAAAGAAAAATCTGAAATAAAACGAAATTTAAAAAATGCTGCCTTCGGGATTGTGAGGAACTTGAAACCAAATACGATTGGAAGGAGCAGGGTTAGTGGAGAAGGAAAAAATCTATTTCACTCTTGCCCTTGATAACAATGTCAATCATGACGTTCAGCTCGAGCATGCTCATGATATCTCTTTGTTTAGCTCCACTGTGCTACAGTCATCATTAACATCATCATCATCATCATAATAATAATAATAATAATAATAATAATAATAATGAGAAAGAAGGAGAAGAAAGAGAATCCAAAACAGAAAAGTAGTAGTAGTGGTGGCGGTGGTGGTGGTTGTCACAGTCTGATAAAATTGTCCGACTTCGTGACCCACTTGCCTTGTTTACTTCAAATTCGAATATTTGAAACCCTTGGCCCTTTGTTCAAAGCTTCCTTTTTCTAGGTGCTTCTAGAACAGGTCAAGATGTTATGTAACTTTAGGACCATTGTCCAGTTCTCGAACCAACCACATGCTTTGCGAACAGTCACGTGATACGCAATATACCTTTCTATATATGTACCCACACGCTTCCGCTCCCTCACTTCGAGCACATTTTAGCTAATTCCATCAGCTTACTCGGGTCGTGAGAGGCAGCCGGCGCCATAGAGAATCAAGGTACCCTTCGACTTCTCTCAAAGGTATCATTTTATTTAATAGTATTTGCCTATGTATTGTTTAAGTATGTATTTGTGCTATGTATTATATGATTTCCATATACACTTGAGCATGGTTCAGAGAAATAGCTGAAAACCTATATGTTACGGAATATAAATTTATTGTAACCATTTTTCCATTTCTGTACTTTAATTTATATTGTTTTAATTCACTAAGAGCCAGAATGCTGCGCTCGATATGAATTCTTCATGTAATTCAATTATTGCGTGTAATTTAAATTGTAAATTGTGAAGCGCTCTGTCGGCTTGAATTACCCCTTGTATGAACATTAATTTAACGTTGTATCTATTTTATTGCTTCATACGTCATGACTGTTAAATGGAACACATGTGAGACGATTATATTTTTTCTAAAATTTAATTGTAAGCGACGCGAGGTCGAAACTCTTTGTTCAGCGCATTTAATTGAGCCATGCCTAAGTAGGGCCTGTTAGGTTGAGAATTATATCCAAACACGTTGCATCCACAGGTCGGCTCATGGTTCATGTTTCACCATGCCTCACCTGCATTAGCTTATTGGTGTAAGCGTGTCGAAATCCACTCTGAGGGCCATGCTGCAAAAATTCCAGTTCCTAGCCACTAACAAAGGGACATCATTCCTTATGCACCACGTGTGTCGTTAAAGGGGGACTGAGGGAACGAATCAGCATGACTGAGTGTTGAGACCAAGGATACAAGAATAGAGCTAAGTGCAAAATCAAGTGTACAGATCTCAAAGGAACACTTTTCTGGCAATTTAGATTGACAAAAATCAGGCATAGGCGCGTAAAGACAGAGTGAAGACTATTCGCGTTGCATTCGATTTATTGTTAATTTGTTAAACTTTATTAAATCTTATTTCCTTTGTTAATACCTCTTAGTAGTTGATTTCTATGCACAATAGACCAATTAGATTAATTCTTAGATTTGAATGGGGGCGGATGAGCAGAAAGATTGATGACGAGTGCATATTAATTTAGAGGGATTTAACTGTTTTCAAATCTAGCTAAAAGTTCGCAGTTTATTAGTCTGTAAATTTGTCGTCTGAACTACAAGACGCACTTTTAATTAGTCAGATAATAAATTGAGCAACCAGTCTGCGTAGAATATGAGAGGAAGAATTAATTATATTTAAAGTCTTTTAATTATTCTAAGCAGGGTCTTTAAATAAATACTGGAAACGTAACAAGTGTGGGTCGTCGCGGGATTGATATGTATTAAATTGTAAATTGTAACATTTTTATACATAGGGCGCATCATAACCTAGAAACGAACGAACGAACAGAATTGCCAATTGTTCTTTTGATTTTTGTATCACTGATTTTCTTTGCTTTTGTTGTGACATGTGCATGTATTCTTTTGCAGAGTAGCGTGCATGTTAGTTAATGTTGATATATTTAAGCGTAGTTAAATATGTCATGTTAGCTATTGAATGATTTATTTAGTATTGTGTTACTGAGTACTTCATTGTGAGGAGTCGAAGGTTATACCGCCAGCTAGGAGAGTTATCGGTAGTAACAGACTTCGGACTATTATATTTAGGGTGCTAGATATAATGTGTAATGTTGTATGGTAGGAGCCGTGACATTACGAAAGTCTTGGAACAGCGGACACTGTGACAAGCAGGTGAAACGTGTAAGAGTTAACGCGCAATTTATTTCGGAAGGTGTTCTGAGTAAATTAAATAATTTTTGTAAGGTTGTAGCCTAAAAGTTATTTTCGGGATAAGCGGAGTTATCGCCGACGGTTAAAACACACAATTCACGAGATACATTCTTATTGTAGCCAGCGCGCTAAGACAGTAAAATGGATCGCAAACAGGTTATCGAAGACCTGAAAGAAGCCGGTATCATGATAGGATACCAGGGTGACGAACTGACTAGCTACATTAAAACTGAGCTAGAGAAAGCGGAAAAAGCGGAAAAAGAGAGGCAAGAGATAGAAAGGGAAGAACGGTTAGCTGCCCGCGAAGCTAAGAAGTTAGAGGCTGAAAGACTAGCTGAAACCGAGGCTAAACGCATCGCAGCGGACACAGAAGCAAAACGCATCGCAGCGGATACAGAAGCCAAACGCATCGCCGCAGACGCGGAAATAAAACGGTTAGAATGGGAAGTAAAGAAACTAGAAGTTACCAATCCAAACCGTGATCGCAGAAGCAGTGGTGATTCGCGTTCTAGCGATGGAAATAATCACAGTAGAATTGAAAATATCATTCCAAAGATAAATATGGTCCCATTTGATGAGAACAAAGATCAAATAGACGCGTATTTAAAAACGTTTGAAAAGTTAGCCAGAGCAACGAACATTCCAGCGGAACATTGGGCGATAAATTTATCGGGATTATTGCAGGGCAGTGCGAAAAACGAGTTCAATAAGCTTAGCGATTCTGAGTCAGATAATTACGACACAGTCAAGGCCGCATTATTGAAACGTTACAAACTCACAGCAGATACATACCGACGTAAGTTTAAACAGGCCACTAAAGCCAGTTCAGAGACGCACGCACAGTACATACGACGCGTAGCTGACTTGTTCCAAAGATGGATAGATCTAGCCGAAACTCCACAGACATACGCAGGTCTTAGGGATGAAATGGTAAAAGACCATATTCTCGGGTCATACAAATCAGATCTACTGATTCACTTAGCAATAAGGGAAAAATCTACGCTAGAGGAGATAGGCAACGCCGCCGATCGCTTTGATGACGCACATTCTCAATTCTCGAACGCACACGCGAACAACAAGTCTCGACCGAACGAACCGCAGACTCGAAAGGATAAGAAAAATGACGGGAAGGCACCTAATGAGCGTGATGATAAAACATCTAAACCCGACACTAAAAACAAGTCCGACAAACAGAAAGATAAAAAGAATCTTGCATGTTACACTTGTGGTGATAGTGGCCATTTTTCACGAACATGTCCTGAAAAGAAAACAGCTAAAGTTTACGCAGTAGAAAGTCATACACCTAAAACAGAAAAGTCGAATCGAACACCAGTACAGGCAAACGGTCACGATACAATCGCTTTGCTTGATACAGGGTGTGAGCTGGACGCTATAGTAAATGCATCATT
The DNA here is from genome assembly GCA_028829895.1 of Sinotaia quadrata. Lineage (NCBI taxonomy): Eukaryota > Metazoa > Mollusca > Gastropoda > Architaenioglossa > Viviparidae > Sinotaia > Sinotaia quadrata. The sequence goes on from CM054182.1 coordinate 9,617,010, forward strand.
AGTTAACCGTACCGACTACACAGGGGAGACAATCTCTGTCACCTTTGCAAACGGCGAGCAAGACATTTTACCAGTAGCTGAGATCTCGATTGTTTCAGACTTTGTAGAAGGAACAGTCAAAGCGGCAGTTATGGAAAACTCACCGCATGACGTGATCCTTGGTTGCAAGTATGTTTTGCCGTGTAAAAAACAAACTTCAACTGAACCACCACTGGTTAACGCTGTAACCAGAGCAGCGAGTAGTAAAGACAAATCTGTAACTGCACCGATGTCTGCCGCACCAGCCGTAGATAAAGCAACAGTTAGCGAGATTAAAATATTACAAGCTGAGGACGAAACACTAGACAAGTTACGCAGACAAGCTGTACTTGTTAGTGACGTCAACACTGACGATTCGAATAAGAAAGCGTGCATTATTCTGAAAAAGGGTTTATTGTACCGCTATTCGAAAGTGGGAGACGAATTTCGGAAACAATTAGTCGTTCCACAAACCAAACGAAATGACGTATTACGATTAGGTCATGAGAGTCTTTTTGGTGCACACATGGGTGTACAAAAAACAACTAGTCGTATTACAAGTGAGTTTTATTGGCCGGACATCACTGCCGATATCCGTAGATTCGTGTTAAGTTGCGACACATGCCAGAGAACACAGTCTAAAAATTCAATCAGACCCGCACCGTTAGGAGAGCCTGAACTGATCAGTGAACCCTACAAGCGCGTAGCATTGGATTTGATTGGGCCTATAATACCCACATCAACGAGAGGTAATCGATACGTGCTGACCACTATTGATTACGCAACAAGATTCGCCGACGCAGTACCATTGAAAAATATTGATACTGAAACTGTCGCCGAAGCCCTTTTCGGTCTTTGGAGTCGTGTTGGTATTCCTACTGAAATTTTGACAGATCAGGGGAGTCAATTCATAGGCAACGTAATGAAGGAAGTAAATCGTTTACTTTCCATCAAACATCTTACTTGCACACCATACCACCCCCAGGCAAATGGTCTGATTGAAAAATACAATGGGACATTAAAAACAGCACTTAAAAAGCTCGCCACAGATAAACCGAAAGACTGGGACAGATACATCCCTGCCCTACTATTTGCATATAGGGAGGTGCCACAATCTTCCACTGGATTTTCACCATTCGAGCTACTTTACGGACGTACTGTACGCGGACCGATGATGATTTTGAAGGCACTTTGGACTGATGAAAAGACAGATGACGAAGTTAAGACAACTTATACATACGTCACTGACTTAAGAAACCGTCTTGAAACTATAGGCAAGATAGCACGGGAAAACTTGACGATAGCTCAGTCTAGACAGGCAGAATATTACAATAAGCACACCAAACCTAGAGAATTTGAAGTTAATGACAAAGTGTTACTGTTGCTTCCTGAAGCACATAACAAACTTCAGATGAAATGGAAGGGGCCCTTTGTAGTTACCGCCAAGCTAGGGGGACTGAACTATAAGGTGCAGACAGGAAAGAGAGAGAAAATCTTTCATGTTAACCTACTCAAAAAGTACATAAGCCGTGAGGATCAAACCACTCAAGCTGATTTTGTCGTAGCGACGATAGTTACAGAAGACGAGGGGGATACTGATTGCGTCACTGGTACTTTACCAAACTGTCCTCTACAGACGGACGAAACTGTCAAAGACGTTAGGGTAAATGAAGCCTTGACAGAAAGACAGAAAAAAGAAGTGAATGAATTGCTTAATGAGTTCTCATCTACTCTGACAGACAAACCAGGGTTGACAGACTTAATAGAATTTTCACTGAAGCTGACTGACAACAAACCGATACGTTTGAAGCCGTATCCGTTGCCACACGCTAAGATAGATGACGTTAGACGTGAGATTAAGACTATGCTAGATCTAGGGGTCATAGAGAAGACTGACAGTGCCTACGGATCACCCATCGTGTTGATTAAAAAACGTGATAACTCGTTCCGTTTTTGCGTAGACTACCGCAAACTCAATCAAGTGACAGAGTTTTGTGCCGAGCCTCTCCCTGATCCGGATCTCATCTTCACTAAGCTAGCTAACGCTCATTACTATACCAAAATAGATTTGTCACGCGGTTTTTGGCAAATCAAGGTCAAGGACACTGATCGACACATACTAGCTTTCACTACACCAGTAGGAAACTACACATGGAAAGTTATGCCTTTCGGAGTTTCAAACGCTCCAAGCATTTTTTCTAAAATGATGCGGTCATTGTTAGAACCACTGTACGGACGTGGAGTTGAGAACTTCATGGATGATTTAATTCTAGGCACCCAGACATGGGAGGAGCACTTAACACTCTTACGAGATGTGCTAGCCAGATTAAAGCAAGCCAACCTCACTGCCCGCCCTACGAAGTGTGAAATAGCACAATTCTCCTTAGACTTCTTGGGACACAAGTTGAGTCATGGAACTATGTCGCCAAGTAAAGCTAAGATAGCACAACTTAAGGACACTTCACAACCGCTAACAAAAACACAAGTTAGAAGTTTTCTTGGTCTTGCTAACTACTACAGAAAATTCGTACCAGATTTTAGTGCCATTGCATGTCCTCTGACTGACTTGACACGTAAGAATATGCCTACAAAAGTAGTGTGGACTGATGCATGCCAAAACGCTTTTGACACACTGAAATCTAGACTGACTTCAGATTTAGTTGTTAAACTGCCAGATCTGACAAAACCATTCTTGTTAAGGACTGATGCTAGCAACACAGGATTAGGAGCAGTGTTATTACAAGAACACAATGACACCAAACACCCAGTTGCATATGCAAGCCGTAAACTCACAACTACTGAACAGAAATATTCCACCAGTGAAAAGGAATGTCTTGCAATAGTTTGGGCCATAAAAAAGTTCGAAAACTATTTGTACGGAAAAACCTTTGTCATTGAGTGCGATCACCAGCCGTTGGCCTTTCTCGGACAGGCGCAATTTACGAACAGCCGTTTAATGCGTTGGTCTTTGTTTCTGACACAGTATGACGCAAATATTCATTACATCAAAGGGTCTTTGAATGTTGGCGCAGATTACATGAGTCGTGCTTGATGCCATCAAGTGCCGGTACTGATAGAATGTCGTTTAATCAATTAACTGAACCCTACGGATTCCTTCCTGTAAATATGAAATATAGTTGCACACTTTATTTCTAGGAATGTTGAAATTTTTTTTTGTGTAAATTTTTCTTCATTGTGGACTTCTACATTTTATCATACATAATTTGTAGGAGGCATTTTATCTTTGGTAAGATAAACGCCTCAAAAGCAAGGGGGTGTCACAGTCTGATAAAATTGTCCGACTTCGTGACCCACTTGCCTTGTTTACTTCAAATTCGAATATTTGAAACCCTTGGCCCTTTGTTCAAAGCTTCCTTTTTCTAGGTGCTTCTAGAACAGGTCAAGATGTTATGTAACTTTAGGACCATTGTCCAGTTCTCGAACCAACCACATGCTTTGCGAACAGTCACGTGATACGCAATATACCTTTCTATATATGTACCCACACGCTTCCGCTCCCTCACTTCGAGCACATTTTAGCTAATTCCATCAGCTTACTCGGGTCGTGAGAGGCAGCCGGCGCCATAGAGAATCAAGGTACCCTTCGACTTCTCTCAAAGGTATCATTTTATTTAATAGTATTTGCCTATGTATTGTTTAAGTATGTATTTGTGCTATGTATTATATGATTTCCATATACACTTGAGCATGGTTCAGAGAAATAGCTGAAAACCTATATGTTACGGAATATAAATTTATTGTAACCATTTTTCCATTTCTGTACTTTAATTTATATTGTTTTAATTCACTAAGAGCCAGAATGCTGCGCTCGATATGAATTCTTCATGTAATTCAATTATTGCGTGTAATTTAAATTGTAAATTGTGAAGCGCTCTGTCGGCTTGAATTACCCCTTGTATGAACATTAATTTAACGTTGTATCTATTTTATTGCTTCATACGTCATGACTGTTAAATGGAACACATGTGAGACGATTATATTTTTTCTAAAATTTAATTGTAAGCGACGCGAGGTCGAAACTCTTTGTTCAGCGCATTTAATTGAGCCATGCCTAAGTAGGGCCTGTTAGGTTGAGAATTATATCCAAACACGTTGCATCCACAGGTCGGCTCATGGTTCATGTTTCACCATGCCTCACCTGCATTAGCTTATTGGTGTAAGCGTGTCGAAATCCACTCTGAGGGCCATGCTGCAAAAATTCCAGTTCCTAGCCACTAACAAAGGGACATCATTCCTTATGCACCACGTGTGTCGTTAAAGGGGGACTGAGGGAACGAATCAGCATGACTGAGTGTTGAGACCAAGGATACAAGAATAGAGCTAAGTGCAAAATCAAGTGTACAGATCTCAAAGGAACACTTTTCTGGCAATTTAGATTGACAAAAATCAGGCATAGGCGCGTAAAGACAGAGTGAAGACTATTCGCGTTGCATTCGATTTATTGTTAATTTGTTAAACTTTATTAAATCTTATTTCCTTTGTTAATACCTCTTAGTAGTTGATTTCTATGCACAATAGACCAATTAGATTAATTCTTAGATTTGAATGGGGGCGGATGAGCAGAAAGATTGATGACGAGTGCATATTAATTTAGAGGGATTTAACTGTTTTCAAATCTAGCTAAAAGTTCGCAGTTTATTAGTCTGTAAATTTGTCGTCTGAACTACAAGACGCACTTTTAATTAGTCAGATAATAAATTGAGCAACCAGTCTGCGTAGAATATGAGAGGAAGAATTAATTATATTTAAAGTCTTTTAATTATTCTAAGCAGGGTCTTTAAATAAATACTGGAAACGTAACAGTGGTAGTGGTGGTAGTAGTAAGCTGGTACTGACAGTGGTGGTAATTGTGGTGGTAGTAGTAGCGGTAGTGGTGGTAGTAATAGTGATTCTGTTCGTGACTTTTATTTGTCCATTATTCAGTTCTGAATATTGATGTCGCAGTCCTACCAGGATTCTGCGAGAAGATCCAATTGTGCGCGGAGGATGTGAACTCTTCAGAGGAGTGCTGCTTTTAGCAATGGGGCAAATTTGTTGTGTCTTGTCTGTTGTGTCCTGTCTGTTGTGTCTTGTCTGTTGTGTCCTGTCTGAGGCTTCCTGTTTCTAAGAACTGTGATAGCCTTCCAGCTCAGATGTTACGAACTCTGTGTGTTCCAACTATTACTGAAATAACTTGTGCTCTTAACATTCCAACCACTGTCTATGGGTTTGATTCCCCCCCCCCACCTTTTCTCCGGTGTCTACCCTCTATCTTGTTGTACGTTTTGCCTAAATTGGTGGTAAGCATAGGTCCCGCCCGGCGCACAAGAATTTAAGAAATGAAATTTAGGGTTTCATGTACAATCAATTAACAATCAATTAGTACATACAGACTACAGATTAGCATGTACTCTACTTTCCTCCGTCAGCAAGTGGGACAACCTGACGTCTCCTAACGATGTGTTTCTCTATGAGACAAGCGTTAGCAAATTCTTACTTCGATACTTTTACAGCTAAGGACTTATTTCCTATGAAAGTGGTGCCTACCACCGTACTAACAGAAAGATATCAGACACCACTTACACTAAATATAACACGCTGAGTCACATTGGTACATAGATGCAGGGAATTTTAAGGAATTCGGGGCAGCTCTACGAACTTCAATTAGTCCTTATGGTCCCTTAATCAGTACAACACACAAAGAAATATTTCAATGACATATACACTTAAGAATATTCAAAGGATCACAGGGACTGTTCAGCTTATGAGAATGGCCAAATTTCTTTTATATATATATATATGTTCCAAGCTGATTTGGGGATTACGGCTTACTTGTCTGTATACACTATACAAGGAGGTTTTACTCTGAACAGAGTCTGAAAAAGTCAGGCAGACGCCTTCGGCAAATTGCCTAGGTATGCTTCAGTGCGAGGGTACGGGTCTTTCCTAGATGGACATCTTTTGTTGGCACCCAACAGAAGGGTCTCTGGAAGAAACGTATTGACCGATTTCTCGCCAACCAGGGATCGCTCTGGGCACCCTCACCCCCTCCGACGCCTAGTCCTACTCTAATATACGGTCGCCGAGATGACAGCTTCTGGTCCAAATTGACTACTTAAAGACTTTCTGAGCAGCGCCCTCCTTAGTGCTACATTAGAAACAAATAATCTCCCAAGACAGCACCTATTTCAAAGCGCACACACACACACACACACAGAGACACAGACACACACACACACACAGACACGCACACACAGAAAGACAGACACACACACATACAGACACGCACGCACACAGACAGACACACACACACACACAGACACACACAGATTTTAAGCACACCCACACACAGATTTTAGGCAAGGTACAAATGCAAGTTTAACAAAAGAATTAGGTTGCTGACACCAGCAGGTTGCTAAAAGGTCATGTACAAGTCAATAAAATTATCTTTACTAAACTATAAAAACTATATATAACAAATTATCAAACTACAAATATAGTATTAGTGAATAACAATATCGGTCAAATATTAATAAAAGATATTATATATAATTAGTTTAATAAATAATAATGCGATAGAAATTTGACTTTTACACTGTTCTTTGTTACAGCATTATTGATGAAGTTGCTATCCTGTTGGATTCATTAACACATATGGAGAGCTCTGTAAGCGCAAAGTTAACATGCTTTCTAAACCTTATATAATGTAATTATAAAGTGCCTTAATGGATGCTATGACGCCTTAAACTATTGTAAGTCAGTATTGCAGTCTTTCTTTCTCTCTTCCTTACAGCACGTTACATGGCAATTGTTTCGCTCGTTATATAAACTCTTTATCTTCAACTCTTAGGATTTCTGTTCCACAATCTTTATCTTATCTCTCTTAGGATTTCTGTTCCACAATCATTATCTTATCTCTCTTAAGATTTCTGTTCCACAATCATTATCTTATCTCTCTTAGGATTTCTGTTCCACAATCATTATCTTATCTCTCTTAGGATTTCTGTTCCACAATCTTTATCTTATCTCTCTTAGGATTTCTGTTCCACAATCATTATCTTATCTCTCTTAGGATTTCTGTTCCACAATCATTATCTTATCTCTCTTAGGATTTCTGTTCCACAATCATTGTCTTATCTCTCTTAGGATTTCTGTTCCACAATCTTTATCTTATCTCTCTTAGGATTTCTGTTCCACAATCATTATCTTATCTCTCTTAAGATTTCTGTTCCACAATCATTATCTTATCTCTCTTAGGATTTCTGTTCCACAATCATTATCTTATCTCTCTTAGGATTTCTGTTCCACAATCTTTATCTTATCTCTCTTAGGATTTCTGTTCCACAATCATTATCTTATCTCTCTTAGGATTTCTGTTCCACAATCATTATCTTATCTCTCTTAGGATTTCTGTTCCACAATCATTATCTTATCTCTCTTAGGATTTCTGTTCCACAATCTTTATCTTATCTCTCTTAGGATTTCTGTTCCACAATCATTTACGTACCTGCGTTCCCAAATACTTCTTTTCTTTTTCTTTCTCTCAACTGATTTCAAAACCATTCCACTCTTAGAAGATTCTTACTTTCTACACCCCCACGTCAGTTTGGTCAAAGTGATGACTGTACTGCAATTTACAAGTGTGAGACTGTCACGTGATCACCGTACATTACTGTCCTCTGCTACGTTTCCTGACGTCACGTGTCTCCACTTTAGTTCTGATGCTAACTACTCCTTCACTCATCATTTCAACTCTGACCTCTGCATTATTTTATTTCCCGTTCTTCCGTCTTCAGTGTATGTTGCTTACTTCTTTTTCGACAACTTGTTAGCATCCAATAGCCATCCATTTAAAAGTTCGGAGCATGCCAAGTGGTTTAATTAAATAGCGTCTATTAAATGCATATGAGGCATTTAATTAAATAGCGTCAAATCAGTAGTAATCACTTCCCAATTTTCATCCACATTCATATGCAATAAGTAATAATAATGGTGGTGGTCATGGTAACAATTAAGATAATTAGAAGAGGACATATACAGTTTCAATCACAACGACATTGTCTTGATCTACGTGAAGGGATTAAGCGATCTTTTCTCAGTTTCTAAATGAAGAATTCGTTATTTCTGTTTCAAACATTGCTCCTGGTTCGTGCAAGTATGCTCGGTTTTTTGTGTGTTGTGATTTGATAGTTCTCCTAGAGATTCCTTTCTAAAATGTGTTGAGCTTGTTTTTGTAATTTGTTCCTGTTAGACACACTGGCATCCCCATAGTTTGTGTCCTATTGCAACTTGTTCCACTTAGACACACTGATCCCACATAGTTTATATTTTGATGTAACTTGTTAAGTTAGACACACTGATATCTTACGTCTGTAATTTGTCCAGTTAGACACACTAACTTCTACACAGCTTGTCTTGTAATTTGTCCACTTATACTGACATTCACATAGTTTGTCTTGTAATTTGTTCCAGTTAGACAAACTGAAATCCATATAGTTTTTGTCATGTTGTAACTTGTTCGTTAGACACACTGACGTTTAAAAAAAAAAACGGTTGTCGTGTTGTTCCATTTGTACTCCTGTTGAATTGACATTGTGCGATCCATTGAGTTTTTCATGAATGGTGCCTTCGAGGTTATTTTGTGCCTAGTGATTGATCCCATATATTTCAGTAATGAGTGCTTCTAGTATATTTAATACTGTCTCCACCCGCCCCTCTCTCTTCCGTATGTACGTCATTGGCCTGTCGAACGTACTCACACTGGAGGGGTTTCTGAATCCTTTTGCTTACTGACTCGTGCTTATCTTCTTCCATTGTATTCATCTGTCTGTGGTGGTATAATTCACATACTTTAACGGATTCGTTTGGTGCTGTTATCTTTGGTTTTAACTCCAGATTTACTCGGAACAGCTTTATGACCTCTCTTGGTTACCGCCCACGAGTTGCCTGCCGCCTCCTTTAGTGAAAAACATCTTCACACCTACTTTTGGACGAAACGTTTATGCACTGTGTAGGGATTTCCTGACCCGCTCAATGACCTTGTTTGCTCTCCATTTTATGACATGCCACCCTCCCGCGTAGCTCATTCCAGATGCAGCATATGCATTTATGAAGAATGCGTGGGTGGATGCGACTGTAGATGTTGTTGTCGTGTGCCACATTCATCTCACGCGCATCTGCAACTTAGGGATGTGTACAGTCACAGAATAACGTCATTGGTCGCACACCTGATCGATCGATAGACCAATGGAGGCTCGCCCCCCCCCCCCCAAACCTCAGTCCTGCCTCAACGGGTGTAGACAGATGGTACAAGAAACGCATCTGTCTGATGGACGAACTGGAAGACATTTAATATGCTAGAAAATAGTAGATTGAAAACCCTTGGCTGCTTACAAAATGTTACAACGAAGACAATACAACAGCACATCTGGCACAACAAACATGCAAAGACTATGTGAACAATACAGCAAACTGAAGTGTATAGTGAACAGGTCCGCTGTGCAAAGTGAGCACAAGATCCATTTATTTTTATAGGATACTTCTAGAATATAGAACAACTGTAATCTCAAATAGATTTTTTTTTAACAGACAACGTTGACAGATAGCGTGGTCTAGGATGAGCTAGAGTGGTAGTCAGTACTTTCACTGCAGGCTTGGGACATTAGCGAGTAACCTTGAATCACAATTGGGCCAAGCAGCGAGTAGTCTTGAATCAGAATTCAACCAAACAGTGAGTAGCCTTGAATCAGAAATGGGCCAAGCAGCGAGTAACCTTGAATGAAAATTGGATCAAGGGTGAGTAACCTCGAATCAGAATTGGGTCAAGCAGCGAGTAACACTTGTAGCAGAATTGGGCTAAGAAGCGAGTAGCCTTTAATCAGAATTGGCCAGGCAGTGAGTAATCTTGAATCAGAATTGCGCCAGGCAGCGAGTAACCTTGAATCAAAATTGGATCACGGGCGAGTAACCTCGAATCAGAATTGGGTCAAGCAGCGAGTAACACTTGTAGCAGAATTGAGGTAAGAAGCGAGTAGCCTTTAATCAGAATTGGGCCAGGCAGTGAGTAGTCTTGAATCAGAATTGCGCCAGGCAGCGGGTAACCTTGAATCAAAATTGGATCACGGGCGAGTAACCTCGAATCAGAATTGGGTCAAGCAGCGAGTAACACTTGTATCAGAATTGGGCTAAGAAGCGAGTAGCCTTCAATCAGAATTGGGCCAAGCAAGGATCGAGCTTCGTTATAGTCGTATTTATGGATGTTTCTGTAGGAAAGATATCCAGCTGAGAAACTGGTGTAAAACATTAACATTCTCATATTAAGTACTGTATCATTTCAATGTTCTACATTAATGTTATACTGGACAGAGTGTAGAGCACTGTAATGACATCACGTGTCACAGTGGCTTGCACCTACTGTCCTGTTTGTCACACTTCATAGTGACTGTCATAATAAAATTATCTAGCAGATTCAACGGTAACCAAGACAACAGTTCAAACAGTAGCGCATAGACAATCTCAGAGTAAATGTCTCATGTTTTACTAATTATTAAAATAAGCAATTAATGACATCAAACCACCAAACAACAGTATAGTTGTACAGATACATAATAATAATTTTTTTCTGTTAAAGTGCGCAAAGTTTATACAAGGAAAGTGATAGAAATAAAAATAATTTAAATAATACCTATACTGGAAGCAGCGTGTATGGATAAGAGAAACACACTTCAATGAAGCATAGTAAACATGAAAATAATATGTGAGAAAGGAGAAGCAGAAATAAAATAAATTCATACGAAGGCTTTCTCGTACATTTGAAAATAGTTTAAAATTAAAACAACAAAAATAGGGGGAAATGTATTGTGTTTCACCGTACCTGAAAATGCAGTACAATTGACGGCCTGCGTGCCAAAACATCTTGCAACAGGATGTCTGGACACACATGGGATCTCAAGATAAGCATCAAGAAGTGTGATACTTTCTAATTTTATTGCATAACGATGGTCAATAAACATGAGAAAATCAAATAGTGCTCACGTGCCGACCCATCAAAATAGTGACCAGCTGGACATGACAACCCGCAAGTGTTTCTGGACTCTCCAAGATCGAACAAGATAATGCATAATAAGCCTAGTATATACCATTCTAACTAAAGTACAAAAAGGTCACTGACCTCATGATGATCCTCTCACAGGCTAGGTATTGACAGTTAAGAAGAGAAGGAGGAGGGAGGGAGGGAGGAAGTTTCAGGGCACTACATTAAGTAATTATCTCTCTCCTTAAGGAAAACAACTTTTCTCATTAAACGTGAAACAGTTTGCTACATACAACTTTACAAGTGTAGCTATGTAGCACTGTAACGTTCCTTCCCTTGCATGTTGATTGTAACACAGCATGATTGACCTCAATTTTGTTGGCACTATGTAGTCTCGAATTTGCTGCTTATCTCATTACTTGTCCATATTTTCTTACAGTATTTTTTTTTTAATAGAAACCCTCTGACCTATATATTTTGTTAGTGTCATGGCATCCCCAGACACTTTCCCATTTTTAAAGAAACATTTTCATTGTTCCGGTGTCAAGTTGTAGGCTCCCTGTGGATTTTAGTTTTATGTCTGGATGATGTTTCTGCACTTTAAAGTGTGCACTTCATTTGAAACATCATCGAAAATACAGTATAAAGAAAATGTTCAGGTGCCATACATCATCATCACCACCACCACCACCACCACCACCATCATCATCATCATCATCATCATCATCACGGTCGTCGTCGTCGTCATTTATTTATTTATTTATTTTGTAATGTTTCACCTTTCATTCGTCAGTAATGTGAATTCTTTGTGCATATCTCTGGGTGTCCAGTGAATCAGACAGAGAAAGAAAGGACTGCTCCCAATACGGATTAGACTTCGCCAAGACGCACAGGACTGCTCTGGACACTGATGTTTCAGGGTGTTCTATTACCATTGCACCAATTGTTCTTCATTTCTTGCTATCAGTTACTCTGGCATCAGTTAACAATTGGTCCTTTCTGCCCGTCCATAATGCGATATCTTATCGATTTGAATTTTGATGAGTCGATGAGTCTTCAAAAGCTTTGAGGAATTTGACTACTTCTCACAGTTGAAAAGAGACCATGGCGTGTGATCTTTCATCAGTCCAGATTGCATACGGACAATAATTTTTAATGGGCGATATAGCTAAAATAAAGTTTCGCGATTTCTTTAGAAGTAATGGCTCCCATAAAGGCTGCCCTTCATCGAAAAGTGGTCTCTATTGAAGGGAAGTATATTCATTGCATCTTTTAGCCCGAAAAATAAGATTGGTGAGAGTCTAGTTGTTGTTTTTTGTTTGTTTTGTTTTTATCTTTTTTTTAAAAAGATGATATGGTTGCTATATCCTTCAAGTATACATTTAAATTGCTACGGTAGGTTAGATTGCTTCAGAATGTTGCAAGCGACAATATCTCGGATTTACAGTGATGTATTTGATGAACTGATTTGTAATCATTTTGGCGCTCACGTCTGTGCTAAACATGTAAATGTCATTTGATAATCTGGCTTGTATAATCATTTTGGTGCTTACTTCTGTGCTAAACATGTAAATGTCATTTGATAATCTGGCTTGTATAATCATTTTGGTGCTTACTTCTGTGCTAAACATATAGATTGCATATGATGAATTGGTTTACATCAGTATGGGATGAACATCCGTAAGAATCGCATTTGATAAACTGGTTTGCACGAGTTTAGTGATGTACAGGCAGATTGCGTTTGATGAGCTGGTTGTACGAGTTTAGTGATGTACAGGTAGGTTGCGTCTGATGAACTGGTTGTACGAGTTTAGTGATGTACAGGTAGGTTGCGTCTGATGAACTCGATGTACGAGTTTAGTGATGTACAGGTAGATCGCGTTTGATGAACTGGTTGTACAACATTGGTGATTCATCGTAGGATGAATTTGATGAACTCTTTTTTCACCAGATTAGAGATGAACATGTAGGCCTAGACTGCTGACACTTGATTAGTAAAAAGATGCTTTTAGAAACGCACTGCATGAAGATGCTATTTATATGCAACATTATGCTAACTGTTTGTCGAATTGAACGTGCCCCATAGCAGTGCTGCCAACTACTGATTACAAGTAGTGCATTGTGACTATATATGACAATTCCTATTGGAACTGGTTCACACTAAAGTAAAAGGCAATTTAATCATATACACTGTTTGAATTTTTATGCGAATATTTGATGAAAACAGTCTTTATTTTCTTTTAAAACTTTATTTTAAATCTAGCAATTAATGTATCTTTCATGGAGAGGGATTTCACACACTCACACATACACACAAACACATTTCTTTTTAATGTAATTTTGTTTGCTGCTCTTCTGTACCTCTGGAAATAGCTACTGTAGATTAAATGTCTGCTGGAAACAATACGCAAAATGTATGCTAAATATACAGTTTCATTTCGGGGTTTTGTGGTTTTATTTTGTTTGCCTAAACAGGTGTTTAGCGAACGCGACAAAATATCCATAACATATATTAGCACGCAAAGCGATATTTCAGAAAATATTGTCCGACTGAGTTTATTAGAAATGTCTTTAATATATTTTAGAACAGTTTGAATGCATATTGCTTAAAGCAGGTCCTAATGTTACAGCTTGTTTTATCTCTCTTTCACCACCTCTTTCCTTCATTCTATTCTTGCTGTCCCTCTCTCTTCCCTTTCATTCTTTGCCTCTTTCCTTCCTTCTCACTCTGTATCACACTCTCTCCCTCACTTTTCCCTCACTCACCTCTCCCTCCTTCCCTTTCTTTCACTCCTCCCATTTACCCTCTTTCCATTTTTCTCACTACTCTCTTTACATCGCTTGTTCTCTCCTTCCATATATCTTTCTCCTTCTTCCCTCTTCTTCTTCCCCTTTCCCTGATTGTTACTACTCTCTCTTCCTCACTCTCCTTCTGTCCGTCTAACTCATCCTCCCTCCTCTTTCACTCTTCATCACTACTATCACCCTCTCTCTCTTTCCTTTCCACCTCTCTATGCTATTTTATCTCCCTTGTTTCATCACTGAAACAATGATTTAATAAGAGCAAGCCCGATACAGGATACAACATTTCTTTCAATAGTTTGCCTGCGCGTGCAGTATCCAGCTTTTGTGTTTTTAATCTAATTATCGTTTTCCCGTAGTCACGCAGTTTCGTTGATTAGTCACGCAGTTTTTGCAAGCGTACCTTTAAGTAGGCTTTGGCTTTCATTAGGACGCATACTGCACCTTGGATTGCGGAATGATTTAATAAAGTGAAGTTACATGGATATCTGCTTATTTTTCAGTGCAATTTTGCGCGACCAGTATTACTGATTTGCTTCAACAGATTTCCATCTGCCGACGATTCTCTTCGCAGTCGCCACTTTAATCATCCCAGTCCTATGGACTGGACCCTAGGTCCATTACCCAGAGTGGGCTGGCCCAAGATTCGCCGGTGCAAACTCACGATGATAAATTTGCAAGTGTGAAGATATGATAAACAAATACGCCTTAGTGTGCTGTGTGATAACTGCTGACACCAGAGGAAAGGAAGAAAATAGTTTCAAACATGGATAAAACCTGTTGGTAGCACCTACAATGACGATACGTGAAAGATACTGAAAGTGATACAACTTGCAGTGGTGTCCTACAAATTGGCGTATTCGATGTGCTGAACATTAATTACTGTGCCATTACCACAGCGAAACGTCATTACAATAATTGGCGTGTTCGATGTACTAAACATTACTGTGCCATTACCACAGCGAAACGTCATTACAATAATTGGCGTGTTCGATGTGCTAAACATTACTGTGCCATTACCTCAGTGAAACGTCAGTACAATAATTGGCGTGTTCGATGTACTAAACATTACTGTGCCATTACCACAGTGAAACGTCATTACAATAATTGGCATTTTCGATGTGCTAAACATTACTGTGCCATTATCACAGCGAAGCGTCATTATTTGTGGTCTTGTCAGTTAACGTTCTGAAAGCGGACCACAAATCAGGATGATCTAATAATAATAGTCTAAAAGTGGTAAGTCAATCTAAAGCGATTATTATAGTTTAAACATGATGACCCTGTAGTGCCTATAGTGACGACATCCTAAACTCACATTCTGACAAGGATTCGCACGCTATGACGATTGCATAATGATTTTTGAGCATACCGGCTCGTTGCGTTGTGCAGATCTCAAGAAATTCTTCTCTTAAAGCGATGATGCCACTTTTATTCTATCAATTATGGACTTCCAGGATGGCTTTATAGTGAATATGTTATAATAATGGAACTGGTAATAAATAGGAGTATCTAATGCTTCCTTTAATTGATAACTGCCTGTGCTACTCCGTCTCCAGAACTGACAAGAAGTTCGTTAAAAAATTATTTTAACAGTTTTATTTTAAAAGCATGTCAGTGTCTAATTCAGTATTATGTTAGACACAATGTCCTCGCAACCCCCAACCCCAATGCCAAGTTCAATATTCTGTCAGACCTGTCACCTCAGTGCCAAATTCAATATTCTGACGGACCTGTCACCTCAGTGTGTAGTTCAACATTCTGTCCCACCCATGACCTAAATAGTATTATGTAAATAACAATATATGACAAGTGAAAAGTTATGTTAGAAATAGTAGCAGAGGTGACAACTCACTAAAAAAAAAAAAACAATCAAAATTAAAATGTCTGTTTCAAATCTTTCTTTCTATGAGCTTTTGCTGAGACATATTTTTACACAACCAACAACTTCAGTATAATTGACACTCAGTAAACACTATCAAGGCAAGCGTTTCCTAACAACTATTCAAAAGTTTTCTTTCATATCTTTTACTATTTTTATTTTGCTGTCCCATCCGCATCCGAATATTGCAAGGGTAGTTCATTCAGCACTTCCTTTCTTCCTGCTCAATACGACAAGCTTTGTAAACCTTGACAAAGCAGCTTCTATTATTTTAATTTGGTAAGCAACCCACCACCTGCATTTCGTCATGAGGTGTCTCAGTATATTTTGATCATCATTTCGATTTTGCCATGTCCGCTAACAGGAGAAGGTCATCGGCTGCTGAGACGGATGTTTCACCTTGACTTCTCGGGGTGAAAGGTTAAATTCGAAGTCTGTGGCGCGACTGGAGGTGGAGCTGATGTTTAAATATATAAAGTTGTCTGTAAAGCATAAATTCTTTTGAATACTTATTTTCATTTGTATATGATTTTGTGAAAATAATAGATCTCTCCCAAAAGTTTAATCTCTTACTTACAAACTAATAACATTTATTATGCATATAATTCACACAAAATCACACACGTACATACACACAAATATAGGCTAGACAGACAGACAGATAGATAGATAGATAGATAGATAGACAGATAAATAGATAGATAGATAGACAGATAGATAGATAGATAGATAGATAGATAGATAGATAGATAGATAGATAGATAGATACGAGATCATTGCTAAGTATTTATCCATGTGAAAGTAAGGTACAGACCACATTTTTACACAGAAAGTATTAATACGAAACAAATCATGTATTTTAAAGAAATGCATATAAGAACACCAAATAAATAAAATCTTATAATTGCAAAATTAAAAGAAACGAAGCCAACATTACTGGCTGACTCGTTTCTATCGTGCGAATAATGAGTCACCTTGAAAGAGTTGCGAGTTATCGAACCTTTTTCTTGTTATCCTCAAAATCCATTTTATGGGTCCCTAGAGCTGCTGGTTTTCAAGAGTTTCTTTCTTTGTTTTTATTCAATTTTCTTTTTGTTCCTTTGTTTTGCTTTGAGCGTCTTTTTACACCTCAGGGTTTTGAAAGTTAGGCTCTTCGTTTCCGAGTGCTGTGTGAAAGCCATTTTTTTTTATTGTCTGAACTGTTTCAAAAGTTAGAAACGGTATAGTCCTGTGCTTTCTCCATCTCTCTTCAGGTTAAGCGGACATTTATTTTTAAAGACATTGTGTGAAATTAGTTCAGTGTTACTGCAGCTCTCAGAACAATGACGCTCTTACATGATTAGCTTAATAAGAAATAAATAACTAAAATGAAATTTGAGAAGATTTATTGTGTACGCTGTAGATTCCAAAAATTATCATCAGCTGCGATTGATTTGAGAACAATATAATTTTGAAGGTCCAAAATGTCGAGTTTCACTTCTTCCTTGAATAAAACTTGCAGTCGCTGTAGCTATTTTAACCTCTGATTGGCAAGTAAAAGGGTTCACAAGTAAGGCAATCACAGACTCAGTGATGATGAAGTTTTGAAATATCTTTGCAAACTGCAACTGAGGTCTTTGAATGTAGTGAAGAGTTAAAATCACTATCAAATACCATCTTCTTCATACTTGGGAAATGGAGAAAGAGACTTCCACAAGGTCAAGTCTGCTTTGAGTGAACCTAAATTCAGTGACGTCAGGTTGGATGGAACAATCTACATTCGCACTACTTTTCACATCTCTCCACGAGCGCATGTACATACCTCGGCGGGTGCCATGGCGACCCGCGGGCACCTTGTTGGGAACCACCGCTGTAGTAGATAGGTGGGAGTCAAAAATTTCTGACGTCGTCAGTAGATAACCTCTCATGGAAACAAATAGCTTATGTCTTTAGTATAGCCTATAGAACATGTCTGAGATATTGCCAGATGGTTCCAGAGACTAAGATGTAGGCCTACAATTTGTGCGCGAAACTGATGTCAAGCTTTTTACGAGAGTTTGCACGTAATTCTTGCGCAGAACGAGTACAGATTACCTGTCGTGCATAGTACAGGTATAAATTATGCCACTTCCAGACTACTTGAAGTTTCTCCAAGGACAGGCATGGAGCAGACGGTACTTTCTCTTACTTTAAGCGGCCAGGTTCTCTCCCCTTTCGAATGTACATCAACCGCTTTCTGGCACAGAGTGTACTTTGTCGGATAGGCGTTAAATCGCGTCCCGTGTACTACAACAGGATCTTGCACGCTTTAGATGACTTGGCAGTCAAAAAAACCTCGAAGGAAGGGGCAAATTAATTGTTGCACAAGAATATTGCACGGAGAACACCCACCAAATACCGTTTCAAACTTTTCTTCTCTATTCTTCCAAGACATAAGTGTACATGCGTGCGTGTGTGTGTGTGTTTTTGCGCCTGTCTACAATATCAGTAAAAGTTGGGAACCAACATGAACTTCTAATCCAACAAACAAATTTTTCATCTTGTCTGAACTCGGCCGCTGTCATGATCACGCTAACCTTGTGTCAGAGTGTGCATATGGGACAAACGTTTCTTACCACCGCTGTGTTGTCTGCCCCTGGCTGCGGCGTGTTTATTATTCAGTGCATCGGCCGCCTCTCTGTCTCTTTTCTAATCCATCTGTTTGTCATTTGTCAGTTAGGTGCGCGTTGCTCCTGTGCGTACGTGTGTGTTTGAATTTGTTTTGGGTTTCATGTTGGCGTCCAACTTTCGCTGCTAATTTCGCAGACAGTGTTCTGGGAATTGTGTCTCTGGAATGGGAATGCGTTGCTTTGAGACTGCTGGATGTTTAAAGATACTGAGTAGATTATAAGTGGGCTTAAGTACTGAATGTGTCAATAGTTGGTATATATGTCAATAGTTGGTATTTACATACCGCAAGTAGGTTTCAGTAGTTGGTAGACAATGTGTACGTGGGTTTCAAACTTTAATATGAGTGTGCGCGCGTATGTGTGTGTGTGTGTGTGTGTGTGTGTGTGTGTGAGTGAGTGAGCGAGAGAGAGAGAATAGACGTTGTGTGTTTTTCCGTAGATAATGAACGCCTGGGCTTGAAAAATAATTGATGTGCTAATAGACAAAAATTGTATTTTCTTCAGGCTAATGAGGGTGTGTAAATGAAGGGCGTGCGGACTTGAAAGTATTGACTACATCAGTAGATCGTCAGCGTGTGATGCGTGAGAGAGCGACAAGACACAACAGATTAAACGAAAAAGTCGAAAGGCTTTAAGGGCCGTACGTATCTGATGTAGTGACTACACACATTATTGCACGTAACAACTACATTGTTTATTTATTGTCTGGTGTGACCCGGCCAACAGTATCCTCTGATCACGTGATCGTTATTTCTAGTGTTTCACAACTCTCGCGTCGAAGAAATGTCTACGCACCATATCTACAAACATATATTACTTTTTCTAGCAACACGAAGCGGAAACACTCTCAGTTCGAACATTTTGCACATGCGCAGACTGCGTGCTATACAAACATATCTCTTCTCTCGCCAACACTCGTTCGTATTGGGTTTCCTCCATTTTCGCTCTTGCAGATATCATGACTGATCGTCCCGCCTGGCAGGATGCGGATAGAAAGTGTCAGCCTGTCTTTACAAATAATGGTTTATGAAGCAAAATTCGACGTTGCGAACTGGTTAAGCTACCCTCACTGCTAAGAGCTGAGTCCATCGATCTTAGTCCAGAGAGAAAGAAAGTACGGCGCCGTACATACACCACCACGGGAATGGGGAGGGGGTGGGAACAAAAACGACTGGAGATGCAGCTAACACAACCTCGGGTCGAGTACGCGCGTGAAAGAACAATCAGTCGCCATCTTGATTTAGCAAACGTTTTTGGTGAAATAATTTGCCCAATTCGAATAGCATTTACGTTCGTGAATATGTCGATCGATTTGTAAGCCTGTGACACGTATACCTCTATTTGGGGGCGCGGTTAGGGCGATGGGCAGCATGTCTTGTTAGTTTCTGATGAGTGGGGCCGCCATTACGTCAGGATTGGATTCTTTCTTATTCTGTCTGCCTTTCTTTCTTTCTTCTTTATCTATCTTTCTGTCTTTCCTACCTTCTTGGAAAAATAAATAGTGCAGAAACTGATTACAATATGTTACTCCTAAAACAAGAATATGATAAGAGCACTTTTTAAAGTGCTATATGTACAGATTTGTAACAACATAACAGAGTGTACTTCGCTATGGTACTGCAAACTGTTTTCTTTACTTTGAGATTTTTCTACTGACATTATTCCACTTGTTGACTGATTCTGCAGTAAGTTGACTGATTCACTTCCGTAAGTTATATAGAACTTACCATTCCAGCAAAGTCCGTGCGGCAAGGCCTGGCAAAATTGCTTACACTTACGTCACTTTATTGTAACTCAGGAAAACTTTCATGGCGCTGTAATTCTACGAGCCATTCATTGTAAACTCTTACCATTTATTCTATACGTCAGTGGGAATAAAATTTTACTCTACATACCTCAGTAGGTTCATCACGTCAAGGTAACGTATTAATTGACTTCTCGCAAATGAAGTCAAAGCAATACAAAATATGTATTAAAATCAATAAATGTACTAAATCTAAAATCGTATAAAACTGT
Organism: Sinotaia quadrata; assembly: GCA_028829895.1. NCBI lineage: Eukaryota > Metazoa > Mollusca > Gastropoda > Architaenioglossa > Viviparidae > Sinotaia > Sinotaia quadrata. The sequence goes on from CM054182.1 coordinate 9,637,408, forward strand.
TCGTATGTGCTAAAAGAAATGGTCACCTACTATGATAATCAAACATCCAATGCCTACCAACTCTGTAGAGTTTTGTTTTCTAACTTTTGATATCCCAAAGTTCGATTATCAAGTTCTGAAATCTTAGATTGTAACACCATAGACATATCAAGCATCCTTAAATTGGAAAATATTGACACGAAATTTTAAATTAAAATAATACATTTTAATTATAAAATCTTAATACATATGGAATTAATTGACATCATAAAAAACTCACTTAATTTTGGGGGGCTAATTTCAGCCTATTTTTAAAAATTCAATATAAAATTAAAAATAAAAGGAATGATACAAAGTGTTCACTAAGTAAGAATTGGAAGCTACGCTTCCATAAAAGTTAAGTATGTGTAAAAGTCCATAATCTTAGGATTAACAAATTTTGTCACCAGTCACCACTTTAAGAAGTGCATAGTTAGCAGTTGTCGACTCATGTTACCAAAACCACAAAGAGAGTTGAGGTAATGGACTGGTTTGAGTGGATAGGTGGATAATTGCACATGCATGCACGCACGCGCGCGCGCACACACACACTATCCTTCATGGGATATGTGTGAGAAATAAAAGGAACTGAAAGTTAAAAAGTGACCACACGTTCCTGGAATCTAGTTCAGGCTGGAACGACATGACGTAGACAAGTCACATGACGAAAATTGAAATTATAAAGCAAATAGATGTGAGTAAAAGTATTCTTAAAACCCAGCGCGAAAGCGGCGGAAGCCGGAAGCGCCCCCTACATTAGCAAGTAAAAATATTCTTATGACGTGCTACGACTAGTGACGTCGTTTTGTAAAAGGATCCAGCAGAAATTAGCGTCGGAGGGGTGACGGGGGATAATAACTATATGATCTTCTTTCGGTTACGTATGAAAAAGAAATTGTTCTCATTAGGTGAATGAAGGTGCTGGTATCCAATATTATAACGGAGGTTTTATAAGGGACGTAATCACCTTGTAATTTTGAAGAGATAACATGCGTGTATCCGTACTGATGGCTTGAGTGAAGTTTTACACTGTGAGTATAATTATTATATTTTGGGGCTTTGGTGGTGTTTTTAAACTTAACAAAAAGCGTGTTTAACGGAGGAAATATGTAACAGCAATATGTATAAAACAGATTTGAGATATTTTAATACTATGTTATTGGTATGCGGGTAGTTGATGTGCGTTTTTGAGTAAAATGAAAGATTGGGTACGCAATAGTATACCGACATGAACTTAGGGAAATGATCCTGGAGTTTAGAAGTATTTGAGGAGGCCACGTGGAGCCTGCTTGTAGGGCCAATTGGCTTTAAAAAAATGTTCCATCCAATCACGTGTCGGAGAGCGCTCGTCCCTGGTTGTCGTCAACTTGCAGAGACAGAGCGACTTCTCTTGGAGAGACAAAGACAGCTTAGAGACACAGAGTGGTTTCTCTTGGAGAAACAAAGACAACTTAGAGACACAGAGTGGTTTCTCTTGGAGAGACAGAGACAATTTAGAGACACAGAGTGATTTATCTTGGAGAGACAAAGACAACTTAGAGACACAGAGTGGTTTCTCTTGGACAGACAAAAACTTAGAGACACAGAGTGGTTTCTCTTGGAGAGACAGAGACAATTTAGAGACACAGAGTGGTTTCTCTTGGAGAGACAAAGACAGCTTAGAGACACAGAGTGGTTTCTCTTGGAGAGACAAAGACAACTTAGAGACACAGAGTGGTTTCTCTTGGAGAGACAAAAACTTAGAGACACAGAGTGGTTTCACTTGGAGAGACAAAGACAACTTAGAGACACATAGTGGTTTCTCTTGGAGAGACAAAAACTTAGAGACACAGAGTGGTTTCACTTGGAGAGACAGAGACAATTTAGAGACACAGAGTGGCTTCTCTTGGAGAGATAGAGACAGCTTGGTGACATAGAAAGGCTTTATAATGTATTCAGATTGCATCGCGTTAAATTGTTTGTAAGCGTGTTCGTATGCTCATACGAACAAGACTCTGGTTCCACGAATTAATGATTTAACTGGATCAGAAATGGATCAGAAGTGAGCGAGGGTCACTTAAGTTAAGTCCTGTTATTTTTTCACTCGAATTGTGTCTATATTTTCTTTTAGTGAAAAAATGTATTCATCTAACATTTGCTTGTTTTCATTTTTCTAGTTCCCTTTCACATGCCAGGCAAGTGAACTCCCAACTTCTCCTTTTTATTTTAATGCAGGCTCACTCGAAGGCGTAAAACAGGACACCATTTGTTTGCGATTTTTTCCCCCACACTAATCTGAGTAGGAATTAAAAATTAACTTCTAATTTACTTTTAGACATTGTTAAGACAATGAGTTATTAAATGTATAGATTTCATTAAATGTGTCTATTTATAAGCGACGAAGGAAAGCAGGAGTTGTTAAAATAACTGTTACGGCGCGTGCGCGTTCAGCGCATGAGTCTGTCACTGTTTTGAAAAGAAAGAACGTTTGATCTTCGTTCGGGAAAACTGTGTGGTGTGAATGCCGCATAATGTATGTAGTTGTTATGATGGTGAAGATCAATCATAAGTTAGCCATGTACTAAATGTGTGATGGATGCCGCATAATATATGTTAATGAGATGTTGAAGAAAAAGTACGCATTACTGCTGTGCTAATTACGTGTGATGTGTAGCAAAAACGTGTTCAGGTCCTAAAGATGACGCACGTAACTTAGGGGAAATCCTCATTAAGCGTTCCTGTAAAAAAAAAAAAGTAATATATTTGGGAGGAAGGGGGAAGTTTATAATGACCCCGGAAATTATAATTAGTTGTACCAGGGGGAAACTGTTGATTATGAAAAGTGACTGATATTTTAAAAAGAAAAATGAATTGAATATAATAAATATGTTTTGGTTTTCTTGCTGACAATCTTTCACTTTCGTTAACTGTAATGACATTAAATTAGATAAGGAAATTGTACCGTGGTCTTCGATTTAAGAGCTTCTCATGCACTTCCTCTTTCAACTCTGTCTGTGAGAATTTTCTAAGTCGTTTTAAAACTCAAATGCTTACAGACTCGGAATGAAGAAATTATTCACTTTTGTACTTCTTGAGCTCCACTTACCTAACCCTCTGCGTTCGTCACCGACTTTCACCGATCAGGCAGCGATGCATTGCGAGAAAAGAACATGGTAGCCTTGACAGCTAAGACAACGTAATTTGGCCCCTTCCCTACTCTCCACTCCACCACCTCCTCCTCGGTATACGATTGCGAACGTTCGCCCAATTTGTCGAAGCGGAATACGTATGAGTAGGAGGTACGGGATTGGTTTCGAGGTGTGTGTGTGTGTGTGTGTGTGCATGCACATCATATGAAACCTCCAAAGTTGGCAGTCTCCCATCTCGTCCTGGAAGTCAGCGTCGGGCAAGTTATTTACGTCGACTCGTGACCACTTGACACCACTTTGCCCGACGGCAGCGCCGCTCTAAAGTCGTGACGCTGACGGCGCGAAGTTACACGTGTACAATTGTAATTACTGATTGCTCTTTACAGCGAGTGTCGTCCAAGGAGTATTATGTCTTTATAATTCTTTGGACTTTCGACAGTGTCAGTTGCCTAACAACAAAGCATAACTATTGCAAAGGCTGTTTAGTGTCTGAGTGACTTTAGCGAAGCAGCATTAAATAATAAATAAAACCACTGGTTATACTTTTCACACTATATAAACTTGTAGTGAAATGCGCAGAGATTCGATCATAGATGACTTTCAATGGCTTTCGTGTTCAGGGTGTCTTTCTCAATTATTATCTCTGTTCTGACAACAGTATCGATGTGTAAATAAACGATATTTAAGCGAATTAATTTCATTTTGTGTAATAAATTTGTTTGCTTTTATTGTTAACCGTCTCCCTGTTGTCGGCGATATCTTCATCATCTGCTCAGTGCGGAAAGTACTGATTTACAAAGTCAAAATGACTTCCCTCCCCTCAGCATACAGCCTTGGAAAGTGCTGATTTACAAAGTCAAAATGACTTCCCTCAGCATACAGCCTTGGAAGGTGCTGATTTACAAAGTCAAAATGACTTCCCTCAGCATACAGCCTTGGAAAGTGCTGATTTACAAGTCAAAATGACTTCCCTCAGCATACAGCCTTGGAAGGTGCTCTGATTTTCAGCAATCGGGCATTTTCTCTGCACTTGCAACTTGTCCAGCAAACAGAGGTTTGCCGATTCTGCAATAGAAACAAGGAACGCTATTATCCGTCTGTCTTTGTCTTAGGGATCCAAGTCCAATAGTCTGATCTTCAGACGAAAAGCAGACACTCGTGTGGAGCGGCTAACGTGAGAAAACAAAATGCACCAATTTGCTCAGAGTTCCACACGCGTTAATTGCAGAACAACAATACGTTACGTCGTGTGTCTAGAACTGCTACATGTCACAGTTATACTGTTTCCTAAGCGTGTCCGCCCGTGACCGAGAGCAGATAAGAAAACAGTGATAATACAGTTTAGAACAGGGATAATAAAAATATATATATTTTCGAAAAATAATGAACCTTGTTCAGGGTTAAGAGTCGTCATTGTCTAGATAACCTTTAACTTTTATCAACAGTGTGTTTGAAGATCGGGTCCAAGGCATCTGATAGATTGAAGCTGGGACGTGGTGACGTCATCCTAAGTAGATTGTATGTCAAGGGGCGGCTGGGTTACATCTGTATATCTGAGTCAAGGTCAGCTATTGTTGTTATTCATCTCTCATCCTAGCAGTGGAGAAAGTTAACGAATTGTTTTAACACTATTTTTTTTAAAAAAAAACCTTAATAAATAAAATAATGATAAAGACATGATAATGCGCTTAATCTTATAGAAACTTTAGATGCTTTACAATAATTCATAAAGATTTTATATACACTACGTCAGCATATAAGAAAACTAAAAGTAACTTTACCGAACATACTGAATTCCCACACAAATTAACAATATAAACAATAACGAAAGAAAAACATAAATGCAATTAATGCAGCTAAAACAAATAATCACACACACACACAGAGACACACACACACACACACACACAGACACACACATACACACAGACACACACACAGACACACACACAGACACACACACACACAGACACACACACACACACACGGACACACACACAGACACACACACAGACACACACACACAGACACACACATAGACAGACACACACATACACATACACATACACACACAATCACACACACACACACACACAAAGATAATACTATTTTTGCTGATGAAAATTGCATCTTGAAAGCCATCTTAAATATACCATTGTCTCTTTGTGTCTAAATTCAGAAGGCAGCAGATTCCAGTTAGTAGCACCTGATGTTCAAATGAACTTTGGTCATGTGACTTATTCATGACTTTTGGAATTTGCAAATGTGTCTGCCGAACGATGAGCGTAAATTCCTAGGAGTGAACGTATGTGAGAGATCTGGTTAAAACCGGACAGTAAAGAGTAACAAAGAGAAGAGGTTCTATGGTTAGATTCTGCTGTAAACAGATGGCCAGCAAAGATTATGAAGACATGGGTTGGCATGATTGATTCTTGGTACTCTACAAACAATCTTGGCTTCCGTGCTTTAAGATTTGTATAATTTTATCACAAGACACAATGGTAGACCACAGAGAAGAGAGTTACAGTGACGTGGCTGAGAGAGTTACAAACACACAAGATTTGTTTTTTTTGGTAACACCAGCAGTAAGAAACTTCCAAACCGTACTGAGTTGTCTCCATTCTATATGTACTGTTCTTTACCTACTGATTATATTTAATTGGAGAGAGACAGAGAGAGAGACAGAGAGAGAAACAGAGTGAGATAGACATATATAGATATATACATACAGAATCAGAGAGAATTAAAGACAGAGAGAGGCAGAGAAAAGGAGAAACAGAGAGAGACAGAGAGAAAGAGAAGCAGTGAAGGAGAACTGACACATATTCCGGATTTCTAAATGGCAACATTTAATTTATTGACAGAGAGAGAAAGAGAAACAGAGACAAAGGACTGATAAAAATATACCTGGATTTCTAAATGGCAACATTTAATTTATTGAATTTGGCAGAAATAAGGATGAAGAAACATATTTAGTGAGCAGCAAACATACTCCTTGTTTACCCTCGTTCATTTGTAACTTATTAGCGATCAGACAAGACTCAAGAACAGAACAAGTCTGAACAATATGGATGATTTGTACAGTTCAATATCACCATTATGATCTAGTGGGAAGCCGGATGATGACTTAAAGACACTTGCGGTGCAGGATATATCTTGATAACTAGAAATAATTTGATTACCTCATTAACAAGTTGTCTTATGTATTATCGTATGTCTATGCTATATCTTCAGATTATCCGTCCACACACACCCAAACACACACACACACACACACACACACACACACACACACACACACACACACACACACACACACACACACACCTCAAGCTATTATTGTTGGCAATTACTTCACCTTGGACACTGTCTTGAACATGTGGTACCCTTCCCCACCCGCTCAGGTGAGACAATCGCCGACAATTCAGGACAAAACAATTAAAAGCACATTGCAGAACACCTATATCACATCACAGTTACAATTAAGATACGGCCTCAACAAAACGTTTAAGAAATGGTAATAAATTTAAGGAAATTCCTTACGCTTAAGAGCCTTTTTTTGTACTTGTCAATTGCTCATATATATTTCTGATAAAGTACACGTAGTCTAATATGGTTTCAACTTTTAAGCTTACCTAAGTGCAGGTGCACTTTCCAGTTGCAAAGAAAACCTACAGATCAGTCAAGCGTTTAGTTTTCATTTCCTACCATGTATGTTTGTGTGTGTCTCTCTCCGTGGTTTATAATTCCAATGCAAATCCATTTTACTGTTATCTTTTGTTTTCCATTTGACGTTCTTCTTTACTGTACAGGAGTGTATTGTCAAGATCGGGTGTTGTTTGGTAAACACTATTAATTAGCACATTAATTATTAATTAATACATTACTAATCCTTCCATTCAAACATCCACTCTGTCTTCCTTTCTTTCTTAATATCATCCCATGACTTTCATTGAACTCGACATATTTTATTTATTTCGATTTAATTATCAAGATAAAAACCCTATACCACAAGCTGGGTAGATAAATAATGTATCAGTGTTAATGCACCAATATTATTATATAGAAATACATCTGCCTGGTGACAGCGATCAGCATATATGATTTCTAAGGACAGAAGTTAGTCTATTGGAAGTTATGCTGGGTTAGTCATGCCTGTTGGCAGACTGTTTTTGTGCCTCACTTTCAGTGGTGATTGATAATAGGAGAAACCATGTCATTCCTTTTAGTGGTGATTGAAAATAGAAAAAAATCGTGCCATTCCTTTTAGTGGTGATTGAAAATAGAAAAAAATCGTGCCATTCCTTTTAGTGGTGATTGAAAATAGAAAAAAATCGTGCCATTCCTTTTAGTGGTGATTGAAAATAGAAAAAATCGTGCCATTCCTTTTAGTGGTGATTGAAAATAGAAAAAATCGTGCCATTCCTTTTAGTGGTGATTGAAAATAGAAAAAAATCGTGCCATTCCTTTTAGTGGTGATTGAAAATAGAAAAAATCGTGCCATTCCTTTTAGTGGTGATTGAAAATAGAAAAAAATCGTGCCATTCCTTTTAGTGGTGATTGAAAATAGAAAAAATCGTGCCATTCCTTTTCACTAACATGTCTTTCTTTCTTGTGACTTGCCATTTCTTTTTCCTAACTTGTGTGGGTTTTTTCTAGTAACTAGACATGTTCTTTTCTACTAACTCATTCATTGTAAGTGAATATTTCATGTCTTTTCATTTATTTTCACATTACCGTCTATTATCATTTTCATTTAGCAGTTAGCAATTCACTTCATTTATACTTGTTATGTGTTATTCTTTTCATGTTCTATTCCAATTCTACTTCAATTCTACTTCAATTCTACTTCAATATGCATTCATGTTGTTTTCAGTCTCATTATAGTCTGTTGACAGATTATTATTATAATTATTATTATTCAGCCTCATTATAGTCTGCCTTCGTACCCCATAGGTAAAATAATAATTCATTTATGATTCTAATTAATATATTAATATTTATCATTAGTATGGAGATTGAGTGTACTCAGTCAGGTACGACTTACCCAGCTGCAAAGAGCAATGTCCTGAAAAGAAGCGACAGCTGTGCAAAACATCCATTTGTTCAGTCAAGGTCATTCTAGGTCATTTAGTAGCGATTAATATCGATCTGTCGGACAGACAGGACGTAGCGAAGGGTTAGGGGGAAGAGTACATAGGGCGTTTGCTCGCGGGTGCAAGGGTGAGTGGGGAGGGATGCGTAAGGAAGAGCAACAAAAATAAATAAATAAGTGTCAATCATACACAGGTACATGTGAACTACGGTGGGTCCTTTTTGACCAGCGTCAACCTGTCCACATACATATAGGTCTGTTATGTATATCAGTGAACGTATCGACCTGTCACATACAAATAAGTTTGCTATGTATATCAGTGAACGTGTCGACCTGTCACATACAAATAAGTTTGCTATGTATATCAGTGAACGTGTCGACCTGTCACATACAAATAAGTTTGCTATGTATATCAGTGAACGTGTCGACCTGTCACATACAAATAAGTTTGCTATGTATATCAGTGAACGTGTCGACCTGTCACATACAAATAAGTTTGCTATGTATATCAGTGAACGTGTCGACCTGTCACATACAAATAAGTTTCCTATGTATATCAGTGAACGTGTCGACCTGTCACATACAAATAAGTTTGTTATGTAGATCATGAATGAATGGACCTCTCTCGTAAATAAGTGTCTTCTAATGAACAGGTGTGTCCGTCAAATCAAATACTCTCCTGCAAATAGATCGGCTAGTCAGGTCAGTCAGTTTTGAGCGACATCAGCGTATCGACCTTAACTTTTGCCACTCAGTGTTAAAGACAATGCCGAATTGGAATTAACTCCTTGTGCCTAGCCCTAAAGAGTTTCACTTTTCCAGCAGTTTCATCAGTAACAGTAATAGCATATTGATTATAAAAAGATGTCTTGCTATTTGCCCTAATTTAAATACGTCATCACATGCCGTTGCACATGATTCCTCCCACGCAATTCTTAAAAACGCGTTTATCATTTCACGGAATAATTCCCACAAACGTTCAGCAGATATTCCAATCAACAACTCAAAACGCCTTTCAGGAGAACGATTGTGTGCACACGTTTTAAGAAATGATACCGACATTTCCGTTCAATGATTATGTTTTGCGTTTCTTTAAAATTTTATTCATTTGCCCACCAGTGTAACATTGCGAAGTAAAAAGCATAAACAAAACACGACGTATTTTTAATTGGGGTGTCGTGCCACGAATGAAACAGGGAGTAATTGTGCTAGTGCGTGAGAGTGTGTGTGTGTGTGTGTTAGTGTGTGCTAGTGCGTGAGTGTCTGCTGGGAACAGGGTGGTGCTGAAGGAAGGGAGTAAACACAAGACGCCATGTCAGACTGACGTGGTCGTTCTCTGTATGCGATTGCAAACAAAGGGACAAAGCACGCTGAGACAACAAAGACAAAACTGGGAGGGGAGAGGGGGAGATAATCGATTAAAGTTTCCATGATCAGGCGCTAAATCTCTGAGGGACAAGAAAAGTGTGTATGCGGCCGAATCTCATGGACAATTTTTGCACCGTTAGGTCTAAATCTTCTTGATTTACTGTCAGTAACTGCGATCAGATAATTTCGTGTGCGCGCTTCACCAAAGCTGTAACTAAATGAGAAACTGAAGTTTGGCGGCGAAAAAACAGAACGGATAACAAAAGTGTTTGGGTAACTCATAAAATTACTCAGAAATAGAACTTTTGTCACAGGACCTGTCTCTCTGTTTTGGGATTTCAGCTGTATCACACTTCTATTTTGTGCACGCGTGTGGCCTCTTTCTCTCAGTACTCGAGTCTCTTTTATTTTAAAGCTTAATTGTGCACGCTATCATGCTTATTATTTGTAGTTATTTTATTTCGCTGGATAGAAATGTACTTCACTTCTATGCAGGAATTGTTCATGTTTACATAAATCAAAGTTCTGATCGAAATCTGTGACGTGCGATTATTAACATACAAACATTAACATACGCACAAACCCAAACCCATGCATGTACACATAACGCGTGCACACACACACACACACACACACACACACACACACACACACACACACTGTGACACATCACGCAGACCTGCTTGTTTGAAAAAAAAAATGCAAGAAGTGCACGGTTTTAAGTCAACGGCATGTTTGTTTAGTGTCGGAGGGCGAAATGGGGCAGTCCAGTCGCTTCCTCTTCGTTGTTTGTACGACCTCTTGTGCCTGGTGTCCCCGCGTGCTTTTGGCCAGACAGTGGTCGGTGAGGAGCGCACGCTTACTTTTCAATCTTTTCGCACACAACCCTGTATCTTCACAGCAAGGCCTCTGCGGAGCCGGAGATATGTCTGATAATCTGTACGCGGGTTAGGGTCTATACGTTGGTTTGAATCTATACGCGTTTACTATCTGTACGCGAGTTACGTTTTATACGCGTTTACGATCTGTACGCGAGTTACGTTTTATACGCGTTTACGATCTGTAAGCGGGTTACGTTTTATATGCGTTTACTATATGTAAGCGAGTTACGTTTTATACGCGTTTACGATATGTAAGCGAGTTACGTTTTATACGCGTTTACGACATGTGAGTTACGTTCTGTACGTGTTTACGATCTGTACGCGGGTTACGTTCTGCATTTGTTTACAATCTGTACGCGGATTACGTTCTATATGTGTTTACGATCTGTACGCGGATTACGTTCTATATGTGTTTACGATCTGTACGCGGGTTACGTTCTGTACGCGTTTACGTTCTGTACGAGGGCTACGATCCCGTAGCTGGCAGCTCACAGTGTCGAAGCAATGAAACCGCCATCAGTAAACAATGGCGAGAGGGGGGGGGGGGGCATATGTAGTGAATAACGCTCACAGTCCTGCTGGCTACTATCCAGACATCATTACAATCGATTCTGAGAGTAAGAAAGTTCAAACCGCCATATGCTGCTTCCAGGGAGAGATTGCGAGAAATCGTTAATCTTGTAGAGTTGCCAAATGTTGAGCACTAGCTGGCGAGGTGGATGGTGGTAGCGATTGGTAAGAGACGATGCTACATCATACCTATTGCCTGGTCAATGAATAATACACAGCGACAGGACTTTTTCCTCTCTCTCTCTCACACACACATCAGCGGTCACCGTGCCCATTGTGCAAATGATTCGCAGTTGCTACAGAAACGCCTTGGCTCAAAATGAGATAATTACGTATTCGTTCAAACTTTTCCGCCCAACTCGTTTCGCTTTTGAAACCTGTTAGTGATGACGTGGACTGAGGTTCGGTGGCGAGGCGACCAGGAAACAACTAAAAATAATTCCACTCGATAATAAAGAACTCTGCGTGTGCTGCGCATGCGCGTGACGCGATTGCGTGTCAGGCTTTGACGCTGCTGTCACTAAGGTGCAGATTGTCGTGAAAGAGAAAGAAAATTTATGAAACGCTGGCTTCAAATACATGTACCCACCCTGCCCGAACCCTCCCACCTCTCTTGTTGTTCCACTTCTCAGAAGGAGAGAAAATAATAAAAGAAGAAATAAAATGTTATTGACAATTGGCACGCTATGTCTCTGACTGATTTTGGGGTTTTTTCTTTAGTGGTGTCTCTTCAGTTGTTATCTATTTCTGCGAGTATTTTAACGATATTCTTAGTTTAGTGCCAGAACCACTACATGTTTTCTTTATGTTATAAAGTCAACCTTTCCTTATACTAATTTGAAATCCCTGTTTTTAAAAAAGTTTTTATTTTGAGATTTACTTCGATCATGTCCACTTCCAATCGATTTCGTAAACGTGTCTTTTAATGATCCAGTGACCACTAACTTGTGCTATGTAAACCTCAATAAACATATTACGCAGCTTGTTTATTTATGTTTAAAATTATTTTTTATTCATTGTGTATAAAGTTATTTTTGTATTCATTATGTATAAAGTTATTTTTTGTATTCATTATGTATAAAGTAATTTTTGTATTCATTGTGTTCAAATAATTTATTTACGTCCTTTATGTTCGAAATAATTCATTTTCTCGATCTTTCTATTCAAAATAAATTTGTTTCGTTGCTTTTATATTTGTTTGTATGACCTTTATGTTCAGAATTTTATTTTAAAAAATATATACATTTATTTATCTGCTTTTATTTTCTTTCTTCCTCCACGTACTCACCCACGATACTGTCTTTCGTTGTAGTAGCAGTAGGTATACACCTCGGCACCATTTTATTGGAATTTATCAAAGGAGTTAGTTTGAACTATTATTGTCTTGTCTCGCCAGCTTAGATTTTAATCTGTGTGTGTGTGTGTGTGTGTGTGTGTGTGTGTGTGTGTGTGTGTGTGTGTGTGTGTATGTGTGTGTGTGTGTTGTGTGTGTGTGTGTGTGTGTGTGTGTGTGTGTGTGTGTGTGTGTGTGTGTGTGTGTGTGTGTGTGTGTGTGTGTGTGTGTCGTAATACTTGATTCCAATTTCAAGGGAGTTCGTTGGAAGATGAAACGAGCTTTTTTGCGTCGAGTTTGGAAGTATAGGTGTATTAAAACTGTATTTCGTGTTCATGAGGCTTTCTTAATTTTATTTTGAATTTTACTTGTATTCTTTTGTGTTTGAGACGCTACATTTCCACCAACGGCATGGTTCCATATGCATTGTTAAAAATTAGATGTATATATATATATATATATACATTCTTTCTGCGACCACAAACTACTTTTGAAACTGTGTGTTTATGGGGTGTTATATATCCTTCCTCAAGGTTCAAGGATAATTAATTACAAAATATTAATTACCCTAACCGGCATGAGCCTCCAATTATGTGAAACATGTGACGTTTTAATTGTGGAGTGTTATACAACCTTCCCTCAACATTCTATGAATAATTAATTAACAATTATTACTTATCATAACCACAAACACACTTCGACCGGGTCTTTCTTCTCCAACATAAGGTTATCAATGTCTGAAAGAAGGTCAATAAATTTATTAAATCAACAATCAAAAATACATATAACAAATACAATGAAAAAGATTACTTGACATCAATATTTCCATGAAACCACATGTCAATAATTTTAATGTCTATACAGTCTTATACTCTAACACACAATTCAACAGGTTAGTGTCAATACAAATCACAAGATAGTTCTTATCAGAGAATAGAAATGGAGTTATTAGAGATAAGTGACAATAGTTTCTATTTAACCATCTATAGGTGAAATTGCAATTCAATGTCAATTCCATGTGTTTCCCTTCTCATGTTATAGAGCACTGACTAGCCGCTATTCTCTTGAGGCTAACTTGGACACTCCTTTGCCGTATTAGCTCCCTAAGCAGAACACCAATTGCAGCAGTTTCCAGTAACTTCCATGTACCAGGAATTGCTCGATGTAGTCAGCATACTTTGCCACCATACATCAACAGAGTGTAGTGTATTCCTTACACTTACACTTTGCGGTAGATACTTTACATGTCTACCATAGTCATAGCGATTTATCATCAGTAAGCCAGGAAATTCAAGTAAAATAAAGAAAGGCTGCTTTTTCCCTGCAAAATATAATCAGGGGACAAACACTAAGTTTCCAGTTTATTCATCTTTAACTCCATTCTTTCTTACATTCAAGTCTCAAATTACAGTTTCCTGCAACAGTATTTATTATCCCAATACATGCACACAGCATAATATATGCAGTATATAAGTATATGAACAGGTTCACTAGAAACAGTGTCAAGTGTTTAGCTTACTACACATAAGCATGTTAGTTCACAATTTGAAAAAAATAATAATCTACTCACATAAGACATCTTCTTGTTAAATGCAAGTATAACATATCAATAGCAAAAATACACGAAATATTTCTAAGCCCATTCTCTCTCAATCAGTCAGTTAACTCACCATTAAGCTAATGGCTACTTTTCATAACCAGACTTCTTTCCACTCCAAATTGAAGTGATGAGACAATAGAATTCTCTACAGTAAGTAAACTTTTAATCTCAGCTCATTGGCTGGTCTCATTCTTGTAAATATTAACCATTGGATAATAAAAACTGCTCATCCATTTGGAAGTGGTTTGGATTGCATCAGCAATTTCTAGCGTATTCTCAAATCGAGTTGTTTACTCCAACTCTGACACAAAAATACCATCTTAAGGAGTCCCCAAGGATTGGGTTACTTTGACAATTTAACAATTTTAATATAACGATTAAGTCTAGAAATAGTGATAGGCAAATTTATTCCACCACATACTATATATAATGATGCTATGACAGAACCACTGCGTGCGCAATGCCTTACAAGTAATCTTTTGAATTAAGGGAAGAGTCACGATCCCGTCAGATTAATTACGACGTGCGTATAAATAGCGGGGAAATATATCCCTGTGTGCTCGCCAGTATTCTATGCTCTACATGAAGCTATGGCAAATTCCCATCTTTCTGAAAGGCATTGAAGCAATTAGTCTTTAAAATGTACGCTTTGGGAGCAGTTAATTCTGAGAGAGAAATTTATAGTTGGAGAAATTCGTTAATTTATGTTCGAATTTGTTTTAAAATTGTGATTGAGTTGTTTATTAAAATCAAGTTGTTATGATTTTCACAGGTATAATTTTAATGCCATTATAAGGGAGATAAAAATATAAACTCTTATAGAAATATTCAAACAGTGCCTCCTGTATCTTTATCAGCACACCAAGCCTGTTCTTTCTTTCGTATTTTTCTTCTAGGCGTTTCTTTGTTTGTTGATGCGATACAATAATGGCATGGAACGAAATGACATTGACGTGTCTGTCAATGCCAGAGGAATTGTGTTATCTGCACAAAATATTTGACTATAGCCGATCTAAGAATGAAATGTGTCTTCTGAAAGCCGACACCAGTTAGCACAAATTTTGCCGACTGCCTACCAAGTGCCAGATGCCGATCTATGCATGTCCGGAATTGGAAACCGCCATGACGCCATTCATTACACAAGAATTCGTCCCGTCACATACAAAACTCAGGTGAAACCTCCAATGTATAACCTACGTCACATACAAAACTCAGATGAAACCTCCAATGTATAACCTACGTTACATACAAAACTCAGGTGAAACCTCCAATGTATAACCTACGCAGAGTTTTTTGTCCCTATCGTGCAAATTAAATATTTTATTACTTGTTTAATGTCAGTGTGACATACTTTCGGATACTGTGTGTTTGTAAGTGCCAGAGTTAAAATAACAAGTCATAAGAGAATGTGCTAGAATTTGCTGATGTGATCTAAACTGGTCTTATGTGAATGAGTAGTTTTTTTTGTTATCCAATGGTTAAGCCGATGGGCTGAGATCAAAGTTTACTTGCTGAAATAATTCTATTTTATAATCACTTTGATATTGGTGTGGCTGAAGTTCAGTCATGAATGGCGATCATTAGCTTAATAGTGAGTTAAATGACTGATTGAAAGACAATGGACTTAGAAATACTTCGTGCAGTTTTGCTACTGATATATTATACTTGTGTTTTCTTTACATATGTATTATGTGAGTAGACTATTACTTCTACAATTGTGAATTATGATGCTTGTATGTAAATATGTGTGGCGGAGTAAATTTGCCTATCCTTATTTTAAAATGTACTTGCTACATAAATTGTTAAATTGTCAGAAAATGCTAGAAATTGCTGATATAATGCAAAAACATCCCAACAGGGTGAGTAGTTTTATTATCCAATGATTTGGATTTATGAGAACGAGGCCAGCCAATGGGCTGAGATCTAAAAGTTTACATGCTGTAGATAAATCTTTTGTCTGATCACTTGAATTTGAAGTGACAAAGAAGTCCAGTGTTCAAAGGCGGCCGTTGGTTTAATGGTAAGTTAACTGATTGGTTCAGAGGGAATGGACAAATATTTCATGCATTTTTGCTGATATGTTATATCTGTGTTTTACATAGCGATGAATTATGTGAGTAAAGTGGGTGGATGGAAGCTCACTAAATATAGATTAAAGATGGATTTGTCTTCTCCTTTAGTAAGAAGTTTTCCACCTACAGAATATTGTGTGACAGTAAATGTTTATCTGGAATGTTATGGAAGAGAGAAAATGTTTACAGGGCTTTCATATTCACCAAGTGAGGGAAATGAGTGGTATCTTCTGGAGAATTATTAATAAACGAAATTAAGATTATCATCACTTGTAATTAGTTATGAAAGAATAATTCATTGTAATAATCATAATCATTAACTAAATGTTGTTGTCATCACTGTATGTTAAACATGTTCATAAATTATTACGTTGTTTTTATTATGCTCTATGCGTATCTGGCTAATACATACTGTTGCAGGAAACTGTAAGTTTGACTTGAATGTATGAAAGAAGGGAATTAGAAGTATTAAAGTTGAAAACTTAGGATTTGTTTCCTGATTATATTTTACAGGGAAGAAGCAGCCTTTCTAAAATTTCCAGGTTTCCAAGAATTTCAGATTTTCTTCCTGGTTCTTGGTTTATTGGTTTATAAACTATTTTGACAGTGGACGGTTGAAGACGTATCTACCCAGTGTGTAAGTGTAAGGATACACTGAACTCTGCTAATGTATGACAGCAAGGAATTCTTGACTACAACATGGAGTTTCTGATATAAGGAAGTTACTGGAAATTGCTACATTATTGTTCTGCTTGAGGGAACTAATATGGTAAAGGAGTGCCCAGATTAGTCTAGAGCAGGGGTCACCAACACGGTGCCCGCGGGCACCAGTTTGCCCGCAAAGACCACATGAGTCGCCCCAGGCCTTTTCTAAGTCTTCACATTATTAATAATGTATAAAGGCAAACTAGAAGAGTGTATCAAACTGGTAGCCCCTCGTATGACTCAGTACCCATGAAGTAGCTCTCAGTATCAAAAAGGTTGGTGACCCCTGGTCTAGAGAGAACAGCAGATTGTGGAACATTCTACAGCATACTGGAGGAACACATAAAGAACTGACACTTCTATTTTGAACAATAAACTTGGACATTGTTATGAAAGCACGTGAAAAACTATTGCAGTATCCTCACTGACAAGGTTATTTACAAACTATTATCATTTATCTCTCTATAAATCCATCTCTGTTCTAGAGTAAGAATGATCATGTGGTTTATATTGCTTTTGTTTGGATATAAAACTGTATAAGCACTGAGATTATAGGAACATACTTTCATGGAAATATTGATGTCGAATAATTTTGTCATTGTATTTGCTATATGTATAAATTTATTGCACTTCTTACACATATTGATTACCATATGTTGGAGAGATATTGGGTGGAGTGGGGCTCGCTAAATATAGATTAAAGATATATTTATCTTCTCCTTTGGTAAGGTTTCCACCAAGGAAATATTGTGTGACAATGTTTGTCTTTAATGATGTGGAAGAAACATTTACAGCGCCTACATATCCGTGAAGTGAGAGAGACGAGTGGTGTCTTCTGGAGCATTATGACTAAGCACTTTGTGCAAGCTAAAGATAGACTACAAGGGTTTGATTAAGCGCGCATATCTCAATGGATTGTGTAAGTTGTGCTTTTTTGAATCGTGTGGCGTCATTGAAATGTGTCCAGTGTATGCGGTTTTTATAAACCAAGAGCGAAAACTAAGAAAAGGAAAATAGATAACTAAAACGATATAAACCTCTCAGGATTATTTCCTTACAAAAACATCACGAAATATTTTAAACAGTAAACTATAATTTCATCGTGGTTAAGATGTCTTGTGTTCTGGCGATTGGTTACCGCTGTTATGGTTTATAAATTACATATTTATCATTCATATTAAAATCAAAAAATTTAATCAAAAGTTAAATCAAAATTTAGTTGCTCTATGAACGATTCCTTGACTGAAGAGTAGGAATAATTCCTTAAAAAGAAGTATGAATGGTGAATTCAGATCTTGTTATTGTCAAGGTTGAGTGATTAGTCTATTTACTCTTTGTTTAGAGAACATTTCCATTTCGTCAGTGTTTACTCTTAATTCTGCCTGGTTAGTCGGAAAGTCTGGATCGTACTCGATTTAAGGCACTCCATTGCGACGGGGGGGGGGGGGGGGGGAACAACAACATATGCATTCTTGTGTCATCCCACGTGACATCGAGTATTAGCTGTGGGTGGATCTGTCACCACTCGTACACGCACGCTACTGCACTAGAGAAATTTGACACATACGTATTTGGTGCAAGCGTGTGTCGTGCACTTAAAAGTCGTATGTCCTCATCATCAATTTTTCTTTTCGCGACAGACATGAGACTGAACTTAGTGGGGAAGATATCTACACGTGTTCTGTTTCCATGACAACTCTTAGCTTTTACGAGCATAAGTGGAAAGGGAATTTCATCGATGTCACACCATATCAAAAAAGCTGTACACAAGATTCAAATGAAAAGAAGAAAAGGGGCTTGATTGGGGATAGAAAATATTTCCTTCTTTTCGAGAATCTGCCATTTCGTGTATGCATCAGTGCGCGCTGGAATCATCTGTGTACACACTGAAGGGGTGTGAGTGCGTGCGACCCTTGGGTGAGCACTCGGGGCTAACATAAAATCTGTGTGATTTAGCGGACTTGAATGTTGAACGCAGTCTAGCGCAGTGCCCACTAGCACTGAACAATTCGCATCCAGGAAATTTCTCAGAGATCGTGTTGTTGTAGGGTCTACAATTCTACATGTATTTATAATCTGCCAAACAAAACCAGTGCCAGCTCTGCTTTCTTCTGTGATCAGTCCTCTACAAAACGGAAAATTCTGGTTAGGCTGGGAGTCATGAAGAATCTACGGCCCCGCTACTTTTATAATAATACGAATATTAACTACTCCCTCCCCTCCCCCCCCCCACACACCGGTGCAAATAAATTAAGGATGGATACCTGTGCCTTATAAGAATGATGGGGAAACATTTTTTTAATTGTGCTAAAAATAGAATATTATTGTTCCAAAGTAAGTAAATACATTGATCTGCGGATAATTTACGACAAAGATACTGCTAGTCGAGCGTGATTCAGTTTGAATGATAGAAATATTTTTAAAGAACAGAATCTGGTGGTGGTGGTGTGTGGTGGTGGATTTTAATGCTCGAAAATGAAATCTAAATACGTCTTGCAAATTCACCTACTAAAAAATTAATAAACGAGTAGGAAGTTGTTAGTTTATTAATTAGGAGGTCAGTGATTTAAAACTGGCTTAATCGAAGTAAAGGCCCGTGATGTCCTCTGCTCTAATTTGTGTTTCAGATGCTGTGCTTTGCCGGTCTGTGGTGGAAAAAAACAGGGTGTAATCAGGTCAGAGAGGCATATCGCATTTGCATGCTAGTCACCCTTCCCTTGGTGCCGACTGCTCAGAACTCATTATGGATCAAGTAGCGCGGCTCCGCGCCGCTGACGTCACTAATATCAAACACTGTGCGGTGTTTCCGTAGCAACTTTTACTTCCAAACAGCTGCCATCCTTTCCCCGCCCCACTCCCCTCTCTGCAAGAGCTGTCAGCTAAACACACTTATGCTAGACGTCGCTGGCTTTAAATCAGTCGGGACAGTTCTGCCGTGGGACTAAAGTCTGAGCTAATCTGAGTACAGTTTTGTGTCACACTAACGTCCTTTCTCGCACTAGAGGGAGCTGCTGGCGTACTTCGTTGTTTTCTGACTCGGTGTCGCTGACTTGTCGACACTCCGTCTAAAGGACAGACAAACAAACAAACGAATGAGTAAACCATTGTACGCTTCACTAAAAGTACCAGCCACCTAAATTGTGGATTGTTTCATGTCAGCCAGAGCAGAGAGTAAACCCTGTACTCGAGCTGAGACGCATGAACCTTGACGAGTAAAGGTCGCCTCACTTCCGGCCGACCGAAAATAAAAACACCCTCCCCCCCCAACCCCACATTTGCGATGAAAGACACTTTCAGCTGCACGTGCAGTTCACGTGGGGTGTCTGGTGCGATGTTTAAAAGTTCGAAATGGCTACCAATCGTAAAACGACATCAGGCCTGCAGACGAGAAGGGAGGAAGAGTAGAGAGAGAAAGGAAGGGGGTGTCTTATTTATTGCATTTCAAGACTGGAACCGTGAGGCATTGCAAGCAAAGTGAAAATCAGAAAACACGCACGGCATCAGGGTTGGGAAAGCAGAGACTTGACTCTGCTAACACTGAAATGTCAAATGAAACTAGTAATCATTCAGTCAAGAGACCATTTTTTTTGTGCCTTCTTCGGTCAATCCAGAAGTGCAGTAATGGAATTTTTAACAATTTGCTTTTCTTTCCTTGATTTAGGTTTTACGACCGTTTCTAAAACACTTTCGTTGATTTCGCAAATGGGTGCTTAATGCTCATGGAGAGATTTAAGTTAAAGAAGGAAAGCAACAGATAATTAGTACTGAAGTGAAAGAAAATATCAGTTGATCTTTTTTCAGGGAGGTAGCCGTTGTGTGTGTGTGTGGGGGGGGGGGGGGCATATTTGTTTTCTTTGTGCAAATGATTTAACCCAGACAGCAGCCGGTGTCCTTATAAGCATTCCGAATTTCAAATGTCAGAGCAACATTTGCATGCGCTGTCGGTAGTCATGGTACCTGCTTCGCCCATTGGTTAACAGTCGCCCGTAAATTTAGCATCCCAAGTTGGAATTAAACCACAACCCGATTGAACTAGAGGTTAGTGTTCCGTCTTTGTGCTGCAGCAACCCTCCAATAACACACACACACACACACCAATCTACATATTATATACTGAATATATCATGGTACCTGCTTCGCCCATCGGTTAACAGTCGCCCGTAAGTTTAGCATACCAAGTTGGAATTAAACCACAACCCGATTAAACTAGAGGTTAGTGTCCCGTCTTTGTGCTGCAGCAACCCTCCAATAACACACACACACACACACACACACACACACAACAATCTACACATAATATACTGATATGTATAGCACATTTGACACCACATATACTATAAGGTATGAACTAAACTGAAATAGTCCCTCAGCAACGGAACGCATGCGCACTGAAAAGCTTGTATGTATCCCTATATTGCTTTAACATAAAGCATTATTTACTTTGAAAGCACAATGACTCTAGTTTAAGAAGAATAAAAACAATATTAAATGATTAAACTGTAGTCTTAGTTGTCGTTAGCTTATGACTGCATTCTAATGTTTAAATACCTGAAATCTGTCGATAGTTCATCTCGGTAAAAAGATTAGTATCGGACGTGTGAGTGGCAAAAGTATACTCCTAATATCAGCTCGGACTTAAAGACTGTGTCAAGGGTTACTTTCGCCATACACACTTCGTGAAAAGTTTACTTTCTTTTTTTTTTTTTTGCAAGTTAAATCGTACATATAGAAAAATACTTGTAGTGTACAACAAATTTTAGAACGCTTTACATTTTTATTGTAAACACGTGAAGATGAGTTGTTGCCCCCCCCCCCCCTTCACTTACGATACTCCGTAGATTTGCTAATGATTTAGTGTGTCTGTGGAGAGTATTCTTTCGATCACGTGCCTTGCTCATATATTATTTAACCTATTGTTATGCATACAAAAAACACTATTGGCAATGCACTCAGAGCAAGAAAAAAACTACGTAGGACAGATTTTTTAAAATGTGAAGATGGCTTTTATAAATGAGTAATTGTAATTTGATTTTTTTAATCACTTATTGATTAATAATTAACCAACTTTCTAAGCGATTCTTCTGTCGCGCATGTTTTCTTCGTTTCTTAACTTCGGTCGACATCGCTGGCAGTTCTATAAATAGCACTGTCCTCTTTCTGAGTTTGTGGTGTCATACTTATGAACATTAATTATTGTTCTTTTATATATATATTAAGGACAAAGTGTCTTCAGCCATCAAGCTTTAATATATCCTCAAACTATCAATTGAATCCTTGCTATAGCGTAATATGGACAAACGGAAAAGCCATTGGGTGCCTTTGAACACATAGTTCACTTGAATTATGGACCGATTTTAGTTTAGTTGTTGGCTTACTTCACTTCCGTTGTTGGCCTTCTTCGCTTAAGTCGACCTATTTCAATTCAATTGTTAACCTATTTCAATTGATTGTTGGTCTATATTTCAATTGTTGGCCTATTTACTTCACTCGTAGGCCTGTTGTAATGCACAACAATACCCTTAGGCTAGACAGTTTGCAGCCCTGTATGTACAGACGAAATAAGTATTGCGCTCTAGTTTCCAACCTCTTATAAACAAACACGCTCTAGTTTCCAACCTCTTATAAACAAACACGCTCTTGCTTCCAACTTCTTATAAACAAACACGCTCTAGTTTCCAACCTCTTATAAACAAACACGCTCTTGCTTCCAACTTCTTATAAACAAACACGCTCTAGTTTCCAACCTCTTATAAACAAACACGCTCTAGTTTCCAACCTCTTGTAAACAAACACGCTCTTGCTTCCAACTTCTTATAAACAAACACGCTCTAGTTTAATACCTAGTATAAACAAACACGCTCTAGTTTCCAACCTCTTATAAACAAACACGCTCTAGTTTCCAACCTCTTATAAACAAACACGCTCTAGTTTCCAACCTCTTATAAACAAACACTTTCTTGCTTCCAACCTCTTATAAACAAACACGCTCTAGCAATGTCCCCTACTGTTATTCTTCGATAACCAGATCTCTTATTTACAGGATCTCTATAACCCAAACCCAAAATCTCCGTTACCAAGCAACAAAGAACTAGTAGGTATTTTCTAGTAAACAGGATTTCACTTACATCGACCAGTGGGTTTTTATTTGTCTTGCTTGTTTGTTTGAGTGTGTGTGTGTGTGTGTGTGTGTGTGTGTGTGTGTGTGTGTGTGTGTGTGTGTATTCATGGCTAATGTATGGAGATGAGCTGATTTCATTTCCGTTGTTCCTTGATTTTGTGTTTCGAACTTCCGCTTTGCCGATTTCGCAGAACAGGGCTTAAGTTGTGAAAGATAAAATTGGTACCATGGTTATAGAGAGTGCAGGAATTGAGATTTTCGGTTTTCATTGTTGGTTGTTTTCTTGCGGGTTGCAGGTGATTGAAATTATTTAAAGAGCAGTGGCCGACCCCTCTCTGTTTGGTTACAAGTGTCGCTAACTCTCAGAACTATAAACAAAGTAACATGCTTATTTAACTTATAGGAAGGCTCTTCTGGCATTGGCCGATTTCGCGTTGGGAATTGGGACTGGCCGGATGGGGTGGGTTATGAGGGGTATTTGGTAGGTGGTTGGGGGGACAATGTCTACTCTGTAATGTTTGTTCTGTCTCGGGTGATTGTGTATAGCGCTATTGTTTCTCTTATTTTATTTTCTAAGCACTTCTTGATTTTAGCTGTTAGATTTTGATGTTGCTGAATAGATGATTTTGTTGACAAATTTGACCTTTATTTTATTTTATTTTAACCGGTGAAAGTTTTGATAATTAGCCGGTCCTCCCAATCATTACAGTAGCACACGACACTATTTATGGTTCCACCATTACACTTGAGCTATCGAGCGATTTAGAGGCAACAGCACAAATTTTGTCTCGAGTTCGACTCGAACTGTGAACCGCTTTAGCGACAAGCGATTGGCCAGCAAATGTTTTCTGCGAAGAGCAAAACAGATCTTGACTAATGTCTCTGAAATGAGAAAAAAAAATGGACACCATTGTAATCTCGGTTTGCAGAGATATTCAGGATTTATAATGTAAATTATTTTTAAAATAATATAAACAATCAAGATGACGACGAAGAAGAAAATAGGAAACAGATTTACAGAACTTACATTCAGTAGTTACAAACCTGACCCACATAGGGTGCTATAAGCATTCGTTAACACTAAAAGGGAAACAACTGCTTTCGAGTATTTAATGAATCTGAGACTGTCAAAAACAAAGTTTATGTACTACTAAACACTGAACTACTAAACATCTGACACTTGAGGCAATCTTAAATGAGCCTTCAGATACATCCTTAGGTCAGAGTACAAAGACACTTGAGGCAATTTTAGATGAGCCTACAGATACATCCTGAGGTAAGAGTACAAAGACACTTGAGGCAATTTTAGATGAGCCTACAGATACATCCTTAGGTCAGAGTACAAAGACACTTGAGGCAATTTTAGATGAGCCTACAGATACATCTTAAAGCAACTCTTAGGTCAGAGTACAAAGACACTTGATTAGGATGAGCCTACAGATACATCTTAAAGCAAATCTTAGGTCAGAGTACAGATACATTTGAAACAAAACTAGGTCATGAAAATATATACAAGACTGCGAAATATATACAAGACTGCGAAATATGTACAATACTGTGCAATATTGTACAAATGTGAAAGACTGTAAAATTTTGTGACTAGACTGTTAAAGACTGAAAGACTATGCAAGATTGTGAAAGACTTACAAGACTCAATGAATCAGTGAGAGTGTGTACATGTGCATTCACAGTGTGTTTGTTAGGGTATGTGAGAGAGTGTTTGTGTGTGTGTGAGAGAGAGGGAGGAAAACGGGGGTAAATTTCTTTAGTAAGAGTTCTTGGGACTGTTTCGGAATTCGGTCGGAATGTATATAATTCCGTGAGAGAGAGTGTGTACGAATATGTGTGTTGTGTGCGTGTGTGTTGTGTTGTGTGCGTGTGTGTTCCTTTAAAACATCGTACAAATACTTTTTTTATGACAGATTTTATGTTGGTTCCTCTCCTCCCCGTAAATTAGCACGTCTGAAATGACACCCTAGACATCTGCTCAGTTTCCGAATACCGCTGATATTTTGGACTTAAGAGGACTATTAGTATCATGCACTGAAGCAAATTTTCAGCAAAAATGTGTGCGTTGTAAAGAAGATGATTTGTTACTTTAAGAAATGTAATTATTCATTCACACGCTGATAAGAAAAAAGGATTTTCGTGCTGCACGGGTTTCATTATATTTACGGTACAAGGGAAGCTACTCGTATTTGTATACAACAGTTTCTTCCCTTGGACTGTAGCTGGCTCGACCGAAAGCTGAAGCTCTATTATTTAGGTTCTAATTTCTCTTGTATTGTTAATATCATGTCGTATTATTTATTTATTTACCACGGAAGTAGGTTTAGATCTGTGGAGGCATGTGCGAGGAAGAAATAGACTAAAGGTTAAAACAGTTAATAAATTAAATTCAAAGTGTTTTTAACGTGATTCATTGAATGTGCACCTGTAAAGAATTAACCGCATTATTACAAATCATCAAAAGTATTAAAAGAAAGAGAATTATATAAAAGAGAGAGACAGATGAAGGGGGTACTGCAAGGTGGAAAGATACTTACGAAATAGAGAAAACTGGCAACAAAGATGGAGGAGGGGGGAAGTGAGAGTGAGAGAGAGAGAGAGAAAGTAGATGAGAAATAACATACAGAAGTACAGAAGAAGGAATGCGAATGGGAAAAGGAGAAATACCATTTCTTAATGTTTCAAACATCATAGGAAGAGATGCAGGGACTAAATTAGACCAACGGGCACTTCTCTCAGATGTTAACAGACACACGTGTATCCACAAGTACACAATGCCCGTCACACATCAGTAAATCGAAGGCATTTTTGATTACACATACAGAATGAATAAAATAATAAACAATTGTGACTTAAATTTAACATCTTCATTCGGAAAACATATTAAATTTAGAATAAAATTATTAAGAATTCTGATAAGGACTGATATTGCCATTTAAAATCTACATGAATATACTTTACACTTAATACAGACATAATGTTAACAATAGTAAATAAATCTAGTTATATTAATTATACAGACATAATATTAACAAAAGTCAATAAATGGATATATATTACACAGACATAATATTAACAATAGTAAATAAATGGATATTATTACACAGACATAATATTAACAATTGTCAATAACAGGATATATATTACACAGACATATTAGCAATAGTCAATAATCTGGAGCTATATTATACAGATATAGATAATATATTTCAGTGTGCGGGTATGACTCCCATTGAAAAAGAAAGTAGAGGAAGAAAGAACAAGAGAGGAAGAGACGAAGATAGAGACTTCATTGAAAGATACTGTGTCATTTCGTGTTTACCTTTAATGCCAGTTTTGTACTCACAGTTCCCCGAGACCTCATTGAAAGATACTGTGTCATTTCGTGTTTACCTTTAATGCCAGTTTTGTACTCACAGTTCCCCGAGACCTCATTGAAAGATACTGTGTCATTTCGTGTTTACCTTTAATGCCAGTTTTGTACTCACAGTTCCCCGAGACCTCATTGAAAGATACTGTGTCACTTCGTGTTTACCTTTAATGCCAGTTTTGTACTCACAGTTCCCCACGCACCCTCTGCACATGCAAACATATGTCCACTCTTTCTCTCAGCACATACACACGCATACAGCCACACACTATCACACGCGCACACAAGCTCGCATATAAATTCTCAATTCACACATACATACACACGCATACAGCCACACACTTTCACACACGCACACAAGCTCACACATAAATTCTCAATTCACACACACACACACACTTGCTAGTAGCACATTTAAACTGTAAGGAATGTAATCGTCACGTTTTGTTCGTGACGAGATGTTACACAGGAGCCCTGACTTTTAACGATTTCAGAAACGTGTTTATTAGGCTGCGAGGTCATAAAGTGCATGTCAAGAGACGAGCATATTTCCGGCCAGAATTAATCCATTTTGCCACATCGAAATCGGCAAATTTCCTCATGGAGAAAGAAGAGAGAAAATGTCTCACTAGTTAAAAGTCAGTATGCGTGAAATCTTTAATACCTCGCAAGCTGGCACGATGCATTTGTGACTAGTTCACACCTAGTGTGTGTAAATTCTTTATATTTATCCAAGATGGCCAGGTACATTAGCAACAGGTCACTCCTAATGACTACTTTAAAACTATGCATGCAGGGTCAATCTGTACCCGGTAAATGTTTGACTAGATTATATACAGTTAGACTCAATCATAATTGTTTTATAACTATTAAGAAAATTTGTGAATACTTCACAGCTAGTCTGAGCGACTATATCCTAAATGTGTTATCATTAGTTAGCTATCAGATATTAGCCGTATCTAATAATTATTCGTAAACTAACTGTGACGCCAACGCCACTAAATTAATGATTATTATTTTTTTCATAACTAATTACAAGAGATGAGAATCTTAATTTATGTTATTAATAATTCTTCCCTCGTCTCTCTCACTTGGCGGATATTCAGGCACTGTAAACGTTTTCTCTCTTCCACATTAAAGACACAATATTTGTGTACCTGGAAACGTCTTACTAAAGGAGAAGACAAATCCGTCTTTAATCTATATTTACCGAGCCCCATCTACCCACTTTCTTCTCCAACAGAAGGTTATCAATATGTGTTAGAAGGTTTAACAATAAATTTATTAAATCAACAAATATACATATGACATATACTATGAAATAGATTACTTAATATCAATATTTCCAGGAAACCACATTCAAATAAATTCTATATTTCACAGTCTTATAGTCTAAAATACAATTCAAAATTAGTACAATTCAAATTAGTGTCAATACAAATCACAGGATACTTCTTATCAGAGAACAGAAATGGAGTTATTAGAGATAAACAATAATAGTTTTTGCATAAACTTAATTAAGCGCTGTCTCAATAGTCTTTCATGTGCTTTTGCAACAATGTCACAAGTTTTTGTCCACTGTCAACTCCATTGTCTCTCTCTGCACATGTTGAAAATACTGATTCACTACATATTCTCTAGACTCTAGAGCTAACCTGGGCACTTCATTCGCCATACCACTTCGCTCAAGCAGAACAATATTTGCAGTAACCTCCAGTAACTATTTTGTACTAGAAATCACTCAAAGTAGTTGGCATACACTGTAGCCTTAAATCAATGGAGTGCATTCACTACCATGATTATAAACTGCAGTAGAGGCTCCCTGCATTTACCGTGGTTGCAGTGGGGTTTATAATCAGTAAACCAGAGATTTGAATAATACACAGAAAGAAAGGCTGCTTTACCATGAAAAATATAATCAGGGAACAAATGCTAAGTTTCTAGTTTATTGCTTATAATTCCATTCTTTCTCACATTCCTGTCTTAACTTACAGTTTCCTGCAATAGTATTTATTGCCCTGATAATGCAAACAGCATAATAAATACAGCATATTAAACAATGTCAAGTGTGTAACATAATATATATGAGCATTCTTCTTCAAATATTTGTAGAAATAATAGTCTATACACATAATACATCTCTATTTCCTGCAATAGTATTTATTGCCCTGATAATGCAAAGAGCATAATAAATACAGCATATTAAACAATGTCAAGTGTGTAACATAATATATATGAGCATTCTTCTTCAAATATTTGTAGAAATAATAGTCAATTCACATAATATATCTCTATTTGAATTTATCAGCATCATTCTTCCTTTGATCTAAAGATAAATTAATTCTAGGGAGTGTATCCCTAGAACCATTCCACCTACTAATTAGGTTTCACAACTTAAATGTTTACTATTTAACTGGACATATGCATATATATGCCTGGTAACTAAATTGCAACCACATCTTTAGCGCCAGGCACTTACAATATACATAACATTCTGACTATCCTTATCAGGTGAGGTGAAGCAAACTAGAATCTATCACATTTTTGTGGAAATCATCAGTGTGAGAAGACAGGACGTGAGTGTGACATTTCACGGCTGTTGTTAATTCAGACATAGCACTAGAATACTCCTATATGCAGCGTGACACCTAGAGCCAATGCACAGCAATACACCGATATGTTATGAGACACCTAGAACCATGGCACTACAATACACCAAAATGCATTGTGTGACAACTGCTTGGCACCACAATAAACTGATATGCAATGTGACACCTAGAACCATGACACTACAATATGCCTTGCGACACCTCTAGCCATGGTACTACAATAATCGATGTGCAATGTGACACCTAGAACCACGGCACTACAATACACAATATGCAATGTGACACCTAGAACCATGGCACTACAATACACAATATGCAATGTGACACCTAGAACCACGGCACTACAATACACCAATATACCTTGCGACACCTAGAGCCATGGTATTACAATACATCGATATGCAATGTGACACCTAGCGCCTTGGTACTTACAATACATCGATGTGCAATGCGACACCTGAACTATGGTGCTTCAATGCCATCCTAAGCAAATTGTCTATCTCAGTTCTGACAATACATTGCGTAGAACGTTGTCTTCTTCACTTCTGGCACTCATTTGTTTCACTTCACACTTCTGGCAGTACAGTGCACAGCTAAGAAAACTGACTTCTTCATTTCTAGTAATACTATGCACAACTAAGCAAACTGGCTTCATTTCTAGTAATACTATGCACAGCTAAGCAAACTCGATTTCTCATTTTCTGGTTATGCAAACTGTCGTTCTCAGTTTGCAAATTGACTTCCTCAGAGTGAAAACAACTTTCGGTAATCCAATCTCATTCCCAACTTGGTGGTGGGTTGGATTTCGATGAGTCGTGGTGAAGTTGCGTAATTCTTGATCTCACTACCAAATCTCACTAATAGTAAATACACTAATCGTGCATAACTAGTGTGACTTCTTGATCTCATTACCAAATCTCATTAACACTATAGGCACTAAGGATACATAACTAGTGTGACTTCTTGATCTCAGTACCAAATCTCATTAACACTATAGGCACTAATGATATATAATCAGTGTGCACTTCTTTCTAGCGTAACATGCTCCATTTGAACAGTGTGTTTCTTGAAGTTGTTTTTTTTTTTAAACGTTAGTATATTTATTTAGTGAACGGATTTAATCACAGGAGAAAAATGTCACAAGTCTTGTTAAGAAAAAGTGCTGCGAGGAAGACGTGACAGGATAAAAGTCATAGCGTCAGAAATGTCATTACAAAGACTCAGTTGAACAGTGACAATACATATCTATATGAGTGTACACATATGTGCATTTATTTATACATGTATACATGTTTGTCATGCTTCTTGATAAATACCATTTGATTCCACTGGCTTGGTTGATCTGAAAATTGTGAACGTATCTTAAGAAAGGGTGACCTCTGTGTCTGATGCTACTGTCTTAAACAGCATATTAAAAGTTTTTTTTTTTTTATACTTTTTTTAAATCTTAGAATAATATAGCCACCACGTGCGTAAGTATCTAATCAGATGTACACACAAGCACACGCATATGCACGCCTACAGATAGATAGACAGACAGACAGACGGACGGATAGAAGGATGGATAGATAGATAGATATGCATACACGCATGTGTAACTTCTTATGACATTCTATGATTTTATCCGGTTATTAATTTTGTGGGTTTTTTGTTGTTTCTTCTCCTGTGACATTTTCCTCTTGCTTTTTCCATACAGTCTATTTATGTCAAAGACGAAATAACTTAGAAGAAGAAATCATTTTAAAATGAAAGAAGGAAGAAGGCAAACTTTCTGGACAGCTGGGCGTCATAGTGACGCCGAAAACAGTTCACAGGTGTAACATTACATGACACTAGATTAGATAGCTTAAAAAGTCGTAGAGAATTTAATTACAAGCTTCACTGTAAAACTGTATGTAAAAATTAATATTACAGGCAGAAACTGACTATGCGTTAGTTAAAATTTTATACAGGTGTTGAAGAAATGTATTATATAAAAGAGATAAATAAAAAAAACCAAAGATAAATAAAAATGAATGTATGTTGATGCTTGTAGATATCTTGTAATTTGTGTTTAAAACGTACAGTTTTGAAATCATGCGCTACATGTTGAAGTCGGTTTCATTGCCATAAATGTAAACAAACCGAAAACCAGTTAGCTTTAACCTTACTTGGTCTGTTGCCCTTCCTAATGCCACAATATCGTGTCCGGTTTTACAATTCAATTGGTCGGTCGCCTTTCTAAATACCACAATGTCTTTTCCGGTATTACAATTTAATTGGTCGGTCGCCTTTCTAAAATACTACAATGTCTTATCCGGTATTACAATTTAATTGGTCGGTCGCCTTTCTAAATACCACAATGTCTTATCCGGTATTACAATTTAATTGGTCGGTCGCCTTTCTAAATACCACAATGTCTTATCTGGTATACAATTCAATTGGTCGGTCGTCTTTCTAAATACCACAATGTCTTATCCGGTATTACAATTCAATTGGTCGGTCATCTTTCCTTTTACCAGATAGTTTGTCCAGTATTGCATTTCGACTGGCATTTTTTACCTTGCACAAAAGGCCTTCTGCAAATTGCAATTACTTTGATTTTATTTAATTTCATGAACTTTGAAGAAAATTTCATTTACATTTAATGTAGCGTTACATTTTTTCCATAAGTACATGATCGGTATTACTTTCCTCCTCGAAATCGTTTGTTAATTAATTTGCGTGTTCGTCAGTTTGCTCATGCTTGCTTTCGATTTGGTCTGTTCGTGTACGAGCGTGATTAATAATTTATTTGTGAATTTGTCTGTTCGATTACTGATGTATTTTTGTGTGTGCACATTAATGATTTTTATTATGTGCATAGATGCCTAGTTTTACCTATATTTGCATGCTCGTTTGTTCTTGTGATTGTTTATGTCTGTTAATTGTTTGTGTATTTGTATTCGGTTGCTTGTGAGTTTATTTATTTAGTCTATTCCTTCGTTTGTGTATTAACTGTTCATTCGTCACTTGATGCGAATGTGGATTTTTATGAGTTTGAATATTCGTTCGATTTAGAAAGAATTTTCTATTGGAAGTCTTTTGAGGACTGAAAGTTTGATTTTTTTTCAACCTTGGATGTTTTATTAAGAGAGAAAGGTAAAAGAAAAGATGCGTCAGCAGCTTTATGTATACTCCGCAATTGTAATATGTACATAGGAGCAAGAACATGCGTGTGTGTGTGTGTGTGTGTGTGTGTGTGTGTGTGTGCGCGCGCACGCGCGCGTCAGATAAGTGTTATACACTGTGTAGTACTATGGTGGTGGCCTTATCGTCCTTCAAACTCCAGTACTCGTGTTGGACAATTCCTCATCAGCCCTGGTTAGTTCTATAGAATCTAGAAGGACTTGCCTCCCTTTACAATGCTCTAGGGAGGCGGGACAGAGATTGTTGTTCGAGATGCGATCTCATCTCGTTGATCGGGCGAAATCTCATCTCTGCTCTCGTGGAGGCATGCTATTTCGTTCAACTCCTTTTCTGTTGGTGAAACCGATGATTCAATCTCATCTCTGCTCTCTCAAATAGGGTGATATTTTTTTTGTTCATTTTCCTTCTTTAGCCCCAATTCATTTTTGTTATTATTGACGAAATAGATGATTTCTTTTTGTTGGTTGTAGTAGGCGTTGGCCACAGTTATCTTGAAAAGTAGATAAACAACCTCATGTTGACCAAACATCCCCCCTACCTGATCGACGTGGTTGCTTCCTGCTATCTCCGCGGTACAAAACCTGACACCAGCTCACAACGCCCGACTCCTAGCGGATGTCCCAGGGCGATCAACGTCAGTGTCACGGAGCCTATCCAGTTTTACCACACGACATCTCCATCAACTCCACGCAAGGCTACATCCTTACCCCTCTTCCCTCCTTCTTAGTACCCCCCTCCCCTGAAGCACTTGTCAGTTGCCCATCCATTATCTTCCAGTGCGTGCATCGATGTCGCGTGCTTGCGTCGCCCACCTCCACCAGACTGACAGCTGCGGCGTGGTCAGCTGCCACATAAGACGTATTAGTAGCCCGGATGGTCATTGGATTAGGCGGGAAGCACGTAGACGTGCTCTTTCGAACGGCTCGGAGATTTTTTCAAAATGAAGAATAAACTGTTGGAGAAAGCATCCCCACAAGACAGCGCGATCTCTCGAACGAGACAACAGTCTTTGAAGAGAGAATAAATCAAAGGCGCCTCACCCACCATGTTGATGAGATGCGGTACACACGTGTTACTGATATGACACAGACACTAGTACAAGAGGCTGACATGTTGCTCTCTCACACACACACAAAGTACTCTTGCTACTTGTTTATAAGCGACTTAATACTCTTCGCTAAAGACATAAAATACATTATCTTTATACAGACTACTTTAACACATGAGAAATCTACAATAATATAATAAAGCGAAATGAATCCTAATACAAAACGACAGTATACCTGTGCTTACACTGAAACAGAAAGAAAAATTATTTGACAAACGTACAGCTTCACACACACAATGACACACAAGATACAGTGTTATTCTTGTTGATGAAGATGTGTCTTCAGAGCTCTCTTGAAAATTACCACAGCCTCTTTGTATCTCACCTCAACGATTCCAGGCGCATGGACAGCGAGAAACAAATAAACTCTGCCCATACGACTAACATTGTGCTTTTGCGGACTTTTTAAAGCATTTGTGTCTGACGAAGAGCATACGTTTCTAGAAATAGCGCACACGTGTGAGAGTAGACATTAGACTGAGGGCTTGACATATAAGGGAGCATAACAAAGGAAATAAATCTAGTGTTTTATTCTACTATAAAATATGAGCCAGTGGAAATGTGAAGAGATAGCCAGTTAGAATGTGAATATACACAGGTTTTGAAGTGGTCATATTATTACACACACCACCACCACCACCACACCACACCCAAATTCATATCCTAACTACCTGTATAATTAAATTAATAATAAAATTGAAATTGCTTGCATTATAAACTATCACCACCTTAATGTACGTACTCCCAAAATAACACACACACTAAAATTGAAACTCACGTTTGACTTTAACTTGAGTGTCAATTAAACCGCATAGTGAGGCATGACCTGCCAACTACTTACTGACACTAAAGGTGTACCTGGTACTGCATGGACGAGTTTAGTAATTAACTCTTGGAGTGGAGCCTCAAGTTCAACTTTCAAATTCCTAGCTACCTTCGTTTCTTCACTAGTCGTGACTTGAGTGACCTAGAAACTTGAAAGTTGAACTTAACACTCACAACTCACTGTCGAACGCACAGACTGAGACTCAACCACAACCAGTGAAGTAGAAATCAGAAGACTGCTTGCTGACTGCAACATACAATCAAAGAGCAAGCCTAAGTTTCTTATTTGACACAATATAACTCCATTCTCAAACTTTCTACAATTCCTGCAATAGTACTCATTATCCCCATGCACAAGTGGTACAATAAATGCAATGTATTAAACAATGTCACATATTACACCATATGGGTGCAGCTTAGTTCAAACATTTGTAGTAAATAAATCAACTTACATATTACATCTATACTTAACACAAGTATAACATATCAATAGAAAAAAGTATAAAATGTTTCAAAGTCCACTCTCTCTCAATCAGTCAGTTTAAACTCACCACTCAAGCTAACAACTGTCTTCAGAGCCAGACTTTTCTCTTTGTTTTCAAATTCAAAAGTGAATAGACAGCAAAATTCTCTACTGCAAGTAAACTCCTTAAACTCGGCCAATTGGCTAGTCTTGTTCTCATAAATCATAATCATTGGATAATTTAAAAAAAAACTGCTCACTCAGTTTCCACTGGGTCACCAAATTTAGAATACTCTTCCCTTAGGCTGTTTACTTCAGATTCATACACTTTCAAAATTACACCACAAGGAGTGCCCAAGGTCGGGTCACTCTGACAATTTAGCAACTTAAATAACAATTAAAATTTAAAGTAGAGAGGGGCAAATTTACTTTGTCACAGTCTGTATTACTTGTAATTCAATAGTGTTTGCATTTATGTAAGCTGTGCACGCGATCTTTATGTTATTTAAGTAGTGTTCTATGCTTATGATCTATACGTTATTTAAGTAGTGTTCTATGTTTATGATCTTTACGTTATTTAAGTAGTGTTCTATGCTTATGATCTTTACGTTATTTAAGTAGTGTTCTATGTTTATGATCTTTACGTTATTTAAGTAGAGTTCTATGTTTATGATCTCTAAGTTATTTAACTAGTGTATGATATTCATTTATTCATTATTTAAGTACTATATGCTCATGTCCTATATATTATTTAAGTAGTATTCTGTGTTCATGATCTATACAATATTTAAGTAGTGTTTTATGTTCAAGATCTATAAATGGTTTAAATAGTGCTATATATTCAATTCCAAACGTTATTTAAATAGTGTTATAAGTTCGTCTTCTATGCATTATTAAATAGTTTTCTATGTGACTTTATGTGCATGTTCTTTACATTATTAAATAGTTTTCTATGTGACTTTACGTGCATGTTCTTTATATTATTAAATATTGCTCTATGTGCCTCTTCTTTACATTATTAAGTAATATATGTTCATGTTCTACACATTATTTAATTATCAGTTGTACATTTTCTATAAATTATTTAAATAGTGTTTGTTCATATTATGTACATTATTACATAGGGTTTTTCATCTTGTATAAATAATTAAATAGCGCACACGTTCTTGCGTTTCGTTCATTATTTTAGGTGTGCGTGTGTGTGCGCGAGTATGTATGCAAATGTGAATGGGTGTGTGGGCGTCCCAAATTATCGGTGTAATGTATACGTCTGCAAACACATGCGCACGCAAAACGTAATTTGTATGAGTGTGCCTGTGTCTTTAACATAGGTGTATCCCGACACGCCCACCTCGTATCGATAATCGGATCTGTAAGTTACACACTGTCGGGCAGATTAGACGCGATAAAGGTGTCTGTTCCCCTACACTGAATGACTGTCGACAGGTTGGTTGACGGGGTCAGTGCGTGCTTAGCGATCGATATAGAGACACCATTTTTCTCTTGCATCATTCATAGCTAACAACTTATCAGATGTCACGTGATGTGACAACCTTTTAAAATGATAGTATCCTCTATCTCAGTGGTCCCCAACCCCCGGGCCGCGGACCGGTACCGGTCCGTGGATCAAATGGTACCGGGCCGCCCAATTTTATTTACTGTGGTGTATTTCTCTCTCTCTCTCTCTCTCTCTCTCTATATATATATATATATATATCGGGTTTGTGCGACTTTCCATGGACAAGACAGCCTGAGCTTTCATTCTCCCAGCTGGTGCACGATCATCTGTCTTTGCTTTTAAAGAATTCGAGCGCTGCTTCCCAACCACACCAACACACTTCGCTTCGGACCACCGAAGATCCCATCCGGGAGGAGAGTCATGTCAAAGCGCCACACCGGACAAGCCAGCACCAAGCCTCAGCCCTTTTCAGGGCTGGCAAAAACGCCACTACTCCACCAAGTGACATTTTACGCAATTCTATGTCACAGAAGATGCGGACGGCCCTTTCTGTTTCACAAACGAGCACATAGCCCAGCTAAGACAGATACGGCAAAAAGAGGCTTGAAGAGGTGCAAACATTAAGAAGTATACAAGGAGAAGACTGGGCAAAATACTGCTGTGAAATCAGCATACCAAACGAAAAGTTACCCTTCACCTTCACACTAGAAACTAAAAACGTTGAACTAAAAAATGCGTTCACTAATTTGCTGTTGACCCTCTTCCACACAAAAACGGAAGATGAACTTACCACTAGACAACAATCCATCTTAACCGCAATTGGTCACCACAAGATTTTAAACAAGCACCTGACAAGACAACCGGAAAAAACTACATCAACAGACTGCGAAACACAGACAGACATCATCTGGAAAATAACGCAAACAACAAAAACACGCTCTTCACAAACGGAAAGGGAGACAACGCGAAAACCCAAAGTACGGCTCTGACTGTCACAAGTTGTCCAGATGAGAAGAAAACTCGTTAATAAATTGAACAACAAGGCTTAACTTTGGTAATTAGACTTGAGATTGTTTCAATCAAACAACATAATACAAGAGTTTCTGAGTGAAAGAGAACGAGAACAGATTACAGTAACTTAGGAATAACACTGGCACACCAAACGAGCAGATCTGTATACTGTAGGAATAACACGGGCACACCAAACGAACAGATCTGTATACTGTAGGAATAATACTGACGGATTTGTCTTCAGCCTGGCGCTCTTGATTATCCGACCTTAATCAATGTGGGCTGGTGCAATCTTGCTCCTTCAGCCGTCTGTACAAATCTGCCTACTTTTGTACTCGTTGCTGTTGCTGTACACACGAATACTTCACACATAGATGTACAGTTCTATGAAACCTTAATTTTGCTTGCTACTCTTTGCCTAGTAACTTCTGCCTGTTTCGATGGCTTTGAAAGTTACTTTCTGCATTTGATTAAAATAATCACGTTTTATCGATATTCCCTCTATTGCTGTGTTGACTCACCATTTGTTACAGTACTTGTGATGACTGTTACTATGTGTTATAGTACTTATGTTGACTGTTACTATGTATTACAGTACTTGTGTTCACTGTCACTGTGTGTTACAGTACTTATGTTGACTGTTACTATGTATTACAGTACTTGAGTTGACTGTCACTTTGTGTTACAGTACTTATGTTGACTTTTACTATGTATTACAGTACTTATGTTGACTGTCACTGCATGTTACAGTAATTGTGAGTTGTTACTTTTGTTGTGGAATCTGGATCAATTATATCGTTGTAAACCACATTCACTCTTTGTGTGTCTATATCTCCTGTATCTGTATATGTTGCTTCTCTTTCCTTTCCTGTTTACAATTTGTTAGTGAAGTAATTTCTATCGTTTGTTATCGTAATCTGAAGTAATAATCTAAGGATTACGTCGTGTTCTCTGTTCGTCTATTCATAATTGTCATACATCTATTCATTAACATCAATTCTCAGCTATAACTGAGGGGGGGGGGGGGGAGAGCGTGAGCCAACTTGGCGGCGTACTAGTATATCGGCGTAACAGTTGCAGATATACATATTATAACCAGAGACCCATGCTCTGCATCGGCACTCGTAGATGTCTTGTATCACAACTAATTACTAATATTTGATATAATTCATTATTACAAGGTCACCCCAGAGTACAGCTGCGACATTCCCTTAGTTTTTTATCATTACGCCCTCTCTATTTATTTTTCTATTATTTTTCTGTCTGCGTTGCGTGATCTTGTCTTCTTGATGATTTGTTTCTCAGATTTCTTGCTTCCAATTTTCCAGGAATGTGAGAGGAGGGTTTCAAGAACTGATCCTTTTTTTTTTCTTTTTTTTTTTTGCAAACCATTGGTGGTGAATTCCGTTTACTCTTGCTTTAACCTTTAGCCCGCTTGGCTTAAGCCAGCACATGGTCGATGCTACAGTTTGAGTTAGATGAGGGACAAAAGTACAACAACAAACAGTTGGTACTGCGTGGTCAGTTATGTGGACTAAACAATTAGTAAAAAATACAATCCCTACACCCGTCCCGTCACCCACATACACATATACACACACGTTCTGCACACACAGAGTTATATGCTCGCTGGAAGCTGGGAACACCTAATATGACGTTGTTTAGTACTTTCCTAGTATTATTAAATTTGGCCAAAAACATTTCAGCGTGACACATTTAAGATTTTTGACAGTGACACTACTGAGCAAAATCTTAGAACAAAGAACAAAAAAAAAAAAGTTACATAATGTAAATATGATCGCGTGGCGTTTGCTGAAAGCCAAGGACAAGATGCCTTTCATGAGTCGATAAGCTACTTCATTACAATAGATGATCAAATCGTTTAAAAATAAAATCCAATATATATGAGCTCAAACCGATACTTTTCCGTTGCTTTTCTTTCAGCAACTTAAAGTCACAGACAACTTTACTTCACAGACAGCGTGATACAGAGAGGTCAACATCCTTG
Source organism: Sinotaia quadrata (assembly GCA_028829895.1). Lineage (NCBI taxonomy): Eukaryota > Metazoa > Mollusca > Gastropoda > Architaenioglossa > Viviparidae > Sinotaia > Sinotaia quadrata. The sequence goes on from CM054182.1 coordinate 9,676,326, forward strand.
GTGCACAGACCTGCATACAATCGTTATTTCTTCCAGTACATAGGACACAAGTTAACAACTTATGATTGCCAGCATGAAGGGGACAGGTTTATGACGCATGACTTCCAGTACACAGCCTACAGATTAACGACACATGACTTCCAGTACACAGCCTACAGATTAACGACACATGACTTCCAGTACACAGCCTACAGATTAACGACACATGACTTCCAGTATACAGGTTAACGACACATGACTTCCAGTATACAGGTTAACGACACATGACTTCCATCCAGTACATAGAACACAGATTAACGACAAAAACACGACGTTAATACACACATCTGCTCTTCCTATGGCCATCGAAGAAACATCACTTGTTCTGCGTGCAGAATTACCCTTACAGCATCAAATGTCACTAAGCTAATATAGACTTATGAATCGGTGTAAATTTCTTCAGCCAAAAGAATGTTAGAGTAATACTGTACCGACCTTCAGACTACCTCAGTGTCTATGGCTCAAGATATCCTATGTCCGCCCCCATTGCATTTTGCTCCGATATTAACTGCATTTGAGAGTGTCCTCCCCTTCTTAGGAAATTTGAGAGGAAATTCCTTTAGGGCTTTTGAGATTTGGTTTAAATTAGGTTTGTGAGTGGATTAGACAGAGTGCAATAGTAGCTTTTCTTCACTTTTCTCAAATAACCGATGGGCGCCTGCTTCTGGAAAAGATACATTTAGCCTCCTCTCGTGAACTGTCCAGGAGAAAGGATTAACTGAAGTAGCGATTTTTAAAATGTATTATTTCCTTCTAGTTTCCGGCTTCTCATGTTTTAGTTTCTTCACACTTGACTGCGTTTTGACAGTGTTACGATTCAGAATTCAATCACACGTATCGATTTTCGCGCAAATTTATACTTAACTTGTGCTACATTACCCTTGACCCGGTCACCTGTAATAATTCCTAGAGGTCAATAATCTCCGCTACCGGAAAATTGTTTATTTTTATGCTAACTCTGAGTTAGTAACCGCATGTAACAGTTGTTAGCATTCAGCATGACATGATTTGCGCGTGTAGTATTGTTACTTCCAGGTGTGTGTGTAGCATTGGTTCACTTCTACGTATGCGTATAGCACTGTTACTTCGAGTTCTGTAGCATTTTGAATAATTTTATCGTACGCGTGTAGCATTGTGTCAATTCCGTTTATGCGTGCAACACTGCGTCAATTCCGTTTATGCGTGCAGCACTGCGTCAATTCCGTTTATGCGTGCAGCACTGCGTCAGTGAATGGTTCTGCGCGTAGAACTGCATCATTTCAATTAACATTAAAATGTTCGTTATGAAAGTCGCTACCAGTCATTATGAAACCTCCAGTTATGCGCCTGGGGTGAGAGGGAGTGTCCAGCCAGAGTGTCAGGCGCAAAGCCCCGAAGTAGCTGGTTGTGGGTGGGGGGCAGGAGACGGGGTTACTATTTGGGGGTCTGGTGCTCCCACCCTTCTCTCTGAAGAAAGGGGGTGGTGGTTAGTCGATGCCACGTAGGACTTGCATAGATGTTATTACAAATCCATACACACTATACCTAGATGGTTATTTGGCTCGAATTTTATTCTGCATGTAGGTTACGTATTGCCGATATGTTTGCGTGTGTGATTGCGAATGGGTAAGGGTGAAGTGTAGACAGCACAGACGACACAGCGTGTAACAACGACCACAACCCCTCTTTCAAAACCATAGAAGGAAAAATCTCAATATCAAAATATAAATTCAGATTTATTGCTCTATGGGTTTCCTCTCACACGTTGGTTAGTCAGCCATCCACAATTCAAACCCCCTGTGGTAGGGAAAATAAAAGAATGATGAATGATGAAATAAAATAAAAGAAAATATAAAACTAAAAATTCTTCATGCAGTACTACTTCTACTAAATAGCCTAATTTAGACTAAAATAATAGTCATTATTCAAAAGTTCTGGAGCTACTGCCCCTATATGAAATTCAATAGTTTAAAAGAAAACAATATCATTCGACTTCCAAGTCCTTTTTAACATAGTCACATCAATATTTTCAAACTAATTTTAAAATAACTCTTCACTGATTAAACTTAGATTAAGTTTAAAATGTATCTTCCATTTGAGCATGCAACATTAATTTATGTCAATTCCTTGTTAGCATGCAAAATCATTAGGACACGTCCATATGATCATAAAGAATAGGCATTAGGTCACATCCATTAATATGCAACATAATCATTAGGTCACTTCCATTGACTAGGAGCACCTCTATTAACTAACAACATAATCTTTAGGTTACTTCCAAATAAGCATTCAACTTTAAGTTACTTCCATTCCTTTTATGCGTGTGGTTTTATATCACTTCCATCTTTGTGTTTCTTCCATTTTTATACGTTTAGGATTACGTCAGTTCCATTTATCAGTGCAGCATTAGATCACTTTAATTTTGAGTATTGTATGGAAATACTGAGATCACTTTAATTCTGAGTATTGTATGGAAATACTGAGATCACTTTAATTCTGAGTATTTTATGGAAATACTGAGTTTTAATTCTGAGCATTGTATGGAAATATTGTACCTGCACAATACAACATTTCTATTTATTCTTACATCATTTATTATCATTTCGTTTTACGCAAAACCAGGGTATGTCCTTTCTATTGAAGCATACATCATCTCGTCACTTTCCCCTTACGCATGCATTACGTCACTTCTATTTATTCATACATCATTACATCAGACTCATATCAATCTTTGTCATATCCATTATGTATGCTGCACTGAAGTCATTTAAATTTATACATACATTTACGATCGACGTACGGGTGCAGCATACACTACTTCCATTCATGCTGTCATTGTGACGTCACTTACATTTATATGCTTTGCCATTACTTCACTTACATTCTTATACATCCGCGCTGATACTTAACTTAGGTCTTTATTATGTTAAATCCCTTTACAACAGTACGGCACATACAACTGTGCTTGCAGCAATACGGCACATACATCTGTGCTTGTTGCAATACGGCACAAGCATCTGTGCTTGCAGCAATACGGCACATACATCTGCGCTTACAGCAATACGGCACATACATCTGTGCTTGCAGCAATACGGCACATACATCTGCGCTTACAGCAATACGGCACATACATCTGTGCTTGCAGCAATACGGCACATACATCCTGTGTTTGCAGCAATAAGGCACATACATCTGTGCTTGCAGCACTACGGCAGAAACATATGCCCTTGCAGCAACACTTCCAGTAGTGTATGTGAGTGCCTGTTTATAACATTTCGATAATTTGTAGAACGTTTTATGACCCGGATATCAAAAGTCTAAAAATCAATGTGGCTTCACTTGAGTAAGAGAGTTTTTACAACCTAATCACATTCGTGTTAACTCAGGCAGATTAATTAAATTTTCTGCATAGCAAGCACTTTAACATGCACAGGGCTTGGGTCAACCCCTTCCAAATTTTGATTCACACATCTTGTATTTCAAAGGTGGTCCGGGAGGGGGGGGGGAGGTCACATCTTTCGACTGACAATTACTTCAGTTACTGGAAATAAAATCAAAGTAAATCACAATCAATATAAAAAGTTTTCTTACTGGTAAAGTTCACTACAAATATAAAGATTATTATTTAACTGTAGTTTATATTTCCTCACAAGATCTTAGTCTGGCATTACAGTCTTTAAAGAAAGAAGGTCAAATATATGTGTGTACAGAGATAGTTAGATGGACTGACAAATGGATGGATAGATAGATAGATAGATAGATAGATAGATAGATAGATAGATAGATAGATAGATAGATAGATAGATAGATAGATAATAGATAGATAGATAGATAGATAGATAGATAGATAGATAGTGTAACAGGTTATTTTATATTATTACATGAGGGTCCATTTTCATTATGAGAAAGTTATCTTTATACCTATCATAATCTGCATCTCTCAGCTTGCAGGTGACAGAATGGAAAAATATCCTTGTACTCTACCCAGGGCAATCCTTACTAATTTGGTGAACACTACAGAAACAACTCTGACCTGGCATAGGTAAAAAAAATCCCCACAGAGTAATGAACACCCCCCTCCCTAAATGGCTATACCACCCGTTTTGTCAGTTATTAGGCCCCAGCTTACTCTAACCTTTTAACCCAGTTATAATATAACACAAGTCAAGGGTGTTGATTGATAAATAAAGAAATATTATTTATCAAGCAAACATTTAACTACACACTACACAACAATTCAAATTTGATCAAATACAAATAATGATATAAACAGTAAAGACACACACAAAATTCACAAAAATAATATGCACTTGTAGACAATTAATTATAGTATCATGCCTGAAAAGGCTTTTTATTATTTTTATTAACCATTATGTCAGTATTCTTGGAATCCACAACACTAACTGTTAACAAAGTTAGTTCAAGCCATTATGTTCAAATGACATGAACAAAATACATCACAAGATGAGAAAAGTCAAGTAATTTCCTGAAAAGGACCAACATGATCTGTATTGAGTTCTGCCCCCTTCCTCACTGTTGTAGGTGAGTCAGGACTTCATACACTGGCCTTCAGGCTCACATCAACATGCACTGGCTGGCTTCATGAATTTGCAAAACAATGTGCTGTGTCCAATTTGCAGGCAGAAACAGGTGCCAAGGTAGATGAAATTTTGTCTAAGGAATGCCAAAGAAAGCATAGATAGATAGATAGATAGATAGATAGATAGATAGATAGATACTAAGTAGCAAAGGGAGTTTGCCAATGGCTGTAGAAACAGAATGATAATTCTTCTGAACAATTTCAGATGGGCAGGCATTGACTCTCTTTCCTCAATTATTTTTTTTTTCAGAATATATTTACAATTACTTAATGCAATCATTTAGTATGAATTTGGGAACTTGTACTTTCACAAATTACATCTGTTTCCAAATACAGTTAAATGGTATTAACAAATTAAAGTTGCATTTATATTTTCCAAATACAGTTAAATGGTATTAACAAATTAAAGTTGCATTTATATTTTCCAAATACAGTTATGCAGTATCAACAAGACAAAGTTACATTTTTATATTGTTTTCAGATACAATTATGCCTTATCAACAAAGTAAAGTGACAGACCAAACAATGAAAATAGGAAATTCCCTAAGCCATAACCAACATTGTATAAATCAAGGTTATGGCTCTGAATCATAACATTATTCTACAGAGATCCAGATTCATTTGATAAGAATCACTACAAATCTCTGACTAGCATGTCAATTACAAATAAATCAACTAGTATAAATTGCATAATATTTCTACTGAACAAAATAAAACTGATATTTTTAGAATTAAACAGCACACAAGGTACAACATGAAAATTGAAATACATTGTCACTCAGCTGAGAGAAGGACATATTTTTCATTCTGTTTAGCTGCAAATAAACAAGAAAATTACAGTTTTAGACTTATAACTAAGGTTTTACTCACTGTGAGACCTTTTTCATGTAACTCCCCAATGGAGACAGACACAAAGGAGTGCAAAACATGTCTTACTGCATGTGGGTTTCCCTGGTCAGAGATTGTGAAAAAGATAATTTCCTACAAGTATGTTCTAAATAAGCCCAGTGCATAAAACGAGGAGCAAAATCACCAAAACCTCACGTCGAAAGATAATTAACCTACGCTTGGAAAAGAAATAAAATAACTGCTGTATTTTGCAATTTATATGCAGAATAATGTAGGGGTTTTTTTGGTTGTTTTGACACAAACTTTGTAAAACAAGGGGGAAAAATAATGAGTGAAAATAAATAAAACCATACCAGCAAACATGATAGTAATTTACATAAGCGTGTTTTCTTTGCAAACTATATACAAGAGATTTTATCACTTTCAGACCCAAAAATTCGCTATGCTAAACTCATATTTCCATAATCTGCTTAATTTCGCTAAAACGCTCCAGATTATATAAATTAATTCTCCATCCAAGCAGTGCTAGGGTCTTCGGCATGCTTGGGATTTGCTCAAGCTACGTGGATCGAAGCAATCAGTTCGCACGCAGAAACTAATTATGGAAAACGGACAGTGAGTAGGGTGGGTCAAGGGTAAGGGATGTGCAGGGAGTTTTTTAGGAGGGTGGGGTAAGTGGGAAAGGGCCTGACAGGAGGGTTGGGGGGGGTGTCCCTATCTCTAGTACGTGAACGTGCATCGGTCTCTCGTCTGATTTTTCGTGTTCGGCGAAAACGAGGCAATATCGAAGCAAACAACCCCTCGGAGAGTTCATTTCCGGTCAAGCGCGCGCTATGCATCCAGTTTCCTGTGTTTGGGAGATGTCGGGAGTGGTGTCTAGAGCCGGCTCTGGGGACATGTTCGGTTAACCATTTGCGCATTGAAGAGTTTTTCGCGCACCGACATTGAAGATTTGTTCACACACGCATTGAAGATGATGTTCACACTGGCGTAGGTTCCGCCTCGGACGTCCTGCTGCAATCAGTAGCTTGAGTGCTAAGTTTAAGTGACCAAACTTAATTAAAATGTGACTCAGTAAAAGCTTTTCTTTCTCTTTTTCTTCTAATGAGTGAAAATAATAAACTTGTGGCTTTGTTATGAAAAATGTGTGAAAACACTACTGCAACTTCACCTATTCAAGTTACACAGAAACTATTGTTGCTTATCTCTAATAACTCTATTTCTGTTCTCTGATTAGAACTATCAGTCATTTGTATTGACACTTTTATAGTATTGTGTGCATATTGTATTGATACATGTATTACCATACTTTCCATTGTTGATGTGGCGAGATTATATTATTGTTTACATAGATTGGGTAATTTTAGTAACTAAATTTAACTTTAAACTTTAAATTTAAAGTTTCTTGTAACTTGAGTATGTGAAGATACTTATGTAAAATCAGACAGATAGATTTCTAGTCAGCTAGTTGTCTTGTGACCATGGTAGAGTTATTTTGCTATTTAAAAATGGAATTAGGTTCACCTGAGAAAAGGCAGTTCTTGGTAAAATGTGTACACAAGAGAAATTAGAGAAACAACTTGAACACAAAATGGAATTAGTTTCCATAATGAGTATGAATGTAGACCATTTAAAGGAATAGGTCTATCTATCTATCTATCTATCTATCTATCTGTCTGTCTATCTATCTATCTATCCATCCATCCATCCATCCATCCATCCATCCATCCATTCATCTATCTATGTCTTTCTGCCTGCCTCTATTTAACTAACTGTTTACTGTTCGTCTACCCAACCTTCCATTCATCTATCTTTACACCCAGCCAACTATCTATTCTATATCTACCTGTGTATTTAACTATCGAACAGTCTGCCTAACCATCCATCCACCCGTCTAATGTATATATTTATCTACCTACCATCCACCCATTTACCAATCTTAATCACCTATGTGCCCAACTTCAACGCATGTGCGCATTATTTTGTTAATTCTTTGAAGCTGCGACATACTTGCTGATAGGTCGATACAATGGAGTTTCATGCACCGAGAACATATCGATGTATTCATAACTCATTTCATGCACCGAGAACGTATCGATATATTCATAACTCATTTCTTGCACCGAGAACATATCGATATATTCATAACTCATTTCCCATGTGCGTATTGAGTGTTAATTTCTTATATTGTTTTTAAAGGTATATTTACTAGTTTCTGTTTCTGTTTGTTTATATTAATTATTTCGTTTCAGCTTTTCTCTGTTTTAGAGATGACCATTATGGTACTTTGCTTACTACAGAAGACTTGTAATAGTTGGACAATGATAACAAAAATAATTTTTTTTGGGGGGACAAAATAAATTATTTAAGAACACCACATAAATTAGCTTTAACCTACCTAAAATAAAAACCATTCACATGCATTTTTTTTAGAGCTTATAATATACAAATATACAGAGCTTATAAAATTACAGACACACAGCGATGACCTCCAACTCTTACCTCCACTCATGCCACCCACCCTACCCCATTGACCTGAAATCGTCACAAGTTGTAAGTGACGTATCGAAAGTAATGTACTTTGTATTTCTTTTTTTAATTGCCGGTCGAAGAGCCTCAAACAGAAATAAAAAAAATATATATTACTGTGCCTCGAGATGAAAGTACTACCATGGAATTTACTTTTCAAACAAAGAATCGGTTCCAATTTGCGAGTGTTATGCAAGCTTACGTGTTCATGAGGGGAATTGCTATCGTGCACGGGCGTCGCCTGGTGGATTGGGCACGCATTTCGGGTAGCGCCCAGTGCGTTCAGAGTCGGATTGTTCGACAGGTAAAATGTTGCTTGGTACGGTTTTAGTATAACGCAAGTGTTTTTGGATGCATTTCTTGAGAAGACATGCGTTTTGGGTACATATCTGCAGCGGAATAAAATACGTTTTATAAAGAATGCCAACTAGTTATAGAAAATGTACTTTTTATATAATTTGACTCATTCCGTTTCCTGTAACGCAAAATATTTTTGAATGAAAACATTTAATGGGCATTATACGTACGAACATGCATTAAAAAAAATATATGTACATGGTTAACGGGTGGTTACGAAAATATATGTACATGGTTAACGGGTGGATACGAAAATATATGTACAAGGTTAACGGGTGGACACGAATATATATGTACATGGTTAACGGGCGGAATCGAAAATATACGTATATGGTTAATGGGTGGACGCAAACATGTATATACATGTTAACGGGTGGATACGAAAATATGTGTACATGGCTAATGGGTGGACACGAAACTATATGTACATGGTTAACTGGTGGATAAGAATATATATATATATACACGGTTAATGGGTGGATAAGAAAATATGTGTACATGGATAACGGGTGGATAAGAAAATGTATGTACATGGTTAACGGATAGATAAGAAAGGAACCTGAGTTGCCTTTTGAAGGATGGGTGGATTTATGAAATACTTTAATAATTCCCTTTGAATATCTTATAATAATCAAAGATTGAATTTTAGTAGATCTACATAGCAGCAAAGGCCTATATAAAGAGTGTGTATGTGTGTGTGTGTGTGTATGTGTGTGCGTGTGTATGTGTGTGTATGTGTGTGTATGTGTGTGCGTGTGTGTGTGTGTGCGTTTGTGCGTGTGTTAACTTTACTTTGTATTGCGTTTTTAGTAATGAGAGAAAATACTATTTTCGAGTCTTCTAGTTGGTGTGTGGTGTGGCTCAAATGTCAGTGTGCTGTATATGACTAGTGTGACGGGTCACTTGGCAGAGTGCTTTGCTCTCTAAACCACAGGTGACATCGGCTGTGTGACAAGTGACGTGCTCTGTGGTGAGGAAAGCGAACTGTAGCGCGGCGCGAAAGGGTTGGGTGGTGGTTGAGGTTTACTCTGACTCACGTTAGGGCAAACGAGTACTTTCCAAGCCACTGTCACCTTGTCAAACTTTCCCGTCATACTTTTCAATCATGGTGCACTCTATTAGAACACACATGTGTGTGTGCATGTGTGTATTCAAATGCATACACACGAAGCATGTTTGAGTATATATATGGTTGTGTTTGCGAGTGTACACGAGTAAACAAGGAAATATATTAGCAGCTGGTTAATTTACTACGGCTATTTAGTGTCTGTGTGTGTGCGTGGGTGTGTGGGTGTGGGTGGATGGTGGTGGTGTTTCACTATACTTTGCAATTTACTGAACCACTATGACGTTGGCATCCAATGATCATAAGAAATAACAGCTCAGTGTAATTAACATATTATTGATGCCTAGTTTTATTAAAATAGTTTGTGTAGATTAGATAGATAAATGGATGGATGGATTGGATGGATGGATGGGTGGGTGGGTGGGTGGATGGATGGACGGACGGATGGATGAGTGGATGGATTGGGAATTTTTAAGACTTTAATACAATTAGCCTCTTGCCGATATTGCTAGTCTCTCCACCCAAAATACGGCATATCGATCGTTCGTACAGGTGGTTGCATCTGTGGCTGGTTGAGCGTCACGCACGAATAGCTAGCAACACGATTATAATCTCACGAAAAAACTCTTCTAAACCTCCGTACTAGCAAACATTTATATAGACATAATCGCATAGCTTTTATCTAAAACCATTCTTAGTGGCTCTACAATTCAACATTCACCACCACTACAAGTGGAATATTGACATTACTAGAAACTTTTTCTACTGGTCGCTGACCTTTCTGAATGATAATGATCAGTGTAGCAAAATTTGTATGGGTGCCCTTGTGCAGAGCTTCGGTGGTGGGCCCCATTTGATTTATTAAAAAAAAAAGTTAAAAAAATAGACTCCGCACGCTGCAAGCCTCCCTCCCCCTCCCTGACTACCAGGGCCCTTGTGCATTACATAACCTGCACAATCCTTTGCTACTCCACTGCTAATGATATGCCGCGTTCTGCAAATGGAGCACAGACAACAGTAGTATACAAGCCACTGTAAGATAAGAACATTGCTAAATTAATTATGCAAACGCCTCGGGGATCGAGAAGAAATAGCATGGACATAATTATTCAGTTAATATTGCGTATATTATTAACTAAACAAAATATATTACCCATCCAGTCATTCTCGATACATCCCTCCCATCAAGTGGCATGTCAAAATGTTCAAATGCTAAATGCACATTTGCGTTTAGCGCACACGTATCTTTCCCCATTTGCGCAACAGCATTGATGCAATATAATGTCATACTGATTCGATGTATTTCATCCGATTCAATGTGCATACAATGTATTTCATTTATGTACATATAATGCATTTCATCCGATTCAATGTGCATGCAATGTATTTCATCAATGTACATATAATGTCATAGCAGTGGTTCTCAAACTGTCTCGATTTGGGAAGCACTGAGTATCGAGTTACATTTTAGACTACATCTGTTAGATTACGACTTGCTTGTTATCTCGAGTTATTCGTGGCTATTTATCTATTATCAAACTGTAAGCCAAATAAGATGTTATAATGCTAGCCCAGCACGAAGGGATTTCCCTATGTAAAATTACTTATTGCATTTAATAATTACATTACCCAAATCCCCAACTTACAAGCCAGCTAAGAGATGCTTAAGTATGCTAGCAGACTTTTCTAACAGATACGCCGTCTAACAGATAACTCGAAAACTAACTTCTACTTGAATGCAGCACGTAAATGACATATATTGAAGACAAGTGCAAGTGAGGAGGGGTGCAAGAGAGTAGGGGTGCTAGAGAGGACAGTGAATCTTTGTGAAAGGAGAACACTCAATCATTGCATTAGCTGTAGAAGTGGTGTGACAGTGAGGGTACCTCCATGTAAAGTATTCACGATTTTAGAAGACGTTTGTAACGACTTACATGCATGTAAATTTTAAAAACGCCTGCAGCCGTTTGTAACGACTTACATACATGTAAATTTTAAAAACGCCTGCAGCCGTTTGTAACGACTTACATACATGTAAATTTTAAAAACGCCTGCAGCCGTTTGTAACGACTTACATACATGTAAATTTTAAAAACGCCTGCAGCCGTTTGTAACGACTTACATACATGTAAATTTTAAAAACGCCTGCAGCCGTTTGTAACGACTTGCGTGTATGTAAATTTTAAAAACGCCTGCAGCCGTTCGTAACGACTTGCGTGCAGGTATTCACGAAGTGTGAAGCCGTTCGTAACGACACGTGCAGGTATTCACGAGGTGCGAAATCCTTAAAAGAAAGGATACGTTCTCTAATAAGCGCCTTAGACAGCGGGAAGGGGAGAGCAGTGACGTTGCCGTCCTTCGACAGTTATCTCATTTTTTTAAAAATGTTAAATGCACAAACGGCATTTGTTTACTTGTATTGTAACCTTAGCTGTTGTTGGATTTTCACAAGCATAGCAATAGACATAGGTGGATGAGCTTTCAACGCGTGTGGATGACTACACGAACTATGTCTCGAAATCGCAACACATTTCCGTGAACTTGGGAGTCTGTACACTGTGAGACACCATCTACCATCCCCCCCCCCCCAGTACACTCCTCAAACATCTCCGTCAGCCGCTCTCCGCTATCCCCCAACACCCCTCCCCCCATCGTCCCTCCCTAACCGCTGGCGACGCGACCAGGGACTGCTTGCCAATCAATCACCCTTGGGCACGCGTAATTGCAGAGCGCTATAGCCGCGCGCTATTTATTCCACCGGAGCACCGTATGAGCCGGCGGGCCTTTGAGAGATGGGAGGAGGGGAGGGGCGGGAAAGACTGGGAGGGTGTGCGGCGGTAGCGGTGTGGGGGAGCTGAATCTCACGTGGCGTGGTTCACGGTACGCGCGAGTGTGGCGAGAGGCTGCGTTGGAGGTTGGTTGTCACAAGCACATAACTTGCCTTCTACAACAACAACCAACAAATTGATGCGCGGAGTGCAACTGATGGCGCGTCACCGGACGTCCATTAACCTCACACACGCCCTCTAGCGGTCGTAATTTCACCCACAGATGCTGGTAGAATCCACATTTGCCCTTGCCCTCTGAGACAACTCTGTAGATAGATGATTTCAAGGAAATGTAACAACGATTTCCATGGTGAAAAGCGTTCATGTGTAATAGAGATGTATTTTCCAATGTCAGTGCTTGAGCACATGTGTGTACACAGTACATGGGGAGAAAGGAGGAGTTTTAGCCCTTGTGTGCGTATACTCACTGGTGTGCATATTTTATCACGTGACTGAACCATCTATTTTTATCATACACTGAGACACTCGTACATTCACTGGGCAAACAGTTGAACTCACTCTACATAATAACCTGGACATAGGTTTACTAACAAAGGATTTGACTAAGCATATATTCACACAATGACATGAACTCTTGGTACAGTTGTACGTTAGCCGGAATGGACTTTGCTCATCTTAAGCACTTTACAATGTGAGGCATTTTGTTCCAATGTTCTTTTCAATCTGACCTCAACGCTTTCTTCAGGTGTGACAGTTCTACAAAGGTTAGCCGCGGTGATCTCCCCTATTAAAACTTATTAGGGGTGATTGGACCCTTCTTAAGAAAAGTCAATTTTTAATGATGATACTTCCCATGCTGAAAATTTTCCAGATGTTTTTGCCCATGTTAATACTGGTTGTTATTTCAAAGTCCCATTCTAATTTGTGGCTATTAATAACGAATAACCCACAAGTAGTCTTAATACAAATTACTACGTTTAACATGACAGGACAATTACGGACATTTAATTAAGATACAAGTAACAAAGACGTGAAAGTACAGTCTGTAGAAAGAACAATTAAATTTATTATTAGCAGAAGTCAAATTGCCAAAACTCATTTTATTTCCTCCACAATATGTCAAATAATAACAACAACAAAATAAATAAAATTTGATAAATATGCTAGAAGGGTTAAGATAGTTAATTTATTTTTCGTCAAACTCTCTGTGCAGGTTAGATATGTAAGTATATATACCACTTGAGTTCTTCGAATACATTTAAAATTAATTTCTTCCAAAAATATATACACCACTTAATTGCTTCCAAATAAATTTGCCACTTAATTTTCTCCAAATACATTTACCATTTCAATTTTCCAAATATATTCGCCACTTAATTACTTCCAAATATATTTACCACTTGAGTTCCTTGAAATATATTCACCACTTGAGTTCTTTGAAATATATTCACCACGAGTTCTTCCAAATATATTCACCACTTAATTTCTTCAAAATATATTCACCACTTAATTTCTTCAAAATATATTCACCATTTGCATTTTTCCAAGAAACATTTCGCACATAATTATGGCCTTTCATTCCATTGTTAACTTAGATTTCTGTCACAAAGGGGGCGGGGGGGGGAGGGAAAGAAAGTGAATGGCGGGAAACGTCGTTGTAACATACTACTATCGTCTACGTCACGTCTCTTTTGTCACAACTTTATTCACTCCCTTATTGATTTGTCAACAATATGTAAAAGACCTGTTAGTTTTCCATCACAGTGTCCAACACGCATACACCATGGATGTTTGGCTGACTCTTTTATTATGCGTGCAAGAGTTACTTATGCTGACGAGTTTGTATGCGAGATTGTATGTGGAGTTGAGGAATGGAGCAGCAAAGGAGCACTGCCAGTCGTGACTATGTGAGCGTTGTGAGCCGTGACTAAGTGCGTACTGTGGCTAAGTGAGCACCTGTGAACCATGACCTTGTGAGCACTATGTGCCGGGGTTGAGAGAACCAGTATGACTATTGGACGTGAGTCAATTAGTCAGCATAACGGTAAGCCGTGACTATGCGTGAGCCATGACTGAATGAGCAATGGCCCATTGGCTCGTGACTGATCGAGCTTTGTGGGACGTGACTGTACCACGTGCCAATATTGGTTTGCAACGCACAGACAGCACATCATGGTTACACATCTGCCAACAGCCTTTTGCAAGCTTGTCCGAACTGTATTAAGCCCTGATATATGTATATGTGTCCATTCCGTGTATCTTTGTATGTATTCACTGTATATGTCATTATTTGTATTTGATCAGTGTTGAGTTGCTGTGTAGTGTGTATTATTTTTTTTGTGATAAATTCTATTTTTTTTTATTTATCAACACCCTCGACTTCCTGTATTCAACTGGGGTTAAAAGGCCAGAGTAGTGTGTGTGGGGGGTAATAATTAATAAGACGGGCAAAGGCCTTTGGAGAGGGTGTCCACTATTTATTTTGACATCCCAGGTCAGCGCTGATTTACTGTGTATACCTGTAACACAAAGATTAGTGCTGGAAACGGTACGGAAGTTGCTCCTTCACCCAAGCCCGCAAACCTAAAAGTGTGTATGTATCATAGACGTGAAGAGACGATAATATTCTCACAATGTAAGAAAACCTCTTGTTAAAATAACCTGTGGCGCAAGTCATCAGCCTTGAGTGCCTAGTAATTTCGATCAGGGATGTATGTAGGACACAAGTCAACAACCTGGAGCCTAGTAATATCAATCACAATTGTATATGGGTCCCAAGTCAATATTGATCACAGGTATATATGGGTCCTGCGCAACAGTGATGTGGCGAGCAAGGCCGTTAATCCTCAACACGTGACTTAGATGTTGAGATAACTTCACCGATCACTCGACTCATGAGCAGACCCGTTTTCTGGCTGAAAATATCGAATCGTGACCGGAAGGATGTTGCCTGCTTTCATCGAAAGCTGCAAGCCTTGTGTTCGCTGTACATGAAGAGTTGTCTGTACAAATTCTCTAAACTTCACCGCTCTCTGGCTGAGAGCAGCCGTTACGTATTCTGCAACAATATATCGGGATATAAATGTAAATGTTGGAATTAGAAAATGAGAAAGAGCTTAACTCAATTTTAAAATAGAACGCTGACAGAACACACAAACATTCGAGTCGCTGGTCGAGTGAATGAGAATAGAGAATCGTCGTCCTAAAGTTGGAGCAGTTTTCAACGAGTGGAAGAGAATTTGCCTAAGAGGAGGTGGGGAGAGAAGAGGGGGTGTAAGTATAAGAGTATTATATATAATTGTGGGTCTGATTTATTTATCATCCATTTCTGGTGTTTCAGTCGGAAGGGTACATTAATTATCTTCATGATCGTGTTTTATGCATGTTCCTCTTTGATGGACGACAGACTTGCAAGGAAGACAGAAGTCCCCTGTCAAAACTAAAGCCCTTTTCCAGTGTTTGAACCTATTCGTCCTACTGCTGTTTCTGGATTACTAAAAGTTTAATTCTTATTTTAGTAGCAATAATAGTCCAGGAGTACAGAAGTAGTATCGAGCAAGAATTTCAACACTGGCAGTAGATTTTAAATGCTGGAAATAAACTTAAGTAACTTAAAGAAAATATTACCAAAATTCCTTCCGAAAACTCTTTTAATATCTAATTTTATTTTCTCCGTATAACATCTTACTAAATATAATATTGCGAGCAAACAGTTCACTGAACTGCTTGCAAGGCGTAGTCCAGCACTTTTTCTTGTTTCCGGATCAAAAGAGTTCACTGTCTCACACACAAACACACAAACACACACACACACACACACATTTACACACACACACACACACACACCTCCTCCAAACTAGTCAGCATGATCTGCGAATGCATTGCTGTCGCCGAAGTTCCAACTCACTGCTTTCAAAACCCGAGAAGTTTAGTTTTAAGAAAGCATGTTGGTTCAAACATGTCTTTTAGTTTAGAAAGGAATTTAGATGTAATGTACGACTTTTAGTTTAGAAAGGAATTTAGTTTAAATTTAAATGTAATGTACGACCAAGTCAGGAAAGTAGCGCGTATTTTGTTTTGAAACTTGACAGCTAACATTACAAGTCGGACGTTATTCTCTTGTTTCTTGTGCTTAGCTTGAGTGGAATGAGATCACGTATCCAAGTAAGTATTCGAGTGTGTCATTATTTTTAAAAAAAATATTAAGTTGTATGTTTCTTCATGTGTGGAATTCAGTAGCTCATACATTATGTTTATAATTTTCACTATGCCGCAGTATTTCATTGGCCTGATAAGACACACAGTAGAAACATTTCTTTGACTAATATAATTAGACACTTGACTGGAGCATATCTTTGATTATATAATAAGTCACTTGACTGGAGCAATTTTAATTTTATAATAAATTACTTGACAGGAGCATTTCTTTGATTATATAATAAGTCACGTGACAGGAGCATTTCTTGGATTATATAATAAGTCCTTTGACTGGAGCATTTCTTTGATTATATAAAAATGACTGGAGCATTTTACAAAACAAAAAAGGAAAACCGACGGGGAAAACAATTTGAACGGGCTGTTATCCAATCCAGGCGGTTATTCGATGCTCCCGCACACCTCATCGCTAGGATAAAAAAAAAATCACCGATGACAGATAACGAAAGTCAAACAAACATTGTGTGGAAATTTCCACCGAAAAACGAAGGCCAACTCCACCCAGACTTATAGATGGAAAGAAACGGGCTTTTTCACAAACTACAACTACTGTGGCAGAAGAAAGAAAGAGCTAAGAGCACTGACTGCCACTACAGAAGAAACAAAAATTCAGACATCAACTACACCGGAAAAAAGAAGACAAGAAGAAAGAAAAGAAAACAGTGAACACACAGACGGGAAAGAGAGAAACTAAAAATAAAATCATACAAACTGAACAAGACCACCTAGAAAACTGAAACTGAGGCCGCCCTAAACGAGTGCGAAAGGGTCCTTGAGGCCCCACCTCTCTCACCCTTGCCAGAGACGCCACCAAGAGCAACATCGACAACGACAACAACAGAAGATGAGGCAACAAAAATAACAGATCAAGGTGGAGGAAAAAAAAGAGGTCACCCACCACAGCTTATACGAAAACACCAACAGCGTCAGCAACAGCAGCCACAACAACAACGGCCTCAACAACAACATCGAAATAATCACCACCACTAAATACAACAATGGCAGTACAGTGAGCAGCATTATCCGCAGTTCGAATATTTTAACCATCCCATTTCGGGCATGATCCAGATGCTGCTAGACCACCTATGTGTATCCAAACGGACACCGTGGACAGCCACAACATCAACGACATCGACGACAATACCATTAGTGAGGAGTACGGGGGGGGGGGGTGAACATCCCGGGCGCACATACACACTAGATACTGACTTGGTGTGCTGCTAGCCTGGACTCTGTAAGACACCCTTCCCACTCCAACATCGGAAACAACATCAACAACATCGATCACAACTTTAGTTCACGTAATACTGGGCTAAAATCCGCTTTTGCCGGTCAGACAAGTGCGCCACGGATGAGCGATTGCAACCACACTACAAGTTTGACTTAATTCCAGTCCAACGTTCACATGTCTATGAGTTCCCCCATTCCATTCCCTTTTTCCAGCACATCAGCAGAAGCCTTAACATACACACCCCCAAACAACAAAATGCTGACAATTGAGATTTCTTTTCCTGTATAATAAGGTCGTGACAGTAGCTTTTCTTTTCTTTGATAATATACATAGCAGATTTATTCAGTTGAGGAGATAAGACACTTGGAAACATTTCACTGACCAGAGAAGACACATGGCAGAAACATTTCCTTGACCAGAAACGACACCTATCAGAAACATTTAATTGACCAGAGAAGACATAAGGCAAAAGCATTTCATTGACCAGAGAAGACATATTTACGTGAAAGATATTAAGTCCTTCGGAAACGGGAAACTGCCTTGTTTCTAACACGTGTTGCTTTGCTTCTCACGTGAATACAGCTCACACTTGTACTTTTGGGTCTTGTTCAAAAATTCTTGCTAAATAGAAAATGTATCCCTTGCTCTGAACGGTGTTCAGCAACAGCGAGGACGCGAGTCCGGAAAGCGTCCGATAACTCTTTTACCAAAAGGGCCTCTATAGTGTTTATGTACAGAATTGTTGGTTGGATCAAAAGACGAAAAATAAATAAATAAAGTGTGATTTTACAGCAAAGCTGGCCACTCGAAATATTTTATCATGTTCATTTGGTGTTATATTTATTTATTTTATTTCAAAATGAAAACCTATGCAAGAATGCAGACTGTGGGAAAAAGTGCGTCAATGAAAAATGAACGAGTCTTTCTCAATTTTTTATATTGTGCTTACAAAACAACGTCCTATGACGATAGCAGATTTTTTAATGCCTTGTGACGTGAGCAGTGTCCTTTATGCCTATATTGTATGTAGAAAACAACATGTGACGTTTAGTGTGCTTACAAAACAACGTCCTATGACGATAGCAGATTTTTTAATGCCTTGTGACGTGAGCAGTGTCCTCTATGCCTATATTGTATGTAGAAAACAACATGTGACGTTTAGTGTGCTTACAAAACAACGTCCTATGACGATAGCAGATTTTTTTAATGCCTTGTGACGAGAGCAGTGTCCTCTATGCCTATATTGTATGTAGAAAACAACATGTGATGTTTAGTGTGCTTACAAAACAACATATGATGTAAGCAGTATCCCGTATTCTCATAGCGTATTTACAAAAAGCTTCCATCATATTTGTTTATGTATATATATATCGTGTTTACAAAATCAACGTACAATGACGTAACGATAGATCTTTACCGCGCCGACGTTAGCCGTTATCTCTATAGCTCAATGTCTTTGCAAAACAATATTTCATGTAAGCAATATCTTTAGTGCATATAGCGTACTCACAAAACAACGCGTTTTGACTTCACTGTCCATGTCTATACTATGTTTACAAAACAACGGCCTCTGTCGTCAACCAATTGCGCTATTGTATTCATGTTGTTATGCTCACAGAACCATATCGTTCAGCATACCCCATTCTGCTTACATTGTGCTCACAAAAACATGCGCTAGGCGAAAAAAACACCACCTCGATACACACAGGAATGAAATGTGCTTACAAATAATTACATTCATCACATTTTCTCCCTGTTGACAACTAGCTTTTGCCCAACCCTTGCTGCGCACAGAAACAAACTGAGGCAAAGGTCTCAAATCAAGTAATAGTGATTAGTCCAGGGGAGGTAATTTTCTTTTAAGAATGAAATATATACCTCGTTTATTTTATTACTTTGAGCCAGAGAAATACGGAGAATAGTGTATTTTATGGCTTTGAGCCAGAGAAATATGGAGAAGAGAATTTCAGAAATAAAGCACATGCGCATGGCAGTGGTCCATGAAACGGCAAATATTTCTTTTTTGGAGGCGAATACGTTTGTTTTACAGCGAGCCATGGCTGTCATTAGGATTCTCAGAGACGTAGCTATAAACCAGGGGAGATAAGAACACGACCCTCCAAATTTACAAGTCGTTGCTCGGCTACCATCACCGCGATCACAGCCCTGCTTGGCTAACCGAGACGGTACTTGAAGACCTGGCTGATGACAAAACGAGAGGCAACAAGGCTGCGTGAAACTGAAAGTTACTTTGTTGTTTCACACCACTGTGTTTCAAGTGCCTGGCAGACCACTCTCATGCATTCCCCACCCCCTCTCCGGATAGATATCAGACCTCGCGGGGGAGGAAATTTCGTGCCCTCCCCCCAACTCTACCCCAAACAAAGCACGGCGTTGAGGTTTGGGTGTATCGAGGTCATCACGGTGATAGCGTACAGGTGCGGCGAGACTGTGACTTTGTGTCGTTGGTCGAGTTTTATGGCAAGCACCTAGGGGCACACCGCCCTAAAGATCAAACGTCACGTCAGCCTTAGAGATTGTCGAGAAACTCATCCCAGAGCTGAGTGAATCACTTTTCTCAACTTTTGCTCGGTGAATTATGCTTTCATTTTCTTTTCTTGTCTCATTTTTTCTTTCATTCTTTTTTTCTCCTGGTATTAAAATGTTTATCGTCTGAATGACTCAATAAGCTTTAATAGCAGTTTCCAGTCTTTGCTGATTTCATGGATGGGTGTGATGCATTGGTTAGTGCATGAGTGTGTGTAATTTATTACTGAGGATAGAGCGGATGAATCCTTATTATAAAAGAAAATTTGTAAAGACTTTTTTTTTACCACGATGGTAACAATGATCTTAGAAGCCTCGCTAAGCAGAAGGTGCAATAGAATTGAGATTCGAGTGTAACCGAAATATGACTAAAAGAAAGAATAATGAGATTGGAGTGTTTACAGAAATATGACAAGAAATTGCGATTGAAGTGTAACTGAAATATGACTCAAGAAAATTTAGATAGGAGCGTAACTGAAATATGATTCAAGAAAATTTAGATAGGAGCGTAACTGAAATATGACTCAAGAAAATTTAGATTGGAGCGTAACTGAAATATGACTCAAGAAAATTTAGATTGGAGCGTAACAAACATAAGAAAATTATGGTTGGAGCGTAACTGAAGTATGACTCAAGAAAATTGAGATTGGAGCGTAACAGAAATACGATTCAAGAACATTGAAATTGGAGCGTAACAGAAATATGAGTTGAGAAAACAAGTTTAACAGAAATGACTAAAGGGAACCGAGATACTAAACACAAATATGACTGGGGAATGAAGATACGATTGTGGCAGAAATATGACTCCTGGGAATTGCAATACTAGTATAAGAGGAATGTGACACATCAACATTCCGTACAGTTATCTTTGGCTCTGGGAAATTAATATACTAGAATAAGAGGAATATGACACGGACATTCAATACAGCTATGCGGGTTTGGATCACTGATTTCAATGCTCAGTGGTTCGATACAGATGTATTTAGATATCTCGTGTATTGTAATAGAACTTTTACTGTAAAAACTAATGCCCTTCAACAATGGAGCTGGTTGAAAATTCCAAGGCAACAAACTGAAAACTTTTAAGTTGCACTTAGGAATAAAAACATTTCTACAAAAGAAAAGAAATACCAGTCAAGTACATATTGTCAAATACATGTACTACTATTATTTAGCTTGTAATACATGCATGCTCTATTATTCTTTTGCCCATAACAAATACATATACTATTATACTTTTGCCCATAACAAATACATGTAATATTATACTTTTGCCCATAACAAATACATGTAATATTATACTTTTGCCCACAACAAATACATGTACTATTATATTTTTTAATACAACAAATACATGTACTATTACATTTTTTAATACAACAAATACATGTACTATTATATTTTTGAATAAAACAATTACATGTATTATTATTTTTTGAATATAACTCAGCTTATGAAAAATTCTTATTCCCAAATAAACAGATAATTCCTTGTCAATGCATACATATACGGCGGAAAACATTTCCTATAGCCACTCAGATCTAAAGCTAGTGGAGTAACTTTTAGATCATCACTGTGAAAAATTTCAGCCATATGCGCTATCCCTCTATCTTGCCTGATAAATTCCGGAGGAACAAGAAGAGAAACTAAATGGATTTCACAATCAAGATTTACTTTTCTATCACCTCAGTTTTTAAGGGCTCCACTTTCTTCATTCTTTCTAACTGTGCTGACGACAAAAGTAGTTAAGTCTGTCAGAAGGTGCATAGAGTTGCCTTACTTTATTCGTTCGTGTCAACAATTCTGCTCAGACTTTTGAACTAACTAAAACTTAAAAGGGTTGCCTCAGTGTTCACATTATTTCATAAAACAGAACCGACTAATCCGGAGACGCATTGAGCACAAAATATCGCTGTGGGCTTTACATTTTAGGCATCAGACATGCAGGTGGGATGGTACACACTCACTGACTCGTTTATATACCTTAGGGTTCGGACGTGAGACGGGAACGTGCAGGTGGGATAATACACATTCGCTGACTCAGCTATGCCACCTGACAATGCTACCGTCTTGCCGGAGTCTGCAAATAGCTTGGGTCACTTTGTTTCATAAGATCTTCAAGAAAACGTTTCACTGCACAAGAAAAAACGATGCCAGAATAGTGCACGAGTTCCGGCACCAAAGTTCTCATCATTCCAGTAGACAGTTTAAAGCGAATGGGTTTTTATTTTTGAAGAATAGTTTCACAGACTTGATATTTTGCACAGCGTTGTCTTTCTTGTCTGCTAATAGTCAGGCATGTTGTGACAATATGGTAGACATGGAGAGAAAGCGTAGGAACATGAAGATGTCTGATATATTTTAGACTTTTTTGTGTGGATCGGGGGTGGTGGTGGTGGTTTCAAAGCCGATATGAACGCACACCTTACCATACTAAGTAAAAGCTACTGGGTTTTATTTTACAGCTTCGTGTTACCATAGAGACAGTTGTGACAGACGAGAGCACCCCATCTACTAGTTTTCTAGTTCACTGAGGATGTGAGTGTCAACTCTGGATCAGTAGATGTACACATACACTAGCGTACTGGATATCACTGTGTCAATGGATTTCACCAGTATTTTCAACAGGCTATACATGTGTGTGTACGCGTGTATACGTGTGCATGTCTCCCTCCACCTCCACCCCATCCAACCCTGCACGGCATGTCGTCTGCACTCTTTCCGAAAACGATGCAGATGCCACGGCGATCATTCCAGCACAATGACGCGGAGTGAAAGGAGGGTCAAAGTTGCTGGGAGCCCTCACGACAAGCTCGCGCACGGACGCAATTTGGCGCGCGCAAAGCGGTTAACGGTCGTAATTCAATCAATCGATCGGCGCCCACTCCCCGGACATGTCTTCTCCGGGACTAGCGCTCCCCACTGACAGCGCAGACGTGGCAACGGCTAGCCGGAGAGCGACGTCAGGCCTTGCCTGAACTCCCGTCTCCGGGAGCAGTGGACTGTGGGTTTGAAGTGCATCATTGTCGAAGGGTCAAACGAATGTGCGCTACGTGAACAACGTACATCCGTTTCTGTTTGTTACGTCGTGATTTTCATAACTATTACTGTTTGTTACGTCATGATTTCCATAACTAGTTCTGTTTGTTACGTCGTGATTTCCATAACTATTACTGTTTGTTACGTCGTGATTTCCATAACTATTACTGTTTGTTACGTCGTGATTTCCATAACTATTACTGTTTGTTACGTCGTGATTTCCATAACTATTACTGTTTGTTACGTCGTGATTTCCATAACTATTACTGTTTGTTACGTCGTGATTTCCATAACTATTACTGTGGCGATTGTAAAGTACTGGGTTAGAGTTTGGGAGTTTCTTTCTGGTAAACTTATTTTATATATCGTCTGGGTATGATTCGAGATTGAGTTGTTGTTATTTGTTTTACAGAACATATTTCCGTTAGCACAAGAGTGATCACGCGTTACTTAATTAAGAGATACAATGGAACGTACGGTGGGGGTCAAACTCAGAGATTATGAATTTCAAAGACACACCCCTATAATGCAAAACACGCCCACATCTTGGTGCGAGTCCGCACGACGCACAGAATGGGAAATGCGCGCGCACTTTGAATACAAATGGCCGACACTGATTTCATTTCGGTGAATATTTAGACACTAGTAATTATTCACGCAGGTGTTGCCACATTTGATAATTCAGTTAGCAGCACAATCCATTGCTGGAAACAAACTTATAACAAAGACCAATCAAACATTCAGTTTTCACGACAGGAAATTAAGTTTTGTAGGTATGGATATCATACTTGTACACATAACCAAACACACGTGCGCACACACACACACACACACACACCACTTATAACATATCTGAAGTGGTAGCCGAGGTGCACTGAGTGGGGTTTGCCTACAGCTGACTGTTCACCACACCCTCCGCCCTGCATCAATTCAGACTGGGAATAAAATTATCTCCTGGATAGGGGAGGCGACTCCGCGTAATTGGCCGAGCGTTCTCGCCGTACAAAGAAACCTGTCGCCAACAGACCTTCGTTTTCCAGTAAAGAAAGGACAGCGTCTCGATAATAACACTTTAGCACAATACCACAGGATCGTAAGGCAATGTCCTAATTTTCGAAATAGAATTACGACCAATGCATTACACCATACGCTTAAGCCTATGTCCGACAGTATTACTGATATAAAGAAAGCAGTTATACACACTGGTATAATCAGGGCTCCTCGTCTATTAGGAATTCAGTTCAGTGCAAAATGTATTTTCAAAGAGACTTATGGATTTCTCAGTATCAGCAAATGTCAATATCATGACTAAAAGGGGTTCCTTCAGGAAAAGAAACAATAACAGATAAGCAATGGAATGTACAACGATCCAAGAAAACTCTACTTGAAATGAAGCCCTGTTCTCAGTCACCATTTTGCCTGAAATGAAGCTCTGCTCCCAGTCACCAGCTTATCGTAAATGAACGCGGCTCCCACTCACCAGCCTATCTGAAATGAAGCTCTGCTCTCATTCACCAGCCTGTCTGACACGAATCTCTACTCCCAGTCACCAGTGTCACTACAGATCCAGACACAGTTCCTCCATTAGAGGCAGTTGTCAGGGTATTCGTCAAATACTTCAACTACCTGAGTGAATGTTCTGACCGTGACCCTGAGTGTATTCGTGAATGCAATGAGTAGAAATCACACTTTCTTAATGTCCACATTTCAATAGATTTTAAGGAATTTAATCATGTCGACATTTCAATACAGGTTTAGTATTTTAATTGTGTCCGCATTTCAACGGATTTTAAGAACTTTAATTATTTAGAAATTTGAATGGATTTTAAGTACTTTACTTATATCCCCATCTCAATAAAGGATTAGTTTTTTTAAATTATGTCCACATTTCAATATAGGTTTAGTACTTTAATTATGTCATATTTTCAATAGATTTTAAATTATTGAATTTTGTTGACATTTCAATACTCTAAATCCTTTAATTATGTTCATATGTAAATAGACTTTAAGAAATTTAGTTATGTCAATATTTCATATCTTTATCACTTCTATTGTGTCGAAATCTCAACAGATTATAAAACAATTTATTAATGTCAACATTTCAATTGATTTCACATACTTTCATTATAAAGACATTTCAATCGATTTTAAATAATTTTATTGTAAATGACTGCTCCATGCATTCTAAATAATTAAATTATAACGATATTCGTAACAGATTTTAATATTATAATTATATTGACATTTCAATAGATTTTGAATACCGTAATTATCACATCCACAGTCCCTCTTTCAACACTCGTTTGTACTGACCAAAATATCTCATTTCGTATTTCACATAGGGAATAGCCTTGAGCTAAGCCACATAACCGAAACTTTAGTTCCATTTCACTGCTCGAGTAGCTTCTTGTAGTAAACATGCATAGCCGTGTACGTAGCTAAACCTGCTTAACCATGTTTGTAGCATGTAGCATAGCCTGCATAGCCGTGTACGTAGCTAAATCTGCTTAAACGTGTTTATAGCATGTAGCAAAGCCTGCATAGACTTGTATGTAACTAAACCTGCTTAATCGTGCTTGTAGCACAGCCTGCTTAACCATGTATGTAACAAAGCCTGCATAGCCGTGTACGTAGCTAAACCTGCTTTACCATGTATGTAACAAAGCCTGCATAGCCGTGTACGTAGCTTAACCTGCTTTACCATGTACGTAACAAAGCCTGCATAGCCGTGTACGTAGCTAAACCTGCTTTACCATGTACGTAACAAAGCCTGCATAGCCGTGTACGTAGCTAAACCTGCTTTACCATGTTTGCAGCATGTAGCATAGCCTGCATAGACGTGTACGTAACTAAACCTGCTTTACCATGTATGTAACAAAGCCTGCATAGCCGTGTACGTAGCTAGGTAAGTCTTTTTAACTCTGAGCAGCACACATTTTGGCTTTAAAAAAAATATCGTTATTAGGGACTCAGTAATCTAAGAATAGTTTCATACAATACTATAATTTTGAGTTGTTTTCTAATACTGTAATTTGAAGTCGTTTCGTAAATCTATAACTTGCAGTTGCTTTTTAATACCGTAATACTGACTCATTGTGTAACACTACAATAAGGAATCCTTACGTGTCGTTTTACCTTGGATTTACGTAGGATGGCCAGCAAGCCAGGATCAATGTGTAACACTACGTCGACTACGATATGGAATCCTTACGTGTCGTTTTGCCTTGGATTTACGTAGGATGGCCAGCGAGCCAGGATCAATGTGTAACACGGCAATGTTTCCTCATTTTTCAATTGTTTCGTACAATTTCTGGTATTGTTACTTTTAAATACATGAAATTAATTCTTCTCCCGCACTCCTCTTAGGAAAGGAGATAAGAAAAAGAAGGACGAAGAAGAGAGTCATTATCTCTGCCTACATCTCTAGCTCTAGTTCCTAAAACAACTATAACTAGCTCTAGTTCCTAAAACAACTATAACTAGCCCTAGTTCCTAAAACAACTATAACTAGCCCTAGTTCCTAAAACAACTATAACTAGCCCTAGTTCCTAACACAATAACAACTAGCTTTAGCTCCTAACACAGTTCTAATTTATACTGTGGGATACACATCTTGTTTTATTGATTGTGTGGCGGTAGTCTTACTTTACGTGCATGTGTGTGTGTGTGTGTGTGTGTGTGTGTGTGTGTGACGTGCAAACATTTACTTTATGAGGTCGCTTGTTGGTAGCCCTTTCAAATTTGAGGACTAGATGATATTTTTACATTTTCTTTCTTTCGAAAATAATTTCCTTTGTCTTCAGTACGAGACTGTCTGACTGTATTATTATATGTTCAGGATTTGACGTCATTACGTCGTTTCGTTTTCATTCATTTTCTGAAAATACGAGACTTTTTCTTGTACGCTTCATAAATATTTTTAATGTATACCAACTAAAGAAAAAGAATGATATTAACTCCGACTGAATGAACACTCCTTGAAACATTCGTAAGTGACACGATAGGAACCAAGTCTTGTCTCTGAAAAGATAATAATAAATTAATCCTAAATCTTGTGCACACGAGACAAATCTGAAGTGCATGAATGGGCCCACAGCAAATCAGTAGA
Organism: Sinotaia quadrata; assembly: GCA_028829895.1. Lineage (NCBI taxonomy): Eukaryota > Metazoa > Mollusca > Gastropoda > Architaenioglossa > Viviparidae > Sinotaia > Sinotaia quadrata. Next base: position 9,703,674 of record CM054182.1, read on the forward strand.
AGTGAATAAAGAATGCAGCTAATCTTGACGTCATCAATGCGTCATCGGTGCGTGTTAGCTGAAGAAAGCTGGAGAGAAATTTTACTATGAGCATTACAGAGTGTAATACATCTTGTCACTATTGCACCGTTGCTCCCAGTGGTGCTAACGGGATCTAGAAAATTCACTGTGCGCATTAATGTTGCCTGATGAAAACTAGACAGTAATGTTACTGTGAGCATTAAAGAAAGACTGCGATACATGCTTACATCACTGCATTTATGTTGCCTGGTGAGAACTAGACATTAATGTTACTGTGAGCAGAATCTAGACTGTATCGCTGACGTCACTCATTGTTCGTTACATAAATCTGATGATAATTAGGAAACTTAACGGTGAACCGTTACGGAAAGAAATCACTATTTATCGCTGAATCATTTGCACCTTTTGATGACAATGCCATAGCTTGCAGGGTTATTTGAAAATCAAGTTTCACAAGGCCTGTTCCGTATGACAAGAAGTGGGGTGGGGGCCAGGACCTGCGAAAAATAATTGTCCTCTGAAACTAATTTTATTATAAAATTTAAGCATAATTTCTGTCCAGTGAAGAAACAATTTGTCCGCAGAAAGGAAATTAATTATTTCTTCTTTTTTTTTTTTTTTTTGGGGGGGGGGCTGGGGGCTGCCTGTCAGATAATTTGGCAGAGAAGTGTTAGTCTTCAGATGTTTTAATGCTATAGTTGGGATGGGTGAGATTGAAGAGGAATACATTAGCATAAGGAAACACCCATGTGTTTATATCGTACGTTATTAGGTACTCTTTCTGGAATCTCCTCTGTCTAGTCTAAACGGTAGGACACTTTCACCCGGTGGGTCGTAAGCATTCTCCAATTCAAATCATAGATCTTTAGCAAACATATACAAAATATCACTATGTCCATTCTTTCTTTATCAGTCAGTTAATTTATCATAACTAACAATCGCCTTTATGACCGGATTCCACTTATGCCAAAATCAAAGTGATTAGAATCGCGAACTTCTTCAACGAAGTAACTTTCTGTCCACCCCCAGGGGATGAATTTTTTTATGAGCAAGAACGAGACAGACAGAAAAATACTCATCCACTTGGAACTGGTTTGGATTGCACTAGCAAGTTCTACCATATTGTCCAATTGTTTACTGCAACTCTGATACTTAAAAATATCAGCATAAGCAATGCTCAAGGTCGTGTCACTTTAACATTTACCAATTTATATAACAATTAAGTTTAGAAATAGGGATAGGCAAATTTACTCTGCCACAGTTGCAATTGGTATCATCATCTTCATTCTTATTACCATTATCTATTTATTAATAGCAAATATGAGTGTTAGTCATTCAATTTACATTCATATAGTTAGTTTTGTTTGGACATTGCGAGGGGAGTGAATTCTGTCTTGAAACCTTTTCTGAAATATTCTGTACTTTTTTTTTCTTTTGTTTATTTTAAATTGTACTATAACGGTCCACAACCAAACTGGAGCATTAATTAAAACAGTTTCGAGTATCGTGTGTAAAGATTTTACATTTTCTTTGTTTTCATTTTTTGTTTTTTCTATTGTGGAAGCAAAATACATTCAGATACCCCACTCCCACTCTTCTAAAGAGTGGGTTCGCTTTAAACTATCAGAAAAAGGATGCACATACATAATAAATGAAGTAAAAAAGAATGCAAAATTAATATAGATTTATCTGAAAATTATCCTTTTTAAACAAAAAAGTTTTTCCCACATCTTTTTAATTTAATAAAACAAAGACTGATCTAAATAATTCTGGACTTACAATCTCATTCACGATTTTAGGGACTTCGCTGATGATTGACTTATCCCTCCCCCCATCTCCCCTTTCTGTGAGTTAAATTCGATTTAACTAGATCGAATTTGAGTAGATATCCCCATTTTGCCACTTCTCACTCTGTTTATTGGTGGTGATGGGTGGAGAAGAAGGGGAGAGGTGCGAAACGGTAGACTTTTAGAGCATGGAATCACCGGCTTGATTTTGTTTGAGTTCACGTTCTCTTCAAAGTGTCAGCTGATATCGAGCACGGGAGCGACGGCAAAACAAACGAGATCTGTAGTTTGGGATGGGGCAACTCAGTGCCATGCGCGACGCGGCTGAGGGTTGGAGCGAAAGTTTGATTGATGTCAGGGCACTTTTGCCTGGACAGCGGCCTAAGGCTTCAGCGCTCCTATTTCTAACTGGCCTGGGGGATCTTTTGTAGAGCGGTCTGTGGTACATATTATCATCCCATCAGTCGCACTAGACGTTTTCACCTACCACTTTGACCTAGGGTGCAGTTAAGCGTCACCTGTTAGTGATCGAGTTCAGGATGGAGCCCTGATTGCTTAAGACAGTCATCCGTGACCTGAGACAGTCATCCGTGACCTGTCTTCTGCCCCACAATTTTGTGTCACGACCGTACTGCTTGCGCTAAAGGTCAGGGACCAATTCCCGCTCAGGTGAAAGTTGACAAGATTATGCTAATATCTAGGTGGACGTCCGGTGTGAAAGATGCGTGGGCTTGCGGCTAGGAAAATGACTGGGCTTCCGGTTAGGTGGTGTGGGCTTCTGGTGTATGAATGCAGACAAACTATGTAATGAATGTCAGTGTGCACGATATACCATACATATACACATAAAAGCATACATGCATACAATCATACACACAAACATAGATATACATACACAAAGGATGTGAGGGTCTTTGAGGTTAACATTTGGGGGGTGGGGGGGTGTGTGCAAGCAAAGTCATTTCCAAAATTTTTACACATATTGTAACTGGTTTGTAAAGACCATCACTGCTCATATAACTGTGCAACAAGGACAATTTCCTATGGATATTTCTCATGACTCTCAAACTCAAACTGACATTCTATAGAGCCAAAAGGAGTATGAAGGATGAGTTTTGTTTTATATTTTGGGGGATTGGGGGGGGGGGAGAAATCAGAGGTCAGAAGGGGTAAGAGAAATAAGGAAATAAGACGGAAAGTGTGGTGATAAAGACTGGTGGAGAGAATGCTAAGGATTTTTGCCCTACTCTGCATTTTCACAAATCATTAACTGTGTTATCTTGGGTTATCCCCCACCCCACCCCATTACATCTATCATCTCTCCCTTGCTCGACCGTTATTCCTTGATCTCTATTTTCATGTTTGTGTGTACTTAATACTTTTGTGTTCACATAATATCAAGTGTTAAGTTAAAACTTACGGGACACAAGTTCATTGTCACGCATTTAAAAAATATGTTTACGACTTTGGCCAAACATTAAAGCGCACCAAACAGTCCACTCTATCCCTGACAATTTCAAGCACCGAAGTCAGAGCAACTGAGTGTGCAAAACAAGACTAGTCTCTCTCCTATTGGCGACAAGCACCAAGGGAAGAACACTGGCGCACTAAACAACCCATTCTCCTGTTGACGACAAGCACCAAGGGCAGAACACTCCGACGCACAAAACAACCAGTCTCTCTCTCCTACTAATGACAAACACCAAGGTCAGAACACTGTGGCGCACACAGCAGCATAGAAGTTCTGCTGCTATCGACAAGCACCATGGTTTCAACGTTGTGGCGCACAAGCGATAAGAAATCCAAGCCGTTGCGCGCGATATTTACGCAGTCTCTGCGCGTGCAAATCTGCCCGAGCACGTGCGATAGCATCGGGTGGGAACAGCCGCGACCGCCAGATGCGTTCAAGCACGTGCTCGCAGGGGTTTTGCGCTACCAGACACCAAATCGATCTGGGGAAAGGATGTTTTTGTTGCTGGTGCTACTACTTTCCGTTCTCAAGGGGATTTAGAATGTCCTTGGAGATTTTAAGCCAGTTTTCTTTTTCTGCCAAAAGTTGTAACAACTGAACGTTGTCTTGGCCCATCCGAGCAAGGTTGTTTGAAGGCAGTCTTCGAGTGATAATTTTTATTTTATCAGTCTGAGGCTTGAGGCTGGCAAAGATATCGTGGTTGATAACTTTGAAACAAATGAAATAAATTACCCAGAAAATGTGTAGACCTGAATAGCAGCATAGTGTTGTCGGATTTGCAGAATCTACAAATGAACGGAGAATAGCAGCGTGACATTAATTTGATCAGTTTACATATTGTGACATTAATTTGATCAGTTTACATATTGTGACATTAATTTAATCAGTTTACATATTGTGACATTAATTTGATCAGTTTACATATTGTGATATTAATTTAATAATGATTTACATACTGTGAAATTAATTTAATCAGTTTACATACTGCGTCATGCTTCTGTTGTAAGAAGTGTGCACATGTTTCACTAAAATTGTACTCACATGCTTGCTACTAATAAAGTTAGTATATTTTATGTATAAATATAATTCAAGCCAAACGTTGCTCCAATATAATTTCTTTTGAAACCATCAACACAAAAAGGAAATCCAAAATCCCCACGAACGTGTGTTAACACAATGCAGACACCACCACCCCGCCTCATTTCAATCAACAGAAAATGATACATCCAATAAACACACACACACACACACACACACACCCACCGACACCGCCTCATTTCAATCAACAGAAACTGATACATCCAATAATACACACACACATCGTTTGACCACAATATCTTGTTGATAACCAATTACTGTCTTAAGAACCTTAATATGCCGTATCTAGAGCTCTACTCTAATGTAAATAAAGTGCATATAGTATTTTACATTAAAATGAATAATGTATTTTTTGTTTGTTTTAATCTATTACGCTATAATGAATATGGCCAGAACATTTTCTTTAAGTCTTCCGTATTCTAATGAAAAAATTATGTATATGTTTTTTTACACGTTAAAGATCACGGCCTGCCTTGTAGTCTTCAGCACCATTGTTTTTGACGTGTTTACAATCTTTCACTGTAGTATCCAGCACCCTAAACAAACACACACACGCATGCACATGCAAGCATACACACTCTAAAGAAAATAGAGGAAATTCTTTTCCTGAAGGAGAAGGTTACATAAGATGGCTGAGAAGCCTTCCTCTGTGTACAGTCGATAATTACTGTATAAGGCAAGTTTATTATTTTATTTTTATTTTTAAGGTCATTAACCTGTCAGTGTTTACACTATCTTGAAATGTTGGAGGCAACAATCAAATTACCAGAAGACTTTCTAAGCTTATTCTTGTACTGGATATTAAATAAAAATTAATCATCTCATTTAATAATACGTAGTATATGTATCTATAACATTCAAGCGGATTACTCTTTCACTTTTTAATATGTGAAATGTATCTTTATTAATCTATCTGTAAGATGAAGTAAGAAACTTATACAATACGCAGGAAGTGTTCATCTTATTTGTTTTTAAAAGTACACTATTGTGGAAGTAGCGGCCGAAATTTTTTATTTATTATTTTCACTTTAGCATAGAAGCGAGTTGTGGTCAATTAAAAATATATTTTTTCTTTTTATACTTGTTTCTGGATTTTAACAAACACAAATAAGAAAAAGGACAAGCAGAATCTTTATTGTTACGTGTATTCGGATTTCTATAAACATACCAATATGAATATTCGTAAGAACTCACCAGAACTGAGTCGAGGCATTATTAATTCGCGTGTTTTATTGTAATATATCAATATGATTTGGGCACTGCATTTCAATTTTTATGAATTGAGTGAGTGAATTGATATTCCCGTATGTCAGCAATTATCAAGATACCTATCTGTAAGTCAAGATCTGTATTTTGACTTTATTATGCTCATCGTCAAAAGCCAGTTAATGTAAATATATGGAATGGAATTCAGATTTATTGTGTACGCTATAGATTCCAAAAATTATCATCTGTTGCTATTGATTTGAGAACAATATAATTTTGAAGGTCCAAAATTTTGAGTTGCACTTCTCTTCTTACTCAAATGAGACTTTCAGACAATGTGGCCAAAACTCAATGATGATGAACTTGAAATATCTTTTTAAACTGTTCTTTGAATGCAGTAAAGAGTTAAAATCACTTCCACATGAAGTTTTCTTCATACTTGGAAAATGTACAAGAGACTATGTCTTCATATGTGACTTCCACACGATCAGCTCTGCTGTGCATGATTTCAAAATGAATGACGCGAAGTCGGATGAAACAATCTACGTTTGTACTACTTTTCCCATGTACATGTGCCCCAAAAACGTGTTGGACTACTTTTCACATGTACATGCGCCCATAAACGTGATGGACTACTTTTCACATGTACATGCGCCCATATACGTGATTTTTCTATATTTCACATGCACATGAGCCCAAAAACGTGTTGGGAACCACTGGCCTCGACAAATTATTCCTCTCTCCCTTCCTTTCTCTTTCCTCCAAAGGTCTGGAAGCACATGTGCTAGATAAACATAACCAGCTGACAACCATTTTGAAGAATCTGTTCATGCAAAGTACTTTTTCCTTGTTTCAGTTTGCTGGAAAATGACATATAGGATTAGAAAGTGTTGAAGTAATTTCCAAAGTTTTAGAACTTATACCTGCAAGCTTATATATACATATTGGATCAGAATAGATCCATTTGTTGCAGTTTTTTGGTGTTGTTCGAGTGACAATTACCCGGGACTGTTAATTTTACTGCCTCTTGAGGTAAGGGCAAGTACTTTAGTTTTCCACTGCTATAATTATGATCTGTTTTGTATAAATGGTGTGAGAGATTGCCTTTGCATTTAACTAACTGGAAAGTGTGTGCTGAGACTTTCTTGTACATTAATTTGTATTGTAGAAACTGTCAAGGAGTTTATTTCTGTTTTGCTTTTTGTTATCAACCAAGTATAGATATTAGTTGAAGTGATATTTTCCAGCATTTTAAAAAATAATATTTTCTCTTTTTTGCAGGACAGATTCTAGCATTATTATCCATGCAATCAGCAATGCTATTCAATTATATGATGCATCGTTTTGATGATGAAATTAACTGGACTATTTTTACTAAATAGCTAAGTTCTTTATTTATTTTGAGACTGTTTTAGAAGTAAAATATACGGTTGTCTTAGTTAATGCTTTAGGACATATTTATTTTAGATTTGATAAATAAATTTATGACAGCAGTGAAAGGTTTCTAAGAATATGTGAGTGCAATTTTCTTTATTCAGTGATATCATTATAGTGCTCTTATAGTGTGTGTGCGTGCGTGTGTGTGTGCATGTGTGAGAGTAAAGAGTGCAAGTAACATAAGTAATGATTTGATTTTTCCTTATTAATTATTTTTTCTAATTAATTAAATATACTGCTAAAGTTGTATAAGATCTTTCTTTCTGGCTACACCTTTGCTGCGACATCGTGTGGACAACCCTATTAAAGTGTTAATTGCTTAGACAAGTGTTTCCGACCATACTGCCTGACCACGTTTGCACTGTTATGCAATCAACTCTACCTAGTGTAGTGGTCAGAGTTGAATTGTAATGACACTTTGTTATGCATGGTGGATTGCATACCGCCTATAGACATCTTCGCACTTAAACCTTGCAACTCTACAAAATCCGGACTTTGTGGTGGATGACAGATTGCATACTACATTCGGCCATGCATGACTAATTTTCAAGGCAAGAAATTTGGTTTGGGGGAACACCTGATTGTTAGAGTGTGAACGTGTTCCTAACTTGAAACCGAACATGACATAACTAGAGGCCATTGCATTTATGGGTCCCTCACACCTAGCTTTTGTTTCAAACAGAAAAAATAAGCGTAAGCAAGTGAATATATTTATATTGGGCACTCCATTTGGCATGATGCACTCCTGGCTTTCTGAAAGCTCCAGTGAAAGGCACAGCCGCAGAGCCTACTTCTTCTACTTATCTCCTTCCTCCTGGTCTCTACTTCTGGAAGAAATTGTTTCCTCTTCATTGCCACATGCTATTTTCTCCAGGATGTCAAAATTTCTGCTGAGCAGTTGGCTCTACATCTATCCCTGGCCTATCCCATTTTCTGCCCTTGGTCGACTACTCCAAATAGCATGTTTTTTTCCGTTTGACACACCTGGGGCGAAACATCAGCCAAGTCAGCTCAAACATTGGAAAGAATTCAGTCACCATATCATTTCACCAGGTGAAAAAATTCCAATTTATAACCCTTTCAAACTGTACTCTTTACTCTTGAACTCTAAATTCTGAATATTAGTTCTTTATAAAGAAAACAAATAAACTTTTACTCGTTTAGAAGAACAAAGAGTTATTGTTCATAGAAGAACAAACGAAGTAGTAATACAATATTCTATAAACAAAATGAACTGAAAAGATAGTAAGGAATTTTAGTACTATCTGTAAAGTGTTTTCTTTTAAAAAAAAAATAGTAAATACAAAATTCTTATGCGGTAAATCGCACCGCTAACATGAAACAATTCATACACAAAAATCGTGTAGTTACCACCGTGTTCTAGTTCGTATTATATATATATATATATATATATCTGTCCCAGTAAGAATATGATTAAATGTTCTTATTCTTAAATCTGCTACAATGTTCTACGTGCTTTTGCCTTTAAATGTCACTAACAACACGATGCAACAATATCACTAACGTCACTGACAACACGATATAATAATGTCCATGACAACCCGATAAATAATGCAATTAACAACACAGAATTATAACATCACTAAAATCACGATGTAGTACGTCACTAACAAAAAGATATAAATAATAACGTCACTGACAACCCGAAAGATTATGTAATTAAAAACACAGTATTATAGCATCACTAAAATCACGATGTAGTACGTCACTAACAAAAAGATATAATAACGTAACTGGCAAAACGATATCATATCGTCACTAAAAATACGATATAATAACTGACAACACCATACAACAATGTCACTAACATGATATAATAACGTCACTGCCAACACAATATAATAGCGTCACTGCCAACACGATACAGCAATACCACTGCCACCACCATATAATAATGTCACTGGCAACACGATATAATAACATCATTGACAGCACGATATAATGACGTCACTGACAACACGGTAACAATGTTACTGACAACACGATATAAGAACGTCATTGACAACAACACACAAAAATGTCACTAACAGCACGACATAATAATGTCACTAACAACACGATACAACAATGTGACTCACACGATATAATAACGTCACTGACAACACAATACAAAAATGTTACTAACAACACAATACATCAGTGTCACTGACAACACAACATTGTTACTTGTTAACGATAACACGATTGTTCATTTGCGTAGACACCGAATGATTGGAAATTTCCTTTAGTATGAAGGCAACTAAATAAGAAGGAAAATTGTGCAAGCAGTTACTAACGAGGCCTTTAGATTTTTCTGGGAAGGGGGAGGAAACCAAAGATGTTAGCAAACAAGTCTTCTATAGAGCTAGTTACTTTTCTTAATTGCAGTGTGTCCTGCGCATGCGTAACACCAGTCAGTATTAGTATTCGTGCAAAGAGGCACCTGTCGATTCTGAGCAACTTAGTCGCCGGAACCGATGTATCAGCATTTTAACCAAACCAGTTACCTTGCCTATATAACACCACTTTGGAGAACTGGATAAAAATAAGCGGGTTAAGCTAACAGTGATGGAGCTGTAGGGTGTGTAATCCCACTTATCTGTCTAATTATCTACTGAAAGCATTATTCTAAATTTACAGCACAAATTGTTCGTGCCCAAAGTGTACGGATGAACATGTCAAGCTAGGAGAGTGTGTGCGTGCGTGCGTGCGCTTCTGGCTTTCGAGAAGTGAGGTCTAGAAGGGGAGACCACTACATTATTCGCCTCTACATTTCTCACCTCCCTCCTAGCGAACATTCGTCGCTTAGTTTTGGTGTTTTCTAATACTTGTAATAATTAACTTTTAAATTATATTCTACAGAATTTAGGGTCTAAATGTTATAATGCATAGCTAACACCAATTATGCAAAAGACTTACTTGCAATATCTTAACTATTAGACACAACACAAACTATACAAAGGATGTACTAGCAACGTCTTAACTATTAGACAACATAAACTATACAAAAGACTTACTACCATTAGCAACGTCTTAACTATTAGACATAACACTAACTATACAAAAGACGTACTAGCAATTTCTTAACTAGTAGACATAACACTATGTACGCTTAAAAATTAACAAGTCTAGGCACGGTTCTTGGAAGTGAAACGATAATATAATATTGATAGGAGCCTGATATAGCGACAGGGTCGTTAAATATAACCAGACACTTGACAACCATTATGTGTTATAAAGTTCAGTAACATTGCGGTGTTATGAAGATCAGTACAATTATGTATTATAAAGTTTAATACCATTATGTGTTATAAAGTGTGTTATAAAGTTCAGTACCATTTTGTATGATAAAGTTAAGTACCACTTTGTTACATTCCCCCGGTATTTATTTAAAGACCCTGTTCCAGAATTTAGGATTTTAGTTAATTAAATTCCACTTATTCTGACAACAGATCGGTTGCCCAAACTCACCCTTCAGTCCAATTAAATTCCACATTCGTAGTTTAAGCCAATGAATTTAAAGACAGGTAAACTTGTGTAAACAAAGCACGAACTGGGAACGTTAAACAATTATAACTAACTATGCAAGCAATCTTCTCTTTCACGACTCACAGTCCCATCCCAGTCCCTATTTTGGTCTTTTATGCTTGAATTAGTCAACTACAATAAATGTTTAACAATTAAAAAAGATTTAATAAAATTTAACAATAACAAGTTAATCAGAGATTGCGTGATTTCGGTCTTATCAATGCTATTGTCCGACTCGTGCTGGATTGCTAAAAAGAGTTACTTTATAGTTCAGGTGATCAGACCCTTGCACTTAGCTGGTCATCCAATTGCAAAGTAATGGCACGCTTGTTCCCCCAACAGGTATACAGTTGGATACACGGGTTTCAGCGGTGGCCTTCAGTCATCAATCTTGTGTTGGTCGCAAGATCAGCGTCCCGTACTTGTATACAGAGACAACACGCTTAGGGTCATTCCAACGATCCCCAAGGTTCAATAATACACCAAGGAAACACCCCAAGGCATAGGAAACAGGTTGAACATAGGCCCGAGTCCCATTGATGAAATAAAACCAGGAACCAAGAAAGAAAAAGGAGGGACCCGCTCTGGAAATATAATAAATTCCTATGAGTGACAGTCCCATAGTCTCGCAATCCGAACAGGTGGCATGGACTAATAGCATAGTCTATTTCATTGACCATCACAGTATCTTTACATCAATGTTCAAGTTTACATAATAAAGATACAAGTCAATTACGCTCATGTGTGTTACAATTAAATATGGCATAAAGCACACAAAAGACTTAAACATTCAAAGAAAACATTTATATTTTACAATGAAAAATTAGACAAAAGAGAAATCAAATATAATTTAAATCACTCACATGCATGTTACAATTATAGCAAAAATTACATGCAAGTAAATTAAAATTGTTATAGGAAAATTTACAATAGACCTGCACAGATGTTCTGTGATACAATTCAGTTAACTTAGTTTAATAAATTATTGTTTCTCAATTTAACAATCAATTTTTAAAATGCAAATATTTTAGTTTAGCCACACCATTCGTCAAGTCACGTATTTGGAGAAAGTGCAATAAAATACAAATTCTGCAATAATAGATATACAAATTTGCACAATGAAATCTTAATGAAATACAAAGCAATATTTTAAGAAATCACTGTATTACCTTGTTAGTATGAAAATACAATCATAGCAGCGGGTCTTCAGGTGATGATTCACAGAATCTCGCTAATAACTAGACAGGTGTCGTCAAGTCCGTCTCCTTCCTCGTCAATAAAGATTTGGGCAGTATGCGGTATTTAAAGAAGCATAAGAATTTGTGGCGGGAAATCTATTTGTCACGTGTCGTGCTTGGGTATGACCTACAATCGGCCATTGTCTAAAATATTACATAACTTAGCCAGTCTCTTCTCTCTCTGAATGCAAGGTGCACCTAGAGCATATCAATTATGCAATTTTTATTAAAAGGACTGTGTCCATAAAACTAAATAAAATGAATTCACTGAATGCGGGTTAGGAAGTCAAGTATAATTTGTCTTGACTCCATGACACACTTGCATATCTTGTCTTATGCCTAATAGTTAAGCCATTGATAGTGAGTCTTCTGAATAACTTATACTTAAGACAGTGGTGGAAAATCTTTTGCATACCTTGTGTTGTCTAATAGTTAAATCATTGATGGTAAGTATTCTGAATAACTTATGTCTAATACTTGATATTGCTAGAAAATCTTTTGCATTATTTTGTGGGTCTAACAGTTAAGATGATGCTAGTAAGACTTTTGCATAATTTCAAAAGTAAATTTAAATAATGGCCTGTGATATAATTTTCCAAACTGTGACTAGCTTTAAAAAATAATATGAAACGCGAACTTTGACATTTGAAAATAATGAAAATTTTAACCACTTAAACAAAAATAATGAAAATTTTAACCAAACTTACAACAATAATAATGAAATTTGTAATAATACTGAAACATAGTTTCTCTTCTGGACTCTCTCACAGTAGTACACGTGTACTAATTTAGAGTGTAAAAGCTCTAACATTTATAATTTCATATTTAGTTTACCCATCATAAACTACTTTAAGAAGAAGATATGTTCACTCAACAATGTTTTGTAAGAATGGATAGAAATCAATCCTTTCAGTAGGTGGGAACAATTCCAAGCAGAGACAGAGCCTTATCCCTACAGCCAGCCGTGCGCACCACCACCCTTTGTTCGCTGAGTGCGGCTGCTGCCTCATCCGCTTCCAGAAGCGTTTCCCTAATTGTCTGACGGGACTCGGAAAAACACGTTCACCGCGCTACTCAACGGGTGCGCGTTTGCTCGAGAACTCTGGGTGCTAAATTAATAATAAGCTGGTGTCGGCGGCAGTAGGCCGGAAATTACTGTAGCCATGATTCACCCTCCATTCGTACCTGCCCCGACGAGATCTTAATTGCCGTAAAGCGGCTTCCAGCGCTAGGAGCGCGTTAAATTGACTTTCCCCGCGATTGTAAATCGCGTTCTAACCTCTCCGTGCAAGAGGTACTTTACAGGTGGATTGGAGGCTGGAAAATTAATCCTGTTTTACGCGTGCATGTGTGTTTGTGTGTGCGTGCTTTTGTGTTAGTAGGTCTGCGAGGAATGGCCGCCAGTTCGTGAATATGTGTATTGTGTTGTGCGTGTTGTGGTTATAGTGTTGTATTGTGTATTGTGTGAAATTATGTGCCTGGAGGTGATTATATCGTGTGGAAATGTGTTCCTAAATTATGCTATATTCATGCATGACATGGTGTGTGTGTGTGTGTGTGTGTGTGTGTGTGTGTGTGTGTGTATGTGTGTGTGATATAATGCATATACGCATATACTATGTATATATGTGTGATGCGTCATATGTGAGCTATATAATATGCGCGTGTGCGTGTGTGCGCGCGCAGAGAAAGTACGCACGTACCAAACTTCGCATAAAAGTTGGTCAACACATAATGTCCGGCTGCCAATTAGTTTCCCTTATTCTGCTCTCTAGTGAGGAAGATATATTATTTTGTGTGATCCCTTATGCTGCTCTCTAGTGTGGAAGATATATTATTTTGTGTGATCCCTTATGCTGCTCTCTAGTGAGGAAGATATATTATTTTGTGTGATCCCTTATGCTGCTCTCTAGTGTGGAAGATATATTATTTTGTGTGATCCCTTATGCTGCTCTCTAGTGTGGAAGATATATTATTTTGTGTGATCCCTTATGCTGCTCTCTAGTGTGGAAGATATATTATTTTGTGTGATCCCTTATGCTGCTCTCTAGTGTGGAAGATATATTACTTTGTGTGATCCCTTATGCTGCTCTCTAGTGTGGAAGATATATTACTTTGTGTGATCCCTGTGGGCATGACCAAGCGAAGCGTGGCGAACTCGAAACAACTGCTACACTGCTATACCTCCACACTTAGATGCATCGCATCCTGGTCAACACATAAATGCAACATCTACTGGTGCAATCACCTGTAAAAATGAGAAGAGTTTACAAGCAAACGTTTGCCATCAAAATAATTGTAACAGAACTGTTTGCAGAAAGGACTGTCTAACTTTAACAGTTATCCTTTTGTAACAGCGCATACTTATCACTCCATTTAAAAAAAAAATGATTAGAACTTATAATGGATATATATATTTTTTAAGTGAGAAGACATCGGACGTATTTTATATTATGTATATATGTAGATTGGCCCTACAAATGTCCTGCTTCCCAATTAATTATAAAGATTGCGGGCCTTATATCAGTATTTACATAAAGAGATTAACTTTATCTTATTCAGAAGTATGAGTCTTGTATTAGGATTTACATAAAGAGATTAACTTCAGAAGATCGAGTCTTGTATCAGTATTTACATGGAAGATTAACTTTGTCTTCTTCAGAAGTATGAGTCATAAGCACTCGTTACAAACACACACAGAAGTATGAATCTTAAGTACTCGTTGCAATCATATACAGAAGTATGAGTCATAAGCACTCGTTACAACCACTTACAGAAGTATGAGTCATAAGTACTCGTTGCAAACACACAGTGTCTTTTCCTTGTTCTTTTTAAAAGACAATACGTTTTGCACCTTACAAAGACGTATAATGGCGCGCACCAGCAATAAATAAATATAAATAAATGATACAACTTTCCAGACAGATCACTAATGCACTTTGTAATAATGATCCACCTTGCAGTAACTTCCAATTATTATTGTTATGACGGTTTGTATACCGTTTACAAAATAAACGGAAACCTACCTCACCACACCATTGAGCTCAATTTCCAAATGATACAAGCTTTCTAGTCCAGATTTGGACAATTACTTCATTAGTTCCATTTTTGCCGAAGTATAAAACTGGGTGGGGGGTTCCTGGTTTTATTTTGTTTTGGTTTGTTTGTTTTGTGGGGTTGGGAGTGGACCAAATAGATAAAATAGTGGTATTAAGCATTGACTTGAGGGCATGAGTGATCATTGGTGCTTAAATTCATGTGGAGACTATGGATCTTGGGGTGACAAAGCAACTGGCGACACTGTCAGCCTGACATGCGGACAGTAATTCTGAAATAAGCACCAATTCAGTTTTTAGAATTTCATTGGTGCTAGATGACAATGATTGTCTAAAACAGTTAAAAGCAATTTTGACGAAAGAAATGTAAAAACTGCTGACTCATCCTGCAACATATCAAAAGAGACAGCACTAAATATATTCCTTAACACTGCAAAAATAATCACACAATATTTAATACAAAAGTTACAATAAAATAAGCAAAAGAAAAAATCAGTCCCCATTAATACTGGTTCTTCTATCACATGGCTCTTTCTTCTATGCAAATTATCCGGGAAACAGCTTACAAACCTGGCATACTGGACTCATTCTGAGATTTTCCCCTGGGTCAGGTATATAAATGGTTCTAACTTCCATCTCGGGATTAACAAGGGACCAGTCCGGAAGTGAAACTCCATTAAACAACTGTCACATCATTGATTGCACATCCATTTTTCTCTAGTCAGAATTCTTTCTTTCACAACCCATAAACGTCTGGTATTCTACACCAGCAGACTATTCATTAACATGGCTATAATAATTTAATCTTTCTGGTTTGAGGTACTCACATGCTCACGCTTCAATCATGCGCCACAAAACATCCTGTGCTTTGATCTAAGCGTGAGAATACAGTAAGGACTTTACACAATGAAACAAAAGAAAACCCCTGACTTTTTAAAAGCAAATTAAGTAGCATAATAAATTAAAATTTATTAAATGTATTACCAAAAAAAAATGATGGAAATGAGTATTCTTGTTACAGGTGAATTGCAACGTGTGTCAGGTTGTTAAATAATATTAAAATTTATTTTTATTTCCTAAACTGGGTACTTAGTTTTTATCTAAATCACACACATGCATGCACACACACAAGTGTATGTAACACTGGTAATTCACAATTTGTATTTATATAACGAAATTTCTAAGAATTAATGCATATGTAGCTGTGGATTTTATAGTCTTGTATAAATTTATTTTTATATCTTCTGTACCTAACTGAAGACGTTAATTCAGCTATTTTCTCGGGATATGCCTCAAGTATAACGCGCGCGCGCGCGTGTGTGTGTGTGTGTGTGTGTGTGAGAGAGAGAGAGAGAGAGAGAGAGAGAGAGAGAGAAGGGGTGGGTGGGTAGGTGTTGATTTTGTGGACATTGTATATCAAAGAAACTGTTGAGATAGAGAAAAACAGTAGAAGTTATTCTGACTTCAGTATTCTAACATCCTGTACAGGAATTTCCTTTCTGCCATGTTTGCTTTTCGCTCATGAGAATTATAAATTTCGTGTTTGGGCTCTAGCCTCTGAACAATGAAACCTAACGCACCAAAAACACCACGACATCACGACATCACGACATCAAAATATTATACCACCTATCCCCATTATAATCTGTCATTACTTTTTCCGTCTTCACTACCTACCTTCTATGATGGGTATATAAGAGTTTCATAGAATGCTATTTATAAATTTCATTATTGTATAGAATTTCTCATAACGTTTTCGTTAAAGAATACTTATATAATACTTTTTTTCTAAAATTATATTTAAGTAATATATTGATGTAATACTTTTATTCTAAAATTGTATCACACTTTTGTATAACCAATCAATGGGTTTTTAAAAAAAAAATAATAAATAGTGTTTATGCTATTTGTATATACCTTTTTACGGCATTGATTTATAATGAAGAGAATTAAACAGGGGTGGGTGGTGGGTGTGGGGTATTAATAGATATTTAAATCAAATGAATCGATTAATTCCTTGCTGTAAGACGTCTATTGTCGTATTGTGAGACAGATGAGTGGTCTGCTTTGTTGAGAAATGTAGTGACTTACAACACATCTAAACACCTGACAAGTAGAACCAGATGAGCGGAGGCTATCCAAAGAAAAATTTAATTGTAATTCGGGTATATTGATTAGTGAGGTACTGCTTATTAAGATAACTTTTATTAATAATAACAAAGAAGAGTAGGCGTCACTATAACTATATATATACACTCTCTTGCTCTCTCTCAAATATATATACTTGATAGTATCCATTAGTGCTTTTTATTGTATTGTCTTCATTGTTTGGGGCTCTAGAAACTTTTCACTATGGACACAGATCCTATTAATTTCTATAAATGCAAGAAGGGCCGGTTCTAAAAGTTTGAAGATAAGTATGTATGAGAATTAATATCCGTGTTAAGAAACAAAAAAAAAAAAAACATTTCCGTGCACTGATGTTTCTAAAAACTACGTGTAAGGGATTCATCACATCTATAAACAGAGACAGTTCTGACCTAAAAATGTAAGCTGTATTTTTATTGGTGAATGACTCGCATCAGGAATATATGTGAAACAAGTACTTGGGCTAAACTAGTGGTCAGCATTTTGTATAAATAGGCAGATTACACATAAATTGTCAGGTCTCTATGCAACAGTGTGATGCGAAAACAATACCTACTCTATCTAATTAATTTTATTTTAATTAATTTTAATTCTAATTAATTTTAAGCTAGAATTGAGGATTGACAAGGACTGCAAGTGAGGCCATATTCTGAGTATGATATTCTCTCTAATCCCCATTTTGATAGTGTAAAAGGGTTGGTGTGTGGAAATATTCTTTTATGATGAACAGGTCAAAATGAAAATATTGTATTCCTGGTTCAGTAGTGAAGACAATCAACGACACTCAACATCAGCAAAGGTTAAGCACGAATCTATGGTTAATATACAACAACAGTCATTACATATTGTCATTATATTTCTTTCGTACACAGAACAAAATAAATTTCCGATCTGAGTTCAGTCTTGAAGGGTTTTGAAAGCAACGTCTGCACACAATCAGCACTTGCAGGCATGTTTAAGTTATACATTATCTAACATAGACGGACATTTTTTACAAGGTATTTATGCAAGATAAAAATAAAGAAATATAAATTAAAATTACAAGAGTCGATGATGCATTTGAATGGCCTTCATTACGATACTAGAACTTTTCATAATTCTTTGTTATATAAAGAAATCACGTGACGGCTTACATATATAGTTTAACTGGAGTGAATGGAGAAGTTGTTTTTAATTACAAAAATTAGTCATGTACATAACATAATCCCTAAAGCTACGGGCGGGTGGACACGTGACGCGTTTGAGACGGTTGGGACACGTGACGCGCTACAGATGGTTTGGACGCGTGAAGCGAAAAGGGAAATGGATACATGATTCTAGGGATGTGAAGCGTTCTAACAATTAATTGTCTGCATTTGGTTCTGTTCTCGAACTGTTACGTACCATACTGAATGCGGATTTGGGGAACGAGAGCTTGATCTCATATAGTCACGTCATTCAGCGATTTGTCATTGGGGTTTCTGTAACTACATGGCAATTCCGTAGATTTGACCGAGTCGGTCTACAAAAATAACATCGCTTACAGAGATAAAAGTCGTTAAATAAATAAATAGTACGTTTATAAGAAAAAGCATTGTTTACAGATTTATTTACTCCCATACTACCCTTGACTGGGTTATGGCGTCGTGTCTAAATGCTATGGGACACTTTCTGACTCTAAATGTAATGTGAATGTGTCTGCTTGTTTACATTGTACTTACAGACTTAAACTCTTTGTTGTCTTTCCTCTCCCCCACCCACCCCACACGCGCACTCTCCCCACTACCGTGTTGTCGAGAATTAAAGCTATATAATTAATCACTGATCACCAGCGACCATGGGGATTTTACACAACGATAGTTTTAGAAATAAAATATAATTATACGTAAATGTTCCAATATGTATCTTTAAACTTATGACATGTATTGATTCAGTTCTTGAAATTCTTCAGACGGACCGGCTATTTACTAATAAACGGCCTAAATTGGAAACCACTAGGCCTAGTTCTCGTATACCTTATTTACTACGTTATAAATAAGTATTAATTAAAGAAATAAATAAGAAAACAGCTCCGAAGAGATGCAATTCTTAGCAAACGTCATTATTGGAATACCAAGGCCTAGATTGCTGACACCATGCAGCATTAAACGTGCGTTTTAGTGCGCGGACGTTTCCATCTTTGTTTATATCTGGTTAAAAATTAATTTGTAAAACCATTTTAGTGTGTGGAGAAATACAAGTTAAACACGTTTTCAGTTGAATAGCTTTTACAGCCACTGATGTGGTTCATAAATCATCCCTGCTTACTTGCCAACATAGCTGATTCGTGAATTTGAAATTGACATTACCAGTGTACATTTCCTCGTCTGTGTCAATTTTGAAAAGAATTTGATATATTTTTGCCTTAATTTGATCTTGGACTTAACAAACTGGTTAGATTCTAAACAGAAATGTATACAACAGTTCGTTTGTCAATACAACCGGTTCATTACGATTTGTCAAAATATATTTTATTTCAACCTTTCAGTTAAAAATGTGTATCTGTCAAGTTCACGTATTGCGATCATTCGTTTGTATAATGCGTTTTAAGTAAACTTATCAGAGGATAAAACGCTCGAGGTAATTATTATTTATTTGTATAATACTTTCTTGCAAGCTTTTTGGGCGGTAAAACCCTTGCCATCCTGCGAATATTCAAGTTCAGTTACAGCTTTCACATAATCTTAAAATCTTGAAATAATGTAATTATTGAAGTCCTGAGTTGAACCTTACACAGGTCAAGACTTCGTGAACTATTATAACCGTTTTAATATTCAACTTAGTTTTTATACTTTTCAAAACAATCTTTTGTAGAGTAAATTTTGAAAATGTAAACAATTGCCCAATCGATTTAGCAAACATTTCTTCAGAAATGCCTGACAACTGATAAAAGGAAATTTATGTCACTTAGTAACAGTATGTATTAGTGTGTGTATGCTTGCGAGTATGAATGAATGTGTATGTGTGTGTGTGTGTGTGTGTGTGTGTGTGTGTGTGTATGCTTGCGAATATGAATGAATGTGTGTGTGTGTGTGTGTGTGTTCGTGCGCGTGTGTGTGTATGTGTGTGTGTGACAGCATGAACACGATACGATTACTTTCTGGCACTTTTGTAGTCCATTATTTAGTTTCAGCCTTCTAGCCTTCGTCCTGATAAATGACAATACCAATACTCTACTCCTCACTTCTTTGACATTACTGCAAGAAGACGAACAAAATTCATAAGAATGAAAATATTTTTCTTGACATCGTTACCATCGCCACGATCTTTGTTATGTCTGTTTAGATGTCTGTTTAGATGTCTGTTTAGATGTCGACATTCCCTATGTAAAAGTAAATTCCACATGCGAAAATAGCATTTCCCACGCGAAAGCAATTTATCCTTTGTGAAGGTAACATTTTCCGTGAGAAAGTAACCTCTTTACTGGGCTAAACTAGATTGACAGAACAAATTTGATCTGATTTTCCTGTTCAAGAATGACAATTTATTTCTTAAAGCGAAAATGCAAGCTGTTGCAGAGACATTTTCGGTGTAGACAAAAAGTGAGTTAGCTGGATTAATGACGACAGCGGAAGGATGAGTGCATGTTGGGGTCGAGTCAAAGAACATCACCCGAAAGACACCCAATAACTAACGCTCTAAGCCAGATGTAACGTTATCTCGCATGACAAGAGCCAGATGGGGCTCTTTGGTTGACAAGGTGTACGCCCAGATCAGACTTTGCGCTGACCTGTGACACAATGGGTGGTCCCCAGCCATGTGACATGCGTTCTAAATTTGATTGGTCTTTCGACCTAAGCATGATCTTCTTAGGTCTGTCTGCGGCTTAATGCTAGATATAGCGGATGGGTGGGAGAAGCACTATAAATGAGCAAGATTAGATAAGTTCCTAGACAAATTGCGCGTTTTTAAATAAATAGGGGTTCATAAAAACGATGGCAATCTAAAGTAATTTAATTTTGGTCTTCCAGTTCTTCAATTAATTTTTGCTTCTGTACCAAAGAGGATTACATTGCAGTCTAGCTTTAATTAGTTTTGCCCGCGAAATCTGCGTTTTTCTATGAGGCAACATAAAATGGTCCAACAGAACAGGTCATGTGCTCAATCAGTTATCTCTTTTCTTTCTCTTTCTAGCTCTATGAAAAGAAGTCTAAACCTTAAATAGGGATTGTTTCCTCAAAGTAGTCATTGTCAATATTGACTGTATATGAAATAGACTTGAATGAAGTATTTCATTAATCCGAATGATAAGACATTCCATTGACGTAATTCAGTAATCCAAATGATAAGACTAGACACCCTAGTGACATAAATCAGTAATCCAAATGATAAGACACTCCAGTGACGTAATTCAATCATCCAAATGATAAGACACTACAGTGACGTAACTCAGTAACACAAATGATAAAACAAAACACTCCAGTGACGTAATTCAGTAATCCAAATGATAGAACAAGACACTTCACGGTTGCTTTTTGCATCAGTAGTGAAGGTTGATGTTTCCAGGTGAAAGTTGATTTTTTTTTCAGACGGACGCCGGTGAAGATATAATAATCGCTAGACAATGGTGTCGTCATTTTGTTGATGATTGGGACTGCCGCTGCCATCTTGGATTAGGAGTCTAGTTAGGCTCTCAGAATTATTGGAATTAAGTGAATGGTGGGGATAATGGGTAACCGGGATTATATAACGTGTTCCCATTTCCTTTATTTCATGTATGCTACTTTTAGTTATTCGTATTATTAAATTGTTGTTATCTCTCTTCATATTAAATCTTTGGATGACCGTTCATTGGGATCTGGGAGTGATCACGTGATGGATGAATGAGTGTTAATTAATTAAAGGAGGAAATAAAATTCCCGATCTTAGAGACAACGTTAACTGGTTTGCTTGTCATTATATTTTATGTTGAATAATTGTCCTATTACGTTAATGCATTAAGTATTAATAGTGATTGTATGAGAAGACTATGCCATGGGGTTGTTAGTAGTGTTATATCTAAACCAATATTTGAACAAGTAATACTATAACAAATTCATATACAATCCACACACAACCGTTACATAAAGATGTACATAATTAACTACATAAATACTGCCCAAAGACTAACTACATAAAGACTGTAACCTAAGATTCACTAAATAAAAACTGCAACCAAAGACTAACTACATAAATATTGCAACCTACAACTAACTACATAAATATTGCACCAAAGACTAACTACATAACAACTGTAACCTAAGATTCACTATGTAAAATCTGCGAGCAAAGACTAACTACTTAACAACTGCATAAAAACAGCAACTAAAAGCACTGAAATAATGCCTATTACACGTATCACAAATAAAATAACAAAGAAAATGTATAGAATGCACAAAGTATTCTTCAGAAAATGTATAGAATGCACAAAGTATTCTTCAGAAAATGTATAGAATGCACAAAGTATTCTTCAGAAAATGTATAGAATGCACAAAGTATTCTTCAGAAAATGTATAGAATGCACAAAGTATTTTCAGAAAATGCAACTGTATTTCCACATGAAACAAAAGAATGAGAAGAGTTATTAGTTATTACAAAGCAATAGGATTAGAACGTGTGTTAGGAAAATTATTTTATTGCAAATACAAAAACATAATCAAAATACTTACTGACGTTGAAGTTGATGTACTTGAGAATAATATTACACGTCACTTGGTGCAAGCTACAGTAAAGCATATATGTACTTAAGTCCATTAAATGACGAGACAGTATTTATGTCTTACTTTGGCACTGAGTTCATTGCTCACTCTTCCGTATCGTGCAAAATGAAGCTGCTAGTCACGCGTCGATGATTTACTGCCCTCATAGTGGACACACATCAATGACGTTTATTTGCTCTTCACTCGCCCTTCACACAATTACCCCATTTTTTTGAAAACTCAGTCTTTCAGCACCCCGCTTTTCATTCGGTTAGCGTCTCTCATATATACCCATTTGCAAAATCAATCAAATGCTGGAAGCCAAACTTCAAACCATCTTCATATCTTCAGCACCCGTATTTCTTCACTTTATACTTCCACAGGCCTGCATTCTTTATTTCTTCATTCTTCATCACATTATTTAACATGTCAACACAAATATTTATGTGACTGTTAAATAAACGATATGTTTAAAATTACTAACAACTTACTTTCCCGTTTCAATGCCCAAACGAGACAATTTGTTGTTTGAATCAGAAAAATGGCAAAAACAGAGTAAAACTTCACTTGGGTCAAAACACAACCTAACTAAGCATTATGAATGACAGGAAGGATATATTTAAGGCTTTGAAAATGTTACCCTTTGCTTTCTATTAACAACGGATCATGTATTTCATAGTGTTCGTGTGTGTGTGTGTGTGTGTGTGTGTGTGTGTGTGTGTGTGTGTGTGTGTGTGTAAGTGAGCATATAAGGTGCAGGTGGCTAATGCTGTTATAGTTATTTAAGGGAAATTGTTTGGTAACTATTATTATTACTACAGGGAGGAGGGATTAAGGAGGAGGGATTAAGGGGTTTCGGGATTTCACGTGACATGACCCTAAAGGAGAACTTCTCGTGTGCTAGTGTTAACATGTACCCGTCCTCTTCGAATTACCCGGGGTATATGCACACATAATAAATATCGTCATTGGTGTATACCGCCCCCCCCCCCACACACACACACACATACCTACAACGTGCCTGTCATTTGAGAAAATCTAAGTGGTAGGCCTTTTACATTGTATTTTAATGGAACGGCCTGAGTGTTTTGAATACAATTATGGTGAAATCGCCTCAACACTTTCTTGTTATTTACTGATTAACTTCTCTTCCTGTGTATTCGAGCGCTATATCGTTTTGCTAAATTTGAATAAAAATTTTTGGCAGTAACACGTGTGAAGTGCAAAAGAAAGAAAAGTGGGTGTGGCTTAACAACTAGCCGATATTTGAAAGTCACTAGAACGTAACGGATGCGTGCAGTTAGCACTGTACACACACGTCTTTGAATGTGAAGGTCAGTTAGCACTGTACACACACGTTTTTGAATGTGAAGATCAGTTAGCACTGTACACACACGTTTTTGAATGTGAAGGTCAGTTAGCACTGTACACACACGTCTTTGAATGTGAAGGTCAGTTAACACTGTACACACACGTTTTTGAATGTGAAGGTCAGCTCCAGTGGTGAGTCCTAGCAGGTGAATTCGCCATTAATACATATGGCATTTGTCCTGGAGAATAGTGATATAGGAAAAACAAGATTTGAGAATATGTGGGAGGCGGTACCTATATTTAGATCTGTCAGAGGTACATCGTGATGGCAAATCGAAACAAAATCGCAAATTTTGCACTAAGAACTGACGATTTTAAGAGTTTCTTTTATTTGTATCACCAGTCTTTGATCATTGGAAACGCTTCTTTGAATGTAATTGTTCAGCCACTCGAATATGAAATACTGAGATATGAGACATTTACTGTCATTGTACTGTAGATATAACATTTTATGCGGACAATTATGTCACAATTACCCGAGACTCACTGCCTGGAATGTGGCCAGGATTCTTATTGAAGCATGTGAATATGTGCTGTGCGTGTTTTCCATGGGCAATAAATGGTGAGTCCCAAGATTCATAGACGAGTCCCACAGTGGACTGTGATGGAAGGACTTAAACAGCTCGTCTGATTGGCAAAAGCCCCAAGACAACAATAGTACGGTAACCGCTTATTGTAAAGACATTATTTGCGGATAATTAATAGTTTTGTTCATCCTTAATAGCCTGGATCGGAGGTAGAAAAAAAATCACCTACATTACCTTTTTTTGTGTTTATTTTGAAAAGGCTAAACTTTGACACGGCTTATTTGAATTTTGAGAGAAGGGCAGTAGTTAGGGGTACAAGAGAGACATTTTTGATTGTAAGATATTGTTGGATTTAATAAGTATGCTGAAAAGTACTTGCATCTACAATAAACTTACTTAAGTGTTTTTTGTTGTTGTAAGAAGTCAGGATAATAGAGGTGGACTTCACTATTATATATTTCGATAATTATTAAGTTGAGAAACCACAACTGTTAGAGCTTATCAGCACTATCATCGTCATTATCGCTACCATCGCTATCAACAAAAAAGGATCGACAAATGGGATATCCACTTGAAGATTAATAACTTTTAATTTGTCAATTACTCTTAATAACCTCGAATTGGTCCACCTACACCACGGCGAATGCAAAACACATACTAAACGTGGGCAGTTCTTTGGTTGATTGTCAGTCGTCTAGAGACTGATATAAAGATCCCTAGGGTGTTCTTCAGTTTGCCGGCAATGGCTCTCGATGACAAGTGAGCTTATGATTGATTGCTACTGAATAAAAACAATGAAAAGAAATACCTCATACCAGGTCCAAACCGGGTGGGCGGCAGTTTGTTACGGACGTGATATTCCTTACTGACATGTATTTATCTACTTAATAATACATGTGATAACCCCTCGAACTATTTACGTATTCATGTATTCATTTATTCTTTCAGCCATTCTACGCGCGCACGTATTTAAGTATCGAACACGTTCAAGCCAGCTGTTGTGCTAGGAAAATAATTATAATCACGTGGGGATTTTGTCACGACTGTAGTGTGGAAGGATTAATACCGTCATGGTCCCATAATACTGAATAAATATTTAGATAGATGTGTTTGTGCGACTGCCAGAAACAGGATAATAAGTGTCCTGACATGTCAAGAGTAGAGTGACAGCATTCGCGTGCACGCACACACGCAGACACTAATGCTCCACACACACACACACACACACACAGATACACACACGCAGACATAATGCTCCACACACACACAGATACGCACACACGCAGTCACTAATGCTCCACACACACACGCAGACACACCGAACATCAAACATACACACATCGCACATCAAACACATTTACATACACCGCACACACACATACGTACACATATACACACACCACACACTCACACACACAACGCACAAACACATAGGGGTTCCTACACCAGCAACCACCAGGTACAATTAAAATATGTTCTTGTTCCTTGACACAATTACCATTGCAGACATTTTAACGTAATAATATAGCGATTTACTTTCAAAATTTAAAATGTTTCTTATCCTGCATGAGAGTGTATGTATTCTGCATTTCATAAATGTAAATTAACCGTGCACATCACTCAAGCGTGTCAGAACACGGTGATGAAGCTTAGGCATTGCGTCAGTGATTAACATTATCATGTGTCTCCTGCTAAAGATATCACTCACATATTATATAGCTCTTTAAAATATTGCAGGTTTATTACAGTCATAGATGTATCTCGAATGGGTTACAGTATTTACGTGTCATCACCATCAACTGTCGGACGTATATATATATATAGTCACGAAACACCGTACAGGTATGACAGAGAATAGCCCACATGTAGCCGTAAAGTATTACACACATATTGTAACTACATAAAAAAGCACATCGCTAATTAGCCACAATATACATAATTGTAGCCGAAAACCACACGCAATTCTAGCCGAAAACCACCACGCAATTCTAGCCGAAAATCATCACATAATTTGTTTGAAACGATAACATAGACCACATGTATTATACTAAAGCTGTAAATATCACAAATGTGTTGTAACCATAAACTAGCACACGTGTTGTAATTATAAAATAGTACACGTGTTGCAGCCATAAAATAGCAAACGTGTTATAACCATAGCCTATGTGTATTGTAGCCATAAAACAGCACACAGATGTTGTAACCATAAAACGGTGCACGTGGTGTTGTAACCATGAAACAGCACACGTGTGTTGTAACCATAAAAAGCACACGTGTATTGTAACCATAAAACCGCATTCATATTTTAGGCATGAAGTGTCACGTATATTTTGTCACGTGTAACATTATATTCATTTCATTAACACACTCGTATCATGATAGTCGTTAAACTGTCATACTTAATGTAACAAGTGGAAAGTAAATATGCATAAAGATTTATATATGCATGTTAGTTTCATTTCAGCAATTATAATTACTGCTATTGTAAACATGCGTGATAATCGTGCCTAGCTATATATCATTTCAGTGTGCTCGGTGGCGGGGAGATAAAGTCACTAGCGTCACACGCAGAAAGATCTGGGTACAAACCCCTGCCTTGTTCATTGTGGGTTTATGTTGATCATTTTCTCCTAAACAACTCAGTACTGTTATGATTCATAGTTCATGATTTGAAGAATCTTCTTTTTAGATTAGTGCAAAGATAAATACCCATTATTATTCTTCCAGTAGAAGTACGCTTTAAATTTATGTTTGATACTGACCCGAAACATTCCTACACGACGAACGGCGTTTTTGATAATTTTATTTTGTACACACACCCAACCGAACATGGTAAACACTGTTTGCTTTATGTTGTGCCAAAACATGCTGACATTGACAGCTATGGGTGGCATTAATGTCTGTCGTACTCGGGCGCCAGTCACAGGCCAAGTGTCGATCTCCCTGTGGCACCAAGTGCCACAAAACATGCACCAGCTGCCCACACAAAAAGCGCATTCGTCTACTTCCGCTAGCCTGTCGCTCTCTCCCTCTCTATACTACACCTGCCATATACGCCAGCAACTTCCGACCGTAGAGATAAACGGCACCTTACGAACGTCACTCCTTCGCAGGCCTTCGGCCCCTTTAACGCGGGCTGCGGCGAACAGCTCGTCTTCGGAGATCTCTTTTCAACAGAAAAAAAAAAAGCTGCTGTCGACCCGAACAGCCCTGGCAGGCTGGCAAGCAAGGCAGGCGGTAGAGTCTGGCGGCCATAAAACCCAAGCCATCGTGCCGACACCAAGGCGTAGAAACGTGCAGAGCGGCGCTGCGCCGAGCATTGGCAACGTAATCCTCAGGCCAGCCGCTGTCGCGCTTCAGCGGGTGGTAAGCGGATGCCTCCTGGAAAAAGAACAGGAGTAGGGTAAGATAGACGATGGGGGTGGGGGGAAGAGGTAGTGGTTGTTGAGGGGAGGGGAGTGAGTGAAGACGGAAGATGTAGCAGTGAGTAAAAAAAAAAAAAAAAGAAAAAAGAAGGTAAAGAAGGTTTGGCAGGGAGGAAGATGGCTGCTTGATGGTGGGTGGTGGATGAGAGAGGAGGTGGAGGTAGAGTGGGTGAGAAAGGGAGAGGGGAAAGAAGATAAGGATGGTACATGCAAGGAGAGGCTGCCCGCTTTGGGCCCCGACTGTTCTGGAGATAGCAAGTTCAACACATTCAGTTTCCGAACTTTTAATCTGGGTTTCGCGCTCGCTTTCTCTGCTGTCAGTTCCTTATCCACTCCTGCCCCCTGGTGCGGTCTATATAGTCGTGTCTCTTGCAGCCTAGGTTTCTCTACCTTGCCTTCCTTCTATTCTGTTTTCCTCCCTTTTGCTCTCTCAACTACCGGTGTAAACAGGTTCGTCCAGATTCTGATATACACACATATATTTGTATTCCTTCGTTCTTTCTTCGGATTCACTTCAGTTCCCGGGTACATGTTTTGCGTTTGAATTTTAGTTGCGAAGGATGTACCCGAGAAGAGCAATAGGTGTGCCCTGTGTAAATGCATATGACGAGTCTATATGTAATACATGCGTACACGTGGATGTGTGTGTGTACAAAGGTTTATGATGCAACTACAGATTTTGTCACAGACTAAAATACAACTACTTTGCTATCACTTGGTGTTGTCACTTCATAAGTGGTTACAGTTACAAGTGCTCATTCATGCTTGGTTGAGATTTCAAAATCCTGAGATCAATCATGCGTACCCGCTAGCAGTCTTTTAAGTTTGGTTACACCCATCGGAGGTTCGAGGCAGGGAGATATGCCTGTGGTCTTGCGAATCCACTATTACACTCAATAGAGGTTCAAGCCAAATTGATATTGTCTTGTGGATTCTTTACTATTACATTCAGTGGATGTTCCAGCCAACATTATTTAGCATCGTGCCACTATCACAACCCATAAGACAGCATGATAAACACTGTGAAGTGTTTTAAGATATGATAATACTCAGTTTTCAATTAGTCTTAATGAGGATTTTCAATCCAAACTTCCTTATTTAATCATATGCATAGGAAGAAATTTTGTGTGTGTAGACTTTAAGTGCGTGTCAGTTATAGTTATTTCGTGTTCAACAATACTCCTCAAAGTTTGTGCACATCAATTGAAAATTACTTTTTACCCAACAAATACAAACTGAAAATTACTTTTTACCCAACAAATACACACTTCAAAGATTGTGAACATCAATAGAAACATATTTTGCTGGACCCCAAAATACTCAAAGTTTGTACACATCAATTGAAACATTTTGACCCAACAAATACACACTTCAAAGTGTGTGCACATCAATGAAATATATTGTGACCCAACAAATGCACAATTCAAAGTTTGTTCACACAAATTGAAACGTATTTTGACCCAACAAATACACAATTCAAGGGGCTGCACATCAATTGAAACATATTTTGACCAAACAGATACAACTTTCAAAGTTTGTGCACATCATTAGAAACCAATAGAAACATATTATGACCCAACAAATACACAATTCAAAGTTTACGCAAACAAATTGAAACATATGTTATCCAAACACACAGTTCAAAGTCTTTGCATATCAACTGAAAAGATTTTGACCCAACAAATACACAACAAAGTTTGCGCACAACAGTTGAAATATATTGTGACCCAACAGATACACACATCAAAGTTTACGCACATCAATTGAAATAAATTTTGAACCAACAAATACACACTTCAAAGTGTTGCACATCAATTGAAACATATTATGACCCAACACATACACAATTCAAAGTCTGTGCACATCAATTGAAACATATTATGACCCAACACATACACAATTCAAAGTCTGTGCACATCAATTGAAACATATTATGACCCAACACATACACAATTCAAAGTCTGTGCACATCAGAAGCATGGGTATGTCCAGTCAAACTACTTGTCAAAGTATATATAGAGAAGTCACGTTTAGTCCCTGCAATACGCTTAGTGCTCTAAATATCGCCATGACGACTGCAGTCACGTTGTGTCCCTATGGTGAGCGGGGGAAAAAGTCACAGGAAAAAAGTCACGGGGGGGGGGGAAGGTCACAGAAAAAAAGTCATAGGAAATAAAGTCACAAGAAAAATGTCACAGGAAAAAAGTAACGGAAGAAAAGTCACAGAAAAACAATCATAGGAAAGAAAGTCACAATATGTGTTAAGTCGTAAGTGTCAGAGTGTATGTGTTTATATTTATTAATTGTGAGTGAAACAGGAAATGGCACGGAATTGATTCTCGTTCGGAGTAAAAACTGTTTTCATTTTGTTTGTGAGTGTGTGTAAGTGTGATTGTAATTTAAAAGAATCTGCCTCTTACCTCACCGACACAACTCACATAGTAAATTAGATTTAAACTATAGTTACGTGTGACCCAATACTACAAGTGTAATTCAAAGGAACGCCAAAGAACTACGCTAACATAATTTTGATTCAAAGGAAAGCAAGGCGCATTGCATTGTGGTACTAGTTTAGTGATAACATTATTCAGATAAAGCATCAATGGGATCAATGCGGTCAATTACAATAGCTGTTGCAGACCAGAGCGTTGTATCCTTGGTCTGTGTTTTTCTAGAAATTTTTATATCAATACGTCAGTTTCTTTTCATCTCTGGAAATTATTTCCCTTTCGAGATTTAAAAAATTGAACTGTATTAGCTGTAATATTAATAGTGTTCTGTTGTTATTGTTATAGTCGGCGATTATAAAGTTTAAATATGGTATTAATTGATCAAAACGGTCGGCATATCTGTAAGTTCTAATAAACAAAAATTTGAACAGTGGCATGCAATATTAATAAAACTCACCTACCATACAACTGTCAAAAATGTTTATATTGCATTGAATGCTATAACCATATGATTGCATTGGTGTCTTATTTTATGTTTAGTTTAGTTCCCAAAATTATTGCATGTATTAAACATTTAATCTAATTTGAATTTATTATGTGATTTTTCTCGTGATATGAAAAGAACGCAAAATTAATTTTTAAATTTAATTTATGTGATACTCATACTTGCTTAGATGTATAAATGCGTACTTGTTCAGTGATAACACGTCAGATTCATACACATTTATTCTGTGATTTCTTTTCTGTGACTTTTTTTCTTGTGACTTTCTTTCCTCTGACTTCTTTTCCTAGCAAACCCTGTGACTTTTTCTCCCTGTGACTTTTTTCCTGTGATGTTTTTTCCCGACAATCGTCTTACAATACCCGTATTGAGCAAATATTTCCGTGACTACTGCAGTCATGTTGCGTCCTACAATACCCGTAGAGAATAAAATATCGCCGTGACTACTGCAGTCACATTGCGCCTACAATAGCTGTAGAGAATAAAATATCGCCGTGACTACTACAGTCACGTTGCGTCCTACAATACCTGTAGACTGTAGAGAATAAAATATCGCCGTGACTACTGCAGTCACATTGCGCCTACAATACCCATAATGAGCAAGATCCACCGTGGACACTGCAGTCATATCGTGCGTTGTCCCGGCTAAATCATCTGTAAATTCTTTCTGCCCTGTCAGCTATGTTTTATTCTTTTAAAATAATAAATACTAGTACACTGCTCTCACTAGCATGTTATACTGGTGTATGCTTTTTTGCTTTTAAATATTAAATGGCTTCATGACAGTAAGCCTTACTTATTTTACTATGCGCTCAGAAGTTCGGGCTACCATCCGACAGCCAGGTCTCCAATAATAATAATAATAATAATAATAATTCAAGGAAACTAACAAAAGAAAAATAGCTAACGTCATTCCAAATGGGAGAGTACAAAGGAAGAAGCTAAAAAAGACATTTCTTAATTTCATTTTTCAACTTAACGAAAACGAATAAAAAGTCAGCTCTCTCTTTCTTTATTACTTTTTAAATTAAAAAAAAAAAGTCTTGTTTCAAAGAGAAACACATATATTGCCGGCGTTCACCCCGTTACATTTTAAATCTTGGTAAACCGGCTTTGGTCCCGGCTATACAAAGCCTACTCACGTCGTTAGCAGACCAATCAGATTGAAGAAAGTCCGTCTGCTGCCTTGAGACCACCCGCCGCGTCACAGCTGAGCCTTTGACGTATACACATCGAAGAGCGGAGTGCTCACTTCTTTCTCATTCTGCAGCATTAGAGTCGCCACTTGCTACTTTGTGCACGATTATTCTGAAGATGGAACTCACATTAAACTTGATCAATGATGGCGTAAGGCTGCCAGAGATAACAGTACTGGTGGATGAATAGTGTGTGTGTGTTGATAGGGTTAAGACAGTTTACTATACATAGCAAAAATAATCAGTCGTTGAAGAGAGGCGAAATGAAAGTCTTTGCCTAAAAGGGTGCCGCGGTCCACAATACTCCCCCTCCTCCCCACCCCAAGAACAACAGCGTGGTAGTAAAGATGTAGAGTGTTTGGTGAACAGTCGAGTAGTGACAATTTGCTTTGGTCAGGCGTCAATGTATTCTTAATGTATTACTCAGCGATGCCATGAACGCCATTGATGTTGCTGCAATGGAAAGGTGTTGCGGAAATTTTACACACACACACACACACACACACACACACACAATATATATATATACATATGCACGCACAAACTGTGACACAAAGCCACCCTCCTAGTCATGGGTTATGATTATTATTATTAATTAATCATTCATAACTAATTACTATAGTGATGAGAAAAATTAAGAATTCTCCAGAAGACACCATTCGTCTCTCTCACTCCGTCATAAACGTTTCCTCTCTTCCACAACATTAAAGACAAACATTTTTTTTTTGTCACACAAAATTTCCGTAAGTGGAAAGCTTCTTACCAAAGGAGAAGATAAATCCATCTTTTAATCCATATTTAGCGAGCCCCATTCACGCAACATCTCTCTAACATATGGTTAACAATATTTATAAGGTCAATAAATTTATTAAACAACAATCAAATATACAGCATATAAATATAATCAAAAGAGCATTGATATTTACATCACTTCACTAGAATGTTCAATTAAGGCTTGACAATCGTTCTCTTTATGCTAGCATAGACATAGTAGTTGAATGAACATATAATATATATCATATTCATAACTATAAATCATCACAGAAATGAGAGTGGAGTTTTAGAGAAATAATGAAAGTCAATGTACATAACCATTTTTTCAATGATGGCCCCTATCACTAGCACTGTTCACAATCATGTGATTTGCAACAAGTCAGTGTCTTTAGGTGATGGTCCACTGCACCCCTTCATGGAACTTTACACAACTCTTCCAAAATCTTTGATGGGCTCATCCAAGCACACCATGGAAAATCGTCAAGAATTTCCCTTGCTCTATCAAGCACATCGGGGGGGGGGGATGTTCTAAAATCTTCATATGGGCTACTCGCACACCAAGAAGAATATTCAATAAACTTTCATGAATTCTGGAGACCAATCTCAAACCTCAATTTTCATTGGTA
Organism: Sinotaia quadrata; assembly: GCA_028829895.1. NCBI lineage: Eukaryota > Metazoa > Mollusca > Gastropoda > Architaenioglossa > Viviparidae > Sinotaia > Sinotaia quadrata. Next base: position 9,737,231 of record CM054182.1, read on the forward strand.
TTGGCTCTTGAACAGAATTCACAGGAATCAACTTATAGCAACATGCTACTGATAAGTTCAATGATAACTTTGAACACACACACCAATACCAGTGTCATCGGATAGAGTAATCACTGAACATCAAAAAAAAAAAAAAGGCACGCTTCTCTCTGCAAAAGTCAAATTAAGGCAGCACCAAATTTCAAGCAGATTTCCTTTTTAAAATTCCTTTCTCTCTTGCAAACATTCTCAACTTACAAAGCCTGCAACAATATTCATTAGTCCGATACACAAGCAGTATAAGAAATATAACATCATTCAAAATTCATAAGTATAATGTACAATGTAATCAAATTAGTAAACATGGAAATAATGGTTCATTTACATAAAGCATTCTCCAAATCAAATCATAGATCAATAACAAGCATGTACGAAATATTTCTAAGTCCATTCAATTAACAGTCTCCAATCTTCAAGTTTATACTGTGGCACTCCAAGCTTGTGCAGAAGCTGCGCAATATCTATACAGTACACCAGGTTCTTCTCTGTAGAGAAAAACTGAGATACTCTTGATTTCTGCTGTGGTAGAAGGTGATGCGAACACTATCAGAAAGGACATTTTTTCCCTCAGTCTGGATGCCAACAGTTCAGCAGATGACTTTGACAAGATGAGTTCACGAACTAGATCAATTAGCTCCTTTTGCGAGAAAGGATTTGGAGCATCATCATCAAGAACCACTAATTCTTCTTCTTCATATTCTGCAACACTAGAGAAATTTTCTTAACTAATGTCGGTAAGTTCTCCATGGATAAGTACTGGAATTTCATCACAATGAGCTACTGGACGACGTGTTGATTCAAGATTAGGATACTTAAGGCTGCTCCGGTTTTTTCTGTTAATACCAGTCACATCACTAGCGCAGAAGTACAAGTCAGTGACATGGTTTGTCGGTTCTCTCCAAACCATAGGAATTCCAAACTTCAGACAACTCTTCTTACCCTTGGTCCAACGACGAAGATTCTCGGTGCATGTCTTGCAAACCATGTGTGGCGCCCAAAACTTTATCATGATCACCAAGTTTTATACCAAAATAAGCATGGTATGCACGCTTTATAAAGCCTGTTGCTGTATTCCTTTTAGGAATAAGGGTGTATTCGCCGCATATATAGCAAAATACATCGGGTTTATTTTTGTAATGTCTTCGGCCGATTCCATTTCATTAGCTAAAGAAGAAAAATATCATTTATATCAATTATTCAAAAATTAGCTTATGTAACCCCTTCATAATTATGTAAAGCAAATTATAATTTGTTTATTTAAGAAATAATTTTACATCATATAAATATAATATACCCTTATATGTAAAAAAAAAATAAAAACTACAAAAAAATAATGTCACAATAGATCAAAACGTTGATCGAAAATAGCTAAAAAAGTTGGCCTGATTGAACAAAACCAATGTCATTTTTGGATCCAGCACAATAAAAGTGTCATAAATCTGTCAACAAATCTTAGACATCAAATTTGTTGTTGCCCACGGTCGTGTCACTTTGACATGAAACAATATATATAATAATTAATTTAATAGAAATAGGGATAGCTAAATTTACTCCACCTCACATACACACAGACAGACAGACACACACACACACACACACACACACACATAAACGTGCGCTCGCGCACACATACACACACACACATACACACAAATATATATATATGTGAGACTGTAACTTAGAAAGCGTTCACGCAAGTAATAAAGGCACATAACTCAGTGACGTCTCATTGACCAGAGTTTTTCTCCCATATGTACACCTTAGTCCATGTGACACGAACGACACCACAAATTCTCTTTCAAAATGATGTAACTGAAATATCGCTGTTTCAATGATTACTGATCAGCATTATTTACCACTCTCACACTAATCCGATCTTAAAAGGATCATTAGGTAGGAAGATCAAGGACTATTTGATATTACTATTCTCCAAATTTGGAAAGTTTTTACTAAAGAAAACATAAAGGAAAGAAAGTGGGGTTTATTGCTAATTGCTAATTATCTTTTTCCAAGCCTATCATAATAACTTCATTTCTAATGATCATCGACTCTGTGCGAATAATTCAGTAGTAACTCAAGCATTACGAAATATGTATTGTGCGGTGTGTTTATGTGTGTGTGTGCTTGCTTTTGCGAATACTGCTCGAACATAAGAAGTGCGTGGATAACAAATGAAGAAAAGTACGGTACAAGTCAAGAGGTCTTAGATCTTGCTTTTATCGTTTGAAAAAAGACATTTTGCTCGATAGGATAAGAATAATAGTAATTTAGAGTTATGAACAAAATATAAAAGCTTTTGTGATAAAACAATAAGTAGTCAACTGCCAAAACAATAAGTAGTTAACTGCCAAAACAATAAGTAGTTAACTGCCAAAATAATAAGTAGTCAACTGCCAAAACAATAAGTAGTCAACTGCCCAAACAAGTAAAATGCCCATCCAGCTCCCACTCAAATGAAATGTCAAAGTGGGAAGTTCTTAAACTTAAGAAAAATACAAAATTCAGAAGGCTACAATCTATATTGCACGGTTATCAGTACAGGGGGAAGTAACCCGAATCTTATTTTTGTTCTTTTCTGGCTAGAGGGTGGCTGGTTGGTTTCTTTGTTGTTATTTTCATTTTTATAAAGAAGATTTTCCTTTTTCGTGGGCAGGGCTTTTGACATGTTTTGTCGCTCTCAATCATCAGCGTGTCAATCTTCATTGCCATCGGGTAAAGAAAGGGGGGGGGGGGAGGAAGATAGGGCATAGCAATCTAAAAAGATATTTGTTTTTCTCTTGGTTCCAATTAAATGGACTGACGATTTTAAACTCTCCATACTCAAAAAAACGAGCATGGAATCCCAAGGACTGGATATAAAGGGACACGTGACAAGAGTGACAATCTAATTCCAAAAGTCACGAAACAAATCCACACACACAGCTTCTTTAGATTTCGGGCATTAGAGCGTGAAAAAAACTGCTGGAAACCGCTGTGACACATGTATAAAGGCTTGATTTGATTACAATTCATAATTTTAAATTCTGTTGCAACTTGGGTATTAACCGTATAACTAAGGCATCGATGAATCACGTGACTGTGTTTTTTCTATTAATGTTTGTTTGAGAAAACCCAGCGTGAGGCAGCTAATTAAAATGATTTATAGCCGGATATATACGATCTTGCTCGGTCAAGTGCGAACAGGTAGACTACAAGAGGACGAAAATATCATTCTGCTCACAGTGCGGTTAGATAGACAAGTTTCTGTGTAGTTACAGGACAGAAATTTGAGCCTGCTTGGCGTGCAGACGGGTAGACTAGACACTGTGTAGTTACAAAAGGGTAGAAATATGAACCAGTTTGAGGACAGGTAGACTAGACACTGTGTAGTTACAAAAGGGTAGAAATATGAACCAGTTTGAGGACAGGTAGACTAGACACTGTGTAGTTACAAAAGGGTAGAAATATGAACCAGTTTGAGGACAGGTAGACTAGACACTGTGTAGTTACAAAAGGGTAGAAATATGAACCAGTTTGAGGACAGGTAGACTTGACACTGTGTTTACAAGAGGGCAGAAAGTTAAAACTCTGTAATTGGGCCGGGCAGATAAAGAAGAAGCGGCGACTGGCCAGATTAAAAGTAAGAAACGTTAAAAGAGTGAATAAGTTCTGTCCCTTTACTCAAGAATCATTCTAAAAATGCAAATTAATATTTTTTTTTAAAATTAAATAAATTTTCATTGACTCCTTTGGCATGCAAATTAGTAAATTAAGTTGCCATATTGCAATGTCCAATAAATTGGAGGATTGTGATAAAGGATTGTAAACACAATCATTGAAATTTTGTTCAAAATATTTATTAAAAATAAAGAGGGAAGGGCTATGGAATTTCATCTAATTTTGATTTATATAAGAATTTGAAAAATACTGTGCTGTAAATCTTTTTTTTTCTATTAGCTGCCAGATAGGCAAATTTTAGTAATAATTTTTAATAACCCGTATCGTGTGTGTATTTGTCTGTGGCTTTCTGACAGTGGTATAAGTATACTCAAGCCTCAACGTTGAGCGCGACAAAAGATTAGCTACAGCTTTATAACCATCCTGCAACCTTGCGCGCGGCAAAAGATTAGCTACAGCTTTATAACCATCCTGCAATGTTGCAGTGGTGTGGTATAAGACCGAGCAATGGGCAGGATCTATTTTTGCCCCTTGACGGGTTGACAACTGCTTTTATTCAAGCAAACCGAAAGTGGCCGACAGTTAGACCCATTACGGATGCTGAACTAAATTGTAATTAAGCAATAACTAAAGTATGTCAATCTCTTAACCACAAACTACGACACTGGCATATGGAATACAGTTGTAAAGTCAATAAATTATCATCTACATAATAAATTACATTTTTATACATTCATTTTAGACGTTAGACGCGGGTATTTTAACTTAGTAGGCTTTTTGCAAGATAAATCTAATTTTTAAATGTTTGTTTTTTGTTTTCAAGGTAAGTCTAAATTCAAACTTGTCTCTCTTCACTATTCGGATCAGTCCAGCTTAAACTGGTTTGTCTATAGCTTTCAACATCAGTCTTGCTTAAACTGGTTTGTCTATAGCTTTCAACATCAGTCAAGCTTAAACCGGTTTGTCTATAGCTTTCAACATCAGTCTGGCTTAAACTGGTTTGTCAACAGCAGTTTACTTTTAAACCTGTTTCTCTTTAGTTTTCAGCATCTGTCCAGATCTCATCTTCACTACTTTTCACAGTCAAGTTCGAGGAGAGGGACTGGAAATAACTGAAGGAGAAAGTCCAGGTGGTTTGGTAATGACGTTGGTAAGCAGTTAGAAGAACTCTCGAACTGCTCATGCATGATTCGTGACGATTTATCATCATCTCACCTAAATTTCGTTTCATCGTCATTCTCATCTTTAGTTTCATCCTCATTCTCTCCTATGTTTCATCATCCCTTCCACCTTTAGTTTCACCATCCTTCTCACCTTTAGTTTCATCATTACTCTCACCTTTAATTTTATCGACCTTTTCACCTTTAGTTTCATCATCCCTGGCACCTTTAGCTTTAGATCATTCTAACCTTTAGTGTTTCATCACTATTCTTACCTTTAGTTTCATCATCCCTCCCAACTTAAATTTCACCAACCTTCTCACCTTTATTTTCATCATTCATCCCACCTTTAGATTAATCATCATTCTCACATTTAGTTTCATCATCCCTGCCACCTTTCGTCATCATCTCCTGTAGTTTGATTATCCCTCACTCATTCAGTTACACTATCCCTCCAAAGTTTCGTTTAATCAAAATTCTCACCTATAGTTTCATCATCTTTCCCATCTTTAGTTTCATTATCCCTCACACCTTAAATTGGTATACTGTGGAGTCTATTATTCATACTATGAATTTTATTATATCATTCTCTGAAATCTACCGTGTCATACTATGAAGTATATTATTATTATGAAGTCTATCAGGTCATAGTATCTATACTCTATAGTGTCATAATATGAAGTCTATTATGTGTTAACATGAAGTCTATCATGTCACACTATGAAATCTATCGTGTCTATGAAGTCTGTCAAGTCATACGATGAAGTCTATTATATCTGTGAAGTCTATCATGTCAAACTATGAATCTTTTATGTCATTGTATGAAGCCTATCATGTCAACATGGCACATTGTATACTGAAAGAAGTCTATTTGTCATGCTATGAGGTCTATCATGTCAACCATAAACAATTGACAGAAGAACGCAGTTGAATATCTTTGGAGGAAATGCAAGCGACTAAATAAACTCGGCCTAGGAATAAGGACGTCCACCAAATGGTTGTTTAAATAAGTGTTGACGAAATAATTGGTCACCATTAGAGAAATGGTTGTTTAAATAAGTGTTGACGAAATAATTGGTCACCATTAGAGAAATGGTTGTTTAAATAAGTGTTGACGAAATAATTGGTCACCATTAGAGAAATGGTTGTTTAAATAAGTGTTGACGAAATAATTGGTCACCATTAGAGAAATGGTTGTTTAAATAAGTGTTGACGAAATAATTGGTCACCGTTATAGAAATGGTTGTGGATGAAATAAATGTTGACGAAATAATTGGTCACCGTTATAGAAATGGTTGTGGATGAAATAAATGTTGACGAAATAATTGGTCACCGTTATAGAAATGGTTGTGGATGAAATAAATGTTGACGAAATAATTGGTCACCGTTATAGAAAATACTGTACTAAAGACACGTTCTATTTATGTACGTCACCCTAATTTCCTTACAACAACCACACCTCACACAGATATATCTCCCAAATAATATATATACACGACCATATGTACGCGCACCATTCGTGTATTTTCGTCAATTGTGTGTGTGTGTGTGTGTGTGTGTGTGTGTGTGTGTGTGTGTGTGTGTGTGTGTGTGTGTGTGTGTGTGTGAATGAGGACAATGGTAGACAAGGACAGAAGACATTTCCAGGAGAATGAAGGAAACAAATCGTTTTTTTTTCTCTTCACATGTCGCCTGCCGCCAGTGAACGCTCTATCTGTCTACGTTCAAGTACGATTGTCGACTATGTTTCTTTTCTGAATTTTATGCCATGTGCATGAACATATCAGTTTGCAGAAAACAAACAAAAAAAATATCTAAGTGCGATTTCTTCAGACACATATTACATGCAACAAACTGTATTGGTTGTATTTGACTGGGGAAAAAAAGTCGGTTACATAAGAACATATCTCTGTATTGTAAATAGTTACATTTAAAGAGACTTTTTACAAGCAGTTTGAATTTTCATCAATAGTGGTAGTAACAACAATTCTCATTTCCAGGTCGCCGTGGTCCTGTCTACCCTCAAAACGCATTTCTTATCTAGTCGTTATCGACAGGTTATGTCTCTTGGAGGGGAAAAAAAGAAAGAAAATAAAGTAGGTCGTAGTCTGTCGTTTTCTGGAGCGCCCGGCTTCAGTGCGTGATGCGGCTTCGGTGTGAATACGTGTCCCGATAGCAGTCTGCGCTGCTTGGGTGACCTTTTCCAAGGAGGTGGAGACGGCAGCGACATAAATGCGGTCTGTCGCCGTTATGCTGACGTCACTGTACGCCGCGTTCCCGGTAGTTAAGTTCTTGTGAAGTACGGGAAGAGCGTATGTATGCGTAAATGTGTGCGCGCGTGTATGTGAATGAGTGTGTGCATAATATTAATGTTGATTTATAAAAGCTGACAGAACTTGACGCCATAACAAAGTCCTTATACAAACAGGTACAAACAGATGAAACTTAATCTAACAAAACAAAATGATGAACCCATACGCATAAACAGATAAAACTTATCTAACCAAACAAAAATGATGAACCCATACGCATAAACAGATAAAACTTAATATAACAAAACAAAATGATGAACCCATACGCACAAACAGATAAAACTTAATCTAACAAAACAAAATGATGAACACATACACACAAACACAAAGCATAAAGTGTATGTACCAAAGGAAACATGAATAAAATATAGTTACCTCTTCACATAAGTACAGCCGAGAATTAACAGTGCCAAAGTAGTGTAAGTGTTATTCTTGCTGACGAAAAGAATGTCTTCAATACACTGTTTGTGTGTGTGTGTGTGTGTGTGTGTGTGTGTGTGTGTGTGTGTGTGTGTGTGTGTGTGTGTGTGTGTGTGTGTGTGTGTGTGAGTGTGTGAGTGTTTACGAACGAACGTACATTTTTCATCTTGAGTGTCATTTGCAATTCGCCCTTCTCTGATGGAAAGAAGTTTGTGATGTACAGATACTCTCAAGTGTTCATGTGGTCAGCCTGGTCGTTGCTAAAGTACTACTACTACTACTACCTAGCTGTGTGTTACTTCTTACTAGTCCTACCACTGCTGCTGTTACTACTTACTTCTACTACTGCTACTTAATACTCCTACTTACTACTGCTGCTGCAACTACTATGTTACGTTTCCAGTATTTATTTAAAGACCCTGCTTAGAATAATTAAAAGACTTTAAATATAATTAATTCTTCCTCTCATATTCTACGCAGACTGGTTGCTCAATTTATTATCTGACTAATTAAAAGTGCGTCTTGTAGTTCAGACGACAAATTTACAGACTAATAAACTGCGAACTTTTAGCTAGATTTGAAAACAGTTAAATCCCTCTAAATTAATATGCACTCGTCATCAATCTTTCTGCTCATCCGCCCCCATTCAAATCTAAGAATTAATCTAATTGGTCTATTGTGCATAGAAATCAACTACTAAGAGGTATTAACAAAGAAAATAAGATTTAATAAAGTTTAACAAATTAACAATAAATCGAATGCAACGCGAATAGTCTTCACTCTGTCTTTACGCGCCTATGCCTGATTTTTGTCAATCTAAATTGCCAGAAAAGTGTTCCTTTGAGATCTGTACACTTGATCTTGCACTTAGCTCTATTCTTGTATCCTTGGTCTCAACACTCAATCATGCCGGTTCGTTCCCTCAGTCCCCCTTTAACGACACACGTGGTGCATAAGGAATGATGTCCCTTTGTTAGTGGCTAGGAACTGGAATTTTTGCAGCATGGCCCTCAGAGTGGATTTCGACACGCTTACACCAATAAGCTAATGCAGGTGAGGCATGGGTGAACATGAACCATGAGCCGACCTGTGGATGCAACGTGTTTGGATATAATTCTCAACCTAACAGGTCCTACCTAGGCATGGCTCAATTAAATGCGCTGAACAAAGAGTTTCGACCTCGCGTCGCTTACAATTAGATTTAGAAAAAATATAATCGTCTCACATGTGTTCCATTTAACAGTCATGACGTATGAAGCAATAAAATAGATACAACGTTAAATTAATGTTCATACAAGGGGTAATTCAAGCCGACAGAGCGCTTCACAATTTACAATTTAAATTACACGCAATAATTGAATTACATGAAGAATTCATATCGAGCGCAGCATTCTGGCTCTTAGTGAATTAAAACAATATAAATTAAAGTACAGAAATGGAAAAATGGTTACAATAAATTTATATTCCGTAACATATAGGTTTTCAGCTATTTCTCTGAACCATGCTCAAGTGTATATGGAAATCATATAATACATAGCACAAATACATACTTAAACAATACATAGGCAAATACTATTAAATAAAATGATACCTTTGAGAGAAGTCGAAGGGTACCTTGATTCTCTATGGCGCCGGCTGCCTCTCACGACCCGAGTAAGCTGATGGAATTAGCTAAAATGTGCTCGAAGTGAGGGAGCGGAAGCGTGTGGGTACATATATAGAAAGGTATATTGCGTATCACGTGACTGTTCGCAAAGCATGTGGTTGGTTCGAGAACTGGACAATGGTCCTAAAGTTACATAACATCTTGACCTGTTCTAGAAGCACCTAGAAAAAGGAAGCTTGGAACAAAGGGCCAAGGGTTTCAAATATTCGAATTTGAAGTAAACAAGGCAAGTGGGTCACGAAGTCGGACAATTTTATCAGACTGTGACACCCCCTTGCTTTTGAGGCGTTTATCTTGCCAAAGATAAAATGCCTCCTACAAATTATGTATGATAAAATGTAGAAGTCCACAATGAAGAAAAATTTACACAAAAAAAATTTCGACATTCCTAGAAATAAAGTGTGCAACTATATTTCATATTTACAGGAAGGAATCCGTAGGGTTCAGTTAATTGATTAAACAACATTCTATCAGTACCGGCACTTGATGGCATCAAGCACGACTCATGTAATCTGCGCCAACATTCAAAGACCCTTTGATGTAATGAATATTTGCGTCATACTGTGTCAGAAACAAAGACCAACGCATTAAACGGCTGTTCGTAAATTGCGCCTGTCCGAGAAAGGCCAACGGCTGGTGATCGCACTCAATGACAAAGGTTTTTCCGTACAAATAGTTTTCGAACTTTTTTATGGCCCAAACTATTGCAAGACATTCCTTTTCACTGGTGGAATATTTCTGTTCAGTAGTTGTGAGTTTACGGCTTGCATATGCAACTGGGTGTTTGGTGTCATTGTGTTCTTGTAATAACACTGCTCCTAATCCTGTGTTGCTAGCATCAGTCCTTAACAAGAATGGTTTTGTCAGATCTGGCAGTTTAACAACTAAATCTGAAGTCAGTCTAGATTTCAGTGTGTCAAAAGCGTTTTGGCATGCATCAGTCCACACTACTTTTGTAGGCATATTCTTACGTGTCAAGTCAGTCAGAGGACATGCAATGGCACTAAAATCTGGTACGAATTTTCTGTAGTAATTAGCAAGACCAAGAAAACTTCTAACTTGTGTTTTTGTTAGCGGTTGTGAAGTGTCCTTAAGTTGTGCTATCTTAGCTTCACTTGGCGACATAGTTCCATGACTCAACTTGTGTCCCAAGAAGTCTAAGGAGAATTGTGCTATTTCACACTTCGTAGGGCGGGCAGTGAGGTTGGCTTGCTTTAATCTGGCTAGCACATCTCGTAAGAGTGTTAAGTGCTCCTCCCATGTCTGGGTGCCTAGAATTAAATCATCCATGAAGTTCTCAACTCCGCGTCCGTACAGTGGTTCTAACAATGACCGCATCATTTTAGAAAAAATGCTTGGAGCGTTTGAAACTCCGAAAGGCATAACTTTCCATGTGTAGTTTCCTACTGGTGTAGTGAAAGCTAGTATGTGTCGATCAGTGTCCTTGACCTTGATTTGCCAAAAACCGCGTGACAAATCTATTTTGGTATAGTAATGAGCGTTAGCTAGCTTAGTGAAGATGAGATCCGGATCAGGAAGAGGTTCGGCACAAAACTCTGTCACTTGATTGAGTTTGCGGTAGTCTACGCAAAAACGGAACGAGTTATCACGTTTTTTAATCAACACGATGGGTGATCCGTAGGCACTGTCAGTCTTCTCTATGACCCCTAGATCTAGCATAGTCTTAATCTCACGTCTAACGTCATCTATCTTAGCGTGTGGCAACGGATACGGCTTCAAACGTATCGGTTTGTTGTCAGTCAGCTTCAGTGAAAATTCTATTAAGTCTGTCAACCCTGGTTTGTCTGTCAGAGTAGATGAGAACTCATTAAGCAATTCATTCACTTCTTTTTTCTGTCTTTCTGTCAAGGCTTCATTTACCCTAACGTCTTTGACAGTTTCGTCCGTCTGTAGAGGACAGTTTGGTAAAGTACCAGTGACGCAATCAGTATCCCCCTCGTCTTCTGTAACTATCGTCGCTACGACAAAATCAGCTTGAGTGGTTTGATCCTCACGGCTTATGTACTTTTTGAGTAGGTTAACATGAAAGATTTTCTCTCTCTTTCCTGTCTGCACCTTATAGTTCAGTCCCCCTAGCTTGGCGGTAACTACAAAGGGCCCCTTCCATTTCATCTGAAGTTTGTTATGTGCTTCAGGAAGCAACAGTAACACTTTGTCATTAACTTCAAATTCTCTAGGTTTGGTGTGCTTATTGTAATATTCTGCCTGTCTAGACTGAGCTATCGTCAAGTTTTCCCGTGCTATCTTGCCTATAGTTTCAAGACGGTTTCTTAAGTCAGTGACGTATGTATAAGTTGTCTTAACTTCGTCATCTGTCTTTTCATCAGTCCAAAGTGCCTTCAAAATCATCATCGGTCCGCGTACAGTACGTCCGTAAAGTAGCTCAAATGGTGAGAACCCGGTGGAAGATTGTGGCACCTCCCTATATGCAAATAGTAGGGCAGGGATGTATCTGTCCCAGTCTTTCGGTTTATCTGTGGCGAGCTTTTTAAGTGCTGTTTTTAATGTCCCATTGTATTTTTCAATCAGACCATTTGCCTGGGGGTGGTATGGTGTGCAAGTAAGATGTTTGATGGAAAGTAAACGATTTACTTCCTTCATTACGTTGCCTATGAATTGACTCCCCTGATCCGTCAAAATTTCAGTAGGAATTCCAACACGACTCCAAAGACCGAAAAGGGCTTCGGCGACAGTTTCAGTATCAATATTTTTCAATGGTACTGCGTCGGCGAATCTTGTTGCGTAATCAATAGTGGTCAGCACGTATCGATTACCTCTCGTTGATGTGGGTATTATAGGCCCAATCAAATCCAATGCTACGCGCTTGTAGGGTTCACTGATCAGTTCAGGCTCTCCTAACGGTGCGGGTCTGATTGAATTTTTAGACTGTGTTCTCTGGCATGTGTCGTAACTTAACACGAATCTACGGATATCGGCAGTGATGTCCGGCCAATAAAACTCACTTGTAATACGACTAGTTGTTTTTTGTACACCCATGTGTGCACCAAAAAGACTCTCATGACCTAATCGTAATACGTCATTTCGTTTGGTTTGTGGAACGACTAATTGTTTCCGAAATTCGTCTCCCACTTTCGAATAGCGGTACAATAAACCCTTTTTCAGAATAATGCACGCTTTCTTATTCGAATCGTCAGTGTTGACGTCACTAACAAGTACAGCTTGTCTGCGTAACTTGTCTAGTGTTTCGTCCTCAGCTTGTAATATTTTAATCTCGCTAACTGTTGCTTTATCTACGGCTGGTGCGGCAGACATCGGTGCAGTTACAGATTTGTCTTTACTACTCGCTGCTCTGGTTACAGCGTTAACCAGTGGTGGTTCGGTTGAAGTTTGTTTTTTGCACGGCAAAACATACTTGCAACCAAGGATCACGTCATGCGGTGAGTTTTCCATAACTGCCGCTTTGACTGTTCCTTCTACAAAGTCTGAAACAATCGAGACTTCAGCTACTGGTAAAATGTCTTGTTCGCCGTTTGCAAAGGTGACAGAGATTGTCTCCCCTGTGTAGTCGGTACGGTTAACTAATGATGCATTTACAATAGCGTCTAGCTCACACCCTGTATCAAGCAAAGCGATTGTATCGTGACCGTTTGCCTGTACTGGTGTTCGATTCGACTTTTCTGTTTTAGGTGTATGACTTTCTACTGCGTAAACTTTAGCTGTTTTCTTTTCAGGACATGTTCGTGAAAAATGGCCACTATCACCACAAGTGTAACATGCAAGATTCTTTTTATCTTTCTGTTTGTCGGACTTGTTTTTAGTGTCGGGTTTAGATGTTTTATCATCACGCTCATTAGGTGCCTTCCCGTCATTTTTCTTATCCTTTCGAGTCTGCGGTTCGTTCGGTCGAGACTTGTTGTTCGCGTGTGCGTTCGAGAATTGAGAATGTGCGTCATCAAAGCGATCGGCGGCGTTGCCTATCTCCTCTAGCGTAGATTTTTCCCTTATTGCTAAGTGAATCAGTAGATCTGATTTGTACGACCCGAGAATGTGGTCTTTTACCATTTCATCCCTAAGACCTGCGTACGTCTGTGGAGTTTCGGCTAGATCTATCCATCTTTGGAACAAGTCAGCTACGCGTCGTATGTACTGTGCGTGCGTCTCTGAACTGGCTTTAGTGGCCTGTTTAAACTTACGTCGGTATGTATCTGCTGTGAGTTTGTAACGTTTCAATAATGCGGCCTTGACTGTGTCGTAATTATCTGACTCAGAATCGCTAAGCTTATTGAACTCGTTTTTCGCACTGCCCTGCAATAACCCCGATAAATTTATCGCCCAATGTTCCGCTGGAATGTTCGTTGCTCTGGCTAACTTTTCAAACGTTTTTAAATACGCGTCTATTTGATCTTTGTTCTCATCAAATGGGACCATATTTATCTTTGGAATGATATTTTCAATTCTACTGTGATTATTTCCATCGCTAGAACGCGAATCACCACTGCTTCTGCGATCACGGTTTGGATTGGTAACTTCTAGTTTCTTTACTTCCCATTCTAACCGTTTTATTTCCGCGTCTGCGGCGATGCGTTTGGCTTCTGTATCCGCTGCGATGCGTTTTGCTTCTGTGTCCGCTGCGATGCGTTTAGCCTCGGTTTCAGCTAGTCTTTCAGCCTCTAACTTCTTAGCTTCGCGGGCAGCTAACCGTTCTTCCCTTTCTATCTCTTGCCTTTCTTTGTCCGCTTTTTCTACTCTCTCCTTTTCTCTTTCTTTCTCCTTTTCCGCTTTCTCCGCTCTCTCTTTCTCTAGAGCTAACTCAGTTTTGATGTAGTTTGTCAGTTCGTCACCTTGATATCCTATCATGATACCGGCTTCTTTCAGGTCTTCGATAACCTGTTTGCGATCCATTTTACTGTCTTAGCGCGCTGGCTACAATAAGAATGTATCTCGTGAATTGTGTGTTTTAACCGTCGGCGATAACTCCGCTTATCCCGAAAATAACTTTTAGGCTACAACCTTACAAAAATTATTTAATTTACTCAGAACACCTTCCGAAATAAATTACGCGTTAACTCTTTACACGTTTCACCTGCTTGTCACAGTGTCCGCTGTTCCAAGACTTTCGTAATGTCACGGCTCCTACCATACAACATTACACATTATATCTAGCACCCTAAATATAATAGTCCGAAGTCTGTTACTACCGATAACTCTCCTAGCTGGCGGTATAACCTTCGACTCCTCACAATGAAGTACTCAGTAACACAATACTAAATAAATCATTCAATAGCTAACATGACATATTTAACTACGCTTAAATATATCAACATTAACTAACATGCACGCTACTCTGCAAAAGAATACATGCACATGTCACAACAAAAGCAAAGAAAATCAGTGATACAAAAATCAAAAGAACAATTGGCAATTCTGTTCGTTCGTTCGTTTCTAGGTTATGATGCGCCCTATGTATAAAAATGTTACAATTTACAATTTAATACATATCAATCCCGGACGAGCCCCCACTTGTTACGTTTCCAGTATTTATTTAAAGACCCTGCTTAGAATAATTAAAAGACTTTAAATATAATTAATTCTTCCTCTCATATTCTACGCAGACTGGTTGCTCAATTTATTATCTGACTAATTAAAAGTGCGTCTTGTAGTTCAGACGACAAATTTACAGACTAATAAACTGCGAACTTTTAGCTAGATTTGAAAACAGTTAAATCCCTCTAAATTAATATGCACTCGTCATCAATCTTTCTGCTCATCCGCCCCCATTCAAATCTAAGAATTAATCTAATTGGTCTATTGTGCATAGAAATCAACTACTAAGAGGTATTAACAAAGAAAATAAGATTTAATAAAGTTTAACAAATTAACAATAAATCGAATGCAACGCGAATAGTCTTCACTCTGTCTTTACGCGCCTATGCCTGATTTTTGTCAATCTAAATTGCCAGAAAAGTGTTCCTTTGAGATCTGTACACTTGATCTTGCACTTAGCTCTATTCTTGTATCCTTGGTCTCAACACTCAATCATGCCGGTTCGTTCCCTCAGTCCCCCTTTAACGACACACGTGGTGCATAAGGAATGATGTCCCTTTGTTAGTGGCTAGGAACTGGAATTTTTGCAGCATGGCCCTCAGAGTGGATTTCGACACGCTTACACCAATAAGCTAATGCAGGTGAGGCATGGGTGAACATGAACCATGAGCCGACCTGTGGATGCAACGTGTTTGGATATAATTCTCAACCTAACAGGTCCTACCTAGGCATGGCTCAATTAAATGCGCTGAACAAAGAGTTTCGACCTCGCGTCGCTTACAATTAGATTTAGAAAAAATATAATCGTCTCACATGTGTTCCATTTAACAGTCATGACGTATGAAGCAATAAAATAGATACAACGTTAAATTAATGTTCATACAAGGGGTAATTCAAGCCGACAGAGCGCTTCACAATTTACAATTTAAATTACACGCAATAATTGAATTACATGAAGAATTCATATCGAGCGCAGCATTCTGGCTCTTAGTGAATTAAAACAATATAAATTAAAGTACAGAAATGGAAAAATGGTTACAATAAATTTATATTCCGTAACATATAGGTTTTCAGCTATTTCTCTGAACCATGCTCAAGTGTATATGGAAATCATATAATACATAGCACAAATACATACTTAAACAATACATAGGCAAATACTATTAAATAAAATGATACCTTTGAGAGAAGTCGAAGGGTACCTTGATTCTCTATGGCGCCGGCTGCCTCTCACGACCCGAGTAAGCTGATGGAATTAGCTAAAATGTGCTCGAAGTGAGGGAGCGGAAGCGTGTGGGTACATATATAGAAAGGTATATTGCGTATCACGTGACTGTTCGCAAAGCATGTGGTTGGTTCGAGAACTGGACAATGGTCCTAAAGTTACATAACATCTTGACCTGTTCTAGAAGCACCTAGAAAAAGGAAGCTTGGAACAAAGGGCCAAGGGTTTCAAATATTCGAATTTGAAGTAAACAAGGCAAGTGGGTCACGAAGTCGGACAATTTTATCAGACTGTGACATACTACAACAGTTACTTATTACTATTGTTACTTAATACTACTGCTACTACTTATTACTACTTTCACTACCACTACTACTACCACTACCACTGCTGCTGCTACAAATTATTACTACCATTATTGACTGCTACTGCTTTTTACTACTACTACCACCACCATTGCTGTTACTACTGCTTACTACTAGCGCTGCTGTAACTAGTACTAGTATGACTATTTACTACTATTACTACTTTTTGCAAGAATGGTGCAAACAAGATGAAGAGATAAGGTCGCAAGAATTAGGAAAAAAGCAACCAATACATAAATGCGGAAAGTGTGTGTGTGCGTGTGTGTGTGTGTTTGTGTGTGTTGTGTGTATGTGTGTGTGTGTGTGTGTGTGTGTGTGTGTTTAAGATTGAGGGAAACTTGCAAACTCCATTTTACAATGTGTGTGTGTTTGTAAGATGGGGGGGGGGGGGGGGCGGGCTGCAAATTCCATCCTACAATGCTGCAATGTTACTTTTTCTCTCGTAACCTGAAATGAAAACCTATATATTATCTGGATAGCTAGCGTTACATATATTTTGCTAATAAAGAATTTTTGTTTAATTTTTTAACTATAAATCATTTTCTTGGAAAACTATCTGTTGATATAAAAAATATAAAGAAGGAACACTGTAACCCGACTGAGGTACAAGTTTGAACTAAACAGAATAACAAAAGCGGAATTGTAGATTGAGCAAACAGATAAACAAAGATGACTTGTAAATTAAGTAAACAGATAAACAAAGTTGACTTGTAAATTAAGTAAACAGATAAACAAAGTTGACTTGTAAATTAAGTAAACAGATTAAGGAAAGCGTAGTAGTAATTAACTGAAACAACGCCTTACGAGACCATTTCCCTTGAGAAATTCCGTTGATTAAAATGCATAATTCATGACTTCGCCGACCGTTTCCAGGTTTAAAAAGAAATATCGATCCCTTTATGTCTTTCCGCTGTCGTTTGGAGGTATTGTACTTTAATAAGAACACAAAACCTTAGAAAAAAGAGTTTTCCCTGTGAGTGAAACACCAGGATACAAGCTCCTTGCCTCACACCAAGAGTACTGTTTTATTTACTAATAAGTTAGTATAAGGTTCTGCTTTGACTAAGTAAGTACAACGTTTTCTACTAAAAAGGATAGTATATGTATAAGTTAATGTGATATCTAAAGTGTGGGATTAAGTTTGCTAGATACTAATTACTAACCAGCATAGCCCTTAGAACTATCTTCCCAAACCCGGGAGGACCATCTCCCTATTCACAGCACCTACTCTACTCTGTTTCTTCTCTGGAACCCCCACCCCTGTCTGGCTGCTGTTCGTCACGCTTGGCAGGCAATGATGTGAGAAAACAACACACACATTACTCTGAAATCACAAAACATAGTCAGAGACAGTTACAGCGTGACATTAACCAGACGGTCACAAAACTCAGACATTGAATCCGACTATAATACACCCTTAAATAAGAAAATTAATTTAAATAAATTTAAAAATGGAAAATCATTACTAAAATGCAAGATGTAAAAATAAAATCTACAGGTCAGAGTAATAATAACAGCAAGATCATAAGCCGAAAATATCTTCAAAACAAAATACTTTAAAAGATCGTCCATTGATAAATCCAGTCATAAGTCCTTAATAGTAAACTAACCCCTCTGTTCATTAACAATATTTAAACTAAAAGTAGATATAAGTAAACATGAGCCACGTATGGCTTTAATGACAGGATGAAACAGATGAGATAGATGCAAGCAAACAACTGCTGACCTTCAGCTCTACACAAACTAACCTTCCGATTCTGAAATCAGAGTCTATGCCACTCTCTCACCCAACTCTGCCTACACGGACAACAAAACTGCAAAGCTACCAGGATAGGCCAAACACTAGTGCTGACTCTTAGCTCTCCACGTGACGTGCTTGACATGCTAACACGCCATACATAAATCCAAGGGAGGTAATTAAAACCAACAAAAGTTTACAATAACATTACAAAGTGGGAAATTAATTAAATTAACTAACTTTCCTGCAGATAATGAAAAGAATTTCAATACAAGATCATGACATTTAGGAAGACAAAATATTACAAATGTTATTATCTCTTCTGTGTCGCTTATATACATCACAAATTGTTAACTTTACAATAGTGATTGTTTTAAATATGGCAGTAGAATAATTTTGTTACAGCTACCTGCATTGACTTAATAAGTTAGTATAAGATATCTGTTTGACTACAAGTTAGCACATATAGTCTAGTAGTGTTTTGACCAAATAAATAAGTTCATATAGACTAGCTGTTTTGACCAAATATGTAGTAAGCCAAAGAATTCTGTCTCATCCCATTTCAGTGGTTGTATTTATCCATATCGTAGACCAAAGAATTCTGTCTTATCCCATCTCACTTCTCAGTGGTTGTATTTATCCATATCGTAGACGTAGACCAAAAAATTCTGTCTTATCCCATCTCACTTCTCAGTGGTTGTATTTATCCATATCGTAGACCAAAGAATTCTGTCCCATCTCAGTGGTTGTAATTATCCATGTCGGAGACCAAGGAGTTATGTCATCCCTCAGTGCTTGTATTCATCCATGTCGGAGACCAAGAAATTATGTCCTTTCTCAGTGCATGTATTCCTTCATGTGGGGTTTGGTTTCCAGCACGTCCAAATAAATCTGTAGGTATTAATCTCTAGCGAGGAGTTTGCTGACCTGACACAGCAATCTCTTCCGTACTGAATGACATCGAGATGTGATCAGCTGACCAGAATTCCTTTCTTATACACTTTCAAAACGCAGCTGACGAAAGATTTGCGTCCTTTCATCAACGGGCAATAGTTTAGAAAATTATCTCCCCTGATCCGCTAGACGGCGAAGTATGTCGTAGGGTCCAAGCTGATTACAGACACCACGGAGTCTATAGAAATGAGATCAAATTTCTGCATCGTTTGCGCTGATACGAGTTTTTCTTTCAACGCTTCCAATTCTCCGGGGTGATATCTCTACACTTGGATGTTATAATCCACGTGGACCAAATAATCCATAATAAATTTAAAGTTCAGCATCAGGGAGTCACAGCAATTCCAAGAGAAGATGGTGGTTTGTGGACAACACTTCCACCAAGGGTGACTGTCATCGCTGGGACGCGACAGATTTGGGTAAGTGCCAGAAATGTCAAGACTTCCTTCATGGTGTCGTGCAAATCGGACTGCTACCAGCTGAATATAGTTGTTATGACTTGGTGCAACGTCACCGACTGTTATTTACGTTTCGCGCAGCAGCCCACTGTCCTGTCGTTGTAGATATCATGCAGTGAAATAGAATGATGTTTCTCTTTTCGTGGGAGGGCAATCAGTTTGTTATTTGTACTGTATTGTACAAATCACTACTGCCCATAAACCAGTAAAGCACTCGAAATAATTTTGAAAGTGCTTTTTGTAGATTTATTAAATTTAATTGTCTATCTATTGATTAGTGACTTTCAAGGAGACTTTTGCTAAGAGCTTGTTAGTATACATATGCATTGCTATTTTTTGTTTGTTTTGTTTATGTCATATATGTTAAATTATCCTAACAATTTCATATACTAGCATAGTGCGGTTTCAAGATGTAAGTAGTCTTTATCATTAAATGAACCAGCAGCGGTATATATATTTAATATGACGTCATCTGGCTGTATACTGAAAGTATGTTATGTGTGAGTGGATAATGAAGAAAATTATATTTAATATGAACTCGGGTCATTGTTTAGCGGCAGTTTATGTAATATGACGTCATCTGACTGTATACTAAAAGTATGTTATGTGTGAGTGGAAAATGAAGAAAATTACATGTAATATGAACTTGTGTCATTGGTTTTTTTTAAACGTTTGAATCAATATTACATTAATTAGTATGTAATTTTAAGAAAAACAGTCATTATGAAACCTCATAAGGAGACGAAATTTGATTGCTGTTCAAATATTTTTATTAATTTGTAATTTTATTAAATACTAGATAGACGGACGGATGGAGGGATTCTGGATTCATATCCGTGTTCATTCGAATTCACAATGTGTGTAAACCGTTATTTAACTAAATCTTTTTGTTTGTTTGTTTTTTTAAGAAATGTTTTCTGATGGCCACTACCCCGTGCAGCAGGATTTACCTCCCTTACAAGAAAGCACAGCGATCATAATGGACTCATCATCAAAGATTCAATTAAATGAAAGTAAATCTGCCACGATCATGAGGTATCGTGTCAAAAGGAAAAAAAACAACACACAAAAAGTGCGCTCTGATCCCAGTTTGATTCGACGTGTCAGCTTTAAGTTAAGTATGGCTTACGCTTGTCAAAGCTAAAAGCGTCAAATTTAATCTCAAGAATGTCAATTGTAATCTCAACACAGCTTCGCTGCTTTTAGGGCGGGGAAACAATTACTTTATAGTCATTCTAGTACTGACGATATAGTATCGAATAGTCCTAACACTAGCGAACAAATGTATACAGTATGTCGTGTTTTTTCTGCTGACATTCTGACATCTCGCAATAACTCTCACTGAAATGAGCGTTCATGTAGGCAAAACACACACACTCACAGACACGAAAATACACACACACACACACACACACACACACACACACACACACACACACACACACGCACAGTCACACAAAATGGATGTAAAACATGCTTGTGAACATCATTATGATGGGCAGGAATATCATGAAAGCCTTTGTTCGTGTAGCTATCAATTAATACGCAGATCTCAAGGAAATTAAAGTAATGCTTTTGTTTGCTTCCGTGTTTCGCTGATTTCACAGATGGGCGCAGCCGTTGAGGGAAGATTAATGCTCCGGAAGAGATCGACCGATGAAGTGACGCAATGCCATTGGTGGGTATGGCGAAGCTTGTGGCGAAATTGTCTGCATTTTCATGATACAGTGTGTACTGGGGACGCTCAAGACAGCCCACACTTTCCGACTTTCAACTGTAAAGGGATTTTTAGCTTGGAAAAGAAAGAAAGAAAAAGGAAGGAAAGAAAGAATACAACAGAAATTTGTAAAGAATTCAACAGACAGACAGAAAGAAAGAAAGAAAAAAAAGAAAAAAAAGAAAGAATACAACAGAAAAAAAGATAGAAATATATTCAGTTTTGTTTGTTGTTTGGTGGGGCGGGGTGTGTGGGTTTTTTGCAGTTATGACGTCTCACTTGAACCTTGCAATGGGCTGGCTGTCACACACAAAAAGTAAAATTGAACAGATTAAAAAAGAAAAAAATAACTTATGCTGTCTTTAAAAAAATAAAATAAAAGAGTCGTTTTTAATTTTAAAAATATATTATAGAATTTCTATGCCACTGGAACCATTGAAGTTCATCATGATTATTGAAATCACTTGTTCAAACAGTGTGATATCATTTTCTGTAGATAAATAACTCTTATATCTGTCTATTCCCTTACATCTTCATCTGACTGACAGACCGAATTCTTTCTTGACTTTGTAGGAAAGACAGATAGCGGCTTCGTGTGCTAAATTATTTATCCTTGTCATCCGGAACTAGTCCGTCAACTTAAAGCTAATATGCAACTGACTAGAATTATATTTATACGTTTAATATAAATACAATATATTTATTTTATATCTGAATAGAATTATATTTATACGTTTTAATATAAATAAAATATATTTATTTTATATCTGATAGAATTATATTTATACGTTTAATATAAATACAATATGTTTATTTTATATCTGACTAGAATTATATTTATACGTTCAATATAATTTATTTTATATGCACTTGATCCATTCGATATATCTATATCTGTGTGTATGTAGGAGAGAGGGAGAGACAGACAGAGATGAGAGACAAAAGAAAAGAGAATATACAATTATTTTTTTTTAAAAGCCAGGTGTCAAAAGAAATGCCGCTACTGTCCACCAAACAAAATCTACACCGCGACCTCGTAATAACAATAATAACATTACGATAATATTACTTAATAATATTATACGTTTTAACAATTCTGCAAACTTTGCAAAGTAAAAACAATAATGCATTTTGAAACAAACATCTGCAACCTGCATCGTGAGTAATATAATTATTGTTAATAAGCGAAGATCACTATAAAAGTAGACTGAAATAAATAATTTCATGCAAAAGCGAACAGTTGCCTGAATATTTCGTTTGTTTTCATTCGTCTGCATTTTACAAAATGCTTAACGCTTTTGAGCTACCAAAGAAATTGTATTTATTGTTAGGTTAGTATTAATTTTTTATTATGAAATCTCTCTCAATCCTATAATCTTCGTCATTTTCTGAATCGATTTAAATTTTAAATTATAAAACAACTAATCAATTTCTCACATTTAGTAATAGTACAGGTCTCCCTGTCGCTACTCCGTAGTGAACTTGGCAAACTTGTTGAACTTAACAAAATCTAAAACTGCTCTTGTCACTTCATTTCCATCTCCAATGTATTAATAATGTTAAGCTAGTTTGATAGTTTCTGCCCTTCTTGTTATGCAGATTGTGATTGTCAGTTATCACCGATTTGTCTTTTATTTTTTTTGCCAATTATCACTATGAACTATTAAACGAACCAATCAGACAACCCACCAAGATTGCGGAGAACTATTAAATGAACCATCAGACAGCCCACCAAGATTGCCGAGAACTATTAAACGAACCATCAGACAGCCCACCAAGAACACGGAGAAATTAGATGAGAGGTGTTGCGAAGAGAAAGAAGGAAACAGATGAATTGGAAAGGTTGGCCAAACATCCAAAAGTATCTTTTTTCTTTCAAAGTCAGAAATCACAATCATCATTGCAGTCCGACATTGTTGAGACGCAAGATATCGTACGTCGTCTTACTTGTCTACTGACATCATTGTCTGTGATAAAGATGAATAGTTAGTGTCGCTGCAAGATGGTGGTCTACCATTTGAAAGTTCTCATGTTGTCATCACACCAACATTCAAAAACATTTCACAAGCTATCCAACTGATGCAACGTTGTGGAGTCCAATCACTGAGGAATTACGATCTTATTGGATTCCTAAAGGTAATTCTAGTAGCCAGCCTTATGGAGTCCAATCACTGAGGAATTACGATCTTATTGGATTCCTAAAGGTAATTCTAGTAGCCAGCCTTATGGAGTCCAACCACTGAGGAATTACGATCTTATTGGATTCCTAAATGTCCTGCTAGTTGCCAGCATAAAGAGTCTGACTTTAGTACGACTCAACGCGTGTATGGAACTGAAGATAAGTTGCAGAGACTTAACTGATTCCTGTTTCTGTCATGAACACCGAAATGGTGAATCAGTTTGTCGCGAGTGATTGCTCCATTCTCCATCGCAGAAGTCTGTGTGTTGCTTTGAGTGTCGCATGTTTTTAACAACTATGATGTGTCATCAATCTGCTCTATGCACAACCGGCTTTAACTATTGGAAGAATGCAATGACACGTCTCAGTGAACATGAAAATGATGAGGGTCATCGAAAGTGCATGCTTGTTTACACTGAGCGTGTTAGAGAAGCTGGTCACATTGATACACAATTAATGAAGCAATTAAAAGTGGAACAGTAATACTGGCGTAATGCCCTGAAGCAGGTTTTGGCTGTAGTGATGTTTTTGGCATCCAGGAGCTTGCCTTGAAGAGGTGACAATCAGATTCTAGGTTCACAGCACAATGGAAATTATTTGGAAAGCTTGGAATCAATTAGCAAATTCGCTCCATTTCTCAGACAACATTTCAAGAGATACGGCAATGCAGGAAAAGGTAACCCCTCCTATCTATCGACAACTAGATGTTAAGAGTGTATCGCATTGATGGAAACAAAGGTGTCTGTTCAATCCTCTCAGAATGAAGACAAGCAAAATATTTCTCTCTCAGGGTGGACTCCACCCCGGATGTGAGTCACACCGATCAATTGACCGTGAGATATGTGAAATATTTATCATCAGTGGAACGGTTCTTAGGATTTGTATGCGACCGCGGTCATGGAGCGGAATATCTTGCGGACACCATCGTGAACTTTCTGGAAGAAAACAACATTAACTTAGCAGAATGCCGTGGACAGTCCTGTAATAATGCCTCCAACATGTCTAGTCAGTACTCAGACATGCAAGCTAGAATAAAAGGAATAAACGAATTAGCTGTCTATGTTCCGTGTGCGGGCCATGCCCTGAAGTTAGTTGGCGTGAAGGTTGTTGAATGTTGCACGCAAGTCGTAGCCTACTTCGACCGCCTTCCAAAACTGTATGCCTTTTTTCATGGCATCAACGTATCGTTGTCATGTCGTGGAGACATGTTTAGGACGTGAACACAAAGTGGTGAAACGCTTATCAGAGACGCGATGGTCCTCTCATGCTGATGATGTGAAGGCTCTGTGTCATTAACAAAGAAGTTCAAGCAGCTCTTGATGGGATTGCACAGGACGAAGACCAACCTAGAGATGCTTTCCATGAAGCAGCAACTCTAAGATGGATAGGTTGGAAATTGCATTCCTCACCATTCTCTGGAATGATATCCGTGGACGCTTCAACGAAACAAGTAAGACTCTACAAAAGGCAGACATGGAGTTATCAGTCCCTGTCAACCTGATTCAGTCACTGAAGCTTTATGTTGATGTACTTGGAGACAATACTTATTTTGAAGAATATGAACGCTGAGCCAAAACACAAACTCACAACGTAGGATACGACGACAACCAGAGACGAGTGACTAAAGGAAATATGCGAATTACTTTTCTGTAAGGACCTGCAAATAACAATTATGGATGCGAGGCTTGCGAGCACAAAATTTAGAATTCAGATCTACTTGCCAATCATTGACTCATTGATCACTGAACTAAACAGACGTGGAGAAGTTTATGAAGAAATAAGCACCAGATTTACATACTTAATCAAACTGGTCCATTTGAATGCTGAACAAATAATAGAATACAGTAAAAAAAAAAAAACTTGCAAAGTTCTATCCTCAGGATCTTGACCAACACGAACATTTCAGAATGTGAACACCTGAACACTATATGTCTGTGTCATTTGCATAAACATCAGTGCCTTCTACGCCAATAATCTATGTCATGATAAAGAATGACAGTCCAGAATCAAAGTTTCAAAAAACGTTGAAATTGCAATAAGACTGTTTCTGTCAATGATGGTGACAAACTGTACTGGTGAAAGTTCATTCTCAAAACTTAAATTAATCAAGGACGAACCTCGCAGCCGTATGATACAAGAGCGATTCTATTCAACTGCCTGTCTGTCATGACCATAGAATCAGATATGTTGGAATCTTTGAATTTCGATGTTATTATAAGAGACTTTGCTGAGAGCAAATAACGAAAGCGATGTTTGTAAGAAAATGTCCTGACACTGGCTGATAATCCATGTATAGCACACATTTACTCATTATAATCTTACTTTCAATTTGTATAACACATTAACAATTAAAACTTTAACGTATGTTAAACTAAACTATTATTTTACACTTGTAGTACACAGTTTGCTACTTTAACAGTTCAGTACTATATTAATAAATTCAACAACAGGACAACATATGCATATGCAGTGCAATACTATCTCTATATTTGAGACACATTGAGAAAGGCAGAAATCGGATTACGTTTAAGATTATGGTTTGTGCCTAGGGACCTAAGACTCCTTTTATAACGTCTCTGGTCAAAATTTATTCTGGCTTCCGATTACTGAGTGTAGATTTTGGCGTATAGTGGCGTTAGAAAGTTCCAGCGCACCTGACAATCATTACCGCCTTATCTCTCCTCCGTTGTCGACTCGTCGTACAGCCCGACGGCTAGGACGCTGGCACGTGCAGCGCGCGCTCACGTGAGAGCGTGAGCAACTGGGTACAGCCAACGAGCTTGAGAGTTAACGAGATACGTAAGCTGTCCTGTCCTAACTAATTAACTTCATTTTCCTCAGTTTACTTTTCTGGTTTTCTGGTTTTCTTTTCAAAACAAACATATCGTTTTGTTTTTGAAATGGGAGGGGGGTAGGGATCAACAGAGACTATGCTTACTTCAAAAATAAAGATTTCAACTGTTTAAAAAATAAAAAGGCTGTGAGATAAGAGAAAAGTAAGGCACTAACCTATGACGCTTGAGTTTCACTCCAAACAAGAAGCCAGAACAAACAACCACCTCACTTCCTTTTGCCTTCGTTCATCCCGTGCATTTATTGACCTTTCAACTTTAACCTTTCCATGGAACTATTCTTCCTGGATGCTAAACATCCGTCCCAAAGAACGTTGCAGCGGATGATAAATAATCCCAAATTAATCTATGATGCTCGCGTTCAAACAACGCCAAATAATGACGGGTAGCTATTCAATGCTCTCAAGGTCAAGGTGGTAGGACGAGAGGCAAATCTGTGGCATGAGGCGATAAAAGCTGGTTGCCGTGTGTTGCTGTGTAGACGTGCGTGCTTAAGATCCGCTACAGTTTAAATTCCGGTGAAATGTCGTCTCGAAGTTGGAGCAGAGTACTAGAACGAAACAAGTCCACAGTTGTCTCACAGTTTTACTCTTTATAACATGGTCCTGTACATTATGCATGTTGTTGCCTAAACGAAACCCAGTTTCATTGCCTGTAACATGGAATCGCGCAATTTACGTCATTGCCCAAAGTAAACTAAGTTTCATTGTAACATGACATTGCTCAATTTACGTCATTGCCTAAAGGGAACTCACATTTTTTTCTATATGCAAACTGACCCCACGCTATCTGAGTCGCTTCCTCATAATAGTTTCATTGTCTGTAAAGTGGTCCTGCACTATTTCGATCGTTTCCTAATGATTCTCAGTTTCACTGTAAACAAGTCTTGCACTATTTGAGTCTCTGGTGAAGTAAATTTGCCTATCCCTTTTTTTATAATTTAATTGTTATATAATTTCTTAAATGCTAACGTGACCCGACCCTTGGCACTGCTTATGATGATTTGTTTGTGTCAGAGTTGGAGTAAACAACTCAGGTGGAGAATATGCAAGAACTTGCGATGCAGTCGCAAGTGGATGAGTAGTTTTTCTGACTAATAGTCTCGTATTTGTTCATAGCCACTACATCCAAATACTGCTATCAAAGCACCTACTTCCTACTGCACCAACAGCAAATACTATTGCTGTACATAACAACTACTGCGGCAATATTATTACTATTACAACAATAACGTACTACAGTTACTACAATCACATCTGCTTCTACTACTATTAATTTCACTACTATTACTACTTCTACTAAGTCACATGCTGTTACTTCCAACAACAACTATTGCTGCTGCTATTACTTTAAAATTTTACTTCACAATGTGCCTAATCTTAAGAAAAGGTTTGACGTTTAGCAAAGTTAAATTTAATAATTAATTGTTAAATGGTGCATAAGCAGGTCTAACTTTAATGAAAATTACATTTAATAAACAAATATCTTTCCAAAATATAACGTACATGGCTTTAAATTAGGTCAGTGCCACAAATTTTGATCAAACTGGGAATGCGATCTATCACTGAAGGAAAAAATAAATAACACGATTCTATCATATTATTTATTAGAGTAATTTCGAGTAGAGTTGGTAAGATTTTAAAATTTTTTTCTGTTGGTATTTTATAGTGTAACAGACTTGAGCTCTCGTTCATTTTAAGTCTGTCATTGCTATTGTTTGTTTAGCATTCGCGTTCATTTTAGAAGTCTGTTACTGTTATTTTGTTATTTTTTTTAGTTAACATTCTTGTTCATTTTAGAAGTCTGGCTTAGTTTTCTTGTTCATTGTAAAAGACTGTTATTGCTATTGTCTGGTTTAGTATTATTGTTCATTATAAAAGTCTGTTATTGTTATTTTTGGTGCTGCGGATGAAGATGAGTACGCAATTATAAACGATAATGGTCAAATAAAAGACTGGGTTGTTTAAACATTATCATATTCTGTATAGTGCCATTTTACTATGGGTGTGGGTTTAGCGAGATCAGTTTGTCTCCCTTTTTTGAAAAAACGACACATCACCTGAGATCTTTCAGGGTACAACATAAAATATTGCCAGTGTTGTTTATTCACCAATTAATATCGAGTTCGACTAAGTATTGATTTCTTGAAATTGGAATCTATGTTTCTTTTCTTAAGGTTTATTTTCAGGCACATATCTGAAGACAGTTTTGAAACGATTAATAATGTAAATTTTCTCCTGTTCCCTTTATTTGTCTGTATTGCCCAATTAAAACTTGTTAATTGTTAGCACTGCATGATCTCTGGCGTAGATAGTTTAATTTCTACAAATAGCGCTTATCCAGAACGGTATAATTGTATTTGCTCTTGAACATGGAGCTAGATTTGATCTGATCGCAAGACTTCCCCTGCCTTTTAGGGGGAAAAAATGTCCCTTAAAACGAAGTGACGATTTTCCATAGACCTGTCACTGTGGTCCTGTAAATGACTCATAACTCATTCTTCCTTTTATTCCATTTCTTTACCACTCACAGCTACCTGAAATATGCAGTGTAGAACTCTTGTGCTTGTAAGTCTTCATGGGCAAGGCCATTTCTTTCATTGGCTTCATGGAAAACAGACTCCTCTGTTTCTTTGTCTTAAAGTCCAGTGCGCTGTTTCTCACTCTCTCTCCATAGTCCAGTGTTCTCATTATGTCCATAGTCCATTGCTCTATGTTTTTCTGTCTCTCACTACATAGACCAGTGTTCTCTCTCTCTCTTTCATAGTTCAGTGCTCTGTTTATCTCTCTTCATAGTCCAGTGCACTGACTTTTCACTCTCTTCAAAGTCCAGTGCACTGACTTCTCTCTCTCTCTTCAAAGTCCAATGCACTGACTTCTCTCTCTTCATAGTCCAGTGCACTGACTTTTCACTCTCTTCATAGTCCAGTGCACTGACTTCTCTCTCTCTCTTCATAGTCCAGTGCACTGACTTCTCTCTCTCTCTTCAAAGTCCAGTGTTCTGACCTCTCTCTTCAAAGTCCAGTCTCTTCATTGTACAGTGGTCTTTTTGTACGTCTTCAGTTCCAGAGTTCTACATTTTTACGTCTTTGTCTAGTGCTCTGTATTTCTGCATCTTTAATTGTTCATAGCATGGTTTTTCTACATCTTTAATTGTTCATAGTGTGGTTTTTCTACATCTTTAATTGTTCATAGTGTGGTTTTTCTACATCTTTAATTGTTCATAGTGTGGTTTTTCTACATCTTTAATTGTTCATAGTGTGGTTTTTCTACATCTTTAATTGTTCATAATGTGGTTTTTCTACATCTTTAATTGTTCATAGTGTGGTTTTTCTACATCTTTAATTGTTCATAGTGTGGTTTTTCTACATCTTTAATTGTTCATAGTGTGGTATTTCTACATCTTTAATTGTTCATAGTGTGGTTTTTCTACATCTTTAATTGTTCATAGTGTGGTTTTTCTACATCTTTAATTGTTCATAGTGTGGTTTTTCTACATCTTTAATTGTTCATAGTGTGGTTTTTCTACATCTTTAATTGTTCATAGTGTGGTTTTTCTACATCTTTAATTGTTCATAGTGTGGTTTTTCTACATCTTTAATTGTTCATAATGTGGTTTTTCTACATCTTTAATTGTTCATATTTGTATGTTTCTACATCTTTAATTGTTCATAGTGTGGTTTTTCTACATCTTTAATTGTTCATAATGTGGTTTTTCTACATCTTTAATTGTTCATATTTGTATGTTTCTACATCTTTAATTGTTCATAGTGTGGTTTTTCTACATCTTTAATTGTTCATAATGTGGTTTTTCTACATCTTTAATTGTTCATATTTGTATGTTTCTACATCTTTAATTGTTCATAGTGTGGTTTTTCTACATCTTTAATTGTTCAGAGTTCTATATTTCTACATCTTTAATTGTTCATAGTGTGGTTTTTCTACATCTATAATTGTTCAGAGTTTTCACAGCTTTCAAATTTTTGTTCGGAGCTCTATATATCTACAGTACCATTACAAAAAATAGAAACGAAGAACTAACTGGTTAGAGCCTACAGCCCTACACAATGATAAATTCAATGTGCATTGCCCACTAATCCCTGTCACTCATTTGAGGAGATATTCAAGAAAAACATTTACTAACAATTCAGATTCAAGTGAAAATCATCTGTTCCTCAGGCTGAATAGTCAACATGAATATTAAGACTGCGCATGCGCATGATTCACGTACCCTAATTCGCATGAATCACAATAAAGCACTTAAACGGTCTAGGCGGAAATAGGTGTCGCTGTATCACAAACTGATTCACTAGGTACATAGGGGAGGAACGCAAACAATTTTGAAATCTTCGATAGCGAGAGTTTGGTGCATATTTTTTTTTGCGTTTAAATATAAAAGTAAGTATTTATCGTTTTTGTGTACTCTTTTTCCCTCCAGCTTCTTTTTTTTAAATGTTCACTTCGTTGCAGTTGTGCTTTACGCTAAATAGGTCAAATTTTCGCCGTCCCGTTACAACCTTTGTCCATGTTACGAAAAATTTCTTTTGGCATAGTTGCAAATAGAAGTGTTGTACATTAATAATCAGGATTACTCTTTAAAGCTCAAGCGATGTTTCATGCCCATGTCTGCATTTAAATATCTCCCTTTCGGCAATTGTGGGTTTAGGAATGTGTTTAATGGGGAAAATAACCCTCCATTTGCTGTGTCGTCTGATTCACTGACTATGCTCGCACAAGCCCCCCTCCCCTCCTTCTCCCGTCACCGCAATTCTCGCATTCGTCATCTCGTCCTATACCGTTTTTTTTTTCTCGCCAAGGTTTTCTCAGTCACACTTTATTTTGTTAGTCACACCGCACACGGCGATAATGCCGTCAACGGTACGGTCAGCAGTGTCCTCTTTATCAAGCAGTGAGGTTTAATTAGCAATTTTCTTCCCCGAATTTCTCTGTTGTTTGGTGCACAAGTCTGTAAAGATCACAAGATTGCTTTACTAGAGTGAACTCCCCCTCGAACAGGATCACTAGTGTGCGGTGTGCACTACAAACCTGATTTCTGTTTTCGAGTAATTTTTTGTTGTTGTTTTCTTATGTGGCTATATACATAAAGTAGAGTGCTATGAATACTTACTCATGTACTTATTGTATCACTAGTTAAGGTGTTTGCTGTTGTCTGCTATGTGACAGTTGTGACTAGTTTATGTGGCCATATCAGTATTCCTGTCTGTTATCTAACACGTTACTGTCGTGATTACTCTGTGACTGGTTACTGATAGGACAGCAATATGACAATTAGTTGTTCAGATTGCTGCACTACTAAATTAATGTTGTCATTGCCTTGTGACTAGTTAGTATTGTGACTGCTTTATAGTTTCTGCTGTCATTTTGCTGCATGATTAGTTAACGTCATGACTGTTATATCTTAGATGTCTATTGTAATTGCAGTATAACTGATTGCTGTATAACTACTCTTGAGGTTGCTGTGTATCTGTTTACAACTGTATAATAATCAGTTGTTGAGAATGCTGTATTACTAGCCAACGATGCAATGGTTTTATCAGGATTGCGATTTCTTTATGACACTTTGAATACTGTAGAGTTAATGTTTGCGTATGTTGTGTAACTAGTTACCGTTATGACTAGTACAAGACTAATTACTATTGTAATATGTACATGACTAATTACTGTTGTTACTTCTGTTTTATTAGTTTCTGTTGTGATTGTTGTTTTATTAGTTACTGTTTAGATTGTTGTTTCATTAGCCACTATTTTGATTGTTGTTTTATTAGCCACTGTTTTGATTGTTGTTTCATTAGTCACTGTTTTGATTGTTGTTTCATTAGTCACTGTTTTGATTGTTGTTTCATTAGTCACTGTTTTGATTGTTGTTTCATTAGTCACTGTTTTGATTGTTGTTTCATTAGTCACTGTTTTGATTGTTGTTTTATTAGTCTCTGTTTTGATTGTTGTTTTATTAGCCACTGTTTAGGCGATGGGTTATTTTGATTATTATCTGCCTTGAAGATGAAAGAAGAGAAGAATAAGCTGAAGCAGAAAATGAATAAAACAAGAAGTGAACGAGGCATCAGGCATCAACACAAAGAAGGTGAAACAAAGAAGATAAAACCAAAACGCACAAGGGAAAGAAGTGGAAATATTAAAACAACAAAGATAAATAGCAGTATCGATAAGAACAATAATAAGAAAAGAACAAAGAACAAGAATAAGAAAAGGAATACGGAAACACATCATCTCTTCATGTTGTTATATCAAATGAAAGATACTTAAAACAAATGAAAAACATACTTTAAACAATTGCCTGGGCAGTGGTGGATTAAATAGATCTCGGTTTAGAAATCCAGTAGCAATTGAACTGAAATAATGCCTTTAGTAATGGGGAAGGGGTATAGGGAAACACAAACATAACAGTGGAACTGAAATAATACCTTTAGTAATGGGGAGGGGGTATAGGGAAACACAAACATAATAGTGGAACTGAAATAATACCTTTAGTAATGGGGAGGGTGTATAGGGAAACACAAACATAACAGTGGAACTGAAATAATGCCTTTAGTAATGGGGAGGGGGTATAGGGAAACACAAATATAACAGTGGAACTGAAATAATGCCTTTAATAATGGGGGCGCATGTAAACATAACTAGATATATTACGGTGGAAAAGTGAATAAGTGTGTGCATGGAACTACATACATCCTCAACTATTAGCAGTAATGCTTCTCACTATCAGTAAAAGACTGTACCTCCAAGAATCACAGTAGTATACAAAAGGCTTCACAGCAAAACAATTTTAGTAGGGTTCCAATAATAAGATAAACAGCAAAACAATTTTAGTAGGGTTCCAATAATAAGATAAACAACAAAACAATTTTAGGGTTCCAATAATAAGATAAACAACAAAACAATTTTAGTAGGGTTCCAATAATAAGATAAACAGCAAAACAATTTTAGGGTTCCAATAATAAGATAAACAACAAAACAATTTTAGTAGGGTTCCAAGAATAAGATAAACAGCAAAACAATTTTAGTGCGTTACATTAAAAGTCAAAGATTACGTTATTTCAATAGTTATTTCAAGTTAAGCAATTGCAGTTGAGTGCGTTACACTAAAAGTCAAAGACTACGTGTTAATAGTTCTTTCAAGATATGCAATTGCAGTGTAGGTTTAGTTGCTATTTCTTAATTCGAGTACTTAGTGGCATAAAACATTAAATCTTTACTTTATATCTCAAAGGACACAAGACAAATTTACGAGTTGTTTTTTTTCTTCTTTATTTCCCTTTACTTGTATTAAATTATGTTAATGAACACTTGAATTGGTAAGAGAAATATCTTCCAATTTAAATGTTCAAAATGGGCATTTGACACCAATTTCTTCTTTCTTTTCTTTACGGAATTGATTTTGAATGACATTTTATTCACAGTCATAGTACAGTATATTTGAAATTGTTACAGACATTTGTTGATATGGGTTGGGACACTACAGATGGCGTAATAGATTAACGTCACAAAGTTCAAAACACAACCAGTCTGTGCCAGTTTGAAAAGCCCCTAGAACTCATCACACCACTCCTCGTCACGACTCTACACACTTGGCTGCCTATTCATTGTAGAATCAAGAAAATTATCTCCGCATTCAGCTGCTTCGCTGACTGACATCAGCCCTAATGACCGAGCTCACTCATGTCTGCATTCCGGCTCGACACGTTTAACTTACTTCGGCCACATATGTCCTTAATGTTCCACCCAAGGAACAAGAAAGCCAGTCATTTCTCTCCTATCACTGTCCTGTCGCCTGGAATGAACTGCTCTTTAGACCTCAAATATAATCACACCATAATCCCTTGTCAAGAATAAATCTGGGAATGTCTTGTCCACCCACATCATCAGTCTATATATATCACATCTTCTGTGCCCGCCTGTCCTATTGTCGTGTTTTATCCGCATCTAAATGTGTTTGCTGTTTTATCTGTAGTTATGCAACTTGTATTATTCGGGGTGGGAGGGGTTGTTTTACGAGATACTGTACATGTTAAGTATTGTATTACTGTGCGCGTTGTACTATTTTATCACTGTATTAATACATGCCATGGTAAATATCATAGAAGATGTTCATTCTGATATTGTGCTCATTCATTTTTATTTATTATTATTAGACATTAGTGAGATCTTTGAAATAATTGTATTGAAAATTAAGTGTTAATTTATCATTACTATTATAATCACTACCATCACCATCACTACTACTACTACTACTACTACTACTACTACTACTATTATTATTATTATTATTATTGCCTTTATCCACGACTTTTGTTTGACTGTTGGCTGTGATCCAAGGTCTCGGAATCTTACCAAGATTCTGGGAGATCCAAGTTTTACGGAGGATGTGGGCACTTCCGAGGAGTGCTGCTTTGAGTAGTGGAGCGAGTCTGTGGTTTCCGGGTAGTTTATTCAGGTAGACTTCCAGTTCAGATGTTATGTTCCCCAAGGCTCCTATCACTATAGGTATCACTTCTGCTTTTACATTCCACAGTCTCTGAATTTCTAATCCGAGGTCTTGGTATTTTTCTATTTTTTTCTTTCTGTTGTTTTATGTCTCTATCACTTGGAACAGCGACATCAATGATTGTTACTGTTCTGTTGGACTCAGTGAAAACTACAATGTCTGGTTTTCGTGCAGGAATCACCCGATCTGTTCTTGTCTCGAAGTTCCACAGTATTTTGATTTCTTCTGTTTCAGTGACTGCATCTGGTTGGTGCATCCATGCTCTTTCTAGGGCTAGTTCTCACACAGCTTTCTGTGTATGTGTTTTGCCATTTCGTTGTGTCTTTTGGTACATTCTGTACATTCCAGCCAGAACCTGACATCCAGATAGTATGTGCTCTGTTGTCTCATCCCTGGATTTGCAGAGTCTGCATTCGGAATCATTTGAGATTTTCATGATTTTTGTTTTGTGTGATTTCGTGTTGAGTGCTTGATCTTGTGCAGCTGTTATGAGTGCTTCTGTTTCTGCTTTCAATCCTGCATCTTTCAACCATTTGTACGTTGATTGCTTTGTTGATATTTCATCGGCTTGTTGTACAAACTGGCCATGGAGAAGTTTTAGGCTCCATGTATGTGTTAATGCATGCTCCGTTGTTTTCTTCCATGTTTCTTTGTTTCTGGGGGTTGGAATAGTCCACTCATATTTACTGCTTCTATCAGTGGATCATCTGTGTTGTTATTCCAGATTCACTATGTTGAATGTTTAGCATACCAATTACATGCATCATATTTCACAATGTGTAGAAATAATAGTCTATTCATATACATATATTAAAAAAAAGCACCAAGATAACATATCAATAGCAAATATGCGTGAAATATTTCTATGTCCATTCTCTCAGTCAGTTAACTCACCATCAAGCTAACGCTGTCTTTCATGACCGGACTTCTTGCCACACCAAATTCAAGTGATCAGACAATAGAATTCTCAACAGCATAAAACTTTTGATCTCAGCCCATTGGCTGGTCTTGTTCTCGTAAATCTTAACCATTGGATAATAAAAATTTACTCATCTAGTTGGAAATGGTTTGCATCACATCAGCAATTTCTAGAATATTCTCAACTCGAGTGTTTACTTCAACTCTGACACTTACAAATATACCATCATAAGGAGCACCAAAGGTCGGGTCGTTCCCATAATTTAACAATTTATATAACAATTAAGTTTAGAAATAGGAATAAGCAAATTTACTCTGCCACACAGCGCAAAAAAAATATTATAGATATTGTACTTTTAGCAAAATCTACATTGTGCAAGAAAACAAGCGGTTATAATGCCAGCCATAAACAGTTTCTGTGCGTCACAGATAAATAAATGACAAGAAATATATCTTCAGTGCAGCTTATTTCGGGGTCTACCAGATGAAAAAATTACTTTGTGATAATGTGAAAACTGTATCCTTAGTAGTCTTTTTCCCTTGTCACAGTGCATTCATCCCGTGACTTGTAAATCCATTTTTTATATTTCTTGTTGTAAATATATTTATTGGTGCATATTGTATGTAATTTTACAAGTTAATTTTCCATTTTTACTTGTTGGTTTTATCTTTAGTTTTCTGAAGACCTTAAGAATTTTTGGTTCTTCATTGTAGTTAAATCAGGGGAAATGTTCAATTGTCTTATTTCACAATTCACAATAAGACAATTAGTGTCTTATTTCAAATTCATGCTGCATGAATACATTAGTGACGTTCATATTTCAGGCTTACCCTGATTGGTCAATTTAATTCTGCTCAATGTTCACGTCACTGAGCTATTCGAAGTGGTTGATATAGCTTAACATCTACTTCCAGTACCTATTGATTTCATTGACCTTGGCCTACTTTGCCTTATGTCCAAACAGCACAAGAATATAACTTTTTTTTACTTCAAGGATAAAAGTAACTACATTGAAACACAGGCTGGAACTTTTATTCCATTTTTTTCTCGCCAACTCTGTACCAAGTTTGGACCACAATTATTATTTCGGAAAGCATTCGAAGCTAGCCACTACTATCACCAACCAAAAAAAATATACATATATATAAATATAAATTAAAGCAAAAATTTTCATTGTTGCATTTTTTTCCCCCTTTAGCGTAATTCTTTTCAATTACGGTTCCAGATTTTGCCAAAAACCTATTCACGTCTTGCGCTGTAAGAGTTGTCTTGTGCGCTTGCCTTTCTGCGGCTAATTTTAATCATGGATTTTGTCCGTCTGCCTCTTTCTACTCACCTCCCACCATCCCACCTCCCGCATCCAAACGTTCGCTTCCCACTCACGCTGCTCGAGCCAAATCAAGCCGTATCGATCCCTGCCAATTCCTGAGTCAAGCCCTTCAAACCTCCAGCAACCTTCAGATCCGCCCGACCCGGCCCGAGGGGCTCCGCACAAGCCCTGCCTTTCTGAACCTCCTCAAGCAGTCTCCGTTTATCACGCTGCACGAGCGAATTGCGTCGAGTCATAATCCTGTACATTTTTTTTTTAAAGCTCAGAATGCAAAGCGCTTGGTTACATTAACCTTTTGATACAACTTCCGTCATCAGCATAACTCTTTTTGCTTAGGCGGTGGATATACATGTTAGAGCGTGAGAATCGAAATGAAAGCAATGTACCGTATTTTCTTGTGTTTTTGTTTTATGGGGATTTTCTTTCTTTTTGTTTTGTTTGTATTTTATATGTTACTACAAGTAGTAAAATTTAAAATAAAAATAAAGGAAAGAATAGCCTTAAATGAAACGAAAAGTATATATTTTACACGTTTACCCAGTTGATCTGCAATTTTGTGATGAATAAAACTTGAACAACAAAGGACAAAAGCACTGTAATCTTCTTGTGTGATAATTAGTGAATGAATATAAGAATCAATTTCATATTAGACTATTTTCTGCAAATTTATTTTATTTTATATATTTGCTCATATACTTTCTTAGGTTTTAAAAAAATATATTAATAATTATCATATTTATTTGATTAAAAGTGATTATAAATGTGTGGGTGTTTGCCTTATTATTAAATATATTTGTAGGATTGAGTTTATTAATAAACCTGACATTTAACCACCACCACCCCAGACACTCGTTTTCAAGCGAGAATTTCTAAAGACACTGAAAGCTGTTAAAGTTTTACATAGCAACGATCATGATGCTCGTTATTAAATCTTACGAGGCAAAGGGTTAATCTTACACAGCTAGCATTGCTTTCGTGTACTCTTCGTCCAACATCGTTATGCACTTGGGCCTGCTCGACGAAATGTTCGAATTTTTTTAAAGTGTAAAATATATTTTCTTAACAGTCGCGTATCACGAACACCAAATGGCTACATAAACACGCCTTCTGAACACGCTCAGCGGGACGCAGTGAAGAGACCATGGCTGTCCTGACAAAAAAGAGTGCGTTCAGATCAGATAGGATAAATCTTATCCTGGACGCATCCCGTAGCGCACGGCCTGCAAAGGGGAGGGAAGCTTATCGATGCAAAGGGAGAGCAGCCGAGCAGGAGCGCTGCTGAGGGCGGAATCGGCGAGGATCGAATGTAATCGCAGAGTGTCTTCGCAGTTTGCACGCGGAGCTTTCATTTCCTGTCTCGTCCAGCACTGCTCTCTTCTCTCTCTCTCTCTCTCTCACTCTCTGTGGGCTTGGCTCTGTGTCTGTAGCAGAAATATATCCTCTTGTCTCCAGTAGCAAATTTGATGGAACAAACATCAGCAGAGCTGGGACGTGAGGATTTTTGCGATGAGAGGACAGTGAATTAAGAAGCAACATCTTCAGCCATTGCTTCAGAATGTTGTTTCAGGATGACAAAGTGCTCGGAACAAATTATTTTATTTCGTTCATGATCATGTTTCTTTTGTTTAATAAACTTACGCAACAGTACACAAGCTCACGTCCAAAAAGCACGTGTACGCACGCATCACAAAACTATATTGTGGGTAAAGAAAACATGGCTGAAGAAAAAGATTTTTGTTTGTAATGGGAAGAAAATGAAAACAAAAATTGCTCGCGTATAGTTATAATTTAAAGAGACATGTATACAGTACAAAATAAAAACTAAAAGAGATATATGAAAACTTAAAATCTTAAAATTTAAAATGCAAAAGTTACAAACTTAAAATTATTAAATATATATTTACATACCAGGAAGAAAGGAACCACAAGAAAATATTTCATATCGTGGCTGTAATAAACTGATTTTGTTAAGTGATTTTCATTATTTAAAAATATAATTCTTAAATAGGACAAGAACTAACTTATATTAATGGTGGATTAATAAAACTTTGCTTACTGTCATTTCTGGAGCCAAATTAGCACCAGAGCCCAGTGAATAAAAATTCGCATCGTTCATGTGTGCCCAAACAAAAAATGTGTAAACCAGAACAATAGGCATTTATGAATGTTTCGAATATTTTGCATATAAACCAAATAAATAAGCATTTAAGTATGTTTCAAAACATTATTTACAAAATTTAAGAAATTGACAAGTTGCAGATTAGTTGTTCTTTCAGTGTTAAAAATCCAAAGGAAGTTACGGCCCTTGGTGGTGTCCAAGATCGACCACCAGAGATATACATACATGACTGGAACTGGCTGTAAATAGTAATAAATATCTTCTAATTGTTGGTATTTTATAACGAGTACTAATAACCGTCTTTGATCAGAATTACTACTGGTCTGGAATGAGTGTTTTGTTAAACATACTGTGGCGGAGTCAATTTGCCTATCCCTATTTCTAAAGTTAATTGTTATATAAATTGTTAAATGTCAAAGTGACCCGACCTTGGGCACTGTTTGCGCTATATTTTTAACTGTCAAAGTTTGAAATAAACAATTCAGGTAAAGAATATGCTAGAAATTGCTGATGTAATGCAAACCATTTCCAACTAGATGAGTAGTTTTTATTATCCAATGGTTAAGATTTGGGCTGAGACCAAACGTTTACCTGCTGTAAAGAATTCTAGTGGCTAATTACATACAAATTGGAGTGGCAAGATGTCCGGGCATGAAAGGTGGCCGTTAGAATAATGATGAGTTAACTGACTGATTGAGAGAGAATGGACTTTGAAATATTTCATCATTTTGCTATTGATATGTTATACTGTGTTTTACGTAGAGGTGCATTATGTGAGTAGAATATTATTTCTACAAATTGTAGACAACAATGCTCGTATGTTGTATGCTAAACACTCGACATTGTTTCTAGTGAATATGTCCATAAAATTGATATGTTGTATTTGTTATGCTGTATGCATGTATCAGGCTAATAAATACTGTTTCAGGAAACTGTAAGTTGAGACTTGAATATAAGAAAGAATGGAGTTAAAGATAAATAAATTGGAAACATAGTGTTTGTTCCCTGATTATATTTTACAGGAAATAAGCAGCCTTTTTGTGTTACCTGATTCTCCTGGTTTACTAATTTATAAATCTTTACGACCATGGTAGACACGAGAAGCACCTACCCCATGTGCAAAGTTACATTGCACTCTGTTGATGTATTGTGGCAATGTATGCTTACTATATCTTGGAATTTATGGAACAAGGAAGTTACTGGAAATTGCTACAATTGTTTATCTGCTTGAAGGATTTAATACAGCAGAGTGCCCAGATTAGGAGAGCTTGGGGTTTTGTATGATGTACAGATGTACAGATCAAGTCAAAAAAAAAAAAATGTTTCTGTGCAGACATATGTGGGTAACTATTTTAAATTGCAAGTACTTTTCAAATAACTAAATTTAGTCGACTAGGTTTTATAAATATTTATAATGAACTGGATTGCTCAGAGCATATTTATTAAGGTCAAGATTTCGAGTCCATTAAGGTCACATCATGTACTGAAAAAAGTATGCATGTCTTATATGCTAGAGACACTACAACAGAGTTTATGCTTTACACTAGCATCACCACACCCAAATGGCAGTATTAAAACTTTAGTTTTTTTTTAGTCAGGGTGAAATACGAACAAAGTTTTCATTGCTCAGGATAAACCATTGACTGATCATGGTGAAATCAAGCACGAAAGCTTTTGTCTTAAAAACTGGTTCTTGTAGTTAATGATACACTTTTAGTTTGATATATATTTTGATTTAAAATAAGTAATAAGTCAAATAAGTCAAAATTAACGTGTACTCAAGTGATGCTCACTGCTTTTATATTATTAAAATTTTGACATATAAAGCATACAATGAAAGACCAGTGTTTAGGCACCCACCTAAAGAGCATTTACTTATTGGGCTTTGTATATTCTCAGGGTAGAGTCAATGACAACAAAAATTATGACCACAGAGCGACACACATCACTCTATAAACGATTCCCATAAATTCAGCATCAATTGCCATGGTACTAAACAAAACTGCAATTGATTTTTCCTTTTATTCCTTGCTTTTCTCTCTGCAAACAAGTCTGCACGTTGCACTACTAGTACATTCCCAGCTGTTACTACATGGTAGTTAGATACTTCTTTTTGATTTGATAGTGAGTGGTGGTTGCTGTATCGGTATAATATCGAGTGCTTAGCCAAGGCTAAGGCACTATACCCACTGAATGTTTATATCTTACAATACAAAAGGTCAGAGGTCCCGAATCCTAGTCTTTGAATTTGATTAGTGTTTTAAGGCCCCACAAATGTGTCCTTTGGTTAATCTCAGCTGATTTATCTGGGTATGTTATTGAGTAATAGGCCGAATATCTGGCATATTAGCGAAGGATAAGTCAGGCCATCTAGTTGTCGCTAGTATTGGAAGCAAAATAATAATCTAATATTGATGCTTTAGTCAGATATAGCGGCAGTTAAATATAACTGGACACGTGACACTTGTATTCGTGGTCAATCTTAGAGTTGGGACACTTGAAATATTATTTCAATGCCCGAAAGCTGCCTTGGGCATTTTTTCCAGGAATGAGTTTTGCTTACAAAATGCATGTTTAATTAGTTTGGGTGTGATGGACATGTGTCTAGCTGATTGTCTGCTCTTGTCTCGAGACAGATGCGTGATTCTTACCAGCAACGAGAAGGAGATGTGTGATTGTTGCCAGCAGCGAGGAGATGCGTGATCCTTTCCAGCAACGAGTAGGAGATGAAAGATTCTTTCAAGCAGAGAGTAGGAGATGCGTAATTTTTTCGGGCAACGAGTCTCGAGATAGTTGCGCGATTCTTTCCAGCAACGAGTAGTAGGAGACGCGCGATTCTTTCCAGCAACGAGTAGTAGGAGACGCGCGATTCTTTCAAGCAACGAGTAGGAGACGCGCTAATAACTTGAGGATCACTGTATAGGTTGCAATATCCAGTGGTTTCAGTAGTTTGATATAAGACAGTTTGTCCTTAATGTTTTGTTTGGTGTTTGGAACAACAATTATATGTTTTATTTTAAGACAAATATTGTTAAGAATATGTTTAGAATAAAGAAATACCTGCTTTCTTTGCATACATTAATTTGTAATTTGGACTTGAAAAAAAATCTACCTGGGGATTGTCTGTCTAGTGGAGAAAGAAAAAGTGATCAAATTATAAACTCATATTACTTATATATTTTTTTCTAAATTAGTTGCTGGGTTTGTTAAAGAAAATCCATCTCTTTTCGATCTGTTAGAGGATAAAAATTTGAATAATTTGTTGGCAGAGAAAGCACTTGACACTTAGTAGGTACAGCCATTATAGTTTAATATTAAACGTCTGAAGGTTGATGCTGACAGCCACTGCCTGCATTTTCATATTTTATTTGGACTGTGCTAATATTGAACAATCAGTAAAATTTTATGTAATACTTTCCTCATCAGTAAAGAAGATATATATATTTTGAAAAAATCGGTACACTAAACAGTGTATTTCTAACAGCTGTTGCAAAATGAAAAGTTTAAACTGGCAGTCCAACAGTGTGATTTATCACATGCATAATATGCGTGCGTGCGCGCACATCTGTGCATTATGTGCGTATAAATAATGCGTGTTATAAAGAGAGAGTAAAGTCGGTCAGTGTCACATTCTCTTTTAGATTATCTAGGAGCTTTTACTTCAAATTAATTGGAGATTTGTTTGCTCTTAATACTTTTTACACGTGAAGAAAAGCTCAAGGGGAAAATATAAATTATCTGCATGTCCTGAAACACTTGTAGAATACATAATAGAACTTCTTACTCCTATGAAGGCAAAATATGTGTCACGCAAAATATGTGTCACGAAGTGTGTACTGTGTAAAAAATATTGACTTCGCTATTTTTTATTTATTTTTTTTTTTGGGGGGGACAATTTTCTCGAGAAATCAGCGTTATCCTAACTACAGACACCATCTGTTCCAGTATATGACTCGTAGTTCCAGTATATGACTCGTACGTAAAGTATGGTGAAATACTTCGATTGACGAGAACATAAAGAATGTCCCCTACCTACAACACGAGGA
Organism: Sinotaia quadrata; assembly: GCA_028829895.1. NCBI lineage: Eukaryota > Metazoa > Mollusca > Gastropoda > Architaenioglossa > Viviparidae > Sinotaia > Sinotaia quadrata. The sequence goes on from CM054182.1 coordinate 9,780,436, forward strand.
GGTTCAACGCTTGGCCACTGCAGCCAGAGATCTGTGAAGAGACTACAACCGTCTGAGTATAAAACAACTCTGACGTAACTAGACACATTCAATCTTGATTGTATTTACTGTCTGCAGAGTGGAAAGATAACTCTGTAATACCGCAGCATTGTCGAAAAGTACAATATAGCTGAGATGTAAGACGGAATCTCTAAGATAGTGTTTGTTTCAGGCTGTCGGGAGAGTCAGACACTTAGACGACAACATTTGTTGACAACGAATTTTATTATGCATGGACTAAAAATAGTGTGTGTGTGTATATGTGTGTGTGTGTTGTGTGTGCGCGCGCGTGTGTCGGTGAGGTGGACTGAATTGTGTTTTTGTTTTTATCAATGTTGTTGCTTCATAATAATTCGTTTTCTTTCATTTTGATTGATTGATTGAGTGTAGGGGGCGCTTCCGGCTTCCGCCGCTTTCGCGTTTTTTTCTTTTAGATCTTGTCTATAATCAATATATGCATTATTTCTCATTTCTCTAGTTTCTTTTCACAGGTGTACTTTTTTTAGCAAAGATGTTGGTCTCTTATTTTGGCTCAAGTGTAACATTTCTTAAATACTAAACTGTTAGACCAGAAATGTGAAAACATTAAATAGCTTAACTTTGATTTGTTTGTCGTACACAAGATGAGTGACATAGCTGTGGACAAAGAAAACAAAAGCAGAGTTTACTGTGAGATGTTTGTATTTTAGTGATTCAATGACGTCAATCCAGGGGAATTAACTGCACTGAAAAAGAAAACTTGTGTCATATGGTTGTTCTAATCTTTGCTTATTTCCTATTACTATTCTTCAAACTTATCCAGAAAGCTCAATATGGTCGCACAGTTTCCACCGTTAATCTTGGAAGTTTAGCATAGGAGTAATGTTGACACTGCTGACCTACGATTTTCAAAAAAGTTATTATCGTAACACCCGTTGACGCAGAAATTCAGAACAGTTATTTAGTTTACACTGTTGACCCACAAGTTCCAACACAGCGCGAAAGCCGAAAGCGCCCCCTACATTAGCAAGCAATCACAAGTTCCATAACAGTTATTCAGTTTTACTCTGTTGAATCACAAATTTCCAAACACTTATTTGGTTAGCACTGTTTCCTCGACAAAATTCATTACAGTCATTTCGTTTGCAATCTTGACCCAGGAAGTTCAGAGCAGTTATTTATTTTTCACTTCTGATCCACAAATTTCAGAACAATTATTTAGTTGACACTTTTAACCCTCGAAGTTCAGTACAGTTATTAATTTACACGTTTGACTCACAAGGTCAGTACTATTATTTAGCTTACACTCTTGACCCAAGAAGTTCCAGGAAGATTAGAATTGGTGTGCAATTTATACTGTTGATCAAGGAAGTTTTAATACAGTTACGTTTACACTGCTGGCCCACAAAGATAATTACAGTTGTGCTGTTTTCTTCGTTGACTAAGAAAGTTCAGAGCAGGTGTCTAATTTACACACTGTTGACAAGGATGTTCAGTTCACGTGTACAATTTACACTGATGACCTATGAAGTTCATCACCATTATTTATTTTACATCATTGACCCAGAAAGTTGAGAACTGGTATGTACGTTCGCACTGTTGAGCCCGGAAGTTCTGTGGAGCATATAAAGTTTATAGTGTTGACCCAAGACATTTAGTAGAAGACACAATACTGCTACTTCTTGTATAGGGGAAACATTAATACTAGCTTTTATATAAATATAATTTTACACTTTTATTAACAGCTAATTTCAGTAATATGTGTGTAAATTACAATGCATTATTTGAATATAATGCTTTATACATTTGTTTCCACTATAATACCATGATTATGTTTTCTTTTCATTACATTAATAAACAGTTACATTGTGTAATAGATTCATTCTTTACAGTGAAGTGTCAAATTCATTAAACATTTGATACATGTTTATAGATTTGTACGCATAAACATAATACAGCATAAAATAACAGAAACCTACAAATACAGTCATAAAATTATATGTAAATAAACCCACGGTCTCTTGTACCTAGACTTTGATACTTTTTCCGTTACTGAAATGGAAAGAGACATAAAAGAAACTGTAAACTTTTGTAAAGTGCCAAACGAGCAAAGTGGTCAACGGAGACAATCTGTCGGTTGCTTTTCCAGCCTTACTGGAGAGGGTTTGGTGAATCGAATTTTCTTAGACCCGTGACACAAGCATTCAGACAACATCGTGAACCTCCTGAGGATCAAATCGACTATATATACATACGTGTCAGTTGTTGCGTCACCTTCCTTTCTACGCATTAATTATGCGCTTCATTCTCCTTTAATTATGCGCTTCATTCTCCTTACGCTGTCCTCGCACGTCACAAATAATCCAACAAGTGTGCTTTAGATAATAAACACAATAACGTCGAAAATGGAAAAAAAAAAATGGTGTTTTGTATATTAATCGTAAAGTAAAAAACTGTCTGTTTTAAAAGAACCGTCGTCAAGCAAAACAAATATTGTTTCTTTTAACAGAAGTTGAAACACCACTGAGCCATTTCGTACAGTTATTTGCCTAACCGTCAAGCGATATTTACAGCGAAGTTGATTTGCCTCAAGAAGATTTTGGTTCGTTTTTTTTACACCAAAATAAATTTTGGGTCAAGTTTCACTACTTCATACTTGACAATGGCTTTGAAAGGACTGAAATGATTTAAGCATATACTTTTCTGCAACTACCACACGCACACAGACAAAGCTTTCCATTGTCACAGACCATTGGTAAATATATAGAAAATTGACATCACAGATCATTTTCGTCTTTTGTGCTGGTTGGCAAAAAGCTACACGACTATAATAAAGGACGCACATGCATCTCAAATGGTTTTAAATAAAATGAACTTTCATGAAAATTGTAGTGGATTTTAAGTTGTTATTTTATAAACTGGTCTCAAGATTGTTTTTGTTTGATATTTCCCCATAAGTACCTTGTTATAAATCAAATCTGTCAAGCAATGAACTTGTATATTTTACACCTTTAAGAAATGTACTCAATGAGTTCTCATTAAACCTCAGTGCAACACTACAAGGAAACGCAAATAAAAATTTATTTGAAGTTAATCGAGTACGTAAAGCGCTTTCAATATCCCTTAGGAATTTTGGCCAAGAGTTCTTTGTAACTAAAACGATTGACGCTCCGTCTTTCTTCATCTTAACCTGCACTTCCGCAGAGCTAGCCAGCATCAAGCATTTGAACAGTTTTAATGCTGTTGCTCTTTCGTTGTGCTAATTGGTTCCAGGCAAAGGCTAGTAATTCTCGTTTGCATTCCTTACACCAGTCCGTCTTAAAATTCCGTTTGTATGCTCGTTTACTAGGCAGTAATTTTAATTAGCCTCGTGTTCGTCAGAATTCACAATGTCCAGGTGGTTTACGTCCACGTAAAGGTGGGTCTTTTATTATCAGCCATTGTGGTGTTTTACCAGCCATGCATATTACACTTATTAAGCTGCTAATTATAATCTGTCATAAGAGTTATGATTTAAATCAATTAAAATCCTTCAGTCGTTACTTTTGTCAGTCACAGATGTTGTGATATCATCACAATCATGTTTGCCATTAAAGTATATCGCACTTTGCAAAGACATTTTCACACACACACACACACCACCTTCATCTTCTCATGTACAAAGCTGTACCACCTTTTGAATGTGTTACGTGATTGCACTTCCCACTGGTGATGACTGTGACTGTAGATGTCAGTCTTGCGTACCTCCCTCACTGCATTGGCACTACAAGCACACTTAAATCACACAAAAACTCACTGGACTGTCACTACAGGCACACTTAAATCACACAAAAACTCACTGCATTGGCACTACAGGCACACTTAAATCACACAAAAACTCACTGGACTGTCACTACAGGCCACACTTAAATCACACAAAAACTCACTGGACTGTCACTACAGGCACACTTAAATCACACAAAAACTCACTGGACTGTCACTACAGACTCGCTTAATTCACACAAAAACTCACTGGACTGTCACTACAGGCACACTTAAATCACACAAAAACTCACTGGACTGTCACTACAGGCACACTTAAATCACACAAATACTCACTGGACTGTCACTACAGGCACACTTAAATCACACAGAATCTCACTACAGTGTAATTTATTATCAGAGAACAGAAACGGAGTAATGAGATTATAGCAATTATAGCTTGTACACAACCTTGTCTAGACAATTGCTGCAATAGGCTTCAATAGTCTTTGTGGCTATCGTAACAAAGTCACACATTTTCATGTGTTTCTCTTGCATGTTGTAGAACACTGGTGAACTACTATTCTCTCCAGGCTTCTCTCCAGGCTAATCTGGGCATTCCACCAAATTAGTTCCCTCTAACTGAACAGTAATTTTATCAATTTCCGGTAAATTCCTTGTACCAGAAATTCCCCGATGTATGTAGTCAGCATACTTTGCCACCAAACATCAACAGAGTGCAATGTATTCTTACATTTCTACAATGGGGGTAGAAACTTCTCGAATGTACCATGGTCATAGTGGTTTATGAATCATTAAACTGGTAAGTAATAAGTGACTACATCCAAGCAGTTACAGCAGTAATGGAGTGATTACATACAATAAGTTACAGCAGTAATGAAGTCATCGTATCCATTAGATTATATTGTCCTTGACCTTATAACTGTGCTACAGTCGATCTATTTTACATCCATTCACTTAGTTCTCATCTTAACCTGATTGCATTCGCCTTCATTTTTCTTTAAATTCTTTTCCATTCAGTCTTTATATTTAAATTTTCAGTTATCAAGCATGGCAGATTATTTATGCAGTTATCACAGATCATATATACACAATTCATACAAAATAAAACCGCAATTCGTGTAAACACTTCGCACATCTCAAAACCATATTACTCGCTTAAAACACGATTACACAACACACCAACACCATACACGCACAAATAAAATGACTCTTAGTCGAGATAAGATTTAAATTTAAATTTATTTATCCTTATGAATGGTCTCTCCGCCACACAATAAGGTACACTTTCAACTCTTTCTCCCACTGTAAAGTACATTACAAGGGTTATGTACAAGTTTGAACTGAACGTATTATTTACATAACAATTTACATGTCATTCAGAACCTGTTCGAGAATAAATGCTGCTCCCTTTTAGTCTTCAGCAGATAAAAAAACACATGCCTGTGTGTATGTTTTAACAGAAAAGTCATATCCATATTGTTTTTCACGTCTTTCTGTCTTTAACAATGCAATTACAGTAATCGTTTTTGTTTCAATTTTATAACACAAAATGATAAGTAATATGAACGTTGAACAAATGTAATCTCACATGTTCACCAAAGCCATTTTTGAAGTTTCCTTTTCTCACTCAAAACAAGCAGGCAAGCAACGTACCCCATTCAAAACCCATGCCAAAAATAGAAAAATCAAGGATTTCCAAACAAAAAAAAACAACAACAAAAAATATGATCACAGCCTGTTTGCTGAAGAATAGCACAAAGTACTTATCATTCACGGGAAAAAAAATTAAGCAGACAAACGTAATAAAAGACAATGAATGAGTTGTATACAGGGCGATGCTTAAATAAAAAAGTAATTTAGAAAGAGCTAGTCTTCTTAATTCGAGCCCCAAACCCTCCCTAATCCCACTACGGTGGTATGTCAAATATGGTAGTCAATGTTACATTGCAATGACATGGACCTTACTGATGTGACCAACGCAGAGCCAAAAACGGGATGTTTTACGAATATATGTAAATAGCAATTGCACTGCAATAAACTATTTTTTTTTATAAAAAAAAAAAAAAAAACAGCACAAAACCCCATTCATTTGAAACTAAGTTATAAATCCAAAAATTACAAAGTTCTAGTCTCAGAAAGACTACACAGTATTTAACAAAGTTAGCAGAATTCTCTGAGTAGAACCATACATTGAAGTAAGTAAGTGTGAGTTAAACTATGTACTAGGTTAAGTAGTTCATTTTGCTATTTATTTGTTGCTGAGGAAAACTGTTACCTGCAGTTCAAGTACAGAGGACACCAGAGAACATTCCACTTTTTTTCTATTTAGTGAATCATGGCTATTCCGATTGCTAGAACTACTACCCGTTGAAAATATCAACTATAAGATAGGTTCAGATGACTGGCGGGTACCTTTGTGGGTGGGCCAGTGTGTCACAATGTAGTATGCTCAACTGTTGCCTCAGCATTGCAGCAGCCAAGCGATTCACTTCTGCCAGAAATATCCCAGACTGATACCGATCGAGCTTCAGTACCCGACACTGTGGACTGCTGGCACCATGCTCGCAAGACGCTTGCACATGTCACACCCACTGGTCCGGGTGGATTCCTGAAGAATTTTGGCCACACGCTCGGTCAGCAGAACCGCTGGTCCCAGCTTCATGCCAAGACTCTTCATTAAGTGCTCGACTGTCAGGAGTACCAGGATCTTGCCGTCCACGCGCTGCTCACGGAAGATCTGCACAGCACAATAAGGATTTGAACCATTACAGAACTTTAGTTTACACATTACACTTGGATAGAATTTCATTTTACACAGTACACCTGTATAGAATTTTTACATAGGATGATAGCACACATGGATAGAATTTCATTTTACACAGTACACCTGTATAGAATTTTTACATAGCACAGTTGTACAGAATTATGTTTTATGCAATACAACTGTATATAATTACATTTTACATCGTACAGTTGTATAAAATTCTGTTTTACGTAGTACAACTGTATATAATTTCATTTTACATAGTACAGTTCTATAGAATTCTGTTTTACGTAGTACAGCTGTATATAATTTCATTTTACATTGCACAGTTGTAGAGAATTTCACGGTGAACATAAAAAAAAAAAAGAATCTCATTTTACACAGCACACCTGAAGAGAGTTTCATTTTACAGAACAAGAGCTGTACAGAATAACATTTTACTTAATGCTGCAGTATAGAAATGTTTTGTAAGTGAAACGAATGATTTCGTAACAAAGAAACCAGCATAAAAGAAATAATAGCTTTGATTTATGTCACGATTTTAAGCAGTTACAGTAGTCATTTATTCGTGATGTTCATGTAAAGAGTTTACATTCGACGATAAATGCAACAAATAATACAGGCACTACTCAGTGATATTTTACTGTTAAACAAATTTTGCATTTATAAAATCATCCACAAAACAGAAGTCAACACACCTCAGCGTAAACACTGCAACCGTCCAGAGAGGACACAAACTTGACCACATCCTCCACAGACCAGGTGCGAACGTCCTCAGGCCGGTTCTCCATGCAGCCACAGCAGTACAAAGCGCGATAGTAGTCTGGCAGCGATGCCATGTAGGGCGAGTCCATGCCTTTTCCGTTGCTAACAGCACTGCCTGAGAAATCCGGGTAGCACCGCTTCCGGAAGTACTCCGCATTTTTGTCGTACATACTGGATTCCATCCCACAGGATAATGACGGAATGGAGCGGTACGCAGACATGTAATCCATGGACGGAATAGGTCCGTAAGTGGCTGCAGCGTACTGTTGGTCAAACCGCAGGCGTTTTGCGGACAGGTCCACGGCAGAGTCCGCCTCCTCCCTGGACCGTTTGGCACTAGCGTTGGCCGCCGCTGCGGCTGCTGCAGCACTCATGGCATCCGGCACCATCAGTGGGAAACCGCTGTTCCAGGTCAGGTAGGGGAACGGCCGCGAGTAGTCCAAAACAGATGTCGGTGCTGCTGAGGTGAACTGTGGCGGTATGAGAGGATAAGGAGACACGCTCGGGTTTCCGTACCCAGGCATAGTGCCCGCTGAGGTCGGGTACAGGACGGGATCTTTCTGTAGGAGGGCGCTTGGGCTGCTGAACATGCCACAAGCGTGCATCGGATGCAGCATTGCAGAGCTGACGGAAACATCTGGCGGGCGGAGAGGAAACATCGGCGGCAAGCAGGCCGTGGGCGGTGGACTGTTGAACACAGCAATACAGGGATTAGAGGCGTACAGATATTTCGAAGGTGTACACAAAATTGTGACAGACGTTAAAAGAAAAAGTCAGGCAATGTAATTCAACCCTATCTAATTACTGTGAGTGTGTGTGTGTGTGTGTATGTGTGTGAGCGTGCGTGTGTGTGTGTGTGAGCGTGCGTGCGTGACTATAAAAGTACTAAACATTTATGATATTAAAGTAGGCCTACTGAAATCATGGAAGTTTTTCAAAAATGTAACATTACAAGTAAAACATGTGAAACACGTTAGGGCAAGTCACTACAGTTTTGTTCAGAGTGAATTTTTGTCAAATAAAATTAAAGTGACTGGAAATCACGTCAGATTCGCTTAGTTGCAACAGTGACAGCGAATAAAATCAGAAGTTTCGCTTAGAGTAACTAACAGTACGAATGAGTTAGAAATCTCGACAATGTTGCTCAGTTGTAACATAAAAAGTGAAATAAAACTTAATCGCCTTTCTCATTTGTAATATTAAAACTATTACAGACAACGTCAATGTAACCCTGTTGTAACAAAGAGAAGGCACGACAGGGTTGTACAATCACAAAAGAGAGTTTAACAGAGTGGTTGTAACAGTGAGAGAAAGACAACAACACTGCCACTCAAATAGGCAGTAATAACGGCGATTAGAAATCGTACCTAACAGAAATATCTGGTTTCAGTCATGCCAAACAGAAAGCGTGTCTAACACCGTAATATTTAGTTTAAGTCATGTAAAATAAAAAAATCGTGGTTATACGGAAATATCTGGTTTTAGTCATGAAACAAAAAATGTGCGTAATATAAAAATATTTTCAGTCGTGTCAAACAGTAATTGTGCGTAACGAAGAAATATCTGACTTCAGTCGTATCAAACAGAAATCGTACTTATTAAAAAAAAAAAAAATCAGACAATGAATGAGCAGACAGGCTTTAAAAAATTGTACACAGGAACAATCTTGAGATGTGTTACATACTGAGAAACAGCATACATGTACAAGGAAGCATACATGTACAAGGAGATTACCAAATGTACTAAAGTACTAAACATTAAGAAACGACAACAGAGATTGTACATACTAAACAAAACTGTGCAGACAGACTACAGAAATGCTACTTATTATGCACTGGGTAGACAGGCTATAGAAATGCTACATACTGCCTAATGGGTAGACAGGCTACTAAAATGCTACATACTGCCTAATGGGTAGACAGTCTACTGAATTACTGCATACTGCCTAAAGGGTAGAGAGCTACAGAAATGCTACATACTAACTAATGGGTAGACAGGCTACAGAAATGCTACATACTACACACTGGGTAAACAATAAAACGGTGTGCTCGAGTAATAGACGCTACACAGAAGCACAGCGCGCCGACTAACACAGTAACATAACGCTGTGATGGCTGAAATAGCGAGTCTCGAACTCATGAAGCGGTTTCAATCTTTTGTTTTAATTATTTACGCAAGGACAAAACGTTTTCATTTTCAGTTTTTTATTTTCTCCGAACGAGAAAATCTTTTACGATGGTAAACGTGTATCTCTGATTGCAACCATCCTCTGCTGTTCAGCACGTGTCGCGAAACAACAGTAGGCGGCCATTTGTTGCCGCCATGTGCAAAAAGGGGCATAACTGTAACCATAACTAGTCAGAGAAGTTCTTGAAACTTGGCTTTCTTGATTTAATGAAAGGGCCAGTTTGCATGAACATACAAGTACAATGTAGAAGAAAGGAGGTATATCAATATATACAAACATTAACACCCCCCCCCCCATCTTAAAATTGCTATTAAAAATGCGTACATGTGCGTGTATTTATACGTGCACAGATTGGTGAGCGGGTGCATGCGTCAAAGAAATCACTGCTACCGCATGAAGAATACAAGCAAATCGAAAGCATATCCTAAGATACAGTGGCACCCAAGCTGTAACACAAAATTAATACAACTGACAGAACCCTACAATTGCATGTTAGACTGACTTCTCTACCCAGAACATTAGATTCCTCCCACCACCACTCCCACACCGAAGCCTATTTTACCCCGCACTAATCCTGGGGTGTACTTACACCATGTTGTGGTGCCCTGCCGCCAGCACTCGCATGTAATCGCTGAAGGCCGCTGCTTCCGCGTTGCTCTCAGCCCGGCCGACCGTTGCTTGGTACTCAATGGCGGGCACTGGATCCACCTTGTCAGCGCTGAAGGCGGATTTAGTTGCACTGCCAAGACTGGTTATCGATCTTCGGTCTTTCTCGGGACTCCGCTCTTCCAGGCGCCTTTTATCTGCCTCCCGGTCAGCGGGCCGCGAAGACGTTTCTTTATCACGAGACGAGTGTCTGTCTTTGTCTACGGATGACGGCCCGTCCAGCCGACGCTCTTTGTTTTTCTCGGAAGCGTGGTCTTTGGTGGGCTTGGAGGAAGAATGTTTGAAAGTCGTGTCTTCGGGCCTGTGCTCCGAGGACGTGTGTTTGGTGGTGTGGTGGTGTTCTTGTTTGTCCGATGGTTTCGAGGGTGTGGAGGATGAAGACGGAGGGAAAGAAGAAGAAGCACAAAACGTGGAAGACGAGTGCTTCTGTTTCTCTTCTCTTTGAGGGTCCCTAGAAGAGGCGGTATGTTTCTGAGGGTCTCTCGCAGAGGTGCAATGCTTCTGAGGGTTGCTGGATGAGTGGACGTGTCTCGCAGAGCCGGTGGTGAGGCTCTGAGGGACGGACGGGTGAGAGACCGAAGGAAGTGACGCTGCGCCTTTCCGACCCTTCTCCTCCTGTCTGTCTTTTGAGTCACACTTCTTGTCTTTAACACAAGAGGGCGACACAGGAACCGCAACGCTCACAGAATTATCTTCTGACTTTGCTAGCTTCTGATCACCCGTGCACAATTTCTTTGTGTCTTTGGAGACAGCGGTGGGTTCTGTGGGTCTCTCTAGCCGAAGCTCAGTGTTGAGCCGTTCCTCTTTGGCGCTACCATTTTCGCACTTCAGCGGTTCCGGAATATTGTCTACTTTCACGCCTAATACCGCATCGGAACTCACAGTAGAGATAACAGCAGCATGGTGCAAAGCCAGCCGTGAGAGACTCTTGTCTCCTGAAGTAGACGTTGCACAGCTGACACTGGAAGACGACAAGACTTTTACATCTAAAACAGGTTCAACAGCAGGCACCACTGCAGCAGGGACTTCAGTATGGGTGTGCCGGTCTTTCTCCAGGCGCACTGTGTCTGCCGCAGCCATACATCGGGCTGCGGAGTCGCTCGTCTCCTTGTTCATCAGGAGCGTTGATGCCAACTGACCCATGGTGGTGTTTCCATTAATGTCACTGACACCTGCAAATGTAAATAGTTTTTGAGAGATATTAGTCTGAAACTATCTCTCTCTCTCTCACTCTCTCTCTCTGTGTGACAAAAGTCAATTAAGTTTAAATTATCTTCCGCTTTACCAAAAGGTGTTAGAATGTTTTCTCTGAGCGTGAACTTGGCATTAAGATATGATAGGTATTAATAATCATTATATACAATTAAAAATAGATTACATTCTTTTCAAACTAAAAGGAAGTGAGATCTATACATATAAAAGAGAAACCGTGTGTATGTACACAAACTTTATTACATCTTCTTTAAGTGAATACTGTCTTTCCATCTGAAAAGTGTTAACGGCAGCTAATATAGAAGGAAAGAACTTACGCTCGGAGGTAATCAACGAATGTAATGGACTGGCCAGTATAGTGTCCGTGACCGCTTTCTCAATCTCAACGTCCTGTCCTTGGCAGGCTTGTTGCATGCTTGGCAGATCTTTCTGCTGGGGCAAATTCATCACTGAGGACTCCTTCAAGGGGCTGTAATTATTCATTTTGCCATTTATAACACCTAATGTTTAATGGCAGGGGGCGATAATTACACAGATGACAACACGAAAACATTGTAACAGTAATGTAATATTTATCACACTATACCGACAAAACACAACCACATCTTGTAGACAATGATTCCCCCCTATATATACTGTCACAAATACCTCTCAGACAGTGCTGTATTAAGTTAATTTTATTTTTTTTTAAAATGAACACGCAGACACATTAAAATACTGCCAAGCGCTTCCATTCTTTAAAAACCTACATGTATGTGTGCGTGCATGCGCAAGTGGTAATTAGAGTATCGTGTGAACAGTTCACTGCGATGGAAAAGCTAAAAAGAAAAACGTACCTTTGGCCACTTTCGATGAACCTGTCCAATGGCAAGCGTTTAGCATCCAAACTTCCTTCCGGAGATTTGGACACACTTCCTACCGCCCGGAAGGCGCCACTTCCGGAGTTCTCCGGGGTACTGCTAGTGGATTTCCTCTTTCTTTCTCCATTTGGAATTCGTCGCTTTTCTCCTTTTCGGGTCTGAATAAAATCACACAAAAAGAAAACTCTATATTTCTCTTAACAAACTCTATATTGCTATTAATTATACTCAATAGGATCCATGTTGGATCTGTGTTGGTATAGTTATTTAGTTCTTCAACTCTAATATAAGCTTCAATATCAGGTAGTTTTTCCATTAGTAAATTAATGTGCAGCAATTTATGGTTTCAAGGGAATACTGTTTCTTAGTTTGAAAATATTTTTGCTCTTTGAATGTCGATTACGAGCGGAAATTTTTTAATTCGCCTCTCTGCGCGCAGATGTGTGTGTGTGTGTGTGTGTGTGTGTGTGTGTATGTATGTGTGTGCGTGTGTGTATGTATGTGTGCGTTTTGTACATAGTTTTAACTATCAAAACATTCCATTTGTTACACTAATCTATGTTATCAACAGTCATACAGTTTACTTCATCTTAATATAGTTTCTGATGCACCGAGTACCACATACCAAAATACAATTATTTTTACGTAAATCTCAAGCTTTTATCCTCACACTTTCTCTGTTCCACCACAGGGCCTACCTTCAAAACTAATTTTCAAAAGTAAAAATAAAAACACGCACGCACGCACACCTAAAAACGCGCCGCGAAGACTAGCGTTCGCCGTCATTAGCAAAACGGTTAGGAAGCTGCAGCGATGGCAGCTGCCTCTCCCATAAAGCGCGACCCCCATCTGCAAATCGCATCTTCCACTTCAGCTACACCCAACACTCCTCTTATCGACTACACTCCCCCCTCCCCCCAGGCTGCTGTTCCCCACGTCACGCGGCCGCTTCGCTACGTGGAAATGCTGCCCTTCGTATTTCATGCAAATCCTGCACTCACGGTCGAGTTGAATTCTTCTGTGTGTGTGTGGTGTGTGTGTGTGTGTGTGTGTGTGTGTGTGTGTGTGTGTGAGAGAGAGAGAGAGAGAGAGAGTCTAAAAGGCTGAAACCGTTTTGACAGGAAAATCGAGACTCTCTCTCTTAGTATATCCTTTTTTGTCGGATCTTGAAGTACTAGAGCGCACTTATGCACTACAATCACCTTTAAAAGATTGTTTTTGTCAGAATGATGGGGAAGATTTGGAGAGGGGGGAAAGAATGGCCTATATACTATTTCATGAATTCATGCAATGTGCTTATAGCACGTATGGTTAAAAGTATTTAATCAAACCACAGACCGCATCCAAAGACCTTTGATACTGTTAATATCGAGCACGTGGAAAGTGTTTTTTCCACATGGCCAGCTTTACCCTCGGGCACATGGGAATTTTTTTTTTTTTTAGGAGCGGCGTCCTTGACCTTCAAGCGATGGGGGTTGCCAGCTTCAGGTTGCATTTGTTTGGGCAACTTTGCTCTGTCATATTATCAAACTAACAAATTCTTTATCAACTTATCTCTCCATCTATTTATCTACCTATCTTATTACTGTCTTCAAAGGATGAAGTTTAAATTCCTCTTGCCTTCTGTTTAGAAACGTTAATGTAATAAGTTCTCTATCTCTCACACACACAAACAAAATAACAAATACAGACATTCAGACTCTTTTAAAAAAAAAAAAAGGCAGTGTATATTCAATTGATCAAACGCTTCAGTTTATTCACTACTATAATATGATCGGTCTATCTCTTTCACACACAACCACACAAAGAAATAAATATTTTCAGATATAGAGACTCTGTACAGTATATTCCTTTGATTAAATGCTTCCATTATTCTGCTAAAATACAAGAATTGCTGGTCGCATCTTCACACTTTCTATAAATTGTGTAATTGATAATTTCTGTTGTGGTCATGGTAAAATGCGTTCATGGGGAATGGAAATAAGAAAATAAGTAATAGGTAAATTGTGCTTGAAAGTTTCTTTTTCCCCCATTTAATATAAGTTCATTTTTAGGCAACTATGTGAAGGTAATAGAGTATTTTCATAAGGAAATGTTCATATGGCAAGGAAGGAAGTGTTCATATGGCCAGCTTTATGTTGCATTGTCGCGTTCATGAAACAGAGACAACATCAAAATACTCATTTAAAAAAAAAAAACGACGGTAAAGGTAATTTGATAATGATGCTTGAATTTTCACTGACAATGTGACTTCTGATCAAGCCTTCCAATAAACAAATTCATTTATGTTGCCTAGCAACGAATTCATTTTACTTTTCTGCCCGTACTCTAAGTAGTATATAAGCATGGAGTTAACAATGTGTGGAGATAGTGGGTAAGATCAAGAAACTAGTCTCTTCTCTGAGCCTACGTGGTAAGGTAAGTCACTCTTGGTACACACGATCGACACATTACATTATACTGAGCTAACATTGCTTATACACAGTGTTTGTATACAGGAATTTCAAATGCTTTAGAGAGAATTTTAGGAATTTGCCACTATAAACTGGGGGAACTGCTAGCGAGAAAATGAGGACAATATATATCAAAACAATGAATACAAAAATAATGATCGTCACCAAAATAATCTAATGATCATGCAATTTTATCAGACGCAGATCGGGAAAAGAAAACATAATCTGCCAATTATCTGTAATATGCGCTTTTTAAAAAAAATGCGGTGCAGACTATCAGAAAATCGGAATAATCCTCATTTTAAAATACATTTAATAAATATAAAGGGAAAAGAGAAATAAAATTTAAGATTCTAAAGTTTTAAAAAATGAAATCAGAAAGTAATCAATGGAAGTTGCCTTAATTTTTTCAAATGTATATACTAGTTCATCTTACACCTTTTCAATGGCAAGCATTGACATCGATATGAGCAGAACATACACACGTAGCCAAAAGCACGAGGTATCATTCCAGACATCTAGTGTCGAGCACCTTGGCGGCAAAAAAAAATATATATATCAGTGAAAAGCAGAATGCTTTTCGTTCCCTCCCCCAACCCCACCCCCCCAAGAGACAACGGGTGTGACATTACATCAAATACGAACAGTACCCCCACAACTACCAGACACGCAACCTCCACCCCATCTTATCTTCTAAAGCTTTTGAGAAGGGTGAGGAGTTGAGGCCTGGGGTTACAAGGGGTAAAGCAGAAGCGATTTCGTCTCTGATGAGGATCCCTAGACAGGGGAAGATATAGCATCAGAACACATAATCTGCTTCGTTCGAGTCCCGCTTTCTCCGCCTTGACTGAAAAAACAAAACGCTGTCCAGTGATAACATCTCCGGCGTGTTTCCCCCATTGCGCACCGAAACAGGAGCCTGCCCGCGCCCCAGTCAGCATGCCTCGCTCAATCATACCGCCAAATCACGGCGGAACGAAAAACTCCAGACGAGAAGAGTAAAAGAGAAATATACAACAGTACCGCACAAAAGTGGATTGAACAGACTGAAGTAAAGAAAAGGGAGTTCACTCTAACCGTCTTCAGAATAGACTAACAAATCCTCAACGGCATGTGCATGTTCAGCAAGATAGACTGACAGTGAATTTTAATTTAGGGGGTGGTGGTGGGGAATAAACCGAAAGTGTCCATTAGCCAATGGCATTCAAAATACGAAAATGGTATTGCTTATCACATATTATACGTAGTCTATACAAGTTACAATCAATGGCACCTAATGACCCCCTTTGACACGCAGTCTTTCGATTTCATCGTAGATTTTTAAAATCCCGCTCGGGTTAACGAATGTGAAAGTTTAACAAGGAGAATAAAAAAAAAATAATAAACAATGTATGGAGATTTAAAAGAAACTAGGCGGACGGGGGTGGTGTGACTGTCGAAACAGCTCATTCACGACACGTATTTGATTGTCTCTTGTCCTGACTTATTATATCGCCCTTCCACCCAGATCTCCAAACAAAAACAGTGCTACCTTTCGTGCGCAAGTCTTTTGTCGCATGAGGGCCCGCGGCGCACTGCATCAGGCCGCCAGCGTCATCGATCAGCGGGCGCGTACGAGTTCTCTCTCCTCTCCCCACCCCCACCCCATTAATATCTCTAATTTCCCTTTCTAGATAGGCGGACCAGGTCCCTGTCTGAAATCGACTTTTTGTTCAACTTCCCCTGGGGGATACGAGATGCCCCTTTTATATCTGTATTCCGGCTCTCACATTTCTCAACCCGGATCTGCCCGGTCCCATAAATCCAGACTGGAGCCCCCAATCGATGCCGGTGTTTCACGAAGGCATCCCATGCCATACATGCGTCACGTGGCCATGTTGCTCAAAGACGGGAAGGTGTGACAAAGTCTCGTGTCACTTGCACTTTTGATGACGTTATCAGTTTTGTTAATATTTATATATATATGACGTTAATATTTTCGCGGTATCCCTTCACCCCCACCCCCCAAAAACAAAAAAAAATTATCAACACATACGCACAAAATATCCCGCAATTGTATGATTTATTTTTAAAAAATAAATAATACTGTGTTTGTTCTGTGTAGACTGGAGTACGGCCAAAGACGTATCACGAACACGCGTAACGTACGCTATGTAGGTCGAGGTTTACAGACACGCACTGCAGGGTGTAACGAAGAGTGACGAGCTGCAACTACAGTGGTAGCGATGCATGTAGCATTCACGTCACACTTGCGCAACCTCGCTGTCCTAGATTTGGCCAGCGTGCCCTTCTCTGGGCCGAGTGCCATTTGGTAATAAACTCGATCGACAGCAACAGACCACCTACAGCAGTATCCAAGAGTGCTCAACTTCCGGCAGAAAACAAACGCTGGAACGTTGAAGAGAAAACAAAACTTGTCTGCCCTGCCCCTTTAAAAGTTACTCATCTTAAATACTAACATTCACTAATAACACAATCTTCTAATCAGACCTTTCAAACTTGAAGATTCAAGGCAGACCACTACCCCTCCTTACGTTCACCGTCTCTCCTCCCCGATTTTTTTTTTTCACTCTTTTTCTAATGCATCCACCTCATTAATCTGTTTCATGCCACCGCTACGCTTAGTTGACGTGTCGTCCCGGCCAATCTCCTGCGCATGACAACTGCGTTTTGTCGCCAGCCCTGAGTGGCAAAAGAAAAAACAAAACGCCCCTGTTTAATCAAGCGGCGACGAAAAAGCCCCATAGAGCCGAGAGTTGTCGTTCTTTCAAGAAGCAGGTTTGATGGTCCACTTTTTTGATTCGATGAACATGCCGAGCTGTTGAGTAATAGCAAAAGTAGAGCGAGGTTTAAATATACGGATGAAGTAGATTGAAACGGTGGGATCCCGGCGGCAGGGAGGGGGTTATTATTTTATTTTGATTACTAAACAAGGTCACCTACGAACTTGAAATTGGGATTTAGAAATATATCCCTACAATAAGTCAGTGCAGTCAATTCATACCTCATATATAAATCCCCACAATAAGTGAGTGCAGTCAATTCATACCTCATATATAAATCCCCACAATAAGTGAGTGCAGTCAATTCATACCTCATATATAAATCACTACATTAAGTTAGTGCAGTCAATTCATACTTCGATTCACTAACAAAGATATGTAGCTTTTCTGAGGTCTTAGACCACGTGATCTTTTTTGGTTCCTGGTGGGAAACACAATGCAGGATGACGTCACAGATCAATGCTGTAGTTTGTGTTCAATGACAAAAAGATAACAGTTGACAAGAATACTATTAATACCTATATGAGGCCAACGTAGGGTGTTGACATCCTACATCCAGCCTGAATCCTTTAGTTTTAAATGCAATATGCATATAATTATAAAAATTATGACTTGAATATTTTTAAATTAACATCAAATCGATTTTTTAATGTGCACGCTCTCCACGCCGATGCACACCCAGAGAACAATTTAGAGACAAAGCGACACCCAGGTCGGTCTTTAATTTTAAATTTGCTGCTAGGATTAATGGGGAGTAAGGGACACTACTCTCGGCCACGTTATCATGCAAGGCTTTAGTATTCCTTTCTGCTGAAAATATCATTTCCATTTGTACCGGGATGATAACGAAATGAAAAAGATCTGCATTTTTTTTTTAATTTTGGCTGATAGTTCAGAAAATGTTTTACGAAATCCACGCAGCTTCATCATTTTGGCTTGGAAAAAACACCTTTAATCGACATGGTGTGTGTGTGTGGGGTGGGTGGGAGTTGGTGGCCAATAACTCCCATACACACCACTCTTTTGCTCTACCCCCTCTCCCAATCCATTTCACTCAACTCCCAAAGTCTCGACACGTACTAGCAAGCACTTCCGTTTTACCCCGGGGGGGTCCACAATCATGCGTAGCTTTGCAACCACCTCACACACACCACACGCACTTCACGCCAAATCGGTTGCTGTACGTGAGGGTCAGACAAAAGTTAGTGCAAACGAGCGACGCGACACTGCAGGGCCAGAGGCAAACTCCAGCGACGTGTCATCGTGTTGATGCAGTGGGTTCCGTATAAACATGTCGTTCTTGCTCCTGGTGGCAGTAAAGTTACGTGTACCGCCGCCCTTCACCCCTCCCTCCCACCCTGAACAATCTTTCCCGCCAGTATCTCAGCTGAAGAATGTTCTGACCTGGCTCACGGTTCGCTACAGTACCACGAACTCTGGGGTCTGTGATGAAACTTACAATTGATCGAGTTGACTTCAACTCATCAGGGCCTGTTGCTTGCTCGTGTTTATACAGAAAGCCGGGAGCTTCGTAGAAAGATCTCAGTTCCCACCCACGCACCCGCATACACACACTCCCACCTCGTGTGCACTTTGACGTGCGCTTTCTCCGATGGTGGACAAAGAAGTTCCACACCACCTCAATGAATATGTATCATAGCACATTCCACACTACGACTAAAAATATTTCAGATGAATCGATTCCATTCAAATATTGTTTCAACAAACTACAATTAAAAGCAGTTTTCCTAAATCAACAAACTGACAATAAATATGAATAACAACTTACTGTCAAGGTTTAAAATGGTAACCGATATTTTTTTTTTAAATGCAATTTAAGCTTGTGCTTTGAAGAAAAATCTACAGGTAATTAATTTCCAGAAGTGTTCGTGTGTTTTTATCCAGCAGTCACATGTCGCAACAAAGATTTCAAAATCGACTCTGTTGCTGCGGTGAACAGATACCGCAACATTAAAACCAAGGGCAGCTACTCCGTGTCCACATGCAAGCGAGAAGTGCGCTAGAGGCAGCTGTCAACAAGCGGAATAGGAATGACTCCAAACTGTGCCATTTACGAAGTACACCCACTGACGCACTCACAACGCGCGTTTTTGCAACGCCTTCGTGCACGTGAACTGCTGAGAAGTCGTGTGTGGGCCGTGTCGTAACGACGACCAGCTACCGATCTTCCCCTGTGCCGCTCGAGCGCAGCTGCAGCGCAACGCCGCCAAAATGTCAGCAGCGTCGACAGTAGTTCGAGGGAGGGGGAGAGAAAAGAAAGGATGGAGGTGTAAAGAAAATGGAGGGAGAGGAGAAGAGAAATTAATTCAACACATCGAAGAGTAAAAACACTTGCAGTTCCCAATAAACATCTTGCAGCAGTTGGCGTTCGACGTACTCGTGAACTAAGTACAGAAGTTAGTATGATACACTGTTTTGATGATGACGTTGATGGTGCTTGTAATAATAATAATATATATTGTCACCGGAATTAATTACTTTGTGCATATCGATGAAGATCAATTCTGAAATACTATGAATTATTTTCACTAAGCTGGATTCAATCATATAAAGAAGACAATGTCAATGCCTTCATTGTAAGGATTGTTATGGACATTAGTTCCTCTACGTCATTTACAGTCACGCAGTGGTAGTTTTCTTACGTACTTACAGTCACGCAGTGGTAGTTTTCTTACGTACTTACAGTCAGGCAGTGGTAGTTTTCTTACGTCTCATGCAGCCATGCAGTGCTAGTGTCATTACGTCACTTACAGTCATGCAGTGCTGGTGTCATGACGCCACTTACAGTCATGCAGTTTTAGTGTCATTACGTCACTTACATTCGTGCAATGCTAGTGTCATTACGTCACTTACAGTCATGCAGTGCAAGTGTCATTACGTCAATACAATCATGCAGTGCTAGTGTCATGACGTCACTTACAGCCATGTAGTGTCATTACGTCACTTAAAGTAGTGCAGTGCTAGTGTCATGACGTCACTTACAGTCGTGCAGTGCTAGTGTCTCTACCTCACTTACAGTGTTTCAGAGGTGATTTAACAGAAGTGCAGTGCTTTTTTCACAGACGTGCAGTGCTCTTTTTAACAGGCATGCGGCGTCCCTATTCCAATCGCCAATTGCGATATTGTGGCGACAACTGAGAATGGCAGTGTACAACAGTAACAGCCATTCATACAGGATACAAATAGGCTCACATCACACGAACAAAACTGTTATAAATGTCACGATTAAAACGTTTGTTCTTTACAGATAAAAAGGATCTGATTAGCGTTTTTTCCTAAAAGGTCTTTCAAAGTCAGCTGGTAGTTGCCAAACAAGTCCTAGGTCGGAATAACTTTTAAAGTCTGCTTTACTAAGAAGTTTTTTTTCTCTCTCCACCCCACCCCAATTCACTTCAGCAAGCAGCAGTCCATGCGGTTCCAACAATACACACTAAACAAGAGATTGCACGAATGAAGTATGGCGTTAAAGGGTCACGTGATAACTATACACACTAAACAAAGATTGCATGAATGAATTATAGCGTTAATGGGTCACGTGATAACTATACACACTAAACAAAGATTGCATGAATGAATTATGGCGTTAATGGGTCACGTGAAAAACGTGGCATAATTCAGATGCCGATTGCAGATAATTTACTGTTCAATTCTCTTTCCATTTAATACGTAGCAAGCAAGCACACACACTGTTAAATTTCTTTATATACAGACTTGCCTCTTAAAATGTACTTCTATAAGCATACCATAACACGATATTATTTGGACTAAAACTGTACATGTACTTTTTGTTCTGGGAAGCGTGCACTAAATGGATCGCTTAAGAAAAGAAAAGAAAAAAGCCTGCAAAGTAACGTGGAAATAATTAGCTTTATTTCAGAAATGTACAATTTCAGCCTCGATTTCAGATGAGGTCTAATCAGCGTCAGTTGTGAGGGTCATGGTCAGCATGGGTAAGCGAACATCCGCCGTTTGGTGAACGTCAACGTCGTAGAAAGTAGTCTTGCGCGAGTAACGTTCAGTATATTCATGGTATGGTAAACGTGTTGTTGTGTTATAAATTTACGTTCAGTATATGTGGTAAACGTGTTGTTGTGTTATCAATTTACGTTCAGTATATGTGGTAAACGTGTTGTTGTGTTATCAATTTACGTTCAGTATGTGGTAAACGTGTTGTTGTGTTATCAATTTACGTTCAGTATATGTGGTAAACGTGTTGTGTTATCAATTTACGTTCAGTATATGTGGTAAACGTGTTGTTGTGTTATCAATTTACGTTCAGTATATGTGGTAAACGTGTTGTTGTGTTATCAATTTACGTTCAGTATATGTGGTAAACGTGTTGTTGTGTTATCAATTTACGTTCAGTATATTCATGGTATGGTAAACGTGTTGTTGTGTATCAATTTACGTTCAGTATATATGGTAAACGTGTTGTTGTGTATCAATTTACGTTCAGTATATATGGTAAACGTGTTGTTGTGTATCAATTTACGTTCAGTATATATGGTAAACGTGTTGTTGTGTATCAATTTACGTTCAGTATATATGGTAAACGTGTTGTTGTGTATCAATTTACGTTCAGTATATATGGTAAACGTGTTGTGTTATCAATTTACGTTCAGTATATATGGTAAACGTGTTGTGTATCAATTTACGTTCAGTATATATGGTAAACGTGTTGTGTTATCAATTTACGTTCAGTATATATGGTAAACGTGGTGTTGTGTATCAATTTACGTTCGCCGTTTCCTTTGTGCGCGAAAAATGTGGGGAACTGTCACCTTCCGCGTCAGTACACAGAAAAAAATATCGTAGACGGTTGGCTAAGTTTCTTTCTAAGGGGGTAGAAGAGCGGCAGTTGGGTGGGGGGGTGAGACGCCAAATTAAACACCAGATTCCTGAAGTTCTCCTTAACAATTACGAAGAAGTTAAATAAATAATTAACACTGCGCAAAGTACTGGAAGTAAAAATACCGCCTTCTCTAGGTGTCTTTTTTTTTTTTTTTTGGGGGGGGGTGCATATGTAAAATTGGCAAAAAAGTAATTTTTAATTATCCAACTTTCTCAGAGCTGTCCCGTACTAAGCCGACCTCAAAAGAGAAAACATTTATTGTCCTTTGCTAGAGGATACCTGTGATTCAAGCTGCCATTTCTAGAGTCTAGAGGCACCAATCAGGAGATTGTTGGTTTCAGGCTGTTCAAGGCAAATCGGGGCTGACTCGGAAAGGTGTAAATTATTAACACATCTAAATCGGTGAGTGTTGAGCACAAACAATTATCTCCAATTCCCCATCTTGCGTAAAATGTCATATTTGTCTGTGACATGCAATGATCATAACCTAAAAATAGAAAATAAAAAGGGGATGGGGTGGGGAAAGATAGGGTGTATAGCTGTAAGATTTTGCATACAGTGTGAACGTAATATAATTAACAGCAACACGTGTAGATGAAGATACGTAAACCTAGCCGAAAATTCCACTCCGTGCTACTATAGAAATAACCATACGGAAGAAAATTTTCTTAAAGTTAAAATGTTAACTATTTGACTTTATAATATTTTTAATAGCTTGTATGACCTACTCTTTTGGGTTGTTCAAATTAAAATTCAAGAACATACGCCTGGATTAAATTAAATGACACTTGATAACTGGGTCATCGAAAAGTTAAAGAATGACGGAAGGGGAGTAAATATGCAATCAGCCATCTCAATTACGTCGCAGTTATCACGTGACTCAAAGAGCGGGGACTTAAA
Source organism: Sinotaia quadrata (assembly GCA_028829895.1). Taxonomy (NCBI): domain Eukaryota; kingdom Metazoa; phylum Mollusca; class Gastropoda; order Architaenioglossa; family Viviparidae; genus Sinotaia; species Sinotaia quadrata. Next base: position 9,803,683 of record CM054182.1, read on the forward strand.
ACCAGATATACAGAATACACACACACACACACACACACACACACACACACACACACACACACACACACACACACACACACACCTATACATACTTTAAAAGATTTCCTATGCGAACTGACAGAAACAGAAGGCCCTCTAGTTTTTAAATGGCACGGCAAGCTACATTTGCATCTAAAAAGTGGATGGTCTGGAACCGTCAGGTGTGGTAGATATCCGCTCGTCGACCCTTATGTGCGAATGATGTGGTTCTCACGTCACCCGGTGAAGCGACAGTGACCAACACAACTCCACCCGCCCAGAGCCTACCTAACTCAGACGCTGAATGCAAGAATCATTTTAAGTATATGGAAGCGAGTGAGAGAGTCCTATACATATTTCTTGTTTTTTTAGAGTTGTTAGTTTCGAAATACACTCCTATTAAAGATCCGAACGCGTGGTCGTGATTTCGGCATTTTCTCTCAATCAACACTAAATCAGCTAAACGGAAATAAAAGCAAACGCGTTCAAAAATCTCAAGAAAGATTATTTATAAATTTACCAATGGAGGACACTGTTGAGACGTAAAAGGAAATAGTATAATATCTTTAAAAACAAATCCTCGGGTGGGAGAAGGGTGCGTGACTGTAATATTACTTTTGTTCTTTTTCATCATAGCCAATTGAAACACGAGCATAAATCGATGCCACTCAGCAGCACTAATAAAAAAGATAAACACCACAACAGAATACTAAAACACTCGTGACCATAGCAAACACCCAATATCAGCCAGCCAAGATTTAGAAATTCAAACAACAAAGTAAAAACGTTCGCTCAGTTATTGTAGCATTGGGTTTCTTAAAGGGACCTTTCCTCATCGGATTCCTACGCCTTGCGCGGTCTGTGTGCCTCTTGGTAGGCGGTAGTAATTATACACTCGGAAAGCCGTCTGCGCTAGCTAGAACAGGCCGACTGAAAGCCTGACGCGGATCTTCGTAGTACCGGATGAGCCCTTTTTTTGGTTTGCGCGAGAGCGCTACTGGATTGCAGGAAGAAGTCATTCCTCAACGTAATGTACAATATTAAAATGCGATGGTGTTTTGTTTTGATTTTAATTCGTATTTGTTCATTGTCCCCTTTAACTGAGTATAAGCAGAACTACATCTATTTAATGGGCATTCAAATATACACATGTAATTATTTTGTAATAAAGGAACAAACTCTTGATTAATACAAAGTTGTTGATTAGTTGCCGGGCAGGACTGGAGAAAGCAAATCGTAAGATTGCAATACAAAGTTATCAAAACATTTTTCAAAACAAAATTTAACGAACTCGTTGCTACATCTAAACAAAATGTTAAATTAATTATGCAAAGAATAATGAATGATTAATTTTAAAATAATAAGTTATATGTACTACTGTTCTTGTTTATCACATAAACAACGCAACGCGAGCCGTCCATTATCAAACTGAAGTATGAGGCCAAACTAAAATATTTAAATGAATTCTCGCAAAACGAATCTAGAAAACGCGAAATAAAATTGCCAACGACTACGGCTGATTACTAATAACATATAGGAAGTATAATATTATTGAAAAATGACCTTCGTCAACCAGGTAAGAAATATCTCGAAAACCACTGAAGCGACATGAAGACGATTACAGTTAGATGAATTTTACACCATAAGGGTCGAGTCCAAACACTAATTATTGTACTAAACTCACCAGAACGGCGCCAATCCGACACCCTTCGCAATCGCACATAGTGGGATGAACGGAAAGTATTCCTTTTGCCAGGAGCAGTTTCAGACTCTTCCCATGGTGCCGGATGGAGCGTTTCCAATCTTTGGCTGTCTCACGACCACTGACAAACTGGAACTCGTTCGGAGTTAACCAGGATCCTTGGAAACTGATACACGGGCCTTTACTTCCCTGGCACAGTTTGGACAGGTACATGGCTGCTTTGTTTTGGCCACACTCCACCTCCAGAATTATCTCCCCATCTTTGAAGATGGGCTTCACAAATTCTTCTGCTTGCTCCATGGCGCTAACAGTATTCGCGGTGCCAGAACCAGTCATCGAAGCGCTCATGGATCCGATGTTAGGGTTTGAACCGCAACTTTTAGCGGTCGCCGAGAGAGAACTACCCGGGTCTGCTTCACCCGCTGTTAGAGGCGGAAGCAGGCCGATTCCTGCACCACCGCCAGTCGTGGGTGTTGTTGAAAGTGCTGCCGTGGTAGATGTGGATAAGGTGGTGATGTTGGCCGTAGTTCCGAAGTCGTTGTCCTCTCCGCTACGCATCGCTCCGAAGTGCTCGACAGTGTGGTTACTAATGCCACCAACACCACACCTGTCGCCCGCTGAACTGCCGCCGCTCGACACTGTGGTGGGAGGAGGGTGTTGTGGGTGGTCTCGGCGGCTTCCGTCCCCACAACCAGCTTGTGCCACCATTGCTCTCTCCATGCACACACACGCCAGGCGCTTCTTAGCAATCTTCGCTCACACCTCTCCCCCTACTCTCTTCTCTCCCCCTTCTCTGTTCGCTTTTTCCTTCTTTCTTTTCCCTTCGCGCTCTGTTCCGCTCGCTGCCGTGTGGACGACTGGCGCCGATCCGTGCGTGTGTGTACGAGGCGAAGCCAGGGCGCCGCTCGCAACCCTAACCCCCTGATCGCTCGCTTCCGTCCGTCCGTCACTGGCGGTCGCATGACACGGGGCGGCCCCGGGCGCTCAACCACACGTGCTGAGAGAGCTGAACAGCGCTGCACTGATGTACTGGTTACTAATGTTTATGTGCAATTTTTGAATGAAACAATAAATGACAATAACCACGAGCCTCTTTATTCTGTATTAATAAGATGACTGGCGCGGTAAGCTATTGTATTCGTAGTATCTGTGAAAAGCGCATGCAAAAATCAACATTTTACTAGTATGTAAAAAAGAAAAAATTCAGCTGTTTGATGTGTATGCAAATTGCTGCCCTAGAGCACAGGAGCGCACTTGTGTCGAACGCATTGTTAGTACCGCCCTGGCTCCACACGCAGAGGAGTAGTTCTAACAGGTCTTTGCTCTCAGCTCTCGCTGGGCGCCGTCAACGTCAGTATCTGGCCATTACTTCGTGCTGTAGACTCGTCCCCGCCTCCGCGCCAAACCTACAGGCCCAGTCTACTTGACACCTTCTACAACACTTACCTCGCAGTTTGTCATTAGAGATGGTTTTTAGTGAATGCTTGGCTGCTGCGGTCTTGGCGTTGTGCTGTCCTCTGTCTGTCTGTCTGTCTGTCTGACTGTCACGCAAACAAAATCCCCGATCGAAGCAGACACGTGCATGCATTAAAAGAAAAATCCGCAAAGTGTTCATTACTTGTGTGATCACGAATACCCCTCTCCACTCTTAGCCATTTTTATTTTTTTTTTACAATCACTCTCTCTCTTCTAGCTTGTTATCTAGACTTGCCTGGCCCCACACTGATGCGTAACTGGGGATAGGAGAGGATGGTAGCAACGCAGCAGTTGCTAAGCTTATTTCCTTGGCGAAAGCCGATTGTTTCCTATCAGAAGAGGCAGAGCTGTACAGTGCGAGCAGGTTTCAAAGGCAAAGTAGCTTCGATTTCCTAATGGTACTTTTACGCTTCCTGTCCTCTCTCTTACTCCCCCCCCCCCTTCTCCCTCTGTCCGCTGTTAAAACAAAAAACAATAAACACACACACACACACGTACTCATACATTACATTTTATCACATTTTCTACCAGTAAGAGAATCAAGCTACACCCCAAAGTATTCTCACTCGTCTCCAACTGGTAAATACCGTTACATACTATCTTGACCTATTAGTGTTTGGATTTGACATGTTTTGCAAATTGATTTTTTTTTTTAATTGGGATTCCATTGAGAATGTTCTCCATAGGGATGGGTACAAACAATGTCCTTGTAATCTCCGGGCTGCACTTTACACCAGAGACTGACATAAGAGTGTACATTGTGGACTAAAAATTGCAGTTTTAAGCAAGTGGTGTCTCCCTCCTTCCGGTGTAAAGATCTCTTATCAAGGTTGACCTTGTGGGTAGACAACTCGTAATGACTGGGCAAGTTGAACTGTCACATTTTTAGGTGATGGAGTGATGGGGGCGGATACACTATGCACTTACGTTTGAGTTGTTATAACATATATGTTTTAAACGCATGCAAATGCTAGTAGAGAACGCGCTAACTTTTCCTTTTAAAAGAATTCTATTCCAGCCCTCTACGTAATCCTGGTTTCGGTGGAGTCAATTATGAAAATCATCACTCAGTTTGAAGGAGCGGAGTATCTTGTGCATGAGAGTGGAATGTGTGTGTGTGTGTGTGTGTGTGTGTGTGTGTGTGTGTGTGTGTGTTTGTGTGTGTGCGCGCGCTATGTTGAAAAATAAAATGTGTAATCATCGCAAAGTAAAGCAACATTTCAGAGTAGGTAGAATTGATTAAGGAGAAAACAAAACTGAAAAACAGTTTATTTTAAATGTGGCATTTGTGAACTTTATGAACGTTAACTGTTAATGGTGAAAGCAATTTTGTAAACGCCTAAAGAGTTAGTGAACACACACACACACACACACAGAGTCACCGGAGAGAGAGAGAGAGAGAGAGAGAGAGAGAGAGACGCTTTTTAAAAATGGAAACGACTCAAGACAGGCAAGAAGCTAGCGTATATAGATGCTGGAAATGCAAATGACCCCGACACCATGTGACCTTAACCAGCTTTACCGTAAGCCCTTAGTGCAGAGGTAGTATAAGTTTTCGCAATCCCACTGTCACACACGATGAATCTACCCTTCTCGACACCCGCTTTACAGTTTTCCCCTTCTCTTTTTAATGCCTGTCGCGGTGCGTTTTTTTTTCAACCCACGTTACTGCCCACGCCCACACCGCTTGCTTTTTGAAGCTGGTTTCAACAGTTGTATAAATGGAATTGACGGATCTATAAATAGGCCTAGGGCACTTAGGTTGACCGAAACAGTTAACAATAGGGTTACAAGGAAAAACAATTTTCATCATGAAAGAAGATTGCTGATGTTGCTTGTAAATATATCTTGAAATGAGTGTCATGTAAATATCCTCAAAATATTGTCTTGTAAATATCTTGAAATGAGTGTCATGTAAATATCCTCAAAATATTGTCTTGTAAATATCTTGAAATGAGTGTCATGTAAATATCCTCAAAATAGTGTCTTGTAAATATCTTGAAATGAGTACCTTGTAAATATCTTGAAATGAGTGTCTTGTAAATATCTTGAAATGAGTGTCTTGTGTATAATTATTTTCTTCAATACGACCTATGCTTTAGTCATAAAAGTTAAATTAGTCATTACATTTCTGACTGATGTTAGGTTTTCCATAGCTAGGACAACGTGACTTCAGAATTCGGAAAATAATGATAAGCTATCCCTCTCTTCTTCTCCTCGTGTGTTTTGCTAAATATTGGATTCCCAGTCAAAACTTTCAAAGATGGGTGCATATAGACGTAATAATTAATTGTAGCACCTTATGCGTAATTATGCCCAATGTAATCCTGGGTAGACAAACTAGACAGAACACGGACAAAATTATATTCACGTGTAAATATTGCACACGGATAGATACACACAGGTACAAAGCATGCATTTTGTACCTTGAGTTATATGCGGACTAACGATCGGTAAGTACAAAGGTGAGAATGATAAGTGGTGTCATCGAGACATCTATGCAGTCTGAAAGTGCAGAATGCACTTAGGTACTCTTGACTGAACATTTGCAGCAGTACAAAACCCTCCTAAACCTATTTCCCACACTCACACTCTGTAGAGGCCGTCCAGTGTGACTTTCACCAAAAGAAGGCATACAGATTAGGTTCAAGTGTAGGTTAGTATTTACCTATTTGTTGGTCACTGTTGTCTTATCATTCCGTACTGGTTTTGAGAAGGTAAAATATTTTTTACTTAAAAGTCTGTTTGGAGTGGAAGTTAAAATGTTCGTTAATCTCAGCAAGGGAGAGGTTAAATTCTGCCAGGGGCGTGGCTGCAAAGTAGGGCACTGTTTCAGAAGAGAAAATACGAGACCCGTGCGTTTATATTTCAGCAGAGAAAATACGAGACCCATATATGTATTTTCATATTTATACGGACTTTAAAACTCAATTGTATTCTTTTCAAAAGTTACCAATATTGTGTACACAATAAAGTTCATATTGCATATTGGATCAAGATTGATATACACATTGTAGGCTCACATGTCTTTTGCGCGAAAGCCGGAAGCGCCCCCTACATTAACAACGTCTTTTTTTTTTTTAAATCAACCTATAAAACGCAAATGTCCACGACTTCCAGCGAGAGGTCTGAGAAGCACGGGGGGAAAACAGTACGTGGGAGACCGCCTCGCGAGTTTTCTTTCGTCGTGTACCGCTTCAGTGGTCGCCCCTCACACCTCTAGGGGCGACGACCCAGAGCGGCAGCGGTTCGCGTCAAAAGCCTATCTCACGCCGATATCGTCAGCTACTAACGGCGTACTGTAGGCGACGCCTCGCCGGTCACGCCTGACAGGGGCTGTGACTTCAACTGACGTGTACTTTAAAAAAAAAAAGACACTGTAATTTTAATCAGAATGTTTGGCTTTTATGGGGTGGTCGGGTGTAATTCACCTTTATTCTTAAACCCTTTTTATTTCTTCACTACATTTATTTTTTAAAGAACAACTTTACGACAATATAGAGGACTTCAGGAAAGGAATGTCTCTAAACATTAAAAATTAATATAAGATCAGTGAGAAGGAAGAAGTTAATTTTGACGATTTAAAATTGAGAGTCTGTATATTTATGTTCAAAATCCGTATATGTGTTTAAATGTATTTAAATGTGTGGTTGTATTTTATCATTTTTATAAACTCTGATTATCATTCCAGCATACTTGACTACAATTTAACTAATTTATAAGAAGCAAGAATTTGTCTTGACAAAACTCAAAATTATTCTTGAAAAAATACAATTTGAACATATGGTGTTTATCTTGGTTGAACCCTCAGGAATCGAGCGTATACGTTCTGCACGGCAAAAAAACGAGGAAAAAAAAAACAAACTGAACCCAGAAAGGCCTGTGACTAGCAAAGCGATCACAACCAGACAAAACTTTCAGAACCTACCCCGACAGAAGCCGGTACGAGACAACTGAGCCGTACCCCCAACAAAAGCTGGTACTCGACAGCGGCAGAAAGGTGGTGAAAACGGAGGGGGGGGGAGCTAAGGATCTGGGTGGGAGGAGGGTTCGTTTCAGCATTGAGAGCGAAGCGACAGCCGCAAGGGATCAATGCCTCCAAGTTCGACTCTCCCATAATCGATAGCATTAATACCCCCGCCCCACTTCCACCCCTCCGCCCCCTGCTCTCCTTTCTCCGTAGTCTGTCACGCGTGCTAACCTCGGAAACTGCCCGTCGTCTATGCCACCAGTCGCTAAGAGCGTTGGCGTCCGCTATTGTCTATTTTATCGCGTCTACTTCATTGTCTACTTTGCTCCCCTTTGTCCTTTTTTGCCTTTACTATACAGTTTACTTTTTTGCACGAGTGTACGCTATTTCTATTTTATCGCGTCTGCTTCATTGTCTTTGTTCTCTTGTCACTATACAGCTCACTTTTTTTTTTTGACGCGAGTTCTATTTTATCGCGTCTACTTAATTCTTCATTTCTTTTTTTACTCTACTGTACTGCATTTGTTTTTTCTTCCTATATGTTATTATTCTCTATTGTATCATGTACTACTTATGACGATTTCTACTTCTTTTTTTTTTTATCAACTGTATTGCCTACTTTTTTACGTTTACGGCAAAGACTACTTTAAAATATTTAAATGAACGCATCTAATCTATGGCCTACTCTTTTAGCAGTTACTTTTTTTTTTCATTAGCTTTATCAGCTGATCTACAAGTAATAATACGGTAAAATTTTTGTAAAACCACCGAACCTATTTCTTTGTGTACTTTACTGCATGCTCTTTGAAGTTTGCTTTATTGACTCCTTTATATAATGTACTTTTACTAAACTTTTTTTTAAAAAACAAGGTTCTTAAGAGTCAAGCATACGTACGCTGCTTTCTTGTCTTCATGAGCGATATGACATTAGCGTCAGCCTGCTTTCTTGTCTTCGTGAGCGATATGACATTAGCGTCAACCTGCTTTCTTGTCTTCGTGAGCGATATGACATTAACGTCAACCTGCTTTCTTGTCTTCGTGAGCGATATGTCATTAGCGTCAACCTGCTTTCTTGTCTTCGTGAGCGATATGACATTAGCGTCAACCTGCTTTCTTGACATCGTGAGCGATATGACATTAGCATCAACCTGACCAGCCCTGTTTTTACCAAATCGATAGTATTTTATTGCCTAACTGCCCTAACATACTATGTCCGCAGTAAAAATGGCTTCCCTAAAATTAGTTTTCGTTTTCGTTGGGTCTCATGGCTTTTTATCCCCCCATGCTTACTTATAAAACTTCATTGTGAGTACTCACACTGTCTATATTTTAATGATACGTTACAAGGAATCTTACTATTATTGTATACTTTAAAGTTGTTACAGGAAAGCTCATTTTAACCAAATACATTTTATTGCTTTCAAATTATTTTATTACCTGTACTTTCCCCATTGCTGTCTATTTAATTGCATCTAATTTCTTTCCTTCCGTGTCTCATTTATACTGTCTGCTTTACCGTGTCTTTTTACACTATTTTACTGTACCATTTTAAATTGTGTAATAATGACAAATGACAAATCGCAAATGACATAAGTAATAATTAATTATGATATATTTTGTTAATTAATTTAATCTTCCAAATTTAGAGTCTGTCACATTTATTTTTGATATCTCCTTCTGACCCATCTGCCAAGGTAGGCTTCAAAGTCTCTCTTCTTAATTAGCTGAAACATGAAAATACTGGCCCTGGGTTGACCAGCACTGTCTGCAAGGAAATCCAAGAGGTCAGTGTCCAAAAAATCCAGTCCCTATTTGGTAAAGACTTGAATCGGTAAAAGGCGCAATGTTAGTAAATCTGAATATTTTGTGTTTGTGCACTTAGAAAAGTAGAGTTGAATTTTTCTTACTCTGAAATTCTTAGTTGAATATTTTGCCTTTATTAAAAAATGGAACTGTGATGCTCTGAGAACCATAGTTAAATTGTTGTAGGTGAATTGTTTAGTTATGTTTGTATAATTGCATTTTCCACTTTCAGGAAATCCTCAAAACTGTAAATTTGAAATGAGAAACTTCTCTAGATGGAATTTCATACTTATGATACTTATCATACTTATCGTACTTAGAATTCTTCAATTCAGCTGCGTGTGGAAGATTCTAATTGTATTTTTCTTCTTAAGGAAATCCTTTTTCTTCCAATTTGTATAGGGCTGAACAATTTATTGGTTCACAGATACAATGTGTGCAAGAATATGTCTGAACAATGTATTGGTTCACAGATACAATGTGTGCCGCATAAGAATTGTGTAGTTAACCTTTAATTTACATTTTGAATTTCATCATTTCACTTTATTCATGGCTGCCATTATTGTTAACGTTGTGCCTACAATTCTCTTTATTCATGGCTGCCATTATTGTTGACGTTGTACCTTGTTGGTCAATGGTCATTGTATTTGTCTCCTTTGACCGTTTCGCTCTAACCGAATTCTATATTTTCCCTGTGTTCTAATGGTTTGACTGACAAAGCACACACAGAACACTGGTATACGACCTCACAAAACTTGCAGATATGCAAGTGTTCATTCCTATACCTTTTGCGATTTCTGAGTACTTGAATAAACAAAACAAAACACTCTTAAAACCTCACAAAACCTCACAAACCCTGCAGATATGCAAGTTTTCACTCCTATACCTTTTGCGATTTCTGAGTACTTGAATAAACAAAACAAAACACTCTTAAAACCTCACAAACCCTGCAGATATGCAAGTTTTCACTCCTATACATTTTGCGATTTCTGATTATTTGAATGAACAAAGCCACACTAATTGCAGATATGCATGTGTTCATTCCTATACTTTTTGCAATTTCTGAGTACTGTATGAATAAACAAAAGATTTTAAAAAAGCGGGGGTGGGGGTGGGGGCAAAAGGCTGTAAGCTCTTGTAAATTGTTCATCAAGATACATCGATGCAACCTATTTCAATTATTAATCCTTGAATACGTATGATAAGGCTTCGAAGTTAACATTATATAAAAAAAATAAAATAAGGAACATACCTTAAAGAAATAAGGAGGAAATTTTGAAAGCCAGAACAGAACAAACTTGGTTTTTAATTTTTTTTTTTTTTTTTTTTTTTTTTTTTTTTTTTAGCTGTTAACGACTACGCACTCGTGTACAGCTACGTACACACACACAAACGCTTGTATGTTAAAAATAAAAACCTAAATCAAGAAACTTGCCGAAAGGCAGATCGAGGTCTTTAAAGAGTTACCGATATACTCTTCTGCTTTCCTTTACCGGGATTTTAAATCAATTAGCTAATCAAAGATAAATAAGTTAACTAACTAAATATAGAGCAAGGAACTAAATGAAAACGGCCCCTACCACTCAGGGCTGTGGGAGACCCTTTCCTTCAATGGACTCGATGCTTAGTGTACACTTACTGTACCGGAAGCAGGCTCCTAAGGCCAACGGCTGTAAAACGGTTGCCAGCAAAGGTATAATTCTTCAGACAGTTGCACAGATTATTACAGTTTTGTCTCATCAGCAGATCCGTTTTATCGATTCGGATTCGACGTACTACCTAATACGACGGGCTGGATCATGATGGAAACGATAGTAGAATCAAGCAAGCAAAAGTCATCTTACGATTTGTGAAGAGTATTAGTCGTATGCCATGTGTGTTATTGTGTGTGCATGTGTGTTGTAGTGTGTGTTATTGTGTGTGCATGTGTGTTGTAGTGTGTGTTATTGTGTGTGAATGTGTGTTGTAGTGTGTGTTGTTGTGTGTGCATGTGTGTTGTAGTGTGTGTTATTGTGTGTGCGTGTGTGTTGTAGTGTGTGTTATTGTGTGTGCATGTGTTTTGTAGTGTGTGTTATTGTGTGTGCATGTGTGTTGTAGTGTGTGTTATTGTGTGTGCGTGTGTGTTGTAGTGTGTGTTATTGTGTGTGCATGTGTGTTATTGTGTGTGCATGTGTTTTGTAGTGTGTGCATGCATGTTGTAGTGTGTGTATGTAATTTGTAGTGAGTGAATGTGTTGTAGTATGTGTACTGTAGTGTGTGCATGTGCGTTGTAGTGTGTGTATGTGTGCTGTAGTATGTGCATGTGTGTTGTAGAGAGTGCGTGTGTTGTAGTGTGTATTCTGGTGTAGAAGATTAGTAGTGTTTGGAGAGAGAAGAAAGGAAAAAGAGAGACAGACAGGCAGTAAGAGGGGCCAAAGGAGATATAACACCTAATTCATCGCTTGACAAAATAAATCTAGGGTGTGAGTGAGTCAGTGAGTGAGTATATATGTAATTGTGTGCAGTTAACTAACAAGATACTGAAGGGGCTTAAAGCACGGATAATCAGGACCCCTCAAACATGCGTGCTTGGTTTTGAACGAAATTAGTTACTCGATTTCCATTTCAAATCATTACAAAAACGAATGAATTTGTTAATATGTATCTTGCTTCCTAAATAAACTATGCTCTTTTCTCTCTCTGACACACAAACATTCACACAAATGCAGCTATGATACACAATTGAATAAATATTTTACTCTCTCTCTCTCTCTCTCTCTCTCTCTCTCTGACGAATTCCAGTTCTAAAAATTACAAAACCTGGTTTTAAACGAAGCCGCTGCTTAATTGCGCTGTATGGGGAAAACTCAGGAAACTGAAAACACCCCATATTGACCTTGGCGCGCAATGTTATGCGTGCGCAGAAAGAAAGAAAGAAAATAGTAATTTTTTTTTTTTAATTAAACCCAACTCTTCTGTTGCAGGGTAGTTGCGAAAGGGGTGGCTGAATCAAACAGCACAAAAGGACGCCCGGTTAGCGTGTTTAACGTGCATGCGCAAACTAATTGCGCAGACCTAAGTCAAGCGCGTACGAGCGTACTTTTGGAGGCGCCTTGGAAAGTGCCTTACTTATAAAGTAATCAACTTCGACACTAACTTTGACTGAATAAGTCTTCTATGAACGTAGAGCACACGATGGAGAAATGGGAAGATTGGTGAATGTGTTAGAGTGTGTGTGCGCGTGTATATGTGTGAATGTGTTTGTGTGTGGAGAGAGAGGGTAATGATTGACACACAATATGACCTGATAAGTTTACTAAGTCGTAATCAGAGAAGTCAGTGTTGAAAGAGGTCAGTGATGTAAAGAGGCCCCCCCCCAAAAAAAAAATAAAATAAATAATAATAAATAAATAAAAAAATAAAGTTCAAAGCAGGTACACTCTGCTTCCATTTAATAGTTTTGGTTTCTCTCTCTTTACCCCACCCCCACCCCAAATTCTCACCACTATCACCACCCACCCCCGCTGGAATGGATCCGCTCTGAAAGGGGTGGCTGGCGCCGCAGGCGGACTAAACAGACTGAGTGTAATTAGTGCTTTTGTGACACGTATTGCACGCGCGCACGCACTTCACATTGGCTCAGTCAGAACTCTACCTACGCCAAGGCTCTTGATTACGTTCCCAGACTCCGTGCCCGTGACTGACCCAGCAACCCACCACCACCACCACCACCACCAAACCTTCCAATCGTCGTCCTCGGCGCCGCATTGGGTAAATCTTAGGTGAATAATAATGTCAGCTGCTGTAGTTACCTGGCGGTTTACAAAAAAAAATAAAAAACTTACAATTGTTTGGGGTTTGTTTGTTTTTTTTCCCCTTCCACTGCGTGGATTTTGCACGTATGCAGACGACTTTGTTGAGCATGACGAGATAGTGCTGTTCTTTGATGAAGACTGAAAGCCCGCCAGAAACAGAAAGAGAGAAGGAACCGGACGGTTTTCATTAGTTAACATCTGACGTGTAGTACGATCTTTCAGAAGTAGTGCCATTTCAATTCTCTTGGCAAACTTCCCGTTTTTAAAAAAAAAATTATATTTTTAATTAGCACTGACATCATCGCATCGTTCGTTTATCTTTACATCGTTAGTTTTTCTTCGTTAGTCCATCTTGAGTCTATCTTTACATCGTTAGTTTTTCTTCGTTAGTCTATCTTTACATCTGTAGTTTTTCTTAGTCTATCTTTACATCGTTAGTTTTTCTTCGTTAGTCTATCTTTACATCTGTAGTTTTTCTTAGTCTATCTTTACATCGTTAGTTTTTCTTAATTAGTCCATCTTGAGTCTATCTTTACATCGTTAGTTTTTCTTCGTTAGTCTATATTTACATCAAACTTTTTTATCGTTAGTGTATCTTCGTTAGCCTATCGTGATACCGTTTGTCTATCTTGGTTAGTCTATCTTCACTTTGTTAGTCCGTCCTATCTTGTATTTAAGTCTAAGGGAACTCATCGAGCACAACACTTGTGCCCACTTGATTGTTATCAGTTGATAAAAATTAAATCCCTTCTGACTGTCAGGAAATGATATACATTCAACCCCTTCTGATGCCGTCAGATGTCTTGAATTCTTCCTCGGCACAGTTCCAATAATACAAAACTGTCACTTACCTGATGATGTCCTCAAAAGGCATTCATGACAACCTCCGATGGTCAATCTGAAAACAGCCGGATGTCTTTGAAAAAAGCACAATGCAAGTGCCTTAAGTCTGATATGACAGGCGGATTTAAAATCCCATTCCGAGGCACATTGAACTTAACCGCATATTTTTACCTTTATGTAAACATTCACACACACACATATATATATACACACGATGTCCCTCATCATATTGTACACGCGCGTGCGTACACACACACACACACACACACACACACACACACACACACACACATTTTCATCACATAGGAACCTGAGCCTGAGAGGATGGCTAAATCTATTACAGCTTCATTTTATTTTCAATTTAGAAAATAGAATTAACATATTATGTACATTATATTTATACTAGGCGAATTGTACTAACGTTTATTTGATGCTATCTGTAATTTAATTTAATTCCTCGTTAAGCTTTAATATTATTTTCATCGCCAGTGAAATTGCACTGTTAGCATCAAGTCTGATCTAAAATATATATGTACATAGCTTAATGGGGTACGCATGCGAATATATCTGATATATGTGTGTACTGTCACACGCTCGCACACATTTACAAAAGCTCAGTTATCACCCCTTTATATAAGTCAAACCCAGAATGTCCTGTCCGCTTGAGTAACGAAATTCCGATCAGCAAGAACAGGCTTCTGTTTTCGCCACGCTGTCTCGACGTGGTTAGCTCCCTTAGGCGGACGTGCAACGCTTTGATAAGATCTAACTTTCCGACCTCTACCCCCAGCAAAGACTGTTTGGGATATCAGTGGTCGGCCACCACAGCGAGTGTTAGCTCCCCCTTGACAAACTTCATTGTTCTGACTACGAATTCCCCAAGGTAACAAGCGCGTAAGGCCTCTTTTCCGTCCCGGTTTTATTGCTCACGTCAGTTCGCATTGTGGGTCGTCGCGCGCTGTTCGAGAGGGTTCACTCTGTACGGGTTGTCGCACTGTGCGTTCTTATCGTGCTAGAGATTGGTGTGGCAAATGCGATTTAAATTACGTGTTCTTCAGTACTAGTTCTTACTAGTACTTCTCACAAGACCGCATTTTAAACGGTTCATCGGTAAGTTCGAATTAGCGATATTAAAAATACGGCGTGTGTTCTTTTATTCGTGTTTATTATCCTAACATCGGTTAATTTGGGGACGCCAAGCTAGGCAGAGGGTATGGAAAAGTGTCACCGACTGGAGTGGGTCTCGGACCCATATCTGACCTCACGGGCTGCCGCTAAAGTCCGACCTCTGGACCTCTCGGCCACCCAGCATAATTTAATGCGCCCAGGTTACAAGGAGTAATCTTGGAATGGCCCCAAACTGAACACTAATAAGAACATAAATAGAAAACCATTACTAGCAAAACAGTCTCTGGGGAGATGGCGAGAACTCAGTGTGCGTGTTTCACCACCCAGGAGCAAGTTTTGTAATCCGTTCCAGGCAATCCCTTAATCAATTATGTCTTCCCACAAAAACAGACCAATAGGAGCAAGTTTATTTCTGCTTGACCTAATTTGTTTCAGGGGCAGCATGTGACTTTGTGAGGGAGTGGGGATTGCGAGAAAGAACTCCTATAGACGAGTCAGTCGTGTTATTTATATTTAAACTGAAGGAAACCTCATACACCTTACTATGGACAAAGTACCAACAGTTCTAGTGAGGATCATCTCTGAAATATGTGTGTGTGTGTGTGTGTGTGTGTGTGTGTGTGTGTGTGTGTGTGTGTGTGTGTGTGTTTGTGTGTGTAAGATACATGTACTTGCCTCCTCACCACCAGCTTAGAGACACAACCACCGGAACCAAACATAGCGAAGCAAGAAATAAACAACAGCAGCAACAATAATAGAAAAGGAGATACCAGTAATGACCAACAATATCATCGACAACGGGTTGAACATCCCGAACGGGGTGGGGAGGGGGGTCTGTACCTACATAGACTTGGTATGGTACTAGCTTGTTGAGCTCTGTAGGATAACTGTCCTCCGGCCTCCTTGGCAAAGTTCAAAGGTTATCAGCCACTGCAAAGTGACGAAGGTAATAAAGCAAGTCTTACACTGGATACTTCAGAGATAGCTCGCAACGTAGCCTAAAGGGGTGCTCTGGTTCCAGTGTGAAACTTAACCCCCAAACCTTGATTTATAATTTATTCCTAAACCTATAACCCCCACAACCGGCGCCGGTAATCTGCCGCCACATAGTCACTCACTGGGTATGAGTTGGGAGTTAGTATGTCGGATTACAAACCATTTTTTTTCCCTACATGAGACCTATATGTTGACGAGAAATAGTTTTTCTTTTTTCCTGTTCTTGTAGTTTGTGTCTGGTGTTGTCCGGTTGACCTCAGTCTGGTTATGTATGAATGTTAACTGTGATACATACATATAAGAATGAATCCTAAGAAAAGGAGTGTTTGTATTGTAATGTAAATATGTATCTTTTATTTCATCCGTACCCAATTGCACCCAGGAGGTCTATTCTTTTTTTACATTCCGTCTGCGTCCACAGTGACGCCCCTAACGCCCCACCACGTCCAGGGCAAGCTCTAGGATTAATCGCCTAAATTAAAGATTGGGAGGTCAACCTAAATATGAAAACCAAATACCAAAAATATATCAAACAAAGCTAGAGAAATGAACAACAGTAAAAATAAAAAACACAAAACCGAATAGAAAGAAAGAAAGAAAAAAAAGAAAATTAATAATATCATCGTAACTAACCAAACACACAAATATTTTACCATAAATATAAATAGCAAAAACTAAATATTAATAACAAATGTAATAAATATTTAAAAGAAAAGTTTTAAAATGGGATCTCAAAGCTACCAAAGAAATATCAACATCAGCTTAACCAACCAGCCAGCTACTAAACAGACGGACTAAAAGAGAAATAATACTAAAGAACAACGAAAGAGAAACAAGCGTAACAACAGTGCAGTCGGCAGTGACGCCTACAACAACAACCGGGATGACATAGCCAGCGGGCCAAACCACCCTCTCCCCTTCCCCCACAACCCCTCGTTCACCCAGCGCGAAAGCCGGAAGCGTCCCCTATGTTAACAACAATAATAAAGAAAAAGAAATACAAGTCAGCAGAGACAGAGAGCTCGAAGTTCACCAGCAGAAAGCGTCTTTTCACCAAAACAAACTAAACGAAGTCAAACGAACTAAATGAAGTAAATGAACTAAAAAAATCAAAAGAAGTCAAACGATCCAAACGAAATTAAACGAACTAAACGAAATCAAACGAAGTCAAACGAGAAAACAAAAAAGTCAAACGAACTAAACGAAGTCAAACTAACTAAACGAAGTCAAACGAACTAAACGAAGCCAAACGAACTAAACGAAATCAAACTAACTAAACGAAGTCAAACGAACTAAACGAAGCCAAACGAACTAAACGAAGTCAAATTAACTAAACGAAGTCAAATTAACTAAACGAAGCCAAACGAACTAAACGAAGTCAAATTAACTAAACGAAGTCAAACGAACTAAACGAAGCCAAACGAACTAAACGAAGTCAAATTAACTAAACGAAGTCAAACGAACTAAACGAAGCCAAACGAACTAAACGAAGTCAAATTAACTAAACGAAATCAAACTAACTAAACGAAGTCAAACGAACTAAACGAAGCCAAACGAACTAAACGAAATCAAACTAACTAAACGAAGTCAAACGAACTAAACGAAGCCAAACGAACTAAACAAAGTCAAATTAACTAAACGAAGTCAAATTAACTAAACGAAGTCAAATTAACTAAACGAAGTCAAACTAACTAAACGAAGCCAAACGAACTAAACGAAATCAAATGATCCAAAACGAAGTCAAACAAATTACGCCTTTCAAACAAACTTTGTACATTATGCACACGGCATTATTGTATGAGTTCAGATGTTACAATTTTGGCCAATGGCCATAAAAGTGGATCAATTTAAATGATTTTCGCTGTTTCATTGAAATGTTTCTTTCAGTAGTTGAGAGTTGATTAATTCGCATCGTTGGTTCGTTTGTTTGGTCATTAGTTCGTTTAGTTCATTTCGATTGGCCTAGTAGTTCGTTTGGGTCTTGTGGGTTAAAAGACGTGCCGTTTTCTTAAAGTCCATCTTCCCACCCCCAATAGCCGTTCCCTCCCGCGCGAAATCGGCGTAAGCTGAAAGCGTTCTCCTCCCCCCGCCCCGCCCCAGAATAATCAATCAGTCCGTACACCTCAGCCATTTATCATTTTGCTGATGACAGTGCTGATTTTAGATTTCAGTAACCATAGCAATTACGTGTGAACGAACGAAACATATCATATCACTCCACTTCCATCTCAAGCTGTTGATTTCACTCACAATTCGACAGAACTCACAGACAGTACCGTGTTACAGTTTATCCTGATCCTAGACCACCTAGAAGCTTCCTAAACACGAAACATATCAAGTTTCACCAGCCAGTATTCGTGCATATAGCAAGTTTCACCAGCCAGTATTCGTGCATATAGCAAGTTTCACCAGCCAGTATTCGTGCATATAGCAAGTTTCACCAGCCAGTATTCGTGTATATAGCAAGTTTCATCAGCCAGAATTCGTGTAAATAGCAAATTTCACCAGCCAGTATTTTACACGAGTAAATAAATGTCTAGTTAGTTAGTTTCACCAGCCAGTATTTTACATGAGTAAATAAATGTCTAGTTAGTTACAGCTAATAATAGAGTACAACTCATACAATAGATAAAAATAATAATAATGCAATCACACGGTTCATTCTCTTATAATAAATATTATGGTCATTGAGCTTCGTGAAGGAGGAGGAAGAGGGGTGGGGAATAACAACAGATTCCTTTGAGTTTAGCTTTTATTTTTTTTAAGTAGCAATAGAGATCTGTTCGTGCAATTGAAAGAGAAAAGGTTTTGAATACATTTGGAACTTGCTCTGCCTTTCGTGAAGTCCAACTTGAAAATAACCTGGCAGTTCATTGAGGCAGTTTGATCCAAATATTGAACAAAATTATTATTTAGGCCCTCTTTCTCTCTTTCTCTCTCTCTCTCTCTCTCTCTCCCTCTCTCTCTTTCTCTCTCTCTCTCTCTCTCTCTCTCTCTCTCTCTCTCTCTCTCTCTCTCTCTCTCTCTCTCTCTCTCTCTCTCTCTCTCTCTCTCTCCAGCACCCCGTTTTGTCCATTCGGCCGTATGTACACTTGGTAACGCAAGATTGTAAACTAAGTGTACTCCATGAATGTGTGTCCATGAACACATGGAGAGTGTGAGTATGGATGAGGAGTGGAAACAATTAAATATATACTGACTCAAGAAAGAATTCACTTTTGCTGCTGTGGCAGCCATTACAATACCCTCAACATGTTCATGATCACATGAGAGGACAGGGTCAAGACGAAGTCCCTTCTCAAAGTGTAGAAATTGATATCGGTTGGTAAGTTTTAAATGAACTCTACAGGGAACCAGAAACAAACGAGAAGTGCCGCTACTCTTTCTAAGGGAATTCTTCTGACACACGACAGTTGGATCTCTTTCTATGGAATTCTTGTGACACACACGACAGCTGGATCTCTTTCTAAGCGAATTCTTGTGACACACACGACAGCTGGATCTCTTTCTAAGCAAATTCCTCTGACACACACGACAGCTGAATCCAGAAGATGTCACAGTAAACGAAATGAAATGACGTAGATGAAACATGAGGTTGGAGGTGGTGGTAAGGTAGAAAGTTACTTAAAATTACTAAATGATTGGAAAGTTGCATTCAAATGTGGATATATTAGTATGAAATATTAATATTATTCGACATGCGTATAACTTATTCAAATTTACTGCAACTGAAGTAAAGTAGAATTTCCAGAATTCAAACTTTGACGATGAAACAAACTGATCTCTTGCTTTCTCTTATTACAGATTGAAACGAATGAAGTTCCTCTTTCCAGCGGGGCAAACTCCCGCTTTTCTCTCAAATGTTTGTTTTAAGTTTATATTTTTAAAAGTCCCTTTCAAAGGGTTTCACTTTTTAGCACAAACATGCCGATATTTCAATATCTGTTCGACAGTCATTACACGCAACTTAGGTCGCTGAAAACAAGCGTCCGTTATTTCCAGTGTAAGACACCAAGATAATTGTATAGTGCAATGTGGGCCACTGAAGTCCAGGTTCACCCCTATGAAGTGTAAGGCATCAAAAGTTATGAAGTGCTTAAATAACTGACAAGATTAGATAACTCTACAAGGCAATTGAAATGAGAGAGTACTCTTCATTGTTATTACATTTAAAAATTATTATTATTCGCCTAAGTCAAAGATTAAGCAGTAAAAAAAATGTCTTGCGGTATTTCTTGCCTGTTTAAGTTTGTTTACGTTTTCAGACTGTGTTTCAGACGTGTCTTCAATTAATTTTAGCAACAAACAACTCCACCCGATCCCTTCCACGTAAGTAAAATAAAGTTGGTGGAATATACATTTTTCTATAAAGTTGTTAGTTTCGTTTGAAGGGGCAGAGAATTGGGAAGTCTGAAAGTAAATACTAGAAAAGATCTTTTTCGCGCATTTGTGAGTAAGAATCCATTCGTGGACATACGGGTACTTTTATATAATCTAGTAGTTCCCATGTCTACACGTACACCATTCATAAACTGTATCGTCTATGCTACACTACACCATATGGTTCGTTCGAAAGAAATATGCTGACGTCAGAAACCACCTGGAAACCTTGTTTCATTTCGTTCAGGCTTGCACGAGCTCCAGACCTGACTAGTAAGTGCCCCAGACCCAGACTTGCATTAACTCTTTCAAAATTCGTTTTTTACTTCGCCAGACTCCTCTATAGACTGCATTGTAAACTTCCGGTTGTGTTCGCTTCAGTGTGGAGTTGAATTTTATGTAGTTTGTTATTTTTTAACAGTGGATACAGTTCATGTTCTGCACCAAAAAAAAAAAAAAAAGTGTTCAGTAAATGTATGAATAATTTTACCTTTAAGGTTACTGACTGTCTTGTGCTTCCGTTTACAATCTGTAAAATATTGACTATTTTTTAAAAGTACAAATTTAGCATTTTTCTTACTTAAAGTGTATAAATCGGACACAACACAGGAGCACTTACGTAGACCGTTGAATATGTGCTCTTCAATTGATACTAGTATTATTAATGACCTGTCCTTCTCACATGGCTAACCAATAATTTTTATTACTAAATTTAATAATTATTACAAATATGATTTAGCACTGAAGGAGTTTATGCGCTAGCAAATGCAATAACAGTGTTTCCTAGCATACCTTGCTACGCATTAAAGAATGTTTTAAGTCCACATACTACCACATACTATCAAGTAACAGTTGCGATACCGGAAAGCAGTCTATGTTACGTAACTGCCAGTAATTTGATTTTACCACAACGATCTGAAATCCTTCCTCTTAGCTTGCATTATTTCTCTAGCTATCAACATAGATCAACAAATTGAAATACGATATGCAAAATAAACATCATTTAATTACAAAGAATCACGTTAAGGAATAGCTTCCCATGTTAATTAAAGCATGGTACTTCAGAGAGATTAAAAGGATTTGTTTCCCCTTTTATTCGGTCGTTTATAGTGTTCTTTGGAGTTTTAGTGATGTCAGAGTCTTCTCCAGTAATCGGCCTCGTGAGATTTTTTTTTTTTTTTTTTTTTTTTTAAGCCATGAACTCATTGTGTTTCCTTTCAATGTCTTCGACATTCTTTGTTACAGCAAAGAAACCCTGATTTGTGGTGACTTCCACGTCCGTCTGTATATAACTGTAAAGCAGACACACTTTGCACTGCTAATAAAATATCAAACACTATGCACTAACACAGCAACAGGCATGCTTAGTACTGTGAAGGAAGGGCAGGCTTGCATTGCACTGTGAATGGTAGTAGGAATGCCTTGTTCTGTGCCCGCACAATGGCATGTTTTGGACTCAAGAGTTTATAGATGTCATTCTTTGCACTGTGTGAATTTATAGCAAGCACGCTTTGTACTGCAAATGCATTGCAGGCATTACTGCGTTGTGAATGCGTAGCAGGCATGCTTTGTACTGTAAATTTACAGCTTACATAATTGCACTGTGAATGATTAGCAGTCACGCTTTGCGCTCTGAATGTATAGCAGACATAATTGCACTGTGGATGTATAACCACATATTTTGTACTGTAGGTGTATAGCAGATATAATTGCACTGTGCATGTATAACCACATACTTTGTACTGTAGATGTATAGCAGATATAATTGCACTGTGCATGTATAACCACATACTTTGTACTGTAGATGTATAGCAGATATAATTGCACTGTGCATGTATAACCACATACTTTGTACTGTAGATGTATAGCAGATATAATTGCACAGTGGATGTATAACCACATACTTTGTACTGTAGATGTATAGCAGACATAATTGCACTGTGGGTGGACAGAAAACATAATCACACTTTAAATTTACCACAGGCATTTTCTATTCTATAATTCTGTAGTAGCCATGTTTCACAATGTACATGTTTAACAGGCATAATTACTCTGTATATTTAAAAAATATATAAATGCATTTAAATGTGTATCAGGTTTATTTAGCTAGAGTCTGACTAGTAAATTAGTTTAGGGTTGTTTCTTTGGTTAGTTATAAAATAAGTTTTAATATTTTTATAAAATGGTATATTTTCTTCAACTTCTTCGTCTGGTAATAGATTCATTCAGACACAAAACCAATATTTAAGTCGAGCAATAATTGGTGTGGCTAATAGCCGGATATACGTAAATGTAGTTCTATGACAGCCCTAGTGTCAACCTCTCTCACTCACTCACGCGCACACACACACACACGCACGCACACACACACACACACACACATATAATATATATACACACACACACGCAGAGTTCCACACTTAAAGCTTTTCTATGAAAACAAAAGAATGGATGCTTTCAGATAACGCGAGTAAATGGTTTTGTCTACACACTAGTATTTTTTCCCTGGTTTCGTACTGAAGCATTATTTCTTTTATTTTAAATAAATTACTGAAAATGCTACTTCTCCAAACTTTTCAGCAGAACAAAATACCTTGAAATGTAACTGATTTCAACAAACAACGATCAACCTTCAGATGCATAGAAGTGATTTCAACAACAACGACAGCCGACTTTCAAAATAAAACTTCCTTGAACAATAACGACAACCGATCGCCGAAAAAAAAAACCTGATTTAAATATCAACGACAACCGACCATCTAATAAAACAGATTTCAAATGCTAACGACAAATTCACATGGACATTTTTAGCACCTCGAAATGTGATTTCAATATGCTTTGCATCATGCTTTGCGTGTCGTTCCAGGATTTCGCTTGCTGGCCGAAGTCGACGATAACAGGCTTTAACGTCTCCACTCTGACAAGAAAACTGGCTACGCCTAACAACTACGCTTTTTGCGTCGGGGAAAGTTCTAAGGGCCGTTACTCTTCTCCTGCCGCGCTGCATGATCGATAGTGCACAACTGAAGGCGGTAATAATGTATGGGCCTTAGCGACGCGGCGACAGACGTGCGGAAGAGAGGACACAGGGGACCGCACTACCGGGGAACAAGAGTGTCGCGGAAAGCCACGAGAAGAACTGGGACAACGGGCTATGGAAATGTCACAGCCCCCTCCCTGCAAGTGGATTGATTGACCTGCAGTGTGTGTATGTGTGTGATGTTTGTGAAAATATGTACTTGATTTGTGGGTGAAAGTGTGTTTGTGCATGTGTGAGAGATTTTTTCTGTGTGTAAAAGTATATGTTGAGTACGGGTTTGTTTCCCTTGATGATTGTCAAAGTATGTGTTATGTTTTATGTGCATGTGCGCGCGCGTTTGATTTTTGTTTGTGAAACTGTGCTGGGTGTCTGAATGTGCGTGTCTCTGTGTAGTGAGTGAGAGAAATAAGTGAGTGTATAAGTGTAGCTTACTTTTTTTGTGAAAATATGTGTGTGTGTGTGTGTGAGAGAGAGAGAGAGAGAGAGAGAGAGAGAGAGAGAGAGAGAGTGGGTGGAGATATTTTTCATTTGTGTAAGTACATGTGAAAGAAAGGGTTAAATTTTGCTTGTGAAAGCATGTGTTTTGTGTGTATGTGTGTGGTGTATATGTATGTATATATGTGTGTATGTATGTATATGTATGCGTGTAAGGGAGAGTTATGCATTATACTACCGTTGTTTAATTTGGGTTGTATCCATATATCTCCGTAAAAGTAGCTCATCATGCATATATGGCGTAAATAATTATTTATTTTGCTCTTAGTGTGCGTGTGTGTGTGTGTGTGTGTGTGTGTGTGTGTGTGTGTGTGTGTGTGCGTGTGTGTGTGTGCGTGTGTGTGCGTGTGTGCGTGTGTGCGCAGTTTTATTACGTTTAATAGTTGCTTCAATGTGAGACAGTGATCTTCAGCTAATTAAAAAACCTAACTACTGCATCGCGTTAACACGACATATTATCTATCTATCTATCTCTGTATCTGTCTATCAATATGTCTATCTATCTATCTATCTATCTATCTATCTATCTATCTAATGCCAGTCCATTTAACTATCAACATTTTCTTTATTTTTCATTGTTAAACCTCCCGGGTTTTGTAATGTTATATTCTTTACAATATTCTTATTAGGCTCCAAGAAACATCCGTAACTCTATATACCCAGCTCCCCACCCACCCCATGTCTGGAGTAATATTCAAAAGAAGACTTTTTTAAAATTAAATAAAAAGTATTCTGACGTAGTTATGAATTCTGAAAAATAAAATTCGATAATTGTGGTTGGGATTTTAGCACGGAAGTGACAGTCTGACCACTTTTAGACCAGCGTATAATTGTGGCAAGCCGACTTCACAATGGTGCTTCTCCAGCTGATGCTGATCAATGCATGTTGCCAGTCGACCCCATTACATGTTGCCAGTGCTTTTATTGGATCAAACATTGAAATCGTAGGCTTGCACTTTTCCTAACATTCGCTAAACTTGGGAAAAAAGTCAAAGTCCGAAAACTGAATTCCTTAACCCTTGGTTGGAAAGGAAAATTTACAACTGTGTGTCAATCCCTCTCGCCCCCCGAAAAATTCAGGAAGGATTGAAAAAGAAAATGTAAGAAAAACATATATGCAAAGTTTTATTTATTCATAAAATATTCTTTCTTTTGCCATTTGTTCAAAAATGTTTATTTCCTTGAGAGAGGTACAAATGGAATCAACTGTAAAACTGGTCACGTGACAGCAGATAGTACCGCAGCCAAGGCCGCCGTCGATCTCCAAAAGTCTGTTTGGGACTTGTAAATATTTACAAGAATTTTTTAATTATTTTCGGAAGCTTGATTGTAAGTAACAAGAACAAACCGACCCGCATAAACATAGAACAAGCTGCAAACCAAAAGTACTGCTCGAAGGCCGACAAAATAAGTACACTAGAGTGAAACACGAAGGGAGGGAAGTCAGACTATCCTTGAAAATAGAGTTAGGCTATCCTTGCAAGTAGTCGGGCTATCCTTGCAAATAGACAAGCTATCTTTGCAAATAGAGTCAGGCTATTCTTGCAAATAGGCTATCCTTGCAAATAGTCAGGCTATCATTGCAAGTAGTCGGGCTATCCTTGCAAATAGTCAGGCTATCATTGCAAGTAGTCGGGATATCTTTGCACATAGAGTCAGGCTATTCTTGCAAATAGGCTATCCTTGCAAATAGTCAGGCTATCATTGCAAGTAGTCTGGCTATCCCTGCAAATAGACAAGCTATCTTACACAGCTAACATAGCAATCTGTGTACTACAAGTGTAAAATAAGAGTTTAGTTTAAAATACATTGAAGATTTCATTTCTTCATAAACTTCTCCAAGTCTGTTTAGTTCAGTGATCAACGAGTCGATAATTGGCCAAGTAGGTCTGAATTCTAATTTTTTTGCTCGCAAGCCTCGCATCCATAATTGTCATTTGCAGGTCCTTACAGTAAAGTAATTCGCATATTTCCTTTAGTTGCTCGTCTCTGGTTGTCGTAGTACCCTACGTTGTGAGTTTGTGTTTTGGCTCAGCGTTCATATTCTTCAAAATAAGTATTGTCTCCAAGTACATCAACATAAAGCTTCAGTGACTGAATCAGGTTGACAGGGACTGATAAATCCATGTCTGCCTTTTGTAGAGTCTTACTTTTTGTTTCGTTAAAGCGTCCACGGATATCATTCCAAAGAATGGTGAGGAATGCAATTTCCAACTTATCCATCTTTTTGCTTAGAGCTGCTGCTTCTCGTGCGAAGAGTCCCGAGGTTGGTCTTTGTCCTGTGCAATCCCATCAAGAGCTGCTTGAACGTCTTTGTACCCATGACACAGAACCTTCGCAGCAATCCCATCAACAACTGCTTGAACGTCTTTGTACCCATGACACAGAACCTTCCCAGCAATCCCATCAACAACTGCTTGAACGTCTTTGTACCCATGACACAAAACCTTCCCAGCAATCCCATCAACAACTGCTTGAACGTCTTTGTACCCATGACACAGAACCTTCCCAGCAATCCCATCAACAACTGCTTGAACGTCTTTGTACCCATGACAACAGAGCCTTCACATCATCAGCATGAGCGGACCATCGCGTCTCTGATAAGCGTTTCACTACTTTGTGTTCTATGTCCTAAACATGTCTCCAGGAACGCCAACGATGCGTTGATGCCATGAAAAAAGGCGTACAGTTTTGGAAGGCGGTCGAAGTAGGCTACGACTTGCGTGCAACATTCAACAACCTTCACGCCAACTAACTTCAGGAAATGGCCCGCACACGGAACATGGACAGCTAATTCGTTTATTCCTTTTATTCTAGCTTGCACGCTTGAGTACTGACCGGACATGTTGGAGGCATTATTACAGGACTGTCCACGGCAATCTGTTCTGTTAATGTTGTTTTCTTCCAGAAAGTTCACGATGGTGTCCGCAAGATACTCCGCTCCTTGACCGCGGTCACATACAAATCCTAAGAACCGCTCCTTGACCGCGGTCACATACAAATCCTAAGAACCGCTCCATGACCGCGGTCACATACAAATCCTAAGAACCGCTCCTTGACCGCGGTCACATACAAATCCTAAGAACCGCTCCATGACCGCGGTCACATACAAATCCTAAGGACCGTTCCACTGATGATAAATCTTTCACATATCTCACGGTAAATTGATCGGTGTGACTCACATCCGGGGTGGAGTCCACCCTGAGATAGAAATATTTTGCTTGTCTTAGTTCTGAAAGGATTAAACAGACACCTTCGTTGCCCATGAATGCGATAAATTCTTCGCATACAGTTACCGATAGATAGGAGGGGTTACCTCTTCCAGCATTGCCGTATCTCTTGAAATGTCTGAGAAATGGAGCGAATTTGCTGATTAATTCCAAGTTTCCCAAATAATTTCCATTGTGTTGTAAACCTAGAATCGGATTGTCACCTCTACAAGGCAAGCTCCCGGACGCCATACAGCCCAAACCCGCTTCATGACATTACGTCAATATTTGCTGTTCCACTATTAATTGCTTCATTAATTGTGTATCAATGTGACCAGCTTCTCTAACATGCTCAGTGTAAACAAGCATGCACTTTCTATGACCTCTACCATTTTCATGTTCACTGAGACGTGTCATTGTTTTCTTCCAATCATTAAAGCCGGTTGTGCATAGAGCAGATTGATGACCCATCATAGTTATTGAAAACAAGTGACACACAAAGCAATACACAGACTTCTGCGATGGACAACAGAGCGGCCGCTCGCGACAAACTGATTTACCAATTTGCAGTTTTCGATGGAAACAGGAATCAATTAAGCAAAGTCTCTGCAACTTATCTCCAGTTCTATACACGCGTTAAGTCCTACTAAAGTCAGACTCTTTATGCTGGCAACTAGAAGGACCTTTACGTGTTAAGTCCTACTAAAGTCAGACTCTTTATGCTGGCAACTAGAAGGACCTTTACGTGTTAAGTCCTACTAAAGTCAGACTCTTTATGCTGGCAACTAGAAGGACCTTTAGGAATCCAATAAGTATATCTCAGTAATTGAGCTCCATAACTCCATAACGCTGCATCCGTTGGATAGCTTGTTAAATGTTTTTTGAATGTTGGTGTGATGACATGTGAACTTTGAGTGTTGGTGTGATGACATGTGAACTTTGAGTGTTGGTGTGATGACATGTGAACTTTGAATGTTGGTGTGATGACATGTGAACTTTGAATGTTGGTGTGATGACATGTGAACTTTGAATGTTGGTGTGATGACATGTGAACTTTGAATGTTGGTGTGATGACATGTGAACTTTGAGTGTTGGTGTGATGACATGTGAACTTTGAGTGTTGGTGTGATGACATGTGAACTTTGAGTGTTGGTGTGATGACATGTGAACTTTGAGTGTTGGTGTGATGACATATGAACTTTGAATGTTGGTGTGATGACATGTAAACTTTGAATGTTGGTTTGATGACATGTGAACTTTCATCTTGCAGCGACACTAACTGTTCATCTTTATCACAGACATGACATCAGTGGACGAGTAAGACGACGTAAGATATCTTGCGTCTGAACAATGTCGGACTGCAATGATGATTGTGATTTCTGACTTTGGATGATACATTTGGATGTTTGGCCCACCTTTCTAACTCAGCTGCTTCCTTCTTTCTCTTCGCAACACCTCTCATCTAATTTCTCCGCATTCTTGGTGGGTTGTCTATGGTTCATTTAATAGATCTACGCATTATTTCTGGGTTGTCTGATTGTTCGTTTAATAGTTCATAGTGACGATTGGCAACCAAAAAAAATGGCAAATCGGTGATAACTGACAATTACAATCTGCACAACAAAAAAGAGTAGAAACCATCAAAATAACTTAACATTAACCATTGGAAATGTAAATGAAGTAACAAAAGCAGTTATAGATTTTGTTAAGTTAAATAAGTTTGCAAAGTTCACTACGGAGTACCGACAGGGCGACCTGTACTATTACTAAATGTGAGGAATTGATTACTTGTTTTATAATTTAAAATTTAAATCGATTTATAAAATGGTGAAGATTATAGGATTAAGAGAGATTTCATTATTAAAAATTAATATTATTTTAATTCTTTGATAGCAACCAAGCGTTAAACGTTGTAAAAAGGAGACGAATGAAAACTAACAAAATATACAAGATTTGTGCCTGTACCATGTGTTATAATTATTTACTTCGGTCTATCTTCTATAGCGGTCTGCGTTAAAATTATAGAGTGATTTCAGTCTATCTTCTATAGCGGTCTGCGTTATAATTATAGAGTGATTTCAATCTATCTTCTATAGCGGTCTGCGTTTATTACCAATATGTATTTAACTCTTAATGCAGATGTCAGACGTTTGTTTATTTTTCTTTAATATTCTGTTATTTTTCTTACTTTGCAAAGTTTGCAGAATTGTTTTAACTTATAATTTATTAAATAATATTACCGTATTGTTATTTACGTGGTTGCGATGTAGCTTTTTGTTTGGGGTCCGCCGCAGGGTCCTGTGTTGCGCGGGGCCCTCGGAAAGTGCCTCTCGTGCCTAGGCCTTAAAGCGGCACTGAACCTTACCAGAAATATGCGTCCATGTCCAGCTGTTGTTGGTTTTTTTTTTTGCCTCATGTGGTCAATAGGTACTTGCAGCTAAAAATGGCCTCATATGGTCAGTAGGTACTTGCAGCTGAATAAATGGCCTCATATGGTCAGTAGGCACACTAAAACGTTTCGTTTGGCGCAAACACACTAAAACAAACCTTAGTCAGAGGGGCAGGAAAGAGAACAGAAATTAGGGCACCCCTCCTCTCAACCACGCCTCTCTCTCTCTCTCTCTCTCTCTCTCTCTCTCTCTCTCTCTCTCTCTCTCTCGTGACTGGGATTCAATTCTTGTTTACTGTTGAACTTTATTAATGTTACTCCTTAGCTCAAAATCGTGTCTAGTCCGTCAGCAGGGTGAGTCTATGATTGGGGGTCCCATGTGCTATTGACCGCTCTCGTGGAAGTAAACGCACGGTAAATTCGACTACAGCAAGCTATTGAACACTGTTCGGGCAAATTGTTCCTAGAAAATCCAACAAACTTCCACTCGAATGTTTGTCCCATTTACCATATTTCTCCTTTCTACAACAGACACCTCACCATTGGTAATTGCACCTGTCTGCGAAATCAGCAAAGCTTGGCCGTGACTGTAAAAGCTCAATGAAGTCTGCAACATCTTTAGTCTACCTGAGCTGAAGACTTTTTGTCTAGAGTGAATCAAAATTCATTCAGGTGAGCACTATCATTTGTACAGATTCTCGGTAATGCCGAAAATCAGGGTAAGTAGTCACCATTTTTTTAATGCTAGTAGAATACATTAGTTCTCGGTCTATGCACTCACATTGGTCATTTTCAAAGTTAATCACCCTTTCCTCGATCATTAGGGATCTCGACATACTAAAAGTATTAACAGTAACCACCTATCTTTCAGGGTTGAGGGATGTAAGGGGAAGGAATTCCCCCCACAGTGAACAGCACCTACACACTCGCCAAACAATTTCGAAAGTTAACCAACATTTCATCAGTCCTTAGCGATCTGGACACACTAAAATTATTAACAGGAAACCCGTCCTTCACAGTGGGTGGGGGTGTAAGGAGAACGGGTACCCCACACTCACTGAACAGCACGGACTGACACACACTTCCCCCACCTTGTCATTATCTACTCCTCTACATCTACACGCACATAAACACCCACCACCACCACCACCACTACCACCATCACGGCACGGACAGACGCTCCCTTCGCGACTTCCCGCGTTTCTAATGTGCTCGCCATTCTTCAACATCTGGCGTCCATCACGCTGCATACGAACCTTGCAATGTGCACAGACGCGCGCAACCGCGACTGCCAGCCAGGACAGGCATTCGCGGTCTCCCAGGAGATGGAAGCATGCGTGTGTGGCTAAGCTGACTAGGTGAATTGTGTGTGAGAGAGAGAGAGGTGCATCCTGGGAAATTTGTTCGCTGTGAAGACATTAGTAGGGAGGGGATCAGTCGCAAGAGTCTCAAAGTATGTCTTTCTTAATGATCGGCATCTCTAGAACCATGTATTTATTTTTATTTATTTTACTTCATCATCACACCTTCTTCCACCCCTGTTTCAATTCTTGCTTGGTGTTCCAGAATTTAGCGTACAAGAACCCTGCCAACGTCTAATCCTAAACATTTTATTATTTATTTATCAAAGCAGTACTTCTCAGTAGTATCCACAGCCGCAATTACATTTTGACCTCACAGAATCCTATGACTGATTAATTATGACATTGACATCACAGAATCGTATCACTGATCAACTAAGGCATTGATCTCACAGAATTTTATGACTGATCAACCAAGACATTGACCTCATAGAATCCTATGACTGATCAACTAAGGCATGGACCTCACCGAATCTTATGACTGATCAACTAAGACATTAACTTCACAAAATCCTAGAAAAGGCCCGCGAAGACATCTATCTAATGAACAGGCAGTACAAACTTTAAGATATATCAGTAATGGTAAGGCTAATGACGAAGATCATAATAATGATGATGATTATCATAATGGTGAATAATGACTATACTGATGACAATACCGTAATACTTGATAGCGAGTAAAATGATGAGAGACAGTGGTGGTACTGGTGAAGAAGATATTTAATTGTGTTTGCCTACTAATGTCCTGGCTTATGATTTATTATTAATTAATCATCAATAACTAATTAGAAGTAATGATAATCTTAATTTATGCTATTAATAATTCTCCAGAAGACACCACTCGTCTCTTTCACTTGGAGGATATGCGGAGGCTGTAAACGTTTTCTCTCTTCCACAACATCAAAGACAAACACTTACCATTACACAATATTTCCATAGGTGGAAAATTCTTACTTAAGGAGAAGACAAATCTCCACGTCTTTAATCTATATTTACTGAGCCATCCACCCACTTTCTTCTCCAACATAAGATTATCAGTATGTGTAAGAATATCAATAAATTTATTAAATCAACAATCAAATACAATTAAAAAGATTACTTGACATCAATATTTCCACAAAACCATGTATGAATAATATAATTATACAATCTTATATCTTAAAATACAATTCAATAGATTAGTGTGAATACAAATCACAGGATAGTTCTTTTCAGAGAACAGAAATGGAGTTATTAGAGATAAGCAATAATAGTTTCTATATAATCTTGTATAGGTGAAACTGCAATAGTCTTCTTGCTTGCTTTTTGTAACAAAGTCACAGGTTTATTGATCATGCTATTACTATCACTTCCACATGTTTCCCTCTCATATTTAGAACACTGATTCGCTGCTATTCTCCTGAGGCCATCTGGCATTCTGCAGTATTAGCTCCCTTTGGCAGAACAACAATTGTAGCAATTTCCATTGACTTCCTATTACCATAAACTGCTCGATGTAGTCAGCAAACATTGCCACCATACATCAACCGAGTGCAGTGTATTCCTTACACTTAAACACTACAGTAGATACTTCTTGCATCTATCATTTATAAATCAATAAACCAGGAGATTCAGGTAAAACAAGGAAAGACTGCTTATTCCCCTGTAAAATAAAATCAGGGAGCAAATGCTAAGTTTCCCATTTTTGATCTTTAACTCCATTCTCTCTTACATGTAAGCCTCAACTTACAGTTTCCTGCAAAAGCATTTATTAGCCCGATATATGCACACAACATAATAAATACAGCATATCAATTTTATGAGTGCATTCACTAGAAACAATGTCAAGTGTTTAGCATACTATAAATTAGTATCTCAGTACAAAAAAATTGTAGAAATAATAGCCTACTCACATAATACATCTCTACAAGAAACACAAGTATAATATATCAATAGCGAAAGGTATGTAATATTTATAAGTCCATTCCCTCTCAATCAGTCAGTTAACTCACTATTAAGCTAATGGCCGCCTTTCATGACCAGACTTCTTGCCACTCCCCAAATTCAAGTGATTAGACAATAGCATTCTCTAAACTTTTGATCTCAGTCCATTGGCTGGTCTTGTTCTCTTATAAATCTTAACCATTGGATAATAAAAACTACTCATCCAGTTGGAACTAGTTTGAATTGCATCAGCAATTTCTATCTTATTCTCAAATCGAGTTGTTTACTCCAACACTTACAAAATACCATCATAAGGAGAGCCCATGGTCGGGTTAAACTGACAATTTAACAATTTATATAACAAGTAAGGAAAGAAATAGGGATAGGCAAATTTACTCCACCACAAGTAGTACTTGTGTTTATCTTTTAATTGCTGGCAGTGTCTCTTTATGTCGGTTATTTAATTAATAATTCACTATTCAAAAACTCTGGAATGCCTATAAACACTGAAACGTGGTGAGGCCTCTGCTCTTCCATGGTAGGATGTTAGTGTTCATTTAATTTATTCTCTCGTTTTTTAACCCCTCACGCCAGGGTAAGTTATACACCCCTTCATTACTTTTTATAAAAACTAGTTTCTAGTTCAACACTCAGTCCATCCCCAGCCCTAATCTAAGTTGTCTCCCTTAATGGCCTGAAGGTTCCTCCTATTATTCTCTCATTCTCTCATTGCTCTCATGTGTAGTCTCCCACTGCTAACGCTGGAATTAAAAACCGTGTTTTGGAGGCGTTTGGGGAGGAATAGAGATGAGATAAATTATTTTTGCGGCATGCATGCATGCATGCGTGCGTATGTGTGTGTGTGTGTATGTGTGTGTGTGAGTGTGTGTGTGTGTGTGTGTGTGTGTGTGTGTGTGTGTGTGTGTGTGTGTGTGTGTGTGTGTGTGTGTGTGGTCTGAGAGCCTGCTTTTGACTGCAAAACAGCCTATTGTTAATGATGGTCCCAAGGTTAACCTCAAGTTCTCTGGTACACATTAAAGATAGTGGTGACCAACTTAAACGTTTAGGGACCCTCTCACCATTAATGACTGTATAATTAAACAAAAGTAATTTCTTCCACAGCAACAGGCAAAGGGATAGTCTGGTATTAAATGCCTCTTTCCCACTGCAATCAGCAAAGAAAGAAATTAACCTTCCTCTACATATAGCTTCATACAGGTACAGACACCTATATAACACTTGTGTGTGTGTGTGTGTGTGTGTGTGTGTGTGTGTGTGTGTGTGTGTGTGTGTGTGTGTTTATTAATTATAATGATTGTTACATGTGGGGTTATTTTAACGACCCTGTCACAGCACTACTTAACTTTTATTAACGCCCAAAGTTCAGTCACCAGACTGTTCATTATCTCATTGAACTGCATCTTTGTAGACAAGACTGAGTGTTGACAAGGGGCGAGCTCTACTCAATCTATTGGTCGGTTCGACATACGATCAATCCGTCAAATTGTAGCTGTTAGCCAATCCATATGTCATCAGGTAAAATTGAGAATATAGAGGAAAGGATGTGTTCAATGGCTGCTCAGCGTCTGAGTATGTTCAGGTGTCTGAGTACGTTCATTTGGCTGAGTATGTTCAAGTGTCTCAACATCATGTTCAGAGATAGATCCAGAAATTGACAATGTAAAAAAAAAAAAGTCGTCTTTCTCAACATTGGCTTTTGAAACGAGATTAAATTCTAAATGATCCATTGCGAATGAGAGAAGTAAAAGAAGAAAGGTTGGGGGAGAGAGTGCATGGATGGTGATATATGAGAGAAAATTAGAAGTGGGACGAGACAGAAGGCTGAGACCATGTCAAAAACCCGCCTTTATGTATAATTATATATATACACACGAACACTCGAGAAATAGCTTACACTACAAGTGTACAGCGTATCCAAGTTAAGAAAAATTTGCATGTACAGAACAGCGGATGAGTATTTGTCCAGCCTCTTGCTTTCAGGAGTTAATGTTCAAAACCCAGAGTAAGTTGAAATGATAACTTAGATAATTATAATTTGTTTTCGAAGCCAAGAGAGAGAACAAGCAGAATAGTCTGTCGTTTGTTAAAATAATGTGACACACATTTTGCAACTGTAGTATTAAATAGTGTATTAATTGTATATTCGTTGTTTTATTTTTGTATAAATAATTCTGTATTCGCTTTATTATTTTATAGATCATTGTTTATGCCTTTTATTATATTTGCATAGATCATTGTGTGTTCGTATTATTATTTTTGTGTAAATAATTCTGTGCGTATCAGTTGTTTACCTAATGCAATGCGTATGTATGTATATGATGACGTCTTTGTGTGTATGTTTATTGCGTATGAGTGTGCGCGCGCGTGCGTGTGCGGTGTTAAATAATCAGCGTGACTGGTATTATTTCCATCCTTCATCAGTTTTTCTCAAGCTAATCGTGACGTGGTGTATCAACTGTCTGAATGCGACACCAAAGCGTTAGGTCTGTACGACTGAATGACAGGAACGTGCAGCGGACACGACAATGGTCTGGAGATAACTCCTCACGCTGGAGAGCGGCTGTGTCCAACACGCCGTGCAGCACGCTGGCTCCCCACGTGATTTGAATAATAGAAATTGAAACTGCATCGCGGGGTTTCTCTATCTCTCAAGCCCTCTCACGAACACGTTCAAAAAATGTCTGTAATGGATTTGTTTTAACTCCACGGAAATGCTACTCGTCTGGCCTTTAGCTCCATTACATATTTATTTCATTAAAACACTTCATCTCTTATGTCACTGTGACCACAATGTGCTTAAAGAGGACTCGTTTGAGGTTGTTTTTTTTTGCCTTTTCACTAAAATTAAAAATTAAATGAAAAAGATGTCAACTATTTTGCTTGATTGATTTTAGGTAGAATTTGGTCATTAAATGTTTTAAGTATCTTTGACGTCACGGATATGTGCAACAACAAAATGATTGAAACAAGTTTCCTTCCCTAAGTGAATAAATAACATGACTCATGGATCTGTCCAGATCTGTTTTGGATAAACAGAAAATTATTTTTATGACACTATATTCAACTGTTTTCGAAAATACAATACAACACACACACACACACACACACACACACACACACACACACACACACACACACACACACACACACACACACACACACACACACACACACACACACACACACATTCTAGTATAATATTTGTAAGAATTATGAGAGTGACAATGAATACATATTTTTTAAATTTATCTAAACACATCTTTGCTTATGTAACCCACTTCCGGGTCAAGCATTTGATTGCTGATTGGGGGGGGGGGGGATATCACCCACGGTGAATCCTCTTCGCGCGTAGGGGAGATGATTTGGGAGCAAGGTTATGATGACCATTATGTGCTGGGTTACAATTAACCTGGTTACTTCTGAGGCATCCTCCCATTATTAAGTATTAGCTTGCTGGCGGACAAGGCCAGCAACTGGAAAAGGTAAAAAAAAAAAAAAAAGTACAAATCTAAGATTTTGAAAAAATTATATAAATATATAGTTGCATGGCTCTGGATGGAATACTATTATTTACAGAGTTTACACTGTGAGAGTATAATTATCCAAGTGAAATGGAATCTAGGTCTGACACATATAAGAATAAATCTGTATGAAATGAGTAATTCCCGTTCTTATAATCAAGATTGCAAAATTTAAACTATGAAATATTTGTATAAATGCATTTACTTCTGTATTAAAAGTCAATATTTCCGAAAGAAATCAGAGCTCATTTGCGAGACTGACTTTTCACTATAACAACAGTTCGCATGTATTGTCTGACAAGTAGTCTTGTGTTAAGCGCATGGTTTGAACAATTGAAACATGGTTAAATAATGGAGTGCATATGGCTGCACAAACAGCGGACAAACTAAAAATATTCATTTTTAAGCAAGATCACTGTCAGTCGAGGGCATAAAACTTTGCTTGCTGGGCCTCACATCAACAAATATAAGAAGAATGAAAGAATAAAATCTAAATAGAGGACTTGTAAGAGAAAGTTTAGTGCAAGCACACACGTTTGACGTAGTTATTCACGTCACCAGTAGATCCCAATGGTTATTATTTTGCTGGAATACAGGTCATATGGAAGTTGATCAATTAATTTGAATGTATTTTTCATTCCAACCTTGGCCATGAAGCATGGTCAAACGGAAGTGTGTGAAGAAATCCGACAGGTCCACTTGTAGTGAACATGCGTAGGTGTATAAAGATAGCTTTGAACAAAAGTAGCATCAATGAAGGTGTAGGGATGGGGAAATGGATTGGAAAGTTGGTTGATAAAACTGTGCTTAGTATGAATGAGTGAGCTTGGGGAGTGGTCAGGCTGGCCAGTCTTTAAATAGGGGAGACAAATGAAACGGTGCTTTTCTCAATGCCCCTTGTTAATCTATGTATGTTGTGACATTGCTGTCAATAAATAAGTAGGTAGGGGCCCCAGTGCACTGCTTTGCCCATGGGCCTTTAATGCTGTTAAGATCGCCCTGCTTGTCTCCTCGCGACCTTCTTAGGGTTCTGGATTTATGTAGCCTACACTCATTTCTGGTTATTAACTGGCAAGATACAATAAATTATAGATATTGCAGTTCAGGGAAAGATCTATATTGACAGGATATACACATTACATATGATTAGGGTTAATGTCATATTTTTTTGCTTTCACAATGGACATGCGGGCGCACCTCTTTGCTTATGTGTCTATATATATATGTGTGTATGTCTGTGTGTATGTGAGAGAGAGAGAAAGAAAGTGAAACAGAGAATGAAAAGTAATTAAAAAGTTCACATTGTTAATAGCATTTTCATTGATTAATATAATGGCGAACCGAAACTAAAGATGGGCGCAAAGACTATAGAGCAATGAACCAATTTATATTTGTACAGACAACTCTTAACTTTATATGAAGAAGAAAATGATTAAGATCAATGGATTAAAAAAGAAAATGTAACTGCATAATTCTGTTTGGCGCTAACGACAAAGAATGGCGGTTTGTATGTTTCGGTTCATACTTGTAAAGTGATCGATAGTGAAATTTAGAATCAAGACCGATAACTCCAAAAGTAGTCAAATGCTCCAAATCTGTCCACTGGTCTCAGTTTAGTCAGTCAGGCCGGTGAAATTTAACGCGGAGACTGAAAATTTTTCGAATATTTTAAAACCTGAATCAGATCAAGTTAGTAAATCTTCCACAGGAATGCAACCAGAATAGTCCTCATAGCAGTGGCTCACTGGCGGCGCCATCTTGCGGGTATGACGAATCTGTAGCTGCACTTTTTCTTGTTTAACGTAGACGTACGAATTTAAGTGAATAGTTAAGTTAACGGGTTTCTTGGATGTGTTTGGACAAACGGGTTGTGATTTTAACGTGTTTGAAAAGTACATTAAAGAGCTTTTTGAAAAGTACATTAAAGAACTTTTTTTTGAAAGGTACATGAAAGAACTTTTTTTTTTAAAGGTACGTTAAAGCGTCTCTTAGTTACGTGCATGCGTGCGTAGTGTATCGATAAATGGATTTTGATTTTAGCGTGTGCTTACAAAGTACATCAAAACATAGTTGGTAGGTGGAAATACGTTAGCACTCCCGCGTGGCTCTGGCTTCGGTATCTACTTCTATCAAAATTACCACGGAAACGTTTTTCATATCTTCGTGGTTCATTGTGCAGTTTGAATATTTAAGCCCTTTGTTACTGTTTTTCACTCTCTCCTTAGAAAATCGCTTTAAATCATTGATGATGTTCCATTAAGTTGACGCTTATTTTGGTGGAACTCTGATGTGTTCACGACTGTAGAGTCAAACAGAGTTATAATTAGGGAGACAAAAAGAAAAAGAGAGAGAGCATACGTCTGTCTCACAAGCTATTTCTAGTGTAAAAAAACGAGACGACCGCCCACCTTATTTTGTACTGCAAAATATTTCAAACGCAGCACCAAAGACTCTGCTATGCATTCTGACTTTAAAACCTGCAGAACTTACACAGGCTTTGCTGTCTTGTGCACAGTGATACTTCACGATGTACTTTCGTTTTCGAGCTTAGTGACATTTGTAGTGATTAAAGTGACGTCGATATGTTTATTTTCGTGCTTAATGACATTTGTATTGATTAAAGTGACGTCGATATGTTTATTTTCGTGCTTAGTGACATTTGTATTGATTAAAGTGACGTCGATATGTTTATTTTCGTGCTTAGTGACATTTGTATTGATTAAAGTGACGTCGATATGTTTATTTTCGTGCTTAGTGACATTTGTATTGATTAAAGTGACGTCGATATGTTTATTTTCGTGCTTAGTGACATTTGTATTGATTAAAGTGACGTCGATATGTTTATTTTCGAGCTTACTGACACTTTGCTATGTGTTGTCTTGATGCAGTGATAAAGGGTCACCAACTTTGATTCATTTCTAATCATTTAACTTTTCTTGTTTAAAAAAAAACAACTATTAAATATTTTGTCGATCTATGTCTGCGGCACAGCAAAAGACAGATTTTTATCGCTGATGAAATCGTGTGCCGCTTATTATTATAAAATGTTTGTATGTTCGCGCGGTGTGTATGTGCTGAAAGTTCTAAAACTCTTCATTCCTATCCACCACCACCCCGAAACACACACACACATACACACACACACACGCGCGCACACGCATGCACACACACACACACGCACACACACACACACACGCACGCACACACACACACACACACACACACATACACACTAAATGCATTTTGCGAAGTGTTCATGCGGTTCTTGATAATTTTTCTGCAATTCTTTCGACATCGAATTCCTGTTTTGTCGTTCTCCCTACCTCCCCCCTCCCAAATCTTTTTTGTTCGTCCATCACCCTCCCACAACAAAAGTTTTAAAATTTCTCCTTCACTCCCTCAACTTTGAAAAATGTTTTCTTCCTGCACCCCACCCCCCAAACAATTCATTTTCATTATTATTGTTATTTTAAAATGAGGGGAGGTCTTTAATTTACAGCTTCGAAATAAGACTTTGATTTGCGTCGTCAAAAAAAGAAATGGATCCAGTAAATTATGAAATAAATGCAATACATAAAATGGTGTGTGTGTGTTTTTTTTGTGCCCTATTTAAAAGAAGAAATGCAGCTAAAAGTGCCGAGAAAGGCGATTTTGCCGAGGAATATTCTGCTGACACAGGGAGAGAGAAAGAGCGCAGACTTTGTTGCTCCCCCCCCCCCCACTCCCAATGGGATCGGTTTCACTGATCCACTGAAGAGGCGCCTTAAGTGTTACTAGTTTCGCCGCAGTTGCTTTTGCACACGATACCATCGCCGCTCGACATATGGTGCAGTGCTCAGTTCGGCGTTCACTGCCGCAGACGAAAACGCATCTTGATGTGACGGAGAGATGGGTTGGGGTATAGAGGAAGATTTTACAGCTAGAGAGAGAGAAAAAAAAAAAATGAAGGAGGAAAGGAGAAAGAGAAGGCGCGCGAGCGCGAAGGGTAACGTTGTGTAGTTTCAACTCTTTCCATATGTCGGTTCCCTCCAGGTTACACGCCACTCTATAGCTGTCAAACTTCGGCTTTGGCCCTTGATAGGAATTTGTGCTTGAAACCTCCTCATTCCCTCTTCCTTCGCCCTCTTCCCCCCCTCTCTCTCTCTCTCTCTTACACACACACACATCTCTTTGTGCGGTAATTTGCCGCACGGAATGCACCATGTTAACAAATAATATTGGTGATGATTATGTCGATGATAATGATGATTCACATTTGTTATGACGTGGGATTTCTGTCTTTGAATAAATTACTTTCAAATTATTAATTATGTATTATTGTATATATAGATTTTCATGCTTTATGAAAGTTATAGAATGATTTGAGACATGCAAGAGGTAAACGAACATGTGACGGAAGTGCTAACCGTGTGCTGAACGAGACCAAGTTAGAAAGTATAAAAGAACATAAAGTGCTAACCGTGTGCTGAACGAGACCAAGTTAGAAAGTATGAAAGAACATAAGTGCAAAGTCACTTAGCTCAGTTGAACAGAACCAAGAACCAGAAATAATTTAGAACGAGTGAACTCTATCAGACATCCGAGGAGCAGGAAACTGCGATCATGACTCTACCTGTCATTTAACGATTAGCTAAAGGATAAACCCAAGGGTCGCGTATGAAAGAATCTAACCTGAGAACTGTCACTGTTCAATGAAAGCGTGGAGAGAGCAACCGTTTCTTTCCTTGCACTTCTGCAAGAGTTCTAAAATCCAAGCTACTGGTGAAAAAAAATAGCATATTTTGTAAACTTAAATAATTTTAATTCATTTTTGGAGAGCATTGATAAAGTCATTCATTCATACTAAATCTTAATCACTGAGTCAATCTAATTTTCACTTAGCTATGAAGGAGAAATTAAATTGCTACTGTGAACTATCTAATGAATGCAATTATTTTTAAATATACTAAGATTGTGTTGCAGAGAGAAAGAGAGAGAGAGGAGGACGAGGACGAATGAAACAAATGACTCGTGTCACCCCTTTCTTATAACAAACTACAGTTAAAATGTAATATTGAAAGAATGCAAAAATTATCTATTTGATTTGTAGAGCTTACGTATACAGTTTATTATTCCAGCCAGAGCTTTTATGCCATTTATAGAATAAAACATATAATTTATTATTCAAACTTGAACTTTGGGACTGTCAGTGAAGGTTACCATATGGAGATCAACTACTGTTCGGGATATGGCTTCAGGATTCAAGAACAATTTTGAAGGCTACCAAAGAGAGTAAGGTTCAAGAGTTAAGTGCTACCATATTTTGGAATCCAAACGGAATGGTGTGTTTTGAAAAACTGGGAAGAGGTTTTCTACTCAAGGTCTGGCGAAAAGCAATATATTCTTTTTCTTTCTTTCTTTCTTTCTTTCTTTCTTTCTTTCTTTCTTTCTTTCTTTCTTTCTTTCTTTTCCTTTCTTTCTTTTTCTTTTCCTTTTTCTTTCTTTCTTTCTGCAAGACTGGCATGTCGGTATCATGGAATTGGACTTCTGTCTCCAGATAATTAAATCAAATTATTAAAAAAAAAAATTTATTCTATGCTAATCTTTTATATCACGTTCTATGAAATAATAGTATTAAGGACCGAGAAGGAAAGAGTGAATTAGATGTGTGAAGAAGTTGTAAACTTTACATTCCGCGAGAGCTATGTCGTGCTCATGGTTACACATCCGTATCAGGCAGTCTCAAAGTGTCAAACAAAACACTGACACAAAAGATTGTCATGTAGTATAAAGTACAGAGAGACAAAGAAAGTTGGAAGTGATCCGGAAACAGCAGCAAGATTAGGAACATGCGACTGAGCAGAGGTAATTATATGCAAGGATCACTGACCTGGCCAGAACCAATAAATCCAAGAGAGAGTAATAAAGTTGGAGACCACTTTTGTTTTATCATTGGCTGGAAATATGCAAATCAAAATTTGACTTTACGATGTTCTTGTTTTTATTCT
Organism: Sinotaia quadrata; assembly: GCA_028829895.1. Classification (NCBI taxonomy): domain Eukaryota; kingdom Metazoa; phylum Mollusca; class Gastropoda; order Architaenioglossa; family Viviparidae; genus Sinotaia; species Sinotaia quadrata. The sequence goes on from CM054182.1 coordinate 9,845,739, forward strand.
AGATGTTGGCTTCAGAAACAGTGGCTAGTGACGAAACTGCTGTCTTTCGAGAGTAACGGTGAACTAGTTATTTTACTCACCATCACACTCAAGAACCAGCCATAGGTCTTCGAACTAACAAACCGGAGTGCAACCTTAAGCATAAGATTATTGAGAATGAACATTATAAAAAGAATAAATTAGTCACAATGATAGGGGAAGTCAGTGGCCCAAAGTTATAATAATACGTTTCACGTGATGGAGCATTAGATTTGAATAATTGGTAGACAGGGCAGTGCTAAGTCACCTTTAAGGACGTTTTCATTGGATTGCGGATGTTAAGGCATGAAACTAGATTCAGTTCTTGTGAGCAAACTGTGGTATCTTCTTGCATTATGTTCAGATGTTTGTTATATCAGCTGACATTGGTAGTATTGGTGTACTTATATCCACGGAGTGCAAGAAATACAATCTGTGTGTCTGTATGTGTGTGTTTGTGTGTATGTGTATTAGAGTTTGAGTATTGCACAATCCCATTTGATGATTTCCCTGTTAGCTGATTTCATGGTGGAGAGATGTCCCATTTGTGCATGCTCTGTACATTCACCCTGTATTACAAATGTGGAGAGATGTCCCATTTGTGCATGCTCTGTACATTCACCCTGTATTACAAATGTGGAGAGATGTCCTATTTGTGCATGCTCTGTACATTCACCCTGTATTACAAATGTGCCACGAGCAACTGGCGATCTTCTACTGCATACCTGGACTATAAGTGACACGTGAAAAATGCCCCGCAGTGACAATCAGATAATTATCTCCATCTAATTCAGAAGCAGCAAGCTGAAGATGAGAGAGACATTTTCGTGCATGGATGACACCATTACGTTTTACTTTACAAACATGGCGCTCCTATACTCCAGCCTCCCCAAGCAAATTTTTTTTAAAAAAAACATCCTACTACACAAAGTCCTAGTACCTACATCTTTGCTGGTCTGAAGTGGACATGCGCACTGGGATCAGACAGAAACCCACATGCGCAGACATCATTGTACACGTCGGTTTACTCCAACCAAGGGGCACCACTCTGAATACATTGGCGTTCAACCCTGTTTACCTCGATTCTGAAGGTGGTAATGACTACCCGACATATTTTTCTGTTATTGATATTTCCAAAACTGTTTAGTGCACAGTCCATTCAAGGCTGGAATACATCTGTCTCAACCTGTGTTAAGCCAAGGTCAATTATCAAGAGTTGGAGGTGAATGGTGACAATTTAACATTCACTATAACTGTCATTTACAAAGAAATATTTGCCATTTAAGTACATGAGAAAACTAACATGATTGTGATATAACTAAGTCACACAACTTTGTTTTTAAAGCACATGTGGCAATTAATCCCATCGAACGAAAAGTTGTTTGTATACATCACAAAGGTATAGAAAACACTTTGTTGTAGTCATATACAGAGACCAGTCTTACATTGCACACTACACCATATTCTTCTACAATTCTTGTTGTAGTCATATACAGAGACCAATCTTACACTGCACACTACACTATATTCTTCTACAATTCTGGTTGTAGTCACAGAGATCAGTCTTACACTGCATACTATAACTATATTCTTCTACAATTCTGGTTAGTAGTAATCAGATATAGTGGACGAACTTTCGTATTGTAGTGCAGTACATTTCGCCTCAGAATTATAAATTACCTTTGAAATGAACTAAAGGATTTTTTTTTAAAAAGCAACGCAATTGCATGTTACTTTGCAGAGGGATCATTTGAATTGTTACAGTATTTTCCTACCGGGCTTCAAACAGTCTTGGTAAGTTTTAGCCAGCTACGAAAGCAGATCTTCCACTTCAGCTACGAAAGCTATTCTTCCCTTTTCACTGCAGCATAGTTCATCTTAGAGGTATAACTCATCTTACAAGTATAATATAAAGTAAGACTTCGAGTATAATACCATCGTCACAAATTGCTCAATCCCAGCTGTTCCTTGAATGAAGAAAAGTGTATGTCATGGTATAAATCAAATAAGAGAAGGGGGGAGAGGAGGAACGTGATAAGAATGAAATATATAAATTAACTAGGACCACAACCTTGGGAATGTATCCACAGTGTTATTGCAAGTTTTTCCAACAACTGTTTCTTAATGCCACAAGACTGACAGCAGAAATACTATATGGGCACACCTGGTAAATGATTTTGCATAGGTACTTTATTTCGGGCATATCTGAAACACTTTAGCTCTGTTTTCACGGTAGAATGTAAAGAGTGGTTGATTGAGTGTAGGGGGGCGCTTCCGGCTTTCGCGTAATGTAAAGAGTGGTTGGTGAACTTCGTATTTAACCATACCGATATAGAGGCGCTGTTTAAAAGAAAAGTCACGTGGTTTAACTAGAACAAATATTTAAATATATTTCTCAAACCCATCTTTCGCACGTTTCCGTTTCCGTCTCCTAAGAACAAACCGTCTTACATGCGTGGCACGCGTGAGGTTCGTCCTCCAAGTGAATCCCATCGGAAAAGCAGGCGCCACAAGCTGCCTCAATCCATCGCGTCTGTCACCGCTGGTATCTGGCAGTGAGACGGATGGCTGACTCTGCGGCCAGTTGATGCCTTTTCTGTCGCCCGCCACGTGACCGGGCTGCTGCATTGCCACCTACAATTACCTCTGACGGACCTCTTGTCCTTGCCGCGCAAGCCGGGGCAATGTCCATGAACACTGAGTAATTAAGTTAAATTCTCGTACGTGGAGGCTTCAGACAAAAGTAGCAAGGTCCTTCAGTAGTGTGACATTACACGTAAGATCTACATATTCTTATCGGAGTCCAAGTGCTTTTGATTATCAACTCTATGGAGGATAACTCTAAGTGGACAGCTGTTGCGGATAAGTGCTCCTTTCAATCCTGAGCAATTTTGTGCCCTGGATCAAGGAGTACAAACACACGAACGCACACACACACGCAACACTCACACGCACGTTAGATGGAGAAAGATGAGGGAAGCGTGGAGCGGCATAGAGGAGATTAGGCCAGAAGCCTTTTCCTTCAGGACTAAGTCGGTTTGAAAGAAAGAGTTACAGAAGGGATGTTTATTCTGAAAACACGAGGAAAACTTATGTTTTGCGGGAACACAACTGCTCAGTCAGGAAAAATGAAACCCAGGCAAATACGCCTAAAATACTAAACTTTCTTCGCAGATAATACAGAGACCTATTATATAAGACTTCTTGAAAACTAACTTAAGATTAGTTCGATCAGACTTTATTGATCCTCAAACTATAAACTTTTATTCTAAACAGGCTAGTGTTTATTTGTTTTAGTAACTGATCTTTGGTGTCTATTTTCAGAGAACTCAGACTTGTCCCTCCTTAGGCCTCGCTCATACAGTATGTATATAAGTATAGTTTTGTCTAAACGTTAACTTTAACATTTATATAAGGTTGTTTTGCTTGTTTCATTGTAATTAACGCGTCTTTGATGCAGAAATGCTCAGAAACTCTTATATATATATATATAGCACTTAGCACTTAGCACAAAAAGAACGAAGTGAAGAGGACAAGATTCTGTTGTACGTGACAAAATGAATGTTCAGTTTTTGTCTTAGGTGACGATATGAATGTTTCGAGTTTGTGTCTTACGTTATGATATGAATAATTCGAGGTTGTGTCTTACAATTTAAAATTAAGGATCGGTTTGCTTTGACATATGTAATCATACAAGAGTTTAATCTTTTGTGAACAGTGAGCTCCGATGTTTGTCTTATGCACAATGAAATATCTCAGGTGTCTTAAAAGGCTTCAGAGTTGTCTGTCTTACGCAAAATGAAATATCTCAGGTGTCTTAGAAGGCTTCAGAGTTGTCTGTTTATCTGTCTTAGGCACAATGAAAGATCTCAGCTGTCTTAGAAGGCTACAGAGTTGTCTGTCTTAGGCACAATGAAAGATCTCATGTGTCTTAGAAGGCTTCAGAGTTGTCTGTCTTAGGCACAATGAAAGATCTCATGTGTCTTAGAAGGCTTCAGAGTTGTCTGTCTTATGCACAATGAAAGATCTCAGTCCCGAAGCCGTCCCTCACAACGAGCTGAAAGATGTGTCTTACGAGGCAATTTGAAGGTCCCAATGATGTGTCATAAATGATGTAAAATGTTCAGAATTGCTCCGTATATGACGCAGAGAATATCCAAAGACATTGCATAGGCAATGAACCAAAGCCCTAAATTTACGTCACACGGGACACATTATAAGTCTAAAATTAAGTATATATGATAAACTCTTGATTCCAAAGAGGTATCAGTTGCGATAACTTAAAGATTCAAATTTACCTCAAACTATATCATATCAAAGGCTCATCATGTGCCATACTAACGAAGTGGAAGATAAAGTGTTTCTTCTTAAGTGATGAAATGAAGTCTCCAAACATATTTTCATGCGTATCTCAATGACGATATGTCGTGCTTGATGAATGAAGTCGCAAAGTTGTCATGGAAAGAACAGGCAGAATTAAAGAACTAATTTATTCAACTCTGTTCAAATCATCTGAGGCTCAGAAACCCTCACACCCACAAAGGTTTAGCCAGACAAATATCAGTCCTGAATCCGTGCTCATATAAATGACACAATAATGAACGTTGTTGAAATGCCTCGATATTGCCTTTGTGTGAATGTAATTGTCTTTATTTATTTGAATGTGTGTGTGTGTGTGTGTGTGTGTGTGTGTGTGTGTGTGTGTGTGTGTGTGTACGTGTTGTGGCTGTGTGCGTGAGTGCAGTGCAGTGCGGTGTGGTATGAAACACTTAGATGCGAAACAAGCAAATATCCCTTTACCAGCAAAGGACTATATATATACTAGCTAATCTTTACTGAGGAATTTTTATTAAATGTACTTTATGATTATATAAAACATTTTCCAGCGAAAATAATTTTTCTTGTTGTTAATTGCTTTTAGGTGTTTGTCTTTCTTTCCTAATAAACCACTCTTGCACGGGGACTGAAAGTTTTACATGCAAAACTAACCCGCTAGCTTCTATTAAAGCATGTGGGGCATAAAGTCCGAGCACTTCTGAGTTGATGACGTAATTTTCTGACCATGAATGGACATGGAAGGCAGCAGACCAGATTAGACTAGATTCGATTGAATTGGGGCAAATATTGTGCAATAAAAAACATTGTTAAAACATCATGAACGATGATTATTTATGTCCTTCTATCACCGGATCTAACAGTGTTGACATATATAAATATGGATTAATATATCTGATTACTATAAACAGGAATGACTGTTTAATCTTCTATATTCTGTATTTCCGAAAGTATAAATAATAAATATAATGAAAGAATTATTTGTAATCTTTCTACACTGATGCATTGCCGATTACTTCAAACAACTTGTGTTGTTGAAAAACTTTAAGTAAATACCCAAGTTACTGTAAGGAATTTTTAAACATTAACACATTTTTCAATTTTTGTAATAAGGATAAATATGGACGTGTGATGATGTGTACTTACATATTTAAATCAAATGTCATGCCTTGATAATGGAAATTAAGACCCCTGTTTTTCACCAATAATGTCTAAGTCGTAATAGACATTTATTTTTCATGAATGTTTTTTTTTTTCAGAGTGGAAACTAAATAATTTTCTTGGACATTATGATCCATGTCAACTGCGAATGATTAGTCTGGAAACTTGAAGTTATCAAAATTTAGACAACTTGAAATTGGTTCCTGAATTCGTTACCGATAAAGGCGATTTCTTTTTGTATGTTGTGAGACTGAAAAATATTTTGCTTCTACTTGTGGTTCATTTTGCTTTGAAGAAGATTTTAGGGGACAGAACTCGCAGAAGTGAAGTCAAAATGTTTTACTCAACTCTCTCTCTTTAAATAACAAATATGTACATAATGTTCAGGTATTAGATAGTATATCTTGTTATCGTTGTCTTAATTAAACATAATCATGGTCACTGTGAGATAGTTTCATAAACTGACCATCTTGGTGAAATAAATAGAATTATGTAATATTTAATAAGCAGAATTATTAAAGCTTAATAGAAAAAGTTCTGAGAATCAGCCCTGCTTGTTATTTCAAGAGTGACTCTCATTGCCAGTTGCATATTTAATTAAATGTCAAACTGAATGTGTCTACTTAAGCTTCAATAAAGATGTGTGATTATTTCAGCCGACGAGTGCAGGTTTGGGATTTTTCTGTTTCCTGAATCCTTGAAACTAACCAAACCATTGATGACAGTTGTGGGGAGTGTACTCTCAAATAGTATCAGTACCTTAAGCATGTTAATGGGCAGTGTAGTCTATATATTCTGTGTCTTTCGAATCACTATTCCACCTGTGTTTTTGGCGATTCAACCACAAGTATACATATTAAATACATGCATAAGTTTAAATAAATAATTGATTTTCTTCATCCCTTTGTGGATATTGTTTAGTGAGATTGATTATACACATATTTGGGGGTTTTAGTGTCCAGAGAAAAAGATAAATTCCTCAAATTACACATAACATAGTTCTTATATTTGTAAAACGCTAGAAGAAGAATTATGAATCTCTCACACAATGTCCATCTCTTCTTCACCAGTTAGACGATCGTAACATGAGAATCTTGCCACACGTGGGGGCAGGGAGAACATTGTAGTTATATACTGTTCATACCTGAGTGACATAAAAGTCTTTGTCAGTGGGTTTTGCCATTATTATTTGTTTTATTGTTTCAAATAATGACGTCAATACCATAGTGTCCCGTAATCGGCTTGCTGTTACCGAGGATCTTTGTGCCCGCAAGCACTCAATTATTATTAAAAAGTCCAGTTATGTTTTAAGAACGGTGGCCTGGATTTTTTTTTTTTTTAATCACTGCTCAGGAGATGTGTGTACACTAATTTAGGAACGTTTTAAGAACGGTGGTCTGTTTTCCAATCTAATGTGTGCACTAATTTAAAAACGTAATCCTGCTTTCTTGTCACTGCTCTGGAAATGACGTATATACACGAATCCAAGTACTTTTTTAAAGACCTGTTGTATCACAACTGCTCTAGAAGTATACATACACGTATCCAAGAACATTTTACGAACAGAGACCTGTTTTATAACATCTGTTCTGTAGAAGTGTATATCCATAGTTGAAAAAAAAAAAGGAGACCAGGCCTTCTTCTACTTCTAAACGCTGTACACATGCAAAAATGAATGAATGAATGAATGAATACAAAAATAAATCCAAGAGCATTTAAAAGGTTAACAAATGTCTAACAACTTGCATATTGTCGTAATAAAAATAAAATGTGTAGTGAGGTGCATGAATAAATGTCTAAAATTCAGAGAACGTTAAAGAGACTAAATTAGTTGTTGGTTTGCTTTTGCTGTTATAATGTTTTGTTGCGCACACTATTTTACATATACGCACATGCACTTAATAATTGCTAGCATTGCTTTACAGACATTAACGTTTTCTAATTCCTAATATCATGATGCAATATCATCTAATTCCAATTCGTCCAAATACTAACGTGTTTTTTTTCAACTGTCATTAAAAAGATATAGCCATTTACTTTATCAAAACGAGACATTTGTAATCGCCCGTTGTCAGCATATACATTATCACACTACTGTTTTCTATCATCTAATGTGCAAACTTCTACTTTATCACACTACTGTTTTCTATCATCTAATGTACAAACATCTACTTTATCACACTGCTGTTTTCTATCATCTAATGTACAAACATCTACTTTATCACACTGCTGTTTTCTATCATCTAATGTACAAACATCTACTTTATCACACTACTGTTTTCTATCATCTAATGTGCAACCACCTACATTATTACGTTAACACTTTCTATCATTCTAAGTAAGCATCTACTTTATCACACTATCGTTTTCTGTCACCCAATGGGTAACATCTATGTTATCAAACCAACGTTTTCTGTCCTCTTGCTGTAAAAAAAAATGCAGTAATCTATCAGTAATCCCAAAAGTTTTGATGACATGTTCTTATATATCAAAAGTAAAAACGTTTTGATGACATTTTCTTATAAGAATAAACACAGTCAGTTTTCTTGATATATATGCTTGATGTACAAACACATTTATATACGTATCAGAAATGTATTTTAATCTAGGGACTTTTTAAACATGGAAACAAACGGATCAAGAATGTATCCACTGATGGAAAATTACAAATCCTTCGATGTTTTACAAACGGAAATATATGTTTGTCTCGTAGTACACACATGTTCTAGTACATTTGAGAAAGAGATTTTTTCGTAGTGCACGCGTTCTTAGTCCTAATGCACACTTTGCAACAGAACTGGTTTCTAGTCACACAACACGTAGCCAAGCTATGTAGAGATTAAGCATGTAGTCCCGTAGCAATGGAGTTTACGTTCGTGGTTATAAACCTCTTATAAACCTCACTCAACTAGACTTACCGCCATCGACGTACAAACCGTTCTCATGCAAATCAGGTCGCGCATGCTCTCGTCACGCAAAACATTCTCCCCACACCACCACCACCCGCACTTCCAAGCCCCAGGAGGATTTGAGGCCTGTCGCCCCTCCCTGCTGCCCTCGGGTACCTCCCAGCTAGCAATTTCACGTCTCCTACCGGCAATTATCCCTCTTCTGTCACGACACGCCCTAAGAGCCACGCCTCTTTTCGACCTTTCCTCCGTTAAGTCCGTGACTTTCTTCCCGAAGGCGAGTCGTCTCCCTTGTGCACCATCCTTCTCCTCATCTTCAGTTACTTGCCGCAGACACAGCCCAGAGGGCAAAAAGCTAGGCCTGGCTGTCAGGTAGAGAGAAATCGCGCTTCACTTTTCTTCATAGGACCTGCCTAGAGTTCTTGTAACTGGAAAGTTATTATTAAAGGGCTTTTACAACGCCCAGACAGGCCAGACTGACGTGTATATTTCTAACGAAGCTTTGGGTGTTGGTGGATTACTTTAGGAATTTCTGTACGTTTGCCTCTACTCTGTGATAATGTACTGTTTTATCTTCACCTTCGTTACTATTCTCATTTGTTTCAATCTTGGAAATAGCGCATAGGACGAATGATTATATTGCCAGTCTGTTTGCTATGTTGACATTCTGTGGTTTCTGAGGACAACCTAGAAAAATAGTTCGTTATTCAAGACCAGGGTGTGCCTTGGTCTGTATAAGTTCTCGTCAAGTGTAGCACACTTCAAAATTTACAAAGCTGCTACACAAGCATAGACATATAGAGAGACCGAGAGTTGATGATAAAGAATATGATTTAGGTATATTCTATGCATATTAGACCGATCAAGCAGTAAGAGGCATATAGTAAGCACTAATACAAATTTACAAAAATCCCCTTAAGTGCGAATAGCAAGCCTATTCGTTAGGTGGGCAGTTTGGGAAAAGGTAGCTTTTGACTTACTAACACTAGACATGTAAAATACACTATGCTTGTGTAGACAGGAACTGGGATTCCTCGTGAAAGTCAGTACACACCCACCCCTTCTCGTTTCTTTCTCTCTCTCTCTCTCTTTTTAAACCCTTCCAACCCTACCCGCTCCTTCCCTCATCAACTCCTCCCGCATTCAAACCTCCATCCCACCCCACCCTCTCGAGAAGCACGGCGTAATGACAGAGGAGCCAGGACTGGGCGGACTGGCGTGAGAGCTGTTTGCGCGCCCGCGGCGGCCTAATCATCAGACTTCATCGCGTTTTCGCGAAACCCGAGAGCTCGGCATCTGCGGCCACCGGATAAACGCTAGCGCCTGACTCCGAATTCGATCCACGGCCCAGCTCTGAAGAAAACGTGCAATCAGTTGCTTTCTGTCGACATGGTGCGGCGCTGCAAGCCAATATGAACATCCAAGATTACGTTCGATAACGCTAGCTTACTTGCCGACCGTAGTTTTCCTTTTATCTGTACCCAGTAAAGTTTGTCTGCGTTTACGAGATGGCGGGAAAGAACTCATAAGTATTTGCTCGTGTTTTTTGCAAATCTGACGGTGTGTGTACGTGTGGGTGGGTGGGGAGGGGGAGGGATGGAGAGAAGAAGAAAAAAGGTGCAAGGAGACTTACTCTAGCCAACAATACCGAAGTGTCTCGTTTCACGTTCGAAAGTGCTGCGTGGTAATAGATTTAAACGGTGCTCAGATGTCTGAAATTAACCTAGGTTGTTGGTGGGCTTTTTTGTTGTTGTTTGGTTTCGTTTCCGCTGAAATCCAAAGGTCGCTGCACTTGGACAAGTATCTTCTTGTCTAGAACCGAGAGATATTTAATTAGTTATCATCTGTTTTGCAGAACTAACACACACACACACACACACACACACACACACACACACACACACACACACACACACACACGGAATCAAATGAAGCACAATTGCTATAAAAATGACGCTCGTGCATATTGTCGTATAGCAAGGGAGGTTACTCTTCAGCCTTCGATGATTTTTCAATGACTGCAAGCTTGGGCCTGTGAATGAACTGTCTGTATATATATTTTCTTTCTCTCTTACCCTTCCTTACTCGTTATGGGCGGGGTGGTGGTAGAAATTTTTAGGACTGTGTAGTGGGGAGGGGGGTGAGAGTGCGACTAAAGCAATCGTCCTGTGTCAAGGCCGTACAAAGTCTATCTCCAGTTTTCAGTCCCGATGGAACTCAGTGACCCTTGAAAGTAGCCACTTCCGGGGCTGTCTGCTTTCTGCATAGCTGACTTTATCGGCTGTCGGCTCTCCCTTTTCTCCTACACTACCCCCACGACTTAGCAAGATAGTGAGCGCCAGGCAATGAGTTCGGTGGGTGTTCTTTTTTAGTTCTAGTAGGAGGCTGTGTTGCTGTCTGAATAATTTACTCCAAGTAGAATCAATCATTCGCTCTAAAAGAACACAAAAGTAAAATAAAACACTACTATTATTATAAAGATGTTCCACTCTGAAATCACATTATACTTGTTTCCTGTTTTTATTTTGCTAAATGCAAAATGACTATTATATCCATTTCGAAAGCATTACTAAAGCAGTTAGTGTGCGTACAGGTTACATTAATGGTAACTAAGTTATGATTAGTTCTGAAAATTCTTACAACTGTTTCCATTCAGTACTCACAACTAGTATCATGTTACATTCAAATTACAAAACAATAACTTTACAGTATTTATCAGTCGCAAATTGCGTCCATTTCAGCAAACTGTTGTTTCACAATCATTCCAAGTGCTATTGCAGTCAATACATCAAACTTGTTTTTTATGTAAACCAAGTAATACTGCAGTCACTATAAAAAAATTGTAGTTTTTTATGTAACACTAACGCAACCTAGTTAATGGTTATTATTATTAATTAATTAATTAAATCCACCACAACTAATTACATTTAAGGACAATCTTAATTTATGCTATTAATAATTCTCCAGAAGACACCACTTGTCTCTCTCATTTGGCGGATATGCGGGCGCTGTAAACGTTTTCTCTCTTCCACAACATTAAAGAAACATTTACTGTCACAATATTTCCGTCCATGGAAAACTTCTTACTAAAAGAAAAGACAAATCGATCTCTTAGGGATCGCCTAATGCTTTCACACATATGGTTATCAATATGTGCAAGAAGGTCAATAATCAAATATATAAAATAAGAATATAATTAAAGATCATTGACATTTACATCACTTCACAATAATGTTCAGTTAACATTGGACAATTGTTCACTTTATCCTAGCATAGACATAAGCAGTCAATTAACATAAATACATAATCAAGTTTATGGCTATGATTACTGAAATGAGAGTTCAGAGAAATAATTAAAGTCAAAGTATATAACCTTTTCAAAGATGGCAGCTGGCACTGGCACATGTTTCATAATCAAGCGGTTTGCAACAAGTCACTGCCTTTCATATTTAGGCAAATTCCATGTGTCCCTTCTAGAGGCACATTACACAACAGTTTCAGAATCTTTTATGTGCTCTCCGAGTACACTGTATCGAATTGTCCTGAATTTCACATGCACTATCAAGCTCTGGGAATGTTTTATCAACACACCACAAGAAAGTTTCAAAATACTTCCTGAATTCTCCAGACCAAACTCAAGCCACAATTTCCACCATAATGGCACTCAGACAGAATTCACAGGAATCAACTTACAGCAACATGTTTTACTGATAAGTTGTCATCAATGCGGAATGCACACACCAACATATTCAAGTAGAGTACAGTAGTCACTGTACCACAATCAAAAAAGCTTACTCTGCTCTTGAACTAAAAATTGCGTGTACGACTAGACTCTAGTTATGTTCAAATTCAAAGTGAATAAACTAGAGTACTGCTTCAACAAAGAAATTTTCGGTCCATCTCCATTGGATGAAATTGAAACAAGTGTGAGACTATTCGTCAGAAAAAAAACTACTCATCCATTTGGAACTGGTTTGGATTGCATCAGCAATTTTCTAGCATATTCTCAACTCGAATTGTTTACTCCATCTCTGACACTTACAAAAATACCATCATAAGTAGTGCCCAAGGCCAGGTTACTTTAGCAATTTAACAATTTATTATAAGACTTAAGTCTAGAAATATGGATTGGCAAATTTACTCCACCACAACATGTATTCCAAGTAATACTACAGTCATTACACCAAAACATATCACTGCATTCAGTTTTAAATAATAAGTAATTACTAAGACTGGCTTCCTGCTTTGCTGTGTGTACGTGTATTTTGTGTGTACGTGTATGTGTGTGTGCCAGTGTGTGGCGGGGTCAGTAATTGCATAATCTTGAGTAAACAGTATTATAATAAGTCATATTTTACTCATAAAATTCTTTTTAAAAAATTGAATATTGATAGGAATATGGATTGAAAGAAATGAACACATTCAAAATAATGAAATGTTTCGATACATGAAAGTGAAACAGAAAATTAGGAAAGAAAAATAAGTAACTAGAGTTTGAAAGAAGAAACATGTTTGGTCACAGAATGAGGCAGGAAAGCATTTTGGAAACAGAAATAATGGATAAAGTGTTGGTATATAAAAGTCAAAAAGACGAAAGCAAGACAACACAAAAAAGACGAAGAAAAAAGACAACAGAGAAGTTCAAAATGAAGACAAGAGACTAAAAGACGAGAATAAAATACAAGGAACGAAAGAACGCAAACAAAACAACCGACTACAACTCGAGAATACAAGAAAGCATATAAACAGACTACAAGACGAGAATACAACAAAGCACATAAACAGACTACAAGACGAGAATACAACAAAGCATATAAACAGACTACAAGACGAGAATACAACAAAGCATATAAACAGACTACAAGACGAGAATACAACAAAGCATATAAACAGACTACAAGATGAAAACAAGACAACTGACTAAATGAGGAAAATTTGAAAACTATAGCTTAACAAAGGACATAAAGACAACAAAGTAGATAAAATGAAACCAAGACAATTGAAAACAAGACAACTGTCATGAAATAAAGGAGAGAAAGAAATCAGTGAAACAAATAATACGTGGATAAAAAAAAAAAAAAGCAAATTGGAGCAAAGCAAGGACACACAAGGTTCTCGATTGTCTGGGGAATTTTTATTTAACAATCTCACTGACGATCACTTATTCTACGTATTTTGCATCAGACGTCACAGATACACACACGTCACACATCTACACTTACACCAACACATTTTCCATTCTCTTTGTTCTTTTTTGCTTTTAAAATTGTCGAGTTTCTACTGTGACATTTGACAGGAAAATATTGATTCGTATGGAAAGTGGTAGATGCTGGATTGTGACTAGAGGGATGAATCGAATTGTTAAAATCCACTTCCGTTTTCCGTGATTATGAAACGGTTTGCATTAGCGCCATCTCGCGTTTGACGTCACATATTCGGATGATTTAGACAGTGTGTAAAGAAAACAGGAAAAAGTATCTTTATCTGAATAATTTGAAGCACATCTGCAGTGACTTTAAATTGATGAATATAGGTAACGTGACACTAAACAGAAGAGCAATCCCCCCACCCCGAGAACGATGTGTATAATTATGGTTGGTGCATAAGAGTAATGTAAGTAATTGTGGGTACCTCACGGATACTTCTTGGGAAAATACCATGAATCCGTTAAGTTGTAACGTTGTATCAATGCATTTCGATTATTGACTACTTTGGGCTTGTAACTGATAGATTGTGTAGCGCATAAGCGACACGATTGTACTCTCGTTACCTTCATCATCAACAACAACATAAGAAGAAGAAGGGGGGGGGGGAAGTCGTATCACACTCGTATTTTAACTTATGCGAATTCAACTATACACGCGAGGATAAAAACAAACAAACAAACAAGTAAACAAACCATACTAGCAAAAAAGAACAAAGTAGTCGTGCGCAAGATTACATCCGCCACCCGGAAGGAGCGTAATGAAATGTCAGACCAGAATCCGCTGTTCCCATTGGTCTGTCTTAGTTCCCGAGTGCTTGTCATTGCGTCAGCATTGTGTTCATACTAATATTCAATATACGTAAGTATTTTCCCTTCAAAATGGCTCTTAAACGCAAGCCAAGCACATGTATTTCATCTGGTGCTTAGTCCAAGAAACGGCTGTGTTTGAACTTATTTGGAGTCGGTATGACTCACCGTTCATTATACAGACGCTAGACCAATAACTGTCATCACGATTTTTTACTTAACGCACTGACGTCAGAACGTAACATAAGGCACGATTCCACTGTAATAATAATGTGTGCTAACGATGATGATAATGACAGTGGTTTGTCAGGTCATATGATCTCTCTGAGACGAAAACTCAAAAGCTTTCGTAACAAAGAACTATCTGTGGACGGCCCATCAGATATAAAGCCAAAGAAAACAGAAATTCATGGGGATAAAGAAGATTTTGTAGATGAAATTACAATTAGTTAAATAGTTATTTTGCCAAAGGATAAAGTGTGACTATACCTTAAAAAACTTCGTTACAGGTGTCAATCAGATGCAAGAGAAAGGGAACAGAGGTCACAACAGTAATGCCTGATTTTGTACATGACAACAGCAGCAGCAACAACAACAACAGCAGCAGCAACAACAACAACAACAACAACAACAACAACAACAACAACAACAACAACAACAACAACAACAAAGAGTTCAATAGCCATCTGGAGATATGAAACAATTTGATAATCTATGAAAAGCAAGTTCATTCCACGTGTCGACAATATTCAAGACAAAGAACATAGAGATCACTAGAACAAAGACTGATTTGTAACTAAAAATAAATTGCGTTAATTACCTTTGATAATAATAATTAACGCAAATTAAGCTGGAAGTTCATTCGAGGTCGGAGGTGAGACCCTGATACCAAAATCGAACGCCTGACCACACCATAGGTTTCTTTGAGATAAGCCCACTACAAATATGAAATGTATAGATATTGAGTTATACGGGTGACGTTGGACACTAAGAATGTGAGTGACATAAGAAAGGTATAGATATGGAGTTATACGGGTGACGTTGGTCACTAAGAATGTCAGTGACATAAGAAAGGTATAGATATGGAGTTATACGGGTGACGTTGGTCACTAAGAATGTGAGTGACATAAGAAAGGTATAGATATGGAGTTATACGGGTGACGTTGGACACGCTGGAATCATTCAGGAAATCATAGCAACATGAAAACATCCTGCATGAATCTTGAAGTAAGAGGCAATCCTTGTAAATATTGCTCTAAGTTACATTGTTCCAGTGCTTTTAAAAGCATGCTGATTCTGTTCTGTTTCAAGGTCGAAAGTGTGCCCGAGAAATATGCACGTTTCCATAGTGATTTCAATCTGTGGCAACAAACGTCTCCAACTCTTTTGACACAAGAGTTTAGAATCTCTCTTCCAGGAGCATTAGGATCCAGGATTGTCCTCGAAATGTAATTTGAATTGGTACGTTAATAACAGTTTTAGAAATCATTGGCAACATTCCAGAAGATTGGGGGATGGGGGTGTTGTATACTTCAGTCAGTGAAAGTAGGATAGCTTCTAGGCAACTCAAAATCAGTGCTGCAGGCATTGGATCAAAATTACGTGACTTTGGATCCACTTTTACTGATCTTAGGAAATTTTGAGCGAAGATTCCGGAGATAGTGGGTCTGTAAAAAAATGTGTGTGGGTTTGGCGGGGGAGTGAGTAGTAGAAGAAAGGTAATTGTGAATTAAGTCATAACTAAATTTAGCGCGCTTAGCAGTCATTGATTTCTGGTAGTTTATACATACGAGGAGGGGCTGCCAGAGAGCTAGTTAGAAATCAAAATAGTTTTGTTGCTATTTAAAAAAAAACAAAAAAACAAAACATACTTTTTCTTCAGGTTAGCAGCCAAGATGAAGAAAGTATTGTAATACCATAAGCGGATAAGAACTAAAGCTCCTGCCGTCACGACCTTGACTATGACGTGTAGTAGTTGTCGGGTGAGAGAACCAGGGCATTCAGATTAAAGACATGTTGGACAGAAAATCGAACAGAGTTACTCTGTTATGGCCGACTCCTGTCTAGCGATATCTGACTGTGAAGATCACCAGATCAGCCTTTAGCAGACAGTGTGTGGAAGTCAGTGGGCTTCACCATCTCCAGAAAACATGAAGTATTACAATGTGGTTTATGTAAGGACTTTTTGACATTTCGCTTAGTTTTTGAAAAGGTTTCCCGATTAATACAGTTAATTTCTCGCGTCACTGTCTATACTACCGACTGACCTTATCAAGAGCCCCGTCACTTGTGTGCTGCAAATTTATGAAGACCTACAATAGTACCATAGTCACTATAGCCTCAACTGCAGCCGCTTCAACCAGATGCATTTCAACCTCAACTGCATCCACTTTCACCGCAACCCCCTTCAACTTCAGCCATAACCACTTCAAATGCAATCACAATCACATCAACCGCAGCCTCTTTCGAAGGCTGGTTAGTAACGAAAATGAATATCGTATCATCAACCTGAAACAGGTTCAGAATTTTCCTATATTAAAATGAAAATTCATTACTATCAGGCCTTACGTATTAAAAAAATAAATAAACTAAACCCTCAATTAATCGAACTTATTAACAAATTTTAAAGAAAAGAAAGAAACGTAAACAAACCCGCTTGAAAGGAGAAAAATTAAAGAGAAATCGACGGCCCCAATTTGAAAAGAAATGCGACGAAATCTGCGAATGTTAATGAAAAATTATCTTCAAATCCATTTCTTACACAAATAGCAAAAAATGAAAACATTTCGAATAAAGTCGACGACAAATCCCACTTATTTAAACTTCAGCATAAAAAAAAAATAGCAGGCCCTGTTTGCTTAAAGATGAAACCAAGCGTTCACACATACATTTTTACATACGCGCGCGCACACGCAAGCACATATCAATAATTCGAAAGCAAGCCCTATAATGAAAAAAATTATTACAGGCACCATTTATGCATCAATATTTTTATTTTTTTTTTTATACGGTCAATATAATAGCATGGAATTGTCTACAAAAACAATACAAAGTAAAAACAAATAAATATGCGGCACTGGTGCTGGGCAAAGGATGAAAACGTGCCCCATTTTTTAAAAAGCATTAACATACGTCATGGTCGCCAAGCTCGGCTGCTGAACATGGTTTCGGCGACACAATTACGGGTTATTCGGCGGCATAACTCTCGGCGCACGTGCGCAGTGCTGGGCCATTGCGTGCTGGCATGCCGTCGCGCGCTCTTTTGTTTCCGCCGTCTTCCTGCTTCCGAACCAAAGTCCATTGTCTGCTCTCCCAGGACCGCGTGCCGTGTAGAGAACGTCCGGCTTGCTAGGGTCTGGTGGGACATTGACGTGTCTGCAAAGTAGTCGCGAGCCCAGCCCATGTAGAGTACAGGGCAATCCACACACACTCTCTCTCTCCTCTCTCGCTCTCTGACTCAGGCTTGGTCTGTTTTGTTGACACTGTGTGCTGAACCCAGGCTGCATTTCTAAGTTTGTTGAACCGTGTTAGCTGACAGTAGGTGGATGAGGGAAACGGTTTTGTTGATGTGTGAATGTTTGTCACTGGGGGAGGGGTCAATTTCTCAGACTACATGAATAGTCAGGAGCCGACGACATGACACGCAGAATGCGCAACCAACGAACGTTGAAGTGCACGTTAAGCGGAGCGAAATAACTTGTCGGGTCACAGTCGGGTCACTGTCCGTGCTGGAGTATAACGAACGAATAATCGAAGGAACAAATGAACGGATTCATTTCGTTATTTCGTTTAAAAGGCCCATCCCGGATATTTGAAAGTTGGAAAAAGTTTCATAACATTTTATACAGACTGTGATACGTGCGCCACTTAGTTAATGAAGATAATTATTACTGTTAATTAATCTTTCATAACTAATTTCAAGTGATGAGAATATTAATTTTATTTTATTAATGATCCTCCAACTCACTAGTCGGATATTTTGGCGTGGTAAACGTTTTCACAGTTCCACAACATAAAACAACATTTACAGTCATATAAGTTTTTCTGCAGGTGGAAAACTTCTTACTAAGAAGAAGACACATCCGACTTATAATCTATATTTAGCGAGCCCCCAACCACCCACTTTTTTCTCAAACATAAGATTATCAAATATCAATATGCCTAATAAGGTCAATCAATTTAACAATAATTTATTAAAAGAAAATTAAATATACATATGACAAATAGAATGAAATAGATAACTTGACATCACTATTCCACGAACCCACGTTATGATAATTATAGTTAGGACAGTGTTTCTTCAAGTACATAATAATAAAATGTTGTCGGAGTTCAAAAATAGTCAATACAAATTGCAGGTTAGTCCTATCAGAGAATGGAAATGGAGTTATTAATAGTAACACACATTAACACACAAAAAAACCCACCCTATATATACATATATCCATTCATACCTTTACCCTTAAAGGAACATTGATGCTGACAATTCTTTTAGAATTAATTATACAATTTACAGGTGTTCTTTACACACCTCTCTGGGATTATTTAAAAGGTTTTCTTTAACCATTACTTTTGACCTGGCAGTCTACTTAACAGTTATTCTTTACACACCTTTCTGGGCTTATTTTAAAGGTTTTCTTTAACCAGTACTTTTGACCTGGCACTCTACTTAACAGGTATTCTTTACACACCTCTCTGGGCTTATTTAAAAGGTTTTCTTTAACCCTTACCTTTGAACTTGCAGTCTCTACTTAACAGATATTATTTACACATCTTTCTGGGCTTATTTAAAAGGTTTTCTTTAACCATTATCTTTGACCTTGCACTCTACTTAACAGGTATTCTTTAACCATTACTTTGAACTTCTACGTAAAAGGTATTCTTTACTTTGGACCTGCCAATGTAACAGGCATTCTTCAACTTTTACTCTGGCTAGTTATGTACCTTTGAACTCTGGCGATCCTACTAGATCTAAAGGAGTGGAGGGGGGGTAGGAGAGTCCATTGACGCCGGCATATCATTAGTGTGGACGCCTACTCCACCAGACCTTACAGGAGGTAATTTCAAAGGGAAGTAAGCAAGGTGGGTAATCGTTCTTTGGCCGCAAGCCATTGCTCACCACTTTCCAATCAAGGCAGGCAAATCGGTCACAGCTGCTGTCACTCTCACACACAAAGGAGTAGTACTAAGTATTCACTGAATATTTCATACGGTTCATTTGCGGTTGGACAAGCCATTAACATTCATTCAGAACTCTATGAGCACCAACACCCCCGGCTTCACAGAGAGCTCGCCACCTGAGTTTGTCTTGCAAGATACTGACCCAACGTCTGGACTCGTTTACTTATAACGCGAAAGCGGCGGAAGCCGGAAGCGTTCCCCACATTAACAACAACTCGTTTACTTTTAAAAACTAGATGGCAGAGCAAGTTTTCAACGTTTCTACACTTTTATAGAGCTACACATAAAAAGTGAAAATAAATTTTTGACTGTGAATATAAAAGTAGAAAATATTTTATTAATCATATACTTAAATGCAGAAAATATTTTGTTAATCCTGCACTCAAAAAGAAAAAACTATTTTGTCAATCCTGTTGTACTTAAAATCAGAAAAATATTTTGTCAATCCTGTACTGAAAAACAGGCAATATTTTGTCAACCCTGTACTTAAAAGCAGAAATTATTTTGTTAATCCTGTAAAAAAAAGATAATATTTTGTCAATCATGTACTTAAAAGCAGAAAATGCAGCTGTTTGGTTTCATTACATAACATGTACCTAAGCGAAAGCGGCGGAAGCCGGAAGCGCCCCCTACACTCCATCCAAGCCTCATTTTCATGTCAAACAACTATTCTATCGATCTTGGTAGCCATTTATTACACATGCGCGCGCGCGCGCGCACACACACACACACACACACACGATTTCGTGTTCAATGAAACAAGAATTATAGCTGGAAGTAAAAGGCATTTGCTAAATGCATAGAATCACTGAAGACGATTACATCTACCCAAGGTCATGTTTTGATTTTATCTCATGACTTTTGTTTCATTTTGTGAAAAAACACTTTTATTTAGTACTCAACACTACAGTGAACATATTTACTCAACACTACAGTCAACATACTTACTCAACACTACAGTCAACATATTTACACGATACTGCAATCCAACATATTTACTCAACACTACAGTCAACAGGTTTACACGATACTGCAGTCCAACACATTTACACGACGCTGCAATAGACAGCCATCAGTGACTTGCCTTAGGTCTATGTTCTAACTATTTCTAAGTCCGATTCATCCAGCCATTACTTCCAAACTTGTCAGTATCTAATGGACAGTACTTGACACTTTGTGCATGTCACGTATTGTTATCTCTAGATAAGGCAGTGCGTTTACAATCGGTCCAAAGCTATCTTTCTTTCCTCCACAAGGAAGCCAGACAGGAGAGTTTATCGGGTTGTTGTTTGTCTTTCAGATTTATGGGCCTTAGACAGTGTGATTTTACGTCATAGAAGTGTTCCCATCACGTCCAAACGTTTCGGATATGAACGCGCATTAATGGTGTCATAAACGAGGCTTGGCTGTAAATTTTTGCGGAGCGTCAAGCAGAATCAACCACTCGATAACGGATGACCCTATGTACCCGGGAGGTACTCTCTACCCGACCTGAGAGTCGGTCCAGAGGAAGATAAACATGCCATTCTTTTGTCACTGGCACGGAGGCATTGACATATCTCATGGGTAACTGGGATTACACGAGACTAAATGTGAAGACTTTGAATTAAGCCAACTCGTGCAGGCATTACACTGGGCCAACTCCTGCAGGCATTACACTGGGCCAACTCGTGCAGGCATTACACTGGGCCAACTCGTGCAGGCATTACACTGGGCCAACTCGTGCAGGCATTACACTGGGCCAACTCGTGCAGGCATTACACTGGGCCAACTCGTGCAGGCATTACACTGGGCCAACTCGTGCAGGCATTACACTACACTGGGCCAACTCGTGCAGGCATTACACTGGGCCAACTCATGCAGGCATTACACTGGGCCAACTCATGCAGGCACTACACTACACTGGGCCAACTCGTGCAGGCATTACACTGGGCCAACTCATGCAGGCATTACACTGGGCCAACTCATGCAGGCATTACACTGGGCCAACTCATGCAGGCACTACACTACACTGGGCCAACTCGTGCAGGCATTACACTGGGCCAACTCGTGCAGGCATTACACTGGGCCAACTCATGCAGGCATGACATTAGGCCAAATGGTTAAGACTGAATTCAGCCATATTCAGCAGGCATGACATTAGGCCATATCGTATAGTTTGATATATATAAAGCCAAATTCGTACATACTTCAAATTAAGTCAAAACGTTCTGGCTTTCGATTAAAGCAATAAATGGTGGTGATATGCCTAAAAGGTTTAATGCTTTGAATTATGTTTAATTTATGGAATAACCTTTTGAACTTTTCTATATTATCTAAAATTTTTGGCTAGAATTTGCTTCCTTTCAATTTTTCTTCTCTGTTTATTATCTCTCTTCTTTCTCCGTCTCTTTTCTTTTATGTGTTTTGAGTGGACTTGTGTTATAGCAATTACGTGAAGACCTTATTTCATATAGTGAAGAATGTTTTGATTGTGATAAATACACTCTTTAAATCTAGTGTCAGCGATGTTTTACAATTCGCATCTCTACATGAATTACCAAGTGAACTCGTAGTTAATGTACCTAGTGTTACTATTAAATGTGTAACATAGTGCTTGTTCTTATCAAAACTTTACGAAATGTACAATAATTACACATGATATAAGCAAGGTCCTTACACAGACTACCTTTACTTAAGTAAAAAAAGGAAAATAAAGATTCAAATCCCAATGAATCCAGCTGCAAAATGACAACATGCAACGAATAAATGTTTTCAAGAAAGAGAGACAAATACAATGGATGTACAGAAATGCCACAACTTAGTGCTAATATATATGACTGATTATGCTACTCAAACGTATACTGTTTTCGGGTGCATAGCTGCATTAAATGTAAAGAATTAAATAAATAACATATTTAAGGTGCTAGAGTCATTTTGACAATCTTGTGCATTGCAAAAGTATGTGTGACAAAATTACTCCTCTGCTCTATTTTTTCTAATAGTATTATCAGATTAGCATTGTCTACATTTAAAATGATCAACTGAGAACATCGCATTTTGTAATATTTGTGTATTTTCTCAAACTTTGAACTATATTATGAATTATTATACCTGTCAATGAGTGAAAGGCAGCTAGTACACACAACATGACCGTTGTACTTGTACGAGCTGTGTGGTTATTTTCGAGCACGAGGTCAGCAGATAAGGATTTATTACCCTGGCCAGCCAGGGAGCCATTAGTTAAGATGCCCTGAAACTGTAAAATTCATGCATCGTCATTATTTAGGGTCTAATTTAGGCCAGACCGGGGTGGGATGTCTATATTGGCTTATATTGGCTTCCCACTCAGAAGTATGGGGTCATTCTCTAGAGTCAACTGGTAAAACCAACAGAATTGGTCAAGGAAACCTCAGATCTCTGAGGACTCTATTAGAAAATTGTCCTGGGATTGAATTTCGTTACAGTAAGATTTCTGTGTGCATCACATTCACTAGGAGTGAATATTGCTAAAATTGGATTAGCGTGTGTTGTACAAATCACTGGGAGTGTATTCCAAAGTTGGATTACTGTTTGTAAAGTTGGAGTACTGTTTGTAAAGTTGAAGTACTGTTTGTAAAGTTGAAGCAGTGTTTGTAAAGTTGGAGTACTGTACCGGCTTTTACTTCACATTGAAATTCTTGCGCATAGTTGGATTTCGGTAACTGGCTGTTAGTCTATTGGAAATTAGTCCGCAACCGTTTCTTTCTCAATACCAGTAAAGCCTTGAAAAAGGAGGTTTGGGTAAGAATGATAATAATTTCAATGATTTAGTAAGATTTAGTTATCCATGAACACTGGAGACAGTGGCTATTATTCGTGTGTACTTTCCTTTGTACGTGAATGTCGAGAGCAGCAAAGACAAGAACTCGTATATAGGTTATCGAACTTTAAATTAGACAGAATATAATGAATTACATTTACATTTTTCTATCATAATAATTATTACATTCGTATTTGTTTGGTTATATAATTTATACATTTGTCACATTAAATTAAAATATTGATTTTGTACTGTTTGGTTACTACCGTCTTATTTGTAACTGTTTCATGTTGTTTAGTTCATGTGACGTGTTCATTCGTTACGTCAATAGCTTAGTATTAGCTTATAATCTTTCTAGTATCATTGCCTAATTAGAGGGGTGGGGGCCTGAGCCACACAAGACTGAAATAGTCATAGGAAGAGATTTCCTCCCCTAGACCGTGACTGGCTTGTTAGTCGGGGATTTGTTTGGATGTAATTATTAAAAACAATAATTTTTTTTTTTTTTTTACCATAAGGAAATACCTTCGCGCTGGCGCCGACGCGGGACTAGCATTAGAACATCCCTTTATTATTATTATTATTATTATTATTATTATTATGGATTGCGGCATGTTTTTCTTTAGTGAAATTATGTCCAAGATTTGACTTTGGGAAACCCTAGACATTAAAACGTGCTGTAACTCTGCCAGTTAGTTTGTGGTTAAAACGTCAACTATCTTTTCCTTTAGTCTTTCTGAATTATGATGACTTAAATGTGCATCGTGTGCTGATCATGAATTAAATGATCGAATAATTAAAAACTAATATTTTTATTAGGAAAATAGTATGTGACGTGATCTGTGGTTGAAGTATTGCATATGATATGCAAGTGTAGTGAGATATTTTGTTTTGACTGATGTAGAACAGTTATCTTACTGATTGATCGGTTGTTTGCATTCTACTCTGGTGTTGTGTAGGAATGAAATATTTGCAAGATTGATAACAGTTATGCTGAACAATTACGTTTGCCTGTATTCTCACTATGTGTGTGCGTGTGTGTGTGTGTGTGTGTGTGTGTGTGTGGTGTGTGTGATCATGAATAATTAGTAAAAACATCTTGTTGTTGTGAGGATGCGTAAAGAGTTGCTTATTGTATTATGCATTGTTGAGTGGTTGTTGCATTTATGCTGGGCGAATTAAATAAATAAACATTTTATTTTTATTACTTATGATTGTATTTAAAACTGTTAGTAGGATCCGTCATATAAACTCTATGACTGTTGTTATTATTTACGAACTTGTTTGGTTATACTATTTGTGCATTTGTCGCATTACTTTAAAGAATTGATTTTGTACTCTCTATTTTGTAACAGCTTCATTTTGTGTAGTTCATGTGACGTGTTCATCAGTTATTACGTCAATAGATTATAATCTTCCTAATATCATTGCCTAATTAGAGGGGGGCTGGGGCCTGAGATACACCAGACATAGGAATAGATTTACCATCTAGGCCAAGGCTGATTTGTAAGTCGATAATTTTTTTAATGTAATTATTAGAAGTAATAATTAATTTTACCTAGGGAAACCCCTTCGCGCAAGCACCGGCTCGGCGCTAGCTAGCATTATAATAACACCCATTAGGCTTACAAGTATAGAACAAGTTATAATGTGGAGGTCATGAAGTTCACAGACAGTCCTTGACCGACCGAGGTTTTAAAGGCAGAAACATTCTTAGTGCCCGAGGAGTATTGTGTGAATTTACTGAGATTTGTGGAACTGCGCTTTTCTTCAAGTCTTCTTTCTAAACAGAAGCGTAGGGTTGGGACACCTGTAAATAGCATTGATTTTAAATTTAGAAAATTATAGAAATATATCGTACCTATTACATGCAACGTCTTCGTTTTGAAATGAAATGACTGTGGGTCCGAGGAATACTTTTTCTCTTACCACAAAGTTATATCTTTGCTTCTTCTTACGTTTATGTTACATGCGACGCCAACGTTATCTATAGTCAGCAGAGCTGAGAAATTACGAGGTTCCTGTCTCCTTGGAGTCTGAAGAGCCGGCCTAGTTGTCATCATCATCTTGTGTCGTGCTTCCTGCAAATCGAAACTTTATTTATTTATTTATTTTATTTTATTTTTATTATTTTTTTTTTGGGGGGGGGGTAGAGGGGGGGGGTTGTTGGGAGAGGGAATTCAGTCATTATAGTTGCTGATTAGCTCTGCGTTGCTTGCTTACGTCCATGACTCTTGATCCGTTTCGATTTTCTCTCTCTCTCTCTCTCTTTTTTCTCATCTCAATATTTTACTCTCATAGGTACCAGCGGGATATTTTGACGTCACGACTGTTGACTTCAGAGATCATCGATCCAGACGCCGCTTACAAGCAGGATGATACTCCTCCACCACCACCACCACCCCACTCCTCCTTCATTATTCTTATTTCTTACCTAATGACACACTTGCTTTGTATTTCATAAGCTTCTGTTATTACGTTGTTCTCAACGTCCCTTTTTTTTTTTTTTTTTAGGGGGGACGGGGAAGAACGTTGAGAACACCAAAATAACCAAAACAAAATCAACGAGCAAAATTTAAGAATAAAAACTAAAATTAAATTAAAAATAAGTAGTCGAATGATACATGTACATAGAGTAATGCAGTTTCTTGCACCGTACTGTATTTATATCCATTAAGACCCGTAACATTTTCCTCCATTATGCATGATTGTAGGTCATGTAATTGTCTTTCTGCTGAAAACTTCGTGTGCTTGAGTTTGTATATGTCTAAGCATGACTGTATGCGTGAGCGGGTATAGGTGGGGTTGTATTTACAGGTAGTTTTATATTTATGTATAAGTGTATGTGTACCTGCGCACATGTTTGTACTTGTGTAGCTGTTATATGTGCGTGTGAGAGAGCTGGAAAGAGTAAGAGTTTGTTTACAGGTAGTTTGTGTGTGCACGTGTGCTTATCTGTTCGTGTTCCTGCACACGTGTGACTGAGAGAGAGAGAGGGGGGGGGGTGGAGAGAGAGAAAGAGAGACGTTCTCACATCTTCCTATCATCATGCCCGACCCTGTAATCACGGACCGCGCGGTTGTTAGTCGATGGCGCCGTTAGATCGATGCTGTCGTCATGCACGGCCGGCGATCCTAGCCTTTACAACATTTTCTATGCGGCAGTCGGGGATTGAAGTTGGAAAAGGCGGGTGGCGGAGATTGTACTGCGACAAAAGTATATACATCTCAGATCCCTAGTTCATTAATGAAACGAATCGCGTCTAGAAATTGCAAACATACAAGACAAAGTTTCCATTACGCGGCCAGTTTAACTCCTCGAACTGGCTTTTTCTACGCTTGTTGCCTGACATTTCGTCTGCAGAGTTATCTCAACTTTACTGCCGTGTGTAATTCCATATTTATTTGTATAGGTCGTAACTGAAGATTGTATTGGTTTATGTCATGTATAGTATCATTTGGCGATTTGTTTTGCTGCATTATGTAAATAAAACTGTGATATAAATAAACTACGTTTCAGGATATTTCAGTTCATATAATTAAACTAAGATTAAGAATATTTCAGTTGATATAACTAGACTATGGTTAAGGATATTTCTTGTTGATATAATTAGACTATATTTAAGGATATTTCAGTTAATATAAAAAGGCTATTTTTAAGGATGTTTCAGTTGATATAAAGTACATATAAAGATATTTCAGTTGATATAAAGTACGTATAAAGATATTTCAGTTGATATAAAGTACGTATAAAGATATTTCAGTTGATATGAATAGACTACGTTTAAAGATATATCAATTGAAATAAGGTGACATATCTCATTCACGAATGTGTAGATCTGTCACAATCATGTTGATCTAATATGAACGTCTGGAACCACCCCACTTCCCGCTTATGGTGGCTTGGACATGACCCACTTATTGTGTGAAAGAGGAGACTTTATTGTTATTTTTCGTAAGTGGTTTAAACAGACAAAGCAATTGCTCTATATTTGTAGAAATGAGAGAAAGAGTGTAAACTGTAGCTCCATTTTAATTTTATTTCAGAATCCTTGGGGGATGGGGTTAGAGGGAGAAAAAGATTAAATGTGAAATGAAAGTGTTTGAAAACTTTCTTTCTGCGATGGCCTCAAGTTTAGACTTTTCTTTTACTATGGTTTAAGCACCACTTTGATATAGACTAACAGGAAGAGCTTACACATCGAAGGGTCAAACATGTCGTCATTCCCCCCTTCGCCTCGGGTAAGTCAGCTGCTGTTTTGCGTCACAGAATTTGCAAATATTCCACCTCTGACCCTACCCCTACCTGCTACTTTCCATCATTGCGGTCTCGTCCATCAATTCTGTCTCGAGTGTACGTACATTGGCCTAGTGTCACGTTACGGTCAATATCCAGTCCACCCACCCACCTCCCGTTTGTCGTGTGTAAATATCGACGTAGGGGCAGGCGTCGATATATCGATACTGTCACGGGAAAATGAGCAGGCTTGAGCGATCAGGCGGCAGCTAAGCATTAAACAGAGCTCTCTTCGCTCTGGTGAGACTGTCTAGTGACAGTAACGGCAGGTGTCTGTGTTCTCTTGTAACGAAACGTAGACTGAAGAAGGTAGCCAGGCGGCTTATGCAAGCACCGCCCCTGTGAGCCTGTAATAAGAATCCAGCGTAGTTAGGATTTAGTCACGTGGACTTTGTGTTCACGTGTAACAAAACCCAGAGCCTGTTGGACCAGGTCATGTGGCTGGTTGTTCAATCTTTTGTACAAGTAACGATTTCTCCATCTTTCTACTTTTGAAAGTTCTGACTTGAAACCGAAACATTAAAAGAATTTTGTCTATAAACTTACATTTCTTAACCAATAACAGAATTCAGATGAATATTTATTTCAACTCATTTCGAAATTGCACGCTTTCTCCTTTATTAATAAAAACTGTAAGGGTACTATTGATGCCTCTAAATTCATACTCACCAAAGTAAACACATAACAAATTGTAAGACAATTTAAACGATTACTCCTAATGGCTCACACGAGTCCAGATGTTTTAAATTAGCACTAGATTTATCATTCAGTCAAACCATTACTTGCAATTTGCGAATAGCTCTAAATTAAATTAAAACGTATCGATTCGATCGGGAGCAATTTAAGGGAATTTGTACAAAGAGTTCGCTACGTGGACATTAAGGACTACTTCTTTATGCGGCCTTGCGCGCAGGGATTCTGAGTCAGAAGACTCGACATGCGCATGTCAGGCTATAAACGTAGATAAAAGGGAAGTTAACTGTGGAGATTTTACGATCGGAAGAACTAAAATGGGCTCTAACAAGGATTATTTCTGTCAATTATATTTCAGAATTACCCATTGATTATGTCAACATTAATCTAACTTTCTATCCATCTATCTATCTATGTATCTATCTATCTATCTATCTACTATAGAAAGGTCAGTGGAAACTGAGCTGCATGATTAGAGACCAAACGCTTGTCTTGATTTTGTCCAATTATCTCACAAATGAATGTATTTTTAAAAAATTTAAAATAAAAGTTCAGGGCTTAAGGCCGGGTGTTTATGTTGCCGTTTTTTCTCCATTACGAACTTATGTTGATCTCTCAGATGGACGCAAGCTGCTGGAAAGAGCTGATGTTATGGAAAGGAAATTTTAGTGCCATCATTGGTAACTGACGGACAGTTCGAGGTGTATGGTCTGGACGAGATAAATAGGTCTAGTGGACAGAGGTAGTGGTTTAAAGATTGTGGATTTGGATGTGGATTGTGTATGGTCTGGACGAGATAAATAGGTCTAGTGGATAGAGGTAGTGGTTTAAAGATTGTGGATTTGAATATTTTGCTCAAGCTTGCGTTCAGCGAGCGCTCTGCTCTTTCTTCATAGATCAAGGAATTTTTTGTTGTTGTTAAGGGGGGTGTTTGTGTGTGACTGTGTGTATGTCTTGATACGATTTAACAAAATATCATTCGATTTTAACCCACAGTAGTTCAGCTAAATAAGTCCTACACTCCATAAATTTACTCAAATAAACATAAAGCTTGTCTTTCTTTTGACAGTTAAAAATAATGCAAATAATTGGATTTTAGCCATCTTTATATCCCTATACAGAATACATAAGGCATGCTTTTCCTAGTCTAGGTTGGACATTTATGCCATTGGATAGTGAAGTGTCACGTGGTCAGCTGCAAGCAAGCGGTTATGCGAAAGAAAAACAATCTGACATTGTTCATAGGTTATGGTGGAAATAGAACAAGTTGTATTAGTTGTATTTCAAATACATCCACTAGCCATGTACGCACGTTATGAGGTGAATTTCGCACAGCGCCCGCTCGTCCAGTACATACTTGTACATTGCAGCCACAGCAGCTGGTTCGTTAGTTGTATGATCGTGGGCTTTCGTTTTATGACTGTGGAAACAGCTAAGCGTGCGCAGAAATTTTCTGCAGTATCGCAGCTGTACACCACAGAGACACTGACGACAACATCGCCAGTCTTCGCCTCGTGAACTGTTGTAAATTTCATTCGACAAAAAAAAAAACGTCGTGAAATGTTCGCCTAAGCTGCGTCTCTAAACTTATGACATCCATTTGCAGTCGATGTTGTAAAGCGTTGTACTCAGAAGAGAAAAGATAATGGGAGAGAAAGGCGCAATTGAAAGTGAACTTGTTTATGCACCAGCACGATCCTTTCACATTGCGCTGCAATGGCTGTAAAGCCAGGCCACAAATGACGGCGTTGGTCATCAAGTGGGCAAGCAAATACATATAAACATTTCGGATCACGGTGAACGAATATGGTAACATGAACAGGTAAAAAGAGGTAGACCTAGACAATTTTCTGATCTACAGCACGCAAACAATGTTTTTAAATGACAACAGAAATGTGATGACGACATGGTAGTTAGTGAAATTCACCTTCCCTGCAGTAAGTAAAATTTTACAGGCAGAGTCCATATTCCAGACTGGACCGCAGAGTAAGTATGAAAGAGGTAACAGATATAAGATAGACAATAGTCCAACAGCTCTAGCCAACCCCCCCCCCCCCCAACAGTCCAACAATCCCGATTATTTAGAAGACAGAAGATGTGAATAAAATAAGCCAATCTGTGCTTCTAGTGGCTAACTATTTATTAATGAATAAACAATAGCTATAAGTGTGATTTGTACCATAATTATGATGCTATATGTCAATTTCCTAATAAACATCGTGATGGCCAGAGTTGTGGACTTCTGGCATGTAACTCACAGATAATTCCAATACTAAATGTTAGTAGTACAAAACGTCAGTATTAGAATGGATGTTAATAATTTCTGTAACAAGAGCCAGGTTGCTGACTTATCTCTGCTGTTCAGGAGAGGTCAGACCCTCCCCTTCAGGCTCCATTTGGTGGGCTGGGTGTGGATATAGCATACACAATGGACACAGATACTCTTTGGTACTGGTGCAAGCTGCAGGGACCATATCTTTGGTGCATATGCTGATGCACAGCTGTAGCGGTTGACACAACTGTAGCATGCTGCAGCCTGAAGAAAAGGGGTCGCTATTACCATGCATTCACTCTAGCCACACAATGACTACCTCTCCCTCTGTCTCTCTCTCTTGCTTTCAGACACAACTATATAAATTATAAAAACTAGATAACACACACGGTTATTCAGCAGGAATGATGTGAAAGGATGTGATAAAACATATGGTGACATGATATAATTTGACATGACATGACAATCCTCTCAGACATTTTACAATTTCATTAAATGTACAGTCTCCCATGTACAAGTCTTCTCCCTTAGTAAGATGTTTTCCACTCACGGTAACCTTATGTGACTGTAAATGTTGGTTGATGTTGCGGAATAAAGAAAATGTTTACAACGCCAAAATATCCGCCAAGTGAGAGACAAATTCGTCTTTAACCTATTTTAGTGAGCCTCCATCCACCCACTTTCTTCTTCAACAAGAGATTATCAATATCAATATGCATAAGAAGTTCAATAAATCTAACAATAACTTTATTAAATGACCAATGAAATATACATATGACAATTACAACGAATTAGACAACTAAACACAATATTCCACGAACCAACGTTTGGATAACTATTGTTTACAGTCTCTCTCTCTACATATATGTATAATAATAATAAAAATATAATTACAGTTCAATAATAGAGTCAATAAAAATTGCAGGTTAATCCTATCAGAGAAAAGAAATGGATTTATTAGAGTTAAGTGTGTAAAATTTACATGACCTGGATTAAGCACTGCAACAATGTCACGATGTCAAAATGTTTATGTTCAGCACACGTTCCCGCCACTTGCATAGGAACTGACACGCTGCTATATTCTTGAACGTCTCCTCACCGTGTCACTTCCTTCAAATAGAACCCAATCACAGTGATATTTGTAACTTCACTGTACTAGAATTCTCCAGAATGTACCCAGCATACCTGCTCTGATACACCAATAGTGCATAGCATTCTCCTTTACACTTACACACTGCGAGTTTCCCGTGCTTTCCCAGTCACTCAAGTTTTGACCCATGAATATAGCAAGGGTATCTGGAAACTTGAGTTGAAACTTGAGGCTCCATGCTCAAGATTCAAATGGTGAACTCAAAGTTCAAAGGCTGATTGCTGACACCAAGCTAATTACTGCCTTCAAGTTGGGCTTTCTTCTACTTCAAATTCAAAAGTGATTAAGGTGTAGAATTCTCTACAGCAAGTGAACTCCTTAAACTCAGCCCATCGCCTAGTCTCATTCTTATAAATGATTATCCATTGGATAATAGGAAACTGCTCACTCAGTTTCCACTAGGTGAGCGAATCTGGAATATTCTTGCCTCAGGCTGTTTACTTCAAACTCAGACATTTTCAAAAATAACACCATAAGGAGTGTCCAAGGTTGGGACAATTTAGCAATTTATATAACGATTTAATTTTAAAATAGGGAGGGGCAAATTTACTCTGTCACAGATAAATAGACATCTCTGAAAGTATGCCAATGGCAACAACAACAACACAAAAATAACCACCAATAGAAGCATGTCTTTGTGTAGTAGAATAAGTGTGTAAGAAGGCACATTCCAGAGTCCAAGGAAATGTTTCTAAATTTTGATGATGTATGAAGGGAAGTCCTGTGTGCAGATAGTATCCATGCAGGAAAGACGGAAGACTTCAAAGACACCGTTTGTTAGGTCGAACGCTGCTCATGATTTTTTTGGCTGACGTCACAAAATTTAAAATGATTATGCCTTAAGGGGCTTAAACATTCAAGGCACTGAAGCCAGTATGGTGCATTTATTACAGAAAGATAAACAGACTGGTAGAGACACAAATCACCAGAGACAGACACAAATCACGAGAGACAAACACAAATCACGAGAGAGACAGACACAGAATGAGAGATAGAAATACAAATAGATCACGAGAGAAATTAGGTAGACAGACAAACGTCGGCCCAGAGAGAAAGACAGACATGGCTAGAAGGGAGATATAAGGCATTCTTTGTCGCCACAGACTTGACAACTGACAGGCTTCCACACCTTGACATCGATGCAGTTTTAGCAAGAGAGACGAGACAAAAAAAAAATCTTTTGACACACAACCAAGTGGATATGAGGAGGGTAACGAAACTCTTTTTCCAGTAGTTTTGTTTCTAGCCTGAGGCGGACACTGAGAACAGTAAAAAAATGTTTGTGTATAAATTTTAGCACCTGTCAGATGGTTTCGCGAAAGATAAACCGATCACCAACACCCCAGGGATAAATATCCTTCACTACAGAACATTTCACACCACAGTTCTGAGAGACTTAATAGAACCCACTCAAACCCAACACATTTTTTTCAAATAGTTTTAGCCAGTGATTAACTGGTCACATACACCCCATAGATAAATATCCTTCTCTACAGAGCATTTCACACGAATTTTCCAGGAAAGCAACATCATTTCTCTAATATCCGGATTCGACAGTACTGTATCAGCACGCAGTCTGGACTTGCTGTTCCTGGTTTCCACTGGTTTATAGAAGACGACACACTTAACTTGCTCGATAATTGTTTCAACTGCTTATTAGCATTTACTTCAGGAACTGGGTAGATTATACGTCTTGGCTCAAAAGTCGTGGGTACCGGATCCAGTCCACTTTTAAGCAAAATAAGCAAAATTCTGTTTCGGAATTGGAAGATGAGCGCTGAAAACAGTGTCGCACACAATCTGCCTTGAGTAGCATTAGCTGTTGAAATAGTAATATCAATCGTTTGTGTTTTGCTGGAGTTGTTATTTCCTTTACTCTTTGACCACAGTGACAGGTTCAGTTAAAGTAAATATATTAGGCCACCACCAACAGGAAACACCTTTATCTTCTTAATAATGTTGCCTTCATGGTAACGGAGTTGCCTAGTCACTGGACCAAAGCGAAGGGAGTATGCTAGAGCGGCTAAAAAATATCTTACGTGCTCTGGATGAAATTGGTGGTAACTGCATAGCGCCCTCACATGCAGCACAGGTGCAAAAGATTAGTGAACTCACTGACACCGGAAGTTGATAACTAGAACCCCCGCCAACTCTAATAAGGAACGCTTTAAAGCTCTACATGTTTATCCACCCACCCAATGCCAGAAAAAAAAATGTTGGCCGTTATCAGTTTCGATGGCAAACTTTGGAACAACTATGATTCCAACCTGTTTGTCAAGCCGTTATGTTGTTGTGCCGGCTATCGAACGTCGACACTGGCAAAAGGGCTATACATGTAGTTCCCGTTAGAAGGCAAAGAAATTGCATTGATTGTACCGGGGTTAGTTGCGCGATGGCCGATATCGTGTTTATTGTACCGTAGCCTACCACGGCACGACATCAAAGCGCGTTTGCGTAGAAAAGCGAACATAGGCAACGCGGGCGTCCTTGTTTGTGGTATTTTTTTTTTGTAAGTTCACAAGTCATGGCTAGGATTTGAATGAACGAAGGCGGGTGGGAGAGTGCGCAGTGCACGTGCGATTAGGGTGTAGGGAGAGGGTCACGTTCAACTTTGTCGTTACTATTTTAATCGCCAAGGAAAACGAACAGCGCTTGCCTTTGTCAGGAAAGAACAAAGGAAGTATCGGTAATAGTTTGTCTGTGACCATGTTTGATTTCCGCCGACCAGCGAGATTTTAAGTCTGTTTACATTTTCTTATATTCAAACAGACTGGCCTCGCGACTCACGGAAATTAGTATGTAGTTATTTATATTTAATTTTAGAAATGGTTTGATAATATATAGACTTTTAAAAAAAATCCAATTTGTATATATCGGCGAAAGAAAGTTGTGCTTCAAAATTCATTTAACATTTCAGGTGTGTATGGTTTGTGAGTGTTAAGTACAGATTGAACCCATACCGGTAACCATACAGCCCAGTGCTTCGTGAACTTAGGAAAGTCATCCAAAACGTTTTAAAAATATTGAATGGCTGGTGGAAACAGTACAAACTACAACTCTTACATAAATAAACAAATACTATAACTAATCAAAGTCTAGTGTCTCATCAATTTTCTGTTTTAAAGCAAGAAAACTATCTACTGCCGTCGCACCCGGATATATGGATTGTTTACAAAGATTCCGGGCCCGGCCAACGCTGTAAGACTGTAAGACTCATTTAACACAAAATATACTGTATATGCACTGATCCGACCATTTCGCTACACGTCCTGTTAGTCTATATACAGTAGTATTGTCTACACAGCACTGCACATACGTTTCAACCTACAAACGCTCCAGTCGCACTCATAACGACCCCTCGAACGGCGACGGCACGGTCGCTCTAGGACCGGGTGCTGGGAAAGAGCCTCTTGACGGCCACACGGTTTGATTTATCTCCCCCTTATTGCTCTCTAGCTGTCGACTGTATTGATCAAGTAGCGGGGCCAACGCGCTGCGCTATCTGTCCAAGGCGCGGTGCAAACATAGCTTGAAGTGTGATACGGAGACCTCCCCTGCGTTGCAAAGTCCGCTCTGTGATCGTCAAACACACTGTGCAGATAGGTGTTTTTGAGCGCACGTCCGCTTACTGGGAGAGCCCAGAGTCGGATTTTGTAGCTAGCTCTTGGATTATGGCTGTTCAATGGCTTTATTTCGCATGCCATCGTACGGTGTCGTGTTTAGGTGGCTAATAGGAACGGGATCATAAAGAGAGCTGCATTTCGAACTGCTATGAAAATTCCCACCACGGTGCGACCTCCACTGGAGTTCGTAGAAAGTTTTAAGTATGAGTGCTTTTCCGGTGAGCACACTTACAAGCTAGCGTAAGGCTATCTGAGCTTTTAAAGCTTAAAGTATCGCCTTGAAACCCGATCCATGTTGTACTTGCCGTCACGTCCCACGACTCTGATATGCTTATAAATATGAAATATTTCGGGATGGGTAAGGGCGGCTTTCGGTGATGAAAAGAGGGAAAGCCCGAGTTCGATCGAGATACGCATAAATAATTTACTGAAATGTAAAGCGAATGCCCACTTGGAAACTTTAGTAAATGAGTGTAGACGGGTTTCACTTTAATGAAAATGTTGGTCAGGTTTACTGGTATTACTTACTAAGGTTGCTATCAGATCTACTGGTATAATATCTTACTGAGGTTGTTAGTCAGATATACTGGTATACAACTTACCTATGTTGTTGGTCAGGCTTACTGGTATAACTTACTGAGGCTGTTGGTCAGACACTGGTATAACTTACTGATGTTGTTGGTCAGACTTACAGGTATAACTTACTGAGGCTGTTGGTCACACACTAGTATAATTTGCAGAGACTGTTAGAAGCAAAGCTTACGGCAGTTTTGCTTGTTTGTCGTTACGGCAATGCACAGGTTAAAATTAGAAATTTATCTGGGTGTCTTTGTTTAATTGTGCCTTTAATACGCTTAGATGTTTAAATATGAGCTTAGGAGTTCGGGTGGATGCGTTTTCACTGTTCCTACTGGAGGAGTGTTTGCTAATTTACTAATGCGTAATATGATTGGATCAGAGCGCACGGTGTGCTATACCCTTTTATTTACTATAGCCAATGAAGCTCTCTGTATTGTCGTTTTGTTTACTATAGCCAATGAAGCTCTCTGTAGAGTCGTTTTGTTTACTATAGCCAATGAAGCTCTCTGTAGAGTCGTTTTGTTTACTATAGCCGACATAGTTTCGTAATGTCGTTTTGTTTACTATAGCCAATATTGTTTCACAGTGTCGTTTTGTTTACTATAGCCAATGAAGCTCTCTGTAGAGTCGTTTTGTTTACTATAGCCGACATAGTTTCGTAATGTCGTTTTGTTTACTATAGCCAATATTGTTTCACAATGTCGTTTTGTTTACTATAGCCAATGAAGCTCTCTGTAGAGTCGTTTTGTTTACTATAGCCGACATAGTTTCGTAATGTCGTTTTGTTTACTATAGCCAATATTGTTTCACAATGTCGTTTTGTTTACTATAGCCATTATTGTTTCGCAATGTCATTTTGTTTTCTATAGCCGACATAGTTTTGCAATGTCGTTTTGTTTTCTCTAGCCAACGTTGTTTCGCAATGTCGTTTTGTTTACTAAAGCCAATAATTTTTGCAATGTCGTTTTGTTTTCTCTAGCCAATATTGTTTCGCAATGTCGTTTTGTTTACTATAGCCAATATTATTGTTTCGCA
Organism: Sinotaia quadrata; assembly: GCA_028829895.1. Taxonomy (NCBI): domain Eukaryota; kingdom Metazoa; phylum Mollusca; class Gastropoda; order Architaenioglossa; family Viviparidae; genus Sinotaia; species Sinotaia quadrata. The sequence goes on from CM054182.1 coordinate 9,882,785, forward strand.
ATGTCGTTTTGTTTACTATAGCCAATATTATTGTTTCGCAATGTTGTTTTGTTTACTATAGTCAACATTGTTTCGCAATGTCGTTTTGTTTACTATAGCCAATATTATTGTTTCGCAATGTTGTTTTGTTTACTATAGTCAACATTGTTTCGCAATGTCGTTTTGTTTACTATAGCCAATATTATTGTTTCACAATGTCGTTTTGTTTACTATAGTCAACATTGTTTCGCAGCGTCGTTTTATTTATTACCGCCGTTACTGTTTAGTTTCGTTGTAAAATAAAATAAAATAAACTTTAGTAAATGTTAATGCTTGTAGTGTTATTTTGTTCTTGTAGCCAAGGATTCTTTGTATAATCGTTATCTTTACTAGAGCAACGGTTCTCCTTTTGTAGTCTCGTTTTGTTTCCTACTGCCAACAGTAGTGCTGTGTGGTGTCGCGTTATTGACTCTAGCCTGAAGCCACCAATATTTTATAGTGTCTATTGTTGTTATAACCAAGACCGCTCGTTGTAGTCTCGTTTTGTTTACTACAACCAACAATGGTGTATGTGTCGGGTTATTGACTATAGCCACCAATATTTTGTTTACTACAACCAACAATGGTGTACGTGTCGCGTTATTGACTACAGACGGCAATGTTTTGTAGTAATCATTTTATCCGAATGAGCCATCGGAAGCAGAAATGTAGCTTATGAATGCGCCGTTTCTCACCTGTATTTGCTCCTTGCGCAATCTCGTTTGGAAATCACTATCCTTCAATTCGGCATTGATTCAATGGTTACAGCATTAAGAAGCTACCGTGATAAAAGAGCTATCAGACTGAAGAATAATGCTGGAGGTAGATGACCTCAGAAGAGAGTGTGCAGATGCTATATCCAAATGCGCGCACACACACACACACACACACACACACACACACACACACACACACACACACACACACACGCACGCACGCACGCACGCACGCACGCACACACACACACACACACACACACACACACACACACACAACATGTCTTCTAAAATGTGTGTTAACTCGACAAGAAAGCCAACAATACAGTGCCGGGGTATCTTCACGGAGTCATTTGGAATATGTCTTAACTATTAACTCAAACTTACAAGCGCCAAACTCAGACAGTCACAAAAAAAAAAAAATGCTGTCAAATGCTTAATGGTAACTATAAATTACGTATAAAATAACTGGACCTGAAGTCCGCGTAAGTTAACCTGATATATTTCTAAATGTAGACATTCTCTGTGACCAGACTAATTTCTCTGCTTTAATTAATGTTTTTTCAATTGGTCTTTAGTGTCGATTTTTGTTTACTTGATTTTGTTATATTATTATTGTTCAAAATTGTTCTTTGCTAATTCACAACCTGTAACTGTGGCACACACGTTTATAGAACTCACAAGACATGTTTGTACATGACCTACAAATGTTGAGTTTGAAGTGAATGTTTTAAATTTGTTGTTTCGTTGATGATTTCCTATTAGTTTCGTTTTTCGTGGATACATTGGTCTCTTTCCATTTGTAGACATTTTAACTTGTCATGTGTGTGCCTGCAGAAATAGGTGTTCATGTAATAAACATAAGCTGCATTGAATTTATTTATTATAAAGCATTTTCCTCTTCTGACTCAAAACTAAACACTGCAAAAAATTTCAACTTTTCCGTTAATTTATTCTTATGGTGCACACGCATTGTGATAGTTCACATTTAATGTGAAGATGACTCTTTAAACATGCGAATAATTTATATTAATTCCTATTAAAATAAATTCATCCTTCTGCGGACTGCATCCAAATGGTTAAGGAAATGCTAGCCAACTGGTTAATCCATTTCCCCTTGAACTTATTATGATATCTCTCACAATCTCGCACCACTTATACTTGGACATTTACAAAGAGAGAAGATCCTTATTGATTGTGTGGCTGGGGCTAACTCTAAAACTACTGGAATGAGTTTGATCGGACGTTTGCTGTTGTAGTGCCCATAGTGCCCTAATATCAAGATACACTATATTACATCACGCTATCCCATTAGGGAGCTCACCAGTAGCCCTAGGACTGTGAAAATAGTACAGCGCATGCGCGCTGGGCCGTGGCTTATACACAGTACTAAACTGTGGACTGTAAATTGATCTGACCTCTGTGCCCTGGTGAAATCAGTGGAAACTGGAAAACCCCTATCCCTCAAACATCCAATGAATAAACCCTGATCTGGCATGGGGGTGGTTGGGAAACATACATGCAGTCCATGTGGAACCTTTCAATTTAGAGGGGAAAATGTTCCTACTTCTCTATGGAATCCTCAAGCTCTGAACCTTTCAAATGAGAGGAAACAAATCCACACTTTGCCATTAGATCTTCATTCTCTCACTAGACTACAGACTTGGAAACTTCACTAGTCATGAAAGGTGTTTTGTTCTCTCAGTAGACTACAGACTTGGAAACTTCACTAGTGTTGGTGACGTCATAGAGAACTTCATGGACATTTAATTTTAGCTTCGAAAAGAAAATATGTCTGACATGACCAGAATGCCTTCTATACTGAAAGGAGCTATATCTGACGTGCAAAAATGTTTTCTGTAGTGAAAGGAAATATATTTGTCATATGCAGAACATCTTTTTTTTTTACCTAAAAACTATATGTCTAACATGCGCCAAACGTCTCTACACTAAAACAAAGTACAATGGAGGTAACCAGCACTAATGCCTTAATGCATTGTATACTTTAATAGTACAGAAACATAAAAATAACATGTGTGCCTATGTAGACCCAAAAAGATGCCATGTGATGACTTCATTTCCCCTGGTGCTATTCTATAGGTACAGAGAAGAAGATACATTTTACCACAGAGTTGAACACAAATGAAATGACATTTTATTACTTTTTCTCTCTTTGAGTTGGACATTTTTTTTTACTCGTTTAACTTTTAAAAAGGAACAAGAAGAGATAAATAAGATATTATCCTCTGCTAATTTGCATCTCAGAGATGAATGAGTCGATACTATTTTATTACCCTTAACCTTTCCAGAATAATCTTAATTATTTAATGTATAAATTAACCTCCCCCGAGGGCTCTATCAAACATGGCACGGACTGAGCCCCTAGGTTGAATAATCTACTAATAATAATGAAATTATAGCAACACTAGAAATGGTACATTGCACAGTATTATGTTACAATATAACGTATTTAACACAGGACTAGTGGTTAAAAATGACAACGAAGTTATTCTCAGACCAGCAGAGCGTTTCAGAAGAGAACAAAATAGTGTAGCAAATACACTATTGACTAATTCTAAAACTATAGGGTCAAAGTCACTACACTCTGTGGCACAAACGTTATTTTTATGTTTCTGCACTATTAAAGTATACAATACAGACTGTCCGCCCATTTTATTTCTAATACTATCCTTGACCAATGTCCAGTCGTGTCCAGGACTCACCTGTATCTGTATCTAATATCCATGGCAACCGATCGAACCTGTCAACTGCTTCGTGACACAATCTGCGTTGTTAACCTGACGTCTGACTAATTCTGTTAAAATGAGCATGTGACTAAGAAGAAAGACCGTCTTCAACACAACATTGTTTTTCTCTCAATCTAATGCGTGAAGTAAGTAGAAACCTGACTAACTTGATCCAAACCTGTGTGGTGTTTGGATTCGAAAACGCTGCGTCTATTTTTCTCCTGGAAAGTGAAGGCCAGCATTTGCTTTCAAACCCGAGTGCTCCTACACCAGACGTCCACTCATGCTCGCTCCCCAGTGAGAACATACAAATAACTTAATTACTTATGATTTAACCTATCTTTTACAATGTCCGCTATATAAGTAGAATATAAATTAGGTTATCCGGGCCTTCTTGCATTCCAGAGCATCAGTATCATAATACAGTTCGCTCAGATTAATAATATACAGTGTAGTTAGTATAGAAACATGCATTCTTATGTGAGCAAAATTATTAGCTCTGATAAATACAATGTTCCTGTCATTCTAACAAGAAGCGTAATCACATCCTAACAACAAAAAAATCTAATGACTGGATCGCTACTCTCAAAATGATCCGGAGTCAAAGCATGCCACTCAGGATATGGCGTTATACGCCCCCAACGTCTACTCAAGATGATTTCCCCGTACAGATATTTCTTTTTAAAAAAAGCTAATTTTATTTTTACAGCTCACACCATCAGTTTGGTCGCGTGACTAACTGTTTAGGTGTTTCCAAGGGCGATTGAGACTTTGCGCCAGTGGTGGGTGACTTCCGCTTGCAATCTGTCCATCTCTTAGAACCAGAATACAAATCTCGCAATTTGAACCTCGTTCATTGGCTGGGGTCAGTTTACACCCGTGTCTCACTCGCACGCTTTCGACATGACCGATCAGTCTTTAATACCACAGTAAGTTTCCGAGTCAGTCAGGTGTTCCTATGATCTGCTGATGAAGTTTGCATGCAACTCCGGCTAAGATTGTATCTCCATGCACAGAACATTAATAAAATAATTAGAGAAATAATGATCCCGAAGGAATTCCATGACAACACTGTTATTTGTCTGAATATATCTCCATTCATGCACAGAACATTAATAAAATAATTAGAGAAATAATGATCCCAAAGGAATTCCATGACAAAACAGTGTTATTTGCCTGAATGTATTCCAGTGTGTTGCAAATACAAGAATATCTTTTTAAAAAAATAATAATAAATGCTTTACTTATTTTTCTAGTTTTTGTATCTTCTGAATTCACCGAGACTGACTTGTCTGAGGGATACCCTTAGTTTATTTTTAGCAACCTTATTTGTATACATTTTTTCATGCACTAGGGCTGGTGACAATATGTGTACTTGGAAAGAAAACTTCAAAATATAAATCATCATGAATGTGTACAGTACTGTAAATAAGTTTTATTTATTGAGAAAACAATAATGAACGTAATGAAACAATATTGAGATATATGAATTAGATTTATGATTAAATGAAGAATTAAATACTAATTCATTTTGGAACAATTCTTTTCTAATAATTAATCCTATACCGTAATACACAGGCAGCGCGATAAGCAGGATTTCAAATGCGATAACATTCGCATTCATGGGGTAGAAATGAACACGTGCGCCCGCGCGCGCGTGAGCGAGAAAGAGAGACCGAATCAGTTTTAAAAATCCCGTCTTTCTAGTGCCATATCCGACATTATTATTTTTAAAGAAAGCAGCCTAACCGTAATGGCTGAGTTACTGTCTTTAAACGGGGGCAGACAATAGTAGTATACATGTACATTTAAATTTCGTCCTGAGTGGATCGCTTCATCAGATGCTTTTTTCAAAGTATTAAAATTCTTTGTTAGGCATGCTTATGACAGCAAGATGCAGTGTATGGAAATCTACCTGGGGGGTGGGGGGAGAATTGCAAATCACAAAGAAGTCAATAAAGACAATTATATATTAATATTTATATCGCAGACGGGATAACGTCCATAGTTAAAATTAACATTAGCCTTGGCTAAATTTACACACAGCATTACAAGATCGTCATGTATTGTAGGCTTCAGGCCCGGAGCGTAGACTCGCTTACGTTACTTTACATATTTTGCTCAACTACTGAGCAAGCCACTAAGAATTGTAGATGGATGGATGGATGGACGGATATGTGTGTCACAAGACGATATATCAGTTAGAAGAGAGGGAGGGACTCTTACTTGGGAAGGAGAGTTTGTACATGTGTCATTTTTCGATAATTTTATTTCTAACAATGCTGAGCACGCTTCTCTATTGCCATACTGCAACATTCCACACTAATGGTCCGCTTTCCTGCTTGGCCCTGGGCTGGTAAGGAACTCCCCCCAGTCCGGCAATCGCTAAAAGTGAGGCGCTGTCTAGCTACACGTCACACCCATTCATCGCTATCAACGTGGCACTGTCTAAACTCTAGATACACGCCATACCCGGTAATCTCTACTATAGTGGTGCAGTCTGGCTACACGTCACATCCGGTAATCTCTACCTGTGTGGTGCAGTCTGTCTATACGTCCCGTCCCGTAATCTTTACTAGTGTGGTTCCGACTAGCTACTACGTCACACTCGGTGGCGCTGCCTAGCTACATCTTCAAATCTCTCCCTGAAACCTCTCTTTGTTGCTATAAATTTCCTCGCACACTCGTATCCTTAAAACCTTATTTTTTGTGTTCCTACTGCAATATTTGAACATAAGTATGTGTAGTTTTGAGATTGTAATGTACTACAAGAATGTGTTGTTTTATTTAAATGTCTGGCTTCTAATGATTTTGTTAAAAAAATAAATAAAGTTTATAAAAGTAAAAACAGCGAAGTATATTACTCGATGTGTTTAATCAGTAGACTTGTTTACGTTCAACTAAAAAAAAAAAAAAAAAAAAGAAAGCAAGAAATCTGAGTCACGTTATATTCGTAAAGAGCACGTAACCCTGTACACGATTATTTCCGGCAAAAAAAAAAGGAAATCTTATTTTGTGACAATAAGTATTTGCCAGCAAGTTGTTTTTCCGCTTTCAATTTTGACAGTGTACACGAGAATCGAAATAACGAATGTTGGAGGACATTTTACACTATATAGACTATAGAGTCTAATACTTATATCATTGGCACAACTCTATTTTCCGATTTTGGATGTGAATAGGTGCTGTGAATTAAAGGCGCTAATTTCACACACTTGAAGATCTGGGTTTCGTATCCTGTCACTGTCATCGGAATTTCCTCACTGAGCCTCTCAGACTGTGGTTAAAACGCTCCAAAAAGCTCTCCTACTTCCGAGGTATTGAGGATAACTTGGCGACTCTCCTGTTTCGAAACGCACTGCGTCAGATTTCAAAACTCGCTCAGTTCTAATAACTATTTGTCTCATCCGGCCCGACCATGCAGGCTGTGCTATCTGACGGCTACGTGCAAGCAGTTGGGTGTCTCGCGAGGGCACTGAATGGGTAGATAGATAGCCCGCAGCTGTCGCTCTGGGCTGATAAGTGATCGGATCGGGTGCGCGGCAGATAGGGTCGGGTGGCAGAGAGGTTGGCCGTCGAGGAATCGATAGCACACGACACCTTGGTAGGTGTGAAATACTGGCTGGCGTTTACTGAAACTGGCTTGCCCGTGCACACAGTCCCTGCTGCTGTTTGGTTTGTTTACATCTCGCGCCGAGCGTCACGCAAAGAATGAAAAGCCAGGGCAGCAGCCTGGGATCTGCGTTCTTGTTTACGACTCGGAACTTCGGGATATTTCCTAGGCAGCGTGGCTGTTCCATGGAACTTGGCTTAGTCATGAAATGTCATAGCTGTCTGTCTCACGACAATTGGTTGCTAATCAAGTGTCCTGGCTTTGTAGCCTCTGTGGCCGGCTGTCCCGTGACGCTTTGGCTGTTGGTGTTTGATTTCATTGGTAGCCTTGTCATGGCGAACATCACATGCGATGTGTCTTACGACACTGGCTCGCTGGCGTTTGTTTCATCTGGCAGTCTCCTACTATACTTCGATCAACTGTCTCTGTCTCTCTGTCAGTCTTTCTAGTAACGCTGATCCGATTAGGTTTGTTTACATTGACACTGTCTTTTAGTAAGTCTAAAAAGCTTAGCTCTCACGTGTCTTGACCATGTAACTGTCTATTTGATAATATTTATAAGTATCTTTGTCGTACGACTTGATCGTATGATCGAATGCAATGTCATTTGCAAATGTCATGACCGTGTGTCTGTATATATCACAACATTTGTGTCTAGAGCGTGATTGTATGTATCATGTTATTTGTAAGTGCCATGACCGCATATCTGCATATATCCAGTTGAGTTTAGACCGTGTGACTGTGTATGACACTGTATGTACATTTCGACGTTTCTAAGGGTCATGACTGTGTATACATTTCGACATTTACAAGGATCTGACCGTGTGACAGTGTATGACACTGTATGTACATTTCGACGTTTCTAAGGGTCATGACTGTGTATACATTTCGACATTTGTAAAATGACCATGTGACTGTGTATGTACATTTCGACGTTTCTAAGGGTCATGACCGTGTGTACATTTCGACATTTGTAAGGGTCTGACCGTTTGACTATGTACATATCATGACATTTCTAACTATCATGACAGTGTATCTGTATATATCATGATATTTGTATCTAGACAGTGCGAGTATGTATGTATCATGATATTTCTAAATGTCATAATTGTGTGCTTGTATGTATCACGACATTTGTGTCTAGACAATGAGTCTATAAATATAAATACATTTGTATCTAGAGTTCTAGACTGTATGACTGTGATATACAGATTTTTGTGTTTAGACGTATGACTGTGATATACAGATTTTTGTGTTTAGACGTATGACTGTGATATACAGATTTTTGTGGTTAGACGTGTGAATATATATAAATATCACGACATTTGCTTCAGGATCACGTATTTTATTTTGTGATTGTCTTTCTTGTAACATATGGTCCACAGTCTGCAATTGTAATGAGAAACCAATTAGATTTTATTGTCTGCCTGATGTTGTCTGATTAATGGTATGTCCATGTCATTGACTGTTCTGAGATCTACTAAGGCTTTCTAATAAGAAAGCACAATTTTGTACGGAAAATATTTTAAAAAACAGATATCCTGTCACGCGTCATGATCATGTGCTAAGTGGAATGAACAAATTAAAGACACAGGAAAATAGTCACAAGAGGAAAAGCTAAAGGAGAAACGGAAATAAATCACAAGGAAAATAAATCACAATATGCCATATAAAGTTGCACGATTGTGTGTGTGTGTGTGTGTGTGTGTTTCTGTCATGCTTACATAACTGAGATATTTTGTTCTTTATTATGAATTTTCAAATGAATATTTTAGAGTTATGACGTCATCCCTGCCTTTACTTTGTTGTTTAGTTTTGTATTACATCAATACGATGTCATTGTAACGTCATTTACAACGTTACAGTCTTGTTTCATTTCCGGATATTTTATACTCTCATATATTAATGTGACTTTCAGACTCAATTCATTTATGTCTGCAAAGCAATGACACAGAACTTAACCTCAAATATCATAGATTCGATTCTCAATCGGGATGAAAATCTGTAACTGTACCGGTATATTAACAATTTTCCATTGTCCTCGTACATTAAACGTCGAATTTTGAGTATAATTGGTAATTTATAAGCGATCTGACACTACCGCGTGACGGTAGGGCAAGATTTAAAATAATATGCCTTTGGTCTCTTAAGCAAACTTAAAAGTATAGTTTCGTGTAGTCCACTGCTAGATGTTACCATTCAAATGAATACCACTGCGAGTAGTCCACTTCTAGATGCTACCATTCAAATGAATACCACTACGAGTAGTCCACTGCTAGATGTTACCGTTCAAATGAATACCACTACGAGTAGTCCACTGCTAGATGTTACCGTTCAAATGAATACCACTACGAGTAGTCCACTGCTAGATGTTACCATTCAAATGAATACCACTGCGAGTAGTCCACTTCTAGATGCTACCATTCAAATGAATACCACTACGAGTAGTCCACTGCTAGATGTTACCGTTCAAATGAATACCACTACGAGTAGTCCACTGCTAGATGTTACCGTTCAAATGAATACCACTACGAGTAGTCCACTGCTAGATGTTACCATTCAAATGAATACCACTGCGAGTAGTCCACTTCTAGATGTTACCAAATTAACAACTAAAGAATAGGCGCGCGATAGGTTACGGGAACATTTTTGAATCAAAGAATAAGCACCGAATGTTGAGGGGTTCCACTGACTTCTAGCACAATTCAGACACTTCGTCGTTGGTGTGAAAAAGTCATTTACAATAGTTTACTACGGATCTGCACTGTTGTAGCAAAACTAGAAATTTTATTTAAAAATTTCGGTCATGCAATGGTCGACGAAAGTTTTTTTTTTTTCCTAACGTGGCTTATTCCCTGTTGCTTTTTTTTCTTTTTTTTTTTTTACTTTTTTTCTTTTCTCAGTGAAACTAGATATTTATTACTGTAACACTTTTTCTTGTAATTTTTACCCCCTCTCTTTGCGATTTGTGACGTCCAACAATTCTGATTGCAACTATGTTCATAAATATTTAAGATAAAATAGTAAGCCGGAAACGGCCTCTTTTTAGTATGAATTGTAAGGAGGTAATAACGTTCAGTAATAAGGAATTATAGGAGTAATGAAAGGCGTTAGCAATGAGTTATTTCCCTTTATAGTTTTGGGTCAAGCAATGGAGTATCATTAAATCTCTTATAGGTATGCTCTGGTGATGTGATTGTTTCTTCTTTGGCATTCATATGATGAAAGTATGTTTTCAAAACTCCACCCACATCTGCTTTCATTCATTGATTGTACAGATGAGTACTTGGCACAGAAAGAAATGTGTGTCCTCTGTAAGAGGAAGATAAAATGCTACGGGTCGACAGAGTGAATGCACAGAGGTCATTTTTTTTTTTAGGGGGGTGCGATTTAGTGGGGGCCAACGACCTGCTGCTTCCAATTTCCAATTGCCAATCGATCTTCACGGCGATCAACGTTTAGTGCACACGAACCCAGTGCTCCTCAATCTTCTGACTGTTACAGACACCGGTCCAATGGTCTCCAACCTTTGTGACCTTGACAAACAAGCCCATTGCCTGGAAGTAACGAGTGGTTAAGAATCATTCGTAAGTTTTCCACCCCATACGTGAGTTCCACCAGGGACGGAATGTGGACCATTTAAGTTAGAGGCTAGCGTTCCAATCATATAAGCGCCCTTCCTGTGTCTAAGAGTTTTAATCCATATAATTCTTCTTTGCGTCCCTTAATACTCTAATCCTTATAATTGTTCTGTATCTCCCTACTGTTCTAACCCATATAATTGTTCTGTGTTGTCCCTGCTCTAGTCCTTAGACTAGTTCTGTATCTCCCTATTATTCTAACTCATTATAATTGCTCTGTATGTCCCTTCATATTCTAACCCTTATAATTGCCCTTCTTATCAATTGGCAATTTGTTCTCACCTCTAAATCCGTTTTTCTCCCTCACTCCTTAGTAAGTGAAAGAAATTATTATTCGTACAGCTTTGTGTCACATCGCTTAGATAGTGACATTCTGTGTCACCTAACTCGGCTGTGACTTAAATTATTGTCACAAGCTTGCCTGTTTCTCACTTGGCTGAAGGGAACGTTTTCAGCTAATTCTTACTTTTCACAGAACTTTTGTAATTTTCAATTTAGCGCTTCTGTCCCACGGCGCTTGAATGGTGAGTTAACGCCTTTCTCTCACTATTATGTCTGTCTCATATCACGTGTGTAGTGCCAAGTTTTCGTAAGGATAACTGTCTCACACCACGTGTCTCGTTTTCGTAAGGATAACTGTCTCACACCACGTGTCTAGTGCCAAGTTTTCGTAAGGATAACTGTCTCACACCAAGTGTCTAGTGCCAAGTTTTCGTAAGGATAAATGTCTTACAAACATTGACCGGCGCCGTGGGTATGCTGTTCTGTCACATAAGACTTGCATGACTGGGTGCTGGTCTTGCATAAACAACTGTCCTTGTCTCAAAATACAGTCAGAGATATATTGTAAGCGTATCCACCTTGCAGCACCTGAATGGTGGTCTGGTGGGAATCTTGCTCTCGCCATTGTCTGGCAGCACCTGAATAGTGGTCGGGTTAGTACCTTGTTATTGCCCCTTTTTATGTCTCACGTCACGTGAATGGGGGGATCAAGTTACTATCTTGTTCACATTACTATGTCGGTCTCAGCACCTGGTTAGTGCCTTATTGACGCGAAAGTGTCTGTTTCATAGCCTTTCACATCGTGTGTGTGTGTGTGTGCGCGCACGCACTTGCATAGCACAGTCTGAATGATAAAAATATAACACTTTGAATAAATTTACGTTTGCTCGCACATTATTGTGATGGAAATCGGGATCAGGCTAAGATACACTTTGCGAAAAAACATTTCAGTCAAAGGCTTTAAAAGCCTGGGAATTGCATTTATTCCTTCCCCCCCCTCCCCACTCCTAACTCCGCCAGCCCTCTTTCAGGCGTTGCAGTCCTGTTCGCTCTTCCACTTTTTTCTATACTCATTCTCCTCCATCCGCACCCTCTATGTATATATTTATATTAAATGAAAGGCTAATTGCATAGTCACTTAAGGATCTGACGTCACTTATAGTTAAAATAAAATTATTAATAGCAATATGTTCCCGTTTGAACATTCTGGGCTTCTGAGGTGACATTCTAAAATCAGTTTGGGAATAGACCTGATAAACTCGAATTAGATTAGATGCCTGCTCTTGCCTCCTTCCTGCACCATCCCACCTTCTTTTTTTTTTTTTTTGGTATCTGTCCGTCTCCTTGTCTCCTTCAAGTAATATTCTAGGTGCCATATTTTACATCGATTTTTCAACTGCAACGGGAGCGCGGGAATGCCTCACTAAGCAACCCTTTATGGTTGTCACCCACTTCACCTATTCTCACCACCCGTATTTCGCGCTGCGGGGGAACAAATCTTCGAGTCATTTACTCCTGAGTTGTGGTCCTTGGTAAAAGCTCTTTGTCACACACACACAAGCACACACACGCACGCACACACACAAACAAATACAAACACGTGCACACAAAACTTTTCTTACTCGTTCAACACAGCCTAGCCGTCTTGAATACGACGTGTGCTGCGGGAATGTTCAGACAAAAGCGGAAAAAAGAAATACAAAACAAAACTTTCCTAAAGCTCGTGTGAAGTTTAAAGCACCAACAACTGCCAAAAGTTTACGTAGAGTTTAAAGCACTAAAAGCAGCCAAAAGTTTACGTAGAGTTTAAAGTCCGAATAACAGCTAAAGGTTTACGTCGAGTTTAAAGTCCGAATAACAGCTAAAGGTTTACGTCGAGTTTAAAGTCCGAATAACAGCTAAAGGTTTACGTCGAGTTTAAAGTACCAACAATAGCCAGAAGCTTTTGCGAAGTGTAAAGCATCAACGACGCTGGATTTACAAAGATGATGACCGTCACACTTCACAAAACCATGACGTTCCGGTGTTGGGCGGGATGGGTGATGAAAGGGACTTCGAAATGCTACAAGCGTGCAGTTGCAGATGATTTACAATGGCAATCAGCAAAAAAAAAAATGTCTTGGAGAATAAAGAATCCAGGTATCTCCCTCTTGACAAAGAGCCTGTTACGTTTTCGCTGTCCATCTCCCCCGCTTCCAGCAAAACCATTTAGTAATCGAAGCTTATACGCTACAAAATCATAGAAAGAATAAAGGGAAAATAAGGCTGTAAATTCGGGGTAATTGCTTTAAAAAAAGAAAACGAGAGAGAGAGAGAGAGAGAGAGAGACTCAAGTTGATTTTTAATATAGATTTTCCTTAAGCAAAATAAGAATTGGGGTTTTAATTTCTGCAGAACAGCCTGACAAAAACTTAGCTTAAGGTGGCAAAATTGTAGAAATATGAAACTGATAATGCTGGCAAGCATAACACGTCTATGGCACTTGGTAGTGGGGCGGGCCTGTGGTTTCCGGGGAGTTTATTCAGATAGCGTTCCAACTCAGATTTTATGTTCTCCATGGCTACTACTACTATTATAATAATTAATTAATTAATTATTATCGAAATGTCTGTCAGAAATAAAAGGAAACGGTATTACTCTAGCCCTAACGACCGCTAGAGTGGAGACAGCGTGTTTCTTTCAGGTGACGAATATGTTGAGATCTGTCGCTGGTTGTTTCACTTTAATCAACTGTTAACTAAGGCAGTCCTCATCATACACTGTCCTACTCAATCACGGGGAGGTAACTCCGGTCAACTTTCAGTCACTTGCCTACTCTTTTACCCCATCTACAGACACACGTGTATACATGCACGCATAACACGCGACACACAAAGCATATTATAATATAATTATACATACCACGCCAAACAATCACTCAGTTTATCTTACTGTATGCTCGTGCTGACTCCAAGAGAGCTTAGTTGATAATTCTGAATGCGAACAGTAGTATGTACATTTTATCTTCTGATCTCAGCGCACTTCATTATCTGTTAGTGATGGAAACTTCGGGAAAGGCTACCTCGGTCAAAAAGGTGAGTAGAGTCGAGGGAGGGTGTACCCCATGTCATGATGGCGACCCAAATTCTCGTTAACACCACCGTACTAAACTGAATTCATTAGCTCAGTATTACAGGGCTTACGTCTTCTGTGAGCATATTACAAAACAACGAATGCATGCGTCTAGAGCAGGCAAGATTAAGTTAGATTTATATTTTTGCTTCAGCTGTACAGTTATCTTCCAGTCTGTTAGTTACCTGCCTTTGAATAAATATGAGCATAAAGCTTTGCTAGCCTTACAGCAACAAAAAAAAAAAAAAAAAACTAGCGACGATTATGTCATTGGCATTATGTGATGTTTACTTCACTGATATTATGCAATGATTACGTCATTGTCATCACGTGTTGATTACTACTACGAGATGATCACTTATAAATGATTAATTAATTCAATGTAATGATTATATCTTTGGCATTGTTATGCTTATTTCACTGGTATTGTGCGATGATGACATAACTCTGCGACATTTATGTGATGACTGCTTTAGGAATGCTATGTAATGGTTACATATACATCGGTTCGGTGACTTTATATAATTGTTACATAGTGTTACGTTTAATTCATTGATCTGATGTTATGCTTACATCAAATAGATGTACATACATGGTGCAGTGTGTGAGATCTATTCACATAGATCTGTCCTCCAAGACTTGTAAAAACATGCAAATACTTTCACACAAATGTGACCTCACGTAAATAGTGTATTTGTATGCATGAATCTGTATTCACACACACACACACGTGCACTTTGGTCACGTGGCTGCGATTTAAGTCCCACTTATCACCAGTACTCCCACTTTTGTAGTGAATAGTGTACAAGTTTCTGTGTGTGTGTGTGTGTGTGTGTGTGTGTGTGTGTGTGTGTGTGTGTGTGTGTGTGTGTGTGTGTGTGTGTGTGTATTCGTGTGTATGTGTTCATATGTGTGTGCCTGAGCATGTGTGTAATAGTGTTTGTACGTACTAGTATTTCTGCGTGTATCATGTGTATGTATGTGCACTTGATAAATTTGAAAAGTGCAAAAGGGTGACGATTGCTTAGTAGCAGTTCGATACAGCAACAGAACTGGGCGAAGTATTTGATACTAACCAGCGGCTAGGGTACTGTTAAACGGGAGAGTGGACTCTTTCATTTTTTTTGTTGAAAGAAAGGAGGGAGCTGGTATTAGATGAGAGGTATACGACCGCCCTTTGTTCAAAGTGAGATGGCTATATTTCTGTAGCTGCGCTTTAAAGCCAGAGTTGTAAACCTCAGTAATTTCTGATTTATATTTATGTGTGAACAGTGTGCTTTAAGTTCAGGAATAGGAAATAAATTGTTACAGCTAGGTGAATTATAACGCCATAGTTCTACGATAGTACGGCGACGTCACCACAGGTGGGAAAGTTCTAACCTTTCTTCTGTATTTCCTTATTCTAAGTTTATGGGAAGCACACTTTTATTCGTACTAAGGGCGTAATGTCATGAGTTGACTGTATGTATGTATTTGGCTTATGGTTAAACGCATGACCTTTTCCCACTCATAGTAAAAAAACTACAGGAAGAATAATGAGGCGGTTCTTAGAAAATAAATTATGCCAGGCATTGTTCTGAGATGAATCGACATCTTGTATCTTGCACTTGACATGGCGACATACAGATAGCAATGAGGCCACAAATAGTGCCGCGATTCCAGAGCAAAAACCACCCTACCAGGACAACCCAAGTCTTTAATTGATTTTTTACCCCTTCCATCTCTACCCCCACCAAAACCGGTGTTAGCATTCTTCCACCCGCTCAGTAATTCCCCCGGATATGAATTGGGAGCTAGTGTCGGGTTATTAACCAATGAGACCTAAATGTTATTAACCTTTTGTGTGTGTGCGTCTGACCAGTTTTACGAACTTAAAGGATAGAAGTAGAATGTAAATTCTCGTGTTGTACATTAGTATTTTCCTTCTCTCTCCCAAAGCACCTAGGGGTCTCAATTTTTTTTACATTCCGTTAGTGACTTACAGTCATGCCCCTATTGCCCCACCACAGGGTTTCCCCAAAGTCCGTGGACTAGCCAGCTAAAGTAAGGAATGGGGAGAACCACCTAAATACTGAAACGTAACCATTTAAAATAAAACATCACAGATACATTTATAAACATACTCACTCATCAGTTGTACTAACCTCGTCAAAACCCAACAGCTAAAATCAATCAGTACCAAGAAAGAAAATTGAGGGAAACAAACAAATAACACATTAAACAACGTCATGCGACAGAAGAAACATTATAGAGTCGACATAGCCCTTCCAAACCGCTTCTCAAACAACCCTCAACTCCCCCCACACACACACACACACACCCACCCAACCCCAATCCCCAGCCGGAAGTGCACGTATAAATTAAGAAATGTAGTAAATAATGCAAGAGGAAACATATGAATGACTGTTTCAAAGTAAACGTGTTCAGAAAGAAAGATATATGAGTAATGCATATTGCTTGTTTCTGACAACGTGTGCTGATTACGAGGTGTATTGTTGCATGCGGAGAGCAAATAGTGAATATATTTGATAAGGAATTAAGATGGACTGGTGGAAAAATAAATATATATGCCAGATTCCTCATAGGAACCTTGTGTATGTCGACTTTGGAGAAAAAAAAAGAACCATGTGGAAACAAACGTGAGCGAAGTTCGGAATAAAGTTTCCGTCCAGAAACAACGAATATTTTTTTTTTTTTTTACTCCAGTCGGTCAGACTGGACATCAGTGAGGCTGAAGGTAGAGGAGGGTATCCTACTCACCGACTATTACTGCAAGTAGCATCGATTACCTGCTACATCGTGAAGTTTATTTTGTTATAATTATTTTATATTATCGTGAGTGTTTTAATGCAAAGGGAGCAGGTGTTTTGTTTCGGCTACACATCTAGTACTCAAGGGAGGTAAATAATGTTGTATATTTTCTGTATTGCTATGTGCTAAAATGCACGTATACGTGTGTTCTTGCATTACAAAATTGACCAGGCCATACTGATGTGTTCTTGCATAGAATAAACTAGTTGGATTAATGAACTATGAAAAGATAGAACAAAAACTAGTGGGACTAATGAGCTATAAATGGAGAAGAAACGAAATTACCAATTTCAAGGATGTCAACATGGAATTCGATACCAATAACGGCTATTTAGCTTATGCTTGCGTCACACCTCACAGGCCAGGATGGCTATTAATCGATACTTTTCGGTGATACCGTCACTTGAACAATCCCTATGACGTCACACCTCACAGGCCAGGATGGCTATTAATCGATACTTTTCGGTGATACCGTCACTTGAACAATCCCTATGACGTCAGTGAAGAGGTTTTACTCCCCCCCCCTCCCCCGGCAGAAGACATTACTAGAATATAGCTACCATTTAATATATAAATTGAGAATTTATTGTTGGACCGAATTATAGGAAAGAAGGGGAAATAATTCTTATTTTCACACAATATACAAAGTCAAAGATATCTGGTAGCCATAGAAATGCCGTAACATCATCCCTTTTTTTCACAAGTATGAGTCAACCTCCTACTGATTTAAGGGGTGGGGAAGGAAGAAAAGATTTATTATCATTGTTTAAACAGTCCTCTGCACTGCAAACGTGTAAATGAGCGCCATCACTCTCTGCCCGCTTTCGTCACGAGACATATTGACGTCAACGGGTCATGGTCATTGTCCCTGGAACTCACGTGCGATTTCATTTCCTGTTGAAAACTACGACCGTAAAGAGTTAACTTTTCTCTACTTGTCGACCAAACTGTGCACTAGGAAATACGAAGATTTCAGTGCATCAGCAAACATGCGCATGTTGAAAGAACTTTTATTGTTGTTGTTTTTAAAAGCAAGAGCAGTCTGCCTTGTGACGTTCAAGATGCATTCAGCAGATTTACAAGAAAAGTGTAAAAAGCTAAGAATATTGTTAACGTGAAAGCCAAAAGCAGGGTCACCTATGAATGGTTTCTAATTAATAGCTAATCTTTCCTCACGTTCCACACAGGAACTCCTTGTCCATTTATTGTTGTAATGGCGAGCTAAAATAACGGTAGGGTCTCTACATACCAAGTTACTCATGGCAATAACCAAGAAACTCAGAGCTTTTATCCACGCCACTTACAAGAACGTTGACATGGACATTGTGACATTATTGCAAAAGCAAGTGAAGATTATTAAAGCAACCCGCAGGCCATGTAAAAAAAAAGACTTTAAATTATCTAACTCTAATAACTCCAATTCTATTCTCTGAAAGGACTAACCTGTGATTTGTATTGACTCTATTGTTGAAATATATATATATATATATATAGAGAGAGAGAGAGAGAGAGAGAGAGAGAGACCATGTAAATGTAATATTATTCAAAGGTGAGTTCAAGGAATACTGATGTCAAGTAATCTCATTTCATTGTGACTGTCATATGCATATTTCATTGTTCATTTAATAAATTTATCATTTAATTTATTGACCTTCTTAGGCATAGTGATAATCTTATGTTAGAGAAGAAAGTGGGTGGATGAGGACTCGCTAAATGTAGATTAAAGTCGGATTTGTCTTCTCCTTTACTAAGAAGTTTTCCACTCATAGAAAGATTGTGACTTTAATTGTTGTTTTATGTTGTGGAATAGAGAAAACGTTTACAGCGCCAAATATCCGCCAAATGAGGCGAGTGATGTTAGAGGATCTTAATAAAGTAAATTAAGATTAAGATTCTAATCACTTGTAATTGGTTATGAAATATTAAATAATAACAATAATATTTCATTATCTAAGTGGCGTGCGCGACACAGGATCTTTAAATGACGCCTATTTTATTTCTGCTTCTTAGAAGATAATATAACTCTGTGGTCACTTGGGAAGAGAAACTTTATAAGAGGTTTAGTATCTAGTTTATTGCACGCGAAAACAGGTCCCATGTGCACGAGTCCACACCACACCGCACGATACAAATCCTTTGGCTATTAAAAGAAATATTAAACAGCAAGCCTCTTGGTCACTACACGGGACAAATCTTTTAAATCGGAATTGAGTGTGCAAATAACAACTATCTCAAATGTGCAACGTCAAATTTTAGATTTAATTTTTTAAAAAAAACAAAACCGATTATATCTGAGATGGTATATAAAAAAGATCTAACCAGATGGTTTATTTCAGTTGTTAACTTTCAACCGTTTCGCAATGGATCCTTTGATGTCGTGTGCAAAGTGAAGAAGTTCCCTTGTCTTCGACTAAACATTATTTGATTGATTGTCGGCGTAATTTTAAGGAATAATTTAAAATGACATTTTTTTTTTTTTTTTTTTTTTACTTGTAATGATTTGTTTACATATAGCCATTTACGTGCAATTAGATATTTTATTTAAAAGTTCAAGGGTCATGTCAGTCGCGTTTAACACGTTGAATTTGTGGTCTGGTATTTTTTTTTTTCAAATCACGCTCGCACTTTGGCGAGTGTCACGTATATGATTATGGCGCAGTGTTCCTATGCTTCCATACTATCATATGCTCTCCACCACCCATCCCCATTCCTCATCCTAGGAATAACTGGTTAAATCCTTCATCTATTAAGAATTTTCCTTTTCTAAAACAAGAGTAGCATCCACTCTGTTTTAATAAAAGTCCCAAATATATGCAATTGAAGAGACTAAAGAGTATTTTACTTTAAAATAAATAAATACTATTTTCTACTTGAATTTGGCAAACCACTATCTTTGGATAAATTTTTCATATGGAGCGGAGCTAAGATTGCCTGCACTGTATTTTTTTTTAATTCTCAAAACACACACACACACACACACACACACATGCGTGTACGTCCGCCCATGCACTCGCAAACAACCCCCCTCCCATCCCCAGTCACCAGGACATAAATTTCCAGCGTGGCTTAAGCGGCTGTTGGCTCGTGTTTCGAACAGTCGACGCGCGGTAAAATAGGTACTCCCTGCCACTCGAGTTTCCTCACAGGTATGCAGTCCGCACCTGCGCGAACCTAGACAGTGTGAAAGGGCAGTTAACGTTTGCATCGCACCACTAACACCCCACCCGCGAGGAAATATCAAGACTGATGGGAACAAGGGAAACTATCAGAAATACAATCGGAACTGGTGCGGGAGGAAAGGCGGCGTGTGGCGACGCAGATTGGACGGGGAAGAACGATAACTCGTAGGCAAGCAGTCTTGCTGACGTAACAGCACATTAGAGGAAAGATGGAGGCAAGAAGACATTAATGAACAAATGCTATCAGGTGAATGACAGATCAAGAATGAGAAAATTAATCATGTAATACTTGGCGACAGATTAGATGGTCGAGGCAAAGACGTGTCTGCTCTAGGAGAATTTTGTGTCCGCTAATGTGACTTCGGAGTAGAGTAGTAGATTGGCAGGTTGTTTACTTGACCAGACGATGTTTTACCAGACGATGTTTTGTCTGGCCTCTCTTTGTACTGAAGGTTACAAGCATATGCTGTTGAGGTTTTCATGATTTCTCTTCGTCTGCAATTTCTTATTTCGTCAATTTAATTTTCTGTTAATAGTGTTCCCTTACGCATGCGCAAGCGCGCACATTATCTGTTTCAGTCAGATTTTTTCCTCTGAATAAAATATGTATGTTAATTATTTTAATTTTAACATATATATATATTCTTGCGTGCGCGGATAATAAGGAAATGCACACATTTTTTCTTATCAGTGTGATTCTTTAACTTACTTTCCTTTTAGACCCAGGTAATGGGTTGAAACCTTAACAGGAGTATTTCAGCAGTGCCATCGGTGCTTCAATCTTAGTTCAGCGCGAAATCAGCCTAGGCCAGAAGCGCTCCCCATAAATTAAGTAAGTGATCTTAGTAAAGCCAATGATAAAATAATGAGTAATCATGGAACTTGGAAATTTTATTAAATTGAAATTGAATTCACTTGTATTCACTCTTACTTGTATTCGCCATTCTTGTACACACAAGCACTAAACTTTAGTTACAATGTAGCTTGAGATGACAATAGTGTTATGACCCTGTTGCGCCAGCGTTCCCGCGATTGCTTCTCACTCACCCACCTCAATAATAAAATACTGACACGTATTTCGCTATTGCTTCAACTCTCACTCACCCACCTCAATAATAAAATACTGACACGTATTTCGCTCTTGCTTCAACTCTCACTCACCCACCTAAGCAATAAACTACTGAGTCTTCCACAAATACTGAGATGTATTCTTCAAACTTAGAAGTTAATCCTCAAATAAGATTTGTTCCAAATTGTTAAATGTCAAAATTCTGCAATTAATTATTCGCGATTTTAAATATATGGCATTTATTGAAAGTGAAACATAAGACTAAATCCTGGGTTATGTATTCACTACTCTGAAAAGAAATCTTATTTTAAATGCATTTTACTACAGCAACAATTGTTCGTACAATTAGCAAATAGCCACTGACTCCCATTGATAAGATGGACTGAACCGTATCAATCCCTGAAGTTCGGCGATTGACTTTTGTCTATGCCTTTACAATCTATATCTTCTCTATTAGTACGTACTTACCAGATTAAGATTATGGCTCAGCTTCCATGACAAATCAGAAGTAAGACGTAAATATAGAAATGATGATTACGTTTATTTTGTCTACAACTACTCTACCATAGATATTTTACAATACCTTTTTTGCAGTCTGGTCAAAACTAAATTTCTAGGCTGATTCTGGTGATCATGACAATAATTGGGCTGGGGGGGGGGGGGTGTTAATGCTATGGAAGTGGAACTCGTAATAAGGAGATTAATGTCAGTCTTTCAGAGTACTATAGCCATAACATGTAGAATGCATTATAGAAGTTTCAATGGTGACAAGTGTGACGTTTTGCTGGGAGATGGGCAAGATGTTAATTCTCCACAATCCCAGGCCACTCATAATTAATCTTAGGCTAATCCCCCCCCCCTCAAAGCACCTTCTGGCTGGCCACACGTTTTAGAAATATGAATGATAGATAATCTTGATTATAAGAATGATAGTTCTAGAAGATAGCTCGACCCCCCTGATACATACAGCCAGGATAGTAAGTAAATACAGGTGACAGACTACAACATGTAACATGTGAGTCAGGATAACACAAGTGGTCTAAGTATCAACAATAAATAGTGCACACCAATTTATAAAATGTATAACACTGACACCAACCCTGGTTAACTGCGAGAAAGTGCAACTTCCTGATAACGTCAAGTGGATCCCTGTTGCCAAACTACATGCCAAACAGTGAGAAAGTGTCTGACGTCACATCCTCTTTTATCTCCTGAACTGAATCTTCAGGGATGCTGGCCATTGATAGAGGACAGTCCTCACTCAACAAACAATCTTTCATCGAACGCCTAAGCTAGCACGAAAAGCTCACAGCTCAGAATTTGTATCTGAGCCACAATGCTTAGCGCCATCTTTACGACAGTTGAGAAATATCAGTGTTACACTGACGGTGACACATTATTATTAGAAACTGACTACACATCATTATTTAGCTTACCAGTCGCGCAAAAACCACGAACGAGCGATTGCTGCAATGGTCGCTAATCAGACTGTACATGCAGGGTCAGAAATAATATTCCTGGTGCTGAAAATCTCGGTGCTGATTTTTCAAGTCAACACACTGTGTCAGATGAATCCGCCTTAGCGTGTGGTGTAACATTTATCTCTCCAGAGTCCAATCTATTATTTGTGTTCCAATGCACAACTGTTGCAGTTGTAGATTTTTAAAGCATTGTAATTCGCACAAATACTGTCTTCACAGCTAAATTTTAAGGTGATTTGGAAAAGGTGATATTGAAAAGTGATTTGCCCAGCCTCCCAGTGCAAGTCAGTTATCATGCAATTTGACATCACCAATATCATAATTGTCATCAACAATATCAACTTTCGTCATATTGTACTTCGTCTCCTCGACTTTGACAATATCATTAACTGTTCGTAGGATTGTTATATTGTCAGTTGTTTAGAAGTTTTGGATTCCTTGATTTAGGAATCTGATGTGCTGGGATTTGGACAGTTCGGGTGGTTTCCTCAGATTAAAGCACTGTTAACTAATCATTGCTTTCAAAGTGGAGGTAAGTCTGTTGTTATTTGTCAGCTTTATTCGAGTAGTGTCTTTCCATTTTGGAAGTGTCGCTTTCCAGTAGAGATATTTCTACTGGTACCAGCATTGGTTACTCCATTTCCTATCGGAATCACACGTAAAATGATAGTGCTATTAATAAATGGTGACCTAAGAGAGCAGTTATTCCTGTAAATGCTCTAAGAGATGCACTGTATTTGCGTTAAAGTATATACTAAAATCTTCGTACGACCTACTCAAGACAAATAAGAAAACCAAAGATAATATAACTAAACGAAAGGCAATATGACTAAGTAAGACAAATCAAACGAATTTACTCAACAACACATAAATAAAATGAGTACTGAGTGATAGACATCGCCCTTCCGCCTTCCAGTCTAATTTTATAATTTGAAGTCATACTAACAAAATTGTCTTTTAAGCTACATTATAATGGGAATCAAATCAACTTGTCGCTGTTCTAAGTCCCACGATCAAGACGCCTGACAGTCGCCTAGACAGAAACTCCAGGAAGTAATTTCGTGACGTAAGCAACGCCAAGCGATAGTGCACCCCGTGAACCTTTAACCCAAAGTCCTCAATATCCTCTTGTTCGCTTTCAAACCAGCAATTAGGAAATTGGACTTGTTCAGCATCCGAGTTCTTTTCTCAACTCGGAAATCACGACAAGAAATCCCGTTGTAACTGAGCAACTGATGGCTCAATGTTTATTGGCTCTAGGTCCCCTGAAAATACAAGAGAGCAAAGTCCGTTTTGTTTGTTTGTTTGTTGCCTGTTAGTAGTGTTAGCTGATCCAAAATTTAACAATGACAGTACACTCTGCTAAACCCATTTCTAAACACACACTCACACATATTACATCTCTGTCTTTCCATCTCTCTCTCTCTCTCTCTCTCTCTCTCACACACACACACACACACACACACACACACACACACACACACACACGTATCACATACTAAAGGAAAGATAATTAAAATCATGTCATCCTGAGGACAAAATTAATTTAAAATATTTCTCTTTGATATGCTTGCTGTTTATTTCTGTCTTAAAGAATATTTAAGTATTTTATATAATAATAATAGCACTTTGGGAGTTTCTGGTAAGTTTTTCAACTTTAATTAAGTAATAAATTAACATTTTACCACGTCACAAAACAGTATATAAAATTAAATAACAATAATCAGAAATTTCTAAGGCCAGAGCTTAACAGAATTGGACAGAACTAAAAATGATCACAAAGTGCATGTTTTAAATTTTTTTATCTCTAGATGTACAGATCTTGTATTGTTAATATGGTAAGTATTGTAAAGTAATTCCAAGGTAAGTGACCAGATCTTTTAATGGTATAGGGGTAAATTTATAAATAAACGTACTGTTTACATCAGTGACAGCAGGTAAAGGAGATAGCTTCACACTTGGAGGGTATAAGGCACAACCCTTGCCATAGACGTTTGATATTTGTTTCGATTCCACCCTAGTTTAGAGCAATAATTATATGTCCTTAAAACAATGAGCAAAATTAGCACAAATAAATACCCATTATATTATAGCCGTACTGTGAAGTGACCGTCCCATGCCACAAATTTTACTAAATTAAAAAGGATATGTGGGAAGAGTACACTATTTATAGATTTTCTCCAGGGACAACTTAAGGCTTTTCCAATGGCAAATACACTTGCTAATTGATCCTGTATGTTTACGTTCTTGTTTCTAAAGATAGATACGATGATAGAATAGAATAATTTTTGTAGGTGGACTGGAAGTGAAGGCCTCATTTAAGTTGCTTTCTATAAGACTCATACTAGTGGGACATGTTCACTAATCCATTTAGCACATTTTATTCATGCACTTTCATCCATTCTTTCACTCTGACCTACATCTGTCTTACATAAGATTATTATTCTGTTCTTTCCTTCCTCGATACTACAGCTACATCTAATTTCTTTAAACGAATTTATAAATGTGTTTTTTTGTTTTGTTTTGTTTTGTTTTTTTTTTGGGGGGGTTATGGCATAAATGATTTCTCACAATAGTAATATTAATGACAGTCACTGAATGTGATTTGACCTATTACAGATAATACTGTCCCTTTCTGCGACATCTTTTGTAATTGTTGTTAAACCGTCCAATACTAACTTATCTCTTACTCAGTAAGCCTCTGCCCTCTCCCGTTGTTGTTTGTGTATCATTGCTTTATCCTTCCTTCAAAGCTTAGGCACGTTTTATTAGCACATATTATCATTATTCTTTATCAAGGTAAGGGTGAGGTTAGGCTGAAATACGTTTAATTAGCACCTATCATTATTCTTTATCAAGGTAAGGGTGAGGTTAGGCTGAGTTACTGTATTATTCACTGTAACGATAGTTGTATAAGACTCGCTATCTATCTTTGCTTACGTCATTATGTATCTGAACAAGTGTTCACTAGAGTTACAGCAGCACTGAGGAAGTTAGGGAGAGGTAATTAAAGGGCTATAATTAAATCATTAATATAATTTATTAAGAACCATGATGGTCTCTTGGTCACTAAAAATCACATTATTATTATTGTTGTTATCATCATCATCATCATCATCATCATTTATTTATTCTATTGACAAATGAATTCTGCCTGGAGTGGATGGTACCAGGCTTGTATTTTCACTTTTACAATAAGAAAGGACTGTCTAGGTCTCACATGGCCAAGATGGCAATGCTACATGAGGTTCACATGGCAGGGCTCCAGTCAGGCAGGAGAGCAGAGCTTTTGCCCTTGGGACCTGTTCTTAATGTAGCGATGCTTCACTGCCTCTCTTCCCTGTAGTGTCGCCCTCCTCCCTGGGCATGCGCACTAAGTCCTTGAGACCGGTCAATTGTCATCGCTGGTCAGGCAGGAATTCTTTTATGATTCGTAAAATTCGTGACTCGAATAAAGGTCGATCGCGAGAAATGCTCTAAGAACCAGAAATTAAGCTTATAGTCATTTAAATAATACTATTGAAAATGTCCCCATGCTTGAAGGTTGCTTTTTTCTTCTGATTTGTGTCACTGATGACGTGTGGAAAGCGCTTGCAGTTTTTGCTGATAACGAAGTCATGTTGATAAGGCGATGGCTCATATGCTCTGCGCTCTTTCCTTCTGCAGGAAAGTTATTTTCAAGAGTGGATGAAATGCGTTCGTATAGTGCTCGTGTAAACATCTTTAAGCTTTATGCCTAGGAGACTATAATGCATTGCGTTCGAGATAATGAAAAGCGTGTTTGGCAAAGTTCTAGTGTAATTTAAGTTGACGTATCCATATTGTTCTTAAATGTACTAACTGGAGTAATGGATGGACCCCGACCAAATCCTCATCTTTCAAGTCTACTCATCTCAACAATAATATCCACAGAATGAAAACAATTTTCTTTTCATTAAATGAAGTTGACTAATAGGCGGTTTGGAATTGAGAAATATGCTTAGTTAAAAGAACAAAAGAAACAGAATAAATACATGCAAAGTATATTTAGCTACATTATCTATCTATCTATCTATCTATCTATCTATCTATCTATCTATCTATCTATCTATCTATCTATCTATCTATCTATCTCCTTAATTGCCTAACTACCTACGTATCTATCTTTCTAAATTTAATTGTCCTTAAAAAGCTTTCTAGAAGACTTTTATAACTATCAGCACTGATTACTCTAAGTTTAGGCTCCAAAATTTACGTGTCTAAACATTTTCAAATAAAGCAATGGGGGTTAGAAGAAGGAGATGTGAAGAAGAACTTTAATCGGAATTCCTAGGGAAATCTGTTTGACAAGAGCGAGCCCTCCTTGGCAGGAGGTCGGAGGGTCGCTGCAGGCCACGCGGTACATCACGTCAGGATCCCAAACGGCTTAGCGGCCAGGCTGAAGGGTCGATCCTCCCGTGGTTTACGATTCCGAGAGAGCGTTATGTGGGGGGTCCATCACGCTACGTTTTCTGGCCAAAGATTTATCTGATACTGACCCGTTTCCTTGAAAGCACGCAACGACAGCGAAGCGTATTACTGCTGCGTTTATTGGACAATAATTGGGTCACAGTTGTAGAGACTGAGCAACAGTGGAAGGAGGGAAAGTCAATAATTGTTTTGCCACTATTAGTAAAGATAATAGAAAGTAACTTAGTACCTGTGACAGTTCTAGCTCAAAAGCAGTGAAGAACTTTACGAATTTAATTTGTTCTGACTCAAAATGGTGAAGATAAGAATTTGATTTTGTTCTGGCTCAAAACTGCCTTTCTTTTGTAACCAAGATATAACACTGGTATAGGGTTGTCATTAGTAGGATATTTATCAGCACATATAACTCTGTGGAGTGTGGAAGATTTTTCGGCGCAAGCAGACAACCACTGATTCTTGCGGTCTGGCTCCAAAGGCATTCGATAGAAAGTGAAGGGTACATCACACTGACAGTTATATCGTTTGATTGGAAAATGTTCAAATTATGATTGATTTTAAATTTGAAAACAATAATTTCCAGTGCATTCATGGGCTCCTATTTATGGTTTATAACTTAAGAAATCAGTATGAAATGTGAGTGATTCTTTGTAAGATTATAGTGTGAGCAATGAAATCCAGAATTTGACCACAAAAATACATTTTTTATAACATTATGACGCGCACGCTATTTGACATAAATGTTCAGGAAAGTTGTTGATAGTTTAGTAACTACAATGATTTGACATAAATGTTCAGGATAATTGTTGATAGTTTAGTAACTACAGTGATTTGACATAAATGTTCAGGAAAGTTGTTGATAGTTTAGTAACTACAATGATTTGACATAAATGTTCAGGAAAGTTGTTGATAGTTTAGTAACTACAATGATTTGACATAAATGTTCAAGAAAGTTGTTGATAGTTTAGTAACTACAATGATTTGACAACAAATGACAGTGAAAGCGCCAAGTGGATGAATTCAGTATTTTGACACATAAAAGCAGTGAAGGCAAAAAGGAACCGAGTTCTTTGCTCACTTTCTTTTAAACTGTGAAGGAAGCAACGGGAATAATTAACCCACTTTCTAATGCTGCATTCCACTGAGGGCGTGATGACACTTTTTCACTTTTGAAAACTTGATAATGAAAGGAAAAGAAAACTATAAACAAAACAAAAAAACCTGCCAATTTTCTTTCAACTTCATTTTACGAATGTTCCTGGGAGAGCCGCATACCACTACAATTCAAATTTAGACATAACTCTCTTAATCTGCTCTTCTGAGAAGTTTCTTGCTTCTTCAGAATATAAAAGTCGTTAGCATTTTTTCGACACAAGAAAAGTAAGTCTAAATGTTTCTCCATGAAATAAGGCAGGATTTATATATATTTATTCTGTCCCTTCTGTGCTTAATTGCAGAAGAGCATTGTGTGACACAATGCCACCCTACTTGTTGGTTATAAGTATTATTATTAATAATTATCCATAAATAATTACAAGTGATGAGAATTTTAATTTATGTTATTAATAATTCTCCAGACGATACCACTCGCCTCCATCACTTGGCGGATATACGGGCACAGTAAACGTTTTCTCTCTTCCACAACATTAAAGACAAACATTCACTGTCACAATATTTCCGTAGTTGGAAAACGTCTTACTAAAGGAGAAGATAAATTCGTCTTTAATCTATATTTAATTTCTAAATTTAGCGAGCCCCCTCCACCCATCAGCTCTCCAACATATGGTTATCAATATGTGTAAGATGGTAAATAAATTTATTAAATCAACAATCAAATATACAATATATGAATATAATCAAAATGTTCAATGTTCCAATACAGAATATCGGCCTGTTTTACAGATAAATTCAAGATTTTGTTGAAGCAACCATTGGATCTGTTAGGAATAATGTTGTGAATATGTGTTTAAATGTGTCTTCTGTAGAATAGGCAAAATACAGTCGTGAATGTGTACTTCAGTGCATTGTCTGCAGAAGAGGCAAAAGAGTCGTGATTGTGTGCTTCAGTGTGTTGTCTGTAGAAGAGGCAAAAGAGTCGTGATTGTGTACTTCAGTGTGTTGTCTGTAGAAGAGGCTAAAGACAGTTGTGATTGAGCACTTCAGCTTATCCTCTACAGTTATTAATAGAAGTGCAAATTCAAATTATTTAAGTCAGCTTTTTTTTTTCACTCTTAAGGTTTCAAACAAAGGATCACTGTCTTGACAATGTATTTGTCACTGGCAGATTTAAGATTTAACGGGAAAACGGATCACTGTCTTGACAATGTATTTGTCATTGGCAGATTTAAAAAAGCGAAAAAGAAAAATATGCGTAGTATGCAACACCATTGCCAAATACGTCACAGTGGATTGCGTCATCAAGGATTGTACTTGCATTGTTTCAATTGGCAGCATTGCGAAAGATATCCTTCATTATTTTTCTTTTTGTTTCAAATAAGACATTTGGCACATGAAATGTTTCAGAAAATTAAATTATTTAAATTGATTTGATTATAAGTTATGTCAAATATTTTCACAAATCAGCTTTTACGTATTCTAACAAATATTATTTAGCACATTGTTAAAGTGTATTTCTTTTTTTATTTATTTTAATTAATAGTTTGCAAAAGACTCTTTGAATAAAATCAATATTATTCATTTGAGAATGCATAATATTAATCTCGTGTCATAATTTTGCTAAAATTCGCGGAAATTTCACCTCCATTGTTGGTAAATTGGTTGTTATAACTGGACAAAATGCTTTATAATAATGTTACAGGGGTCAAGCCCTGTCATAAGACTAAGAGTACTGTGGCCAAAGCTATTATGAGAATAACGGAACTAGTGCAATGCCCTTCAACAGCGCTCGTAGTAAAGTGGGTAATAAGGCTTAGGCCAAACTCCGTCATGCAAATAACAGTACTGAGACCCAAAACCCTGTTATGAGAATAACAGAATTGAGGCCAAACTCCGTCATGCAAATAACAGTACTGAGACCCAAAACCCTGTTATGAGAATAACAGAAATGAGGCCAAACTCTGTCACGAGAACAACTGTACTGGGCCAATACTCTTTAATAATACTAACGGCAGTACTGTTGCAGCTTGTAATGACAGTAATGATCACGACTCGAACAAATGGTTAATAACCACAGTTCTGAAGAAGGCATGTAACATTGAATAGGAAGTCCGTAATATTACTGCGCTAAAGCGTTATGTACCAATGGCGATAAAAGGAAAAAATGCTGAGACAGCAGGTCAGTAAATCGATAATATACCCGGGCAAAACAGTGACAGTACCGAGGCAAAACCCTCTAATAATGACACAGAGAAATGGCGCCGTGAAAACAAAACTAAGTATAAAAACATCGATTATAGTCAGTATTGGTACTATGATAAAATTAACACGAATGCTAACAAGGAGTGTTAATCAATATCAATATTTGTACAAAATCAATAACTACAATATATAGATGTTGGTCTCGTGTGCCGCACTCGCTCCACTTGTACCTGCAGCTTAGGTCATATGCAGTGACTGGTCACGTACCATACAGGCTGAATGACAGGTGTAGGCATGCTAACCCCCCCCCCCAGCTCCCCATTCACACTTAATCACGCCTAAACAGGTGGGGATAGTTGATAAAATTAACAATAGTGTTTGAAGAACACCCTGGGGACATTTGTAATCAAGGGAACATATTGAAAGCGTTTGCTGCTGACAGATGTTGAACCAAATACAAAACATTACTACAACTGTCACAACACACAAGTAAAGTCTATGTAAACAGTACTACAAAAGAACTCACTCTATTTGGTGACGGAAGTATAAAAGTGTACTCTCTCCATTTATAACTTGCAGTATGTTATCTCTACTGGAGAAGATACTTTTAAGCCCACTGAAGTTTGATACGGAAAACATACTTCAATAAAAGTTATGTTATGTGAGTTTAAAAACAATTTTTTAAATAAGTTACACCACCACAACTACCACTAAAAAAGCGCGCTAACACTTAAAAATTGTTAAAATTTACAAGGATGGGAAAATACGAAGAATTTCATGTTTACCTCACAATACGGTGAAATTAATGGCTCAGGAAATTGTGGCTTGGGCGTCAAATACTTTCTCTACAAAATGTCTTCAGCCTATCTATTCAGGGTCACAGATTTAAAAAAAAATTCTTCCATGTTCCCTCAATTTTAGATCGAAAACATGGGATAAACATTTGTACTGCAATATACGTTTTAAGTCCACGTTAATACACCCATACCAAAATACGGTTTACTGAACAATCACTCGTAACAGCAGCTTAAGTTTTAAGTCCACGTTAATAGTAATACCTACCAAAATATGGCTAATTAAAAGAATTGTCAGGAATTCGTTTGAATGACAACTCATTAGCCAAAGAGACTTCTATGCAAGCTCTTGTATATCAGAACAGGAACTGACTATTCAAACTGCAATGTAAGAAGGATTTGTTGATGAAAGTGCTTTGTTTTAGAATCTGAGAAGTGTTTTGCGTCTGAAATGACGTAATGTTGCAATGTGTGTCAGTAGACCATGAACAGACCAAATGACTTAATAAAGCTTTTATTGGGACCTTCTGATTGTGCATTCTTATTTTTTC
Source organism: Sinotaia quadrata (assembly GCA_028829895.1). NCBI lineage: Eukaryota > Metazoa > Mollusca > Gastropoda > Architaenioglossa > Viviparidae > Sinotaia > Sinotaia quadrata. The sequence continues at coordinate 9,914,562 of CM054182.1, forward strand.
ATGCAGTTCATAAAATGCATTTAGCAATGTTTCTGAAAATGTTAAAAGTATTCCTGTTGAGTAGCGTAAGCGTTCTCGCCAAGCAAAACAGAAGGAAGGTACTTCTACTTATTTTAATTTTGTGCATCAGCACTCGAAGTTGGATGTCGTCTGCTTATTTAAAATAAATAATAATAAATAACCCTTGCTTACCGCCACATTCCAACGGAAACTACCATGACACGGAAGAAAAGTTTGTTTAGTGCACTTAAACTTTTAAAGAAGTAGATCGTAGGACTCATCTCCACACATTTATCATGATGCCTCGCCCCACCCACCCCTCCATTTTCCCCATCTCTCCTTGCAATTCTCCCACACCACACCCCTCGGGAGTTTGCAAGAAGAAAACCCCAGCTTAATTCGGACAGCACAAAATAGTCACAGTTCCCAGATACCACATTGCAAGTTCTGTACAAGGCGCCCGCCAACTCAATAATTAAGTAGTACGTGAAAGTTCGTCTTCTGAACGGTTATCGCCCTTGCGTGTTAGGCTGACGTATGTAAATGAAGTCGCTGCCGGTCCGGCGCAGTGCGTGAAATATGTATGAGCGATCAGCCACGTCCCTTGTCGTAGTGTCGGGTTCAACAGTTCTCTCCTCGCATTTCGGCAGCCGCCACTACCAAAGTATAGTTTTTTTTTTCTTTTCTTTGCTTTTGTTCCCTCCCTTAATTAATTTCTTTCATTATGTATATTTTTAAAATGTATTTTAAATCCGCTAAGCGTATGTCACTGTTATGCTCGAGAGTTTGAAATAAAAAATATGCCTCCCTATCTACTGAGTCTTGTAAGTGCAAATATTATCAAGCGGGAGGGAATATATAGATTCTTAATTACTCAGAGTGCTTTAAACCAGCCTTTCTCAAACTTTCTACCTTGGAGGAACCCTTGAAACAATTTTCAGGTCTCACAGACCTTCTTAGGGAACCCCTACATAAAAATTACTATATCTACTGTGACAGTAAATTTGCCTCTCCCTATTTTTAAATTTAAATTGTTATATAAACTGCTAAATAGTCAGAGTAACCCAACTTTCAGAACTCCTTATGGTGTTATTTTTGAAAGTGTCTGAGTTAAAGTAAACAGGTCAGGGCAAGAACATTCTAGATTGCTGATGTAATGCAAACTGGGTGAATAGTTTTCTATTATAAAATCATCATGATTTTTACGAGAACGAGACCAGCCAAATGGGTTGAGATTATGAATTCACTTGATGTAGAAAATTCTACTCTCTGATCACTTTGAACTTGGATGAGAAAGGAGAAGTCCAGCTTTGAAAGGCAGTCATTAGCTTGATGGTGAGTTAAAATGACTGGTTGAGAGAGAATGGACTAAGAAACATTTCATGCATTATACTATTGATATGTTGTACTTGGTGTTTATGTAGAGAGGTACTATGTGAGTTGACTTTTATTTCTACAAATGTTTGAACTAAGCTGCACACATGTAGTGTGCTAACATTTGACATTGTTTGATATGCTGTATTTATTTTTCCATGTGTGTGTATTGTGCTAATAATGAGTACACTATACACTTTGATGTATATGCTAGATACATTTTGGGAATTCTAGTCACCAGAATTACTGTAATCATGTTGTTCTGCTTCAAGGAACTGACATAATGAGGAGAGCACTAAAGTTCATCTGAGAATATAAGTGTTTTCCATGTGTGTGGCAGGAGACACGTGTTGACAGCAACATTGTGACATTGTTGCAAAAGCAAGTGAAGACTGTTGAAGAAGAAAGTGGGTGGATGGGGGCTTGCCAAATATAGATTAAAGTCAGATTTGTCTTCTCCTTCAGCAAGAAGTTTTCCACCTACGGAAAGATTATGTGACTGTAAATGTTGTTTATGTTGTGGAAGAGATAAAACGTTTGCAGTGTCCGCATATTCGCCAAATGATAGACGAGTGGTGTATGTTGGAGGATCCTTAATAAAATAAATTAAGATTCTCATCACTTTTAATTGTTTATGAAAGATTAATTAATAATAATAATCATTTTTATTAAAGTGGCATGCAGGTTACACTACGATTGTTATTTTTTCAATCTTGATCTCTCGGGGAACCCCCTAACTACCTCATGCCGAACCCTAGGGTTGAGAAACTCTGTTCAATGAATTAAACAATGACAGCAACATTAAAAATAATAATAGCATCTATACTAATAACAATTATAATAATAAAGATGATAACGATGACGACGATGCTAATACAGGCTTATATTTCGACACATAGGTTGTTCTGTAGCCATATCTTTAAATTTTATTTATTTAAATGTTTGGAAGAAAAATATCGGAAAACAATGATTTGAAGGGCATCTTCGGGCATTGTTTTGTTTCATTTATTCATGCACAATTCGCCTTAAAAACCGAAACTGTTCATTTTGAGAAAAAATAAAAATAAATATTTGCAAGTTAGAACTGATAAGCAGGAAAGCAAGATCCCTGTCGCCTCTATAGATTTCTTTATTACATCGAATAACTAAATAAAATTCCAAGATTTCTTCGGAAAGGTGATTAATAAGTCAACGTTTCACTTGAAAAAAATAATCATAACGCTCAAAATACTATAGACTATACCTTTGACGAGACAAAGCAACACGCAAATCACTATAAATAGACTATACATTTGATTGAACAAGGCAACACTCAAAACACTATAAATAGACTATACATTTGATTGAACAAGGCAACACTCAAAACACTATAAACAGACTATATATTTGATTAAACAAGGCAACACTAAAAACACTATAAATAGACTATACCTTTGACGAGACAAAGCAACACTCAAAACACTATAAACAGACTATACATTTGACGGGACAAGGCAAAGTTTATTAACGCTTGTGACGCGGAATAAAGGTCACGTAATTACTTCGGCTGCACTCGGACAAGTAGTCGGTATAATAATGTATTCAGGTGAGGAATGTTTGCCTGATGCATGTACAAAATATTTTAAGTGTCCCCGCCAAACCAAAAATTAATTTATTTTACTTACTTGTGCGCTCACTGTAAACAAAAGGGTTTCCTGTTGTGATGATTAATTAAGAAAGAAATGGGTGGAGGATGTCGATGAGTGTTCTGTATGCCTTAGTGCAATTTGATCTTTATTTTCTATGTGCGTGCGCCTAGGCATGTCTGTGTTTTCGCCTGCTTGTTTGTGCGTGTTTTATGCGCGCATGCTTGCGTATCTGTCCGCTTGTAAGCGCTGTCCGAGTGTACACGCGTGTCCGAGTGTCTTTGTGTGTGTTTATGTGCTTCTGTGCATCTGGATGTGATTGATAATTCTATGTTTTATGTTACTGCTTGGTTCGCCAGAGTTTGAGAATTGTTTTGTACGTGATTATATACATACAGCCTAAGTATTGCTTTGCGCATGTGCAGTGTTATTGATTATATGTGTAGTGTGCGTTTGCGTCTGTATGTGTGATTTTGGTTGAAGGAAAATTAGAAAAAGACGACACTCTGGACAAGTCCTCAGCAATGTCACACCAACCTACATTCGTTGTTTGAAATTACTGTTGGCTTGTGTGTCTCCCCAAAGAAGCAATACGACCACACCCGTACGAAGCCTTAGGGCATACAACCTATTTCATGTGATCCTCCCCATGAGCCCTGAGTCACCATTAGTTTCAGATAATTGTTCAAAGCTTGCGAGTTGTGCTGTCATGTCGTGTACAGGTCTTTGGTGTCAGTAGGACTTGGAGAAAAACCGGACGTAGATAATTTTTAAAACGTCCAACATAAAGTCGCGTATACTACGTCACTCCTGATTAAGTCCCATTTATTTTTGGCCACCTTGTGCAGACAAGCCCGTCGTTAAGAGTACGAAGTTATGCTTTAAACATATACCGCAATTTATTATTCATTAGCGTATTAGTACGTCTTTGAAATACGTTTACGTCAGAGTACGGCGTGAGTAGACATCCGTGCAAGAAAACAGCCAGTGTAAGCACAGCGCACAGTGCACGTGCTGAGCGTTCATCCATGCAAGAAAAATAACCAATTAGCGATGTTGGCGCTCACACAACCAGGAATGCATCTTTAAACAGATACCGTCTCTCCACCCATATCTATATTTAGCACGTCTTAGTACGACAGCTTTCCAATTGTCGGAATCGGTTATTGGGCCAGTAAACCAGAAATCATCACTAAAGGTTTACGACAGCTTTCCAATTGTCGGAACTGGTTATCGGGCCATTAAACCAGAAATCATCACTAAAGGGTAGTCTAGATATTTTTTGTAAGATGTCTGTAGAAATAGAAGTGAATTTGTGCTCTAAATTCAACGCGGTTGAGCCAGCAAAGGTCAGTCCCAGTCATTTAAAAGATAATTACCGAGGACTAATGAATGTGAACTCGATCTCATCTCCAAGGGGCATTCTAGATTGTTGTTGAAGATGACTATGGACGTTGTAGGCGAAGTGTTTGTATACCCATGGACGGCAGAAATATATGTAAACAGTGGTGACGTAAATACAAGTATGCTGGTGAACGCTGCCACTAATGTTGTCTGGTCAGTTATAGAAAAGACGTGTTTTGAGGTTGTTGGATTCGATCTCAGGTCTTGAGACGAAGCTATGAATCTGAATCTGTATGTGTCCAGGTTGGGATCAGTTGTCGTGAGGCTAGGGGTAAAAACGATACTTGTAATTCCTCTGACTGACTTTGAAACTCTGTATGTGCTTTCACGTAAACACACACACACACACACACACACACACACACACACACACACACACACACACACACACACACACACACGTACACACACACTCACACGTACACACACACACACGTACACACACTCACACGTACACACACACACACACTCACACGTACACACACACACACACACATACACCGTATGAAGATGGCTCCCTTTAGTGGCACGTTAGGTGTTGATGGCATTCCATCATTCATCAGTTTTCTCGGAAATAACACGCGTTCCTTAGAACAAGTGACGTCAGTGTCTACACTTTCAGGAATCTTGGAAGCTAGCAAGGGAAAAAATCGTCAGCAAACAATGACTGTGGGCGGTATTCGTGATGTGCATGCAGTGGACGTGTTAAGATGCATGATATCATTAGCTGTCGCTTTGCGTAGGAACCACACCCTAACTCTGGTACACATAAACGACATAGAGTAGTCAGAGGAGAACTAAACAGACTGAAACGCACAACAGATGAAGAAATAGCTTCGTAGCGAGTCTCCAGTATCCGATTAACTCTGACTAAAAGACATTATGTTATATGAATATGTTTAAAGGTCTCCATGTGAATATTTTAAACAAAATCCAGGAAACTGTAACAAAGAGCAAAGAACATTATACTAAAACTGGTTGCTAGCTCTAGGATCTGTAGTGCAGGGGAATCTAGAATCTATATTTTACAATATGGAAATGGCACAAGCAGTGAATCGCAGTTATTAGAGCATTGTTATGCCTGACTTTTCTGGTATCTGTAAGATATAGATATGCTGGCTTCTAATAAGTTGCAGTCCAGACATCTCTAGATAGAAGGTCCTTGGCAGCATAATACTATGGCGTCCTCTCTAAGTCCTACATCTATATTGAAAGGGTATGGAAGTTTGACATCAGTATGTACAGTCTTAAATGAATATGTCAGCGTTGAAAAGCAATGTGTCACAGTGTTGAGTGATAATGTCAGTGTTGAATGGCAATGTGTCACAGTGCTGAGTGACAATGACAGTTTTAAAAGGCAATGTATCACTACATGACAAATCTGGAATCATAGATTGGTCTTTTTTATTCTGTAGTCTTTCTACTACTAATCATGTAACATAGTAAGTGTGCACTCCAGAGACAAGGTAAAATATATTCCTGAGAAATATATAGCAGAAAGAAAATACTTTTACCGCAGAACAGTCTACAGGCAAACTAATAGATACTAAAAAAATCAGGAAAAAATCCTTTTATGATACCAAAGTGTGCGTCAATTTTATATGTCAATATGGCAGTTAGCAGTCAATAAAATTACTTACCAAACACAATGCTCTGATTCATCATACAATTTATTAACAGTTCAACTTTAACATAATTGGAAAAAAGTATTAAATTGAGATACATTTTACTAACCTTCTTGGCAGATTGTGACACACAACCGCTGCCATAATTAAGTGACGGCAAACAGGTTGAAGTAAAAGGTGCATTTAAGCTCTATGCAGATTGAAACAAATGTAACAAAATGCAGCAATGGATATGTTCCTCTTCAATGGTAACAAAAGTGGGCTATGGATATGTTTCTCTTCAATGGTAACAAAAGGCGGCTATGGATATGTTCCTCTTGAATGGTAACAAAAGGCGGCTATGGATATATTCCTCTTCAATGGTAACAAAAGGCGGCTATGGATATATTCCTCTTCAATGGTAACAAAAGGCGGCTATGGATATGTTCCTCTTGAATGGTAACAAAAGGCGGCTATGGATATGTTTCTCTTCAATGGTAACAAAAGGCGGCCATGGATATATTCCTCTTCAATGGTAACAAAAAGAGGGTATGGATATGTTTCTCTTCAATTGTAACAAAAGGCGGCTATGGATACGCTCCTCTTCAAAGGTAACAAAAGGCGGCTATGGATTGTATATTCTTCTTTAATAGGCAGACTGAGTTGTTTGAGCTTACATTTCCTGCAGTTATCTACAAAGTTTTGCAAGACATAATTCTACTGACCTAATTTAATATATGTCATGCCTATTCTTGTCACACTGTAACTCATCTTACAGCTCACACTCTGACATTCACAAACTGTCACGTGCAACTTTCACCCGGTATAATCAACTTAACCTACACAGAGTCCGACTTTCTTTCTGTTATAGAATGCACTTCAGAAACATCATTACATTTGCCAACAATTAATCACATTTAGTCTACTCACTCACATGAATAAAAGTTTGCTCAGACATGACTACAGATACAAGTAGCAAATATAGACATAAAACATTTATTATATATACGAAATACAATTGATCTAACATGATTTCAGCATTACAATCATCAGCATTGTAATGATTATTATTATGTATATATTGGCATTTTCATTTTCATCACCATTTTTATTTATTGATGACGTTTATGTTACTCTGTAATTAGTGGGTCTGATCTGTTGGGTATGTAAAATCCCTCATTGTTTATACGCCGAATCTAGACTGCTAGAGATTCAATTTCACTCAGCAAATGCATGTACATAGACTGCTAGATTCAGTTTCACTCAGCAAATGCATGTACATAGAGTGCTCGATTAGGATTGCTTTGAATACAGTACTTTACAAATGAAGGCTAGTTATAAACTACCAGAAAGGTACTACATTATATACCTCGTTCAGAAAGTGCTAGATTTTAGCTGCATTCTAGTGTACAAGCAATCACAGCCACTTGGTGACTGCGTTCTAGTGTACAAGCAATCACAGCCACTTGGTGACTGCGTTCTAGTGTACAAGCAATCACAGCCACTTGGTGACTGCGTTCTAGTGTACAAGCAATCACAGCCACTTGGTGACTGCATTCTAGTGTTCAAGCAATCACAGACACTTGGTGACTGCATTCTAGTGTACAAGCAATCACAGCCACTTGGTGACTGCATTCTAGTGTACAAGCAATCACAGCCACTTGGCGACTGCATTCTAGTTTACAAGCAATCACAGCCACCTGGTGACTGCATTCTAGTGTACAAGCAATCACAGCCACTTGGTGACTGCATTCTAGTGTACAAGCAATCACAGCCACTTGGTGACTGCATTCTAGTGTACAAGCAATCACAGCCACTTGGTGACTGCATTCAGACCAATACTGCCAGGTGCGAGCGGAGTGTGAGGGACAGGATACCAGCAATTACAGTTACATTCATCCACCAGCACGCCACAGTTGTATACATCAATGACTACGTACTAGATTAGGCAACAAAAGAACATTTGGATCTAATCGCCATAACAGTCCTTATTGCCATAGACAAGTCAATAGGTAAAGAACACTCACTATCCAAGTTTACATCGTCGGTCAAGTTCATTCAGTGACCACGCAGAGTGTTAGACAAGTCAATAGGTCAAAGAACACTCACTACCCAAGGTCTACAAACTCTACATCGTCGGTCAAGTTCATTCAGTGACCACACAGAGTGTGTAACCAAGTGTCACATTCTGTCAAGAGTCACGAGCTAGTATCGCTAGACGGGATAGTCGGATGTCATTGCCTGGCTTCGTGCTAGATTGAGAGAAAGGGGAGACATGATGGTTCCTCTTTCATAAATTCAATTTCTACAGTGGAACATTGATCAGAGCGAATTTGTTTCAATCTGCATAGAGCTTAAACGCACCTTTTACTTCAACCTGTTTGCCGTCACTTAATTATGGCAGCGGGGGTGTGGATGGGAATGAGGGATGGAAGGGAGTAGGACCGTAGGCGGAGGCAGGTGTCGTCAAATAATAATTAATTACCAGCACGCGCAGTAAATTTGAACTGACGCAACGACCTTTATGAAGCGATAACAATATAAAGGCTTCGTTAGGGTTGTTGTGGTTTGTTTGGATTTTTTTACTCCATTTTTTAAAACTATTTTTTTTTAATGGAATAACTTCAGTTTCTTGACTGAAACGCTGCCCAGCCGTTAAGAATCTCAAAAGTAATTATTGCTGATTTGTCGACGCTGGACATTCGTGTGTTCTTCATAGCGATGGTTATTGTGCATCCAGAATGTAACTCCGTGAAGTGTTTTAAATATTAAAAAGGAGTTTTGACAATCGGCCTGGAGTAAACCAATAATGCTTGTGAACATCCATTTTTAATATTAAAATGATAACAGTTAACTTTAGTTTTGTGTAGAGTTAGCCCAATCTCTCCCTCAGATTTTGTATAGAGTTAGCCCAATCTCTTCTTCAGATTTTGTGTCGAGTTAGCCCAATATCTTCCTCTTACCTATACTATTTATTTCTCAAACGCTCTTTCTCGTTCGCTCACATTCTCCCTTTCTCTTGTTCACTGTGTCTCCTCTCTTTCTTCTTGTCTCACTTTCTTTCTTCTTTAGTATTTCTTGCTCGAAGATTGGGGTTTTTTGTGCCTCTTTTTCTCTTTTCTCATTACTACATCTGAAGTGGGTCAATGGCCTCTTTATCACAATAATGGTTTCGAGTTAGAATTCTTACCCATTCTCTCTTTCTCTTTCTTTCCTTCTCTCTCTCTCTCTCTCTCCCTCTCTCTCTCTCTCTCTCTCTCTCTCTCTCTCTCTCTCTCTCTCTCTCTCTCTCTCTCTCTCTCTCTCTCTCTCTCTCAGTGTATTGTTCTCTTTCCAATCTCCTTTCTCCTTCATCTTTTACTATATTGTCTGTGAAATAGTTTGAGAACACTGATACATGTACATGAGTACTGTCATAAAATGTTTGAAAACACAAATACATGTACTTGTATGTTGTCATCAAAATTAAAAAGACACTTATCTTGCGAAGGGGGGCGGGGATCCGCTTCCTAATTTAATGGATAATTCTTCTGCAGTAATTGAATGGCAGGCAGATTAGATGAAAATTAAAACAAATAATTCGATAACAAGTAACGCTAATACAATTTTGGTGTCGCCGTGTAACTTACTGCAAATATAGCTAAGAGAGGTGACCAGTGAAAGAAAAGTAGATTTAGCAATATGGTTAAACTCTTTATTGGTTCAAAACAACAAGTGCGTCTTAATTGTCCTCACACAAACACACACGCGCACGCACACACACACACATACACACATGTACACTTCGGCCCAAGTTGTGCTTGTAATGATAGTGGTGACCTTTCCTAGCGCTGCTTCTTCGCCCCCAAACTCAATCCCCTTGGCAAATGGGGAAAAAAAGTAATACACAGAAGAAACTAGAAATTGTTAAGTAAGCAATGCTAAAAGAATTTAACTCTCCAGCATGGCCAGTAACATTGTCACGGAGAAGAGAGGGAAGTGGGGTGGGGTAAGAGAGAGGGGGGAAAGCTCGCAGCCGACTTTGGTTGTGTGTGTGTGTCTCTGTGGTTTGAAATTGTGCGCGTGACAGGAATTATAGAGCTCGTGACGAACAGAAAGCCTGAAGTTCAGGCATCCTGGCACCGTCCTAGGGGTGCGGAGGGGAGGATTTCCTTCATTCGTGACCAGCCTTGCAGGATGGCGACCGTCTTTGTTTCTCGCTGCCATCGACCAGCGGAAAATCCCTGGCGCGCGTGGCCTGTAATGCCAACGGCATTACGGGTGGCCAAAAAATGGCACATCCCACTGTCACTGTTGTGTGGATAATGAGAGAGCAAAAGAATGTACATGCACTCGGAACTTGAAAAGAAGAGGGTATAAAATTACACACTACAACAAATACAAACAGTTGCACACGAATACAACAGCAAAATAACAACATTGAACTTGCATGCGATTTTTCAAATCGACATATTCACTGCTTCTCTCGAACTGATTGCAAAGAGCCGAATGAATCGCTAATGAGTCCACAATGTATAGTTATAATTGTATTTATTTGGTAGTAGTAAAAGTAGTGAGGCCCTTTGTTCCACGAGGAATCCAAGGAAATAGGCAAATAGTAGTAGAGGTAGTTAACTGATAAAACGGAAGATGGCACGACCATGAAATGAAACGAATTCATTGGTTTGAAATATCAAGTTCTTTATTTTTTTTAAAAAAAATGTGAAGGTGCTGTTATATGTGTTACATTACATGTGTAAATGTGTATGTGTGCGTTTATCTATTGAAGATAGCAGGAATTACATATCTTCCCAAAGGGAAATAACTCAGGTCCTACTGCAAGTTGCACAGAAGCAATGTACGCAGTCGCTGATGATCAGTTAGATTTGTTAGAACGTCCTACAAAAAAAGACCTACATCTTTATCAAGAACTTTCGATGTTCTTTCTAATTTATGCAAATGTGCGGGGTTCCCCATTAAGACTTATTTTCATTATTTATTATTCATGAAATACAAATCTTTAGTTAAGTAAAATGTTAATGTCGTTACCTACGACCTTACTCCTCTACTACGAACGTGAATTGGTGTCAGTAGCACAGTACCGGTTTTACTCAAGAGAGTCACGTCAATTTGTGCATTCTTCATAGAAAAGTACATCTAAACAGGAGTTAACTTTTCTTGGTGAGGGCTGCCCGGTGAATTTCGGATATCGCGTATTAACTGATCATTTGATTTGTTAAGGCTTGACGCTCGCTCGTACCGCCAACGACAAGTGACTTTTCGGCCGGAGAATATTATTCTGAGACTAATGCTATGCACGGGGAATATTATTTTTAGACTAATGCTATGCACGGGGAATGTTATTCTAAGACTAATGCTACGCACGGGGAATGTTATTCTGAAACTAATACTAAGCACGTTTTCAAGCCATATATTGTCTTTCCCTTAACTTTCAAACGAAATACTTTAATTATTCTTTTCAAAACTACTTCTTTTATTATTGTTCATAAGTAATTTCGTTGTTGTGGAGATATTTTCATTATTACGAAGAAGTATTTTATGACTAATGTTCAAATTTTCCATTTCTTTTAAATGAGAAACAATTCATGTTTCCTCTTCCTCTATTTGCAAAGAACTTGCAATAAATCTGAAATCTTTTATCGAATGGAAAGGTTATAGCCTTGTTTGAGAGAACCAGTATAAAGGCTTTTAGCAATTTTAAGATAGCCTTGTTTGAGAGAACCAGTATAAAAGGCTTTTAACAATTTTAAGATAGCTTTGTTTGAGAGAACCAGTATAAAGGCTTTTAACAATTTTAAAGCCTTGTTTGAGAGAACCAGTATAAAGACTTTTAACAATTTTAAGGAGGAATTTTGAGTCTCAATTTCATTTTACCTCCGATAGACCACCCCCTTCCACCAACAGTTCAAGCAAGTGATGAATTAAATTTAGAAAGCAAACGAGAGCAACAAAAGTCATTAAATTGAAAAGCTAAGCATCATACAAATAATTAGCTCTATCATTGACAAAGCTAAGCATCATACAAATAATTAGCTATATCATTGACAAAGCTAAGCGTCATACAAATAATTAGCTATATCATTGACAACAAGTGGACTATTGAGTTATACATTCATATATTTATGCAAGTTCTCTACAAAACGCTGTAAGCATTATTTAATAAAATTCATGGAACAAATTGATTCTTAATTAATTTCCTACTTTACTGTCAAAATATTTGGTCATCAATTTTAATTTTTCTCAATTTTGTTATCTACTTTTTCTATTTGCAAATGAAATTATTCAACTTTGCACTGCTAGTAACTACAATATACAGAATACTATTTAGTTTCCATGCATGAATGAGTATCTATTATGAACTTAGTCATTGGTTAAACAAATATTTGACCTGTCTCTAACAAGTAATTGTTATGCTATTCATCTTGACCAAATGATTAAACAATGTCAGTTCACATGCACTCTCATGCTTCCACACGTTCCTGGAATACAAGAATGAAGTCTACACAGAAACAAAAGACTGACTGTTAAAATACAAAAATAAATTGTGAGGTTCCTTTCATATTCATGTCATATTCTAACCCCCACCTTCTGTATAATTACATTTTTTTAAAATATAAACAAAGCTGCTTGCTTTTAAGTATCTATCCTTTCACTTAGAGCATATATTCCATATATGGTAGAAACCAAAATTGAAACTCATGATCTGACCTTGAGGGTCATTTCCACCATCCTGCTTGAGGCACAACCTATCAACACAACTTATGACACAGGTGGGAAGCTTGCATTGGTGAATTTCATTAACTCCTAAGGGATATAACTTTTTTAGAAGGGATATAACTTTTTTCTTCTTTCCATGCAATGACAATGGACTGAAAACTTTAGTTTTAAGAATAGAATCCTTCCCAACACTATCAGTGAGTAATATAAAAGCTACATTCACACCAAAACTCGCAACACATCTTTTACCACTACCATTGTTCGAGAACAGATTTGTCTCTTTCGGCTAAGTAATAATTGTGCCAAGATAAATGGATTAGTTCATTCTGCAGTAATCAGCAGCATGCGATAACTCTTGCATATACACACCAAGGACTACTCTCTGGGCCTGCCCCACTACTAAGTGCACCATGGCCATTGTGAGTGCTGGTATCCAGCCCATCAAATACGAACTGAAGGTGAAGCTTGACGTCTGGTGCAAAATCGTCTCCAAGATTAATAGACAAGTTATATTCTAATATCTTAATTGTATTACCAATCATTATCACACTTATAGCTAATGTTAATTCTTTAATAAACATTTGCCACTAGGAAGCCACAGAGTAGCTTATTTTATTCATATCTTCTATCATTTATATAATCATGATTGCTGGGTGGCTGGGGGCTGGAACTGACAGACTATTGTCTATCTTACAGCCATAAAATCATCTATAGTTACTCTGTGGTCCAAACCTAGGATATGGATTCTGTAATTTTAATTAAATTCAGGGAGGGGAGGAGTGCATTCACACTAGCTACCATTTATCATGACCATCCACTCCGCCAGAGGTCACATTTCATATTTTAAAAAATATATGTTATCAATTTGGATTCGTTTAACCAAACACCGAAATATGATTGCATTACATCACTATTTTTGATCATTAATCTATTGTTATTTTTTTAAGCACAAAATCTCGTAAAAGTGGAAGAGCATTAGTTGGAGGAGTCTTTAATATATAATCATTAAAAAAAAGTATTTTGATTATAATATTTCAGTTACTATTTGCTATTTTAATTCTTGATCAAAGTTTGGTTACATTATTATTATCAAGACGTATTTTCATTTTCGCTACTCTGAGAAGTATTTTCATTTTCGGTACACTGAGAAGTATTTGAAATGAGAGAAGTATGGGGACTAGTGTTGAAAAAGTCTTTCGTTCTTGATGAAAATGTATTTTTACTGTTGTTGAAAATAATTATAGGGAGGTAACTAACTCAGTAGTGTTGAGATGCGTTTGAACTGATGTTCACAAGTGGCTGGATAAGCATTTTCAGGGAAAGGCGACGAAGTAACTTCTGACCCCCAAGCAAATATTATACACTCAGACAGACGACTATTCTTTCACTTGAACTTTGTGACGCCACTGGTCTCCATTGGAAACTGAGCACTGCAACGGATTGTCAATGCCATCCATATAGCAGGAGAGTTTTTATATATTTATATCATTAGACATCTTTTTGAAAAACGTACATTTTGAAATTTATGTTAAATATTCAGGACTGTCTGTTGTGATTATAAAATTTATGAATATTATTCAACCATATCTGTTGTGTGTGTTATGTGGTGTGTGCGTGTGTGTGTATGTGTCAGACAGCACATCTTATTTATTACCAATACAAGGAAGTCACTTGTTATACGTCTGAGGGCACAAGCTAACAGCGGTCTGGACCGAAAACCTGTAGTCTGAGACAAATTTTGCCAGGATGCTGCAAAAGATTGGTCGTAAGAACTCAGCAGAAAGTCTTCCAGACAAATGGAGCCATGTGGCAACGTAGAAAGCCAATAAAACTAGTTATTGAATTTTCAGCGTTAGACGCCGATCTGTGCGGATATATTGAACAGAATACTGAAGTGCTTAGTTTAGTTTACTAGTACTGCTAGTGTACTAACAAGAATGGATTGATGTGAACAGTGTGCTAGCTAATACTACTAGTGTACTTTATAGAATTGATTGATGTGAACAGTGTGCTAACTAATACTGCTAGTTTACTAATTAGAATTGATTGATGTGAACAGTGTGCTAACTAATACTGCTTGTGTACTATTCAGTGTTGATTGCTGACCAATTTGCTTCTGCACACCACTGAACATTTATACAATAAAGCTGAGTTTGTAGTCTTCAAAGTTTCTAGAATACATCAGCTACTATACTAACTTCACTACTCTGAAATCTTGCGAAAAGTGTTCTCTCTATCTACCTATTTCTCTCTCTATCTGTCTATCTATCTATCTATCTATCTATCTATCTATCTATCTATCTGTGACGTCAACGATTATTATTAATGGCTATGATTATTATTAATTACTCACCCAAAACTAATTACAAGTGAGGAGAATCTTAATTTATGCTATTAATAATTCTCCAGAAGACACCAATCGTCTCTCTCAGAAATATATTAATTAACGGTTAATGTCTTTGAGGTCTGACCGAGATTTCTCCATCTGTAAAACTTATGAAGGCATCTACAGGTGGATTCAAATAGATTAAGGGTTGGGTAGCTAATCTGTTATACCGCACATTACAGTATCTAAGTTCTGTGTTCTTTCAATATGATTTGCATTTCTTGAATGGTACAACTACAAGTCCTTTTTCACCAATAGATGCAAATTCTCATTTTCAAAATTGTGCCAACTTTGTAAATCTCTAACTATAAAATTTTAAAATAAAAAGCCAGCAGAATGAACCACTGAATATATTCAGCTGAATTTCTAAATTTATACATCCTTTTTCAAACTGTTATAATTTTTATTGCTATCCTTTGTATTCTATCATATATTGTCATTAAGTGAGGTTGCGTTAACGTTTGTGTACAAGTAAATATTTTGCACAAAGGTGCAGCATTCTAAAATATTTAACCTTTCGTTACTTCAGTACTACTACTAACACTTACACTCATTCTCACTCACACGCTTACTTTCACTTGTGCTTACTTTCACTCTTCATGTTTACTCTCACTTGTAGTGCTTTAGACTAAATCGCTTGATACATATACTCTCACTTGTCACACTTACTCTCAATCGTCACGCTTACTCTCACTCGTCATGCTTACTCTTACTTGTCATGCTTATTCTCCCTTGTAGTGATTAAGACTAAATCTCTTGATACATATACTCTCACTTGTCACGCTTACTTTCACTCGTCATGCTTACCGTCATTTGTGTTTACTTTCACTTATCATGCTCACTCTCACTTGTCACGCTTACTCTCAGTTGTCATACTTACTCTCACTTGTAGTGCTTAAAACTATATCTCTTGATACATATACTCTCACTTGTCACACTCTCACGCTTAATCTCACTTGTCATGCTTACTCTTACTTGTCACGCTTACTCTCACTTGTCATGCTTACTCTTACTCTCACTTGACATGCTTACTCCTACTCTCACTTGTCACGCTTACTCTCACTTGAAATTGCTCCCTCCCGCCAAACACGCGTCCTCTTCCCAAGCAGTGTAATGATACTTTACCGTTTACTTTAAAATGTGCACATTGGACTCATGTTCTTGCATTTCTACGGACAAAGGTTATGCTCTCAGTGAAAAACTACTTCTCTCTACTTCCTTGGAAGGACCGAGTGGTGTGCTGTTTTTTGCTGCACTTTGAGCTAGGCTCTGGTGGAAGGGATAAAAATCCTTTCTCAGCAGCACCCACAATGATACGGAGAGCTGAGTCGTGCTAGCAAACGCGGGTTAGTTACGACCTGACTAACGTCACTGTTTTGTTCGGAAGGCGCCGCGCAAGATTAGGTTTTGACCCCCGCGGTCGGCTGGCCCCGCAACGGTCAATAGCGGGATGACCTCGTTAAAATCCTAGACGTGCTTGCCCGAGATTTGAAGTGGAGACCGAGTGGTTGTCGGCCTTTGCGGAAATCGTGTCAGATGCACTGCAGCTCTCTATGCGAAATGATTTATTTTCAGTAGGAAAGTTTACTCGCTAATTGCACGATAAAAGGACCGACTGTAAATGTTCTGTTTACTATCAACAGACAACACCCAAGAATAAACACCACACTAAACAAACAAACCCTTCTCACCCGTTTTACACCTTGACTGCACTCGCGCACAAACACACAGAAACTAGGAATAATTTTTATACTCTCACTTTTCGAAAATTTTATCTTACAAAATTCTATTTTCAAATAGATGACGCACAAATCTGCTTGGTTGTTTACAGAAAAAGAAAGGCGTTAAATAAATTATACAGCACTTATTTTTAACGTGAAAAGTTTTAAATGACTCTCAAGTTACAGATATGAAAGGCCTAAATATTATAGTAACTAGTGAACACATTTAACAAATTACTTTTAGTAATGATCCAGAATGTAAACAAGCAAATTACAAAACTAAAGTTGTTTTTTTTTATTACTTGACAGTGGACAAATACATTTGACTGCATGACGAAATAGTACATACTTTTTAATAATCAATTTCCTTCAAAATTTGAAACTTTCATTTCACTTCAAGAAATCAAAACCGGTACGATCTAGGTGTCCAGAAATACATCTCAAAACGCTTTATTTTAAGAAGTTGGTCGGAAATACGTATTATCTCCATTTGAAGGAAGTCAGTCTCAATCTAAAAACCTGTGATAAAATTAAAAAAATCATTTAGAATGTAAATAAAAGTATTTTCAACATTTATTTAGTTTGAAGCTGTGCCCAAATCTCCAAATAAACTTTGTGTAATTCTGCTGTAAAACTTGCATTTCAGCAGCAAGTGTGGTCATTGTCAGATCGGCAGGTATTACTGAAATTCACGTGCAAAGTGAGCGCCCTCTATCGGAGAATACAAGATAATACAGGAGTTAATTTTCCATTGCAGATAATAGTAGACTTCCGACTATGGAATCTGAGTTCCGTCTTCTTGAAATGAGCTTTTCAACGGGTAACACTATATTAAAAATTAAGATTTTAATCTACATTTATTGTCACGGGAACACAGAATACCATACCACACAAGTTGGATACAGTGTCTGCCCAAAATTGTAACCCACCAAAACAAATTTCAGCTGGAAAATTTCCTGTTGTATAAAGAAATAACCAATGTACTTTTACAACGTCTCCTTGAAGACGTCAATGTCAACAACGGTCTTTACTGTAACAAGAAAGACATTTTTGCACCACTCAGGACGGAAAGGCACGTTGGGGCTGGAGGCAATCAACCAAGAAGGTTTGACTTGAAGTGAGGGGGCTCTTGGGGATCGTGAGGTACAACGGAAACAGACTTTCGCATGGATACGAGAAGGCGTCGTATGCTTCCCTCCCCCCCTCTCCCACACAAACATGCACACCTCCCCAGCTAGTCGAGCGCTGCCTTGACACGCCCACCGACCAATCCTATGTGATGTCATGCAGTTCTGGTATGTCTTCTTTTCTATCTTTACACATTCGTGCTTGTATAAAGTATGTCACGTGACTGTGCAAATAATTGTGTGCCTATGCTAATAACTCTGTGCCTATGCTGATAACTTTGTCCTTGTACCAAAATGGTCGATTTAGTAACATAATTTTATCCCTATGCAAAATAAGTACATTTTTTTTGTAGGTATAAAAATGTGTTCTTCCGTCTGAAAGAAATTAATATATTTCAGTATGATTAAATATTTTTGTGTCCATGCAAATAAATATCTTTGCATCTGTACTGAAAGACTCGAGTGTCTCTACAACGTATTTGTGCAAAAGCATATTTATGACTGAAAATACTTTTACGTCTGCCTACGTAACTACGTTCGGGTCAATAATTGCGTCCCTTTTTTAATATACAGACATCCTATACTATCCGCAGTATCAATATATTCATACAGATAAGAGCACTCTAAGTGTAAGCCAATATGATGGGTTGTTTAGGCCACAGTCAGGTTTTGTTTCAAGCAGACCTTTTTGTCTAATTAAATGTATCACTTAGTATACTTAATACAACATACGTTTGATCAAATGATATTTTAGCTTCCCGTATTATTTGGGTTTGCCGTACTAAATAAACAAGCCACGTCATACATTTAATAGACTATAATTTGAAAGATTTAGGCAGACAAATAGAATTCGCTGGTGATTTTGGTCGTAATTCAGGTATGATGATTCTACCAAACGTTAGGTTGAAAAAATAAAAAGCTATTTAACAAATTAAAGTCTTGGCGGTTGGGCCACAGTTGAACTGAAGTAGAACTAAATGTTTTGCTTCTCAAAATAACATGTAACTTACCAAACTTAGCCAAAGGACAAAGTAAAATTTCTTTCTTTCTTTCTTTCTTTCTTTCTTTCTTTCTTCGTGAAGTTAGAAAATTTAATTTGAAAGGTTATGAATTAGAATCGCACGCATACAGAAGCACACACACTTACACGCACGCACACAACGTGCAAACACTTGTGCATTATCTTTCATGAAAAATACAAAATATCAACATGATAAAAGGAACAACGCGACAACAGATAGACTGATTAATACAACAGCAAGATATATAACACATATTGAATGATAGATCAATAGAAAGAGGGACAGCAGGGTGTATAATTTATATACTGAATGATAGATCCGTGTCGAGACAGACAGCACGATACATAATATATACTGAATGATAAATATGTATCAAGATAGACAACAGGATGTACATCATATATACTGAATGATAGATCAATACCAAGAGAGACACTCAGCTATTAAATACGATGGACCCTACAGACATATTGATGATTACAGAAAATTATCTCCATTCATCTATCCATCCATTAGTATGTCTGTCTGTTTATATTTATTAGTGCAATGTTGTCTATGTTTATTAGTGCAATGTTGTCTATGTTTATTAGTGCAATGTTGCCTATGTTTATTAGTGCAATGTTGTCTATGTTTATTAGTGCAATGTTGCCTATGTTTATTAGTGCAATGTTGTCTATGTTTATTAGTGCAATGTTGTTTATATTTGAAGTTATGAGAACTGCGATATATTAAACACTTTGGTATTATTTGAAGTTGGTGTTATGAGAACGATGGTTTATGAGGATGGTGGAGTTGATCTGTAACTGTATATGCGTGCGTGCGTGTAACTGCTATTATTTGTGTGCGTGTGTATGAATCGCATTGTGTGCTGTGTGGTGAATAATTGTCTGTGTGTCAGAGCCGAGACGTTTGAGAACGTGTCTTGTATGTGACCTCTAAGTGAAAACATCTACACGTGTTAGTTACTCTTCCCATTTCTTCTTGTTCTGGAGATAAATATATGCAAACAGCTAGTAAAGCGTCCCTTCAGGACATACGCGGCACACAGATTATCTGCATATATGAATGAACGCATTCTGTGCAGTGGACATGCAGAGATGACTAACGCAAACCATGCAGCTTTCTGAGCACCTAATTCTAAAATTAGAATGCGAAGAGTCTGTCTTAATGAAACCTCCATTTAGTTCTCCAATAAAAAGTTTACTAAGATAGCAGTCCCCAGAAATATTAAAAATAGAGGGGGGGGGCGGGGGAGGCGTGTGCGTGCGGGTGAGTTGGAGGGGGGGGGAATATATGAACAGCTGTTATGATAGTTAATGCAGGTGTGCGCAGAGTCTTAACGGCTTATACAGGAATGGATTAGGCAATTTTCTCTCCTGCGCGCCTGGCGCACTTGTGCCGTGCTTTCTGAGTTGGGGTTCGTAAACATTCGTAGCGATCCAGAATGTTCCTTTGCCGACGCACTAATAAAAGCCAGACCGCTGTGACAGCTCGGTCACATAGCTAGACAGCACGAAGTGCCAGCCACTGACTACACTCAGAAATCGTGCCAATTCTCCGCTCTGTGTTAGCTCGCTAAATTTAGCGCCGAGCCACTTCACTAGAGTCTACTTTAAAGCAGCTGCACAGTTCAGTTTAATCCGATCCAGATCCGCTGTATGAACACCATACTACGTCATTACAGTTAAAAACGTGATAACTCACTACACTTAAAGCCGTGCAAATCCACTGAATTAGACTGTGTCTAAGACATGGTACTTCACACAAACCAAAACCATAAAAGTTCACTGAACTAGACTGTGTCTAAGACATGATACTTCACACAAACCAAAACCATAAAAGTTCACTGAACTAGACTGTGTCTAAGACATGATACTTCACACAAACCAAAACCATAAAAGTTCACTTAACTAGACTGTCTGAACCAAGGCACTTCAATAAGCCATAACTATAGCAGTTCACGTATGTAGACTGTCTCTAGTTTTGGCATTTCACACATATGAACAGTCAAGAATGGATCAATACACTATATGTATAGTCAACAATGGATCAACACACTACATGTACAGCCAACAATGGATCAATACATTATATGTACAGCCAACAATGGATCAATACATTATATGTACAGTCAACAATGGATCAATACACTACATATACAGTCAACAATGGATAGATCAACACAATACATGTACTGTCAAAAACGGATCAGCAAACTACATGTACAGTCAAGAATGGATCAACACACTACATGTACAGTCAACAATAGATCAATGCACAATCAATAAAGGATCAACACATTACATGTTCAGAAAACAATGTATCAGCATACTAATGTACACTGATCAACGTATTAACATCATGCACAGTCAACCATTGACCAGCGCGCTACAGTCATCACCTTGCCAACAACGCTATACACAGTCATCACCATACCACCAAACAGGTCATTACCATATCACCGCACTACAGTCAGCACAAAAGTCATCAACATACTAGCAAACTACAGTCATCACCTTACTACCGCACTCCAGTACACACTGCAGTCATTAACATACCATCACCACTACAGCCAGCCATCACCATAGCACCAAACTACAGTCATCCACTATATCATCATTCTACAGTCCACACAAGAGACATTACCATACCACATTACTACAGTCCACACTACATTCATTACCACATCACCTCTCTACAATCATCACAATACCAACACGCTTTAGTCTCAGTGCACTGGCACATTACAGTCAAACCTTACCAGACCACTACTATCAAAACCCTACAGTCACAACCGTGCCAGAACACAAATGCAAAAACTGCACCAGCATAATAATTGTGCATTAATAAAATATAATTAACAATAATGACAACACAGATTTCAATATTCAGTACTCATGAATCAGTGAGAGTATTAGTATTTTTCTATTCTGTTCACTCTAATTAAAATGGCTGTGCCATCAGGCTCCTTTGTTTTTGTTTAGCTGTTACTGAAGCAGTTTCGTGACTAGAGGCGCTCTTGGAATGTACGATGAAGCCCAGAATCTAAAATAAGTTGCAGGTTATTTCTTGTAATTATAGTGACAACAGGTGGAGGACTATATTTTTACCGTCTAAACTCTAAAGTAAACACCCTCCTTCACGGCGCTTCGTGTCATTACTGACGACTAGACGTGACATGTTATTTTGAAGGCAATCATCCATGAATAGGAAAGAAAGAGACCCACTTCTACCTTCCCTTAAAGGGAGGGGGAGAGGGAGAGAGCAGTCTGTGACTGCCAGGAACCAATTAGTCCTGAAACCGCCAGAAGAGGTCCTAGTATCATCTGATAGCCTATACAACTGTAACCTGGTCACACGAAACCTGCGAAACCTGATCATCTGTGCACCCTATTCATCTGATTTAATGGTCAGTATTATACCCACAGAGCTATATCTGACTTGCGTGGAGAATATCTTACAGTTAGCCCATTCAATCACTACTCCTAGCAGGAGAAAGACCTCTGAAACTGCGTTCCCACTAAACCTTGAAAACTCTGTAGACTTTTAATTCCAAAGTTCCTGCTTTAAGTCGAAGCTTCAAACAGATGAAGGGAAAATACGTTTCATCTATAATAACTATTTTAAATTAATCAAAATAACACAACGATTTCTTTACTGAATAATTCAGTTTAAATAATGCTGATAAAACATCAGAGAGATTTGATAATATTTGTTCCTAAATATATCCTTAAAGCATTGAAGTTTTTCATTTGAATTTGAAGGAAAACCAGGTTTTGTATGAGAAATATGAAATTCGTTTGATTTTGAAGGAAAACCAAGTTTTGTATAAGAAATACGAAATATTTCATGCATTTTTCTTCTTGATGTTTTATGTACAGATGTATTATGTGAGTAGACTATTATTTCTACAAGTATTTGAACTAAGATGCTCTTATGAAAGTATGCTAAACACTTGACATTATTCCTAGTGAACCTGTTCATAAACTGATACGCTGTATTTGTTATGGTGTGCAAGTATCAGGCTAATAAATATGTTGCAGGAAACCATAAGTTGAGACTAGAATGTAAGCAAGAATGGAGTTAGCGATGAATAAACTGGAAACTTAGCATTTGTTCCCTGATAATTATTTACAGGGAATGAGCAGCCTTTCTTTCTTTGAGTCTTCTGGTTTACTGATTATAAGCCACTATGACCAACCATGGTAGAGATGGAGAGCAGTGTGTAAGTGTGGCGAATACAGTACACTCCATTCATGTATGGTGGCAGACTATCCTGTCTTCATCCAGCAATTTAGGTGTAAGGAATTTACTGGAAATTGCTACAATTGCTGCTCTGTTTGAGGGAGATAACTACAGTGAAGGTGCCCAAGTTAACCTCTAGAGAATAGCAGTGAATCAGTGTCCTACAAACATGAAAGAAACATTATGGAACTGACATAATACCAGTGGACAATAATCTTGTGTCGTTGTTACAAAAGCACATGAACGACTATTGAGACAGTGCCTAAATCAGGTTACATGGAAACTATTATTGCATATTTCTGTTAACTCTATTTCCGTTCTCTTATAAGAACTATCCTGTGATATGTATTAAATTGTTGAATTGTATTTTTGTTTGGATGTAAATATTATTTGAACCTGATTTCATGGAAATATCAATGCCAAGCAATTTTTTCATTGTATCTGTTATATGTATATTTCATTGTTGATTTAATAAATTTATTGTTAACTTTATCGACCTATTTGATAACGTTTATGTTATAGAAGAAAGTGGGTGGATGAGAACTCACTAAATATAGATTAAAGACTGATTTGTCCTATCCTTTAGTAAGAAGTTTTCCACCTACGGAATATTGTGTGACAGTAAATGTTTGTCTTTAATGATGTGGAAGAGAGAACAGGTTTACAGCGCCCGAATATCCGCAAAGTGAAATCAATGAGTGGTGTCTGCTGGAGAATTCTTAATAACATAAATTAAGATTCTCATCACTTGTAATTGGTCATGGACGATTAATTAACTAATAATAATCATAACTAATAACTAACTGGCGTTAGCGTCACAAATTATTTAGACACATTTCTATATAAGATAGTGATTAATTATTAAGATAAATTATATAGACACATTTCTCTCAACACTAATCAACAGTTAAGACAATGGAGTTAAACAGTTTGCTGTCATAATTGGATATAATTATTAGGATATTATTAGGACATTTTTGGATGTTATTAGGACTTTATTGGATAGTACTATTATTATAAATATTAACAATTTCAAATATATGATTTAAAGATTTCTTGTCTTCTTTTCGTGTACCATGTAAAACACTGATTAGAAGTTTATAGCTGCTTCACAGGTGTAAAATTTGCTGTTGATAAATTGAACGGTATAAAACTTAAACTACAAGAACTGTTGTACATGACTGAAATTTATTTATTTTTATCACATAGAATAATATTAAGCTTCTAGTTGATCTCTCAACTTTCTCTCATTTAGCATAGAGTAAGACAGTCACAACTAGCCCATAATATCTACGAATACATGCACTATGCCGAGAAGAAATACTTTGAACTTCTGTTCATTTTTCATTTTTCATTTTTCATTTTTCATTTAGTTTTTAATATTTTTAGCACTATGTTAGTATTATTATCCCCAAAGGAAAATAATTTGTTAATATTATTACTGCCAGGAAAATGTGTCTATTCAATATGCATTATTACAGCTTTTGTGCAACTATCACTACAATGTATGTCTATTCAATATGCATTATTACAGCTTTTGTGCAACTATCACTACAATGTATGTCTATTCAATATGCATTATTACAGCTTTGGTGCAACTGTCAGTACAATGTATGTCTATTCAATATGCATTATTACAGCTTTGGTGCAACTGTCAGTACAATGTATGTCTATTCAATATGCATTATTACAGCTTTAGTGCAACTGTCAGTACAATGTGTGAATGTTTTACTAATTAGTAGTCTGCTTCCATTTTGTTACAGCTGTGATCCCCTGACGTCTTACTATCATGATGTTAGAATTTAGATCATTTGAAATCTCATTCCAATTATGTTATATTTTATATCGTCTGAGGACCACATCCTTGTTATATCAGACATTATATCACATGAGATCTCATTCTCATTTTGCGTGTGAGATATCTGAGAATGAGAATGAGAATTTTAAATTAATTAATTTTTAATTTTTAATTTTAATTTAATTTTAAATCTTTGAGATTTTATTCACATGATGTTCCATTTTCGATCAATTGAGATTTCATTCTTATATTTTAAATTTTAAATAATTTGAGATGTCATTTTTCTGGAGATAAAATATAGGTTATTGGACACCATGTCCATTAACTGCTTGGTCTTTGCGGCATAAAGGTGTCATATGATAGCATAATGAACCACCCCCTACCCTGTCATGAAAGCATTGCAAGACCTCAAAACTAACTTTAGATTATAGCCCTCGGACCATTGGTCACCTGCCTCAATGGACCACTCACAAGCCCGCGCGATTATTCACCGAATCTTGGCACTCCTGATGCACCAACATACAAAGATCTTAAGATACGGTTCTCCGGGCGCCCAACAGGAACTATTCTTTAAGTCGGCCGAGAAACAGAAGAAACCTATTATGTACAATTAAATTGCTGTAAGGGTAAATGGTTTGATATATCAATAACATTTCAATCTTTAATAATTGACTATTATATTCGTGGAACCTATTCATATAGATAAGGTTCGATTAACAGCTATACATATCTTACTGTTACTAATCAGTAGGGACAGGGTTGATGGCGGGGACATTAAGTCAAGAGCTTACATTGCAGGCTTTGTATCTGGAGCACTCACTCTATGCGACTTGCTTGTCTGAGCAAGAAACTCTTGACAGACAGTGGAAGGATTCAGCCTGTGGACTGAGAGAAAAATTTGGCCACACTCTGCACATTTTGAACCTTCAAAGCAATCCAGCAATCTGCTGAGGTTGGGGTTCGGGTTGGGGTTCGGGTTGGGGTTCGGGTTGGGGATAGAATGCCGTTTAGTGCTCGCCAAAACCAATCAAGTGACCCTGAACTAGAAGGTATAATTAAATTACAATAATCGACCTTTGAATATTAAGCACTCATATATATGTATTGTAAAATTATATAACTAATAATTACTTACTTAACACACCTACATTTTTGATATCTACTTTCATACAAATTTGATAAATACGATCACTCGTACTGCGTTGCCTTTGTCATCAATACACATGACGTCATTTGTCAGCGATTAACTATAAAAATAGCGCTCCAATCATCTTACGTGAGCAACAGGACAGACTCGGCCAGATGGGGATGAACAGGAGAAGGTTATGTCATTGAAAGTGACTCCAGTTGACGCTATCCGTCATAGTAGGATGGCTTCCTTTAAGCTTTTGACACCATCCGTCATAGTAGAATGGTTTCTTTTAAGCCTTTGACACCATCCGGCACTGGAGGATGGCTTTGCTTTCAACCTTTGACGCCTTTCGTCACTGGAGGATCGTTTCGCTTTCAGCCTTTGAGGCCATCTTTTGCAAGTAATTCCCAGACTTGCTGCACATAAATGGTCATAGATGGGCCTTTGCAATCAACCGTTTTCTTCTGCTAGTGCTAGTTATCGTCTAAGTAGTACCCCGACATGCTTTGGCAAAATGCCAATTTTACCAAAGTTTTCTGGCACCTATATTACCAGAATTCACTTTGGCAAAATGCCTATATTTAGCAGACGTTACTTTATCTGAATGCCAGAAGTTACCTTGGCAAAATGAAATAAAAATTTTTCGACAATGCCGAAATATAAATATTAAAATATTACCGAAAGTTACTTTTGCAAACTATATATATTACAAGACGTTACTTTGGTAGAATGTGTGTAAGTATTGCAAGATAATTATCAGCAAGTTGCATCTAAATTAGGACGTTACATAGTTAAAATGTATACATAGAATTTATACACCAGAAGTTACTGTGGCAGAAAGCTGATATTACCGGAAGTTATTTTGACAGAATATGTACACTACTATTGCAGAATACGTATCTAGTGAAAGTGCAAAAATTATTCTGTCACATAGCGCACACTTTAGAGAACATTGTAAAATTAGCTTTCTATAAACTCAGTATCCATTTTATTAACGCACGCACATATATGCAGCAGACACACAGATTGTGCACGACTAAGTACATCTTTCCAAGACGGAGATTAGGGTTGATGATCTGTTAATGAAGAGGAAAATAACTAACGAAAGGCTGGTTAAGATGACCAGACAAATTCGATCACAAATTCTAAACGGAGAACATCAATTTTTCAGAACGAAAAGGCCACTCGGGCAAGGTGTGCTGACTACAAGATCGTCAACACGCAAAATGAAAATAGCAGGTTTCTTTATTAAGAACTAGATATAATGATTTCTATACGCTATATGCCAGACCATCACAGAGATACAAAGCCAGACCATCACAGAGGTACCGTGCCAGACCATCACAGAGGTACCGTGCCAGACCATCACAGAGGTACCGTGCCAGACCATCACAGAAATACCGTGCCAGACCATCACAGAAATACCGTGCCAGACCATCACAGAGGTACCGTGCCAGACCATCACAGAAATACCGTGCCAGACCATCACAGAAATACCGTGCCAGACCATCACAGAAATACCGTGCCAGATCATCACAGAGGTACCGTGCCAGACCATCACAGAGATACAATGCCAGACCATCACAAAGGTACCGTGCCAGACCATCACAGAGATACAATGCCAGACCATCACAGAGATACAATGCCAGACCATCACAGAGATACAATGCCAGACCATCACAGAGATACAATGCCAGACCATCTCAGAGATACAATGCCAGACCATTACAGAGGAGCCATGGCAGACCATCACAGAGGCACCTTGCTAGACTATAAAAGAGAGGTACCGTGCTAAACTAATATAGATGTGCCATGCTAGACCATCATAGAGGTACCGTGCTAGACTATCATAGAGGTGTCAGGCTGGACTATCCCATGAGGTGCTATGTTAGATTATCGTAGTATTATATGCATGCATTTCTGTATCACCGGAAGCACTGCAATAATAAAATCAGTTTCAACACAGAGTAAAGGCCCTTGTCAAACTCTACAGAAAACACAAAGCGATAATAATAATTACATGAATATCAACAGAAACTACGCGCGAAAATAGTATCGACAATGCATTTTCTGCAATCAATACCAAGGAGAGAGTGAGACATATCCGTCCTACACTCCAATCGTTCACCATGCCGGATAAGATGAACTGTCGGATAAGTAAAGACCTGATGAATGGGTATCTATCATTCTTATTTGCATTCAACACAATATACAATGACACACACCCCTCCCCAGCGAATTCGAATAAAACGCAATCACAAGCTGGCTAAGGTGTGAAAGTGGCGCTTAATAGAGACTGCATTTGTCGCTCTGTAAAAAGAATCCTTGAATTCTCTATAAACTTTTGTCTTTTCAAAGAAATCAATATTCTATATAAAGCAGGATTCAAAACTGTCTAGAATAGGAAGTAAAATTTTCTCGACAACAAGAATCAAGCTGCTTACTGAAGTCAAAATCAAAACATTATCTACAACAGGGATCCAAGCACTTAGGCAGGAAAACAAACTGTCTTAAGCAGGAAAACAAACTGTCTTAAGCAGGAAAACAAACTGTCTTAAGCAGGAAAACAAACTGTCTTACGCAGGAAAACAAACTGTCTTAAGCAGGAAAACAAACTGTCTTAAGCAGGAAAACAAACTGTCTTACGCAGGAATCAAAGCACGTTTAGAGTAGGATATTAAAAAAGACAGTGGGGACTCAAAATTTTCTTCAAAGCAAGAATTAAAACGCTTTCTGGAGTAGGATTCAAAATTCCATTGACCTAAAAAATCAAAACGGTATCTTAAGTATATTTTTTTAAAGTTCTCTTCAGTAAGATTTAAATGATTAAAATTTGACTTAAAGCAGATAATGAACGGTGTTTACGGAAATCAGAATGCTGTCAAGAGGTTGAAAACAATATATATATTGAGCAGATCAACAAGTTCTTCATCAGAAAAGAAGAAAGTCAAGTTGTCACGCTAGAAAAAATGTATTTGTATGGTTTAATCCCCCTCCTCGATACGCTTTCTTTGCTGTCTGAGAATCCAAGGAAAAACGCATTTTCCCAACGTCATCGTTGTCAAGCTTCAGAAAACAAAGTTGTTTAAGCAAACACCATGCTGGCTTTCACGCTCGAACGGTTAGAGGGACTCGGGGCTGATGACAACAAGAGTGACAGGTTGAAACTGCTATTTTAAAGACCCATACGCTAAATCTTGCTTTTCTTTGATACTGTGTCCTCTTTTGTGCACGTGTGTGCTCTTGGATGGAATAAGCTTGCTGGTGTGTTTGAATCCATTTCCATCTTCCGCTTGTGAAAGTCTGTGAAACTTTGTTCGGGCGAAGAAATGGCAGCCATTTTGTACGATATTCTCGCCAAACGTCTGATCCCACACGCCTCCCCTTCTCGCCCTTGGATTTTAACCATTTGCTCTAAGCATGCGCATACCTGTGTGTGTGTGTGTGTGTGTGTGTGTGTGTGTGTATGTATATACGCGTGTCTCTGGTATGTGTGTGTGTGTGTGTGTGTGTGTATGTATATACGCGTGTCTCTGGTATGTGTGTGTGTGTGTGTGTGTGTGTGTCTGTGTGTGTCTTTGATCTAGACGATGAAAACGTTATACACTACTTTCAGTTCTCCAGTGGAAAACAAAATTGTATCCTAACATAACTGGTGATCAAACAACGGTGAGCGCATGCATACAGGGACCACGTCTTAGTTGAAGCTTTCGGCGCCTTTAATGCATCGTCACATTCAAACGCTTTCTTATCCCGCTTTTCGTCGTCTTCGTCTTTTTCATAAAAAAGGGTAAAAGACCTACACTTCCTATAGTAATGGCAGTATTCACTGAAATTTTATAAACCAACAGACTGTTCATTTATTAGACAAGAATCGCGATTGACCACAAGTACGAAGAGAGTGAAGACGAGGGCAATGGCGATAACGTCGATGTCGACGACAATGATGGTTAATAATATTGCTACGACGTGGACGACACTACCGCTGCTCTTGCTGATGAATAGTGTTTATCAAACACTTCAGTACATACTCACGCCTCCACATTTAGAAGCCAACACCTTTCCCGCTCCCCAAATCCCCCAGATCGCTCGAATAAGGGGGGGGGGTGGAGGGAAAAAAGCGCCAATTAGAGCGGAAGGGTGGTTTAGAGGGGAAGCCAACAAACCGTTTCAGCATTCTTGTCGCTTGACGCACTTGTGTGTGTGTGTGTGTGTGTGTGTGTGTGTGTTTCTAGTGAGGAATTCGTTGTCAGACTCGGCACCGTCACAAAAAGGTGTCACGTGATCGCCTGCTGTCTAATGGGAGTGGTACCTCCTGGTGATTGCTAATTACCTCCCTGCACAAGGCGTCCGAAGAGGAAGTCCTTCTTTCTCTGTCCCGCGGGGACACAGAAAAAAGATGGCTGTGTCAAGGTGCTGGTTGCCTACTGGCAGTGGTAATGGAAATTTAATGATTTTAGAACCAGGGGTGGAGTAATGAGGTATGAGTGTGGGTGGGGAAGGAATTGAGAAACGGGTAATGTGGCTGTGAGAAAAAGGAAGGGGGGAGTAAAACCCGGATGAGGTCAGCTGAAAGGGTAAGAAACAGTATTATATCCCTGATCCCTGATTTGACCGGTAGGAGGAGCAAAGTACAGATAAGTCCGTCCAAGAACAATTACGGCCAGATAATACAGCGAGCGGCTAACAAGGAGTAATTCAGGAATTACGTCCAGATAATAAGGCGAGCGTCTAACAAGGAGTAATTCAAGAATTACGTCCAGATAATAAGGCGAGCTTCTAACAAGATGTAATTCAGCAATTACGTCCAGATAATAAAGCGAGTGTCTAACTAGGTGTAATTCAGCAATTACGTCCAGATAATAAAGCATGCATCTAAAAGGTGTAATTCGGCAATTACGTCCAGATAATAAAGCGAGTGTCTAACGAGGTGTAACTCAGCAATTATGTCCAGATAATAAGGCGAGAATCTTACAAGGAGTAATATTAACTACATCCAGACAATTAAATGAGCATCTTACAAGGTGTAATTCAGCAATTACTCCAGATAATAAGGCGAGTGTCTAATGAGGTGTAATTCAGCAATTACGTCCAGATAATAAGGCGAGAGTCTAACAAGGAATAGCATTAACTACGTGCAGATAAAGCGTGCGTCTAACAAGGTGTAATTCAGCAATTAGGTCCAGATAATAAAACGTGCATCTAAAAGGTGTAATTCAGCAATTACGTCCAGATAATAAAGCGTGCATCTAAAAGGTGTAATCCGCAATTACGTCCAGATAATTGGGCGAGCCTCTAACAAGCTGTAATTCAGCAATTACGTCCAGATAATAAAGCATGCATCCAACAAGTTGAATTCAGCAATTACGTCCAGATAATAAAGCGTGCATCTAAAAGGTGTAATTCAGCAATTACGTCCAGATAATAAAGCATGCATCCAACAAGTTGAATTCAGCAATTACGTCCAGATAATAAAGCGAGTGTCTAACTAGGTGTAATTCAGCAATTACGTCCAGATAATAAAGCATGCATCTAACAAGTTGTAATTCAGCAATTACGTCAGATAATAAAGCGAGAGTCTAACAAGTTGTAATTCAGCAATTACGTCCAGATAATAAAGCATGCATCCAACAAGTTGAATTCAGCAATTACGTCCAGATAATAAAGCGTGCATCTAAAAGGTGTAATTCAGCAATTACGTCCAGATAATAAAGCATGCATCTAACAAGTTGTAATTCAGCAATTACGTCAGATAATAAAGCGAGAGTCTAACAAGTTGTAATTCAGCAATTACGTCCAGATAAAAGGCGAGCCTCTAACAAGGAGTAACATTAACTATGTCCAGATAATAAAGCTAGGGCCTAACAAAGTAAAAATAATTCAATAATTAAAATCAGGTAATCAGTAAAGATAATTAAGTCAACATAATTTAGCACAGTTTATCAAGGAGTTCCAAGAATTCAATAATTATGTCCAGATTAATTAGGTAAGCATATAATTAGCGGTAACAATGATTACCTCCAGATAATTAGGTAAGCATACAATTAGCACTAACAATGGTTACCTTCAGATAATTAGGTAAGCATATAATTAGCGGTAAAATGATTACAGTCAGATAATTAGGTGACCATATAATTAGCAATAACAATGATTACCTTCAGATAATTAGGTAAGCATATAATTAGCAGTAACAATGATTACATCCAGATTATTAAGTGAGAATATAATAAGGAGTAACAATGCTTATGTAACAATGATTACATCCAGATAATTAGATGAGTGTATAATAAAGATTAGCTGTGGCATATCCACCCACCTTCTCACACTTTTATTAAATTGTTAAAAGATAAAATTACCTTTATTCATTGTAATCTTTTAAATATAATAATAATAATAATCTAAATCTTCATAATAGTTTGACATCATTACTTTAATTCTGCCTAAAGCAGTATTTTCAACTGGAAGCCTTTTAGTTCTAACATATTAATTAATCTTAACTAGACTTAGCTTAGTGTTTGCACAAAAGACCATGTTCCTCTGCCAGCATAAGCTCAGACCAGATGCAAAGTGTCTGATGGACAAAAAATTTTAGAGTATATAAATAAGCATGCGAGAAAATCCAAATTTAGACTGCCTTTCCAGTCTACACAAGATTCTTCTATAGTGAAACTATTTCCTATAGTATATTTTCCCAGACTGAATACTTATGAGTCTGTTTACTTGTGGGATTTCCTGGATTTTATAAATCAGTGATTTATTGCTAGCAGAGATTATTATCTTAAACTAATCCTTCTTTTCATTCCACAGCTTATTATATACCCATAGCTTGTATTTGTACATTTTAATTAAGGTTTTGAGCATGAGTTTTGAGAGAAAGTTGGTCCAACTTTACTTCATCCGTTCAAATTGTCTGAATGACACTCTGAATGATGTCGCTTATTTGCACAACCAAAAGTAATGCATAAAAGGAGAAACAATATTATTTTTTCTCCAGTCTGGCACTTTGTATGATCATATCAAAAATACTGCTCTTGTAACCACTACGTAAACTGGTGTGAGTTGTTGACCCAGCTAAGGAAAGTCTGTCCATCTCAACTGTCCCATCTACATAGCATTAGTCTGTGCTGAGTCATCAAATTATGCTTTGTTCACAGGACCCAGGGGACTAAACTGCTGATGTTGTATTTGAGCTGAGGGACAAATTCCTCTGGTCAGAAAAGTTAAACAGAACACTCAAATGACATTGTCGTGCATTGCAATGCTGTTGTTAACATTGCTATTACCATGTGCACTAAAATTCGTCACTATTTGTGATGACACTCTAGAGCCCCATTTAATCTGGATTTACTTACATATTTACTTCATTGCTTTCTGTTTTATTTTCTTCGCTTTCTTTATTAAATTCTTTCAGAATTGCAATTCTTGACTCTACATATCTCATCCAATTATGTCATGTGTATTATAGGGATTGTATTTACCTAGGGAGTCATGGGGCTTAAACATAGTTATTAATTTTTATGTGTTTAGCCTAGACGAGACATTCATGACGCATCATCTCCGTTGTACAGCCTTGTGTTTGTTTACTAATTATGCGCGCATGTGGTTGGTTAACCGGTTTAAGTTTCCAGGATAAAAGCAAGGGAGTAATTACTCAATACTGTATTTTTCTCTCCTTTCTCTCCTGCATTTATACGTAACGATACGCCACAGTAACAATGATTACATCCAGACAATTAGGTGAATGTATAATAAGGTAGTTACAATGATTACATCCAAATAATTAGGCGAGCCGTATAATAAATAATAACAATAATTACAAATAGATTATTAGGCGAACATATGATCAAGAGCAACAATAATTCAGTAATAGATAACGAAAAACAGGTGAATGCTTAGCAAATATAAATATTAATCACGTCCAACAATTACGTGATTCTCTTACCAGGAGAAATAATAAATTATGTCCCAGTCAATAATTAATGTGAGCCTAACAATGAGTTATGATACTTATTTCTAGATGATTAGGCAAGAAAATACTGACTTTGCTTAAAAGGGATACAGAGAGAGTTTTAATTTAAATAACTATAAAGTAGTATCACTACAAAACCGCTGAAAATAATCTCTAAGTAAAAAATCGCAAAGTCTGAATTAGATAATTCTTGAGAGTTGATTGTGTCCCCTAGTCAAGCTGGTACCTTGTTTCCAGGTATCATGTTCCCTAACCAATATTGCACTACAATATACAATTCAATTCCAGAGTGATAATACGAAATATTGATTAATAGCAAAGCAAATACACCAGTGGTGCACAAACTTTTTGAGTCGGGGCCAAAATCTGACTTGTCGAAACCGTCGGGGGCCACAAAAAAGTGAAGATCAAAATCATCCCATACAAGACGGATATTACATCTAAGAACACACAAATGACGATTAAGACTATAATTATGACAAAGAAGTTGTATACTAAGACTCATTCTAAAAATGTTATGATACGTCAACTTTCACAAAGTCAGTGTGATGGATACTGCTGCATGTCATCTGCAAGCTTCAAAATGTCAGGCTTGATGTTTGATGTTGAAAGATGCAAAATTGCTTCCAGATTATCATCAATCAGCTGACCGCAGGTGTTGCTTTTGTTCAGTTTCATCTGCGAGAAAGCCTGTTTGCAGCAGTATGTGCTGTCAAGTATGCTTGTGTGACAAGTGCATTATCCAGTCATCATTAAACTGCTGGTTTTCCTTGTCAACTTTTCTTTTACGATTAGGTGCCATTTTGTCACAAAAATATAATCAAAATAAACAACAGAATGTGGTAGATCAGACACTAAAGCTTAACAGCTACTGACCAACCATATCAAGGAAGGGGCAAGCATGTATTTTTGGGGTTTGCTGCCTATCTTGGTATAGCTTTTTTCTCTTGCCTCTGTGAGTGTTATGTCAGCGGGCAGACATCATCTGCACGGAGCGCCTGGAAAAATGGGTCAGGAGGTGCTGCTTTGTTTCAAATCACTCAGTGTATGAGTAAACATTTGACTTTTTCGTTTGACATGGCGGGCCACTCGGCGGCTCTTCGCGGGCCGGATCTGGCCCGCGGGCTGGAGTTTGTGCACCCCTGAAATACACTAAACCAGTGGTCCCCAACCCCCGGTCCGCGGACCGGTACCGGTCCGTGGACCATATGGTACCGGTCCGCGGACCAAATGGTACAGGGCCCCCCAATTTTATTTTTACTCTAGTGTATTTCTTTCGGGTTTGTGCGACTTTCCATGGACGAGATTGAGTCTGAGCATTCCTTCTCCCAGTTGGTGCACGATCATCTGTCTTTGCTTTTAAAGAATTCGAGCTCTACTTCCCAACCACACCAGCACACTTCGCTTCGGACCACCGACGAACGCACTCCATCCATTGGACCGCTGGGAAGAGAGTCATGTCAAAGCGCCACACCAGACAAACCAGCACTAAGACTCAGCCCTTTTCAGGGCTGGCAAAAATGCCACTACTGCCCACTCCACCAAGTGACATTTTACGCGATTCTGAGTCAGTCACAGAAGATGCGGACGGCCCTTTCTGTTTCACAAACGAGCGCATAGCCCAGCCGATACAGATACGGCAAAAGAGGCTTGAAGAGGTGCAAACATTAAGAAGTACAAAGGAGAAGACTGGACAAAATACTGCTGTGAAATCAGCAAACCAACCGAAAATGGGGGCATACGAAAAGTTACCCCCTTCACCTTCACACTAGAAACTAAAAACGTTGAACTAAAAAATGCGTTCACTAATTTGCTGTTGACCCTCTTCCACACAAAAACAGAAGATGAACTTACACTAGACAACAAGCCATCTTAACCGCAATTGGTCTCCATAAGATTTTAAACAAGCACCTGACAAGGCAACACGAAGAAAAAACTACATCAACAGACTGTGAAACACAGACAGACATCTTCTGGAAAATAACGCCGACAACAAAAACACGCTCTTCACAAACGGAAAAGGAGGAAACAACGCGAAAACCCACACAGGAAGACGGCACAACTCAAACAGTCAAAGGAAAAAGCCACGTTTCTACCTAAACTCTACAAGCCACTACAAGAGAAAGTGGAATAAACACCAACATCATCTGGAAAATTCCACCTACGGCCAAAGTGAATTCAACTCAAACAGCAAAACAAGAAATCAGCCAGGCATTCTCGCAAACTCCAAAAACCCACAACAGATAATAAGGAAACTCAGACTACAAGCTCTATCAGCAAAGAAAAAGAAATTAAAACAACTACCACCGAAAATAAGAAGAAACGCCAAAAAATCTCCAGCACACAAACGGTACATATCAAGACGCAAGAAAGAAAAATACAAACAGAAAAAGAAGTGAAGACAACTGACGCAAAGACCGAAACAGAAGTCGACAACGCTCCAACTACACCATAAGAAACAACAACAACGACTAAACCAACTGCCCCCAATCCACAGCCAGAGTCACCACCAGGGACTGCAACAAAGACAACCACAACAGACACACGAGGAAACACTACAGAACGGAGCCCCAAATCAAAAAGAAGGCGCCCGCCACAACACATCAGACGACAACAACAGTATCCTCTACTACAGCCACAACAACAGAATCCACAACAACAACGGCAGCGCTGCGACAACAACCACCGCCGACAACAACAACAACGGTGGCAGCACAGGGAGCAACATCACATGCAGTGGGGATATTATAACCACCCCATTGCGGATCTAATTCAACTAATGCTTGCCGCCAACACCCACCTACATACAGTCCAACGGCTACCGGGGACATCAACAACAACAGTGCCAACGACAACAACAACACCACTGGTGAACATTACAGGGTGGGGAGTGAACATCCTGGGCGCACATACACACTAAGTACAGACAATGTGGTATTATCCTGGGCTCTGTAAACCCCCTCACCTGCCAATACAACAACGGCCACCACAGCACTTAAATCCGTATTGCCATTTCCGAATCCTATTTGTGTGAAGCGGGGTTTTCTGCAGTGACAGCAACCAAAACAAAACAACGGATGGACATAAGCAACTCACTTCGGGTGTAATTGTCTCCTATTACCCCCAGATGGAACCGTCTCGTTGCAAAGAAACAAGCTCAGGGTTCTCTCTGATTTAGCGTTCTAGTGAGTTAAAATGTTAAATCACTTTATATTCATTTTTGATGTAAATGTATTTTAATTTGAAGGCACGTTTAAATACAATTAAATTAAAATTATTAAATCAAAACAATCTAAAATATAAACAATCAACGTCCCCCCACATCATCGGGCTGCGGTAAAATTATCAAGCGTTGACCGGTCCGCGACAAAATTATCAAGCGTTGACCGGTCCGCGGCGATGAAAAGGTTGGGGACCACTGCACTAAACGATCTGTGAAAATAATCATGGCACACACAAAGAGCATAAAGCAAATAAACTGATAAAGATAACTGAAACAAATCGCAGTTCAACATGCAAATAACTTGGGCAAAATGAAGGAACTAACGGACATATGTACAATTTCAAACTAAATATTATAACATCACAAAGGGACACTGCTATCGGAGTGTTGATAACAAGTACTGCTCAC
Source organism: Sinotaia quadrata (assembly GCA_028829895.1). Classification (NCBI taxonomy): domain Eukaryota; kingdom Metazoa; phylum Mollusca; class Gastropoda; order Architaenioglossa; family Viviparidae; genus Sinotaia; species Sinotaia quadrata. The sequence continues at coordinate 9,952,317 of CM054182.1, forward strand.
CTACTTTTAGAAGAAGTGTAGACATATTACAGATCAGACATGTATTTAGGGCTAAAGCCAAATAGTGAAACAAAGTAACAGAAGGTACCGCCACTTTGATTCTGCCATGGAAAGACAGAAGGTAAAAACTACACAGAAGTGGTGAGAAGAAACATTCGATTGTGCTTTTGTTTTTTTTAAAATTAAATTTTATTCTAAAAGAATTACGATTTTCATAAAGCACAATGGTATACCAGGAAAAGACAAACAGAATGAACGAAATAGAAAGAAGAATCGGGCAAAAGAAATATCCACAAAGACAAACAAAAACAGAAAGAAAACACAGGCAGATAAAGCGTAAACAAAACAACAACAGAAAGAGTAAAAAGAAAGAAAAACCCCAGAAAGTTAAAATAGCCAAATTGAAATGCAATAAACACATAAAGGTCTTCATGGCATCAATTATGAAAAAGAGCGATAACAGAACTCATCTGCCTTAGATCCTCGAACACAGTTGTTCAAGGTGTGTTAGTCCAGAGAGAGTTGGGAAAGGGGGGTGAGGGGGGAAACTATTAAATGGTACCTGGATTCCTGTCACTAACAAAATGCAATGGCAGTATAACAGTTAGAAAATGATTGTAGCAAATGGAAATGATTTTGTCAAAGATATAATTATGATTTTGTCAAAAGGAAATGATTGTAGCAAATGGAAATGATTTTGTCAAAGATATAATTATGATTTTGTCAAAAGGAAATGATTTCGGCAAAGGTAAACTGTGGTAAAGGTATATGATTGTGTCATACGGAAATGATTGTGGCAAAGGAAAATGACAGTGGCAATGGTTAATGGTTGTGGGAAGGGCAAATGACTAGCAACGGCAGTTGTGGCAAAGGTAAATGACTGTAGCAAAGGTACATGATTGTGGCAAAGGTAAATTACTGTAGCAACGGTACATGATTGTGGCAAAGGTAAGGTATAGAAACTTTTAGGGAAAACGAATAATTCTTTATTTTCTTCCCCTAATTTATTCGTAGCTCGCTCTACGTCATCCAGATTTATTATTTGAGATGAACTGCTTTACGTCATGAACGTGGAATGGCATTTTTTTCCTTAGGAAATCTAAATTTGTACAGACGAGTTTCATCAACGAATAAATTGTGCTACTCAATATGATGACTTCAAACACTGAAAAGAAGCTATAAATAAATAAATAAAATTAATAATTCCTCCGGAATAGAGGTTGAGAGATACCATACCAAAGATTTTATTGTCTGGTATGTTAACTATGGAATACACAAACTGTTTTCTACAGATCTCATCTCGAATCAAAATCTACACCAGATGTGTCATCTAGATGTTGTGGGTGACGTAGAAAGATATTGTAATAGATACATGTTGATGGATAAATCAAGAAATGTGAAAAATTATATATTTCCATCACCCCTGTGACGAGTGTGACAAATTCTGTGTCATGACCTCGTGACCCAATTGCTCGTTTTCAAAATTAAAATTTTGAAGGGACCTTTGTTGAAATTCACCCGTGATACATCAGTATCGAGAAGCTTCTAGCAAGGTCAGATTGTTGCATAACTTTAGGCCATTGTCCAGCACCTTCGAGATCAACAACATACCACGTGAGCGGTCACGTGATGCGTTCAATGCAGTTTTATAAAATAAGATAACGCGCGTGGAATCCTTACTCGCATCCCAGGTCGGCAGACGCACAAGACAGCTGCATTAGCTCCGTCCCGCCGCGTACCGAGTCGTATGTGAGAGTCTAAAGAAAGAACCCGCTAGAGCAGTAAATCTACTTTTGAGAGGTAACAATAACACGTCTACTTCTTACAATATTTATTGCATTTGTTGATTGTATTTTGTAATTGAATTGATGTATGTATTTTGTGCAGCTTATCGCTATTTTAGCCAAAGCACTTGTTTCGATGTAAAAGGACAAATCTAAAAGTTATTGTATATAAATTATTGTAACTTTTTCTTATCTTTAATTTATATAAATCTTAAAATTCCCTAGTGCCGCCAGAATGTCTGTGCACGTGGTGAATTCTTCTTTGTAATTCAAATTGTTCTTGCATATAATTTTTCGTGTAAAATTGTAAAGCATTCATGCTTCATTTTGAATTAATCCTTTGTGTGAATTCCAATTTTTAATGCTGTAAATATTTGGGAATTCATACGTTCGTGTAACGTTATATGTAACACACACGTGAACCACAATGTATATTTAAATATAACCATATTTGAATTGTAAACGACACGATAGTCAAAAGATTCTAAATTCAGAACCTTTAAACAAAGAAACATGTGCTTGGGTTTTGCGAATATAGACGCAAATAGTTACAGAGCCCAAATCCTTTGTTTCAGCCGGGTTCTTATGTTATTCCTCTCTACCTTCGTACTTCTTGAGTCGTACGCCGACTCGGGTATCTTCATGACCCGTACGTGAACTACGTAGAAGTACAACGTGTTAACTACGGTTAACGATCGTCACGAGTACATTAGCGATGCAGTAATTGAGTGGACGATTGACTGTTATGCTATGCAGTACTGACGATGAGCCAAAGTGATGTGGACAAGTTCTAACCAGTTGAACCCCACATGCGACCAAGAGTGTAGTTAAGTATATCTACTGTGGTCCAGGATCAAGTGAATAATTTGGCAGAGATTCTCGTTAAAACATATAACAAAGACGTTAGAGCAAGAAATAACATTGGTATTGAATCTAAGACGTCGTGCTCGTGATTAATTGTTGCTGTTAATTGTTAAACTTATTAAATCTTATTTCATCTTGTTAAGAACCTCTTTTTGTAGTAATTTGTATGCATATAGACCAAAAAATGTGGATTGGATGGGGGCTGTTTGAGCTAAGCGAATGACGTAATGAATGCATATGAATCTAAGAGAGTTTTTAACGATTTCCAATCTAGCTAATGTACGCAAATTATCAGTTCGTAAATCTGTGATCTAGACTACAAAGATGCATTTTTAATTTAGTCGAATGATGATTTGAGCAACCAGTCTGTTTAGGTTAAACGAGAGGGAACTAATTTAAATAGTAAATTAAAGTTCTATAATTTCCTAAACAGGGTCTCTAAATAAATACTGGAAACGTAACAACCCCAAACAAAGAGGTCATACAGAACGTTTTAGAGGTCAGATTGGGTGGTGCGAAAGGTACGTGAAGGTGACTGGAAATTCCTGTCACATTATCTAAGCGTTGATGAAATGCTACACGAGACTGCGTTTTTGTTTGACTTGACTGATAGATTAGAGCCGGAGAGATAGTTTTCACGTCTTTGGTGTGAATGAGAGTTTAATCATTAACTGTTTTAAAATAGATATTCGGGTATCTGGCAATTTAATAATATTTCCGTCCATGAGAGTATAAAAGATATTCGGGTTTCTACCAATCAGTAAAAAGAAAATCAACGTCCAGTTAAAAATAAAATGTGTACAAAAATAATACAAGCAAAGAGCACAGCATTGTACAACTGGCAAGCAATTCAGGTCACTGTTAAGTCCCACTAATAATGCGGTATATCAAAATAAAACAATTCTGTGAGACTGACTGAACGAAGCAATGTACGTGATTGCTAAAATATTTATGCATGTAATTATGTTTCACATCAATTGTCTCACTTGCCTATTCAAGTTATCAGACCAACATCAGTAACTTGGAGAATGATTTTCACATTCGAAAGACTGAAATAGACCCTCCAGCATACCTATTTCACAAATGAATATTTAAACTTAAAATCTATACTTTGAAATGAAATAAAATGGACAACAGTGTGTAATATTTATTACTGCTCAGTCGTGCTTAAAACGAGCCAATTATGCCGTGTTTGTTTAATATCAGGTGACCTTGCCTAGCTCCCGGTAATCTGTGCACTTAGTCACACCAGGATATCTCATCTTCTCGATCATCGGCACACTCGGTCACGTGACTCTTTCTACCCCCTTTCGCTAAGCTGTCAGTTCTTGTAAGGCATAATTTTGCTTTTGAATGGCGAGTCTGCTGACGACTCATAAAATTGGCACACAGCTCATAGGAGTATAACTTAAAGAATCTTGAGTAAATAAACCAACATGTGATGTTCAATAAGCCATTACTTTTTCAGGCCTCTCAGCAATATTTCCATCACAGTAAACCTTATAGCGTTCTTCATGTGTTAAACCGTCAGTTAATGTCACAAACCGAGGTTTTACTACTATAACTGCAAAGGATTCCGCCTGTTGTTATCTGACATAAATACAGCCCTTACTTGTTTGTTTGACATATATTTACTCTGTTACTTTTGTCCTTCTTGAAGTTATTTCTTCAGCCGCTTGACTTACCTGGATATGATACGTCGTCTGGCCCACCTGAAGCCCTTTCCTTGGCTACTTGACCTTCCTGGAGCCCTTTCTACTCTAAGGCGTCTGGCACACCTGAAGCCCTTTCCTCGGCTGCTTGACCTTCCTGGAGCCCTTTCTGGCACAACTGGAGCCACTTCTTCGGCTGCCTGAACTTTTGGAGCCCTTAATACGTCTGGCCTACCTACCTGGAGCCCTTCGGATGTCTTAACTACTTTTAAGCCCTCACAATGGCTGTCTTACCTAAGTGGAGCCCTTATGTTGATGCTATGGCTTAACTGGTCCCATTAATTACGGCTGTCTGACTTAACTGGAGCCTTTATTTTGGCTGTCTAGCCCATATGAAGTCCTTATTTCTACTATATGTCTTAACTGGAACCCTTACTATAACTGTTTGTACTTCTTGGAGGTCTTACTCGTTTGTCTGAAAACTCTTATTTCGGTCATCTGGCTTAATTTGAACCCTAACTATGACTTACACTGACTTAACTGCGTTCGAAGTAAATAAGCCTACAAGATAAAGCGAGTTCAGACTTAAATTACGTTATAATATCAGCATGCATTTTTTTCTGAAAATAACTTTCAAGTTCTTCATTTAATCAATCATTCTTTATAGTTTAAAAACTTTAAGATGAGAAAAAGTTGAAATTTTTAGAAGACACGGCCGTAACACAGAATGTACGCACAGACATATTCTCTTCACTGCCCAATTGCCTGACTAGCAACAAGTTACGGCTTTAGTGTTTGATCAAGTTCTTATCATGTTCCGTTTGAAATTAAAACGTTGAAGTGAATTACAATTTTGCGATGAGAGAACGGAAATGGCGAGAGACGTGACCGACTACTTTTATTGATAATTACAACTCCTGAAATGTACAAATAGGCCCACTGTCAAAATTGTGACAACACTTCCACGGCTCGCTGGTTTTGGTAACACTTTTGACCTGCGCAGTGATGGGGCACATTTATAAACAAATTTTTTGTTAAAAATGACAGATAATGATGCTCATGCACTGATTTTCCGGTCACAAGAATCGTTTGGAAAATGTCACCCTACTGTTTGGGATAAGAGTCGAGATGTCATTTCAGAGCGCCCTACGCAGAAAGTGTCTCGCGACCTTGAAATCACCCTGTGATAAGAGTCGAGATGTCTTTTCAGAGGCGCCCTATGCAGAAAATATCTCACGACCTTGGAATCACCCTTTATGCAGATCTGTGACTGCTCGAGTTTCAGGTTCAGCGTCGTCGAACGAGACGAGAAACATAACAAATATTTTCAGGGAATATCACTCACGGTCAGTGGCGTTGTCCACCATTAATAGCACACTTACCCAAACTAAACTTAGCACTCATACATGTTACGTAATGGCACGCTTAAGCTTTCCTAAGTCGCAGGCCGTGTTGCTCTTGGTCAACATCGTGAAAGCACATTACGACTTCAGTGCCCTTCTTGGTTGGTGATTTCAGCCCATTGAAAAGTATCTGTCTCTCTCCATATATCCTTATATATATACATCCCTCCCAGTCTGTCTGCCTCTCCGCCCGTCTGTATCTGTCTGTCTTTATTTATCTGTGTGTGTTGTATGTGTGTGTGTTGCGTGTGTGTGTAAGCGCGACCAAACATTTCTTGCACTGAGTAAATTAATTGACAACAATGATGATTGAAAGTCGGGTAAAAGACAAGACAGAGATCTACAACAGAAACGTACTGTTAGCACATTACGCTATCCGTTATAGTCCACATTTCCTCAAAATGAGATTTCGAAGACAAGCGCTATACAAAAAAACTTTCAACATCAGATGCATAGCCGATTCAACACATATATCGCCATTTCTGAAAATAATTACTATTATTTAATACAATGCAATCTGGCCAAACACGGATTCGAAAACATTTCACTGTTGAAGTGGAGATCAGAGGTGTACATGTACATACATACAACAATAGGTGCGTACTCAAATGCTTGTGACACGGCCTTGTAACTGTACCTGATTGCTTGGTTTTAAATAAACGCACAACTTTTAAACTTTAAGAAATGGTCGCACTGGATCACGCACGTCCTGTATGCACATTCATGTTTCGTTACGTGTTCACCATTAAGGTCGCCACCAAATCGAACGTCACTGTAGTTACTCCGCCTTCACTCTGTCAGTCCAGAGGTCAGAGTTGGTCACGCACCCACTTTCAAAGTCAGTGCATACTCTCCACCTATCAAATGGCACTGACTGCATAAATTATGACTCGAACCCGAATTGCTTCCGGTGGGCCGTGTTCACACTTTTGCGAGTGGAAAACTATAAATGCTAACTTCCAGACATGTGGAAGTTCTGCTGTTCGTCGAACGTCCGTTCTGAACGAGTGACGTTCAGACAATTTTTCAGCGTCACCCTGTAGCACATGCAAAAATGCTCGGGAGAAAGCATGCCTCGACTGCGAGCGGGTCAACTCAACATTAGAAAAGCAAGAAATATGCGTCTACGCCATGCCAGCAGACCTCTACACGTGCCTGCTGAGCGTCTTCAACACTACTATAGGCACTCGCATGACAAAGAAAGGCAGCACAAACACGAGCAAAAGCCGCAACAATAGACATAGTAGACGCCTGTAACAACTTCAGGAATCTCATGGCAATACCAGCCACCACCACCCACATCCACACCCATCCCGCACTGACGAACCACACGAATGTACGGAATTACAATTTCAACCAGAAGCAAAAGACGCTGAAACACAGACCGAAGAGCCAAGGACTACACACTCAGCACCAACACAGACGGACAGTACACAATGTGATAACACAGAAAAATAAGACAAAAAGAGCGGAGACACAAACGACGAAAAGGAAGCCTAAAAACGGACAAGCAGCACAAAGTGAAGAAAGCGCAGCCACTAAAATCAGTAGATGAGGAAAATAGAAGAAACCAACAACAAAATCGCCACACAATGACCAACAATCAGAAACGTCAATCCAAGTTCAAACCATAGACACAAATACGTAGCAATGGAGAAAAGAAAAACACATCAAAACAATAAAACACAAACAATGGATATCATCGCCCACCACAACAAAAACGGAACACCAACACAAGCCGCAAAAACGCAAACCGACACAAAAAAATAAAAGAAAACGCCCTCCAAAATAGATCAGAGACCAACAAAAGCAGCATACACAAGCCGAAAGACAGACAACAACACACCTTTGACAACTACAACCAACCACACCAAGGACCAGCACTCCCAACCCCACAGGAGCTGTTAACATGGTTCATACACACTCTACTACATTGGCAATAGCAGTACCCGAACCAATACGGACACTGATGCCGTTACGATCAACACACACCAACCCTCAACGGAACCCAGAGATATTAAAGGCTTTTATTTTTTTTCTTCCAGGAGGAGAGCAGTAACACATGAGAAAGTGTAGTAAGAGTCTAAAACTCAGCGAGAAATTCCCTGTGTTCTGTAGCTGTCCATACGGTCCACAGCCTACTACGGATCCTACAGATGAGGGATTTTAAAAAATTTTAAGGTACCAGACTGACTTATGGACTTCACTGGGGTGGCCCCGAAATAAATCCGAACTCATCACCAGCATGACACAAGGTAAGGTCAACTGCACTACAAGAGAGAAAAAAGAGGACCTACAACAGTCGCAGCGATGCAAGCACTATAAAAACACAACAACCTAGACCACACCGCCAACTCCCCTCCTTCAGAATAAAGTGAGAAGAGGAAGGCTCCACACCAAAAATCGAGAACATCTGAAGAAGATAAAAAGTTTTAACGCAATTCCTGTGGAGCAAAAGTAGTTAACGACACAACAACAACAAGAAGTGGAAATTGAAAACGGTGATCAGCTGACGCTCCTGAAGGCGGATTTAACTCCCCCTGCCTAGCTTGGAAGTACGGTTGGTCTAGGCACCATTTGTGTGACGTTTCCAAAGAAACATAAATTTCCCATCTTCCCACCCCGTTAGTTTCAAAAGAATAAATACGTTTCTGGTGTGAATCATTTTGTGTTCAAATGAGAGTTGCTTATTAAAACAGAATTATGTGACGCATCTTTCAGTCACAGAAAATTCCTTTCCTGAACCCAAGTTGTAGAAAACTAATTTCACAAAAAGCATTCGTATTTGTTGACTGATAAAGTTTCACGCCGGCTTTTTAAAAAAAAACAAACAAATCGTTGATTTCACAATCAGGCCACAAGAAAGCAATCAGGGAAAACTTTACTCCTCAAAAAGAGAGAGTCACAGGTAGAGCGAGCTAAGTTTGGAATTGAAATCTGGGTTGCTTTTCTGAGTGCAGTTTTGCTAAGGTAAAGCTACTTTTTATAAAGTTCAACTGCCATTGAGATCTGTGACGCACACTTTCTGTCACGTAATTTCCTGTCACGCACAGGCGATCTGCTTGACTTGACACGAACTACGACCTTGATATAACAAGAGGTGAAGAATCACCTGTAAGTCTTTCTGTGTACAGATCGAACTCGGTTGAGATTAAAAGAGGTAAAGAACGACCCACAAGTTTTACGTTCCATGCAGGGATCGAACCCCAATCACATCAGAGTAAGAAAGGTGTGTTACTTACTGCACGCCCTAATTTCTATTCTTATTTCCATCCAGTATTCACTCTACACTTCAAGTAGACTCGTTTATGCACTCTGAAGGATGTTTTCCCAGTTGCCACTTAAAGTATTGGTTGTTATTGAATACTATTAAAGAGATACAGAATAAAAATATAATTACAGTTTCAGTGGCGTGTATCTATGCCACTCAATTGCACGATTATTTTTTGCATGCAGATGATCAAGCATTTCACCTTTAAGAGCACAGCAAACTTTCCTCTATAAATATCCATTTTTTTTTTTTTACAACACTGGCCAGTTCTAATCTTATCCTGTATTAATAAAACAAGACAACAGCATTGTTTCAAACAGACATGAACCATTTACCTCCTATTTCGTCCGTATATTGCAAGTGACCATGTGACTTTTCTTTTCTTGAAAGAGGAGAAAGGAATGATAAATGAATCTTGCCAGAGTTGTCTGTCTGTAAAGTAATGCTACTCTTCTTGTGCTTCTGCAGTTGAGATACGGAAGTGATAATGTTCTTATACACATCTAGTGCACATCATAATATCTACGATAATATTAAACATAACCATGGTAATATTAAACAAAACCATGATAATATTAAACATAACCATGATAATATTAAACAACCACGATAATATTAAACATAACCATGATAATATTAAAAATAACCATGATAATATTAAACATAACCATGATAATATTAAACATAACCATGATAATCAAATACAGACTTGACATTACCAATATAATTTTCGTTTCTTTCCATCCCACCTGCCACCTTCTTACAGGATATAAATATGACAGCAAAAAATGCATTATTTTGTGTATTGCGTGAAACAGAGTTGGTCGCCCTGTACAAAGGTATGTGGAAGGTATATTGCTTTGAGTGGGAGCATTCACAGGTAGTTAAAGAAAACGGTCTCATCTACTTTGCTGTGTGCCAGTCTGGGGTCAGAGAGTGTGGCAAATGTTGATAACAAATGAAAGTATGATTCTCGTGGCTGTGGCGTGTCTGCCCACCTCATAAATTAATAACTGATAAATATATATCAATCCAGAATAATATGTTAAACTTTAATAATAATAATGTAAATAGTGATAATAGATCTAAATTTATTACTTTAAATAAAAGTAATGATTTTAAACTTATTCCAAGCTCTGACATTTTAATTAAACTCAGTCTTGAATCTTCCCATCCCCCTCAGTTTTGTACTCCAGTCTGACTTGTCACCATTTCCACCACTGAAAGTGAACCTAAAGTACTAGTGTCCAACCGTCCATATGACAGAACCACGTCACTCAGCCAATGAACACTGGGACAGATAAGAAAAGTGTCACCCAGGGATGGGGTAATCGGGGCAACAGATGACAGAAACCTTAAGCAGTGAAAGTCAGAGAAACGAAAATTATACTTTTTAGGCCAGGGGCGTCAAACTCAATCGCACAGGGGCCAAACTCAAATCACACTTATTAAGGCTGCGGGCCGAACTGGAGAAACATTCATTGAGAAGTGGAAAACTAAACCGTTTTAAAACAATAATATCAATTAAAACAGATGAAAGTAAAAATAATAACAAATCAAGGCATACTGATTTTTGCTCTTATGCCAATTTGTCAGAGCTGGATGTTTGGCATCTTTCCTTGGCAACAAGTTCGTTTATATTTGGAGTAAGGTTCTGTGTTATGGAGATTCTCAGGATAGACTGCAGGTGTTCATCAGTGACATGACTCCTGTGTGATGTTTTGTTAATCTTTATCACAGAGAACAGCCGTTCACACATATATGCTACCAAACATGCTCAAGGTTTGATCCGCATGTAGATGAAGTGGGGGTCATCACTTCAGGAATGAAATGAGTGAAATGTGTGGGCCCCACAGTGTCATACTTCGCCTTTAGTACCCCATTAACTGCAGCTGTATGAGCTCCATCTGCAAATGTACAGGTGCAGTTTCACGTCGATGTCAAATGGTTTGCAAAACAGATTGAAAATACTTTTCTGTACTTCAAAGTCACTAAAGCGCCGTGCGAACTCAGAGTGAAGTGAGCTCAGTTTTTGCATTTGGGAACACCAAGGCGCTAACCTGGTTCAACATTACTTTGCAACAAGGAAAATGAGACAATTTGCATTATTGCATTTGTGTCTCCCATAACCTTTGCTGTTCATGAAATAACAGATTTCCCCGACCAGCTGGAAAACTCTACTGAGAACTTTCCTCCGATTTTTTCACCGCACCTCTGTATGATAAGGTATGTCACCGAACTCTGAATCTATTTCCTGCAAAAAAGACTGAAATTGGCAGTGATTTAAACCTATGGCTCTCATAAAGTTGACGGTTTGTGTTACAGTGCTCATTACATGTTCCATGTTGAGGATTTTACCACACAGCGATCCTTGGTGTATGATGCAGTGATATGCTATCAACTCACCAGTACAGTTTTCCTGTACCTTTAATCGCATCCTTCCAACTTGTCCACTATTTTCGCTGCACATACCGGTGCTCCATCTGTTATAATTCCAACAAGTTTGTCCCAAGGCAGGTTCATGTCGATTACACTTTGACATACATTGTCAAAAACGTCTTTTTCTGTCGTTGTCCCATGCAAGGATTTATGTCAAATGTTTCTTCCGTAATATTCCAAAGTCCACTCCACAGATGAAGATCTGTGCAGTGTCAGTCGTGTCATTACTTTCATCGACAGCAAGAGAGTATTCAAGAAAGTCTTTGCCTTTTTCAATCAGCTATGTTTTCACATCAGTGGCCATCTCACAAACTCGATCAGAAACCGTATTTCTGCTAAGGCTTACATTTGCAAACATCTGCTTTTTGTCTAAACACAAGACATCACACACTTTCATTATGCAGCTCTTTAGAAACTCTCCCTCAGTAAATGGTCGGGCTGATTTGGCAATCTCCTCTGCCACAATAAAACTTGCTTTCACAGCAGCTTCACTTCATGATTTTGCTTTGGTGAAAAATGTCTGCTATGATGTTAGATTTCTTTTCAATTCTTCTACTTTCTGTAGCTTCTGCTTGCATTCAGGTTTTTCAACTTGTCTTGATGTTTAGTCTCATAGTGCCGTCTCAGATTATATTCTTTGATCACAGCCACATTATCTCCACAAATTAGACGGACAGGTTTGCCACCATATCAGTAAACATATTTTCACCCTCCCAGGGGCTTTTCAGAAACAACTTTTCTCTTGGCCATTTTAACGGCTAGCTTTGATTGTTCATCTAGGGACAGACACTTGATTGGTATGATGTAAGCGGGAAGGTGTGATGTAATATCCGGGCAATACACAACTTTCATTTCATATGTGCCAATCCAAAAAGAGCAACAGTATGTTGCTAAGTTATTGTAATGACGAAATCCACCTACTACACAGCTTTCATTTTTGCTTATTCTGATCGACTTGGGAATGCCCTCAGGCAGCCTTTTGTTCAGCAAGGCTGATACATTAGGGAATTAGATTTGCACTCCATATCACCCAGCCATTAAAAAATATTTTTGCATAAAATTCTCTCGTGGGCCAGATATAATTGTATGCTGGGCCAGATGTGGCCCACAGGCCTTGAGTTTGACACCTGTGTTTTAGGCCTTTTGGACCTAGACCCATGCCTCCTACAGTGAGCAATTTGTTCCTATAGTGTCTTTCCCAGACTGAATAAAGTCATGAGTATTGTGGATTTATGGGAATATCGGGATTCAGTAATTCAGTAATTAATTGCTAGCAAAAGGTCAGTGTCATATTTTCTTTAGCTAATTTTAATAAACGAATCTTTTCTTTACTTTGCTGCTTATTTATACACTAATTGTTTATATCTGTATTCATAAATGTAAGTTAAATTAAGTGTGAGTGAGTAAGTTTGTCGAACCTTTCTCTCATCTATAAAATTGTCTGAATGGGTGCAAGTGACATTACTTAACCCTACGATTCTATGCAATGCATAAAAGAAGATATACTATTTTCTTTCCAGTCTGGCACCCTGTGCGAGGGGACACCAGCCAAGAAAAGACTGTTGTGACTTCTCCATCTACACAATACTTCATCAGCATAAAGACACCATACCATTCCTTCTTTCACCTGAACCGAATAACAACATGCCTACATTTGTAAACAGCAAAAGGACCGGTTTTCTTTTTGCCATCATTCAAAGATAAGTCACAAAAGAAAGACACTCCAAAATATATATATCGTGCTTACATTAGACTGTGCAGCACTGAAATCCTTCATTAATTCTGATGACGGTGAGTTATTTATTATTCTGATCCACCTGGACATTATATCGTTTTATTTCCATTTCACTTAAATTTTGCATTCTTTATTAATTTTTTCTTTAGAGTTATAAATATTGACTCTCTCATCCCGTCACTTTCATGGATGTCATATGGACTTCATTTACAAGGTGAGTCTGGGGGCTTCAACTAGATTAATTATTATATGTTTAGGGCTAGATGTTGTGTGACGTAATTGTTTGTCCGTCTCCTGTATGTTTCCTGAAAGTGCATGCATATGACTGGGAAACCAGGTTAAGTTTTCCGGCAAGGAAGAGAGGAATTAATATTTTATTCTCTTCTCATCTTTCTCTCCTCCAGCATTTCACATGCATATACGTCACAAAGACTTGGAATTAATGTGAACACACACACACACACACACACACACACACACACACACACTCACACACACACACACACACACACACTCACACACACACACACACACACACACACTCACTCACACACACACACACATACACACACACACACAAGGTGCTCTAGTGGATGTTTTCTGGTTTTGCACAGGGACCAAGTCTTAGAGCTGATAAGATATGGAGATAATGAGACTGATGAATTCTGACAAATAAAGTCACTTGAATAGTTTCTGTCTGTGATATTGATATCCACTGAAGTGCAGAGCGACAGCAGGGAAGACAGAAATAGGCATCCTAGGAAAAGGACAGAAAGGGAGAGAATACACCATAGAATATAAAAGGAGACAGCACACACAATAGGGCATAAAGGGAGAGAATACACTACAGAATATAAAAGGAGAGAACACCTACAATAGGATATAAAGTGAGAAAACACACGGAATAGAACAAAAATGGAAAGAACACACAATAGAATAGAAAGGGAGAGAATAGGCAATATAGGACATAAAGGCAGGGAACAAGAAGAAAGCAAGCAGTGAAGACATGTATACCAAGGTGGAATGCAGGGGAACTTTCTGAGTTTACTTAGTGTCAAGTGATGGACTTCATAGTAGTAAAGCAAGTTAGTGAGTTAATGTTGGGTAACGAGTGTATATAGAAAGCAAGAGCTGTTTAGCTAACATAATATAAAGGATGCTATTTATTTACTGGTAATGCGCTTTTTGCTGCTCGTCAATGCTTGCACTGTAACCAGTCAGCTGTTCAATAAATCAAGCAGCGCCCCACAATCCTGATGGAATCTGTTGGATTTTATTTAGTGTGAATAATGAGCAATATGTGTATCCCACTATCGACGTTGCTCGTGTGATAACAGAACGAGGTTGCTCGTGTGATAACAGAACGCAACAGTAGATGGAGATAGAAGAGACACAAAAACAGAGTAAAGATATTGTGCTGCAATGACATCCCAACCATCCTTTCTACTACATAAGAAACAAAATCTTGATGAAAGTTTAAATGGAACGTACAAACCACATGGTGACCAGGAATGACGTGAAGTTATTTTTAGTTACATCGCGATCAAAAACAGCGCTTATTGACTTAGTGGTGAAATAAATTATTGTTGACGTTGCATAATGAGATGACCTGGAAGCGTCATTTACCTCGGTGACTGGCGTTTGTCTTGAGAGAGAGTGTTCTTACAGCAGTCAACTATGTTTTTAACCTTCTCTGGTCATCGACCAGTCATGCGACTTTTGAGAAATCAGCCGTAAAAATAAACCACTGCCACAAGAATAAGACAGGGTGTTTTTCACATATATGAAGGCATACACACATGCAAACACACGCTCACAAATGCCTGCGTATGCACAGAAACACACATACGCACGCAATTGTGTGCGCGCACACACAGCTTATATGTGACAATGGTATGCCTTGTATGTGAGTGCTTTTATATACGTGTCTATTTGCACACAGAAAACAGGCATGTATACAGCAACCTCGAGTTAGGTATGCCGACATACAAACTTGCCTGCATCTCAACTGCTGGAGTTCCTCCCGCCCCCTTCGCCCCCCCCCCTCCCTCCTTCAACACCGGTGAAAAATGACGACAGCAATGAAGACGGATAGCAGCCTGCAAAACAATTAGCACTTACCCCGGAACCTCAATGCGCATGTTGCGGTGAATCCAAGTTCTCCATTTCCTGTTTCCAGGCCTACTGCCTCTTCAGTCTGGAGTGGTCTCCCTTCTTGAATTCTCCCACATGCTGGCTTTCCTTTAAGGAGAGGAGTAGACTAGATCTTAGTTGATATCTCCTGATTGTGCGTATAGTTCATGGTGCTTTGTACGTAAATAAAATCATACGCCCTGAGAGCGGTGTTCCGAAATCAGTCAAATCCACCCGAGATTTAAAGCAATAGGAAATGGTATGATAGTTATCAGAAAGAAAAATACCCGCAGTAAACATTGGTACGGTAGTACTTTTCTCTTTCAAGAACTAAGTCTTGTTCATAGATTTCACTGTGGTAATTATGGATCAGACGATAGGATATACAAGTTTGAAATCAATCCTGCGTTACGTATTACATACACCAGAAAGCTTAAATATTTTTAGGTAAACTAACACGTAAGAGAAGACTTTTATCGGGGTCTGCTGCAGAGAACACTTTTCACCAATGTGAAGCCTAAAAGCCAAGCATACCGTTATTACCGCGACTGTAGTATGACTATAAATTACCTCACCACCACCCCATATGGCTTCAGACCCAAAAGAGCAACTAGTGACGAATAAAAACCAAAACAGAAAATATAATACCACTAGCGAGAGAGAGCTATAAAATCTGACAAAATGCTCACATATCACCTCTTATCATTGTGCAAACGTCCAGTAATCGATGTAGAAACCAAAACCCAAATCATCTGGTCAATTCCGCCGACGACAATAACAAACTCCACTTAGACTCTCAAGGAAGAAAAAAGACAGGATTTCTCACATACTCCGACAAACACCATGGGGAACAAAAGGAGTCAGACTCCAGTCACCAACACAGAAGAAAAATAAATACAAACAACAGCAGAAGAAAAGCAAGCAAAAGAAAACCTACAAAATAGCCAACTCGGAGATGAAGACAACAGAAAAGAAAAAAAATTGCATACAAACCGTTGACTGCTCCATGTGGAAGGACCCTCAAGCGGAGATCGTGGCCGTCCTTGACGAGTTCGAAAGAGCGCTTGTGGCCCCACTACTCTCACCACTACCAGAGTCACCTCCAAGGGCAGCAATAACATCGTCAACAAAAACAACAACAATCGCAACATACAGCCAAGAAACAACAACAGAACAGCGCCAAAAAAAATCGACACCGCCAACCACAACATATCAGACGACAACAACGAGAGTCAACAACAACAGCCACAACATCAATGGCAAAAAAACAACAATGCCAACAAAGCCACCGCCAACAACAACCACAGCAATGGCGGTGCAGCAAGCAGCAGTTCACGCAGTGGGGATACTTTAATCACCCCATTGCAGACATGATTTAACTGCTGCTAGATCGCCTATACTGCCGCCAGCGCCCGCCTTCATGCATCCCAACGGACACTGGGGACAGCCATGACACCAGCGCCAACAACAACAACAACATCACCAGTGAGGAGGACAGGGTTTGAACATCCCAGGCGCACGTGCTCGTTAAGTACAGACTTGACGTGTTACTAGTCTGGGCTCTGTAAGACTCCCCCTTCCAACCACCCTCCCACTACAACAAGAATGGCTGCAACAAGACCCAATTGTGCTTTAGCCCACGGATTTCTTGACTAAAGCCCGCCATTGCCGGCCAGGCTTGTTTTTGCAACGGATAAGCGCGCCTCATCCACTTCCCAAACGCAATGCTTCCTAGCCAGTGAGCAACACATACGAACACCCACAGTCTAGAGAAACAGAGGAAATTTACATCAACATTCTTCCAAACACGGACGACGCAACTTTCAGTGCTACAGTCACCAGATTCAAGAAATACAAACTACATGCTTCTACATTCGACAGGAACCCTAAAAAAAAAAATCCAGAACTTGACATCTACAACAACATGCGACAAATACATCCAATAACACAACACCATTCTCCCCCCTCTCCAGTATCCAGCGAGGAGAGGAAGTCCGCCAGAAGCAACCCAAGACCAAGAATATCTCACGATAAAATGTCTACTGCGGCTTCTGAAGGGAGATGTCAGCGAGAAGAAAAAAAATATGTATGTGCGTACAGAGAAAAAGAAAGTGAGAGAACAATATAGCACAAGGAGAGAGAAGAAAAAATGTGTATGTGCGTACAGAGAAAAAGAAAGCGAGAGAACTATGTAGCACTAGGGGAGAGAATGAGTTTGCGGGCCGACATGGCTGCGTCGCGCTGAAATAATAGTATCCATGGAGACACGGTTTTGTTGTGTATTATCATCATCTCTTGCTGTGGTTTGTCGTCAAACATGTGTACTGTCCATCATCATCGTCATCATCGTCGTACATCCTGTGGTGGCCCACTATGCTATACCCACCACTCCATCACACTATGATGTACTGTTATTGTAAATAAGTTATATTTTTATGGTAAACAAATAATATAAAATGATTCATTTCTATATTTAAATATAAATGTTACCCATCTATTGTAAACATATAATTTTGTGGGGGTATGTCTGTGGTAAATAAAATGATACACTTCTAAGGTACATATATATGTATACTTCTATAGTGAGTATAATGATATACTTCTATGGTGAATTAATAATATACTTCTATGATAAACAAAACTATATATTTCTATGGTAAATAACATTGCTTATATACTTCTATGATTATTAAGATTATGTATTTCTATGGTAGATAAATTATATATTTCTATGGTTATTAAAATTATGTATTTCTATGGTAGATAAAATTATATACTTCTATGGTTTAAAAAAAAGTATTTCTACGGTTAATAAAGTTATATACTTCTATGGTTAATAAAATGTTGTTGTTTTTTATGCTGTATTTCTATAGTAGATAAAAAGTATATACTTAATAATAAAATTATATACTTCTGCTCTAAATGAAATGGTAAACAAAATGATACTTATCCAGTTACGTGCCTTATCAATTCTTACTTTTTGCAATAGTTCCTTGAAAAATGTTAGGCCAGCACATGGCTGGGGTCTTGTAGCTAAAAGAGGAAAGATTTTTTATTGTTGTTCCTGTAGATGTTGTTGACGATGTCAGTGAAGTTGATGGTTATTATGCTGATAAACATGGTGATACATAAAGAAAGATAGTTTAGTATCAATACTTAATTTTAAATCTGTCTCATCAGGTCAGGTCAAGTCTAAGGATCCTGTAACACTATAGACAAAGGTATGTGGAACTGACTGGTTCTTTGGCAGTGAGTTAAATGACGAAGATCAATAACCGGTAATTCCTTGTCTTCCTGATCAGTGTTATTCGAGACTTTTCCAAAATCAGTCATGCTTCGATCCGGGATGTGGGGGGGGGGGAGGGAGGGGAAAGAACTATCTTACGCCAGTGGCGAGCGGCTGCTGCTGCTACGGAGATGGCGATTCGTTCCTGGTCAGAGGTCAGAGGTCAGAGGATCAGGGAGTCGCAGTAGTTCAGGAAGAACTGAAGTGCTAATGCCTGGCTTCATTTGATTCCTGTCGCGACGCTCTGGGATGAGAAGGCATCATTATTTTGGGGGACGCTCTCGCAAACCCATGCAAGTCCCTAAGGAGACGACGTAGAAACATCTGTCACGTGATTAAAATTGCAGCACGTTGACGGTCTGACCGACTGACGTTGTCGCGGAGATAACTCAATTAATTTGACTTTGTCTTTGCTCTACCGCTCGCGTGGCACCTGGCCGTTCCGTGCAGGGGAAAGGAGAGAAAAAACAGACCCTCATGCTGTGCTCAATTATCAGTGTAGGATATGATTACACACACACACACACACACACACACACACACACACACACACACACACACGTTTCTCCACCATCCCAGAAATCCCGGGATTCCAAAGTGCAGACTGAAACGTACAGTTTGAAACACTGGGATCGCCAGGAGAAAAGTTGGTGTTCTCACGACAAATAAGCCATTGGCAATATAAACAGGAGGTGACTAACTACAAAAGTAAAGTCTAACTGAGTTATAAATTATATTTAATGTTTTATGTCAGGTACAAAGAAGAAAGTGCACGTCTTTATTTAGGGCGGTGTGTGTTACTTTGTTTGCATTATTAGTTATTTCTCGCTATAACATAACATAAAATAACGTAGCACAACTTGATATAATATAACATGTTAACATAATGAATTATGCATTTATATGCAAACGAACCACAAAGGAACACGGCCAGAATACAGAACGTCTACAGCAAAAAAAATCACAACAATGATAGCATGCAAACTAACATCAAACATGGTAGCATAACAAAAAATAGCAAAATATTGCTCATAACATACCAACACAAATTTACAAAACACGTGCAAGAAAACTACACACAACCTGCACACAAAGAGAAGAGAGAGCAACAACATCAGATGAAATTCAAAAGTAACACAACGTGTTCAGCACTATAATGAACAGCAACTACAATCGTAACAAAACCAGAACATAAAGAACAAAAAAACAACAAAAAAAAGAAGTGAAAAACCAAAAAACAAGGACGAAATGCAAAAGAACCTAGGACGTGAAAAACTCAAACGAAAAGAATTGGAAAGAAACACAAAGGAGATTTGAACAAAGAAAAACGAAAAAATTGTAAAGAGGACAGGAAAAAAAAAACCCCAAAGAAACTGTTAAGAACACAACAGTAAGAACTGAAATGAAGAATTGCAAAGAACTACAAAATTAGAATTGAAATAAAGAATGCAAAGGTGACAAGACAATACTTGTCAGGACTTTCTTTAACTCGATAGATGAAAAAAATAAATGAAAAGCTAAAATGGAGATTTGGAAAGGAGAAATTATCGGGGTTGTCTTTAAAGAACTTAAAAAAAAACAAAACTAATTTTCAGAAATAATTTCTCTTCAACTTTTCCTTTGCTCTCAAATTTCCAAAATTGTTGGCTACATTATATCACTTGAAAACCACGGCGCAGCATTTCCAGTCCACAAATATCTTAAGCTGTTCTAACTTGGGTCCATTCAGTCCTTGAGCTTCTGCGACTACCTAAACCGCTCCTCATAAATAATCCGTCGTAAAGAGACATTATTGCCGACGTGCGGAGGAATGAGAAATCATTTGCAACAGTCAAAGCAGGCTTTCTGAGGTGAGCTACACGCTGTATGATGTAAGGACGATAACAGACGAACACACGTTGCACTAGTCCGCGGGTATCGATTTTTCGATGCTGATCACCTACCGTAAAGTAGCCCAGCTATAGCCACACGACAAAAAAATGTCCCGGGTTGATGCCAGCGCAGAGAACGGGGTAAGTTGTACTTAACTGCGCTTAAATTGGGCTTTTCACTGCGGCTGAACGGGACCCCTTTCTATAACACACTGTCAGGATCATCGTAAATTCTATGAGAAAGATCTTAGTGGACCAGATATTGCTGGCAAATCGAATCAGAGCGGTTCTTGACTCCAGCGCACGCATTAGAAAGAAATGAAATAATAGCGAACAAATTTGTAGGTTGGGAGGGTAGGGTGATGGTAGTTTACAGTGTTTTCCAATTTGTTTTATAGTGCGGCAACCTGAAGAATGTAGACACCGACTGAACTTTCATAATCAGACAAAGAGATTTACATTAAAATGTGACGTCACATGCAAGAGCTAGATGAGCACTGATATTCTGCTTAGTGTCGCTAACCCCAGGAAAGCTTTTCCTTGTGAGTTAGAAAAGGGAGGGAGGGAGGGGGGCTTTTTCTTTCTTATTAACCTGTCGTGGCAGTTTCGGCCACTCATATATTCACATCTGTATCAGTTTGTCAACTGTGCTGTGGCTCTAGAGATAGACATTTGTACATTAGTTTGCGATTTTACATCGTCTTCTCCTGACTGCAATATACTATTTCCAAACTTAACTTATGTTACGCAGTGGTCTGAAAGTCCAATGGTCTAACAGCAACTCAGACAGTAATTGAGTACTTGTGGTATTTTATATACACAGGAATAGCATTGTTTTAAAACATCTTTTAATTACTTCAATCTTTACGTCAAGAATCATTGTTTACGAAGGAAAAGAGGATGTAGCACCTCCTCTTATTATTTTCTCTCTCTCTCTTTCTCTCTCTCTCTTTTTTTTTTGCATTACATTCTACTTTTATCTGCATGCAATTTTTGTAATGGCTTATGGGCGCCTGTTCCAAGGCTGGCGTGCACACTTGCTTCTAACTAACCCAATAACGAGTTCAAATCTAATTATGACCACGACCAAAACGAAGGCCGCCCTCTGCGGATCACATCGTTCCCACCCATCTATTTGAATTGCAAGAAGTCTTTCTTCCTCTATAATCTGTCACTTTCCCTGAGGCAAGCCCCCACACTCGAAGAAAGTGCCTTGGGTCTGCAGCCAGAGCTGTCTGGCACCATGTGATAACGGAAAATAAAAGTTTCCAACGAAAATGTAAAAACGTGCTAATCTGCTGAGCGTGGAAAAAAAAAAACGTGTCATTGCGCATGTCTTACTGCGCACATTGATCGCTGAGCTGACTACCTGGTTAGTGCACATTAAGTGCTCGGTCAGTCTAGAACGGGCTAACAGCTTTGGTTAGAACTTGTGCTCGGTCAGTCTTGGACGTCTGACGGTCTTGGTCAGTGTAAAGCACATACTCATTTAGTCTTGGACGTCTGGTATTCTTGGTTAGCATTATATGGGTGGTGTTTGGGTTTAAGTTGCTCTGTGTTTGTTTTGGTTTACTGACTGTAATGATGTATGGCTATTTGTGTAGTGCAACTTAGGCAGGGTTTTTAATTAGGTCTCTGAATCCTGATAACATTCCTTTCTTCCTTGTTAGTGCAAATTACCAACTGCGTAGGTGACTGAAATTTTATATTATAATGTTGAGTGTGTACAGAACAAGGAGGAGCTACGGATACTGGTCTGGTGTGTGTGTGTGTGTGTGTGTGTGTGTGTGTGTGTGTGTGTGTGTGTGTGTGTGTTTATAATACGCGAAAAAAATAGTATGTAAGGAATGTACATTGTTCTTTACATATCAATCACAAATAATATTATTATAAACTAAATTATATTACAACGTTTGTTTGTTTCATGCATGAATTCAAACACCAACGAAGAGGTGCAAGACATCTAGAATTAAACGAGAAAACGAAGAGACAATTCTCTCTCTCTCTCTGATACAAAAAAAGTTCTCATAATTGGACTTGTTCCCTCCCCCCGTTGTGTGTGTGTGTGTGTGTGTGTGTGTGTGTGTGTGTGTGTGTTTATAATACGCGAAAAAAATAGTATGTAAGGAATGTACATTGTTCTTTACATATCAATCACAAATAATATTATTATAAACTAAATTATATTACAACGTTTGTTTGTTTCATGCATGAATTCAAACACCAACGAAGAGGTGCAAGACATCTAGAATTAAACGAGAAAACGAAGAGACAATTCTCTCTCTCTCTCTGATACAAAAAAAGTTCTCATAATTGGACTTGTTCCCTCCCCCCGTTGTGTGTGTGTGTGTGTGTGTGTGTGTGTGTGTGTGTTAAGGAGGCATTCATATTGTGTGGTCCATATGGTGTTGTTGAGGCCCCAGAATGCAGTGGAGAAACCAAGTTCCGCCTAGGCAATCCAAAGCTGAGCGACTTAATGCAAGCTCTGCGGTAGAAGGAAGCCCAGCTCTGTGACTCAAACCATCCCATTAAATAACCAACCAATCCATTTGATACGCGAAATATCTTTTACGCCCCCTTAGTGGGGAGGGGACCTCGATATTGAGCTGTGCGCGTGGTGTGTTCGGGACCCCAGAATATAGTGAGGGGAACCAAGTCCTTCAAGAGCTAACCAGAACCAATAGCGAAAGGACTCATGCAAGCACTGGAGAGGAAGGAAGATAATGGAACCACCATTACCTATCTGATACGTCCCACTTTAAGGGGGGGGGGAGGCGGGTAGTGGTGGTGGGAACGATTCAATACATAGTTGTCCAGATTATCGAGGGGAACCAAACCCCTCCAGAGCTATCCAGGTCCGACAGCATCCTCAGGTAAAAGGCCACTTCCAAGTTCTGGAGAGAAGTGAATCCAACACAACTACTATTACCAGTGTGATACTGAAATATGCTCCGCTTCCCAAAATCCATCCAGGGAGTGAAGATTCTCCTAGGCCGAACTATAACTGATAACATCAAACTGAAGAAAATTCTTGACGCCCTTTCAGGTGGAACTACGTTATCATGACCATCTGAACCACCATGAAATATCAGATGCACCTTTCAGTGAGAGGTAGTCCACTCCCCAGCATCCAGTGAGGGGTGCTACGTCTTCTCATAAAAAATAACGTCAACTCATCTGAAAAACTTTTTTCATGTCTTGGAGTAAAACGTTGCTAGTGTAAGCTCACTGTACACTGACACTCAAATGGTTTAAAGAAATTGCCAACTTTGTTCACTTATGTTGCTTTATAGGCTCCTGGTGTCTGGTGACTTTTTGTTGTCTTCATTATCACTGTCTGTTGTCTTTATTATCACTGTCTGTTGTCTTCTTTTCACTGTCTGTTGATTTCATTATCACCGACTGTTGTCTTCATTATTAATGTCTGTTGTCTTCATCATCATTGACTGTTTGTCTTCATTATCACTGTCGTTGATTTCATTATCAATGCCTATTGTCTTCATTATCACTGTCTGTTGTCTTCGTTATCGCCGACTGTTGTCTTCATTATCATCGTCTGTTGTCTTCATTATCACTGACTGTTGTCTTCTGTATTCGTGCAAATACACAGAACATGATATTTTATTCATGCGTAATATACACGTTTTCTAAATATATTTTGTTTTGACTGATTTTGACTTCTTTTTCATTACAAATAAAGTTAGTTGGCTTTTGGTTGTTTTTTTCTTCCACTTTTAAAGTGCTTGGTCAGTGTTAAAACTTTACACTCTGACGAAACTCTAAAACTAGACACTAAACCATCTTTGTGTTAGTACCGAAACGTTGAATTATTTAAAATGAGTCTCAGAGAATAATTTAAATCTCCACAACATGTGACTCTGCATATCTACATTTGCCTTTTACTTCCGACTAGTAAATGGTCAGAGGATACTAGAGTTAAGTTATAACGTTCTCTTACAACTCTTATTTTCCTGACTAAAAATCCTTGCTGTAACAAACACTGTGTTTCACACTTATCTTTCAATGCAGATAGACATGCAGAAATGACGTATTTTGAATGCAGATAGGCAAGCAGAAAGCATATCATTTTAAGTGTAGACAGACATGCAGAAATTACATAATTTTAAATGTATACATGTACAAATCGCGTCATTTTAAATGCAGGCAGACATGCAGAAATCACCTCATTTTAAATGCAAACAAAATACACAAATCAAGTAATTTTAAATGTAGACACGCGTGCAGAAAACACGTCACTTTAAATGCAAACAAAAAGTGCAAACATAACGTCATTTTATATGCATTCTGGCATTCAGAAATCATTTGAAACGCAGACCGACATACAGAAATAACATAATTTTAAAGTTAGATAGACATGCAAAAATCACGTCCTTTTAATTGCAGACAAATTCAGACATTAAATGCAGACAAAATCGGAAATCACGTCATTTTAAAAGAAGACGAAAGGCAGAAATCGCTTCACTTTAAATGCAGACAAAATCGGAAATCGCGTCACTCTAAATGTGCAAAAGTGGCTTCATTTTAAATGTAGTCATGCAGAAATAACACTTTAAATGTAGGGAGACATGCAGAAATCACATGATTTTAAATGCAGACAATATTCAAATATCACCTCATTAAATGAAGACAAGAAATCAACTCATTTTAAATGCAGACAAAATGTAGAAATCAGTTCATTTTATTTCCAAGTACAGCAGTTCTGTGTATCACAGAATGCATTCCCTGGGATTAATTCTGCGCAATAAGTTCACAGGTGGGGGGGGGTGATGGAGGGGAGGAGGAATGTAATCTTTGGGCACAAAATGAGCATACTCAGCTTGCTCTTTCTTAGCAACAACCTTCAGACTTAGTTTCATTTTCTTCTTTCATAACATTTCCACCTCCAACATTAATACTTCTTTTCGAATACTTTTTTTTTAATCTTTATATTTCTTCTCTAATACTATTTATTTGTCGTGTCGTTCTCTAACCTCATAACAAATTGTCTATCTCACCCCACCGAAGTCAGACGCCATTTCTTAAAGATGGAACTCGCTGGGAGACGAGCGAAGGATGTCTATTCCATCTGTCTGAACCAACAAAAGATCTCCGGAATTCAGCCAGATCTGCCAGTGAGAATAGTTAGCTCTAGCCAGGCAACACAGACGCGTACCATGCTTATGCCAGTCCGGTCACTGACGTCACTTAAAACACTCTGAGGCACTGCTTGGTTGGTTGTAGAAATACATGTTTATTTAATACTAACAAACATTATTTGGATGTTTGGTGCTTGTGTAAGGTGAGGCAGAACTGAAAGTTATCGATTTAAATACAAGTATATAGGAACCAATCACCAACGACTTGCTTGTGTTATCTCCCTTTGTGCAGAGAGTGAAATTTCCGAACATTGTGCATTTAGATCAATGAGATGTAGTTATGTTCCAAATCGTTCAGCAGAAACAAACAAAGGCTATTTTTCTGTGAAAGGTGTGTGTGTGTGTGTGTGTGTGCGTGGCGTAGATTGGTAGAAGATATTTTTCTAATCCTCTGTCATGGTCGGAAATCCGGCCGCCTAACTTTCATTCATCTTGGCGACCGACTATAGCCATTAGAATCTATTGCCAAACTCGAGCAAGCAGGCCAAACTGTAGATCTAGCGTTAGAATCTGCTGCCAAACTCACGCAAGCAGGCCAAGCCTTAGATCTAGCATCTTCGCTTATACCTGCTAATTCCCCTCTTGTGCTGAGGCCCTGCCGATGTTTTCCAATCTGGCCCATCTCGAAGGTCAGGCTGCAATAATATCCCAGATATTTAGCCAGACTGACCATGTGACTGCCTATGTTCCCATGGAAAAATGACCCACAGAGACCAGGCTGTCAAAATAGCACTGTTTTGCTATCATCTGCCAGAACAATAGTAAAAAGGTCTTTTTGTGGAGAAAGGTCAGTCAGGTTGAACTTGTAATAAATAATGTATAGGTAGTTGTAATGGTGATTATACTAGCGTGTATTAAATATGTGAGTTCATTATTTTTATTCATCCTTCTCTATTTGTTCATTTGTCATTTCTTTCTTTCTTTTTCTTTGTATGCTATATATATGTGTTGTAGAATCAGCATTTCGTCTACTACATACGCCATCATCAATCTGTTTGTATTTCCCCTGCCGTCTTGTGTCTCAAATCGGATTGCTCAAGCCAAGGCCAACAACCTTCTTAACAGAGCACAGACAGACGCAAAGCCACACAGCCTGTGCCAGATGTCCTCACCATCCTGGGTCATGAAAATTATCACGCCGCTGGTCAGTCTACCACGGTCACAGCTTGACAAGTTCAAAGAGACAAAATATACATAAACTCTTTTCGGCCGCATAGTGAACACAAGAGTTAAATCGTGAATACTAAAGTGGCACTCACGTCTTTGTCAGTTAATTTCATTATAAATTCTTTCTATCTTCATTACTATTTCATAATAAAGTTCTTTATTTTTATCCCCAAGCTTACAAGCATTTGTTTTTTTTATACTTTATCTTTGTTTTTATATCTTTGTCATTGTATTTATGTCAGGTTGGGGTTGGGGGTCTCGTCGTAGCCAACTGTAATTTTTATGATTTAAATATTTTTCAAACGTAAACACTCGTGACACGTGACACTATTACACTTTTAAAAAACCCCAACCACGCCTCGGAGTGCGTCACTGAATCTACGACGTCAAATCGTCTGCTTTTGGACAGACAGTGACAGTACACATATCACTTGGTTCAGAGTTATCATGCAGCTTCTGCCAGCTCATACTGTGGACTCTACAATAGGCAATGTTTTATGTCAGTTTTTATTTAAACTCATTTAAATATGTCAACATTGACATGACTCATATATTTATTAAGTGGAAATCAGAAGAGGAAAGAATAGAATTTTTAAAAAAAAGAAAGAGTGCAATGTATACTTATTTTACAGTGGATTGTTATACCCTTTCTTTCTGATTTCGTCTAAGATGACTGGCAGCAATGAGGGTGTAACAAGAATTAATATTTTGACTGTAGGATATAGAATTTGCTCTCACAAGTCAATAAATTGCTCATCACTTCAGGATTTGTGCTGTTGGACATCACGCAACTCCATTCATTACGTTCAGTAACTGGAGAAGCCATCTCTGATTGGACAGTGTCGCCATCATGCAATATTTTATGGCTTTCCAGGACTGAATATTCAATGACGTCATACGATTATAAAATGCCCTTGTTGTGACAGCTTTCTAGAATTAACGATTGGACTATGACGGCATAAAAATGTATTTATTGTGACAACTTCCCTGGACTGACGGTTGGACAATGGCGTCATACGATTTCATAGTGCACCCACTGTGACGACTTGGCTGGTAAAATCTCGGCGTGATGCTTATGTGCGTTTACTTCCCTTCTTCCAGCCGCACGTTTAGCATATAACTCATTAATATAACGTACATTTGTACAGAATTACTAAATCGTGGGAAGTACGTTTGACCTGTCTGCTGCTTTTTATTTGTTGTTATTTGTTTGTATTGTTAAGTGGAACATTTTGTTACCCTATGAAGCTATGACCTCCCTGTAATTTTCGTAACTGGTGGAGAAAACCAACTGTAGCAGGGAACACGTCAAAGAAGGCGTTCTTGTTTACGTCATATAATTTGCATATCTGTGCTGCATAAGCATCGCGAAAGCGGCGGAAGCCGGAAGCGTCCCCTACATTCAATCAATGCATAAGCACGGTAATGCGCGAGAGATCGGGTGTGTGGAGAAATGCGAGGTGCTAGACCTAAGGAAGGGTGGTTTGTTTTTTTTTCCTTTTTTTAATTTGAGACTGACGGCCAGCGAATGAATTAGGTTGCTGAGAATAAATATAAATACCAAGAATGTACAAGCCACTGAATGTTTTCAGTGGTTCGCTCTTCTTCAGATTTTTACAAGTACTTTCTGGTTGTTGTTGGTGGTGGTGATATTTTGTAAGTGAAAAGTTAACTAGAGGCTCTTACTTCTTCAACAGAGGAACAGAGTAAAGTAAATTTGTCATTATGTCTGCTGCTGCTTCTTGGAGACGAAGACAGGTAGGGGATTGCTGATAGTCTCTGAGCAGCGGTAAATATAACTGACGAGGACACGCAGCACAGATTTAAAGTAATGAGTTTGTAGAGGTACAGAAGATATAGTGGGCGATATTTCTGCAGCTTCAGTACAGAAAGAAATTTACTACAGATTACTGGACAAGAACATGCAATTACTCAAGCATTATCAGGGGAAAGCTAGAGAGAGATTATTGCTAATAATACTGGGGATGCAGCAGAGATGTGTTTTATAAATTGGCTTTCGAAATGCAGTAGATATTGCCGACGATCAGTAGACACGGGGCCGCTGAGAGAAAGTCCTGGCCCCGGTATAAAAATGGTGTGTGGGCCCTTATACAAACAAAGTTCAACAATATGTATTTTTTTCATAGGTCAAGGGTGCAGGGCGGTTTTCCTATACACACAAAGTATGAGGTATATATCCAATATTGTTTATCTTTTTAAAAATTTGGTTTTGTAATTTTTTTTTTAATTTCCCCTTCATGGACCCTTTGAGCTCCATGGACCCCCGAATAATGTACCGGCTGCACTTCTCTCTCCTCAGGCCTTGAGAAGACATACAGTAGAGTTGTGAGTTACGGATGCTTCCTAGAGATGAGGTAGAAATTCCTGTTTCTTGAGAGAGGAATGAAACTATTAACGATGCTGGAGAACTAAGAGGTGTTGTTGAGATATGAGATTTCTGAAGGGATTTCAGGACAAATAGTAGCCATTTCATCGCAGACGTTTCCTGATGAAACAGTCCAGATGAAGTTCCCTGATGCTTGTTTCCTGGCTGTGCAGTAGACAAATATGTATTACAAGAACTTTGCACCAGTACATTGTTTCTCCTGTTTGCAAAATATACGATATAGAAAGGTACGAAATGACTATAACCAAACTTGATAGGTGATCCCTGATGTTTACTACAGGTAAACAACAAAAACTGATCCAGTCTGCAAGACCAACACCCACTATAAAAGTGAACCATTAATGATCAGGTCTGCCTACAGCACCAAGACCCACTGCAAAACAGTGAATTATTACTGATCAGATTTGCCTATAGCATCAACCCCCACTGTAAAAATGAATTATAAATGATCAGGTCTGCCCACAGCATCAACACCTACTGTAAAATAGTGAATCACTGATGATCGGATCTGCCACAGGGTCAAATTAATAATGATCAATTCTGCCTACAGACTCAACATCCAATGAACACTGCTATAGTTATTTTTAGCATCAACATCCACTGCAATATTTTGGATCCGTAATAATGAGGTCTGTTTTCAGGAACAACATCCACTGCAAAATGGTGAATCAGCAATGACTAGGTGGGTCTACAGGATTAATACCCATTGCAAGATGGTGAATCAGCATTAACTAGGTCTGCCTATAGGATAAACACCCACTGCAAAATGGTGAATCAGCAATAACCAGGTCTGCTTATAGGTCTGCTTATAGGATCAACAATACCTACAGAAAATTATGAATAAATAATGATCAGGTTTGTCTACCGGATCAATTTCCACTGTAAAATGGTGAACCATTATTGATTAGGTATGTCTTCAGGATCAACACCCACTGGAAAATGCTGAATCAGTAATGATCTGGTCTGCATACACGGCCCTACAGGATCAACACCCACTTTAAAATGGTGAATCATTGCAGGAGTGTGTTGCAGTAAGGATCAACACCCACTGGAAAACGGTGAATCATTGCAGGAGTGTGCTGCAATAAGGATGAACACCCACTGTGAAACGGTGAATCATTGCAGAAATGTGCTGCAGTAAAGGATCAAGTCCATTCAATGCCAAACTGGGATTCAGCGCGCGTGATAGAAAGCTAATCCTCCTTCTTGCACTTGCTAACTGATCAGAAGATAATTCCTGGATCATGCGTCCTTAATGTGCTGGCGAGGTAAGTATAATTGCTCTCTGTTATGTGCGCAGTAGAGACTAGACACTATTCGACCCATATTTGCAGCACACACTGGACATCAACATTGTGTGTGTGTATGTGTGTGTGTCTGTGTGTCTGTGTGTGTGTGTACATGCGCGGTAGATTGCGTTACAGAGTACTGCGTAACGATCCCTCCAGCATGTTCAGCAGAAATATGTAATTATCGATTCGACCTTGGCACATGCAGCAGAGACGGGTGCATCTCTCGGACATCTCGCACAAAAGGCAGAAGCCGAATCTAGAGTGATTCCAGGGAAGTCCGCGAGTTTAATGCCTTCCGAATTCAGCCAATTACCCCATAGCATGGCCACCAAGATGCATTTCCTGAGTAGAGTCGCCAGTGCACGGTAGTCAGCCACAGTTCACTGCCGCCTAGTCATACATTATGCAAATAGCTCGCGTGCTGACACCTAATCACTTTTCACGACTCCCACGCCCACAATCTCATTTCCCTGCCTGGATTCCGCGCCCTGGATGCGTAAGGGTGGTTTAGCAATACGTGGGTTTTTGGACTTTGTGCCTCCGCTCTCTCATCCCAACGTGGTGTCTGGTTCGAAGCCCTCAGAGACAAGTTACATCCGATTACTTGCACTTAATCATCTTCGCCGTGGTGTAGGTGACGGGGTGCTGGGTGGTGGTAGCGGTGTCGTATTTACGTTAGTGTGTGTGTGTGTATATGTGTGCGTGTGTGTGTGTGCGTGTGTATGTGTAATAGAAGTAAAATGGGTGTTTTGGTGTATACAAGCATTACAGTGTGTGGGGAGTGTGCCTGTGTACGATTTCATGAGTTTGTGGTTACTTGTGGTTGTGCGTGTTAGAAAGAGAGAACGTGCGTATATATGCGTAAATGTATATATGCATTGTAAAGAGTGTATGTGCATTGTGTGTGCATGTCTTTGTGCTTTCATACAAGTGTCTGTGCGTGAGCCTGTTTGTGCATTCGTTCTAATATAATTTTCATCCGTTTCTATAAAATAAAATATTAAAAAATATATATATTATTTCTTTTGAGACACCACTTATTCGCATTTATTGTCATTGGACTTAATTGAAAGTTAATGTAAATATTTCTTTGAGATTTTGTGAAGTTTCAATTTCATTTTATTTTAAACTACTGTCCTTCGTCAGTAAGAAAACTTGAATTTATACCGTTTGGGAATCGATGCTGCAATATGCACTTGTGATCATTCTGTTGTTGTTTTTTAATTTGAAACCGACACAGAGCAAAAAACGAAATCAGTCACAAACTTACTTGAAAGGGTGTCATCACTGCTGACAATCCTGTCAATTAACACTGAGCAGAAGTTCAGTTTTACCGCGCTCTCAAACACGCAATAGACTAATATTATATCACATAAAAAGAAACGATTGATCTCCCTTGAAAGTTTCGCTCACCCTTTATCTCCCCCAATAACTCCCTCTTTCTCCTCCATCCATCCTCGCGCCATTTGCAAGTTTTGCACGCAACTTCTTTTATGTGTGTTTTTGCGTATGTGTGTGTGTGTGTGTGTGTGTGTGTAAATCAACAAGATGATACCTAAATTTGTTTTGTGCTTCCATTGTGCCAAGACTTCAAACCAGCTAGCCATCGACCTTTATGTAATTAGATGCGCGAAAAAACGCGTGCGCCCATTACGTGGGCAAGTGAACTTCCTGTGTCGCTATTTATAGTAGGTCCTCAACGGCTACATCATACTGCCCCTGTAGTTATCATAGTTATCAGGCCTAAGGCAGATTGCGTATACTTCCAGTTCAGTTCAACCAATTCTGAAGAAATAAATAACATTATGATTATAATTAGAAAATTAAAATGAATGCATTGCTAAGAACAGAAATGAATGTGTTTATTGGAAGGCTTAATTATAAGTCACATTGCCAGTGAAAGCTCGAGCATCATTTAGGAAATGACCTTGACCGTCGGAATTTTTCCTTGAGTACTTTGATATTGTCTCTGTTGCGTGAACGCGACAATGCAGCATAAAGCTAACCATGTGGAAAAACTCCCACGTGCTCGAAAGTCAAGGACGCTTTAGCGTCGCTCAAAAGACCTCTCACCCGTACGAAGTTCAAGGAAGCTTTAGTGTTCCGTCTGTCTTAACATAAAGCTGTCCATGTGAAAAACCTCCCACATACTCGAAAGTCAAGGACGTTTTAGCTTCGCCCAAACACTCCCACGTGCTTGAAGGTCAAGGACGCTTTAGTGTTTCGTATAGAGGGACATAACTAAAAAACTATATATATATATATGATTATTATTTTATATAAAATAAATAAAACCAACACAAATCTATATAACTCGTAAAATATCCAAATTTCACATCCAGTAGCAACTATTCTTCTCATTGTAGTTCTCGCGTCAATTTACAGTGTGAAAAATACAGCCTTATCTACCTGTCACTATTATTAAAAGGCTTTTCTCCTTGCACCATGAGGTGAAAAATACAGCCTTATCTACCTGTCACTATTATTAAAAGGCTTTTCTCCTTGCAACATGCGCTGACCAAAGCTCGTGAGAACATGATAAAACTGTAAAAGTGATTACCGTGAATGCTGCTGTTAATGAAATTCTGATTGGCCTAAACTAGACACACCGAGTGAGATGAATGGAACATGACTTTTTATTATTATTCAAGGGTAAAAGATGGCAGCCGAATACAGTAACTGATTTACTGGTAGTGTCACTTTTGAAGCGAAATGCCAAATTAAAACTTTGCGCTCTTTGTTGGTTTGCAAAGAAATCGAGAGCTGAGCAGCAACAGAAAGCCCCTTGAAAGCAGTAATACGATGCTGGTATTAATAATCGTGATTGCGAAGACAATGTCGTTGTTCACGCTAGCTCAAGCACTGCCGAGATCGAACTGACACTACCGTTTATGTGAATCATGACACCGAAATTTGTATTTTTTCCATAAATTCTACTTGGCCTTCTTGTCTTCCTCTAAAACAAAAAATAAAAATATCGAGTTGCTGAATAACGAAAAGCAGATCATAACCTTGGTGTCAAGGTCACGAAAACAACGATGAACGTATGGTGGAGATTAGTTCTATTTTAGGCACTTCAGTTATAGAGGATGGCTATGAGGAATTATGATAGTCATGAGTTCTATTTTAGGCACCTTAGCTCTAGAGGATGGCGACGAGGAATGCATGAAAGATATCAGTGTTATTTCAAGCATAGCCAGTGCAGAATCTATGACAGATATCAGTGTTATTTCATGCTTAGCCAGTGCAGAATCTATGACAGATAACAGTGTTATTTCTTGCATAGCCAGTGCAGAATCTATGATAGATATCAGTGTTATTTCATGCATAGCCAGTGTAGAATCTATGATAGATATCAGTGTTATTTCATGCATAGCCAGTGTAGAATCTATATTGTATTATGCAATCTCACATGGCACAGATGTTGCCAGTAATTCTGAGATTTTTCCAGTTCAAAAGAAGTTTAAATCTTCTGAATTTCTGATGAGTGTGTCTGGTTTTGATCATATTAAGAACGCGTCTAGCACATCTTCACAAGGTAAACAACGTGATTTGTCAATACAACAATGATCTCCATCAAACGGATTGTGCGATTTGATTGTGTGAGATGTCTTGCTTCATGTACAAGTCTACAATATGGCCAATCAAGAATGATCATAAATCGAAAGAATACCTGGGATTTTTTGTAAGAGGACTATTGTTTTTGTAGCTGTAAGGTTGAATTAACTTAGACTTCAGTGTTGGTGGGGCGAGGAGATGGGTGAAGGTACTGCAAGGTGTACAAGGGGGTGATCAAAATTGTTAACTGAAAAGCAATAATGCAACATTATGTGTGGGCTGTAATACTTTTATCAAGATCCTATATAGACATCTGAACTTGCCGGCTTCAGATCAAAAGCAAATCATACATAGACAAAATCTATTAATTTTTCCTGCGGTGAAATCCTTTGCTTGAAAATTAACGACTCGAGCTTACATACAAATAATCCTAATCTGTTAGAAAATGCTGTTTTGGAATGGTAATGTATCTTATGATTTATCACAAGGCTGACTATACGCCATACGACAGGTTGGTGTATCATGTTATCGATGTGGTGACTGATATTTATTATTATAGTGTTTAGAGGTGTACTTTTCTTTCTACTATAAAAATTATAAAAAGAAAATAAGTATGCAATATTCAGTTTATTTATTGTTTATTTTAGGGACTATATAACTCTGCAATGTTTTACAAGAGCAGGGTAGAGTTGTACTAGCATGCATGCAATCCAAATTGCGTTTTGTAAAGAGAAGACGCTCAGGAAATGTTTGGCGCTGTATGATGGTAAAGTATAATGGGCTGTGTAATGAAGCTGTATACTGGACTGTATAATGACGATGTATAATGGTGAAGTATAATGGGCTGTATAATGACGCTGTGTAATGGTAAAGTATAGTGGGCTGTAAAATGACGCTGTGTAATGGTAAAGCATAATGGACTGTATAATGACGCTGTATAATGGTAAAGTATAATGGGCTGTATAATGACGCTGTATAATGGTAAAGAATAATGGACTGTATAATGACGCTGTATAATGGTAAAGTATAATGTCGCTGTATGATGACGCTGTATAATGGTAAAGTATAATGTCGCTGTATAATGGTAAAGCATAATGGGTTGTACGACAGCATTCTCGGTGACATTTTGCGTCGACCGATTGGATGAAACAAAGCAATTCTCTACCGAAGATATCTAAAGTAACCAGAGTCACCTTGCAATAGATATTTATCATAATATAATAAAAGAAGATAAATGAAATAAACTAATTAAGAATCTACAGACAATTTAAATGCTAAAATTTCACGATGGCTGCCTTTTGCCCCAAGGGAAGGAAACAAAGGCATTCTAAAAGTGGTACAAAGCAAGGAAACGCACGCAGGTATGGACCCGACTTTGTTCCGGAAGGTTTCAAACTGTTTACACGTGTCTATCAAGAGTCTTAAATAAAATTATTTGAAAAGAAAATATGCCGTTTTCACATTGTAAGTTAAGTATTCTTGATTTTAAACAACAAATCATATCTTTGAAAGATTTCGTCAAAATAGCACTAGGTGACAAACATGTTTTGCCAGACTAGCGTAAAGTAAGTTTGATATCTTGACCGTGTTATGAGGTAGGGTTTGTAGATATCATTTAAATTCTCTAAAGACTAGCGAAAAGTAAGTTTGATATCTTGACCGTGTTATGAGGTATGGGTTTGTAGATATCATTTAAATTCTCTAAAGACTAACGTAAAGTAAGTTTGATATCTTGACCGTGTTATGAGGTAGGGTTTGTAGATATCATTTAAATTCTCTAAAGACTAGCGTAAAGTAAGTTTGATATCTTGGCCGTGTTATGAGCTATGGGTTTATAGATATCATTTAAATTCTCTAGAGGTGGCAAGGTGAAAACCAGACATCCAATAGCTATTTATCTGTTGTGGACATCAAAACTGCCCCGTGCTGCATTGCAATTGATGAACAAGGTAACAATAAAATTAGTGTAGTAAAATAGACGATTTCGGAAAACATTAATGGCTTTCTAAAAAATGGCGACACAATACAAGATGACTGGAGTTGCCTCTGGCAATAGAACTTCAGAGTGCTGAAAATGGTGCTAAATGCGTTCTGTTCACATTATATATGCAAGTTATTTGCCCGTGTAAACAATGTCCCTGCTGTGGGTCCAACCTGTCCTTCGGGTAACATTCTGTATGAGGAAGCACTCAGAAGATATTTCATTTGTCATTACCCACTGCTCTAACCCAAACCATAACCATAACACCACCCGTCGATCACTAATCTACAAGTAAACTCTCAAAGTGATGAACAGTAGCACTGAACCACGCTTCAAAAATAAAAGATCCGACAGACAAATATTTAAAAATAGTCTTTCCGACCGTACACGGGACTGAACATGAGCTGCATCTTTGTAAAGATTGGTCTATTGCTGTCGCCATGAAGCCCAAATGATTATTCACGCGTATAGGTTGCTATAGAAGAACGCTGCCCATTGCAGCCAGTTCTGGGCCTAAACTATGCCATATTTAAGAGCCTCTGATGACAACGTCTAGCACACTAATCGACACCAAGTTGGTCATACCTGGAAGACAACCACAACGTGATGACACTTCTGTCAATGATGCAGTGAGCTGTTGCAAGTCTTCATGAGACTAGTTAAGTGTGCTCTCTCCAAATGAACTGATCAGTCAAATAAACAATGTACTTATTTCAGCGCAAAGTAGGCCCCATCGCTGGCGTGATTGCCAGTTATTTGACGAGAAGGTGTTTTACGTGGAACCCGATGAATGGTCGTTAGTATCTACCCGAGTTGTTGACTCACTGTGGGGTTCACAGGTGGTTTTACTGTGGCCCTTTTACCCTTTTAGTGATCCCGTTATCCCATTGTGTCCCGTTATCCCGATATGCATATGAAAATAACTTTTGAAATATCGTCAGAAGAAAATACACAACTGACTGTTGTCTGCAGCAAATGCTCCCCTTTTCATGAGAACTTCATTAAAATAAATGGTCATATTTCACTGGAATATCATGTGCCGTCTGTCAGCTAATGATCAGTTTCACTGAAATTCATATTTCATAATTCATACAGAATAAATTTCTTTCTTCCACATTTTTTTTTTTAAAGGTGATAACAAGAACAAGATAATAGACAGAAAGGGCAATTTCTTCTGTCCCATGATAAAAAAATCTAAAGTACATTTGTAATGCAAAATAACGTCATCTATTCTATTATCTTTAGAAACAGTTTTGTATATCATTAAGTGCGGTACAGTATGAGTTATTGCCCTTGTCAGTCGACCAAACAATATAGCCGAATTATCATTATTAAGTTTCATTTTGGTGTGAGTTTATTTTTTACGCTTTAGCGCCACATTTCTAGCGAGTACCTGTCCTTCATTGTATATAATGGTACTTTGTGAACTTCATGACAATTCAGTGTTCATATTTTACAGCAAAAGTGATTCAACAAAATTCTCCCTGTTTTATAATACTACGAGAGCTTTCATGAAATACTCGTAGTACAAAAATGTTGTTTGGAAAATTCCACAGTATGGAAACATTTCGAAAAGTAGGTGCTATGAAAGCTTTTACTTAATGCAACAAATTCAAAGTTTATCAAAATTAAATTTAGAAAAAGTAAGTTCAAGTGGTTTTACATATACATGACATTTTTTAATCTACAAAACCTTCCTTGTTTGGATTTTTTAAATTGTATAAGACGCTACATTGAGAGAGAGAGAGAGAGAGAGAGAGAGAGAGAGAGAGAGAGAGAGAGAGAGAGAGAGAGAGAGAGAGTGTATGTGTGTGTGTGTGTGTGTGGATAGATGGGTGGGTGGGTGTATTTGCGTGCGGATGTCTTAATTAGGAAAAATGTGGATCCGAACAGATCGGTCTTTTTACTTCGTTGCCAGTCTTACTACCCTAGTCTCGAGTTTGTTTACACTCTCACTACCCTAACTACGAGTTTGTTTACAGTCTCACTACGCTAACTACGAGGTTTTTTTTACAATCTCACTACTCTAGTCTCGAGTTTGTTTACACTCTCACTACCCTAACTACGAGTTTGTTTACAGTCTCACTACCCTAACTACGAGTTTGTTTACAGTCTCACTACCTTACGCACGAGTTTGTTTACAGTCTCACTACCCTAACTACGACTTTGTTTACAGTCTCACTACCCTAACTACG
This sequence comes from Sinotaia quadrata, assembly GCA_028829895.1. Classification (NCBI taxonomy): domain Eukaryota; kingdom Metazoa; phylum Mollusca; class Gastropoda; order Architaenioglossa; family Viviparidae; genus Sinotaia; species Sinotaia quadrata. Next base: position 9,990,511 of record CM054182.1, read on the forward strand.
AGTTTGTTTACAGTCTCACTACCCTAACTACGAGTTTGTTTACAGTCTCACTACACTAATTACAAGTTTGTGTATAGTCTCACTACCCTAACCGAGTTTGTGTACAGTCTCACTACCCTAACTCAGAGTTTGATTACAGTCTCACTACCCTAACTATTGGATTGTTTACAGTCTAACTATCCTAACTACGAGTTTGTTTACAGTCTCACTACCTTAACTTCTAGTTTGTTTACAGTCTCACTACCCTAACTACTGGGTTGTTTACAGTCTAACTATCCTACGAGTTTGTTTACAGTCTCACTACCCTAACTACGAATTTGTTTACGGTCACAGAAACGACCCTCATCCTGATCCCAAATGTACAATACAGATCACTGCCCTCATCGCAACGACGACGACCGACACGACTTGACGGGCAGACGAAGGTGACTATCGACCGCGCTGAACAGCGCAGCTGCAGGGCGCCGAGCGACACAAATTGATGGCCGCGTGCGGAAACGCGTTTTACGGAAATGAGTCACGCGCGGCACTGACCTCGTGTCCCGACGCCCCCTCCCGCGGGCACCTACGTCTGTTCAGTAAGATGTTCACAGAATGTTCTCGCAAAATAATGGGGCCCGTTTCAATAGGCTTTCCGGGGGTTTCAGTCTGGCGGAGATGATGTGCTTTGCGTTGGTGTTCGTTAATAAGCGGTAGCGGTTGGTATATTCAATTAACAAGGTACAACGCTAGATTCCATTGTAAATGATTAGGTTCGGTCAGTAACCCAAACAAAAAATTCCAACCGTGCATTCATAGAATTATTTTGTACTGAATCTTCAGAACGGTGTTGTTAATACAAATTATAGGGGAAAATAAATAATAAAACAATAAACAAACAACGAAATTACTCAAATTGGTGCTAAACTGTTTCTAAAATGATAATAATGAAGAAATAAGTGGTTAATAGTATATTATATAATCTATATATAATCGTCTTCCCGTTCCAGTCATTAAACATGCGCCGCCATTTGGGAGGCAATAACATTTATGAGACACCATCGCTAAGTGATTTACTTAATTTCTAAACAACACGAATGCATTAACCTCTTAACAGCGATACTGGCAGTCATTTCTTAATGTCCTTTATTTTTAATTATTCATATTTCACCCACTGAAAGTACATCTACCGTGTTGCACGCTGATAAAAAGGGAGTTAGTTTCTAGAGAAATCAAGGGTTGTATCTATACTATGAGTACTAATCTTTTTATTCAATCGGTTTGATTTAGTTTAATTATAATGCAAGAAAGACATTTTATTCTAACGAGTCTTGTATGCAGAAAGACTTCAATCGACATAAGTAGTAATTAAAAATTAGTCATTAATTACAAAAATTTTTTGATGTGTTATTTGTTACATTATGAGGAAGAAATTTTATATACATATTGGCCGATGGAAGTATTGTTTACTTGTTAGCTGATGCAGTCTTGTCGCTTGGGACCACCGTTCCATTATTAGATGGCTCATCAGATTTTGGTTGGCTCATCAGTTATTAGTTGGCTCATCAGTTATTGCTTGGTTCATCAGTTATTAATTGGCTCAGCAGTTATTGGTTGACTCATCATTTATTAGTTGGCTCATCATTTATTAGTTGGTTCATCAGTTTTTGTTTGGCTCATCATTTATTGGTTGGCTCATCAGTTATTAGTTGGCTCATCAGTTTTTGGTTGGCTCATCAGTTATCGGTTGGCTCCTCAATTACTGGTTAGTTAATCAGCTATTGGTGGGCTCACCAACAATTGGTTGCTCATCAGTAATTGGCTCATCATTTATTGGTTGGTTCATCAGTTTTTGTTTGGCTCATCATTTATTGGTTGGCTCATCAGTTATTAGTTGGCTCATCAGTTTTTGGTTGACTCATCAGTTATCGGTTGGCTCCTCAATTACTGGTTAGTTAATCAGCTATTGGTGGGCTCACCAACAATTGGTTGCTCATCAGTAATTGGATGGTGCGTTTGTTACTTGTAATGGTTCGATGGTGCTGTTCTTTGATTATGGATTGCATGGTTGGTTTCTGGTTGCTAGATATGCAGTAATATTTGGTGATGAAATAATTATTTTGTTAAGTACAGGAAAGTCAGCATTGTTCAGTTACAAAATACATATGATGCTCCATAATATGTTACCCCTATTTATTTTTCAAAATACCAAACGACAACTCTGACTACCACCATCGATGCCTTTGAACAGGAAGCGCTGTTTTGAACTTCATTTTCGTAAACTCGCGAGAGAAAATTTCCCCTGATGATGTCTCGAAACGAAATTTCTCTCACGTACGGGCAGTGCTAACTCTCTTTCCCCACTCGTGTCAATAGGAGGACTCCAGCACAGCGCAGTTTTCCATATCCGCGGATTATGAAAGGGATTAGCGCGGCATTCAATAAACCCGACCTACTCCGTGTCCATGTTAGCAGGCGGCTACGGTCGATCAGCACTTACTGGTCTGCGATCGATCTGATGCAAGATCAATAGTGTGACCACATGGAGCAATGGAAGTGCCAAAGAACTTGTCTGTATCAGTTTCCTTTTGTCCAGGATGACAGACGGACACACAGACTTGGGGTAGATGGTCTAGGAAGGGGGGATTGGTCACTTGGATGAGTTAACGCTATCCGCTCATATGTCTGATTTTTTCCATTCCAAGTTTTCTCTTGTTCTCTTTTTTTCTTTTTGTTTATGAATGTCAAGAAGAAGGTATGTAAATGTACGCACAACAGATAGAAACCTGTCAAATATGCGCACAACAGATAGAAGCCTGTCAAATGTGCGCACAATAGATGTATAGTCTTTTCTCTTCTTTCCCTATCTCTTTTTCTTCTCCCTTTAAAACGGTATTCTTTTCTATGAAAGATGCACTGTCAGTGTGGAAGAAAAATATTTCAGAAATGTTTTTGAATGAGGTAAATGATGATGCAATAGTGTACTGTCTGCTTTTTAAGCCACGTCAAGAAATGATAAAAGTGTTGATAAGAAGAGAACATATTACCTAAGTAACGTCAAGTAGCGTATGTACTAATGAATACAGCGAGAACAGCCATGTACTAATGAATACAGCGAGAACAGCCATGTACTAATGAATACAGCGAGAACAGCCATGTACTAATGAATACAGCGAGAACAGCCATGTACTAATGAATACAGCGAGAACAGCCATGTACTAATGAATACAGCGAGAACAGCCATGTACTAATGAATACAGCGAGAACAGCCATGTACTAATGAATACAGCGAGAACAGCCTTGTACTGCGAAACACAGCGAGAAAATGTATGTACTTCTGAAAATACAAATAAAGATGTGTATTGTCGAATACAGCGAGGAAAACTATATTCTACAGAATACAGCCAAAAAATAGTTGCCGTTTACTACTGAACATAGAGAGAAAAATTATATACAACAGAGTAAGAGTACTACAGTATACAGTGAGAAACACAGGTACTACAGTATACAGCGAGAAACACAGGTACTACAGTATGCAGCGAGAAACACAGGTACTACAGTATGCAGCGAGAAACACAGGTACTACAGTATACAGCGAGAAACAGGTACTACAGTATGCAGCGAGAAACACAGGTACTACAGTATGCAGCGAGAAACACAGGTACTACAGTATACAGCGAGAAACACAGGTACTACAGTATGCAGCGAGAAGAGCAATATGCTACTAGGAGGCGGGTAAACTTTTAAGAGCGCGTGCTGGATAAAACTGTTGGAACAGTTCGCGGGCCGGATAGATGACCAAAGGTCACAAAGTCCAGAATATAAAATGAGTATTTTCAACGAAAGGTTAATGAGATGGATGGTGTTGCTTACAATGAATATGAGATTCAATGACAGGCTTAATTGATCGGGTGGACAAGCGGGCCGTTGTTAACTGTGAATATTTTGGCGGGCCAGAAAAAAAAAAACCTTCGCCAGCCGGAGTTTACTAGTGAGTAGAGCGAGAAAGGTTGTATACTAATGCAAAAGAGTTATGTATTATTGAAAACGTGAATGTGAAAATACAGGGTGGCCCAAAAGTAGGTTTACAGTAATTAAACTACCTTTTATATGGTTGAAGTTACTTGCTTAGTAATACCAATATAAAACAATATTGAAGGAGGACATTTTGAGACAATTCAATAACATCTGAGAGATTAAATTGTTTATGTTTATGTTTATGTTAACAGGTATAACGAATTTCCCGCTGTTCTAGTGTCGAATTTTCAAATAAATAGTCTACGTGATAACTGTAAACCTACTTTTGGGCCACCCTGTATATACTAGTGAAACAGAACTATGTATTATCGAAAGAATGCGAAAGCTCAATATTATTGCGTACCACTCAGAAAGTTTGAAAGGTATATAGTAATGAAACGGAGCTGCGTTTTATTGAAAATTGCGGGAAGGGTATATATATATATATATAGTGTAAATAATAACATAGAACTATATAGTACTAAAACAGAGTGAAACCCAATTATTTGTACTGAAAATAGAGTGAAACCTATGTACTACTGAAAATTAGAGTGAAACCTATGTCTACTGAAAATTAGAGTGAAACCCATGTCTACTGAAAATTAGAGTGAAACCTATGTCTACTGAAAACAAAATGAAAGCCGTATATTACTTAAAAACAGCTTAAAATACCATTAACCGTGGTCAGTACGGTGTATGTATCTAAAGTGTCGTTAAAGAAAATACTGCAGTATGTTTAAAGCACACACAAAAAGTACAAAATTTTGCATCTCAAAGTTGCAGCAATTACTTTCGGTTTTTCGGACGCACCCATCCTGTTAATTACAACCAATGAAATTAAAAGTCTTCACAGAGAACAGGAGATCTCTCGGAAGCAAAATATAAATTTTCTAAAGGATTCCGTTGGTGTTTCTATTTCCCAAGATGTGAACGTTTTTACTGATGATTGCTCCAGAGAAAACTGTTCTTTAAGCGTTCCACATTTCTTTCGTTTTCTTTTTAAGGTCATGTTAGAATGTCTGACGTCTTATTGACATTAGGAACGGAGAGATAACTCTTAATAGTTCCTGGGGGAATGATTTGAATTTGCTTCTCACCTTCGCCCTCAGTCTCATAGGGAGATACAGTATTAGCCACATATCGAAAATGATTTTGTTCAATCTCCATTTTCCCCTCTGCTCTTCTCGTGATAATGAGCAGTCGTTTTCAAGCAGGTGAGTAGAAGTTTACTTGTTGCATACACCTATCGCCAGCGTCGTTTGCACGCAAATACGTTCAAGTTATCTGCGACAATTGAAAAAATGTATATCGATGAACTAATGGCAGCTGCCCGGCCACCCGGAAAATCCACCCAAATCACACTTAATCTCTCAAAACAGATGTAGTTAACAAATATTGGAACTTAAAACAATAACTATTGTAATAGTATACCGAAGTGAGAAGATTCATTAAACACAGCACGCACGCACAAACTACATACAAATACACACACAACAAATATACAAATACCACACATATCCTATCAGAGATGAACTACCATTGGTGTTGTTTAAAGTGACAGCTGGAATATGTAAGAAACAATACCTCACTCAACTATTGTCTTCCGCTCTTGGGAGATTACAGAGTGAGAGAATATTTGTACGGATTTTTCAACTGACAAAAGGATCTTTAACGACCCTTTGCACTAATCCCCCAGACCAAGGGGTTAGGCGTTGTCAACCAGTTTGAGGTGTGGATTGATTACGAATCACCCGTACATTTTTCGACCCTGGGTGAGGATCGAACTCAGGTCACTCCAGTGAGCATCTATTGCCCTACCTTTAGTGCATCGATCTTATTCTGATGAAAACGCTTTTAACCCACTAAACCAAAGGCCATTTTACTCTTAACAGGCTCATGCGGTACTGTATTCGAAAATACCCAGTATACCAAACAAAGAGTTAATCAAAGCATGCCAGCTGCTGCTCCTATTAATTAGGAATAGTCCATTAGATCAAGGACTGGCAATAATTAATCCGGATCTGATTCAGCAATTATTAGCAGGGACAGAAATTGGACCGGGATCTAAGAAACATGGGTAAGTTTAGGAAGACGTCCACCGATCTGGCATACAGCAATGATGGTTCACAAGCCCAGGGTATAGAAATGGTTCCAAGATATAGCAATGGGTCCAGGATATAGCAATGGGTCCAGGATAGAGCATTGGGTCCAGGATAGAGCAATGGGTCCAGGATAGAGTAATGGGTCCAGGATAGAGCAATGAGGCCCACAGTGAGGGCTAGGATACACCAATAATGGCTCAAAGTGTCAGAAAATAGCAAAGAAGCCCACAGGGTCAAGATATACCAATTGTGGGTCCGGAATATACCAATGAGACCCACAGGGCCAAGATATACTAATTACAGTTCGCGGATCAGGAATATACCAATGAGACCCACAGGGCCAAGATATACTAATTACAGTTCGCGGATCCGGAATATACCAATGAGACCCACAGGGTCAAGATATACTAATTACAGTTCGCGGATCCGGAATATACCAATGAGACCCACAAGGAAACAATATACCAATGAGACCCACAGGGAAACAATATACCAATGAGACCCACAGGGAAACAATATACCAATGAGACCCACAGGGAAACAATATACCAATGAGACCCACAGGGAAACAATATACCAATGAGGCCCACAAGGAAACAATATACCAATGAGACCCACAGGGAAACAATATACCAATGAGGCCCACAGGGAAACAATATACCAATGAGGCCCACAGGGAAACAATATACCAATGAGGCCCACAGGGAAACAATATACCAATGAGGCCCACAGGGAAACAATATACCAATGAGGCCCACAGGGAAACAATATACCAATGAGGCCCACAGGGAAACAATATACCAATGAAGCCCACAGGGAAACAATATACCAATGAGGCCCACAGGGAAACAATATACCAATGAGGCCCACAGAGAAACAATATACCAATGAGGCCCACAGGGAAACAATATACCAATAATGTTTCGTTGGGCAAGACGTGGGGCTCACACTCGCCTGCTTTTAATTTCTAACAGGTAAAGTAATACTCTCCGCTCCATAATTATACAGTTTTAATGATCTTCATGTTACATTTTTTTTATTGTGCGGACACTTTATAATAGTCTATATCAAGCAATCAGGCAAGTTGAATACACACACGCACGTATGCACACCTAGCTTATACATTAATTGAATACATATATATATGTATTTATGTATAGCAAGAGCATATATATATATATAAGTATTTCATAATTATTTCGGATAATTTTTGAAAACATTTTTAAAAATAAAAGAACTCTTTAAAATTTTATCTCTCGTCCTCAGAAGTATCAAAACGATTGGTGTAAGTCTGTAAGATTAAAATTACTTTCTTTTAGAATACGGTTTCACACACACACACACACACACACACACACACACACACACACATGTGTATATAATGTATAAACAACCGCTCACCAAACGCAACTAATTTTAATCGCTGAATATCAAGCACCGTCAGTACAACAATTTCCATTATCCCATTGGCTGAAAGATCGGCGCCTTTGAAACTTTTCCCACTGAATTTATGAATGACAGGCATTATCCCGTAATTGACTGAAAGGATTGAATGCCGTTCTGCCAATTGTTTGTTCAACGATTTCTAATCAGTGCTGTTTTATACAGTGGAGGGAGGGAGGGTTAAATCACAAACTGACCGACCAGCATATTATCTTACCGTTATCTTTTAATATATTAAGAAGGAAAATATCTGTAGTATGTATGTGTTCATGTGTGCATACTTACGTGTGCGTGTGTATGCAAGATTTGTGTTTGTGTTTGTGTGTGTGAGAGAGAGACCGACAAAGAGCCAGACAAACAGGCAGAGGAAAGGGGAGGGAAAAGAGATTATTTTTTAAAACGGCATGTTTATTTTAAATACGAAAGTTTCTTAAGCGACAGATGTTTGCTCGGATAGTTGCCGAAAGCTCAGACCGGAAGTGACGTCGTTGTGAATTAAATAATTCGTAACTGAGAGTTATTAAAAATGCAACACGAAAATTCGTAGCCATTAATAGATGAACAACAAGAGGTCAACTTGAGACGAGTAAATTATGCTAGTATATATAACAAACTTATCTGAACAGACGGAGGCTCTTCCAAGAGTGGACTGGTTCTATAGATGCGAACCATTTTTATATGCACCACTTGCTCAGTTCAAGCTTCACTGACTGTGATGCCAGGCATCCTACAAGCATGGTTCAATTGCTTTCACCGGAACCAACTCATTTTGATTTTACTGCGCATACCGAATTGTTTGTCAGACTGTGCCCCAGTACACACGTCAAATCCGAGGCAGCTTCAGCCTAGGCACTTCCTGACCCCGAAGGAGATTAGCCAGTTATAGTGTCCTGTTCTGCGCAACTAGGCACCCACTGCAGGCCTTGCCGTCTAGATGTAAATGTCAGTCTGAAAGTGCTCAAAGTATAATGAAGTCAACTTAGCAATGACCTGCTATTGCGACAGATGACGTCATCGACGTCAAATGTCATTTCATGTAGTTAATATCCGCTGATGACCTTTTGACACTACAGGGGCTTGTTCATGCATCATCATCCTGTCTATTAATTAATGGCGCCTTTAACCACACCATGCTTAAGATTAACTGTATAACAAATAAAGTTTAATGTTGAAAACGGCAATGAAAACATATAGTTTTTGTTCATATGAACTTTACACAAATGCAGTAAATAATTCATATATGCTTGTAAATTTACTTTAAGACAAAGTTTTGAACATGTCATTAATTCGAAATTATGACCTGACATAATGATCAATTAACATTGATCAATTTCCTCAATTGAAATTAACGATTGCTATTTGGACTAATAATTCTGCCATTATCTGTGTCACAGTCTGATAAAATTGTCCGACTTCGTGACCCACTTGCCTTGTTTACTTCAAATTCGAATATTTGAAACCCTTGGCCCTTTGTTCAAAGCTTCCTTTTTCTAGGCGCTTCTAGAACAGGTCAAGATGTTATGTAACTTTAGGACCATTGTCCAGTTCTCGAACCAACCACATGCTTTGCGAACAGTCACGTGATACGCAATATACCTTTCTATATATGTACCCACACGCTTCCGCTCCCTCACTTCGAGCACATTTTAGCTAATTCCATCAGCTTACTCGGGTCGTGAGAGGCAGCCGGCGCCATAGAGAATCAAGGTACCCTTCGACTTCTCTCAAAGGTATCATTTTATTTAATAGTATTTGCCTATGTATTGTTTAAGTATGTATTTGTGCTATGTATTATATGATTTCCATATACACTTGAGCATGGTTCAGAGAAATAGCTGAAAACCTATATGTTACGGAATATAAATTTATTGTAACCATTTTTCCATTTCTGTACTTTAATTTATATTGTTTTAATTCACTAAGGGCCAGAATGCTGCGCTCGATATGAATTCTTCATGTAATTCAATTATTGCGTGTAATTTAAATTGTAAATTGTGAAGCGCTCTGTCGGCTTGAATTACCCCTTGTATGAACATTAATTTAACGTTGTATCTATTTTATTGCTTCATACGTCATGACTGTTAAATGGAACACATGTGAGACGATTATATTTTTTCTAAATCTAATTGTAAGCACGCGAGGTCGAAACTCTTTGTTCAGCGCATTTAATTGAGCCATGCCTAGGTAGGACCTGTTAGGTTGAGAATTATATCCAAACACGTTGCATCCACAGGTCGGCTCATGGTTCATGTTTCACCATGCCTCACCTGCATTAGCTTATTGGTGTAAGCGTGTCGAAATCCACTCTGAGGGCCATGCTGCAAAAATTCCAGTTCCTAGCCACTAACAAAGGGACATCATTCCTTATGCACCACGTGTGTCGTTAAAGGGGGACTGAGGGAACGAATCAGCATGACTGAGTGTTGAGACCAAGGATACAAGAATAGAGCTAAGTGCAAAATCAAGTGTACAGATCTCAAAGGAACACTTTTCTGGCAATTTAGATTGACAAAAATCAGGCATAGGCGCGTAAAGACAGAGTGAAGACTATTCGCGTTGCATTCGATTTATTGTTAATTTGTTAAACTTTATTAAATCTTATTTTCTTTGTTAATACCTCTTAGTAGTTGATTTCTATGCACAATAGACCAATTAGATTAATTCTTAGATTTGAATGGGGGCGGATGAGCAGAAAGATTGATGACGAGTGCATATTAATTTAGAGGGATTTAACTGTTTTCAAATCTAGCTAAAAGTTCGCAGTTTATTAGTCTGTAAATTTGTCGTCTGAACTACAAGACGCACTTTTAATTAGTCAGATAATAAATTGAGCAACCAGTCTGCGTAGAATATGAGAGGAAGAATTAATTATATTTAAAGTCTTTTAATTATTCTAAGCAGGGTCTTTAAATAAATACTGGAAACGTAACAAGTGTGGGTCGTCGCGGGATTGATATGTATTAAATTGTAAATTGTAACATTTTTATACATAGGGCGCATCATAACCTAGAAACGAACGAACGAACAGAATTGCCAATTGTTCTTTTGATTTTTGTACCACTGATTTTCTTTGCTTTTGTTGTGACATGTGCATGTATTCTTTTGCAGAGTAGCGTGCATGTTAGTTAATGTTGATATATTTAAGCGTAGTTAAATATGTCATGTTAGCTATTGAATGATTTATTTAGTATTGTGTTACTGAGTACTTCATTGTGAGGAGTCGAAGGTTATACCGCCAGCTAGGAGAGTTATCGGTAGTAACAGACTTCGGACTATTATATTTAGGGTGCTAGATATAATGTGTAATGTTGTATGGTAGGAGCCGTGACATTACGGAAGTCTTGGAACAGCGGACACTGTGACAAGCAGGTGAAACGTGTAAAGAGTTAACGCGTAATTTATTTCGGAAGGTGTTCTGAGTAAATTAAATAATTTTTGTAAGGTTGTAGCCTAAAAGTTATTTTCGGGATAAGCGGAGTTATCGCCGACGGTTAAAACACACAATTCACGAGATACATTCTTATTGTAGCCAGCGCGCTAAGACAGTAAAATGGATCGCAAACAGGTTATCGAAGACCTGAAAGAAGCCGGTATCATGATAGGATATCAAGGTGACGAACTGACGAACTACATCAAAACTGAGTTAGCTCTAGAGAAAGAGAGAGCGGAGAAAGCGGAAAAGGAGAAAGAAAGAGAAAGGGAGGAGCGTGTAGCTGCTCGCGAGCTGAAAAGGTTAGAAACTGAAAAGTTAGCCGAAGCTAAAAAGTTAGAAGCCGAAACAGAAGCGAAAAAGCTAGAAACAGAAGCCAAACGCATCGCCGCAGACGCGGAAATAAAACGGTTAGAATGGGAAGTAAAGAAACTAGAAGTTACCAATCCAAACCGTGATCGCAGAAGCAGTGGTGATTCGCGTTCTAGCGATGGAAATAATCACAGTAGAATTGAAAATATCATTCCAAAGATAAATATGGTCCCATTTGATGAGAACAAAGATCAAATAGACGCGTATTTAAAAACGTTTGAAAAATTAGCCAGAGCAACAAACATTCCAGCGGAACATTGGGCGATAAATTTATCGCGATTATTGCAGGGCAGTGCGAAAAACGAGTTCAATAAGCTTAGCGATTCTGAGTCAGATAATTACGACACAGTCAAGGCCGCATTATTGAAACGTTACAAACTCACAGCAGATACATACCGACGTAAGTTTAAACAGGCCACTAAAGCCAGTTCAGAGACGCACGCACAGTACATACGACGCGTAGCTGACTTGTTCCAAAGATGGATAGATCTAGCCGAAACTCCACAGACGTACGCAGGTCTTAGGGATGAAATGGTAAAAGACCACATTCTCGGGTCATACAAATCAGATCTACTGATTCACTTAGCAATAAGGGAAAAATCTACGCTAGAGGAGATAGGCAACGCCGCCGATCGCTTTGATGACGCACATTCTCAATTCTCGAACGCACACGCGAACAACAAGTCTCGACCGAACGAACCGCAGACTCGAAAGGATAAGAAAAATGACGGGAAGGCACATAGTGAGCGTGATGATAAAACATCTAAACCCGATACTAAAAACAAGTCCGACAAACAGAAAGATAAAAAGAATCTTGCATGTTACACTTGTGGTGATAGTGGCCATTTTTCACGAACATGTCCTGAAAAGAAAACAGCTAAAGTTTACGCAGTAGAAAGTCATACACCTAAAACAGAAAAGTCGAATCGAACACCAGTACAGGCAAACGGTCACGATACAATCGCTTTGCTTGATACAGGGTGTGAGCTAGACGCTATTGTAAATGCATCATTAGTTAACCGTACCGACTACACAGGGGAGACAATCTCTGTCACCTTTGCAAACGGCGAACAAGACATTTTACCAGTAGCTGAAGTCTCGATTGTTTCAGACTTTGTAGAAGGAACAGTCAAAGCGGCAGTTATGGAAAACTCACCGCATGACGTGATCCTTGGTTGCAAGTATGTTTTGCCGTGCAAAAAACAAACTTCAACTGAACCACCACTGGTTAACGCTGTAACCAGAGCAGCGAGTAGTAAAGACAAATCTGTAACTGCACCGATGTCTGCCGCACCAGCCGTAGATAAAGCAACAGTTAGCGAGATTAAAATATTACAAGCTGAGGACGAAACACTATACAAGTTACGCAAGCAAGCTGTACTTGTTAGTGACGTCAACACTGACGATTCGAATAAGAAAGCGTGCATTATTCTGAAAAAGGGTTTATTGTACCGCTATTCGAAAGTGGGAGACGAATTTCGGAAACAATTAGTCGTTCCACAAACCAAACGAAATGACGTATTACGATTAGGTCATGAGAGTCTTTTTGGTGCACACATGGGTGTACAAAAAACAACTAGTCGTATTACAAGTGAGTTTTATTGGCCGGACATCACTGCCGATATCCGTAGATTCGTGTTAAGTTGCGACACATGCCAGAGAACACAGTCTAAAAATTCAATCAGACCCGCACCGTTAGGAGAGCCTGAACTGATCAGTGAACCCTACAAGCGCGTAGCATTGGATTTGATTGGGCCTATAATACCCACATCAACGAGAGGTAATCGATACGTGCTGACCACTATTGATTACGCAACAAGATTCGCCGACGCAGTACCATTGAAAAATATTGATACTGAAACTGTCGCCGAAGCCCTTTTCGGTCTTTGGAGTCGTGTTGGAATTCCTACTGAAATTTTGACGGATCAGGGGAGTCAATTCATAGGCAACGTAATGAAGGAAGTAAATCGTTTACTTTCCATCAAACATCTTACTTGCACACCATACCACCCCCAGGCAAATGGTCTGATTGAAAAATACAATGGGACATTAAAAACAGCACTTAAAAAGCTCGCCACAGATAAACCGAAAGACTGGGACAGATACATCCCTGCCCTACTATTTGCATATAGGGAGGTGCCACAATCTTCCACCGGGTTTTCACCATTTGAGCTACTTTACGGACGTACTGTACGCGGACCGATGATGATTTTGAAGGCACTTTGGACTGATGAAAAGACAGATGACGAAGTTAAGACAACTTATACATACGTCACTGACTTAAGAAACCGTCTTGAAACTATAGGCAAGATAGCACGGGAAAACTTGACGATAGCTCAGTCTAGACAGGCAGAATATTACAATAAGCACACCAAACCTAGAGAATTTGAAGTTAATGACAAAGTGTTACTGTTGCTTCCTGAAGCACATAACAAACTTCAGATGAAATGGAAGGGGCCCTTTGTAGTTACCGCCAAGCTAGGGGGACTGAACTATAAGGTGCAGACAGGAAAGAGAGAGAAAATCTTTCATGTTAACCTACTCAAAAAGTACATAAGCCGTGAGGATCAAACCACTCAAGCTGATTTTGTCGTAGCGACGATAGTTACAGAAGACGAGGGGGATACTGATTGCGTCACTGGTACTTTACCAAACTGTCCTCTACAGACGGACGAAACTGTCAAAGACGTTAGGGTAAATGAAGCCTTGACAGAAAGACAGAAAAAAGAAGTGAATGAATTGCTTAATGAGTTCTCATCTACTCTGACAGACAAACCAGGGTTGACAGACTTAATAGAATTTTCACTGAAGCTGACTGACAACAAACCGATACGTTTGAAGCCGTATCCGTTGCCACACGCTAAGATAGATGACGTTAGACGTGAGATTAAGACTATGCTAGATCTAGGGGTCATAGAGAAGACTGACAGTGCCTACGGATCACCCATCGTGTTGATTAAAAAACGTGATAACTCGTTCCGTTTTTGCGTAGACTACCGCAAACTCAATCAAGTGACAGAGTTTTGTGCCGAGCCTCTCCCTGATCCGGATCTCATCTTCACTAAGCTAGCTAACGCCCATTACTATACCAAAATAGATTTGTCACGCGGTTTTTGGCAAATCAAGGTCAAGGACACTGATCGACACATACTAGCTTTCACTACACCAGTAGGAAACTACACATGGAAAGTTATGCCTTTCGGAGTTTCAAACGCTCCAAGCATTTTTTCTAAAATGATGCGGTCATTGTTAGAACCACTGTACGGACGTGGAGTTGAGAACTTCATGGATGATTTAATTCTAGGCACCCAGACATGGGAGGAGCACTTAACACTCTTACGAGATGTGCTAGCCAGATTAAAACAAGCCAACCTCACTGCCCGCCCTACGAAGTGTGAAATAGCACAATTCTCCTTAGACTTCTTGGGACACAAGTTGAGTCATGGAACTATGTCGCCAAGTGAAGCTAAGATAGCACAACTTAAGGACACTTCACAACCGCTAACAAAAACACAAGTTAGAAGTTTTCTTGGTCTTGCTAACTACTACAGAAAATTCGTACCAGATTTTAGTGCCATTGCATGTCCTCTGACTGACTTGACACGTAAGAATATGCCTACAAAAGTGGTGTGGACTGATGCATGCCAAAACGCTTTTGACACACTGAAATCTAGACTGACTTCAGATTTAATTGTTAAACTGCCAGATCTGACAAAACCATTCTTGTTAAGGACTGATGCTAGCAACACAGGATTAGGAGCAGTGTTATTACAAGAACACAATGACACCAAACACCCAGTTGCATATGCAAGCCGTAAACTCACAACTACTGAACAGAAATATTCCACCAGTGAAAAGGAATGTCTTGCAATAGTTTGGGCCATAAAAAAGTTCGAAAACTATTTGTACGGAAAAACCTTTGTCATTGAGTGCGATCACCAGCCGTTGGCCTTTCTCGGACAGGCGCAATTTACGAACAGCCGTTTAATGCGTTGGTCTTTGTTTCTGACACAGTATGACGCAAATATTCATTACATCAAAGGGTCTTTGAATGTTGGCGCAGATTACATGAGTCGTGCTTGATGCCATCAAGTGCCGGTACTGATAGAATGTTGTTTAATCAATTAACTGAACCCTACGGATTCCTTCCTGTAAATATGAAATATAGTTGCACACTTTATTTCTAGGAATGTCGAAATTTTTTTTGTGTAAATTTTTCTTCATTGTGGACTTCTACATTTTATCATACATAATTTGTAGGAGGCATTTTATCTTTGGTAAGATAAACGCCTCAAAAGCAAGGGGGTGTCACAGTCTGATAAAATTGTCCGACTTCGTGACCCACTTGCCTTGTTTACTTCAAATTCGAATATTTGAAACCCTTGGCCCTTTGTTCAAAGCTTCCTTTTTCTAGGCGCTTCTAGAACAGGTCAAGATGTTATGTAACTTTAGGACCATTGTCCAGTTCTCGAACCAACCACATGCTTTGCGAACAGTCACGTGATACGCAATATACCTTTCTATATATGTACCCACACGCTTCCGCTCCCTCACTTCGAGCACATTTTAGCTAATTCCATCAGCTTACTCGGGTCGTGAGAGGCAGCCGGCGCCATAGAGAATCAAGGTACCCTTCGACTTCTCTCAAAGGTATCATTTTATTTAATAGTATTTGCCTATGTATTGTTTAAGTATGTATTTGTGCTATGTATTATATGATTTCCATATACACTTGAGCATGGTTCAGAGAAATAGCTGAAAACCTATATGTTACGGAATATAAATTTATTGTAACCATTTTTCCATTTCTGTACTTTAATTTATATTGTTTTAATTCACTAAGGGCCAGAATGCTGCGCTCGATATGAATTCTTCATGTAATTCAATTATTGCGTGTAATTTAAATTGTAAATTGTGAAGCGCTCTGTCGGCTTGAATTACCCCTTGTATGAACATTAATTTAACGTTGTATCTATTTTATTGCTTCATACGTCATGACTGTTAAATGGAACACATGTGAGACGATTATATTTTTTCTAAATCTAATTGTAAGCACGCGAGGTCGAAACTCTTTGTTCAGCGCATTTAATTGAGCCATGCCTAGGTAGGACCTGTTAGGTTGAGAATTATATCCAAACACGTTGCATCCACAGGTCGGCTCATGGTTCATGTTTCACCATGCCTCACCTGCATTAGCTTATTGGTGTAAGCGTGTCGAAATCCACTCTGAGGGCCATGCTGCAAAAATTCCAGTTCCTAGCCACTAACAAAGGGACATCATTCCTTATGCACCACGTGTGTCGTTAAAGGGGGACTGAGGGAACGAATCAGCATGACTGAGTGTTGAGACCAAGGATACAAGAATAGAGCTAAGTGCAAAATCAAGTGTACAGATCTCAAAGGAACACTTTTCTGGCAATTTAGATTGACAAAAATCAGGCATAGGCGCGTAAAGACAGAGTGAAGACTATTCGCGTTGCATTCGATTTATTGTTAATTTGTTAAACTTTATTAAATCTTATTTTCTTTGTTAATACCTCTTAGTAGTTGATTTCTATGCACAATAGACCAATTAGATTAATTCTTAGATTTGAATGGGGGCGGATGAGCAGAAAGATTGATGACGAGTGCATATTAATTTAGAGGGATTTAACTGTTTTCAAATCTAGCTAAAAGTTCGCAGTTTATTAGTCTGTAAATTTGTCGTCTGAACTACAAGACGCACTTTTAATTAGTCAGATAATAAATTGAGCAACCAGTCTGCGTAGAATATGAGAGGAAGAATTAATTATATTTAAAGTCTTTTAATTATTCTAAGCAGGGTCTTTAAATAAATACTGGAAACGTAACAATCTGTAATAACTTTCGTTGTGTTAATTTAGTAAAATCTTTGTTCCAGAGAATGATATCGGATGTCCCATTACTACAGCTCAGACATGTGACTTTCGTGACAAAAGATCTTTCACCTTTAAGCCTTCAATTGCAAACATTAATTATACCAACTGAAATCTAACTAGCATGACTTTAAAGCAACGTCCAATCAGCCAAGGATTTCGAGTATCATTGGTTACGTTATAAGTTGAAAATATACACACTGATACATCCTGTATGTTTGTGTTCTTAGTGGATATTCTGTTTTGTCCGGGAGAGAGGGCGGTTGGGGGGGGGGGAGTAGTGTTACAGAGCTGATAAAGGGATAATTGCTGAAACATTTTACACTGGAAGTATACTGGAGTAATTTTACCTTTATTGGTGTACGCACGATATGACCTGGGCTGCCGAATGAAAACAGAAGAACAGAAGTAGAAATCGTAGTTTTAGAATACATTTGGGATGCTTTACCCCCCACCCCCAGGTTATTTAGTTCCTAAGGGAAGACATCCTGATAGTGAACCAGCTTGGCGTTAGAGTTATGTATCCAATAAATGTATGGGACAACAATTGTTCCTTCTCTACCTTAGTTTAGTTTAGAGGATTGTCGCATTACTATGCTGTTTATCAGTATCTGGGTTATCACCAAGACGTCAGATCTTCAATACATTCCGGGGAGATTCACAACCCAGAACCTACTGGAGTTCAAAGTGTGAGGGAGGGAAAGGTGGGGCGGGGGGGGGGATGAAGTTTGCAAGAAGTACAACGAAAACGCAATCATGACAAAGAATAAAATTACGAAACATGCCTGTGGGATTTGACCACCCTCCACCCACTACCCCACCACTACATTTGGTGCTGCAAGCAATGATTTTGGAGAGTGGCAGCAGATAGAGAGTGATTCAAGAACCAGTGAGGGACTTGGAGCTCGAGGTCACGAGCTATAAAATACAAACCCAAACTCAGAATGCTAAAATTATTTATGTGGGAAATTCAGTGGTAAGCCAAGCTGTGACGTATCCCTGGAAGAGAATTTTTTAATGAAATCTGTCACTATCATCGGAAGAATGAGAAAAATAAAATCTGCAGACTTCAATTAACTTAAGAAGCAAAAAAAAATGGAAGGAAATACAGGACACAGAGCACCAGAAATAATTCAGATGCAATTATGGAAGCACTGTGCGTCTGCGACATTTAGGAAAAAAGAGGAATTTGGAAGCAGGTACAAGTTTTGACCTAAATGTGATGATAAAAACCAAAGAATCAGTAAAGGCATTTTCTATGTCTTATACGACTGCGTGACAATTAAGCAAGACAGTGCTGCTACCTAGGACTTAGTGCACACTATGAACACTGTTTAACGTATAATTGTACATTTTATAGGTTTGTTTGAAAGAACATTGGGGGTGGGGGGAAATAAAATTCTGAAAGATCTTTAGAGGGACTTTATATCTGTCTGACTTATCTCATAGATAGTGCCTTCGAATACTTTGATGGCTTATTGACAACGACACAATGAAAGTTAAGGTCATCAGTCCGCCAATGGACTTCACAAGACAATGCTGGTCAATTTCAATGGTTCTTGGATCCCCGCCCCCACTAAGTACACTTTATGACAGCTGTGCAATTTTGTTAAGAAACCAGCGAACGAAATGTCTGCACAAAGCCAAGCCGTAACTAAACACCAGGGTGCACCCGAACAAGAAAGTATAAATACCCAGGCTTTGAAACTAAACATCAAGGATAAGTCGCCATATAATGTGACGTCAGACGAGTAGTCACAAGAGAGGCGACCAATTTACCTAAGTTTACAGAAAACCAGGACACTTGGCATGACAGCAGGGGAAAAAATAAAACAGATCACATAAGCAAGCAAATCCGTTCTGTCAGCGACGCAAGCACCAAAGATCAAATACGCTATGAAGCTATGTCCTCCTATCCCTAAGAGTAGAGCGATAGTTGGAATAGCACCAGGAAGTGAAGGACCATTCTGATTTGCCTTCTCACGTGAAAGGACAAGAGAGAATGAGAAGAACCGTTTACCCAGAACCGTACAACGACAACCGTACAACTTATGCTATTAATGACTAGTTCAAAACGAGCAACCAGTATACAGCCAAAATTTCTTTTAAAATATTTGATTCCTATTTTTAAAAAAATACTTAGTGGAAAGAATGTACTAATGCTGCACACTGGAGGTGGTGTTGACATTTTCGTTACGTTTGATTATTTAAAAGTAATTCTGAAATCTTGGGCCAAATTATTTCCACCATTGACGATTAGCAAGTTTATTCAGCACTGGCAATAAACCCGTTTCTTGTAAGGATGAATATACTCGTAGAACTGACACCCTGACAACACCCTTTTAAGTTCCACTGTATGGGAAGCAGGAATACAAAAAAAAAAATTGGATATCAAGAATTTGCCGATAGATTGACTATGTTCTCAAACCTGGCAAGATGGAGAAAGTTTTCCATCCCAGCTTAGTCTATGCAATCTCTTTGCCAGTAAGTGCTTGTGATCGACTCAAAATTTGACAGAATGGAAAATTATTTGTTAAAGAACTCTTAGAAAGTCCTAAGGCCAATTACTGCGGAAATGACAAAATTGTATTACCAATGCTCATAATAATTCATGTTTTGTTCAAGTAATGAACGCTAAAGAAAAGTATTTTATACACTTTTATAAATTTAAAGAAGAACATTTATTATATGAGCCGTCGCCATGCCGTGACTCGCATTGTACATCTTCTCAGTTTCCCCTAGCAACAACAGGTCGAGAGGATGAGAGGGTAAATTTTGAGATTTTACTTGAGTTGGAATGTATACTATTTACTCAGTAGGAAATTGTAATATTTTGGCTGTTCGACCCTAAATAGTAAAATATAATTGCTGTAAACACATATCCGTGTTTTTTCATCACGAAATGGGACAAGAGTTTACATCTCTTTCCCCCCCCCCCCCTCCCCTTTGCTCTGAATGGATCCTCTACATTCTATAATTACATATATTTTGTGGACAATTCTAACTTACTTTTTCAGATTGGTGCACATTTCATCACATGACCTTAGAATAGCTGTCTTCGAAAGCTGAGAACAAAGGTGAAGAACATAAACTAAGGCAAGTTCCGTTTGCTCATTGGCAAGGGTAGTGACCTTACTTACGTTTTTAATTATGATGATAACAGTTTCCGGCTTCCGCCGATTTCACTGCTTGGCACGAGGTGTGCCGCTGTTGGTGAAAGTGAAAACAGGACAGGGTAGAGGCGGGTAGACAGGAAAGTGGGAGAGGTGATGATGCATAATTGCCTATTTTCCGATGCGTTTATGTCTGGCCGGCAGGGGCGGACTTTAGCTCGGTATTCCGTCAGCTAAAGTCATGCTGGATGTTGTTACCGTTTTCCCCGATGTCGCATTGGGAGGGTAGGGAGCAGGTGGTGGTGTCTGACATAGTCCAGGGTAGTAGCACACCAAGTCTGTATCTAGCGTGTACCTACACCCGTGATGTTCAACCCCTGTCTTCCTCACTGGTGGTGTTGTCGTCATTGTTGCTGATGTCGCGGCTGTTCCCGGTGTCCGTTGGGATGCGCGTGTATGGGCGCTGGTGGCGGTAAAGGTGGTCGAGCAGCAGTTGGATCGTGGCCGCAATGGGATGATTAAAATATCCTCAATGTGTATACTGCTGCTCACTGTACTGCCAATGTTGCAGTAGTTGTTGTTGTTGGTGGTTTATTTGGCGTTGTTGTTGTTGACGCCGTTGTTGCTGTGGATGTTGTTGTTGAAGCTGTTGTTGCTGTTGCTTTTGTTCTCTCAGATGCTGTCATTGGTTTAGCGGTCGGTATCTTGCACATTGATCATGTCATTGTGCTACTTATCTGTAATAAGTATATTTGCCTTTTTTCAATGTGCACAACTTTCCAATTTGTATTCATATCATCACCAGTTGAAATACTGCAGCAAAACTTTGGAATCTATTTACTTCGTTGTATTTTCTGTTTGTGCTAAACATGGTGTTAGCATGAGTGTAGTTGCTGATCTGACTAGCCGACCGTTTTCATCTTTTTCTCAAAATGAAGACCCTGCCTTATCTTGACCATTGCCCACGGGCTAATTCTACAATTTTCGTACAAATTGCACTTTTTAAAAACGCGTTTCTGCTAACTGCTTCTGATGTCAATATATCAAAATGTTTCAAAAGCTACTACCTCTGATTAAATTAGTGCACTAATTTCGCTTAATGGTATTCCCACATATGAAAACATGAGAAAAGGGGCCTTCACCAACAACAAGTTCCACTCATTTCCGGTATTTGCAAATTTAATACCGTCCTTTTGTTCAAAAGATTCACTCACTTTGCAAGACCTTAATATCAGCTTGGTAGGGAATTAATCATCGTAAAAACAGTGGGACAGCTAAAGCAAGCACCTGAGAATAAATGTTTGGTTCCTGGAATGGAAATCATTTTTCACACAACTGAAAATTCCGTTAGATATCTAGATTAAGATAGCCATTTATTGCAGAAACAGATTCCATTTCGGGTGCTATGTTGTATCGAGAAAAAGCAAATGTCAAGCATGTAATCCCTTATGAAAGCATTACAGCGTACAGAGCACGCGACGTTATTCCAATGTTAAGATTACTCATCATTAAAATGGACTGATAAAGAAATTTCGTATATCACTGTAAATAATAACATTGTCCGATGAAATTTTGTTTAGCTGAAACGTGGACTCTTCATGACTTTTTTCTGAAATATATCACATTTTAAATTCATGTCTTATTGCTTTAATGCTTAAACGTTGTACTGTTTTTATCGTGTGAGCTAATTTAACTTTCACACTTATCCTGCTATTCAGTCATCACTGTGTCTTGGTGCGTGATGACAACTTTGCCCTTCGATCGTAGATCACTTCCTGTTGAAAATAACTGCATTGCTTGTTATTAGCTGTCTTGCTCTTAGTGCTGGCACCTTATTTTGCTGAGTATTGATATTTGTCTTGTTTTTTTGTTACATAACCATAGATGTCTTGTGACTATATCCTAAAACATAATTCAACAGACAGTGTCAATACAAATCACAGGATAGGTCATATCAGAGAACAGAAATGGAGTTATTAGAGATAAGTGATAATAGTTTGTACATAACCTGGTTTAGGCCCTGTCTCAGGTTGTACCAAGGTCACAAGTTTAGTGTTTCAGTTATTACTGTCAATTCCACGTGATTCCATCCTCACTTTGTAGAACACTGATTCACTGCTATTCCCTTGAGGCTAAAATGGGCACTCCTTCATTGTATTAGTTCCCTCAAGCAGAACAACAATCGTAGTAATTTCCAGTAATTTCCTTGTACCAGAAATTATTCGATGTAGTCAGCACACTTTGCCACTTTACATCAATGGAGTGCAGTGTATTCTTACACTTACACACTGTGGTAGATACTTCTCGCATCTACCACAGTCGAAGTGATTTATAAACAGTAAACCAGCATATCCATTAAGCTAACAGCCGCCTTTTCTGACTGGTCTTCTTGCCACTCCAAATCGAAGTGATTAGACAATAGAATTCTCTACTGCAGGTAAACTTTTAATCTCAGCCCATTGGCTGGTCTTGTTCTCATAAATTTTAACCATTGGATAATAAAAACTACCCATCCAAGTGGAACTGGCTTGGATTGCATCAGCAATTTCTAATATATTCTCAGCTAGAGTTATTTACTCCAACTCTGACTCTTACAAAAATACCATCTTAAGGAGTGCCCAAGGTCGGATCACTTTGACAATTTAACATTTTATATAACAATTCAGTCTAGAAACAGGGCTAGGCAAATTTATTTTACAACACATTCCAACATTTTATAATGGCTGTAGGAGAGGAGAGTCAAGAACTTCTAAACAATAAAGTACCTAGAAAATGAAATAAGAGATAAAAAAAACAAATAAGGATATAAGTCACTATCAGCGACAGAACACACATAACAGAGTAGACATATGCCCCACCCCTTCCAAACCCGTACGCACCCCCAATCCTTAGCGCGAAATTGGCCTCGACTTGAAATTAAAAAGACTTTAATGGTTGCGACACTGTCTTTCATTGTCTTAAAGCGTGTTAAAGGAAAGACTACTCTTACCTCAGGATGTTCTACATCCATAAGCTCATCGTAAACCGCGGACATACTCAGCTTCATGTCCCCCCCCCCCCCCCTCCGCAATTAATAAGGAAGTTGCTATGGAGACAGGACGCGCGCTTGACGACAAAGTTGCTGTTTGAAGTAAGTTGCAAACCCCACCCCTTCGTCTCTTTAAAGAAAAAAATAATAATTGAGTGGCAGAGGTCGACTATTACCTTTCATTATGTCGCAATTGCAATAGTCAAACTTAAACCTTTCGATAAATAGTTTTCAAGAAGGCAGCTCTTATTTTTTTTTTTTTTTTAGTTATTAAACTATTGCTTTCAATCCACGGAGCGCTAACAGGACATTACCCCCGGATCTAGTGTGACGCACAACCGGACACCATAACGTACCATACAATTTACACGCACCACTCTCTACAGCCGTGCAAAACCTTAACCGAGTTCTCTGACCACATCTCGGTACAACGTGCTGAATTTGTTAAGCTTCTTTCCCAGTGTCAAGCAGCGTTGACGGCTTTGTTTTTGATCTGTCAGACTTGAAGACGGAAAAGTTCACTGCCTCGGTCGCCTTCCTTCCGACTAGATGCGGTCGGGCAACAGCCAGTAGGGATGTGAAGAGGCTCCATCAGTGCAGTAGTTCCTTTTTTATTCTTCTTTTCAGTCTTCCCCAGTGCGACGCAGGAGTGGAAGCCGCCTTCAGTCGGTGCCCGCCATTACCGATGGAGATTGATGTCAAACTCGTCGCAAAGGAAGACGGAAAAGGGAAGTCTGTGGTGCCTGTCACGACTCGAAGATTTATGCTTGGCTAATAGATTCATACGGTTATTTTCTTTTTTCTACTTCATGACAGTATCAAATGTGTATAAATGGTGTATTTGCCAGGAATTCGAAAACAATTTTTTTCAAAATCAATCTCACAGATGGAAAATACGCCCTCTTGTTGTATGTTTCCAATTGTTTGGTTTCTTCTTTGGTAGATATCTGGACATTTGATGATCATTAGCGATTAAAATATAAAAACGCAAACTCGTACGTAAATGAGACACAAAAAATGTCTCTCATTAAAATATCAATTACTGGTAAAATAAGCTGTTAAGAACTACAGGAATGGGTCAATATAAACAATTAGAGTCAGTTTCCGCAAATTGGAAGGTTAAAATGTTATTTTACGTATTTTAAATTTTTGGCAATAGTCTGCAGATTTCAGTTTCTGGTGAAGAGTTTTAGATGTTTGATAACAATTAATAATTTGGGGGTATCGTAACCACGGCAACCTAATATTAAATGCATGGAGATTTCTAGCATTAAAAAATGGCGCCGTTGGGAAGCTGCATTATATGCAATCCGTGCACAGTAAGTAAAACCAACGGCAAAATTATGTACTCTCTCCTTTTCCCCAACTCTCTCTCACTCATAACACAATAATGGCATACCACATAGCTAGACAGAACTCAACCACTGGCACACAAAAGAACAACGAACATACAACATAACCAATGGCATACAACACAGCCATTGCCATACAACACAACTACTGACGCACAAAACAATTACTGGTGTACAACACAACCACTGACATAAAACAAAACCACTGACAAACAACACAACCACTGACATGTTAAAAAGCCACTACCATACAACACAACCACATGCCAGTGCAAAAATATACAACTACTCACATAAAACACAACTACTGACATACAACATTATCTCTGACATGCAACACTGCCACAGCCATACAACACAATTACTGATATACAACACAAACACTGCCACTCAACACAGCTACTGACATCCAACAAAATCACTGACATACAAAACAAACACTGCAATACAGCACAACCACTGACATACAACACAGCGACTGCCTTATAGCACAATGATTGCCATAAAACACAACCACTGACATACAGCACAACTACTGACATACAACACAAACATTGACGTACAACACAACTACTGATACACAACACAATCAATGACATACAGCACAACTACTGACTTACAACATAACCACTGCAAAACAATACAACTACTGACATACAACACAACTACTGACATAAAACCCAGTAGGATTCCCCTCATTACTGTTGGAAGCACAAGCCAGAAAAAGTTGGATATTGAGAATATTTCAGCTCTCTCCAGGATGTAAAAATATCTGACGACCACTGGAATCTCCACAGATGTTCCTGACAGACTTGAAGTTATTCAACTGTCAAACGATACACTGTGGCACCAGAGCAATGCTGGAACTATAAAACGCTGGGACTAAACACCGAAAACAACAACAAAAAATAAAGAATAGTGTGCTTTCTAAAAAGAAAAAGAAAATAAATCAACATCAGCCCTCTTGAAACTAATTATTCTTCTTCTTTCCCCCTTGTGTTTTTACCATACAATGAACACTCGATAGAAATACCTTCCCTTCATTCATACACAGTGTGAGTGCTAATGCCACCTACGCACAGACACACATAGTAGTCCTATCATCAATTCTACACTCACGCTTGAACAACCTGCACTCACTTTATGGTGGGTGATTTTACGCATAGGTGATGATAGGAAGAGTTGGCTCTTTGAAGCATCCTATGATGTTTATCACTTACAATTAACATTAAAGTACCTCAAGATGTTTATCACTAACAATTAACATTAAAGTACCTCAAGATGTTTATCACTAACAATTAACATTAAAGGACGTCAAGATGTTTATCACTTACAATTAACATTAAAGGACCTCAAGATGTTTATCACCTACAATTAACATTAAAGGACCTCAAGATGCTTATCTCTAACAATTAACATTAAAGGACCTCACGGTATTTAACAATGACAATTAATAGTAAAGGACCACACGATGTTTATCAATGACAATTAACATTAAAAGACCTCAAGATGTTTATCACTTACTATTAACATTAAAGGACCTCAAGATGTTTATCACTAACAATTAATATTAAAGGACCTCAAGATGTTTATCACTTACAATTAACATTAAAGGAAAGGACCTTACTATGTTTATCATTAACAATTAATATTAAAGGACCTCATGATGTTTATCAAGGATTAATTAATCTTAATGGGCCTTATGATGTTTATCAATGACATTTAATGACCATAGAATGTTTATCAATGACAATTAGCATTATAGGGCCTTGCGATGTTTATCAATGAAAATTAACATTAAAGGACCTCAAAATGTTTATCATGCATAAGTCAGTGCTTGTACAATTAAAATACGTTCAGCTTTCTTACTTTTTTAAAATAAACTATATTTAGATTGTTGAAATGTTAAATAGGCCTAATTATTTAAACAGACAACTTTGGAACGTCAAGGCTAGAAGTGAAAGGAGCATCTTTGCAATGTTATGTAAATATTAATATTCTTCCTTGATTTTTTAGTGACCTAATTCAACATCGATTTATGAAGAATGAAGTCACATCAAAATCTATCTATAAAATTAAAGTGAAATAATAGCACTGCCAAGTATGTAATTCATTTGTCGTATCTTCATAAAACTTAAAATATTTTATACATTTTTTGTCGATTGCAACGTGAATGTTCATTCCCAGTTCTAAAGCACAATCATGTGTCAACAGACTCCTACTACAAAAAACAAACAAACCATGATCGAAATGGAAATGGAAAACTGCTAATCATATTAAACTACATAATAAAACTATAACCTCTTTAAAGTGGATGTCCAGTTGGGTATAATCTAATGTAGAACATAATCATTACAATGCGGAACAGTCAATGTCCTGGGCCACATTATCAATTTTTTCAGGTCCCAGGGCCGGACTTGTAAATAATATTGACACACACACACGTGACCATATAAAGCTGTAGGTTGTAAGCGGTACTTAGTTATACAAGCATTCATTTTTATAGTTTGATTCAGTAGTAAATAAAATAATCAATTATTTTTAATTGAGCTACTTAATCTCTGTATTAATTAATAACCCAAGTAAAAATACTAAATCTAATTGAAAGTCTCAATGATAAGGCACGGTATATTTAATGAGGGACCTGGTACTGTCTTTTCTTACACATGTTATCAATGTCAGCACATACAGCTGATGTGTGGTGATTCAAAGAATTCCATAACGATATTGATCTGCCAGTGCTGATCTTGATGGTTTTTCTTTTGTCGGCTTTTTATTCAGAAGAAACGTTGTTCACAAGAATAAGTACTCCCAAACAGTGAAATAGTGAAATGTATTTGTAGGTATGCCTGGAGAGATTGGGGTATATTTTAAAGAGAAATGTATTTGCTGTAAAATGTCAGAAGGTCATGATTTTTTTGTTGTTGATGGTTTTCATTCTAGAGAAAGGTTGTTTACAAGAATAAGTGCTCCCATAAAGCGAAATGTATTTGTAGGTATGCCTTGATAGATTGGGATATGTTTTAAGATTTGTTTTAAGAAAAATATAATTATTTGCTGTAAAATGTCAGAAGGTCATGGTTTTGATGGTTGTTATTCTAGAGAAAAGTTGTTTACAAGAATAAGTGCTCCTTAACAGTGAAATATATTTGTAGGTGTGACGGGCATTTTGAACAGGGAGAAGTACCGCTAAAATTGTGAGGACTGTATTATTTTCCATCTGTAATATAACGCACTTCTCAAGTGTGGACATGGATCGGTAGAGCAGTCTCAACGACTCCTACTGTATTATTTTCCATCTGTAATATAACGCACTTCTCAAGTGTGGACATGGATCGGTAGAGCAGTCTCAACGACTCCTACTGTATTATTTTCCATCTGTAATATAACGCACTTCTCAAGTGTGGACATGGATCGGTAGAGCAGTCTCAACGACTCCTACTGTATTATTTTCCATCTGTAATATAACGCACTTCTCAAGTGTGGACATGGGTCGTTAGAGCAGTCTCAACGACTCCTACTCTTCCCAGTGTTAGTCTTTGTATTACAGGCAAATACTAAGGGTTAACACTGACCTGATATATATCCCAGTGTTAGTCTTTGTATTACAGGCAAATACTAAGGGTTAACACTGACCTTATATATATCCCAGTGTTAGTCTTTGCATTACAGGCAAATACTAAGGGTTAACACTGACCTGATATATATCCCAGTGTTAGTCTTTGTATTACAGGCAAATACTACGGGTTAACACTGATTTGATATATATCTCAGTGTTAGTCATTTCCAGTGATGAATTCTTGAACATGTTCTAGAGTGTATTAACATGCCCATTCTTCTGTTGTAATTTTATATTTAAAACTGCAAGCGTTTCCCAGTCATTTATCTTTTCCACGTCTTCCAAGAACGTTACTTTTTTTCATCTTGAATGTTTTGATTTCGTCGTGAAGAGGTCAATGCTGAAGTCAACGGAACTGAGTAAAATAAATGACATTATGATCGTCAGGAAACGATTGAAACTGTCTGTGTTTGGGTCCCTTATATTGATTGAAGTTGACGGAAGAAACAACAAAAAGCAAAAATAAAGAGAATAACAAACAAACACAAAAAACGTATTCCACCACGTTTCAAATCCAGACACATAGCTTTTCTGGATCAATAATGCAATCATGTGAAATAATTTCATGGGCAAAGATTTCTGTACCATGCTGATGAAGTCGTTATGCTTGCCTGTCGTGGCAGGCACTCAATCAATGGTCAAACCACAAAGTTTGTCCTTTAAAGAGTGAATGTTACCAACTCGTGCTTGATCTGATCATAAATATCTTGACACATCGCCGTGCTCTTCATTGGACGTAAGTACAAAAACAACACGAAACCAACTGTAACTTCTCTTATGAATCACTAATATCAGCACTCTTGTTGACGGCTCTGCAATATGCCTAACAGGTATTAAGTCTGTTAACCGTTCTGAATATCTTATGCTAAGTCATCTCTCCTTGCAATGGTATATTATGAAAAGTTTATTTCATCAGCATTTGAATTCTTATCTCTACATTCAACGTCTTTTTTTTTTTTTTAAAGTAATGCAAGATTGCACAAATTCCTCATTGGTAAATGAGTTATCTGTGTGTGCTTTTGTCCTCAACCACCAAAAAAAATAATTACTTGCTGCTTTTGAATTCTGATGTAATGCTTTTAAAAAAATAAACGATTACTCAACAATACAATTTTACCTAAGATATTCGATTACAATCAGCTCTAACCTGGCCAATAAGACAACCATACTGAGTCGTTTGTGACTCTTTGAATACTGTTGTTTTGTTGTTGTTGACAAATTAAACAGAAAACCACACCAAGTGTGCTCTAACCTGCCCAATAAGACTACCATACTGAGTCGTTTGTGACTCTTTGAATACTGTTATTTTGTTGTTGTTGACAAATTAGACAGAAAACTACACCAAGTGTGCTCTAACCTGGCCAATAAGACTGCCGTACTGAGTCATTTGTGACTCTTTGAATACTGTTATTTTGTTGTTGTTGACAAATTAGACAGAAAACCATACCTATTGTCCTCAACTTCTAAGAACTTCTCTGTTAAACAGTCTTTGAGAACATGATATTCTTTATCAAGTTTCCTTTTCTCACTATCACTGGATGACGCCATATTTGAATTTAAAGAGGAAATAACTCTAATATTTGTGTGCTTTGCGTCGGATTTTCATAAACTGTTTCACAGAGTACTACTATTTTTCTAATTGTAATTGGATTGGATTTTTAAAAGTGATTCCTGGGCCGGATTTAACATTTGACGAGGTGAAAACTTTTCTTTGTTGGGAGGGGGGTGTTTGTGTTTATTTACTTGTTTGTTTTATTGTTATTCTTTTCTATCTTTTAACATCAAATTCAGTTCGTCAGTATATATAGGCGGTGGAATGAAATTACGTGTGCCTAAGAATTATATATACCGTATACATATATTGTTTGTGAGGTATAGTGGGTTTTTTTTTTTAGGCTTCTTATTTTTTTAATTGTTCATAAATTAAATCTAATCATTAATGTATGCATGCTTATTTGTAGTCAAGTTCCCATTTAAATTTAAACAAAGCAAGAACGGTCCTTTGACTGTATTTTAAATATTCAGTCCGTCGCAGTTAGAATCAAGCAACAATAAATATTATCTTGAAAAACCAAAAAAAAAATAATAATAGATTTTTTTTATTATAAAGGATAAAAAAAAAATAATTGTCAAACTTTAACAATATTGATTCTTCAGATTAGAAGAAACTGCAGTCATCTTGATAAATATCGTTGTTATACTTGCAAATCCAGCTTAATTGCATTTTCTTTTCCTGTGACTTCAGTTTAATTGCAGTTCCAATTTCTCAGTTTAAATTTAAATTGCTCTGGATGTTAGATATAAATAAGGAACTTTAATCTAGGATTCTAGGGCATAAGAGATTGTACTCACAGTGATTAATTAAATAAAGTGTCAATTATTGACATACTTTTATTTCCAAGTCTCTCATTTTTCGTTGATTTTATTTGTAAATTTGGTAACATTTAACATATGTAAGACTATGGTGTTCTCCGTGCGTAAACACACAAACAGTGTCAGTAGCTAGTTGACGTTCGCCAGTTATTGCTAGGCATGTGTCAGTAGCTTGTTGACGTTAACCACTTGTCGCCCACTAAGTGTCGTTTGTAAAATGTCGCACGCCCAGAAGTCATAGAACCAAAAATTTCAACCGTCATCTAAGGGATTATCATCTATCATGACCTATGCCATGCAACATACTTCGTCTGTACATTTTATGTACACTTTTCAGTAGTTCTGTATATTACTTGGCACTCTCTGACTTGTGATAATAGACTGTTTGGGGGGGGGGGGGATAACTGATCTGTCCTTTCATTGCTTACTGTCCCTAAATGAGATGATATCCAAATAATTTTTACTTTAATCTGCTAATTTGGCTGACTGGTTGTAAATAAGTTGATTTCAATCTGGCCTATTTCCTCTATACATTTTAGTGCCCGTAGTGGTTTCTGACCACTTTCAACTAGTATGTTAGTGGTTTCTGACCACTTTCAGCTCGTATAATGTTCTGACCACTTTCAGCTAGGAACACCATTGGTTTCTGACCACTTTTAGATAGGTACACTATTGGTTTCTGACCACTTTCAGCTCGTATAATGTTCTGACCACTTTCAGCTAGGAACACCATTGGTTTCTGACCACTTTCAGCTAGGAACACCACTGGTTTCTGACCACTTTCAGCTAGTACATTAATGTCAGATGAGAACAAAGAAATTTCTAAAGTTATTTTGAGGGCTCTGGTGTGAGTACTAACTAATGTAGTTATGAATCTATATTCTTAGCTTAATATAGACTGCAGACAGCAAACTGGACATGGCGACATGAACAGGTTCAGCATGGTTGTAACATTAGGGCCCCATGATGATCTACTTCCTGCTTTCAAGTGCTAAAGATTTTCCAGACCTGAGTAACTCGGGATGATGATGCTGATGATGCTGATGGAGTGAGTGGTGATTTGTAAAAGCGAAATGAAAATGATGTGATGGTGGACTCCTCGCGCATCAACTGTGATACACAATCGGCTTGTAACAGGTGAAATATTTGGCTGGGTGACAACTGATAAAGATGTATTAATCCACAAGTCTACGAATTCTGAGTGTGCACGGCTTTCTTCCACAGCTTCCAAAGCACCGACAAAAAAAAAAAGAAAAAAAAAAAGACTGAATTGCTGATATTCAGAAACACACTATTTTAGAGCACTTCGATAATTGCTAGAGACCGGAAAGTCTGGGGGTGGGGGTGGTATTGGGATGTGGAGCTGAAAATATTCAAGCGCAGTCGAGCTCAGCCCGGAAGAAAAAGAGGCTTTTAGCCATATATTGCTACAATAAAGGTCACGTGTCAAGGATGCCACCTTCATGGTCAAGTCAATCTAGGTCAGCAGCAAAGTTTACAATGGGTGTGTGCTACTCTGAGTGAAATAAAAAAAATTAAAAAAACGAATAAAAGGACTTTAAGACTTTAAGAGCCGCTTTAATTTCCTCTACTTCCTACAAGAAAAGAAACAAACAACAACAAAAAACAAAAAAAACCACCCAAAATGTTTTGCTTTTATTTACTGTTTAGTGCACATTTCACCTGTTGTTTGCATGACGTCATTTATATCTCACAAAACATAATATGAAAGCTGATAGTGGATCAAAGAGATGATTTAAGGGGCTGAGCTTTGAAATGTAACATCCAACGCTTACTCGTGACAAGTGTTTTTAAGCCGATATGTTCTAAATGTACTAACAAAAAGTGAGAATGCGTGTCTTCTAAGGGTTGCAATATGCAGCATTGTCGACTTGCACTTGTCTGTGAACAGTCATTATAATTAGTATAATGAAATAAAAGGTGGGGTGGGGGGAACTATGCACACACAAAAATAATAAAATAAACAAAATCTTATGATAATAGACGAGTCTAATTACTTCAATATCATATTTCTTCCTCGCTAAAGAAGAATGAGAAATACGCAGTTTCATTAAAAGGTTTTCTAATGGTTTCAGTTCCTCCAAGTACAAGGTCTCTCAATATTTGACCTTCCGGTTCTTTTGCTCATGCGCGCCGTCATCTTCCTGCGATGGCCAACTTACTATTCAATACATTTTTTTTTTTATATCAAAGCCATCTTTACCTGAGTTATAACAATGATCAGGTACAAGTTAATCTCAAACAGACCGTTGTTTTTTTTGTTTGTTTCATCTTTGAATAATGTGTTGCTCGTTAAGTCAGACTATTTTATTTTTATAATAATGCTCGCATATTTTTATTTTTATTTCACTTGCAGACACAGCTCTGACTGTCTTTACTATGAATATACTACTTCCATTAAATTTGAAACATGAGATATTTAGAAATAAAGAATAAAAGCTTTCTTTTGAAATTATAATAAATGGTTAGACTTTACTAAAACCATTTGTTCAAGTCTCATTCCATGCCTATATATATATTATATGTTTGGAGATAGATAGATAGATAGATGGATGGATGGATAGATAGATAGATGGATGGATGGATGGATGGATGGATGGATAGATAGATGGATGGATGGATGGATAGATAGATAGATAGGATAGGATAAATGGTCGCCGAAAGAGCAGTTAAAGAGCTGAACGAGTGAGAAAATTACGTATAATTGTGTTTTATTTCTCTCTCACTCTGCCCATAAAAAAATACGTAACCCCTCACTGACCAGATGGTCCAAACGCCTTAGTTTTATTACACCAGCCAGGCCGTTAGGGCAAACATAGCGTAGCCTATTTAAATGTCAGTTAATGGATGAATGGACGGACAGCAGGAAGCAAGAAGAGATAGTGGGACACTGCATGATGGCAGGCTGACTGGCCGGCTTGATTTATGAAGGGATGCCCCATAATTGTATCACAAAGAGACGAGGACGAACGCAGAGTATGAGCGGCGGCTACGATAATTACAACCGCTGAAATTGTTATAGTACCCGTACGCCGGTATTGATTGTGCGGCTAGAAGGGACCGGTTGCCAATTATATCCCCTAGAGCCAACTAACGCCAAATTTTGCTGCACTTGGCGTCAGTTCCTTACGCCGGTTGTTCTTATGGGCTTCCGCTCCGGCGGTGACACGTTGCTGTTCGCCAGCGTGTGAGATCTGTGACAATATGCCATTTATTTTTGCGTTAGGAAACATGACACAGTCGCAAAGAACTGACACATTGCTCCTCACTACCCTGAACAAAACCGTGGCATAATAATGACCTGCGCATAGAAATGTGATACAGTGCTACTAACTAACTGAAAAACAGCTGTGGCATATTACTACTCACTAATCTGAAACAGCTCTAGCACACTGCTACTCACTGGCCGGCAAAGAAATGTAACACACTCCTACTCACTGACCGGCACAAGACTTTGACACACTGCTACTCACTGACCGGAAAAAACTGTGACACACTGCTACTGACCGGCACAGAACTGAGACAAATTGCTACTCACTGACCGGAAAAAACTGTGACACACTGCTACTGACCGGCACAGAACTGAGACAAATTGCTACTCACTAACTTGAACACATTTGTGACACATTGCTACTCACTAACCTGAAAACACAACTCTGGCATACTATTACTCACTGGCCTGCACAGAAGTATGACACTGTCACTCACTGACCGGCATAGAACTGAGACAAATTGCAACTCACTAACCTGAACACAACTCTGGCACACTGCTACTCACTGGCCTGCACAGAACTATGACACTTTGTCATACACTGATCGGCATAGAGCTGTAGCACATTTCGTCTTAGTAATCTTACACAGTATTGTGACACATTGATTCTCACAGTTCTAAACAGAACTGTGGTACATTATCACTCACTAAACAGAACTGTGGTACATTATCACTCACTAAACAGAACGGTGGTACATTATCACTCACTAAACAGAACGGTGGTACATTATCACTCACTAAACAGAACTGTGGTACATTATCACTCACTAAACAGAACGGTGGTACATTATCACTCACTAAACAGAACTGTGGTACATTATCACTCACTAAACAAAACTGTGGTACATTATCACTCACTAAACAGAACTGTGGTACATTACCAATCACTAAACAGAACTGTGGTACATTACCACTCACTGATTTGCACAGAACTGGCTTATGGGATTTTACGACTTACTGAGCTACATAAAATCGAAGCGCCCCCTACACTCAATCAAATCCTACTCAATATCAATTAAGTAAACCCTCCTACATATATTTTATTTACTGATATTCCGTCTGTGTGTGTGTCTGTGTCTGTGTGTGTTTTACGTCTGTGTGTGTGTTTATGTCTGTGTGTGTCTGTGTGTGTGTTTTATGTCTGTGTGTGTTTATGCCTGTGTGTGTGTTTATGTCTGTGTGTGTGTCTGTGTGTGTGTTTATGTCTGTGTGAGAGAGAGAAGGGGAAGGTGAGATCTTGAAAAAGCTTAGCCTATGTTTAAGCACAAAAAAAACAACCCAACATAAAAGTATAAATTATTCTGTTACTATTTAGACAAACTAAAGTCAAGATTTATTTCTTAATTTTTTTTCTTGCTGAAGAGACTTTTTTCTACAGTGGTGGTTACTGTAGCTTTTATTTTATAGTGCGCTCGTGTGTGTGTGAGAGAGAGAAAGAGAGAGAGAGAGATGATCACATATGTGGGAAACTATCACCTACTGAGCAGCCTTGGCTAGATTGAATTAAAAGAATTAATTGTCGATGCCTTCAGTCTATCCATTGCCTTTCATTTCCATCCAATTTGTCCTCTAAGCATTCCCAAATCAGTACCGATCAATTTCCTATCAGTCTAATATTCGAACTGCGGACAGCTCGGTGATTGTGCGTAAAAGCACCAGCCTCGAAAAGTGGTCATGGGTTCGACCCCCAATCACCAGGATTTTCTCAATTGATTTTTCACCCACCCACCCCCGCCCCCAGCTCATATTGTTGAGCCAAGCAGGCGTGAATAGAAACGCTTTGGAGCTTTTGGGAGAATTCGTGCCAAAACACGTCCAGCGTCATTTTAATAATCTATTTACCTGTCTGCATATCTTTCTATCTATTTATATATGTATGCCTGCCTCTCTATTTATCTTTACATAATTATATAACTCTGCCACCAAATGACGAAGCGAAAGTGATAGTGTATCCTTCCCTTTGGCTGTGGTAAGTATAAATTACCTCCCTTGTTGGAAACTGTAAAGTATGGATTGATTATACTTTCTTCTTATTTCTTTTTCAGTTTCGTTTTTGGTTGTTGTTGACAGACTATTAGCGTCCATCTTGTTGCATTGATAGTAAAGGGGGAAATGACGGGGGGTGGGTAGAGGAGGAAGAATTTTTTTTAAAAAAATGAAAGTTACAAGGAAGAAACCAACTTTAAAAGTCATATGACACTTTTTTAAGCTCTCTGGCTTACTTGACGTTGTATGTGTTTCACTTGATGTCGAGATTACGACGAACGTGGCTGAGTTTCTAATAATGTGACTTTTCCTCCTGCCATTACTGGACATCTCGTTACCGTTGATAATGATCTTCGCTGTAATATTCTCCACCACCCCCCACCTCCCACTATTGCGTTCTTCCACTCTCAGATTTTCAAATATATTTCAATGTTTGATGTTTTCAATTTAATATTAATAAAATTACAAAATAGAATATGCAATAAATATGTGTGTACGTATGTTTTTAAAATTAATATTTATAAAATTACAAAATAAGGTTATGCAATATATATATGTGTTTATTTGTGTCTATGTAAGATGTAAATGTGTGTGTGTGTGTGTGTGTGTGTGTGTGTGTGTGTGTGTGTGTGTGCGTGTGCGCGCGCGCGCTACTTTCCAGCAACATCCGCGTTCAGTAGTTTTAATTTCGTCTGTGAATTACATGTTGGAAGTGAACAAAAGGAGGAAAATCAGTCATTCAATCAATCAACCAGTCACTCAATCAATCATTCAATCAATAAACCATTCACTCAATCAGTCAACCAGTCACTCACTCAATCAATCAACCATTCACTAAATCAGTCATTCAATCAATCAACCATTCACTCAATCAGTCACTCAATCAATCAACCATTCACTCAACCAGTCAAAAAAAATCGATTTGTAAAGCTAATTAAAATTTTGCCTTGACTGAAATCGACAATGTAAAAAGCCGTCAACCCTGTTCAACAACAAAAAATCACAAACGTTTTAATCAAGAGGTCCGAAGCGCTAAATTATGTACAACACAATCCTTTCTTGCTGATAGGATTCCAATTCATCACACACACACACACACACTACCACCACCACCACCACCCTACTATGTCCGCATGACTCCATACGAACGTTGAACGACCTCCTAAGGACCTGGTAAGAGACGTCATAGCAGCAATAACAAATTAAACAAATTAAAATGCCATGCAAGACTTCATAAAATAATTGCAGAATGCCCATACCAGTATTTTTTCCTCATCCATCCCCCTCCCAACCCCAACCCAATCCACGATAGGATTCTCGCAAACCAAACCTTTAGCACTAACGCAAACAGGTCCTTGCACGGGCAACACGGGGAAATGACGCTCTCGAACCTACACGTCCCTCTCAGTCCACCAAGCGCACCCACCTGCTGGACCCATACAAAGGCTACTGCCTCTACATTGAACCCACCCCAGCTCCATATTCTGCCTGAACGCTCCAAAGGGCAGCAGCCCTGAGCTTACTTGAATCGTCAAAGCCTTCCCGGGGCCACACTCACCTTTTCACTAAATGCAAATACTTTAGTTCCGTCGACTCGCCGGGGAAGGAAAGGACTTTTTAAAAATAAAAAATAAAAATGCCGGGATGACCGGGGTGAGTGGGGGAGAAGAAAGTGACTTGAAAGCGAGGAAGCGATCGTGAAAGGGAAAGAACTGCGTTACAAGAGTGGAAACTCGGAATGCAAAAGGCTGCCCAGTACAAAAGGTAGAGAAGGGCGGTTACTCTGGCTGACTATATTCCAATAAATCAGGCTTAGAGAGAAACGCTGCTATGCGCTTAAAGGCAGTCGGTTTTTAACTAGCCGATTTGAATTGAAGGAAAAATTCTTCCTAAGTAGCTTGGTTCACGCTAGTGTGTAAAAAAAGAAAAATTGGGAGGAGAGTGCGCCTACAATTGTTCTTTCTGCGTGATTGGTTATAGGCCCTAGTTAAGAATAATTATCACTTAACGATTTATAATTAAAATCATCATTAGTCATTATAACAGTAGTACTAAGACAAATATTGACAGTACGAAGACAATTGTTAAGTACAATAAAATCAATGCTCTGAGTACCAAGACAAGTGTTCTTCAGTACAATGCTCTTAGTACCAAGACAAGTGTTCTTCAGTACAATGCTCTTAGTACCAAGACAAGTGTTATTCAGTACAATAAAATCAATGCTCTGAGTACCAAGACAAGTGTTATTCAGTACAATAAAATCAATGCTCTGAGTACCAAGACAAGTGTTATTCAGTACAATGCTCATAGTACCAAGACAAGTGTTATTCAGTACAATAAAATCAATGCTCTGAGTACCAAGACAAGTGCCGCACCGTTCCTCAACAATTGATATAGGTAGTATCAAGACAAACGTATTGTTGAATATCATATCAAGAGAGTAATAAATAATCTAATACTGCACTGCACAACAACATGGAATATAGACAGTACCAAGAGATGCACAATACAATCAGGAGAATTGTACTTGTTCAAGTTTGGCTCTAGTGCTCACTTGTAACTTTCAGTCACTTCGACAAGTGAGAAATTTATTCTCTGAATAGGAAATGGATAATGCCAAGGATGGATAGAAGATCTCGATGGATTTGAGTTGATTATGTGGGACAAGCTTACCGGGCAGCGAATGGTCAGTGTCTCTCTTTCTGTTTTTCAACTGCCAATAGATCCTGAGCATTTGCGGTCTAAAACACGCGAGAACTGATTTGTCCCATGCAACAGACTAGTTACTAAACTTTCCCATCTCAAACCAAGGTCGATATGCACCTGCCATCTTTGCATCACTGGCCTTTCATTTGTACGATGGTGGTGGTGGTGAGTGTCTGAAAAGTTGGGAGGGTGGTCATGTAGTAAGACTACCTCAGTGTCACTCCTCTCTTGACTGTGGTGAGGGATGCGTCTAGATGACTGTAGGGATTATACGATAGTTACGTCATTAATCATTTCCGCTAAATTCAAATCATATACGGCTGTAATCTTCTCAGACTTTCTTCTCTTCACAAATTGTTAATTTTTATTATTATTCCACTTTTGGTGTCTTTTTGTAAATGGCAAATTTGGAACTTACTGGTGAAATTACCTGACAATTAAAGGACAAACAAATTTATAATACATGTTGGATCGTGTGTACTACAATACAGTTATGGTTAACGAAAGTCAACAAATATCAATAACTTATCAATTTTCGTTTACATTAACTGACTTATGAATAAGATACAGTTAAAACAACAGTTAGAAACACAAAGTAATAAATAACGAATTCCCCATACTCTCCAACAGTACAGTACAAGTAATCTTGAATCGGTATTGTCCATTCGGTTACTTTCAATGAGCTAGCTATTCATGACTAGCTACAGGATTGGAAATTTTAGTGTCCGGGAGCACAAACACGCCTCTTTCCTTCAGGCAGTGTTCCCTCTAAGGTTCGCGACCGCGCAGTTCCGCGCAAACAGGAAAAAGTTCCGCGCACAAAGAAAAATATTCCGCGCAAACAGGAAAAAGTTCCGCGCACAAAGCAAAAACTTCCGCGCAAACAGGAAAAAGTTCCGCGCACACAGGAAAAAGTTCCGCGCGCACAGGAAAAATATTATAGGGAACGTTGCCTTCAGGTGTCAAATTTATATTGATGCTCGCTCCTAGGGTTGGAAATTTCTTTCATGTCAGTACACCACTTCTAGAAGTACTGTTTAATTAACCGTTAAAAAACTTTTCTTCATCTCTCGCGCTTTCCAGTTTCTCTGACAGTGGTGCACACATTTTTAAAAAGACTATTCTGATTCTTTGAGGCTTAGCTATGTGCTTCCGTATTGTACATAGGTTTACACCTGGTCAATCAAGCGTTTTAGTTTCTCTGCAGTCATTCGGTGATGATTTCTGATTTTTAATACATAGCTTAATCCTTGTTAGCTCTCAGTGTTTTTCATGTGGCATTGTTAAGCAGACGGACAGATGTGTAATCATGAGCAAAATAAGTGTGATGCAGTTCCTGCTTCATTCACACACGCGTTCACTTCTTCTATCGCATTTTCTTCCTCGCACAATTTCTATAGAGCATACGACATAATATCATAACATTGGTATGGTATAAGAAATATATTCATAATTTTGGATTTAATAATCCAAAGGCAGAAATCTCATTTCATGACAATTATCTACGGGCTGTTCTGAAGACAAAGCTCTCGTTTTTATGAACTAGAGGCGCGGTCTCATTTTGGAGTAAAGATTATCCCAGTGTCCTTCCTTCTTTGAGACCCATGGACTTTTCAGTAAATAAATCTCATCTTTGAAGGACTAGACAGCATCATAAATTGTTCTCAGTTTGGAGTAAAGATTATCCCAGTGTCCTTCCTTCTTTGAGACCCATGGACTTTTCAGTAAATAAATCTCATCTTTGAAGGACTAGACAGCATCATAAATTGTTCTCAGTTTGGAGTAAAGATTATCCCAGTGTCCTTCCTTCTTTGAGACCCATGGACTTTTCAGTAAATAAATCTCATCTTTGAAGGACTAGACAGCATCATAAATTGTTCTCCCTTTGATGAACAAGAACGATGTATACGAGTCCTCCTTTGATGAACAAAAATGACATATGTGCAGTACTCCCTGTGATAAACTAAGAGCAGATCGTATACAATGGTCTTTCTTTGATGAAGTCGCCTGTCAATTAATTAAAATATGGGATTTGCAGTCCTGTTGGTTTCTTTTAAAAACTGAACTTGCGCAACAACGGTTCGCTTTGGCATCTTCGTATTGAAATGGGCGCGTATTTTTAAAAATATATATATATTTAACGCGGTCATTTTGTGTCTCGTTTGACAGTGAACATGATTCCTTGAACAAAAATTCTATAATCCAAGAAATGTGACGAACAAAGAAGTGTCAAAGAAGTGGCCTTGCTCGACTGCGCTAATGGGGATGGGTGTGTCGGAGGTCGGTCTACAGCACCAGGGCAGAGGCTATTTTAAGCTTGCAAGAGCGACTGAAAGAAAACTAAAATGCGATTGTCGCAAAGTATAAAACGCTAGTTTTGCTAATACTGCTAATTTCGTCGATACAAACTAAGCTCTGTGTGCGGGTGTATGGGGTGGGGTGGGCGCACATCTGCAAGTGTGTACACGTAAATGCGTGCGATGACGTGCATGTTGCATGCGTGCGTGTGTGGTGTGGTGTCTGCACGATTCGCGCATTATGATCTGTGACTGGCCGTCTACTAGTGATCATTATTATACCATTCTGCTCGCCTTCCGCGAAATCACGAGACGGACGTTAATTCCAAATTAATCAATCAATCAGTTTAGTACTGCATTCCCATAGATGATCTACTTTCTTTGCTGTGATGTCTTATGCGTCAGCTGGATCAAGTGGCGACTTTTAGTCACGGGTTCCATAAAGACTGTGGTGTACCAAATGTCTGCTGATGGGCAATTTACTCCACGAATGTAGGTCAGACATGCCAGAGTTAGGACTGGAACTGTTGTGTGTCGGAGAGATGCAAAACAGGTTGTAATTAAAATTATAGTTAAGGCTTGTGTCGGACACAATTATCAGTGCCAGGACTGTAAAAGGTACACAGAGTGCCGCGCCTAGAAATAAGTGAATGGTACAGGACAATTCAAGGAAGAGAACTCCCAGCGGGCCTGCGAAACCTGTAAATAAGAATGAGACTGGTACAAAATTGTATGAATTCTAAAGTAAAGTGCCTATACTTTGTGTGATGGTGCGGATACTAAAATAAAGTTTTGCCTATAGTGTGTTTGTGTGTGTGTGTGCGTTTTAAAGTAATGTACCTATGGGGGGTACGTGTCTGTGTGTGTGTGGTGTGTGTGTGTG
The DNA here is from genome assembly GCA_028829895.1 of Sinotaia quadrata. Classification (NCBI taxonomy): domain Eukaryota; kingdom Metazoa; phylum Mollusca; class Gastropoda; order Architaenioglossa; family Viviparidae; genus Sinotaia; species Sinotaia quadrata. The sequence continues at coordinate 10,032,397 of CM054182.1, forward strand.
TGTGTAACGTGCTTATAGTATGTGTGCATGTAAAGTAACGTAGATATAGTTTGTGCGTGTGCTTAATAAATTAACATGCCTGATGTGTGTTTATGTGCGCATGTTAAAGTTACGTACCTACAGTGTGTGTATGTGTGTGTGTGCGCTAAAGTAACTTGACTACTGTTTGTGTGTATGCGCTAAAGTAACGTGCTAAAATGTTTGTGTGTGTGTGTGTGTGTGTGTGTATGCGCGCGCGCACTAAAGGAACATGCCTTTAGAGTGTGTGTGCTAAAGTAACGTGCCTATAGTGTGTGTGCGTGCGTGCGTGCGTGCGCGCGCGCGCGTGCCTGCATGCTAAAGTAACAAACATACAGTGTGCGTGCGTGCTAAAGTAATGTGCCTAAAGTGTGTGAGTGTGCTAAAGTATGTGTGCGTACGTGCTAAAGTAACGTGCCTATAGTGTGTATGTGTGTGCGCGCGCGCGCGTGCTAAAGTAACCTGTCAATAGAGTATGGGTTAGATAGGGGCATCCAGAGTGTGTATTAGATATACGTGTTCATACTCTGCCTGTTAAATTTACAGAGCTTTATTGTGCGTACTAAATATATGGGTTGATAACATGTTGGGTTTTAGATGCGGGTCTACATTGAGGAATATAGCGATACAATCCCATAGGGTGCGTCATAGAGCTATGTGTTCACAATGTACGTTCTGACGACACATCCTACAACGACCTACAGGTTACATACTGGAGCTATGTGACTGCAGTACATCCATACTTAATATTTTAGTTTACAGAAAGCATACAGTTTACTATGAGCATACAAAGGATACTGGCTTATGAAGTGCGTCTTAATAAAGCTAATAATAATTCACTTTTAGGTGTACTTTAGACAAAGGTTTACAATACGTAGACATGAATGGTGCACTTTCTTAACCCTTTCAAAACGGACCCAGATAAAGACGTAATACATAAATTCCACACTTATTCAAGTTAGAAGTAAGTGATGGCGCTACGCGTCTAGTCTAGAGTTTTGCGCACTTATTATATAAAGTGTTAAAATTTGATTGTAGGATGAACCTTTTTAGATATTTTATGACGTCATTTTAAACACTGAGCTTTGTGTCAACAACTCTATTGGCCAATGCACCCTTTCGAAAACTCTCACATAGCCCTTAATAAATTTACATCAACTAAGGAAAATTGCCATAAACTTGCAATATGTGAATGAATTTTACGACATGTCAACACCAACACGCTGACGATAATACGTTTTGTCATCAATCTAGACTAGCACTCACTTCCGTGATTGCGAGATCAATGTCACAACTTCGTTTGCCCTCAAACAAGGCATATCTTACAAATATCACTAAAGCTGACATAATAACCCTCCCCCCCCCCCACATTATAAATAACCACTGCTGTTACTCGTGCCCCTACCTCCCCCCTCCCCCAACACTTCCGGGTTAATTTTATCATCTCTCGTTCCCTCTTACAAGACAATTTTCAAGTGTTTCTTCGTTCTTTTTACATTGGTAACATTATGACGTCATGATGTCAACATTGTCACACTTTCGGTACATAAAGGTTAAAGGTAATTCGGCTTTGTTTTGAGCAGTATAATCCAGTAAGAGTAGTTTAAATAGGTGATAAATGAAACTTTTTCTTTAAAGCAATATTACAGAAAACAAAAGTAAAGGAAACGGTATTATGATTCTGTACTGTAGGCATACAAGAAGTCATTTCTAGTTCACGCGTTTTCTTTCTTTTTTTTTTTTTTTTTTGTAAATTTATTTTATTCTCGCTCGTCGATGTTAGAAGAGACCCTAAATTTGTGCGCGTTGAATTGTTTATTTTATCGCAGCACAAATAATACTATATGTTTATTTTATTTTGCTTTTTAGTTTAATTGCGGTGCAATTCATTTTGTTTTTTTAATTGCTGCTGAGACGATTAGTTTTACACGCTCTTTTAACTGCCTATAAGATAAATAAATATGACAGAAGATTATGTAATTTCTAATGAAACATTTCGAAATGAATGTGTGTTGGGGTGGTTTTTTCCCTCTCTCTCCACCAGCCCCCTCGTACATGCATTCTGACGTCATTTAACTGAACATAAGGTCAGTAAGCGTTCCGTCTTTTAATAGAAAACACCGTTTATTAATATTAAAGTGTTGAAGGGGTGTTACATTGGCTAATGAAATTTTATTTTTAAAAATCCTTCAGTCTTTATTTATGCACGCGGTGTTCCTGTTTGTCCCTTTTTCAATGCTCTTGAAGAATGCGAGCAAATTAAAGCATATACAAGTGATACAGTACGTAAAGCAATTCTTTGTGGTTTTGTTTTTAAACTTTGAAGCGCGCGCGGGGGGGGGTGTATTCTTCTGAATTATAATCACATTGTTTTTACGCGCGCGTACGCTGCGAGTGCATGAGTTATTTATTGTTAACTATGTGTCTGTATGTGTGCGCGTGCGATCGCGCGTGTATATGTTATTTTGTGTTAATTAGGTCTGTGTGAGCGTGTGACATGCCAGATGCACTGTTTCAACCAGAGACGTTTCTATAGATGACCTAGATTGACAAAGTGTGACAGACTTTTTTGTAGACAATGAGTATACTGTTTGTAATAGCGTGTCACAAAGTAATGAATTTTGACTGTAAGAATACGACACACAGATTCATCAGTCACCTCTGAGCTGAGTTTCCCTTTAAATCTCCCACGCAAGAGTATTACAATCATGCTCAAAATTTATCTTCGAATCCGAGCCGTCTCAAGATCACCACTAAGTGCCATTCAACGCCACAGCTTCGTAGTGCTTCAACCCCTTTCAGACAGAGCGACCTCCAACCGTTCCCCCCACACACCTCTACCACCGCGCTCACCTCCCTTCCCTCTCTTCCTAGCGATTGGCGCGGCTGTCGGCGTTGTTCCGTTCCCCCGCCGCCTGGCACTCGGCAAGTAAACAGGCGCACAGCCCGCTCAAGCTCTTGTCACGGCCGCGTGCAACGTACGCATTGTGTGCGCGCCTCTCGAGCAGGGACCGGTGGAGTCCTCCAACTAGCCCCCCCAGCCCGCGGCGAGGGGAATTCTTTTCACGCTATCAGCTAACGATCATATTTACGGAAACGGCGGCTCTGCCCAGCTGAGAATACCGCCGTAACTGTGCACGACATCTTCGATCGGGCGGCAGACGCCGTAGAGGAAATGCTTGACGAGGGGCCGTCTCCTAGGTCGCAGAGGTGAGGTGCTCCTAATCACACGCCTTCTCAAGTAGCCACGGTTATTTGACGGTGTCCGTGGACTAACTGCTTTACTGCGCAATTCCAAGGGGCTGCACTCGTCTGTTATTTGCGAACAGTCTCTTTTGTCTCGCGGCTGCTGGAAAGTTTAGCGCGGGGAGACAACTGAGTTCACTTGGGCTTTCCACCCTCACCTACAGCAGCAGAACCAAGAACAAAAAATTAAAAAAAAATGCTTTTCGAAATAAACTTTACGGTAAAGCACCTTTAAACGGTAAAGCATCTTCGTAAGTCTGAAGATGTTTACTGTGCAAACAAGTCTACAAAGCTGATCAGCCCGTTTGTTGACATTTTGCACCAAATGAAATACGATCTGAACTTTATCTCTGTGAAAGGGCTGGCTAGAATGTATGTATTTAGTACAGTGTCATGATTTAAACCCAGTTTCAGTTATTTGGCCAGCTGTTACGCTATGAGTAATTCATAGTACTTGGTTGATACCGTTTATATGACCTTTTTGCATTTAAAAAGCAGACTGAACTCCGAAATTTGGGTGAACATAGTTTTTATTTTTATTTTTCAGGGTCCACTGAAAATAAATTCTCATGTATGAATCTACATGCACGTACGCACGCATACAGCCGTGAAAGTAAATTATATCCAGCCAATGACTATTGTAAAATTAAGGCAAATAAAAGAAGTTGGGTAAAAAAAAAAAATCACACTTTGAAATCATCGAACTTCCCGATCATTATAGGATGCTGACTAATGAGTTAAGATAAACTGTTCGATGGATTGTACAAAACATTACGATGGACTTCAACTGTACAATGATTGCTGCTGAACAGTACAAAGGCTGTTGCAGAACGGTGCAATGATTGTTATTGAACAGTATATTGGTGATTACAAAACTGTAGAGTGGATTCAGAGAAAGAATATACGATCGCTAAGTGGAAATGAAAAGGATGGCTAAGCGAGACTACCAAGGCTAAGCCAAACACAAAAGCTGCTGTCAAGGACAAAAGTATATAAATACGTTACGAGAGGTTAAGGACAAGTGTATGTACATGTACGGTACGAGAGGTTAAGGACAAGTGTATGTACATGTACGGTACGAGAGGTTAAGGACAAGTGTACATGTGAAAAAATACGGAGTTGAGGGAAGCAGTGCAGAGTTTTAAGGGAAACTGGACGTGGGATTTGTCAAAAATGCAAAGTTGAGGGAAGCAGCGCAGAGGGTTGAAGGAACTGTACGATGTGTTTAGGAAGAGTTGTATGATGAATTAGGTGAAACTTTTTGGTAAGGTAAACTAACTTCTAATGAAGGATATATATATGGAAATATATATGGAAACTGTATGATCAGGAAAGGGAAATAATACAGTGGGTTAATTAGCGAACCTGGCAGTTTACCTTGGACCACACCTAATAGGTTTATCTTTACATGGAGACTGAAGTGAGATTAGAGTAACGCATATATTGGAGACTTCGAGTTGTCAGATATACTCGAAACTCACATGACGTCATTTAGTAGATGTCTTATTATCCTAAACCTAAAGGAAGCATGAATGGCAAAAACAAACACTACAGAACTTCGGAACTAATTTGGATTTCAATAAATATCAAAGTAAGTAATAACTAATGATATGAGTCTCTTTTCTTGACAGTAGAAATGGGCACACAACACCCCTGAAGCCTTCGCACACTCAGTTTCTAACAATGAAATGAAATATTTTAAGCATAACAATTATTTCATTGTAGGCGTTCGTGGATGCCATCAGAATCACGTGACCTTATCATGCAGGAATGACGACCCTGAAGTATTTGTCGGTCGGGCTTTACAGGGCATAAATGAGCAAACAGCTCTTTGTCAGAATCAAAATTTTCTACTGATCCATAAATGCAGTCCCGTGTTGTGCACCTTTAACTGCTGCTTGTTTCGGTTGATTTGTGGATGAATGGTATGTTGTATTAATGGACAAAATATATATTAGTACTATTACTACCATTATTACTACTAACAATTTTCATAGTAATAATTGGGTTTTGCTTTGGCTAAATTATAGAGAAATAATTTAACTGATGAAGTAAAAACATCACCGGTAATGTATTTTATAGGTGTTCAGATATGCCAGGCTACTTTCGTGAACGCAGCCCCGTGTTCGCTAGTCTGCAAAACCTTCAGGCATTGTGGGGATTAAAGGCGGGCAAAGGGATCAATGAAGGAAGTGTCTAAGGCGCGGATTATGGGGTGTGAATAGTCTCCCTTCTCTCACGGCACAGTTGCCAGAGCGCAAGGCGAGGCTTCGCGGCCTGACATAATTTCGCGGACTTAAGGTGTCAAGGAACGGTTATAATTTTATATTCTGCACATGCCGGTTTCACAAAGATCTCACGAGATACCACCCCTCTGTGTGGCGGATTAGGCCCTCGTTAAGCGGAGTGGGGTCCTGCCGGGGAATCGAAAAACTGTCAAAAACTGTCGAAAAGGCCCTTTATTTTCTTTTTTTTCTAAAAAATATTTTTGTTGGCAAACAAACGAAAGCAACTGCTAAACATGGAGTTAGTGACAACCGGCTTCACTGAGCGGTATCAAGATTCAAAATTTCGGCTTAGTCTTGTGACATATTGATGGGGAAAATCCCCCAGATTTTACTATATAAATATAATTAAATACAAATATCCGATCACTAAAGAAAAGACTAATAAATAAAGAATTAAGAAGAAACTCCTCCTTATCTCAGAACTATGGTTATGAGTAATGTAAACTCGCTAATATGAATTACGTTACGTATGTTCATTAGGAATCAGTACAGCGGCGGTGCGACTACTGGGTGGGTGCAATTACAATATTGTGCTTATTCGTTTGCAGAAACGGAAAATGCCCCCTCCCCCCCACACACACACACACTCACGTTTGCGACTAAATTATTTAGGACTCTCATGAATACCAAAAATAAAATTTAAATTGTAAATGTTCACCTCATCGCAAATCTCAGGTAGTTTGGATGACACAAAACTTAGTAAGAATAACTAGGTACATTACGACTAGGCAAACTGGTGTGTTAGATACACAGATATATTATCCCAAAGCATTCTAAACTTGGGATAGCCCACAATATAACTACATAAATATTATATAATCCCAAAGCATTCTAAACTTGGGATAGCCCACAATATAACTACATAAATATTATATAATCCCAAAGCATCCTAGACAAGGAATAGCCTACACAATAGTTTCATAAATATTATAACATCTTAAAGCTTTCTAAACTAGGGTAGCTCATACTATAGCTACATAAATACTATAAGATCCCAAGGCATTCTAAACTAGGGTTAACCTACACTATAGCTACGTGATAATTATAAGATCCCAAAGCATTTTTAACTAGGTTTAGCCTACACTAGAGCTTCGTAAATATTTTAAGATCCCAAACCATCCTAAACTAGTTATAGCCCACACTATAGTTGCATACATATTATAAGATTTCAATGCCCTTTAAACTTGACCTAGACCTCATGGAGACATCGAGGTTAAAAAAAATTACATAGTTTAAATAATACGTGTCAACTAACACACACACACACACACACACACACACACACACACACACACGCACTAAAATTCATATCGGGTAGCCCGTTTTCTTTTAAATGCGTGTTGACAAAGCAAAATAAAAAGGTACTCAGTTCAAATATGTCGTATAACTAGAACACATTAAAACATGTAACAAGTTTGCACAGAAATACATGATAAGTAACCCGTTTGCACTGAAATACATGAGAAGTAACCCGTTTGCACTGAAATACATGAGAAGTAACCCGTTTGCACTAAAATAGATGAGAAGTAACCCGTTTGCACTGAAATACGTGAGAAGTAACCCGTTTGCACTAAAATACATGAGAAGTAACCCGTTTGCACTGAAATACATGAGAAGTAACCCGTTTGCACTGAAATACTTCACAAATTGGAGTTCATGGTTCAAAATCCTCTTCTTTCATTTGAAATTTGTCACAGTTTCTTAGTTCTGGATTGTCAGAGCACTTGCGAGTTGCGTTAATATTTTTTTTAATAGAGCGGAAGTAAAACGTAGTTTAACTTTGATTTCCTGCATTTTAAAAATTGTAGATTTTCAATATTATGCTGTTAGTTAATTTCATATCTCTTTTTTTAAAAATGGCTTTATTTAAAATATTGCAACCTTCTTTTTGATAATCGTTACAATAAATCATTCCTAAGTCGGACTTAGTGTCACCGTCCTGACTCCACGCAGCCTCTCTTTCCTCTAGTGACCTCTAGGCCACCGAACATGCACGGCCATGGGTTAGTGTCCAGTCGTTGAGTTTATGAATTAATTAATTTTAAAATCTCTATATATGCACTGCGTGGCTAGAGTATTGGGTTTATACAAAAGTAATTAATGTAAAATCTCTATATATGCACTGCGTGGCCAGACTATTGGGTTTATACAAAAGTAATTAATGTAAAATCTCTATATATGCACTGCGCGGCTAGACTATTGGGTTTATACAAAAGTAATTAATGTAAAATCTCTATATATGCACAGCGTGGCTAGACTATTGGGTTTATACAAAAGTAATTTATGTTAAAATCTCTATATATGCACTGCGCGGCTAGACTGTTAAACGTTAGTAAAGCTGTGGAGAAACTGCCAAGAGCAAAAGAAAGAATAGTGACGCTCAGGAAGACAGGAAACTAATGCGGAAAAAGATGAACCCACTCTCCCTCCCTCCCTCTTTTCTCTCTCTCACGGCACGCACGCACGCACGCGCACACATCCGTGTCATAGAGTGCAACACACGTTTTTATTTTCCAAACTGATTTTCAAACCCTTAGGACTGAAAAGTTTAAGTTCATTCTTTGTATGGAACAAGTCATCCAGTAAGCAGGTCACCCACCTTCAGCACGTCATCCAGAAAGCTCACCTTAACAAGTCCCCTACACTATATTCACCTTAAATAAGTCATTCATATAGTTCGCCTCAACTAACTCAACCACATTATTCTTCTGGTTCAACTTTTACGTACGTACAAATTATCCAGATAGCCTACCAAGAACAAGTCATCCAGATAAGCTCACCAAGAACAAGTCATCCAGATAAGCCCGCGTTGTTTCTGAAAGGGATCCGCACACAGTAAAACATTTTGTCTTAGCAAACTGTCTATGAGAACACGTCGTATAAGACCTTTTTCTGCCTTATCCTCACACGCTAAAATAAGATCATATAAGACTTCCAAGAGCCCCGCCATCATACCATTTATAGCAATGTCACATGACATGATAATGCAAAATGGCTGTCTTTATGGACGTTATTGAATTTAGTGAAAGCGATAGTGAGATAGAAGATATTTTTGTTCAAGCAACATTTGCTGAAACCGTAGACGGAAAAAGAAAAAGATATTGTTGAATCAAAGGATGGATTTGGTGCAAAGATTCGTACTGTACATATGGGCAACCACTGAAGGAACTGATAACAGAGGACCCCAAAGTCTTAAAAACGTTCAATCGGATGACCTACGATGAGTTCCAAGAGCTTTTGGTGCTTGTTGAACCGATAATTATAAAGAAAGATATCGTCATGAGGAGGCCATCGTCGTCGTAGTGTAGGGGGCGCTTCCGGCTTCTGCCGCTTTCGCGCTGGATGAGGGGTTGTGGGGGAAAGGGAGGGGGGAGGAGGCCATTAAACCAGGAGAGCGTCTAGCATTAACTCTACGATATCTTGGTTCAGGTACGTAATATTAAAATATGAATAAATTAACAATTCCAGAAAAGAAATAAAAATCGATATTTCAATAAAAGTGCCGCTATGTAATCAACTCCCTTAATGCTATGATTAATTTGCAATATTTATTTATATGTTTAGTATTTACTCAAAATATTAACTGCTTGATATTATTAGCCATACAACTAGGTTCGGGGTACATTTATGAGCTTTGTTCCTGGGTTATTTCCCTTCATGACATTTTAACTCTGACTTTTGGACTTAAACACAGAATTAATTTTACGTAATAAATGCTTTACGATTAACTGATTAGTACCTCATAAATTCGAATAATCCAGCTATATAAAGTGCAATAAGCCATATAATTGGTCTGATACTCAGTGATGAAATAACTCCGTGATGAAATCTATTTTTCTATATTTAACCTATACATTCTAGGAGCCTGTGGAAAAATCACTGAAGTCAGCAGGTGTGTGTTTGTATGCTAAATTATATATAGTTGGTAAAGATGCATTATTAAACTATTTTAAATTACTTTATTGTTCAAGTTTAACATGTATTTAACAGTTTGATACACCTAACTTTTATATGAAGTATGAAAATTATTTCAGATACATACCTTATAGAATTGCAGTTTGACAGTCAAAATATTTAATGATTTTTGTTTTTTGGGATCAGTTTCACAGACACAGTTTGTATTCAGGGTACCGGATAATATAATTCATCAAATTGTTATAAAATCATGTGAGGCTATTTATGCGGTCCTTAAATACACATACATGAAAGTAAGTAAATTCAAAATAATAATGTAGATTTATGAGTGATATTTCATCTTTAATGGCAACGTGTTTAACAATATTTTATAATCATAAAATAACAATTACATAAATAAAATGTACTGCAGTACAAAACAACAAAATATATTAATACATCTACAGTTTCTACACTGATCCACCCATCCATATATAAATAGATATACTTTTGCACAAGCACATATACACACACATACAAACACACCACACACACACACACACACACACACACATACACACACACACATACACACACACCACACACACAATATATATATATACAAACATGCATATACACAAATTTATATGAATATATGTGTCAATACAAACAACACATGTATATAAACAGACAAATAAAAAAGCAAAGATGAATCAACAAACAAAATCTTTAATCCCAACAATATTATTCCTGAAACCTTATTGCCAGGAAGAGACATTTTTTTTCTCCACGCTGACTCTCTCCAGAGGATGCGGTAAGCCTTTTATCAGGGATATTCTCAGCTTTGGAGGTCCTATGGAGAAAACTTCCTCTCCTCACTTGTTTCTAGAGAGGGCGGGGTGGTGGTGGTGTGTCAAGTAGATGTAGTGTGTGTGTGTCGGTGCGTGTCGTTGGTGATGATCGCTGTGCTGCATGTCGGCGTGTCTGGTCGGTGGAGGTAGGCTTTAGTCCGGAGTTCCAGGAAGAGACACTTTAGTGCCATCTTTTATGGTAGGGGACGATTCTCTCCCTTTAAAAAACTATTTATTAAATTTTATCCATATAAATATGTTGCTGCAGAACAACACATCAAATGAAGAAGTTAAAAATTAGACGAATAAACAAAGAATATTTGACATCAAGAGCCAGGGGAATTTCTGAAAATGCTTTCGGTATAATTTTGTCCGGCAGATTTGGATTATTTCAACATCCAATTCGTTTGTCACCCAAAAATGCTACAAGTCACTCTGGCCTGTTTAGCTCTTCATAATTTCTTAATATCGAGACAAGATCAATGTTCTGTACACCATCTCTGACAGACCAAGAAGCACCAGAGACTTTAGAAATAATTCCTGGTGAGTGGCGAAAAAATAGAAAAACATTTTTTGTGCCTATTACTGCACACCCTGGAAACAGAACATCACTGGTGAAAGAGTGGATAAATGCAGAAGGACAAGTACCTTGGCAAGAACGAATTGTTTCAACTCAATAATAGATTTTTTTTTTTTAAAACACTAGCCAGCAAAGAAAGAGTGACGACATTAGTATGTGAGTTATTAATTTAATGTCCAATATCATGAAAGTCTGCATATTAATACATTTCACTCATTTAAACTGAATTCTTTCAATATTTCTTTCTGTAAGTACAGTCATATTTTATAAAATAGATTTCCTGAATGGTAATTTGTTTATATTTTCAATGTGCCCATTCATTTGTTATTGTTTGTGTTAAGGACTATGATTTTTGTCTTCCTGTATCCTGCTCGCAGCGCCAAATGTCAAGGACGATAACGTACGTGCTTTCTTGTATCAATGTTAAGGATGCCAACGATGATTATGATGATGTGTGTCTTCTTGTCTTCTGCACGCAGCGATATTTATACAAATTCACAAAACAACGAGAAACACAAGTTCTTTGTATGAGTGATATACAAATATTTATTAAAATAAAACGCCATCTCTAAACTGACGAAACCAGGGCAGCATACAATTAAATGGTGCAAGTCAAACGGCAAATGTCCAAGTCCATGGCTAACGATAATATTTTACGTCACCAGTGGAGCTATAGTGGATTATTTAATCATAAGACGTTCTCTGGTCTGTAGTGCTCCAGTGGGACCGGCTCCCTTCACAAGAATTCAGGGAAGGATGTCGGTGGTGTTACAGTTGGAGTTTTGGTTTGGTGCTTGCTCCGAGCTGGCGGTTGTTGTCTAGCGCAGATGTTGTTGGTGGGGTTTTGTTGCATGCACAGCGGTGGCGCGACTGTAGCTGAAGAAGAATTTATTATATTTTTTAACTGCTGCCTTTAGTGGGTCTGTTTATTTGATATGGTTGGTGGTGTGGATGTTTTCTTGCTTGACTTGGTGCCAATTTTTTAATAAAAAATATATATTGTTGATAGTGTGTGTTTGTTGCAGGTAGCGTGTGAGGGCTTTGTTAATTTTTTTGCATGTTTTTTTTGGTGGGGGTGGGTACAGCAGAGTATCTGTTGCAAAAGGTATTTGAAGAGTTGTGATTTCTTTTTTTTGAGTTCTTCTCTTTCTATGAGGATAGTAAACAGAAGGTGAGGAAGTGATTTACTGTGATATAAGTGTTGCAGTTAAGCATGTTTTAGGATGTCCATTTCGGTGATGGAGTCTTAGGGTTGCATTTAGTCTGAGACTAAATATGGCTTTAATGGCTGGGGTTGTTTTTTTCTGAAATGAATGTTTATAGCTGTCATAATTTTTGTAGTGTGGATTGGGATGGGTAGAGGGAGACCCTGTGAAGTTCCTATTTTTTTTTTTCCCCTTTATCAGCTGTTTCATATCTCCCTCTTTCCCCTTGTGCCTATATATATTCTGAAAGTGCGGCCATCCACGAAAACTTATAAAGGCAGGAGGGGCAATCCAAACTAAAAGACTGCTAAAAATAGCTTCTGTGTTTCCTCATTTGTTTTCAATTCTCAGTTACAGTAAATGAGGAAGAGTTATATAATGAATCAAATACGTAATGAACCTACCGTGATTATGTTTTAATACATAACTCTTTCCTAATATATAATCTAGTGGATTAGACCTCAAATAAAATAAAATCTGTGTTGGTGGGCTGTAGGAAAAGTGTTCTCACGCAAATACCATAACAATATTCATCAAGTAAAAACATATCAATTAAAAATAGAAACAATTTCCTTTCTAAATATATAAACTTTTAATACCATTAACAAGCTCAATAAACAGTCTATACTGATAAAAGTGTGTATCATCGCACTGTGCATTAGATAACATGGGCACTATGCACATGGTACCGCATGGCCCAAAACCAAACTCCCAGACCCCAAGCTGTAAATCTAGTCGCCAGTGCCAGAGGTCAAATTTCTGGGATGGGCAATGCAGACCGCAGTGAACACACAAAAACTAATATATTAAACTCGCGGATGCTACACATGTCCCATATAACAGCCTTATAAGACAAATGTCTTACCGTGTGCAGAGAGCCCTTAAAGGAAAGGATGTAAATATTTTTATTTTTATTTTTTTGTTAGTGTCAGGCGACTGTTTCCGTTCAGAAAAAACCACCAAAGACATTCGCAAACATTTACCCATTGACAAACTGCTCAAGTTTAGATAAGGACCAATATACCGTGCCCCAGAGAAAGAGGTCAAGAGTAGGATTGCTTTATGTTGATTGAGTAACTAACTCTGACTGTAAAAGACACCCGTTGCCAAGAGAAAGTGTGAAGGAAGAGGATGTGATTATAATCCCTGTTCTTCGCACTCATGGCCATCAAAATAAACAGCGTGGCTACTTCTGATGTCCTGGTTGAAATCAAGACGACTGGCATTCCCGTTTAAGTCAGTTACACTGATAAAGTAACACAGCAGCGGTTACAGTACTACACACTCACATGACTGTCTATGACATTTGATGCATATTGCCACGGCAAAGTAACCCTGCCATGGAGACTTGAGCCAGGATTGTAGCTAATATGGTAGCACAGGTCGGAAAAGTAACATGGAGACTTGAGCCAGGATTGTAGCTAATATGGTAGCACAGGTCTAGAAAAGTAACATGGAGACTTGAGTCAGGATTGTAGCAAATGGGAGTCAATGCTTCCACATACCATTACACTGAAGGTGCTTCTGCATATCAAACTCCAAACAAAAACTATTGTAATCATTTACAGACCCAACTTACATAATATATTCTTCTATTTGTGATCTTCAGCCATATGCTATAATGTTTCAGTCTGCGGAATATAGTAGATACAGCAGACTTGCACACTCAGATAATACAAAGCACTGAAGTAATCTTGCATATACTAAATCTTATAGCTAATGGCTAAGCAACAGCTCACAGTACTTGTTGCAGAGTAGACACGGAACACTTTTCACTAAAACAAATAAATTGTGAACTGTGTTCTTTCACTGTGTAGCATAATTAATTAATATAAGTAATTTAATTAACGAATTTGTTACAATAGGAAACAATATATCAATTTTATAGTTATGATCAGATATTAATATCCTTTCTAACTCCGCTTTGCAGATTCATTGAGCTGGCCTTAGAGCTATATAGAATTCTCCAGATTACAATATATAATGTTACTGGGCCCTAGGAAAACTCTACATGCAGATATCTTATATGATATTAACTTTCTTAGTACTCACATTCCTGTCTCGCTTTCAAGGAACTTATTTTCTACAAGGAATATTTATCTTACTAATATTTATTATTTATCAGGCACCCTCTCTTGAATTAATTCGTCTTCATATTTATTAATAAATAATAGGCTACTCATATAATACATCCCTATATAAAGTATAAGTATAACGTCAATAGCAAAAATGCACGAAATATTGCTAAGTCCATTCTCTCTCAATCAATCAGTTAATTTACTATTAAGCTAATGGCCGCTTTTCATGACGGGACTTCTTGCCAGGCCAAATTCAAGTGATTAGACAATAGAATTCTCTACAGCATGTAAACTTTTGATCTCAGCCCATTGGCTGATCTTGTTCTCATAAATCTTAACCATTGGATAAAAAATATATTCATCCAGTTGGAACTAGTTTGGATTGCATCAGCAATTTCTAGCATATTCTCAACTCGAGTTGTTTATTCTATTCTGACACTTACAAAAATACCAGCATAAGGAGTGCCCAAGGTCGGGTCACTTCCAAAATGTAACAATTTATATAACAATTGAGTCTAGAAATAGGGATAGGCAAATTTACTCCGCCACATGTAGTTTCTGTGGCTGATTTCTGTTGGCCTTACTAGTTGACTCTAGAGACTGACCCCCGACCTCTGACTGCTGAGGCATATATATATATATAACCTCTCCTCCTTCTGGCCTAAATGGGGCCCTAAATAATGACATGCATGGATTTCCCCATTTCACGGAATCTTGACTAATGGCTCTTGCGTCCCGACGAATGGCTCCCTGACCGGCTGGGGTCATAAACCTATTACCACTGGTGTCACAGCATCCTAGAAGACCACACAGATAGTACAACGGTCAGCTTGTGTGTACTAACTGCCCTCAACTCAGTGACACGAAGCTACAATAAAACATGGTTTGAGAAAATACAAGAATATTACAAAATTCATGGTTGATAATTTTAAATGTTGACAATGCTAATATAATAATACTATAAGAAAAAATAAAGCAGGGGAGTTAATTTTGTCACAATCACAAAGTGAAAAGGAAAACGATAGTACTCAAAACTATGCGACCATTGTCACTGGATTATCTCCCCAGTGCATCTTCCCTCTTTCCCTTCTCTTTCTTTCTCCCTCCCTCCCTTCGCTCTCTTTCTCTCTCCATGCACAGTCCCTGATCCATCAGGTTCCAGTTTTGGAACCTCACTGGAATCTATTCACCTCCGACATCTTGGGTTTAGTCCAAGCATGGATAAACAGCATGAAAATGCTTATTCTTTACTAAAGCAGTAATATGAGAATCGTCTTAGCTAGCTTTATAACAATTTTCATCCTACCGTACATTTATTAAGTAACTCTAACTTGGATCTTTAATATGTAGTCCTTCTGACACTAAATAATTTGATTTAGACTCAGCCACTGTTATATACATGTCTTTACTATAAGACTTCGAGTCCTAATCTCTCTTTCTCTATCTATTTCGCTCTTTAACCCGAGGTACACAATTTATTCTCAAATAGAAACAATAGCCAGACCTAATCGATTTTGTTCACCTCTATCAAATTCACCAAATTTATAATTTGTTTCCTTGTTTATTTAGTTAACTAGCTCTGAGGCACAATCCTTACAGTAACAGTGTCCGCGTAGAACACAAGCATAAACAGTTCCGGGGTTCAAATTAATCCCGTGCAGTAAAGGTAACACTTCTCTATGCCTCCTGTCTGATGACATCATTCGCCCCATTATCTGGTCCCAGACTTTCTCTTGCCAGTATGAACAAGGTGACAAGAGATCGCTTTCTTGATTCATTGTGTAAAGTGATTCACAAAGTAATGAAACGTCATACATATTTATGTTCGAGAAGGCGGGGCGGGGGGGGGGGGGGAGAATACTCATTTCGTAAAGTGTGACGTAACACTAAACAACAAGTCGTAAGTCCGGTTGGTTTTTTTTTGTTTTTTTTTTGGACATTCTGAGATATTGATATCAGGCAGAAACTAGAAGATAAACGTTATTAACGACGCATGTTGTAAGAAAATCGGAATATCAGCCACTGAACAATGGTCAAGATAAGACAGATTCCACACTTGGGCCTTCATTTTGAGAAAAAGACCAACAAAAAAAAACCCAGTGAGCTTTAGTCAAATGATAATTTTTCTTAGCAAACCTAGCCATGAAAACACAATTATCTGGCATGAACTGACATTATAAAACAGATATATAGACTCCAAAACTTGACTGCAATATCTGAAACCGTTGTTTTGCTTTTGAAGATTTAAAATATAAAAGGAAAATTGTGGACGGTGATAAAAATGCGAATACTGCTATTAGAGATAGAAGCGCAATACAATTGATCGAATTTACAATATAACACTGGACCAATGAAAGAAAAGAATGAAAAGCCCGTAGAATTGATTATTAGCTCGTTTTCGTGGTATCCTTTATTTCTAAAATCAATGATGGAAACAAATTTACCCACACTAACACCACCCTCATCGTAGTGAGAGTCGTATGTATCCACCAACTTAGATTCAGTGACGGATGTCACGTGACTAGACTTGCCAATCACTGGCTCAGCCAATGGAAAATCCACCCTAGTGACACGTTGTTTACAAACGTCACTGTATTTTCTAAGCTTTCACTGGACAGTTATTTTAAGGTCATGCAAAGAAATGTGCGCAATTCTAAGCACTACAAGGTCAGAAATTTTTTCTGATTCATAATTTTAGCTGGGTCATTTTAGTGCAAAGGGAAAACAGGGTTTGAAAAGAAAGACGTTTAGACCCCTTTCAAGAAAAAACAAATACAGTAGTGTCTTTCAAAATGCTTTCATTTTAACATTTAGAAGTCAAATATAGTCATTTTATTACAAATTCTTACAGAATTGGTGTTTAACTCTCTAAATCAAGTGAAATATCATAATCAAACTTGTTACCACTCTTGCCTGATTGCTGCTAGAAGAAATTAAGTTGCACGGTAAAGCAGCTCTTTTTATCGTGACGTATCACAAATTCCTATTTATGCATACCTACATTGAATAATTAGTAAGCATTTGTGGCCTATTACCCAGCAACAGAGAGAGAGAGAGAGAGGGGGGTAGAGAGAGAGAGAGAGTAGGGCTTTTTGTTCGATCACAACTATTGTTCTTTTCCAGTGTAGTATGTGTCTAAGCTGCAGTTGTTAAGTGCTTTAAGAAGAGTGGTTGCCATAATTCTTCATCTTGTGTCTCCAGATATATTTTCTATCCGCTGACTCTCAGGGACTTTAGCAATAACAATAAAATAAATTTTCAGACGCTTACCACTTCTACGCATGCGCACAAGCGTGAGCTCTGTAACAAAACTGATTTAGATTCTAAATGCAAATTAACAATTCTCGTCCTGGCATATTTCTTGTTATTTGTAACCATTACTTGTTGTTATCGCCCTTTGATCAGGATGTCCGAGCATGACTTGGCCGCCGTGCATTCTTCATTGTTAATTTTTAAAAATTAATTCATTATTTTGTACATTTAGTGATAGCTCCATCTGGAATCTATTCAGGTGTATCAAGTGAGGATGGGGCCGATCCATGTCTGTTATTCGTCAGATGTAACCTCACGCCTTTTGTGTGTTTCATTCCTAAGATGCAATTGTGAGAGAGGCGCCGCTGTGGCACATGATCCCGCCATTCATTGTAGCATTTCTACCACCAGCACATCAAACAGATAAACAGCACGCACACGTGATCGTGCACGCAAGCACATGTACACGAGTCCTCTCCCCCCCCCCCAAAAAAAAAAAAAAAATATCGGACCAAAGCTACAAAATGTTATCAAATGTATGTAAATTGAAAATGTTACTAACATCTAAGATGCCCTTTTTATAAAAGAAAATAAACAAAAGAGTAAGCTATTACAAAATAATCTGTTTATGCATCCCTCCTATGGATAGTTTTATATTTATGTACTCTGACCTACATGCGCACGCTCCCACCCTTCTGTATTCCTAGCAATAATAATTTTGCTCCGCAAACATGTTAGTGGTGCTGCCGCTTGGCAAATCCCACGCGCTTTGGGTTTTATTTTATCGTGTCTGAACCCGAAAACGTGCTTTTGGTTTGTCACTACAGATCGAGGTGTTTGAGCAGCCATGTTGTTCATGCTACAGTCTGCTGGGATGCCACGACCTGCAGAGTCCTCCCACTTCGTTTCTCTCAACGGCAATCAGTTAATCAGTCAATTTAATCACTCTACCCAGCAATTAAGAATCCTGTCTTGAATTGATCTCCCATTAAGTTTATTTTTAGAACTTATTTTAAAAGTCCCAGTCTGAAACATTATTACATTTGATCAGAATTATTCAGCTTCTGAGTCAGAATTTTACAGCTATTGAATACACTGTGCAGCAAGTGCTGTATCTATAAAGTAATAATTCTTAAACGTTTTCTATACTAAAAATGTCGAAATGAATTATTATATTAAATAAAGTTCAGAAATAAAAGTGAGTGCACAAACATTAAGTCGTGATTTTAAAAAATACTTTAAAGAACTGTGTTTGTTCCATGGCTAAAAATTAAATAAGTAGAATGTTTAATTTGGGTGGGTTTTTTGTTAGTTTTTTATGTTTTTTATATTATTAGTTTCGAATCTTTAAGTATTTGTGGGTGTGGGTGCGTGCGCGCTTGTTATTTTAATATATTATACGCACTGACGCACACGCCCTCTCACGCATGTTGACACCGACTGACACTTCTCGCTGATTAAAAAAAAACATGTATCCGGAAGACCGAGTTATGTCGAAGACAAACAAGCGCCGATGGGTTGACGCTAAGTACAGCTTGAACTGGAACAACTATCATCGACTGCCAGGACTAGTGCAGGAAACCACACAATGGGGGGAAAACTTGGTGCTTATCACCCTCACGACAACCCCCACCCTCGATCTCCCCCCCCGCCCATTTCCTCTCTCCCCACGCATAAACTCTTGGCGGTGAAAAGGGACAAAACCCCACATGAAAGAGATGTAAAGGGAGAAAACCCCATAAAATACACATACAGTTACACAACAAGCTCTCTCTTTTTTTCTTCTCTCTCTCTGACATGAAAGCTCTTTCTCTTATTCACACGCGCGCGCGCGCGCAAACAGGCCTCACTATTCCCTATAAGGTAGATTTATTTTTAGATATGTAATCAGCGTCAGTAAAGGTATAAAGTGTTTTGAAATATTTAGTTAGATCTGACAGGTATGTGGCACAACATTATTTATGCAATACTAAAGGAAAGAATATTGCATTTAATTCTTTGTTTGAGTGTATGTGCGTGCGTGCGGTGTGAGTTTTAAAAGAGGTGTGTGTTTGTGTGTGTGTGTGTGTGTGTTTGTGTGTGCGTGTGTTGTTTCTCGTCGATTAAGAGACATCTTTGACATTAACCAATTTCTATTATATGTACATATATGTGTACAGTGTTGCAATGTATATTTTGGCAAGGAAACAATAATCGAAACCACACAATTGTAGAAATAACAAACGAAATGTAACCGTATTCCGAGTTGCTCAGTAAAAGCATTCAACCAACCACCACAGCTTCATACGTATCTGTGCACATAACCAGTTTTCCAAATGTCGGGTCTCTTGAGAGAGGGGAGTGTTCTCCCTTTGGGTGAGGCTATACCAGTTCATTTCACGCCTGCTAGGTCCACCTGAAGGTTCGCTGATAGCAGCCGGAGACCTTGATCGAACGAAAATTGGCGGAAATAACCGACCGACCCCGAGAGACAACCGCCTTCCGTTGGCGTCTCCCTGTTGACAGTGGTACGAACCCATCTTCCTGTGTTCAGCTTTTCTTTTTCTCTCATATTTTCTCTGCCTGTTCACAGAGAGCGTTGTAATGAAAATAAGTTTGAAGTCGAAAAAAATAAAGGATTTGGAATTAATTTCCTACCTCGCTTTTCAGTTCTTAAAATAAGTTGTTTGTTTTTTTATTAACCTGTATCTCTATTAAGTGTTTTATGATTGAAAGATTGTTATAATTTTTGTTATGTTTAATGATAAGTGTATAATTATTACACTAAGTGCTGTGAACTGTAATAACTAAAATTTCCTAATCGTATTGGCGATAGGTGCTTTTGTTTATTTTTTTTATGGCGGTAGTTTTATTTTCTGTTATTATTTATTTGTTTAATTGATGTATAGCTTTTACTTATTTTTTTTATAATCTGTTGTATCTTTATGGATGATAAGGTGGGGTTATTTTTAGTTATTTGAAAACCAAGAGAAAACATAAAGAAAAAATATAAAATGCATTATGTGTTTAAGTTTCAGTATTTATATTTTCTGCACTTCACCACCCCCACCCCCACCAACCCCAACGAGTTCTCACCGTAGTTTTAATATCTAACTAGATGAGGTTCTCATAAGGATAAGAGTAATATAAACAATTTTATTATTTTTTTCTGAGGCCCATAATTGCATTTCATTGAGCTCTTTAGCTCGTATTCTATTCGGCATCTCTTGACCCACACTTATGTCCGTGTGTCTCTGAATCATGTTTTCACTTTCCTGGCCTCCCTACAAGGTAAGACAGGTACTCCGTCTGACCTCACTGGTTTTCTTTTACGTCACTCATCTCCTTGGCCTCCTTTCTTCAGCCACTTTGGCTAAGTTTTTCTTAATCAGGATCACTACCCAACTTTTAATTTATCAACCTCCCTGGCCCACACTTGTTCTAGGGCCAAATTTCTAATTTATGAGCTTTAATGGCCCGCCTTTGTGTTATCAACCTTCTTTGACAGACTTATTTCTCCAGCCAGTGTGGGACATTTGTTTATCAGCCTCTCGCAGTATGGAACGTGCACATTTTTATATTTCACACGTTTCTTAACTCGCTATGTTTCTTCGGGCTGCCGGTTGTATTGTAGGTTTAATTGCATTTCCATTATCCTGATTTCGCACCATTTTAGCTTTCAGGTGGTGAGAAAAGTCATCACAAACAGAATGACTTTTTTTTTTAAAATAAAAAGAATTTTGAGCACTGATGACGAACTCGAAGTCCTTCATTGGCTTGCTCTCTGACCTCCCACTGGCCTCTGAGTTCAATATCCAGTTGCCAAGGAAACCAGTCCGTTGCGGAAGCCGCGAGCTCACGCGTCCGCTATCTAAAGTTCCGTTTTCTTCAGCACAAGTGGAGGCTGTAGGTGGGGAGAAACGGATAGGGAAGGTGGTTGTAGGGGTGTGATTAGTCTTGGTTTGGAGGGGGGGGGGATGAAACCTCGTCTTTGGCGAGATTTGACTCCCTTCCAGTGAGAGACGTGCCTCTGTATCATTACCGCTTATCTAGTCTGAGCCGGTCGTAGGAGTGGGCAAGCCTGTGACGCCTGCCCTCAGGGTCGGCCCGTTACGAGGGCGACGGCAGGCATTCACGTCCCGGTTTATCAGTTAATGAGCAGGCCAGCAGGGCTCTTTCCAGTCGGCCGCTTTCAATTTAGATTCAGCATCTAGTTACTTCCATGTAGCTTTCACGATTTTCGCAACTGACAGCCATCTCTCTCTCTCTCTCTCTCTCTCTCTCTCTCTCTCTCTCTCTCTCTCTCTCTCTCTCTCTCTCTCTCTCTCTCTCTCTCTCTTCCTTGTACCACGCCAGTGGAATTCATTCTTGGCAAAGCCCGGGAAACAACGTGTACGTCTGGAATATATGCAAAAATTGGTGCGGCAAGTTTCACGTAATGATGAGGGACAACAAGAACAGCCCAACTTAGCACATGCTTTTTGTATTTTTAATGTAGGTGACACTTGTTGGTCCATTTCAGATATGTACATTTTTCAAGATTAGTTTCTGCTTAATTCACCATGCATTCCTATGCTTAGTTTTAAAGGATAGAAGTGTGTGTGTGTGTTGATGTGATTAAGTGAGATGCCAAACTAACCATTGATTAATCTACTCATCGAGTGTAATGTCATGGGATTTCAAACAATTGTCTGCGTTTGGATGTTTTGTGCAGTGCGTTAGCTCGTGAAAACACGAATTCTGACGTCAATTTACATCTGTCAGTCAATCCACTACGCCCAACGACCGACAAAATCAGGAATTAAGCATGTAATTCATTGGCTATCAATAACTCAATCCATTGGATGCAATCGATAATGGTCAAATGATTTTGAAGAATACACTTCCTGATAGGCTGTGCATTTGAGTCAACGGTATCAGCTGCTCACTAGCAAGCGCATATGTAAAAGCCATGTTACCTGCTGCTAGAACGGAAGCTAAATTAAGACAGAAAACAGCCCATAACGATATAATCTATCGCAACACAGAGCTGTCAGAAATGAGTTGTTTTCATCTGACCATCTGACCACTTCTAGCAGTCCAACACTCGTAGTTTTCTTGCTGCTTTCAAATACGATTCGCGAAGTCCCTGCCCCCACAAATAAAAAAAATAAGGAAAACATATAATGGAATTTAAAATTAAAGTCAGGAAAAAAAAACAGATTGGTAAGTGATAAGAGAAAGTAAATAAATTAAATAGATTGGTAAAAGTAAGACAACTAAGCTGAATCTGATAAATGGTAAAAAAAAAAAAAAATTGTTAAAGTCACGAAGTATTAGAATGCGATTAATAAAGAGAGAAATAAACCATGACGGTTTAATGGCAAAACAAATATGAAAATAAAATGAAAGTGAAAAAATAAAATATTCTGATGAATCTGAATAATTTAGGATACTTTCATAACATATACTAGAAAAATATGTAGTTTTTTTTTGTTTTTTTTTTGGGGGGGTGATAAAACCTTATACAGTAAACTTCTACTCTTTATATTTATAGATCTATTGGCAATTAACAGACTCAAGGGCGATAATACTTCAGAACATTTTCGTTCTCATAGACGATTTCTTTCAGTGTTCATTTTTTTTTTAATTTTGAAGTGTGTGTGTGTGTGTGTGTGTGTGTGTGTGTGTGTGAATTACAAATAATAATCGGATTTGTTTTCAAAGTCGTGAGGTAGATTACATGGTTCACTTAGACACAAACCCCAATCACCCAAACAACCCATTTCATTGAACAAGACCAGATAAGGTCAAGATAGATAAGTTCGAATGCATTCTTTACAGGTTACCTTAGAACAGTACACTGTTATGTTGGGTTCCCCACCCCACCCTTTAAAGCTTGCGTGGAAAACGTGACTTCCACGAAGGGGAGAAAATTGTATCAACGAAATCAGTCATGTGATCTCAGACTTGATAGGTTAGCTTACCCGCATGACCATTGTTTGGGAAATGCTGTGGGAGATGAGATCCAGTCTGACTAACCTTCACTCATCTTTTTGACTATAAAGCAGGGATGCACAAACATTTTAGGCTAGAGGGCCAAATTTCCAATTGATAGTGCGTGGATGGCCGCCACATGGATGGCTCAGTAGAAAAAACAACACAAATAATGAAATAACGGGCTTTACATTCGTAATAATGGTAACATCCAAAAGTCCTCCAGGGGGCCGCATAGAGCCCTGTCTCGGGCCGTATGCGGCCCGTGGGCCGCGATTTGTGCACCCCTGCTATAAGGGCTAGCACCTATCAGGCGTGGGTTGGTTGGTTATGTGGGGGACGCTTCCGACTTCCGCCGCTTTCGCGTTTGGGGAGGGGGTAGACCGGTAGAGGGAGGGGGAGGCGCCTTTCTGCTGTGTGCGCCCGTTGCGAAAACATGTCTGGCCGGTAAAGGCGGACTCCAAACTCGGTAATACGTGGGTTGGAGTTGATGTTGTTGTTCGTGGCGGTGGCGGTGGCGTTGATGTTGTAGCCATTCCTGGTGTTATGGTGAGGGGGGAGTCTTACAGAGCCCAGGCTAGTAACACACCAGATGTATACCCAGTGTGTACATGCGCCCGGGTTGTTCAACCTCCCGACCTCCTCACTGGTATCGTCGTCGTTGTTGTTGTTGTTGTGGCTGTCCCCGGTGTCCGTTGGGATGTCTGAAGGTGGGCGCTGGTGGCCAGTACAAATGATCGAGCAGCAGTTGAATCATGTCGGCAATTGGATGGTTAAAAAATACCCCAAGAGTGGTACTGATGTTCGTAGTATGGCCATTGTTGTTGTTGTTGTCGTTGATGTCCGCGGTATTGTTGCGGTTGTTGTTGTTGAGGGCGCTGTTGTTGCCTCCGAATATGTGGTGGCGGGCGCCGTCTTTTCTTTTTTTGGCCCTTTTCTGGTGTTGTTGATGGTGTGGGCTGGCATTCTGTTGCTGTTGTTGTTGTCGTTGTCTGTTATTGGTGGTCGAGGCGGCGTCGCTGGTAGAGGTGAGAGGGGTGAGGCCTCGTCCAGAATGGTGTGAACTTCGTTCGTTTGTTTTGGTTCACTCGTGTAGACGTTTGTTGTTTGAATTTCTTTTTCTTTCCTTTCGATGTTATAAGTCTGTGTATTAGCGTCTTTAAGATGTTTTTCTTTTTTCTTCTTTGTTTCTCTTTGAATTTTCTTTTCCTCCGTTGTAGTCCTTTGAGTTTGTGTTTTCTTTTCTTCCTTCACTGGTGTTGGTGTCTGAGAAAATGACGTTTTGCCTTTTATATTTCTCCGTCATAGTCTGTGTGGAGTTATTTTTTGTTGTTGGCGGAATTTTCCACACTATGTGGGTATTGGCTTCCTTATCGCTCGAGTCGACCGGTGTGGTTTGTGTTTCGTTTTCCGCTGTTGATGGATTTCTTCTCGAATGGTGCCAGTGCTGATGTAAAAAGTTTTGCAACGATATTATTACTTCTGTTTAAATTCTTTAAAATATTACTAGTGTAGACCAAGTACCACAGTGCCCAATTGGTAATGGGAGATAATACATGTGCAGCTTTGTTAAGCATAGTTTTTACTTTCCAATCTTCTTCTTTATGTAGGTGGCGCTTTCGGCTTCCGCCGCTTTCGCGTTTACGTTCCAAGTTTGAAGCTGGGCTTAAAATAGGGTTTTAAATTAAATAAAAATAATTATTAAATAAACCGGGAAAAGGGCTAGAAGCAAGTTTTAATTTTTAAATAGCAACCCAATGGGATTAATTAATTTTTAAATAGCACTCAATTGGGGGTAATTAAATTTTAGAAGCATTAACCGCTTTTTGTGCTGACTGTCTGGTACAGAGTCGGTTAATAGGTTTTGTTTTATTTCTAAACTGTACTTTTATAATAAAACCAATGTACACCTTTGACCATAATATATGGTATAATCATGTCAACAATACATTCTAATTTCATCTGACTTTAGGCTGACCCGCTGCAGCCGAATGCGCGCAAATTAAATATATATATTTTATTACAGTCACCTACGACCAGCGCACTATCAAACCAGCACCATCCACAGCCGGGCGGTCTTTCCGACCTTGCCCGACTTAAACGCTGCTCACAAGTCATCCGTTACGCGTACCGACACGTGACAGTCGTCTGTTTACTGGACCGCGAACTTTGTCACTACCGAGGCTGGTTCCAATCGTTGTTTCCAGCCCTTGTGGTGTGCTGACGCGCGTCCATTGAAGCTGAGCTGCAGGTCGTGACGCCAGGCGCGAATGGAAAGTGTCACGCCGACAGCTCTGTTCCCGCTAATGCCAGGTTGTCCACGTATCCGAGAGGGCGAGAATAAGAGGGAGAGAGAGTTTGGCAATTAATGAAAAGATCTTGAAATAAACTGACACAGATCCAATTTAAATTGGGGCAGATGTGTGTGTGTGTGTGTGTGTGTGTGTGTGTGTGTGTGTGTGTGTGTGTGTGTGTGTGTGTGTGCCTGCCTGTAGTGTGTTGTTGCTATTCAATTTGAAAATTTCCATTTTCTCAGCCTTGCTCCTTTTAATTCAAAGACTCGCACTAGCTGACAACAAAGGAATCCACTATAAACAATTTGATAAATAGTTTATAGAAATAAAATTAAAATTAACAAGTTAAATTTTTATATAACACTGAACATAAAAGTAATTCGTTGGTTGCTTTTTCGTGTATGTGTTTCTTTTTTTTTTAAGTGAGTGTGTGGCTCATCTAAATGCGTGCGTGCGTGCAAAATACAAAAACGCTTCTTCAGTGATTCCATTCAATAACAAACTTGTTAATTCCGGAAGGAAATATTTAATTAACACTGCATTATATCACCATCAAAATTAAATCAAGAATAGTGTGACATGATTATTGTTCAATATACTTTTTGTTATGAATCAAAGGAACCCACATTTACTTCTCCCCAAATTTTATCCAAACTGGAATAATAATTCATCTTACGTTTTCTTCTCTTAATATGCATTGTTTAAAACGTGCTGCATTGTAAACACATGTTTATCCATTTTAGGTTTTTCCATTTTAGTTATAGCACTGCGTCCAAAACCTCAGCTGTTTTAAGTTCTGAAAGAATTTCATTGATGTCTAACTCTGAATCATGTAAACCTCATATGAACAAACAAAGTTCGTGAATATGTAACATGGGCAGAGACGGATTACCTCCCTTTATACTTAAGCAGTTGAGGCCTGAGAGGAATTACTTCCCTTGGTTTGTAAGCGGCTGAGGAGAGATTTGTTTGCTCTCCTGAAAGACTGCTTCTTATATAAGCAGTAATTATATAATAGTCCATAAAATAAATTTTAAAAATTTCCATCATTGCTTACACGTTTATAGAACGTTGAACTTAAAGGCGGGGGGGGGGGGAGGGGAGTCATTCAGAGTGGTCATTTTTTTTAAAGCAAACAATTAGAAGTGGGTAGCTTACTACATTTATTGTATATCACATTTAAAATGGAAACACCCACTCTGATGTTCATTGTACAAAATGTCGTCTTGATTTCACACACACACACACACACGCACGCACGCACACACGCACACACATTTAACCACGATCCGTCGCTTTCTGTGACTTTTCTTCCGTGACTTTTTTTCCTGTGACTTTTTTTCTTGTGACTTTATTTCCTGTGAATTTTTTTCTATGACTTTTTTCCCCGTGAATTTTTTTCCTGTGACTTTTTTTCCGCTCACCGATTACTTAGATATTTACCTCGTTCTTTCCTATTTTATTTTCTTCATTTCCTTTATTAACTCTCAGTATATTGTCCCATTATTGTCCCATTATGTTATAGGGATTGCGTTCACCCTATTAATTATTACGTGTTTACCGTAAGGCTAGACGGTTTTGTGCCGCGTCGCCTTCATTGTGCGTCCTATCGTCTGTTTACTAATCGGGTGCGCATGTGGCTGAAAAACTGGGTTAGTTTCTAGTGAGCAGGCGAGGGAGTAATTAATTAACACTTTATTTTTCTCATCTTTCACTCTGCCTGCGCACATACGTAACAATACGCCACACTCACATATAAATGAATGTCATTGTGAATGTAGTAATTAAGGGTGTTATCTCACATATAAATGAATGCCATAGTGAATGTAGTAATTAAGGGTGTTATCTCACATATAAATGAATGCCATTGTGAATGTAGTAATTAAGGGTGTTATCTCACATATAAATGAATGTCATTGTGAATGTAGTAATTAATGGTGTTATCTCACATATAAATGAATGCCATAGTGAATTTAGCAATTAAAGGTTGTCTCTCGCAAATAAATGAAACCCATAGTGAATCTAACAATTATGGTGTGATATATAGCAATTAAGGTTGGTAGCTCGCATATTAATGAATGCCATAGAGAATTTAGCAACCTTGGGTGGTATCTAGCATTCAAGAGTAGTATTTCACAATTAAGAGTGGTATCTCACAATTAAGAGTAGATCTAGCAATTAAGGATGGTATCTAGCAACTAAGGATGGTATCTAGCAATTAAGGATGGTATCTAGCAACTAAGGATGGTATCTAGCAACTAAGGATGGTATCTAGCAATTAAGGGAGGTATCTAGCAATTAAGGGTGGTATCTAGCAATTAAAGATGGTATATCGTAAAAGAGGGTAGGATCTCGCAACTAAGGGTGGTATCTAGCAATTTAGGGTGGTATTACATATATAAATGAATGCCGGGCTATGTGATGGACCTAGTAGCTGCTGAAAATACTCCAAATTACCTGGAGGATGTAAGTCAGTAACGATTACTCAACCGGTTTTGAAGTGACGCATAATGAACCTTTGACCGTTATTCAACCGTCTTGGAGAAGAAAAAGAAAATATTAATGAAAGTAATAATAAATTGTATGATAATGCATACAACATATTATATAGTATATTCCAAAATCCCGTCACAACGGTCTCGAGCAAAGTGAGAGATGCTGATTCCATAAGAAACAGTTCTAGGACGAGACACATTGTTTTTTCATACCCCATACCCTCACTTGTGCAAACCTGTTCACACGTACTGCTCTTTTCATGTACGCCAGAGTGCAAGAGCTGTGAGTGTGTGTGGGAGGGAGGGGCTTTGAAGTGTGCAGTGAATCATTGTCACTTCTATTAAGCGATGAGAATTAAATAAATATACAAATACCAGACGTTGATGATGTAAATGTAAACATTTCCACCTATGCCACATGAAAATTCAAAGCACTATGTAAGTATACAAAATTAACACAACTACAAAAAGTTGTAATTGTTTCTTTTGTTTTGATTTCTATACATCTTCAAAAGTTTTCTAAATAGCTTCTGTGATAGTGATTAGCAGTCGTGCTATTTATACCGCTGAAGTGGCCTCTGTGGTAGTGATTAGCAGTCGTGCTATTTATACCGCTGAAGTGGCCTGTGTGGTAGTGATTAGAAGTCGTGCTATTTATACCGCTGAAGTGGCCTCTGTGGTTGTGCTTGCTTGCTAATGTAGAGGGCGCTTTCGGCTTTCACGCTGGGTGAGGTGGTTGTGGGGGAAATGGAGGGTCTGTGGTAGTGATTAGCAGTCTTGCTATTTATACCGCTGAAGTGGCCTCTGTGGTAGTGGTTAGCAGTCGTGCTATTTATACTGTCGAATGTTTACAATATTGCTATGCAGAGAGTCGTACGATCTTGCGGCTTAGTGTTGGTGAGGAAACTTTGTGTTGTGCGACAATTATTATATATTTTCAACATAAATATTGCAAATACTCCCTTTCAAAAAGTAATCAAAAAAAATATCGAGTCGAATTTCTTGCAAAATGCACCCAATTATAAGCGGTAGACTCTAAGCTTTCAAATTGCGTTTGCGCAGTTCTCGGTGCTTTCCCTTGTCAAAATTGCAATGCAGCGCGCAAACACTAGTATAACGTTCCGGGGTTGGGGTGGGTGGGTGATGAAGTCTGCCAAAACTAAACGTCAACGATCGACATAGGTGTGAAGCGTCAGCTACCCGAAGATCGTTTATGAGCATTAAAAATCAACACCAAACATTTGTTGGTGGTTTCTTGTTGCTTATCCGGAATGTCCCGATGCATACATATATGGCAATAAATCGAATCGAATCCATTAAACCGAACGAAGCGCTTGACGTAAAGCGTGGGACATGCGAATGAAATCAACATTAAATGCCAGAAGTGATGTTCACGTAAGTCATTAGTCTTGAAAATCGCGAGATTTCTAAGTTGATGAACAGACTGGGGCGGGAGGTAGAGGTGGGGTGGGGTGGTCAGAGGGGATGACAGCACCGCCGCAAGTAATTAAAACAGACTGAGAAAGTGCCAAACTTACAACTAAACCCTGGTGACTTAAGAAGTGCGCTGTGTGTACGTGTCAAGGTCAGTGAGTGGGAAGCGAGAGAAAGGGAGATTATTGGGCTCTGCACGGCAGTGAGTTTGATCAGGAAGTCCAATAGTTTTACTAAGATGATGGAGACAGTAATGCCTCAATGTTTCCGATGCATGCTCTAGCTGTGGGAGGAATACGTGAATATTGTTGACTGCAAAGCAGACTTTCATTTATTAATAAAATTTTGCGAATGCTGCTGACAATTTAAAAAATATGCATTTATTCCTATTCTCCTAATTCCTATTCATTTTATGTTATCATGGTTTTAGGCACAAATACTTTACAAATTCATTCAAGTATTCAAGAATATATTAAAATAAACTACTTTGCCAAATAATGTAAATTTCACTGGTAAGTGTCCTTTTGCCAGCATTAGCAAGCTTATTCCATGAATACTTTTCAAAAAATATATTTTTATTTTTGTAAGGGTAAGGTGTTAAGAGTTACTTATGTCCTTTAATGAAGTTTTTTCAAGGGACGAGTTCCGCCCGCACCTCCCCATCCCGACACAAAAATTAAAAAATAATAATATAATAAAATGAAATGAATAAATAAATAATAATACAATTAATTCAACAGATTAAAACAAATATATTATTTTGAAAAGATATTGTGAAAACGAGCCTGAATCAAATTCTATTAGTACAGATTGTTTAACCCTACTTAACCTATGAAATACATGATGCAACTCTTTTATCTTGTGGATATCCAATGTTATGCGAAACAAATGCGTGAATGGTGTGTGCAACGGTTAACCGGTCACGTACGGTTCCTGCGCCAAGACAGAAATGTAAACGTCACTTCCGCAAAATGTAAGACAACTCAAAATTGTCTTCGACTAGAAGGACACGGGAAGAAGTTCTTTACATTTAGATTTCGATACTCGCAAGGCGGCATGTCCACTATATTAGCATGGCAATCCTGTTACCTAAAGTGTATCAGCAAGAGTATCGTTATTCAAAATACTGCAGAACCAGTTACTATTCGGCTCAGATAAAAAAAAAAATGTGTTACTCTGCAACAGTCTAATCAGTATGGGAAGATCGGATAGCAGGTAAGAAATATTGAGCCTTCCAACAGCAACAGTTTACCGTCGAGGTACAAGCGAGTGGTTTCTGTGACCTTGGCTCAAAAACAAAAACAAAAAATGACAGGGGTGGGTAAATAACTACTGGCCTTAGAAACACTAATATATATTGGGATTCCATAGAAATGACGACCCTTTCTGTACAGTTTGAAGCAAGTTGGATGGCGTGGGTCCAAGACTCATGCAAGAACCCAGCAGACCTGTCCTAGTCAACTAGACAAACAACCCAGGTAAGTCTAAAGAGATACACAGGCAGAATTCTTACTCAGTGTAAAATTGTTGGCACTAATAAAAATTCGAATAATCAGATGTGCCCGCCTCATTTCGATTTTATAACAATCTTTATGCCACCATTAATTTATTCCTATAAAATTTTAATCTCTTCCTAAGGTTACAGGTATTTGTGTTTTCCTTTTTAACTGTCTGTTTTTGTTTTTGTTTTTACATCAGATTGGGATTGGGGGTTCACAGCTGTTTTTGTAATTAATAATTAATCTTCGTGATATTTGCGCTTTCATATACTTTGTAACGCCTCACAATATTGATGTGTGGTAGAGCAGGTGGTTGCCTGTGATAGGGTTTAAGTGGTTGTGATTCAGTCTTTTCCAATATATTTCTATTTTTAAAAAAATAAGAAAACATGCCACAGATATAAAGAAGGTTGTTTAGAATTAATTCAAAAATAATACAACATAGATTTTCAAAAAAACGCTTTATAGTAAAATACAAATACAGAAGTTGACATTTGTGCTAAATAGCTTTCATCAAGACAACACTAAACATAATTTTAAAAAGTAATAATCTTTTTGTTGTATGTGTTATATGTATATTTGATTGTTGATTTAATAAATTTATTGTAAAAATTATTGACCTTCAATTGCAATCAATTATTGACCTCATTGATAACCATATGGTGGAGAGACACTGAGTGGATGTGGGCTCGCTAAATATAGATTAAATACAGACTTATCTTCTCCTTTGGAAAGAAGTTTTCCACCTTTGGAAATATTTTGTGACAGTAAATGTTTGTCTTTAATGTTGTGGAAGAGAGCAAACGTTTACAGCGACTGCATATCCGCCAAATGAGAGAGACGAGTGGTGTCTTCTGGGGAATTATTTGTAACATAAATTAAGATTTTCATTTTTGTAATTAGTTATGGATAATTAATAATAATAATAATAAACAATAACTAGGTTGGCGTTGTCACAAATAACATTACTTTTAGCATAAATTAACTATTTAATATATTGACCTGTTAAGCTGTTGACATATTAATTCTTTTGTTGGAAAACATTAGTACAATTACTAGAAAGCAATTAATATTACATTTTGAATCTCCTGTTTCTAAATGCTGAATGTGTCTCAGATACCAGAATTTTTACATTTTGGAATAACTGGAACTGTTTTCTCTTACCTTTATTCTCTACCTAAGATACAAGGCTGGATTAAAAGATTGTTTATTTGAAATAACTTGGATTTTGTGCTACAAATAGACACCTATGCTTCCTGATGTTCTTGTCACTAATACCCATAAGGGTATACGTAGTTTTGTTGTTGTTTTTAACGATTGGCATCCTGGAAAAGTCCAGTTACTGCTTTAAACCCTCTGAATTTCATATCTCCTATTTCTTTGATTTTTCTTTTACTTCAACCAGTTTCGTTGTACTTGTAGTGGGTGTAAAGTAGCATTTTGTCTAATTGCAATCAACTATTTTTTCACACCTCATGTAGCATGAGAGCGAAGATATATATTTAGCTGAGAGGTGAAGGTCAGAGGTCACGGGAATCGTGTGTTTGCTTGTTTGCGAGTAGAACCAAAATAACTACCACGGGAATCACGAAAACGTGAACAGGAAATTATTGAGAAATGTGGGCGTCTAATTATTGAAGTTTAAGTCACGAGAAGTGTGAGTGAATAGTTACTGATTTGGGGGAATGGGGGGTGGGGATCAAACTATTTAAGCTGAACAAAAATTTTGTTTAGCACTCATCCCGTTTGTGATCCAGAGAACTGGTATCAGTACATTTCACTTTACATATTTTAATAATTAGAATGTTCAGAGATTTTGTCATTTCTTAATTATAATTATTTGTATGTATGAACGCTAATTTATTATTATTTTTATTTTACAGAGTTGCTTTGTATGGCATTAGCGAGTAGTCTATCAGAAAATTTACGATGACGCAACTTGTAGAGCGCACACATTGCTGAACACTATTTCTTCTTTTGTAAATTGTGAGACTGATGAATGAATAGTTAAGTGGAGGACTATTACTGTGAGTTGTTTGATTATTTGGAAAGTTGATATGATTGTTGTCTTTGTATGTCAACAAAGCGTGTTAACGTATGTACCGTAATCTATATTAATAGATATAAATCTGGCTAATAATTGTTGTCTTTGTATGTCAACAAAGCGTGTTAACGTATGTACCGTAATCTATATTAATAGATATAAATCTGGCTAATAATTGTTGTCTTTGTATGTCAACAAAGCGTGTTAAACGTGTGTACCGTAATCTATATTAATAGATATAAAGCTGGCTAATAATTGTTGTCTTTGTATGTCAACAAAGCGTGTTAAACGTGTGTACCGTAATCTATATTAATAGATATAAAGCTGGCTAATAATTGTTGTCTTTGTATGTCAACAAAGCGTGTTAAACGTGTGTACCGTAATCTATATGAATAGATATAAAGCTGGCTAATAATTCTTGCTCGATTTGCTGCAATAATGATACAGAAACAATATTGAAGCTATCATTGATTTTGGAGTAGTGATATTGTAAGGACCACATTGCACCTCTCGCTGTTAACAGAAAGCATTTAAATATCCTATGATTTAAATTACATTACAGACTGATATTCCTTGTTATCTATCTAGGGTGGTTTTTTTTTTAGTCCGGATTCTTTGGTAAGGAGTATAGATGTGACAACGTAGCCAGAAGCCGGGGGTTGGGGGCAGAAAACCTTAACCTATCGCATCAGAGAAACGCTCACTGAGAATCAAATCGGGGCACGACATTGTGCATCTGCGTCATTGCCAATCTATCTCCGCCGTCGACGTCACGTGACACAAAAAAAGGAGGAAAAAGTCAGAACCACTGGGCACTGAAGGGAGATAAACAATACTGGCAGTAGTGTGAAGGTTATGACACGTGTTCGCTTTTAACTCATTGTAACTTGTAATTTTTATCTTGTTATTTTTATAATTAAATTCTACTTCCTAATTCTATGAACAAAAAATACAGTTCACACTTGATTCCCCATTTACAAAAGTACAGTTCACACTTGATTCCCCATTTACAAAAGTACATTTCAAGTACTGGCCCTCCATCTAAACTCACTGATTTCATTTCAATACACCTATCCACTTGAAGCAACACATGATCAGTCTGACAGCTCTTGGAATTACTCACAGACAATGCTGGTCAACTCAGGACTAGTATTTTTGTGTTTCAGTTAATTGCAAAGGTGTGGAGATGGTCGAGAGAAATGGTTGCAGGTGATTGGTATCTACTCATGCATGACTGAGCACCTATAGAATTTACATTTGATGACCATGCTACGTAGTGCCGATTATGTAATCATATAGACACCATCTGACTGGACTGTCCACTCAACTACAATTAGCACTTTAACAGTTATTTTGTAATCTGTCTTAGTAAATAGAAAGAAATCCCAAAACGACGAATGAATTATACACTTAAATTAATTGAAAAATTAATGAATTAATAAAACTATAAAAATTAATTACACTCTATTGCTTATACCATTTGCGTTTCATTTGTTACACTTAGTGTAACAAACTTGACAATTCTGCCAGAAAGAAAACAAAGTAGCAGGTACCATCATTTAATGATATAGCAATTCTGCCAGAAAGAAAACAAAGTAACAGGTACCATCGGCCAGAACTAAACAATTCTATCGTCTCAGTACCAGCACGGTTAATGCACGGGTGCATCTCACATACCAGAGTCAGTCAGCAGTACCGTAATTAATTAGAATGGCCTTCACCACTTACCACACACACACACACACACCAATACCTAATGCAGCAATGCGAACAGAAGAGCGTCCCTCCCCCCACCCATCCTCTTCAGCTCACCAACCGTCAACAAGGCAAGGCGTGTTGTCAAATACAGCTTTAGCGATCAGTAAATACTTCTCCATCACTATGTCGCGTTGTGACAATGACAACCCAGTAACGCAATCAGCAGGTGGCCGCCAGCTCGAGGTGATCTACAAATAAAGTAAAAAGGATTCTAGGGCATGCCACTCACCTTCACCCCTCCGTGCTTAAGTGCCACGTTTTAGGTTCAAGCCGTAAATAACGTCAACTACGAGCAGCATATGCAGTGTCCCTACTACAACGGAGTGAATGTTCGCAGCTTGCACCACGTGGCACCCACGGCAGTATTTGTAATGGGAGTGCAAAGCACCTAGTACCAGTTTTAAGAGAAGTCCCTTCCCCGACCCCCCTCCCGACGACGTCATCATGGGTTTATTTATATTTTTACTTTCCGTTCTGAGCACCTACTCTTTTCTCACGCTTAAAATCCTAAGACAACATAATGCTGTTAGTGCCAGTACTGCGGCCCGAAACACTCGAGAGTTTGTACAGGATGTTGTCATGTGACGCATCTAGCGTAGTTTTAATCTTAGCTGTTGCATCCGAATACAGTAATATTAAGTTTTTATTGTATTTAGTCATTTTTATGTTATCGGTGGGGGGGTAGGGGCCACAAAGAAATAGCTAGTATATGACCTAATTACCGTCACAAAGACAAAATGTGTGACCTATTTACCGTCATATATACAGTATCGAATATGTGACCTAATTACCGTCACAAAGATAAGATACAGTATCGGGTGTGACCTATTTACCTTCACAAAGACAAGATACAGTATCGGATATATGACCTAATTACCATCACGAAGACAAGATGTATTATTGGTATGTGGTCTAATTGCTGTCACAAAACAAGGTAGAGTATTGGATATGACCTATTTACCGTCACAAAGACAAGATACGGTATCGGATATGTGACCTGTTTACCGTCCAAAGACAAGAGAGTATGTGATTTATGATATCTATTTATCATCACAAAGACATGATATAGTATCTGATACATGACCTAATTATGTCACAAAGACAAGATATAATATGTATTTGTTATGGGCTCGGCACATGTACTTAATCGTAATAATAACAATAATCGAAAATCAACAACAGGTGCAGCGCTTATAAAACTAGGACACCTTGTTAAGAATATGTGGACTTCTATATTTATTACGTGTGACCACCTTAATCTGACAATCCGGTTAATTGAACTACGTCAAGATTGAATGTAGGGGACGCTTCCGGCTTTCGCGCAATTGAACTACGTCAAGATCATCGTCATTTATATATGTAGCTAATGTAAGCCAATTTATGTTACAGCTGTAACAGTTACTGCTTGGATGGGATTAGTGGAGGAAATAATTATTAAATGAGTATATCAGCGTCAAGAGCAACACATTTGACTACTGACGATAGGGACAGACTGGCTTTGGGTTAATGAAATGAGTAAGGAAATACTCTTGCAAGTCCACCTGCCATTTTGACCTGTAAAAATATAGTGGAGACAGCGCCTTTACCTGCCCTGAGATTATAGTTTTCTATGACATAAATATCTTTAGACGTGAATTTAGAGATAACATATGACCGTGTTTTGTTATGTGTGCCATGTATTGACCGGAGGAGAAATATTGCAGTCATGGGGCGGCACAATTCTTGCAAATTGCACGCTTAAAACTGATGTTTAAAGTGTCCTTTAGCCAGCATTAACGAGAGTATTTGATGATTAAACTTTTGAACTATGTACTCATCCTCATATTTCTGAACGGTATGAGGTAAATGAGAGTTAAGCACCTTTACGGAAGTTCCTGTTCAGGAATAGTTGCACTCATATCCCAACCTCCTCGAGAGATAAACGTTATGTTGCTGACGGACATAATCTATTGATAAATATTGCGGATTAAATTTTATTAGCGCAGATTATTCAAAACCTTGAAAACGCCAGACATAAAACGAAACTCTTTCATCTTGCGGATATGCAAATGCAAAAACAAAACAAAAATCGTGCATGCAGGCTGTGTGCGACGTTACGCAGCACTGGATTATAATATATACTATTACAACTCGTTATTGGAATTGAAAAACAAGCACAAACATTAAAAATATACCCACAGCAGGTTAGGCTTAATGATAGAATTAGGGTTAGAATTAGAGTTAGGCTTAGTTCATTGTGTGACTCAAGTATCTTTTTGTGTGTGTATGTGTGTGGTTGGTTTTTACTGTTATGTATTTTATCGTTTGTAAATAAAATTTTCTTCATAAAAACGATGGTGTACTGGTACTATTTAATGCAATGCAGCATAAACATTTCAACTTAACGACCTGCCTCTGAAACAAGGCAACAATGACGTCGACGACGACATCGATGATGATGTTGATGTCGACAACGTTGATGACGTCGACGATGTTGATGATGGTGATGATGTCGACGGTGATGGTGATGAGGTCGTTGATGTCAGAGATGGTGGTGGTGATGATGATGTCAGCGGTGGTGGTGGTTGTGGTGGTGGTGATGTTGATGATGTCAACGGTGGTGGTGGTGATGATGGTGACAATGACGATGATGTCAACGGTGATAGTGTTGATGTCGACATTGATGATGATATCGACGGTGATGATAATGTCAACGGTGATGAAGATGATGTTGACAACAACTATGACGACGACGATGATGATGAAAGCTATTTAGCCTTAAGGTCGGCATTTAATTGTTATATTGTTTATTATTTTTGAAAATTAAATTTTGTGTTCCAGTTCTTGATTCAGTGGTCAAAGAATATGTTTCTGCATGTATATGCGTGCATGCATGTGTGTATGTATTCATACATGTGTACGTGTATGCGAATCTATGTGGTGTGTATGTATGTGTGTGTGTAGTTAGACGTGAATATTTTATAACTTAAAAGTCAAT
Organism: Sinotaia quadrata; assembly: GCA_028829895.1. Classification (NCBI taxonomy): domain Eukaryota; kingdom Metazoa; phylum Mollusca; class Gastropoda; order Architaenioglossa; family Viviparidae; genus Sinotaia; species Sinotaia quadrata. The sequence goes on from CM054182.1 coordinate 10,070,265, forward strand.
GCGATTAAGCCGAGCTTTTAGATCAAATGATTGGTGATTTAAGCACAGTCTTTGTGCACAGTCGGACCGAGACAGGTGGGCGCCCTGGCAGGCTAGTAATAATATTTGGCGCCCCAACAGACCGATATTCTTGAAATATTTGTTCAACATTTATTCAGTGGGGTGAACGGGCGGGAAGAAACTGGGTTTCTATTAATAAACATTGCCTACCCTCTTCTTTATATTCAAGATAAGGGATTTATTACATGCCCTGGACTTAACGCACCATGTTTCCGATTTATTTTACAGTGATGTTTTAGCTCCCTTTCTTGTAGGTTGGCGCCGCGGACAGTTGCCCGGCTGGCGCGCCCCTTAATCCAGCCCTTTTGGAAAGTTTTCTATATAGTCGGGGGAAGACAAAACAAAACATAAACTACAAGAATGCCGTCAGTATACATAGCACATTGCGAAATAATGAGAGTTTATTAACTTAGCTTTATAAAACAATTCAATGATGCTTATACTAAATATCGGGACTTCACAAATACCAAGCTATTTAGCGAAAGTTGGAGGAATCGTTTTCCAGTCTAATTGTGTACACGGGGAAATAAATGACAAATGTACATGAGAATTCAATGTTCAATCTATTCTTGTTCATGAGAAATAAATATCAAATTTATTTTTTATATTGCAAAGCAATAATCTATTTAATCATGTTAAACTATTTTGTTCTTGCGAGGCAAGTGACAAGAAATCAGTGTGAAATGTATTTTTGGGTAAATGGGGAATCAAGTGTGAAATGTATTTTTGGGTAAATGGGGAATTAAGTGTGAAATGTATTTTTGGGTAAATTGGGAATCAGGTGTGAAATGTATTTTTGGGTAAATGGGGAATCAAGTGTGAAATGTATTTTTGGGTAAATGGGGAATCAAGCGTGAAATGTATTTTTGTAAATGGGGTATCAAGTGTGAAATGTGTTTGTAAATGGGGAATCAAGTGTGAAATGTATTTTTGTAAATGGGGAATCATGTGTGAAATGTATTTTTGTAAATGGGGAATCAAGTGTAAAATGTATTTTTGTACATAGGGAAGCATATGTGAAATGTACTTTGTAAATGGAGAATCAAGTGTGAAATGTATTTTTGTTCATAGAATTAGGAAGTAGGTGATGAATTTATTTTTAAAGTTGGAAAGATGTCAGATCTATTTTTGTAAGTGGGAAATCAGAGATAAATCTATTTTTGTACGTGGTAAATCAAAATCTTTAAAGAAACAATCTCAATGTGGTCATGTCTATGATTTTCAGTGCAAAAAGGGTTAAATAGATAATGTTCTTATATAAAATTTGCTCGACCTTATCATATACACACACACACACTCATATATATATATATATATATACGCTCATGCGTATGCAACCAAGCTATCCTCCCTTAGAAATGCGAATTTTAGCTGCATGGGTTTTGATAGCAGACAAAGACGAGGCCTGTTAACGATCTGGTCTGTCGGTGCTAAAACTGATACGCAAAGTAAACGAACTGTTCCACCTTCTCAGACCCGCGGACAAACAAGCCTCGCGAACATAAAAACAGTATCACAGGAGTAAAATAATAGCCAACCGTTACTTAATAACCAATCAGCAATCGGAGATGGCAGGCTGTTTTTCATTCTCCACGCCCTCAAACCTCCAGTTTTGCTTCCCCAGCGTGCAAGCTGATCTCGTATCCGAGGAAAGAGCATCCAGTCATTTTCTTACGCCTTGAAATATTTTTTTTAATTTCTCTGTAACGCTGACTGTTTTTTACTTCACAGCGAAAAGATTGTGCTTTCCTTTATATAGATAGTTCCATAATGTTTAGGTATTTTTCCTTTTGTTTCGAGCATCATTTGAACTAATGTTTATAAGCATTTTTGAAACATGATGCCTGAAGGAAGATATTGATGAAATAAGTGAATCACCGGGTATTATCCGATTTTCATTGTGTTTTTAAAAAGATTTTTGTACAAATAAATGTTTTTAGAATGTCTGCTGAAGCGGTATGTCACGTATCAGTTGCCATGTTTCAAAGACTAATTTTTTGCCCTCTTTTGTCTTCTTTATTCTCAAGAGGGTTGGACTTTTCTGCTCAACTATATTACACAAGAATTAAAGGTTTTGTTATTATTTTTTTTTAACTGTCTTTTCAGTGAGATTTAGAATAGAATAGAATTAATGTTTTCCGATATGCATCCAAACTAAGGCTTTCTACTCACCGCTAGTCTTCAGTTGGCCATACAGGCCTGTCACAAGTTCAATATCTGTCTCCAGGAGAGCCATACAGGCCTGTCACAAGTTCAATATCTGTCTCCAGGAGAGCCATACAGGCCTGTCACAAGTTCAATATCTGTCTCCAGTAGAGTCACACAGCCCTGTCACAAGTTCAGTGTTTGTCTCCAGTTTAGCCATGCACTCCTGTCACAAATTCAACACACTCATCTTCACTGAGTCGAACATCCCAGTTACAAATCAAACGTCATTTGTGGGTGTGGTCATAGGCCCAACCACAAATCAAGCACCAGTGTTGTGTTATTCCACACACACACACACACACACACCGACACACACACCCTCACCCTCACCCTGTTTTTTTACTGCAGGAGCTGGATTTGGGAGTTTATTAACTAACGAACAATATGGTATGCTAGGAGTAAATAGTGTAAAAGGACATTTTGCTCTAGACATGCAAGTTTTGTAGGTTTATTCTGTGTGTGTACCTATCAATTTATATAATATGTCTTTTTCTTTCTGTTTGTCTGCATATTTATCTACGAGATTTATCTGTCACTCTATCTGTGTACAGGCCGGATTAACTACTAGGCGAGCTAGACGGCCGCTAAGAACGGTACTCAAGACCTTGGTGGTACAAAAGAATAGTTCCCCCCCCCCCACCACCACCAGTTCATTATCATACAATATGCACATTATTTATAACGAAATGAATAAATTACAAAGCTGAGAGCTATGCGTCACTACTAATAAACCTTGGTACATTGTGCTGTGCTCAATTTTGAAAGTTTATATATAATGAGCGCTGCCCTGGGGAGGTGGACCGACCCAGTAGATGTCTATCTATCTGACCTTCCTTTCTAGCTGCATATCTGTCTATTTTTCTACCCGTCAATCTATCAGTATGTCTGTCTATCAAACTATCTGTTTTCTGAGTTATCTATCTCTCTGAATGAATAGCTGATTTCTATCTACCTCTCTGTATTCTTTCTATCTAGTGCTCAGTCAATCTGAATATCTACCTATCTGTTTTATATCTATCTGTCAAACTTTTTGTACGTCTGTATTTCTCAAAGTGTAGGTATATGTATGTCAGTCTTTATGTTTGTCTGTGTGCGTGAGAATTCTAAACTACCACCCCATTTTGGACACTCGAGCAGGACACGACACGTGTGTACGTAATGTCTCACGCTTGCCACGAGTCCTCGTCTAAACGTTTTCCAATTCTTACGTCTCTGAATGTTTCTTCTTGTTCAGATGCCAACAGACTTGGCAGTGTTATTGTTCATGCTACAGCTCAGACATCGCCTATCCTCTCCTCCTCCTGTCCCAAACACAGACGCACAGACACGCACACTTATAAACATTCTCACACTCGCACACGCCAAGACACTTTTGCTCATTCTGCGCTATGTTTAATTGGATTCCTGGTAGCTCGCCGTGTTGCTCTCTAATTAACCGCCTGGACAAAAGTTACAATCTCATCGAGGATGACGTAATACGCCGTCGGCCATTTCAGCAGTGAATTCCTGATTCTAAACAGTAATTCGGTAAGAGCTTCCCAATTCGTTCTCTGCAACTCGCCGTCTTCCAGTATTTTTGTTGCTGGGTGTGCCTGCGCGGGGCTCATATTTGTGTGTGTGTGGGTGGGTGGGTGTGGGGGTGTGGGTGGGTGGGTGTGCGTGGGTGGGTATTATATCTTAGCAGTATTAGCATTCGTATAGCAGGATGTTCTATTATGCCACTGGCTGTGAGGCTGAAGTCAGATAGCAGGGTCAAGTCGTGTCAAATTGGCTTACGGTTTTGTTTTGTTTGTGTTTCATTCTTTTCTTCGTTTATTTATTTTTTAAATTTCCTATCTCACTTTTTACATCATGAAATTACAATACACCGACACTCTGTTTATGTGTTCTGCTATTGTTGTATGGAGGAACAGGCTATACTATTAATTAGCAACAGTTCAAATTAATTACCCCGTCAAGGCAATTCAACGTCCAAGCACAGAATCTAGTCAGGTGTTGTGCAGAATCTCATAATCAATGCACAACCAGTGGTCAGGTTGTCGAACCCTCAATCCTATTCATGGCAATAAACACAAGACAATAGAAAGACAACAAATAGTTACTAAAACTCAGGACACTGAAGAATCTGCCACGAATTTAATAATAAATAATAACTATGGAAATACTTAATGGACTGCAAGGAAGGGGATTATCATTCAATCACCATGACGACTGGGTATGCACAAAAGTTTTTTGTAAGAGTAGAGTATATATTAGTGGATGTATTTCCCTTAAAAAAAAAAAAAAAAAGCAGAAGGGGGGGGGGGGGGTTGCTATTTCGGATTTACTGATGTGATACTAGGGAGATGAAAGTTCGGTTCGTGTGTCTGCCTCTGTTGGTCAGTCTTGCCGACAGGATGGCATATCATTGCAATGAGAGTGAACAACGGTCAAAATTTTTCGCTGTAGAGCTGCAGCAAAGAATTTACTGCATAGTGATGTGACATAAGATTGCTGCATAGTGATGTGATACAAGGTTGCAGCATACTGATGTGATACAAGGTTGCTGCATAACGATGTGACATAAGATTGCTGCATAAAAATGTGACATAGGGTTCTGAATCTGCATAAAGAAAAATATTTCCACTTTGACAGTCTCAGTTTGAATGGACAGTTTGAGCCTATGGCCCACCTTCTCACGATTTTATTAAGTTATTGAAAATGAAGATACCTTAATTCATAATAATACTTTAAATATAATAATAATAATTTAAATAGCAATCTGTAACTTTGTTTGTATTCTTAAAGGTGTGTTTACATAATTGACAGTCTTCACTGAAATCTGTAACTTTGTTTGGTATTCTTAAAGGTGTGTTTACATAATTCACAGTCTTCACTGAAATCTGTAACTTTGTTTGGTATTCTTAAAGGTGTGTTTACATAATTGACAGTCTTCACTGAAATCTGTAACTTTGTTTGGTATTCTTAAAGGTGTGTTTACATAATCTGTAACTTTGTTTGGTATTCTTAAAGGTGTGTTTACATAATTCACAGTCTTCACTGAAATCTGTAACTTTGTTTGGTATTCTTAAAAGATTGTTTATATAATTGACAGTCTTCACTGAAATCTATAACTTTGTTTGATATTCTTAAAGGTGTGTTTACATAATTGACAGTCTTCACTGAAATCTGTAACTTTGTTTGATATTCTTAAAGGTGTGTTTACACTTTACACTATTCGCAACTTCGGTCAAACGATGGAAGAATTTAACTGATCACGTACAAAACTTTTCTTTAAAAAAAACAAAAACCGAGTGAATCGCTGGGAGGCGAAAATAGCTAGTGTCAAGGCAGTTCGTTATCAAGTTAGTGATGTTCATGATGCTTTGATTACTTTGCGGAAACTTAGTGATGTGATCCTGATACAGCACATGAGGCAATCACAGTAGCAGAACAAGTGAAAGATTTCAGCTTTCTTGTCTCCTTAATTGTTTGGTACGAAGTTCATTTTCAATCAATGCTGTTAGTAAAACGCTTCAAGCGAACGACATGGACAGCGCCGAATGCGCAGACATGCTGAAGAAATGTTGTTTATTTTTAGACTTTCATAGAACTAACGGTTTTAAAGAAACCATTATCACAGCAAAAGATCTGACAAAAGAACTACAGACTGAGCCGATATTTAAACCACTAAATGTGTGAAACGTCAGTTAAATGAAATTGACCAAGATGAGGCCATTGTTTGTCCAGTGAAGAAGTTAGAAGTAGAATTCTTCAGTCCCCTATTAGATATATCTTTATTGTCAGTGAAAGAAAGATTTGAACAGTTAGATGAATATTCAGAAACCCGGTTTTTTTTTATATATAGTGTAGACAATCTACCAGAAAGAAGGGAATTTTTAAATTGTGTGCCGATCTTAAAATTAAACTCGCGGTGAATTCGAAATCTGACATAGTACTCTGCTTTGTGGTGAACTAATCAGTATTAAAGGTCAAAGGTCAAATTACTGCTTTGTGGTGAACTAAACAGTATTAAAGATTTTCTTTCTGATAAGGTCAAAGGTCAAATTACTGCTTTGTGGTGAACTAATCAGTATTAAAGGTGAAAGGTCAAACTACTGCATTATGGTGAACTAATCATTAAAGCTTTCCTTTCTGATAAGGTCAAAGGTCAAATTACTGCTTAGTGATGAACTAATAATTATTAAAGCTTTCCTTTCTGATAAGGTCAAAGGTCAAATTACTGCTTTGTGGTTGACTAACCAGTATTAAAGATTTTTTTTCTGATAAGGTCAAAGATAAATTTACTCCTCACATCGTGTTAAACTTTATAAAAGTTCATAATATACAAGATCTATATCAAAATGTAAGAATTGCTATGTACATCGTGTTAAACTTTATAAAAGAGCACAATATAACAATCTATATCCTAATGATTGGATTGCTTAGCGAATTTTACCTACAATATCTGTAACGCGTTAAACTTTACAAAAGAGCACAATATACAAAATCTATATCCTAATGATTGGATTGCTTAGCGAATTTTACCTACAATATCTGTAACGCGTTAAACTTTACAAAAGAACACAATATACAAAATCTATATCCTAATGATTGGATTGCTTAGCGAATTTTACCTACAATATCTGTAACGCGTTAAACTTTACAAAAGAACACAATATACAAAATCTATATCCTAATGATTGGATTGCTTAGCGAATTTTACCTACAATATCTGTAACGATAGCAAGTGGAGAACGAAGTTTTTCGAAAGTGAAATTATTATTATCAAAACCGATCTAAGATCTACAAATCCTCTATTTTCATTTGCAATGCCATACTGATTTTAAATACCAGGTTCCTATTCTTATGATGGCTATTTAATTCCGTCAAACCAGCGGGTGCAAACTATATCAACAAAAGAGCGTGTTCCAGCGAAAGAGTAGGCGTACAGTCACACAAACACACCGACCTGATCTCCAAGACAAACCTTTCTTTTTCCCGCCCCTTCCCTCCTCCTTTAACTGTATTCTATCAGACCCAAAGTGGATTACGTTCCTTGCAAATAGGATCAAATTTTCCTCCGAAAAACGGAGAAACTGAAAACGAGATGGTACCATATGAGCCGCTTCGCGTTTCGCGTCTCCACTAATGAGTTTTCTGTAAAAACGAATGGAGTTCGCTCCCTTGACTGAAGGTGAAACAGTAGACGACAGTTTAGAAACACGATAGTCCTGTTTTTGCGCGCGCCTTTGAGTATAATAGTGAAGCTAGATGTGTTTGAAGAAAGGAAGGCGAACCGTGTAAAAATAGTTTGTTTGTTTTTTAGAAGAAAAGGGGAAGTGTCAGTGGAATATATATTTTTAATGATGTATTTCACCATTTGGTAAAACACGTGTGGTGTGTTTGGTTGGTTTTTTTTGTTGTTTTGTTGAATATAATAGTCTCCCTTATCTCTTTTTACTCTCTTCCTCCCCCACCCCTACCTCTCTTATCTTTTACTTTTTATTTTGTTATGTATGATGTGTATGAGACATAAGTGTGAGACTCCCACTGTCGTGATTACCATGGTAACACAAATCAACTAATGAATCGGAATCCTTTCCTCATGTCTTCAGCTCCTTTTTTTTCTCGCCTCATCGTTTCGTTCTCTTCCCCTTCTCTTTCTCTCTTGCTCTTTTTGTCCCGCCGTCTTTCTTCCTCGTTTACTATGTCATCGTTCTGTCTGTATGTCTCCCTGAAAAGGGAGACAAATACTTTCTATCGTGTATCTACATTTTTCTCAGCCTCCTTCCCCACTCGCTGTCGCTCGCTAATTTGTACCTGTTCTCGTCATTGTCTCAATTTCTGCCTAGCGCCCACCCATCCCCCTCTTCTCTTTCCCTCCCCTCTCCGTGCCTGCGTTTCAGTCTCCCTTTAGTCTGCCGCTTCTTTGTCCCGCTCTCTCAAACGAATCTAACCGACTGTGTCTGTCCAAACGTCTCTTTCTGCCTGTCTTTCTCTTATTTGCACCACCCCCTTTTAAAGTGAGACAATCAGATTGTATGGTTCTGACAGATTAATACACCCCTCAAAATAGTGAAGGCTCTACATAAATGTTATGTGCATTACAAGGTAAGTTTTATCAGTTTATACCTACTAACAGTCTGTAAACAATGTTGTGTTAATGTAAGTTTAGTAAACTTAAACCAGCATTAAAAATGTTTCCACCACAAAAAGCATGACGTCGTCCCAATCAATCAACGCCAAACAGAGTTGTCTCCACATCACGAAAAAAGAATATAGATAAATATGCTTGACGTCAGTAACATTTCAAACGTTTGGCAGCTGTTCAGAATTACGTGAAAACATTATTTTAACCTACCAGTTGTTATTACTTTTGTTAAAGTTTTATTTTCGTTTATCTCGTCTTTTTTTTCCTTTCCAATTATTAATTCATGTTTATTTTAAACTCGGTTGTAGCATAAGTACGAATAAAGTCTCTGAGAGAGTAACGCAACCCAATTCTCATCTAATAATAGATATCCTGATCTTTCTTTGTTTCTTTTTTTTTTTTAATCTTTCTTTCTTTCTATGCCGAAACTATTTAATATTCTGTAAGCACAAAAGAACAGCAGGAATTCTAGTTGTCTGCACGAAAAGAGATGTAAATTGTGCATGGGAATGCTGCATTAGCTGAAAATTTATTTGCATTGTATGTGTGAGAGTGTATGTGTGTGTGTGTGTGTGTGAGAGAGAGAGAGAGAGAGAGAGAGAGAGAGAGAGAGAGAGAGAGAGAGAGAGATGGTGGTGGTGCTTACGATGACATTTTACGTCACCACTGGAGCTTTCGTGGATCATTTCGTCAGAGGACTTTCTCTGATCTGTTGTGCTCCAGTGGGACCGTCTCCCCCTAACGGGTATTCGGGGAAGGCTGGCGATGGAGTTTTGGTTTGGTGCTTGCTCGGAGCTGGCGGCTGTTGTCTGGCGCTGGTGTTGGTGCTGGAGTTTTGTTGCTTGCTCGGCGATGGCGCGACTGTTGTTGATTTTAAAAATAAACTACTGCCTTTAGAGAGTAGGATCTGATTTATGTGGTGTGTTTCGTGGCGTGGTTGTTTACTTGTTTTCTCTTTTTCAAAATGTTACAATTGGGAGGAGGGGAGAGTAGTTTGCTGGGATATGGGGGCTGGTGGTAGTTGTGGGGTGGGTGGGCAGTTTTATTTTTGCCCATGTGTGATGGGTTGGGAGTGTGTTGCAAAAGGTAGTTGTAGTGTTGTGATTCTTTTCCTGAGTTCTTCTCGTTATTCGAAATATTGTAAACAGGTGAGGAAATCGCCGACTGTGTTGTCAGGATTGCAGTGTGGGCATATTTTACTTTGTCCATTTGGGTGATGATGTGTGAGAGTTGCGTTTAGCCTGATCTAAATATGGCTTTAATGACTGTCTTTGTTTGGGTGGCTGGGGCGGTGGGAAGAGTGTATTTCATGAAGTGATTATTTACGACTTACATAATTTCTGTGGTATAGATTGGGGTAGGTAGAGGGATACCTTTTGAAGTTCCCTTAATTGCCCCTTTGTCAGCTGTTTCATTACCTGCGATTCCTATGTGGCTGGGGATCCATAGAAAGGAGATGTTTGTGATAAGAAGATGGAGTTTGTTTAATAGGATTCTGATTTAATTTATTTTTTGTTTTCGGTATAGTCTATGTGGATTGGCGATTGCTTGTAGGGATGAGTAGGAATCTGTTTGTATTAGTATGGTGAGTGGAGGATGGATGGATAGATGATAAAGTATTGGATAGTGCCATTTTTATGACCACTAGTTCTGCAATCATGATTGAGTGAAATGTGTATAGGTAGTTGGGTGTGAGGTTTGCCACTTCTGTAACTTTTTTGGATCCATCTGTGTATATTTTAGTGTGATCTCAGCAGTATTTGTTGATGTGTTCTAATGCTATTTGTTTTGTTTCTTTGTGTGAGTGGGTGGGCATGTTGTATTGTGGGTGGGCATGTTGTACTGTGTGCGTGCATGTTGTACTATGCGTGAAGCATGAGTTGCTGAGTAATACATTTTTATAAACTATATTATGATGAAACAATCAAACATAATCAAGTAATTCTCTCACTATAGAACATTTTTGTTCTCGCTTAGCATAAGGTTTTTGTTTGTTTGTTTGTGTGGGTGGGTGGGTGGGTTATTGTTGTTTTTTTGTTTCACACGGGAGTACCAGTTCTGACAGGAAAGGGACGTATGTTGTGATTACAGGGAGACAACTCTTAAAATGAGTAGCGATCTCAGTTTTCTTGATGCTGGGCCTTTAATAACTTTAAGAAATTCAGCATTTGCTTGATGAATATACCTAGTAGCTATTAAGTATTAGGGCAGCAATTCTCCCTTTTGTAATATTTATTCACAATACTACTTGTAATACCTGTAGACTCGTATCTAAATGCTGCATTTCTGTTAAGTATTTTAATCGTCCGTGTATTCGTAACAGTTTGTGCAAATTGTAAACTTTTGATTCACCAGAATACTGGATAAAAATTTAAAAAAAGAGACATTTATATTTAGTGTCTTGCCGTAATTAACAACGATTCTTGATTTGTGCATTTTCGGACAAAAATTATTATAGTTTTAAAAAAGAACGAAAAGATTTTAATATTTGACTTTCCGGCTTCTATTTTATACGTAGGTAATTGACTTTGATGAAATTCATCCGTTGTTCTTACAAGCAAAGCTGGCTGGATGCCGACCATAAAAGGCGGCCATTTCTGTGCACAGAAACCACTAAGCTCTAGAGAGTAGATACAAAGAGGACACAGGTAAATTTGCTGTCGCCAAACGTCCGCCATATTGAAAAGACCGAAGCATTTTAGCATCTACGATAACTGCGCGTTTGGCATCGACCATTTTCGATATATTTATACCCAATTTTATGAATCTATAATTCAATAAATAGAATTAAATTTGCAACACAATAAAAACAAACAAGTAGAGAAAAGATCGTTAGGCATACCACTTCAGATAATAATTAATTATCAATGAAATATAAACGTATAATGCGACAGCATTACGTTGTAGAACATTTTTCTCGCTCTACTTGAGAATTCTACATTTATGAAAGATTTGGAAAAAATGTTTAAATTATATGTACATTGTAATTGCAATACTTGTCTAAATATGAAAAATCGAATCGATCTAGCCCATTTCTTTACATTGTAGTTATTGTTAAACTGTGCATTGAAGCTAAACGAGTTAGCTCTAGTGAAGTGGTTTTAATTATTATTATTTATGAAACAATCGTTACTGGGAGAGATAACTCTACATTAGTGTTGCCAAAATTTATCTATGGTCAGTATCTTTTACCAGCATTTTCTCCAGTTCTAGTGTCTGTATACTGATATAATTGTTTTGTATATTACTCTCCATACTCATCATGATCGATGTCAAGTGTCCGTGGTCTGATATTTGTAGTTTTGTATATTACTCTCAATACCCGTCATGATCGATGTCAAGAGGATATTTTATCATAAAAATTATGTAGTGTGTGCTTTGATTTTGAAAAATACAAGATACCCTCTTAAATATACAAATTATTTTTTGTTAAGTATGACTAGAATTTTTTTTTTTATTGTGCTTATATTTTTTATTCATAAACATGTTTCTTAAATGTGATAACTGAATATTGTTAGCATTAAATATTATGGCGATTGTATACTGTAAGTTTAATATTCCAAATAATTTCAAGAATGTTTAATTTGATCACTTAATATATATATATATATATATTTTACTTCTAAATATTAAAAACAAAATAGTTACAAGAAATGTCTAATAACATTCATTAGATATGATTCTATAATTTACAACTAGCAGTATAAATATTTTAAACCAAATGTGCCGTGCCATTTTTAACTCTTCACATATGTAAGAGGAATGTACTTAAGAATTGTATGCAATCATCTTGACATTTCCATTTAAAACACGTCTGTCGTTTTTATTACTATTTTGCAATTGAAAGCATACTGTAACTTTGTATCAAAATGTCATATGGGAATTATTATCACTACCGTACCTCTTCTATTGGAAATTATTGAACCTAATGTATTTTTATATATTGGAAATTATTGAACCTAATGTATTTTTTATATAGGAAATTATTTAATCTAATGTATTTTTATATATTGGAAATTAATTATTGAACCTAATGTATTTTTTTGGATATTGGAAATTATCGAACCTAATGTATTTTTTATTTTGGAAATTATTGAATCTAATGTATTTTTATATATTGGAAATTATTGAACCTAATGCATTTTTATATATTGGAAATTATTGAACCTAATGTATTTTTATATATTGGAAATTATTGAACCTAATATATTTTTATATAATGGAAATTATTGAACCTAATGTATTTTTATATAATGGAAATTATTGAATCTAATGTATTTTTATATATTGGAAATTATTGAACCTAATGTATTTTTATATAATGGAAATTATTGAACCTAATGTATTTTTTATATAGGAAATTATTGAACCTAATGTATTTTTTATATAGGAAATTATTGAACCTAATGTATTTTTATATATTGCTAACCCTGAAGAGTAGCTATATTTATTGTTGGTGTTAGTGTGGTTTTAGTAAACTTGGAACCCCAATTTTATTCTTAGTTGGGGTGGTGGTGTCACATAATGTCTTATTGTAGCCCTCCCCACACCCTCCTCTAAAAAAGAGACTACCTGTAAAACCTCCTTTCTAGAAAGGCTAACACTTATCCTCGGCTGAAAAATTACCTGAAAGTTCCAGACAACTCACTAAACTAATCAAACAAAGCACAGCTCAGCCACGTGAATGAATGTACCAGAAACTCATCTGTAAATTGTCATTTGCATGCAAGCTGGTATGGATGCAATGAGTATTTTGGCACCCGGTGTTAACAAAGTATAATCATACTACTAACCTTACTGCCAATTATCAACACAGCAGGAAATCATCCTCTGTATACATTACTGCTGAAGGTATGTGGTTTTGCTTGCATAACTAATATTATAATGTTTATTTTGACATTAACTATATTTTATATTGTTATATTTTGCTTATGATATTTAAGTGTATGATGAACATGTAAGTAAGAGTGTTCAATCTGAAAACACATGATGACAATTACTTAGCCCATGTGTACTTTACTGGCAGATCAGCACTTTGCCTGAGACCTTATCTGAGACATTGATTGACGAGCACTGAGCCGCAAAACAATGCCAGAACAGAACTACTTTATCTCGGATGTTGATTTTGATGAGTAGTGCACCGCGAAGCAACACCAGAGCAGAATGACCCATGCTTCAAGAACCAGGTCAATGGACCACGTGGGCCTTTGCTAACAACATTCACTGGAACCCAGATGACACGTCAAGCTTACTAAAAGTTATGTATTTATGAAGTCAACCACCACACAGCTTCAATCAAATTGTAGAAAAACTCTACTTAAGTACTTTTAGAGTTCACTCAAAAACATTCAGTGTTCTCTTATAAACTCATTATAGTTCGCTCATACGAATGAACCAAATAACTTTCACAGTGCTATAGAATTCAAAACAAACATTCTCTTACCACACCACACGGTCGTGATTAGGCAATATAACTATAAACATAAACTCTAATTGTAACTGTTGAACTATTTGCTATATGCAACCATGCTGTCTTATGTTATTTCTTGTTGAATACAATTGTTGTTGATACATAGACCACTGGTGTTAGCGTGACTCATTTACATATTATATGTTGTAGTCTATCACCTTATTACTTACTATCCTGGCTGTATGTATCAGGGGCTTGAGCTATCTTCTTGATTCTAGAACTATCAATCTTCTCTATTCTACGATCTATCGGGTTCATCTTTCTAACACGTGTGGCCAGCCCGCATGTATTTGTGTAAGAGGGAGGGAGAGGAATTAGCCTAAGGTTAAGGGCGGCCTGGGGTGGTGGAAAATTAACATCTAGCCCATCTCCCAGCAAAACGTCACAGTAATATTTCGAAATGTCTTTCTATTTATAAATAATAATCTTACTATATCTTATCTTTCTATTTATAAATAATACTTACTATATCTTCCATCTTGCCTTTCTATTTAGTAATCTTACAAAATATCTTGTCTTTTTATTTATAAACCCCTACAGCTTTGCCTGCCTACTTATCAAATGTATCTGACCTAATTCTTTGCGTGTCACTAATCAAATGTATTCTTACTTAATGCTTTGCGTGTCTATTTTAAGTTGTATTGTTACCTAATGCTTTGCGTGTGTATTTTAAGTTGTATGGTTACCTAATGCTTTGCATGTCTATTTTAAGTTGTATGGTTACCTAATGCTTTGCGTGTCTACATACAAACAGTATCCTTACTTAATATCCTGACTAATTTTGCGGCTTGCAAAATTGTCATTCATTAATTACTTCAATAACGAATTGCCACTCAAACGCACTTTTGTTTAGTTCATATTTTCTGATCTAACTCTAAATCACCCACCACCACCATCTGTCAGACTGACGTCACCAGTTTCAAAAAAAATGGAGAGATCAGTGACGGGTTGAATAAAGTGTTACGTTCAAGTAGTCGCCATGAATGACGCACCCGGTGACGTGTGCAGTCAGTGTAAAACAGTTATAGACTTTTTAATTTCATCTTAAGAAAGGACTATGAATGTTCTAAGTCATTATCCGAAAGTGTTTGTTTCAGGCAGAGCTGTGTGTGTCTATGTGTGTGTTTGTGTGTGCGTGTCGATCAACTGTTAGCTATGAAAAGATGAAAAGGATGGAAAGTTTTCTGCACGCTCGTCTGTCTGTCTGTAGCTAGTGAAAGCCGTAAATATACATTTGCGCCTTCACTCAAACAACCCCCGCCTTCTGTCCAGAGCATTGACAGAGCATTGACAGAGGATTGACAGAGGATTGGCAGAGCATTGACAGAGCATTGACAGAGGATTGACAGTGCATTGACAGAGGATTGACAAAGCATTGACAGAGCATTGACAGAAGATTGACAGAAGAGCAGAAATTTGTCAAAGTGAGGCTGAGGCTAAATAAAGTGCATATTGCCTATTCAATTATCTGTTTCTCCATTCTCTGAATGATCATTTTTTTTCCCAACTGTTTTCTCCCCTCCAACTCCACCCCACAAATGTTTTTTTTAAAAGATGGATTAGGCACCTTCTCGACACAGGGAGAAAGGTTTTTAAAATTTGTTTATTTTTTTCTGACAAGTACAATAAAACTGTTCACCTGTTGAAATAATAGGAAATAAAAACGAGATGTTGAATCATGAAGAGAAAAAAAATAGTACCTCACAATGCACACTTGCGAGCATTTTTCACCCTGAAGAATTATCTTGCAATGCGCAAAAATGTTTGGGCACAAACACACACAAACACCACTGCGCGCATGCACTGACACTTACAATTGCACGCACGTACGACGTACACACACATCCTCTTTTTGGTTTTTCTTTTTCTTAATTTTTTAAAAAATTGTTATTTTCCCCTCTCTCTTCATTTTCCGTGAAGTAGGTCTTCAATTACTGTTCAAAGAGAAACAATTCCTCTAGTTTCCCATTTATTCACTAAGCTATAGTTACCCCCCTTGCATCATGCGGCGCAAATTAAATTGATTTCCTATGACCTATGCTGCTATTGTTTGAGACTATTTTTGTATTCATATGATCCGTCTAGGACAGGGGTCAGGGTGACTTTAGGGGGTATTACCCAAATTTTATTTGTGTTAAATGAAGTTTTTCCCAGATTTCAATGTAAACAAAAACAAGCTAATTGCTCTTAAACTGAAGAATAACTGCTCTCAAAGTCAAAAATTAAGAAAAGAATTTTAAAAAAACTACACTTGATGACTTATGTTTCTTTGAAACCATAACTGAGAAACTCTGCCAGGTATTTCCTTTTCCTGTTTGATGCCAAAAGGGTAAAAGTGACGATTAAAACCGGAAAATTTAAGCAAAATATTGTTATTCTTTGAGCCGATGTCCCTAGAGGAGAATTGAGGATTATAATTAAGTCCTCAAGACTTTATCAACAGGCAATGCAGTTTGACAAGACCAGTCAAATGTCATACTCACAAAGAAAATCTAACTTTGTCAATAGTTATAATATGTGTTGCCATGGAGAGTTGCCACCAGCACTGTATGGAATAAAAATCATAACTGAAGAAGTTGCATAACATTTGTGTGAGGATAGGTAGCTGGATACTATTCATGACTGTAGAAGCTACATTCAGCTTGTGTAAGGACAGGTAGCACTGTGTGGGATAAAAATTATAAATGAAGAACATTTGTGTGAGGATAGGTAGCTGGATACTATTCATGACTGTAGAAGCTACATTCAGCTTGTGTAAGGACAGATAGCACTGTGTGGGATATTACTCAGAATTGAAGAAGTTGCACAAAAACCCATCACATATTTATTATCGAAATAAAGCAACACAGGAATTAAGTGACTTCGTAAAGAATATATTTGCTTTTTTTCCCAAGAAAAGATTTTTTAAAAGTCTTACTTACTGGAGAAAAAGTGGTTATTTAAATAAGACATTTAGTTTTGGAACTCTACACTATGAAAATAGATGGGGATCATAGTGAAATGAGAGTTTGACAATCTTGTACACACACACACACACACACACACACACACACACACACCACACAATATATATATACAAACATGCACACACACACACACATAAATAAATAAATAAATAGTATTTGATGTAACCAGACTTTATAGGATACTTATATTCAGTATAATTATATAGATTTTCATTAATGAATGCTGTTGACATTTTTCATCTGAAGAAAGTCGGTTTTATGCCACGATTAGTGGCTTCAAGAGCAGTTCACCGACAACGGCCCACAACTCCTGAACATATAGGTCAAATAAGAGGTGCACTGCAGTAGCTGTTATAAAAATAGATTTTTACTTCAGCTTCTGATTTTACAACGAATCACTCGCATTTATTTATTTTGTTTAATTGACCATCAATAGAAAACAGGGGAATGCACTGTGCAGGCGTAGATGTACTTATAACTGGAGAAAATTAAATGAGAAATTAAATCAATCTTAAATCAATCTTGTTTTAAACATTTTCCAATCAAACATTGAAACTGTCAGTGTGGTGCATCGTTCGCTTTTCACCGGAGCCAGACCTCGAGAGACGGTTTGCAGGTGAAAATTTATCCATAGTGTGTGTTGATCAAATAAAAAACAAACCTTTCTGCTGACAACTCTGTACATGTTATATTTTTGTTGTGAAAGAAAGCAGTTAAAAAGCATTGAGTACTGGTAGTGGTGGTGGAGGAGGGGGGTTGTCCAGCGATAATGTTGTCTGCTGTAAATAGGTGTTATGGCAAAGTAAACTTGCCTAATACTATTTTAAAATTTAATTGTTATATAAACTGTTAAATTGTCAGAGTAACTTGACCTTGGGCACTCCTTAACAATAATATTTTTGAAAGTGTCTGAGTTAAAGTAAACGCTCAAGGTGAGAATATGCTAGAAACCACTGATGTAATGCAAACTGGGTGAGTATTTTTATTATCCAATGGTTATGATTTATGAGAACGAGACCAGCCAATGGCCTGAAATAAAAAGTTTACCTGCTGTAGAAAAACCTACACTAATCACTTTGAATTTGGAGTGGGAGAAGTCCATTCATGAAAGGCAGCCATTAGCTTGAAGGTGAGTTAATTGACTGGTTGAGAGAGAATGGACTTAGAAATATTTCATGCTTTTTCTCTATTGTAATGTTATACTCGTGTTTGCTTTTTTTATATCTCTATATGAGTTGACTTTTATTTCTACAGATGTTTGAACTAAGCTGCTCACATAGAGTTTACTAAACACTTGGCATTGTTTTGATATGCTGTATTTATGACGATGTGTGTGTGCATTTATGATGATGTGTGTTGCAGAAAATGTAAGTTGAGACTGGAATGTAAAAAAGAATGGAGTTATAAAGTAAATTGGAAGCTTAGTATTTGTTCTCTGATTATAGACAAGTAGCCTTCCTGGTTTCATTTTAATGTTCGATTTGAACCTCCTGGTTTACCAGTTATAAAACGCTATGACCGACGATGGCGAAGGCAGGAAGCGGCATGTAAGTGTAAGAATACACTACACTCCATCGATGTATGGCAGCAAGATATGCTGACTACCTGAGCAATTTCTGGTGTACAGAAGTTGTTGGAAATTGCTACATTTATTGCTCTTCTTGAAGGAATTGACACAGTGAAAAGAAGCAACCATGTTAATTCAAGAAATTAAGTAGTGGAACAGTGGGTTTTTTTTTTCAAAGTGCCAGTGAAGCACATTGAGTAGACATAATAATGGCTGACAATAAACTTGTGTCTTTGTTGCAAAAGCGCACATAATGACTATTGAGACAGCAGTTAAACAAGGTTAAAAACTATTATTGCTAATCTCTAATAATTCCAGTTCTGGTCTCTGATAAGAACTATCCTGTGATTTGTATTAAATTATTGAATTTTATTTTAAGCATAAGAGTGTTAATTGCAGAAATTATATAAAAGTGGGTGTGTGGAAATACTGATGTCAAGTAATCTATTTCATTGTATTTGTCATTTGTATATTTGATTGTTGATTTAATAAATTTATTTTTAAATTTATTTACCTTCTTACACATATTGATAACCTTATGTTGGAGAAGAAAGTAGACAGAAGGGGGCTCTCTAAATTTAGATTAAAGACAGATTTGTCTTCTCCTTAAGTGAGAGGTTTTCTATCTATGGAATACTGTGTGACGGTAAATGTTTGTCTTTAAATTTTGAGGAAGAGAATGTTTATGGCGCCTGCATATCCACCAAGTGAGAGAGACGAGTGGTGTCTGCTACAGAATTATTAATAACATAAATTAAGATTCTCATCACTTTCAATTAGTTATGAAAGATTAATTATAATAATAATCATTTTCTTTAACTAAGTGGCGTTGGTGTTACATGAGTACAAGTCATCTGCTGATGGATGCGGCAACTCTAACCCTTCCAATCACCTTTTCGATGACCCCATCCTTCGTTTTAAAAATCCATTGTTTTTTATTTTTGTTTTACTTTTGAGATTCTAAAATATGACTAACTTCTAAAGAATGGCTCAAAGCAAATATACTTTCTCAGCAAGAAATCCATGGAATCGGAAATTAATCATAAAATCTTTTAGCATTTAGAAATATCAGTGAACTTTGAACTTTACATAATTTCAAGTAAGGTCGAGAAAGTTGTGGATACTCGACTCACCTACAGACCTTATCGTGCGGCTGGCCTAAAAGAGAAAACTTGTTTTATCGGTACATAGAAATTAGAGCTCTAGCATTTTGTATGTTTCAAATAGCAAACCTCTATTTAACTTTATCTTTAATTAAGAAGCGATACTAAATGCAAATTTTAGTCAATGATGTTATAGTGTGAATCTTAGGCACTGCACTATAATGCGAATCATAGGCATCCATACTATAGTGCGAGTCTTAGGCAGCGATACCATAGTGCGAGTAAAGGCAGCGATATTATAGTGAAGGTCTTTGGTAACGATAGCGATACTAAAGTGCGAGTCTTAGGTAACGATAGCGATACTAAAGTGTAAGTCTTAGGTAGTGATAGCGATACTAAAGTGCGAGTCTTAGGTAACGATAGCGATACAAAAGTGCGAGTCTTAGGTAACGATAGCTATACTAAAGTGCAAGTCTTAGGTAACGATAGCGATACTAAAGTGCAAGTCTTAGGTAATGATAGCTATACTAAAGTGCGAGTCTTAGGTAATGATAGCGATACTAAAGTGCAAGTCTTAGGTAATGATAGCGATACTAAAGTGCAAGTCTTAGGTAGTGATAGCGATAATAAAGTGCGAGTCTTAGGTAGTGATAGCGATAATAAAGTGCGAGTCTTAGGTAGTGATAGCGATAATAAAGTGCGAGTTTGAGGTAATAATAATATTGATTGCGATGGCTTTATTTTTTTAGTGTGGCATGCCATGGTCACCGACCAGTTGACTTTCATCCTTTCACCTCCCTTCCCTTTCCTTCCTCACTCTCTTGCACGTTCTGTGAGATAGTTTTGGTCATAGTTAGTTATACTTTCTGTGGGATATTTTGTCATAGTTAATCACGCGTTCTTTGGGATATTTTGGTCATAGTTAATTATACGTTCCGTTGGATATTTTGGTCATAGTTAATTATACGTTCCGTTGGATATTTTGGTCATAGTTAATTATACGTTCCGTTGGATATTTTGGTCATAGTTAATTATACGTTCCGTTGGAATTTTGGTCATAGTTAATTAATTATGCGTTCCGTGGGATAATTTAGTCAAAGTTAATTATACGTTCTAATATATAATTTTTTTTCCTGAGCGCAATAGTCTGTAACGACCAAACCCACACAAAAAATAATCATACCAAACACTGATAATTGTGTAGGAAAAGGATTTTGTTTACTTTAAATTTCATGCCAGCCACACAAACAAGCGGTAACAACCCATTCTTTTCTCTATGCAAAAGCCTAGCAATTATGTATCATTTACAAATCAGATTTGCAGTGAACGAGATTTTACCCCCTTCTCGGTGTTTACCAAGCCCTCACTATGGCCTTTAACTGTCTAGACAGCGTGCGGTCATTTCTCAGTCATCACCAACTCACTGGATAACCTCCCTTTAAATATAACTCCAATCTCTTCCAAGACACAGACTCCATTCACCAACACTGAAGAGAAAAAAATACAGACCTCAACAGACGACAACAAACAAAAGAAAATCTTCAAAATAGCAAACACGCAGACAAAGACAACAGAAAGGAAAGAAAAATACATACAAACATTCGACTGCCAGAAAGAAAGACCTTCCAAAGGAAGTTGAGGCGGCCACTGACGAGTTTGAAAGAGTGCTTATGGCCCCTCCTCTCTCACCACTGCCAGAGTCACCTCCAAGGACAGAATCAACAACAATAGTAACCAAAATAGACAACCAAGTAACAACAACAGACAGAACAGAGATCCAAACACAAAAGACGGCGAAAACCACCGCCAACAATGACAGAAATGGCGGCACAGTGAACAATAGTATATGCATTAGGGTTATTTCAATCACCCCATTGTATATGTGATCCAACTTCTGCAGGACCACCTCTACTAGCCATCTGCACCAGCCTACCCACATCCCAACGGACTCCAGGGACAACAACGATTCAAGCGCCAACAGCAACAACAACACCACCACCAGTGAGGAGGACAGGGGCTTGAACATCCTGGGCGCATATACACACTAGGTACAGACCGGGTGTGCTACTAGCCTGGGCTCTGTAAAGCACACCCTTCCACCCTCTCACTCAAACATCGAAAACGACAACAGCGTCAACCAGAGTTCTAGACTACGGACTACCGGTCTAAAGCCCACCTCTGCCAGCCAGACATGATTTAGGCAACGGACGAAGAAAACAGCAAACCCTGCTAAAACTCAACGATTCAACAACAGACAGCATGTTATCTAGACAACAACACAAATACAGCAACAACCTTCACAACATGGACAGCGCAACAAATAACTGGCAACGCAACAGGCACAAAACACAGGAATAAAAGACTGCAGATCTACAAAAAAATAAAATACTACAGTCGCAACAAAGTAAACATTAGAAAAACTAAAAACGACACCTGCAGCCCACAATGACCACCACCCTCTTCAAAATAAATTTAGAAGAGGAAGGCTCCACAGGAATCCTCAAAAAAACCGAGAAGGTCAAGAAGAAGACAAGTTTTAACGCAATTCCTGTGGAGCAAAAGAAGTTAAGGAAACTACTACTAATTCCAAGATCTGAGATTTATAACGCTGTGGTAAGCTGACGCGGAAGTACCAGACGTGTGCTGCTCAGTTTTAAACCCTTGCAGTACAAGAAAGCTGTCCACACGGACTAACAACGCCACACCCGTCTAGACAGCGCCATCACCTTTGAGTGATCAGCGTCTTCAGATCAATGGATTAATAGTTTAAGAAAACTCATTGGTTATTGATTAGTCTAAATGACTGATAAGCCATGTTTCAGCGGTGAAATCGGTGGCGTGTTCATATTTTAAACTGTGCTTTATTTTTAGACAACGGTAAAATATATATGTGTGAACAGCAAAAAATAGCAGTATTTTGAAATGGACCTATACTATCCCACCACCACCACCATAAAACACACACACACACACACACACACACACACACACACACACACACACACACACACACAGACAATCTGATATTTTCCTGCTTGTCGACTTTCGAAAATGTTGCGGACTGTATTGTAGTCTTTAATAGATAACCTTCACCTTCTACTGTAGTTTCCCTCCAAAAAAAAAAAAAGATATATTTTTTTTCTTTTAAAAATACTATCTTCTCAGCTGGATCATGCTACTCTTCAATATAGTACACTTACAAAATATGACTGGATTAGTTTAATTTTGTCCGCACATCGTCTCACGTCAATAACGAGGAAAAAACGTAACATCTAAAAGTGGGATAGGTAATTCCCACGCTCGAGGGTCGTCGAGAGCCTGACGTCAGCGTGCAGACGCTCTCACCGGATGTGACGACATGCTTTTAATTTACATGGCGAGAGAAACTCTTCAAAGACAAGCACTGCTCGAACGAAATGACACTAGATGTGGTATTATTATGTTTATGACCGCGTGACGATGTTTAATTATTATAATACCCACCCAGGATGGCTAGCGAAAGTTCGCGGAGAAATGGATCCATGAAAATACGCTTAACAGGTGAGGTGATACGTTTGAATCGCTGATCAATTGTTGTCTAGCTATTTAACAACAGAACCCTTGCACCTAACATGGCTGCCAAGTTAAGATTTGAAAGCGATATTGTACTGAAACTATTCCTAAACTGGCGTTAGAAGTGGGATGTATACCAGATAAAACTGATTTCACTTGTTATTGCTTATCATACGCACTATTGATTTTTTAAAATGAGCTTACTGTTAAAAAATGCTTCGTGAACTTGATTAATAAAAAGTATCTGGAAGGAGTTAACAGTTTGGCGGATCGAACTATCAAGTATCATGCTGTCAACACTCTTTCAATTAAAGATTAATCACTGATAATGTCCAGTAAATTGGGTACGGCACGTGTGTGGGGAGGGGGGTGGCTTCTAGGCACTGCAGCATTGCTAACTGTTTGAATCCTTTATTGTGGAGAATACATTAGATGGTTAATTCTGATATGTTTCTGTTAAAAATTTATTATTGAAAATGTCACGGCCACGAATTAAAAGTAGAAAATCAGAGTTTTGTGTGTGCATGTGTGTTTTAATACGCATGCGTGTGTGGTCAAAACAAAGCAGAAGCCACACACAGGGTCTGCTATGACTCATGCATTGTACAGGCACGGGCATTACCGATTTTGTCTGTTGACGTTTTGATTTTAACAAATGTTTTATTTTTCTTTAACTGTCATTTACATAATAAATATTTTATTTTTATCATTATGCTTTATTGGGGAGTGGGTAAATGGGATGATTTCCCATTGCCTCAGTAATTCCATAGTATGCAAGGGTTGGATCACATAAAGGGTAGACACTCTCTGAACATAATGTTGTTGGTTTTCCTTTCAAAGTTGTAAGATATTCCCCCAAATACTGATTTGTTTAAAAGAAATTTAATCATATAATCAACATATCATTCACAAACAGGCAGATGCACACACATATATGCAGGTGCACACACACATGTGAAGATGCACACATGCACATGCCATTTTACTCTTCAGTAAATGTAGAAAAAATACAGCATGCTTCTTATAGCAAACAACAATTTTTAAAAAATTGTTTGAAGGTGTATTATTACTGCTTTATTTTTTTAAAATGGGGTTCAGGGTAATTACTTAACTTTTGCTGATGTATGTTGATCATGTACTTGTGATTGACTATATATATAAATTTATAATATATGATTATTTGTGACTGACTGTAAATACATGAGCTAATTGTATTTGTGCATGCTTGACTGTAGATATTTGAATTGATGATACATATACTTGTGTGTGGTCATTGTTACGTTTCCAGTATTTATTTAAAGACCCTGCTTAGAATAATTAAAAGACTTTAAATATAATTAATTCTTCCTCTCATATTCTACGCAGACTGGTTGCTCAATTTATTATCTGACTAATTAAAAGTGCGTCTTGTAGTTCAGACGACAAATTTACAGACTAATAAACTGCGAACTTTTAGCTAGATTTGAAAACAGTTAAATCCCTCTAAATTAATATGCACTCGTCATCAATCTTTCTGCTCATCCGCCCCCATTCAAATCTAAGAATTAATCTAATTGGTCTATTGTGCATAGAAATCAACTACTAAGAGGTATTAACAAAGGAAATAAGATTTAATAAAGTTTAACAAATTAACAATAAATCGAATGCAACGCGAATAGTCTTCACTCTGTCTTTACGCGCCTATGCCTGATTTTTGTCAATCTAAATTGCCAGAAAAGTGTTCCTTTGAGATCTGTACACTTGATTTTGCACTTAGCTCTATTCTTGTATCCTTGGTCTCAACACTCAGTCATGCTGATTCGTTCCCTCAGTCCCCCTTTAACGACACACGTGGTGCATAAGGAATGATGTCCCTTTGTTAGTGGCTAGGAACTGGAATTTTTGCAGCATGGCCCTCAGAGTGGATTTCGACACGCTTACACCAATAAGCTAATGCAGGTGAGGCATGGTGAAACATGAACCATGAGCCGACCTGTGGATGCAACGTGTTTGGATATAATTCTCAACCTAACAGGTCCTACTTAGGCATGGCTCAATTAAATGCGCTGAACAAAGAGTTTCGACCTCGCGTCGCTTACAATTAAATTTTAGAAAAAATATAATCGTCTCACATGTGTTCCATTTAACAGTCATGACGTATGAAGCAATAAAATAGATACAACGTTAAATTAAGGTTCATACAAGAGGTAATTCAAACCGACAGAGCGCTTCACAATTTACAATTAAAATTACACGCAATAATTGAATTACATGAAGAATTCATATCGAGCGCAGCATTCTGGCTCTTAGTGAATTAAAACAATATAAATTAAAGTACAGAAATGGAAAAATGGTTACAATAAATTTATATTCCGTAACATATAGGTTTTCAGCTATTTCTCTGAACCATGCTCAAGTGTATATGGAAATCATATAATACATAGCACAAATACATACTTAAACAATACATAGGCAAATACTATTAAATAAAATGATACCTTTGAGAGAAGTCGAAGGGTACCTTGATTCTCTATGGCGCCGGCTGCCTCTCACGACCCGAGTAAGCTGATGGAATTAGCTAAAATGTGCTCGAAGTGAGGGAGCGGAAGCGTGTGGGTGCATATATAGAAAGGTATATTGCGTATCACGTGACTGTTCGCAAAGCATGTGGTTGGTTCGAGAACTGGACAATGGTCCTAAAGTTACATAACATCTTGACCTGTTCTAGAAGCACCTAGAAAAAGGAAGCTTTGAACAAAGGGCCAAGGGTTTCAAATATTCGAATTTGAAGTAAACAAGGCAAGTGGGTCACGAAGTCGGACAATTTTATCAGACTGTGACACCCCCTTGCTTTTGAGGCGTTTATCTTGCCAAAGATAAAATGCCTCCTACAAATTATGTATGATAAAATGTAGAAGTCCACAATGAAGAAAAATTTACACAAAAAAAAATTTCGACATTCCTAGAAATAAAGTGTGCAACTATATTTCATATCTACAGGAAGGAATCCGTAGGGTTCAGTTAATTGATTAAACAACATTCTATCAGTACCGGCACTTGATGGCATCAAGCACGACTCATGTAATCTGCGCCAACATTCAAAGACCCTTTGATGTAATGAATATTTGCGTCATACTGTGTCAGAAACAAAGACCAACGCATTAAACGGCTGTTCGTAAATTGCGCCTGTCCGAGAAAGGCCAACGGCTGGTGATCGCACTCAATGACAAAGGTTTTTCCGTACAAATAGTTTTCGAACTTTTTTATGGCCCAAACTATTGCAAGACATTCCTTTTCACTGGTGGAATATTTCTGTTCAGTAGTTGTGAGTTTACGGCTTGCATATGCAACTGGGTGTTTGGTGTCATTGTGTTCTTGTAATAACACTGCTCCTAATCCTGTGTTGCTAGCATCAGTCCTTAACAAGAATGGTTTTGTCAGATCTGGCAGTTTAACAACTAAATCTGAAGTCAGTCTAGATTTCAGTGTGTCAAAAGCGTTTTGGCATGCATCAGTCCACACTACTTTTGTAGGCATATTCTTACGTGTCAAGTCAGTCAGAGGACATGCAATGGCACTAAAATCTGGTACGAATTTTCTGTAGTAATTAGCAAGACCAAGAAAACTTCTAACTTGTGTTTTTGTTAGCGGTTGTGAAGTGTCCTTAAGTTGTGCTATCTTAGCTTCACTTGGCGACATAGTTCCATGACTCAACTTGTGTCCCAAGAAGTCTAAGGAGAATTGTGCTATTTCACACTTCGTAGGGCGGGCAGTGAGGTTGGCTTGCTTTAATCTGGCTAGCACATCTCGTAAGAGTGTTAAGTGCTCCTCCCATGTCTGGGTGCCTAGAATTAAATCATCCATGAAGTTCTCAACTCCACGTCCGTACAGTGGTTCTAACAATGACCGCATCATTTTAGAAAAAATGCTTGGAGCGTTTGAAACTCCGAAAGGCATAACTTTCCATGTGTAGTTTCCTACTGGTGTAGTGAAAGCTAGTATGTGTCGATCAGTGTCCTTGACCTTGATTTGCCAAAAACCGCGTGACAAATCTATTTTGGTATAGTAATGAGCGTTAGCTAGCTTAGTGAAGATGAGATCCGGATCAGGAAGAGGTTCGGCACAAAACTCTGTCACTTGATTGAGTTTGCGGTAGTCTACGCAAAAACGGAACGAGTTATCACGTTTTTTAATCAACACGATGGGTGATCCGTAGGCACTGTCAGTCTTCTCTATGACCCCTAGATCTAGCATAGTCTTAATCTCACGTCTAACGTCATCTATCTTAGCGTGTGGCAACGGATACGGCTTCAAACGTATCGGTTTGTTGTCAGTCAGCTTCAGTGAAAATTCTATTAAGTCTGTCAACCCTGGTTTGTCTGTCAGAGTAGATGAGAACTCATTAAGCAATTCATTCACTTCTTTTTTCTGTCTTTCTGTCAAGGCTTCATTTACCCTAACGTCTTTGACAGTTTCGTCCGTCTGTAGAGGACAGTTTGGTAAAGTACCAGTGACGCAATCAGTATCCCCCTCGTCTTCTGTAACTATCGTCGCTACGACAAAATCAGCTTGAGTGGTTTGATCCTCACGGCTTATGTACTTTTTGAGTAGGTTAACATGAAAGATTTTCTCTCTCTTTCCTGTCTGCACCTTATAGTTCAGTCCCCCTAGCTTGGCGGTAACTACAAAGGGCCCCTTCCATTTCATCTGAAGTTTGTTATGTGCTTCAGGAAGCAACAGTAACACTTTGTCATTAACTTCAAATTCTCTAGGTTTGGTGTGCTTATTGTAATATTCTGCCTGTCTAGACTGAGCTATCGTCAAGTTTTCCCGTGCTATCTTGCCTATAGTTTCAAGACGGTTTCTTAAGTCAGTGACGTATGTATAAGTTGTCTTAACTTCGTCATCTGTCTTTTCATCAGTCCAAAGTGCCTTCAAAATCATCATCGGTCCGCGTACAGTACGTCCGTAAAGTAGCTCAAATGGTGAAAACCCGGTGGAAGATTGTGGCACCTCCCTATATGCAAATAGTAGGGCAGGGATGTATCTGTCCCAGTCTTTCGGTTTATCTGTGGCGAGCTTTTTAAGTGCTGTTTTTAATGTCCCATTGTATTTTTCAATCAGACCATTTGCCTGGGGGTGGTATGGTGTGCAAGTAAGATGTTTGATGGAAAGTAAACGATTTACTTCCTTCATTACGTTGCCTATGAATTGACTCCCCTGATCCGTCAAAATTTCAGTAGGAATTCCAACACGACTCCAAAGACCGAAAAGGGCTTCGGCGACAGTTTCAGTATCAATATTTTTCAATGGTACTGCGTCGGCGAATCTTGTTGCGTAATCAATAGTGGTCAGCACGTATCGATTACCTCTCGTTGATGTGGGTATTATAGGCCCAATCAAATCCAATGCTACGCGCTTGTAGGGTTCACTGATCAGTTCAGGCTCTCCTAACGGTGCGGGTCTGATTGAATTTTTAGACTGTGTTCTCTGGCATGTGTCGCAACTTAACACGAATCTACGGATATCGGCAGTGATGTCCGGCCAATAAAACTCACTTGTAATACGACTAGTTGTTTTTTGTACACCCATGTGTGCACCAAAAAGACTCTCATGACCTAATCGTAATACGTCATTTCGTTTGGTTTGTGGAACGACTAATTGTTTCCGAAATTCGTCTCCCACTTTCGAATAGCGGTACAATAAACCCTTTTTCAGAATAATGCACGCTTTCTTATTCGAATCGTCAGTGTTGACGTCACTAACAAGTACAGCTTGTCTGCGTAACTTGTCTAGTGTTTCGTCCTCAGCTTGTAATATTTTAATCTCGCTAACTGTTGCTTTATCTACGGCTGGTGCGGCAGACATCGGTGCAGTCACAGATTTGTCTTTACTACTCGCTGCTCTGGTTACAGCGTTAACCAGTGGTGGTTCAGTTGAAGTTTGTTTTTTGCACGGCAAAACATACTTGCAACCAAGGATCACGTCATGCGGTGAGTTTTCCATAACTGCCGCTTTGACTGTTCCTTCTACAAAGTCTGAAACAATCGAGACTTCAGCTACTGGTAAAATGTCTTGTTCGCCGTTTGCAAAGGTGACAGAGATTGTCTCCCCTGTGTAGTCGGTACGGTTAACTAATGATGCATTTACAATAGCGTCTAGCTCACACCCTGTATCAAGCAAAGCGATTGTATCGTGACCGTTTGCCTGTACTGGTGTTCGATTCGACTTTTCTGTTTTAGGTGTATGACTTTCTACTGCGTAAACTTTAGCTGTTTTCTTTTCAGGACATGTTCGTGAAAAATGGCCACTATCACCACAAGTGTAACATGCAAGATTCTTTTTATCTTTCTGTTTGTCGGACTTGTTTTTAGTGTCGGGTTTAGATGTTTTATCATCACGCTCATTAGGTGCCTTCCCGTCATTTTTCTTATCCTTTCGAGTCTGCGGTTCGTTCGGTCGAGACTTGTTGTTCGCGTGTGCGTTCGAGAATTGAGAATGTGCGTCATCAAAGCGATCGGCGGCGTTGCCTATCTCCTCTAGCGTAGATTTTTCCCTTATTGCTAAGTGAATCAGTAGATCTGATTTGTATGACCCGAGAATATGGTCTTTTACCATTTCATCCCTAAGACCTGCGTACGTCTGTGGAGTTTCGGCTAGATCTATCCATCTTTGGAACAAGTCAGCTACGCGTCGTATGTACTGTGCGTGCGTCTCTGAACTGGCTTTAGTGGCCTGTTTAAACTTACGTCGGTATGTATCTGCTGTGAGTTTGTAACGTTTCAATAATGCGGCCTTGACTGTGTCGTAATTATCTGACTCAGAATCGCTAAGCTTATTGAACTCGTTTTTCGCACTGCCCTGCAATAACCCCGATAAATTTATCGCCCAATGTTCCGCTGGAATGTTCGTTGCTCTGGCTAACTTTTCAAACGTTTTTAAATACGCGTCTATTTGATCTTTGTTCTCATCAAATGGGACCATATTTATCTTTGGAATGATATTTTCAATTCTACTGTGATTATTTCCATCGCTAGAACGCGAATCACCACTGCTTCTGCGATCACGGTTTGGATTGGTAACTTCTAGTTTCTTTACTTCCCATTCTAACCGTTTTATTTCCGCGTCTGCGGCGATGCGTTTGGCTTCTGTATCCGCTGCGATGCGTTTTGCTTCTGTGTCCGCTGCGATGCGTTTAGCCTCGGTTTCAGCTAGTCTTTCAGCCTCTAACTTCTTAGCTTCGCGGGCAGCTAACCGTTCTTCCCTTTCTATCTCTTGTCTCTCCTTTTCTGCTTTTTCCGCTTTCTCTAGCTCAGTTTTAATGTAGCTAGTCAGTTCGTCACCCTGATATCCAATCATGATACCGGTTTCTTTCAGGTTTTCGATAACCTGTTTGCGATCCATTTTACTGTCTTAGCGCGCTGGCTACAATAAAAATGTATCTCGTGAATTGTGTGTTTTAACCGTCGGCGATAACTCCGCTTATCCCGAAAATAACTTTTAGGCTACAACCTTACAAAAATTATTTAATTTACTCAGAACACCTTCCGAAATAAATTACGCGTTAACTCTTTACACGTTTCACCTGCTTGTCACAGTGTCCGCTGTTCCAAGACTTTCGTAATGTCACGGCTCCTACCATACAACATTACACATTATATCTAGCACCCTAAATATAATAGTCCGAAGTCTGTTACTACCGATAACTCTCCTAGCTGGCGGTATAACCTTCGACTCCTCACAATGAAGTACTCAGTAACACAATACTAAATAAATCATTCAATAGCTAACATGACATATTTAACTACGCTTAAATATATCAACATTAACTAACATGCACGCTACTCTGCAAAAGAATACATGCACATGTCACAACAAAAGCAAAGAAAATCAGTGATACAAAAATCAAAAGAACAATTGGCAATTCTGTTCGTTCGTTCGTTTCTAGGTTATGATGCGCCCTATGTATAAAAATGTTACAAGTTACAATTTAATACATATCAATCCCGCGACGACCCACACTTGTTACGTTTCCAGTATTTATTTAAAGACCCTGCTTAGAATAATTAAAAGACTTTAAATATAATTAATTCTTCCTCTCATATTCTACGCAGACTGGTTGCTCAATTTATTATCTGACTAATTAAAAGTGCGTCTTGTAGTTCAGACGACAAATTTACAGACTAATAAACTGCGAACTTTTAGCTAGATTTGAAAACAGTTAAATCCCTCTAAATTAATATGCACTCGTCATCAATCTTTCTGCTCATCCGCCCCCATTCAAATCTAAGAATTAATCTAATTGGTCTATTGTGCATAGAAATCAACTACTAAGAGGTATTAACAAAGGAAATAAGATTTAATAAAGTTTAACAAATTAACAATAAATCGAATGCAACGCGAATAGTCTTCACTCTGTCTTTACGCGCCTATGCCTGATTTTTGTCAATCTAAATTGCCAGAAAAGTGTTCCTTTGAGATCTGTACACTTGATTTTGCACTTAGCTCTATTCTTGTATCCTTGGTCTCAACACTCAGTCATGCTGATTCGTTCCCTCAGTCCCCCTTTAACGACACACGTGGTGCATAAGGAATGATGTCCCTTTGTTAGTGGCTAGGAACTGGAATTTTTGCAGCATGGCCCTCAGAGTGGATTTCGACACGCTTACACCAATAAGCTAATGCAGGTGAGGCATGGTGAAACATGAACCATGAGCCGACCTGTGGATGCAACGTGTTTGGATATAATTCTCAACCTAACAGGTCCTACTTAGGCATGGCTCAATTAAATGCGCTGAACAAAGAGTTTCGACCTCGCGTCGCTTACAATTAAATTTTAGAAAAAATATAATCGTCTCACATGTGTTCCATTTAACAGTCATGACGTATGAAGCAATAAAATAGATACAACGTTAAATTAAGGTTCATACAAGAGGTAATTCAAACCGACAGAGCGCTTCACAATTTACAATTAAAATTACACGCAATAATTGAATTACATGAAGAATTCATATCGAGCGCAGCATTCTGGCTCTTAGTGAATTAAAACAATATAAATTAAAGTACAGAAATGGAAAAATGGTTACAATAAATTTATATTCCGTAACATATAGGTTTTCAGCTATTTCTCTGAACCATGCTCAAGTGTATATGGAAATCATATAATACATAGCACAAATACATACTTAAACAATACATAGGCAAATACTATTAAATAAAATGATACCTTTGAGAGAAGTCGAAGGGTACCTTGATTCTCTATGGCGCCGGCTGCCTCTCACGACCCGAGTAAGCTGATGGAATTAGCTAAAATGTGCTCGAAGTGAGGGAGCGGAAGCGTGTGGGTGCATATATAGAAAGGTATATTGCGTATCACGTGACTGTTCGCAAAGCATGTGGTTGGTTCGAGAACTGGACAATGGTCCTAAAGTTACATAACATCTTGACCTGTTCTAGAAGCACCTAGAAAAAGGAAGCTTTGAACAAAGGGCCAAGGGTTTCAAATATTCGAATTTGAAGTAAACAAGGCAAGTGGGTCACGAAGTCGGACAATTTTATCAGACTGTGACAGTCATGTACAAATTTTGCACACATTTTCCTTTGTCTTCCTCTGTTACTGAAAGTTGACTCAGATGTTTCCTGTACTATATACATTTTTTTGGACTTAAGAGTTATAATATTAAAACGCTGCATGTACAGCACACAAATTATGTAAATATTTGTAAAGTATGTATAGTTTTGAGCATTTTTATTAAAATAAAGTTACAACTGCTTTATCATTGGGCTTACAAAAATGAGACTGGGTTATGCATTTGGTTGACCATTTCACACTTGACTGTACACATGATGTATGGCTTACAGTCAAACTTTGCGTTATGCAATGCCATTCTCTCTGAATGTGTTAAAGTTTAAATGCCACTAAACTCTTTATTATTTAATGCAATTTGAAGCAGTTCCTTTAAGCCAGCCAGTTGCACAGTTGCTAATGTCACAGGCCATGTCATTTACCAGCAATTGGCATATTGCCTACTGTTTTCTGTCAGCTTTGCCATCATTAATATTAGCTTTTGAGAAATTTTGTATATAGAGTTGTCTATGGACAGTTTTCAGTAATAAGATAGGAGACCTATTTTGTCAAAATTTGTTTTACTGGAAGATTATCAGAAACCTATCAAGTAAAGTGAGGTTTGACTGTTAAGTTTTCTCTTGGAATTTTGTTTTTCAAACCCCTATAGTAACTAACCAAACTCCTACATGGCCTCAGTAACTAACCAAACTCCTACATGGCTACAGTAACTAACCAAACTCCTACATGGCTACAGTATCTAACCAAACTCCTAAAAGTCCTATGCAACTACAGTAACTAACCAAGCTCCTACACAGCTAGAGTAACTAACCAAGCTCCTACATAGCTACAGTAACTAACCAAATCTCAGTCAGATCATTTGCATTCAGTACTAATGGCATTTTTGCAATAGTTAAGTGAGGTCTGTTTGAGATGAGCAATTAGTATATTATACACACACTTTATTATACCCTAATTCAGTATTTATAATAGTAATTTACACTTTTCTTTTTATTTCAACTTTTCCACTTTTAATGTTTTATCTTCTTTTCTTTAAAAACAAAACAAAACAACAACATATTTTTGTATATCTATAGTCATGATTCCCTTTCATTCATTTGAAATAATGGTTTATCTTCCCACATTGGTTGGATAACTGAGATTTCAGTAGAGTTGATGCCACTGATGATGATGATGACACTTATTCCATTGCATGGCTGAATATGGAGGAATAACTGTAAATGTGATTTAAAACTTATATTGAGAATTGAATGCACACAATTCTTGCTGTTGTACAAAAAATATAAATAAATAACTAAAGCTCTTCATCAGTTTAGAAAGAAAAACTATCTTGTTATTAAAAATTTAAATACAGTGAAACCTCACTTTAACGCGATAATTGGGGTCCATAAAATCAGATCGCATTAATAGCAGGGTCACATTAATGTAGGGTTTTGCATTTGAATGCATTATTAAGATATATATATTTCAGGAGCTATGCCAAGACCATGCTATATCCAAATTCGTGTTATCTCAGGGTTCCACTATATTAGTATATAGCATATTGAATTTAAAAAAAAATTAACAGTAATTATTAGCAAATGCAATGTGAATGTAAGATCACTGCCCATAATACCCCGGTATAGATATAAGTTTTGAGAAATACTTATTAAGTTTTTAAAAAATATTATTTGTTGTGTAAAAGTAATTAAAAGCAATGCATTTTTAATAAAACAGATATGTTACATTTATTTCTCAAATTTGTATTTTTTTTTTAAAAGTGCTTCAATTTAGAATTGCTTTAGTTTGTATGATCTACCACTATATCATTTTATAAACTCTCTCTTTTGTAATCGTTATAGCAAAGTATTTTGAGGAGTTTTGTATTTGTTTTACTTTTAAAAAAAATCAAAATAACTTGGAAATCCACTCAGATTCATAAGCAAGGAGTTTAGCAAATATAACAGTTTAAAAGTACCAGCTGTACTTTTATTTAGCAAATATTGAAAGAGATTTTCCTTACAAATACACATGAAGACAAATTTAGGTCATCCAAGAAAATAGTGGAGTTTTGAAGTGATAGTTTTCCTAGAGAAGTGCATTACATAGACACCAAATTTTAACCCACACACAAAAACCTGAAAGAGCAAATTGTCAGTAAATTTTACAGTGACTGTTTTTATAAAGGTAATAATTAGCACAATTCTACACTGGTTCAATATATTTAATCAGAACAATATCAATTACTTGAAGGGTACTGCAAAAAGAAAGTTTTGTGTGTGCATGCATGCTTGTGTGGAAGTTTATGTGTGCATGTATGTGTAAATTGCTTATCAGCAATGGGAAGGAAAAGCCTTTTTCTTTAATTTAAAAAAAATTCCTCCCTGTTTTGGTGTGCAGTTAAATATGAGTTAGACAGGAAGTGTATCATGCATGCAGAACTCCGTCCATGCAAAGAAATTATCTGCTGCTTAGCTGTGCATTGTAAAAGGGTGTGCAGTTATGGGGCGTTATGAACATAACACTGATAAAACAGGCCCACAAGCTTGTAGCAGTTTTGAATTCTTTCACATATAACTGGCTGTATATGCCTGCAGCCATGTTTGTAGGATATCTTACAAACCATAATTTGTAGCTGATTAGATGACTGTAGTGCCATATATATTAGTCACACACAGGAATTGCTTTTCTGGGCTATGTATTTTTCATACAAATTATGGTTTAGAAATTCTAATTGGGGTTTCAAAGATGTTTACTTGCATATGGAAACTTCACTCTTCATTCACTAACATTTTATTTTATTTTATTTTTCAGATTCTTCTTAGGTAAAATGATTTTTAATGCATCTCATTGTCCTCTAAAATCAAAACTGCCTATGGTACTCATGATTAATTTATTTAAGCCTCCTGTCCCTTGAAGAATTTATGCTGTCAGGAATAGCCATTTTCTATTGTTGTTTTTTTCAGCCAGCCACTCCTTGAAGTAAATGTTTTCTTAGCATCCCTCTTTTATTTATTATTACAAATAGAAATCCCATGAGTATAAAGTACTAGCTAGCTCCTATTAAAAGCAAAATTAATAATAAATAAATATTAAATAAGCAAAAATAAATATTAAATAAATTAAATATTTATGTCTCATAAATATTATTTTCCTAAGGTATTCCATATACAGGTATGCTAAATTAAGAAGACATTATGTTGGCAATGGGTTAGTGGGAGGACTTTTGGATGTTACCATTATTATGAATGTAAAGCACATTATTTCATTATTTGTGTTGTGTTTTTTTCTACTGAGCCATCCATGTAGCGGCCCTCCATGCACTATCAATTGGAAATTTGGCCCTCTGGCCTAAAACACTTGTGTGCTCCTGCTATATATCAATTATCATTAACATATCATAATGTGTGTATTGGTAGGTGTTTGCCTTTTGAAAATATTAAATTGTAAAGGCAAGAAAAGTATTAACTGGTTCAATATTTTCTGTAATACATCAATAATGGATTTTTTAAAAAAAATGTTACGGTAATTGTGTCTGTGTTTTTAAATAGAAAATAATTAAATATGTTTCCTATAGTCAGAGATGTTCATCACAGTTGCCATTTAGTTCACTGTTTGGTTTGGGGAATGTGCAGTATAACTATAAATGATATTTCAAATTTTGATGATTTGTAGTTCTGATTCAGTATAGTGATTTGGTGTGAGACTGTGTTGTCCTGTACAGAATACTAACAGTCAGTGGCAGTCTGACAGATGGAGTTTACTCTTTGCATCATTTGTACTATAATATCCATTGGGTCTGTGACTTGAATTTTGCTATATTGACGTAAACAGAACTAAATAATTATTTAGCTTACTCGATATTCTTATTTTAATGACTATGCTTGCAATATAACTATCCTCTTGCTAACTTAACTGAATGATATTTTGTCAGGTTTATTTATTGATAAATACACTTTAATATTTTGAAGAAAAGAAATTAAGTGCATATTGAATTAATGAGTGTTAAAGTTGTATTTTACTAGTCTGCTTTTTATCTACTTTATGTGTATTTTTCTTGTGTGTGTGTGTGTGTGTGTGAAAGTGAGAAAGAGAATGTATGGTAGTGTGTGAGTGAAGGGGTAGTGTGTTTGTTTAAACTTTAATGATTAAGAGTCACAAATGTCTAATCACCACAAATTCTTTCATGGTTATAAGTTTTATAACTGCAAACTGTACCATACTTCAGCTTCTCAACACTGGTATGTATGAGAAGTGGAATTTGTAAAAGGAATGCCTTGTGTGGTTTAAATTTGGCCACTGTTGGTTTTTTTCTTATAGAGTTATTGGTTTGTAACAGTTATTTCCTTTTTGTCCTTTTCTGTTTCTAAGCTCCCTTTCACTATCATTTGTAAGAACAGTGAAACATTTATGCCAAGTACATTGTTATAGCCATAGTACTGTCCGTGTTAAATTATATTTAGAATTTAATGTACAGCATATACTGGTGTAAAATTATATAAAATAAATTTGTAGTGTAATTATTTATAAGCTGATTTCCTTGAAGACAGGTGATGGCATTCTGTACTGTACTTTTCCTCACTACCTTTACAGTAGTTTAAACATTTTATATACTGTGTATGTGTGTGTGTGTGTCACTGTGTGCACAGGCACATGCATTATTTTGTAGACTTTAATTTTTATAGATATTAAATAGGTCACTGGTAAAGTTACATTAACAATATTTATATTTTCTTTTTCCACACGAGAGTATAAAATAGTTGCTAAATTTCTGCTTATTGTAATGTTCAGGTGGTAGTTGAAAGTGTACTTTTTATGTTTAATTTGTTTCCTAGTAGTATTGCAAAGTATGCTCAAATTTAGCTCAAGGAAGATTGAAAGGAATGCTGTGATCCCAGAGATAAACATAGCGTGACTGAGGAAAATTCATTTCAGAGTCAGAGAACAAAATATAATTTGTACATTCAGTGAAGTTGCACAAACAGTGGCTTTCTGGTCACTGTTATTCTGTTGTGGTGTTGAAGACATTTTGACCATTCTGAATACCATAAGTCGTTACTTTGTTCAAGTTTGTATTTTAGTGCACTGTTAACCGCTTAATCACATTGCTAATTGTTTCACTATTTTTTTTGTTTTAATTTTAGTTTTAGAACAGTTATACTTTTACCCCTATTGATTTTCAGACAATTTTTCTTTTTTAAAAAAATACCTCAAACATGAGAAATGCTGAAAGATAAAATTATCTGTTTGTTTGTGACTGTAAGGAAAGAGATTGTCATTTTATAGACTGTACAAACATAGTTAAAGCTCTCTGTACTCAGCAAATTTATGTGTGATTGTAAGGAGTGTTGATTGTGCACAAATTGTTAAGGTTCTCTCTATTTAACAAAATGTGTGTGTGGGTATGTGGAAGCATTAATGAGTGTATAGAAAATATTCACTAGTACTTAGTAGTAGTAAGAAGTGAGTTGTACAGATCATTAAAATTAGAAATATCTAGCTTTCATGGTTTCTGGTTTCACTCAAAATACAAAATTTTAAGTTGTCTAGTTCTGTTGGAGTAATTTATTCCTATATAAGCCTAGGTTATGAGCTTTCATGACCCGACAAATGTGCAAAAGACAAATTGCGCGCACCGACAAATGCATGATAGTGTTACGGTTAGAATGTGATTTTGTCGGTGCGCTTTTGTCCATCATGTTATTGTCGGCACGCATTTGTCGGTGAACCATGAGCTTTAATAACATTGTCAATTTTGTATACTATTACTTTACTATTTACTAAAAAGGATCGTATTTGGTTCACCTAATTAACACATTTAATGCTTACCTTAGTAGGTGTGAACAGGTGAAAAGCAAATCTGAAAATAATTGTTAACAGAAAACATAGTTTTTTAAATGTTGTTTAAATGTTCTTAAGAAAAGAAAATGTCCTTAAACATTAGAAATAAACACACAGATTAGTATATTTCTTTAAGACAAATCTATAACTATTCAAATAATAAAAAACATGAAAGGAAATCAGTACATCATATATGAACAGCAAAAGTGCACACCTTGAATTTTGAAATGATGTTTTACTGATAAAATTAGTATTCGTAATTGATTTTAGAGCTACACAAATCAAATCAAAATCTGTTTGAACCAGTTTGAACTATCCCTTAAGAAAATTCTATTGGGAGAAAAGGAATCTAAATGGTCTTCTTCACTGCCAGTATTATCTAATTTTGCATTTACATTTACTAATCATGATCACTATAAGTATAACCAATTATTGTGCACGGATTAAGATATAGGACAGGAGATGTAGATGTGTATTACCAAACTCCTTTACTCCTCACTGCCACAAGATCAGAGTTTTGATATTGTTTTTTTTTTTTTTTAATAAATGGTTGTTTCATATATGCTTCACATATTGTAGATATGTACAGTCACCTTAATAATTTTATTGAAATGTGACTTTAATTCACTTATATATTCACATCAACATGTTGATCTAATTGTCTCCAATATGTGCTAACATTTGTACTTGTGACATGTATTCAACATTTGTGTGACTAAAGTGAAAGAGACATTTTATACTATAGTAATTTTGTGAATTTATGTTTTAAAGTATTTTTTTCTCTTCCTTACAGTTTTGTGTGCCAAAAATATTGCCAAGAAAGACTTTTTTCGTAAGTTTGTATTTAGTTGTGTGTTTTTTTAAAACTATATTTTCAATTATAAACTGAATTAATATGCAATAGTTGTTGGGTTTTCTTGTCTCTTTGATTATTTAAAGTGTTTTGTTTTATTTGCTAAATTTTAAATTTAATGCTTGGATAGCCTATCATGAAATCAGAGAAAAATTGGAACTTGTACTATAGTGAACACTTTAGCAGAGTAATGTGAGAGAACATACGAATGTTCTCTCCTCCACTAATTTAAGGCAGACATTTTTAATTAGTGATTCAATTATTGCAAGCTGTATCATTAACTTGTTCCATCATTGATAGTCTAAAGTGTAGTCTATTTTTTAGACAGTTTCTGTTATAGCTTTATTAGTTTATTTGTTACAATTGCAAGTTTTATCATTAATGTTTTTTCCCTGGAAGAATTAAGGTAGTAGTGTAACATTTGTTTTTAGGTATTTTTTTTATCATTACTGGTTCATTTGTTGATAGTCATGCTGATATCATGTTCTTTTTTTGACATATAAAATCAATAAACATAATAATGTTTATTTTGTAAACATATTTTTTATTATGATTTGTCCCTTTCTTTCAAGGTTTGCCAGACCCATTTGCCAAAATCAGTGTGGATGGTTCTGGACAGTGCCACTCAACAGAAACATGTAAGAACACACTAGATCCAAAATGGAACCAACATTATGACTTGTAAGTATATTCTTTTGTATATCTTTTCAAAAATTGTTTATAAAATTAAATACTTCAGAACAACAAGTTGTCACCCTGTGGTATGGACCCAAAGTAATATTTTAAAGGGATAGATTAACTCTCCATTAATTGCTCTGATGTAAAGTGTTGGATGCCAGTACTATAATTTAATGTTACTTAAGTATCTCTACATGAAAATGGACTATTGTTTTAAATAAAGAGACTGTTGTATATTAAGTATTAACTGTTTTACTTGATAATCCAGAACCATGAAATGTGAATACATGCTGAATATAATATAATGTCACATTCAGTTATACCAAGAACAGTAGATAGAAAATTCAGAAAGTATATCACTTACAATCTTAACATTGGATCATTGACATCTTTCATTGAGCAGTTTCAATTACAGAGTCAGAAAAAATTTCAATATCACCTAACGTTAATAAGACACAGTTTGATTCTGACAAGCTTGTGTAACTTTTGAATTTGTATTTAAATTTTTTGATTAAAAAAGAAATTATTGTTATTTGTGAAGGAAATGATATATTTGAGGAAATTAAAATCAATAAAAGCAGAGTTTACTGTTATAAAATGCCTAACACTATTAAAGCAAAAGTTTTAAAAGAGAAGAAAAAGAAAAGCACCAAATGGTAAGGAGCAGTTTATGTATTGTGCTGCTTCTCAGCACTTGAACAAAGTGAGTGACTTATGTCCCTTGACTTTCAAGCACCTTTGTTTTGTACTGCTGATGAAGATCTGAAAAGACATCTAATATCACATTTATCTGTAAAGACATCCAATATCATATTTGTCTGTAAAGACTCTGAACCCATTTATCTGTAAAACATTCATTTCCATATTTACTAAAGCTGTACACATTTTTCAAGGTTGTGTCTTTAATATAGACTTCCAGTTTTGTGTTTAATTTGTACATCATGCTGACTCTGGAATGTTTTAATACTGTATTCTGCACCATAATCCTTAAATGAACGAATACAAATTTTGATAGAAATAAACTTGGCTTTACATGTATAGGATAAAGACAATTCTTTTCAATTTTGACTTAACAAAAGTTGGTTTTACATTTTAAAACAAGATCAAGCTAAAATTTACTTTCCATTTAAGTAAAACACTAAAAACTATTGTATATATTATATACTTATAAATATTTTTAATTTAAGGTCTCCAATTTCAGTTAGTTTAACAGAAACTCAAAAGATAAATTATTTTAAAAAAATATTTAATTATATGAATATGCCAAATTATTTTCAGATTTTAAAAAATGTACAATTTGCTATTGAATAATTGGCATGGTATAATAATAAAAATATTGACTGGAATTACACATGTTTGATGATGGGATACATTCCACTGCTAGTTTGAAAGTGTTTTTTTAAAGCATTTTTTTAATGTGGAGGAAAGTTAGTGTAGTTGGTTATGGCTGTCTTATGCTACAGAGAACCCATATTTACTAACTCTTTTCAAAACTATTGGGCATTCATGAGAATTTAATTTTTTCATGGATAGCTGGAGTGCAGAGTTTGGTGTTAGGAGAAGGGAACATCAAACAAGGAACCATAACCCATTTTGGAAATATGCAAAATAAATTAGGTTCTGGATCTATGTAAAAACAGATCTAGTACTCTCATTATTTTACAATGGAGTATAATGTATTTAGGAATGAATAAATGCATTATGTGTAATTGTTTTCAATATGCATTTGTTACCTGTTGTATAATTTGTACATACTTTAAACCATTGATTCATCCATAACCTCTAAAATAAAATGTACAACTTGATAATATTTTTAACTGCTTTAATAAATGCATAAACACATGTCCATTCCTGCACATTCACATAAAGAGGTCCAGAGTCAAGTCTTTGAAATCATTCCCAATCATCTGTTATGTCAAAAACAAAAAAAAAGCTGACTGGTTTACAGTCTAGTTTTTTTAAAACTTAAGATAAGTACATTAGCTTGTTGATGTAGGTAAAGTGAAAGAACTCATGAATTCATATGAATAATAAGTTATAATAAGATTGTAGAAGTTTTAACATGAGACTTTTTAACTTATTGTTATATTATTACATAAAAACATGTACTATGTGTTATATTATTACATAAAAACGTGTACTTTTTCACTTATATGTTATATTATTACATAAAAACGTGTACTATGTGTTATATTATTACATAAAAACGTGTACCTATTTGCTTAGAGTCTAGGAATAATGATGTGACACACAGAACCTCACTGATGGACTAAAATCTTTTCTGTTATGCAGAAAGACCTTGACACTGGTTCAGAATATGATATTTCACTTAACAGTCCACTTTCTTTAAGATCACATTGTCTCATTTTATATTACTTAGTAACAATGGTCCTGTGATAATGTATGATTACCAGAGATTTGCTTATTCATTATTAATTAGAGTTATATTTAATAAGAGTCAGTATTTTATTTTATTTAGGTAGTGTTTCCTTGTTTGAATTGGGTTTAAAGTGTTTAAAAAGAACAAAACAATGCTTTTGAAGTAAAATGGATCTAAACCCAGAACTCCAGAAAGAATTGTAATTGTTCAGCATAATCCTATACCCATGTAATGTTTAATGATTTTACCACTTAATAAGTTCAGTATAAATCCTAACCCTTCTTTGATTAATGATATTACCAGTTAATGATTGTTACAGTGTTAGCATAAATCATAATATCCTTATTGGTTTTATGATATAACCACTTAATAATTGTAGCATAAATCCCATACCTGTGTTTTCATTTCCTATTGCTATTTAAATCCCAAGTGTTAATTGATTCGTTATAAGAAAAGATATGTAAAGTTTCGTTTTCTACAATATATTTTAATTGCTTGTTGACGTTTTTCTTTCTTGAAGTAATACAACTGTCTTCTTTTGTTAAATTTTGTCTGTTTGAATTTTAAGAAAGTTTTAAGTAAGTTGCCTGCAGAAAAAGTTTAATAATAAATATTAATGATTGTTATGAAAGGAAATTAAAGATCATAGAAAACTGTCTATGCTGCCATTGTACTATAGTATAAAGAAAATGAAAGATAGGCAAAACAAGAAAGCAGTTGTTATTAGCATTTTTTCGTGTCTTGATTTAAAACAATAAACTAAACTTTGTGAAGGTCTGTTTTTAGGATTAATATTTGTTTTATCAAACTATAGTTCCCCAAAAATTAAATTTAAGGAAATGCATATGTTGATGTTTTGAAGGTTTTAACATTTTAAAAATTAAAATTCATGTAAAATTAACATTTCTAATTTTAATAATTTTTTAACTCTGTGGTGCATGTGTTGTTGATGTGCCACTGCATGAAAGCCATCTTTCAGGGCAAAGAACTTCCCAAACCAAAGGTAGATTGTTCCTCTTGCAAGTATTTTGTAGAAATCTATTACATGTATAGTATTGTGAATACACACAAAAAATTTAGAATAAGATGGAGAACAAGCAGAGAAAAAAAAAAGGGCACTCTATATTTAGGCTATTTCTATTAATGTTTCTGTAGACTTTGGTCCACAATATACATATCATAAAGCTCTATTTTTACATATAATTATTATGAATAAGGGCATTAATTTCTCATATCATTGCAAAATAAAACTTTTACTTTTAATCAGTTCCTTTTATAGAAATTACTTGATGCAATACTGACAGTACATTAGTATTGAGAACACTGGGTTTGTGGTTAAGATGAGCTGATGCCAGAAATTACCTTAATTGTATTAACTGTATATAATGCTATCATACAGATATCCTTAAATATAACTTTTAGGTAAATTTATGTGTTTGTTCACAATGTATTTAAACAATATCAGAATAACTGAACGTGTTTTAATCTCAGATGGAGAGTGCCTATTATTTATTTTCTAGTTGCTATTTCTAGAATGGCAATGAACTCTTACAAATTTCATAATATCACTACTAATTATAAATATATATGTTCACTAGTGAGAAGGTTAAAAGAGAGAACTAATATTGGACAGTACAACTACTTAGTTAAGATCTTTTCTTCTTGATTTTACATCTATTGAAATGATTGGCACTGAAATTATATATCAGTCTCTTTGTGGGATGTAACTTACAATGAAGCTCTTTAATTTTTAAAAATTATGTAAACAATAGAATTTTGTAATAATTATATCAGTAGTGTTCGTACATCTGCAGTGATTAATGTATGTATTATTCAAAAATTCTAACATCTGAAATTCTAAAATCTAACTTCATATTCTTGAAAGAACTAATAACCATTTTGAAAGTTTGTCATTTTTGGATAATACTTTGTTACAATTTTGAAAAAAAAAATTCTTCATGTTCTTATAATATTATTTGCATTAGGTGAATACTGTATGAAGATTATGTCACTAATAGATATACAGTGTACATGTGTTCAACAGTGGGATTTTTAAAACAAAAATAAAAAATAAAAAACATTCTCAAGTGAAAACAGCAGTTATGTGCACACCTAGATGATGGAACAAGTTAATGCACCCTTTTCTGCAGGCTGGGAATGAAAATCCTCACTAAATGTCAGGCTGCCTTTGCCCTTTGCTTCTAGGTTTAACATATCTAAAAGTGTGTATTCACTTTGTAGGCAGCTAAATCATTATAGTATTTACTTTTTCTGCTGTGTTACTGGAAACTCTTCTTCCATATCTTTTTCTCATTTAAAAAATAATGAGTAAATACTTATTTGCTTATTGTTTGCTGA
The DNA here is from genome assembly GCA_028829895.1 of Sinotaia quadrata. NCBI lineage: Eukaryota > Metazoa > Mollusca > Gastropoda > Architaenioglossa > Viviparidae > Sinotaia > Sinotaia quadrata. Next base: position 10,114,978 of record CM054182.1, read on the forward strand.
TAATTATTATATAAAGTATAAATCGTAATAGATAAATCTTGTAGGTTATATTAAAAAATATTTATATCTTAAACAAAATTGTTATTGAGTGATTGAAATTTTGTAATATGCTCTATTATCGTATACTACAAATAAATAATATTACAAATAAAATATTTTCTTTTTTCATTGAAAAAAATGCTCTAATCAGTAATTTTTCCCCATTATGCATATAACTTATGTTAACTCTGTAGTTTCTGATAAAATTTGAAAAAGCACCCAGATTCTCTCTTACCCCTAGATATAATGTATGTTTACAAAAAATGTGCCCCTTTCACCCTTTTTTTCTCTCATTGATATTAGTCATATATCTTGATATATGATTCTATCTCAGATATTTTCACACCGAAATATGAAATATATGTTATCTCCAGAGTATTTTCAGTCAGCTGGCCAACATAATCACTTGAATGTTTTAATCTTCTCTATAGAAATGGCAAACTGAGTTGCCCTTGCAGTGCTATCTAATCAGTGGACCATAAAGTGTCAAATATTGCATGGTCATTTTCAAAATATGTTCAGCATTTCACAAAACATTAATTCTCAGTCTTTGTTGATGTTGTTTCTGTGTCAAAATGCTGTTCCTGTATGCTAGTTATTGCATGTAATCATATATATAGCTACCAAATGAAGGCGCTGACATCCAAGGTGCTACAAACAAAACTGAAAAAAGATTTCTGTCACTGACTGATGTGTAACGGAATATGAATGGTTGGATGACTGATGGAATGCAATTCATCTCTGTTGAAGTGCTGTTGTGGTGTTGTTCTTGAGCAAACATGACTGTATTAGAATAATTTGGGCAGCTTGTACATTTTCAGTGCTTGAAATAAAAATGGATCATTAGAAAAGAAATAATTAAATAGAATGATATTCAGCCACTTGCTGAATAAATTTGTTATAAGTTTTTTTATGTATTAGCCGGTAAAACTTTTTTATTATTCATCTGTCATTATAACTGTATTGTTCTGGTGTATTAAGCCAAAACATCAACTTGTATACATGACATATTTAATACTTATAAATTAATGTATTTTCTAGTTGTATTGGTATATAAGTATATAACTATAGTACAAAATTAGATAATTAAATAACAGAAATTATAGTGGTGCTTGCTAGTCAGAAATACATAAGGAAATATCTAGAAATTATATTAACGTACTGATGTTATCTGAATTCGCATCTTGATCCCACAAGTAGAAAACATTAAAAAAATTACAGGTAGAAAAGTTTACTTCGAGTAAAAATAAATGATGAAAGTATTATTTTTAATAGAAAAGCTTTTTAAAAAATGGTTTCACTTAATAGCAAAACACTTTCAATACCTCAAAATAAATTTATATTGTATGATGGTTTAGTTACCATTGCAAAGGGACTGGAGCACAGTGCTCTGTGTTGACAAATGCATGATTGATATTTGTTCTTGTTGAATAATTTTCAGCAGTGTGTTATGTCTGTGAAAGTAAAAGTGGGTCATATTTATAATATAATACACTGTCAATAGCTATAGCTCACGCAGAGTTAAGAAAATCATTTTTTCTTCTAAGACTTACTAAGACATTCTAGTGAGTTGCAAAAGAAGGCATTTATGCAGATTACTATAATGTAAGAATGATTATAGCAAGCCTTGATTCCAAAGAGAGATCAGCATTTACATAAGTCATTCACATGGTCCATTCTTTCCACTGATGATAACACTTTTAAATAAAAATGTTTGCACCTAAAAAAACTCAGTAACTTGTTGGTTGCATTCTTTCTGCTGATGTTAGCATTAAAAAAAAAATGTTTGTACTAAAAATACTCAGTAACTTATTGCTTGTATTATACCCTAGAAGGGATTGTGACATAACGCTACCGTAGTTACAGGTTATGATAATTATTATTAATTAATCATCCATAACTAATTACAAATGATGAGAATCTTAATTTATGTTATTACATCTCCAGAAGACACCACTCGTCTGTCTCACTTGGCAGATATGCAGGCGCTGTAAACATTTTCTCTCTTCCACAACATTAAAGACAAACATTTACCATCAAACAATATTTCTGTAGGTGGAAAACTTACCAAACGAGAAGATAAATCCATCTTTTAATCTATATTTAGTGAGCCCCCAACCACCCATTATGTCCTACATATCAGTATGCGTAAGTAGGTCAATAAATTTATTAAATCAACAATCAAATATACAACAGATGAATATAATCAAAAGAGAATTTACATCACATCACAACAATGTTCAATTAATGCTAGACAATCATTCAGTTTATCCTAGCATAAACATCAGCAGTCAAATGAACACATATATATAATCAAATTCATAGGCATAAATCATCAGAGAAATAGAGTGGAGTTTAGGAGAAAATAATTAAAAGTCAGGATACATAACCTTTTTTCAATGATGGCTACTGTCACTAGCACATGTTCACAATCACAATGTTTGCAACAAGTCACTGTCTTTCTTATTTAGATGATGGTCCCACATACCCCTAGGCATGTTGCACAACTGATTCAGAATTGCCCTGAATTTCCCTTGTGCTATCAAGCACATCAGGAGGAATGTTCCCAAATTTTCATGCAATGCTGCTCAGCACACCAAGAAGAATGTTCAAAATAATCTTCATGAAGTCTCACGACCAAACTCAAGCCACCATTTTCGCCATATTGGCTCTTGAATAGAATTCGCAGAAATCAACTTACAGCAACATGTTACTGATACGTTCAATGATAGTGTTGGATACACACACCAACTTGATCCAGTAGAGTACAGTAGTCAAAGAAAGGTGCACTTTTCTCTGCAAAAGTCAAATTAAGGCAGCACTAAATTTCAGGCATATTTTATTTCTAAAATTCCTTTCTCTCTTACAAACATTCTCAACTTACAAATCCTGCAACAATATTCGTTAGCCTGATACACATGCAGCATAGGAAATATAGTACCAATCAAAGTATAATGTATAGTGTAATCGAATTAATGAAAATAGAAATAATGGTTCATTTACATAAAGTGTTCCTCACTTACAATCATAGATCAGTAGTAAACATGTGTGAATATTTCTAAGTCCATTCTTTCTTTATCAGTCAGTTAACTTACCAAAGCTAATGATCACCTTCCTGACCGGACTTGAGTTTCATCAAATTCAAAGTGATTAGAAAGATAGAGTACTTGTTCAATAAAGTAACTTTCGGTCCATCCCCAATTGGTTGAAATTGTTATGAACAAGAGTGTGTGAGACTATTAGTCAGAAAAACTACTCATCCAGTTTGAACTGGTTTGTTGCATCAGCAATTTCTAGCATATTCTCCACCTGAGTTGTTTACTCCAACTTTTGGCATTTAAAATATATCATCGTAAGCAGTGCCCAAGGTTAGGTCACTTTGACATTAAACATTTTATATAACAATTAAGTTTAGAAATAGGGATAGGCAAATTTACTCCACCACAGGTATTTATATACTGATGCTATTTTAGCTTCTCTTTGTTCTTATATAATACTATAGTGGTGAAAATGTTTCATGTTTTTAATTTAAGGTAATAAGAGAGTTATTGACCTTTGGAAACAAACTATATATGATTCAAAATTTATTGAAGTAAATAATTACTGAGTTGACTTCTCATTAAGCTATAAAATTAAATTCATTATAATTTTATGTAGGAATTAATGTTTTGTTTTGTTTTTTGGGATATTTTGTTTTTAGGTGATTGAGAGAGAAAAAATCTGATATCTCAATAAACTTGAATTTCTAACCAGTTTTATTTGTCTTTAAAAGTTATTTATTGTATCACCACATCATATATCTGTATCTCATGAGTCTATTCGAACTATCACTTGAATTATTATAGACACCATTCAGTCTGTTTCATCATTTAATTAAACCCCCAAAATGGAAGTCATTCATGATATGTTGTATAAAAAAAAAAAATATTGTTCAAGTACATGGCTAGGTAAACATTCTAAAATATGATAACGAAAGCTTATAGTTTAGACAGGGTTTCTCAACCAGGGTTCTGTGTGAAGTTGCTAGGGATCATGACTGAAGAAAAACCATTGTAGATATGGTAATTTTTTGCAGGGGTGCCCTCAGATCTGAAAATTAATTCAAGAGTTCGTCTAATGTAAAAAGGTTGAGAAAAGTGCTTTAGACTAATGGGATTTTGAAAGATATATTTCTGCCTATCACCAGCAGTTCTGTTATCAGTGCCATCACCACTATTAGTGTCATCTTAGCTGTTATTATCATCTTTGTCATCATCATTATAGTATGGCTCACATACATGTACTTTTAAAACATTCTGTCATCACCATCTTCTCCTTCATCATTATAATATTGCTTGCGTACAAGTAGTTTAAAACATTCTGTCATCATCTTCTTCACTCTTCACCTTCTTTATCATCATCATTCTAATGTTGCTTACTTACATGTAGTTTAAAACACTCTTTTTTCATTCCAGATATGTTGGCCATAAGGATTCAATCACCATCAGTGTCTGGAACCACAAAAAGATTCACAAAAAGCAGGGTGCTGGCTTTCTGGGTTGTGTACGCATCATGTCTAATGCTATACAGCAGCTCAAAGACACCGGATGTAAGATTTTGTTGTTTGCTTAAAAATTTTTATATTCATCTCACTTAAGATGATGCCACTTGGTAAATGCCTGTATAATTTATCTTGTCTAATAGCAGGATGCATGGGATTGAGAGAAGGGAAAAGATATAAACCAAAAGGTGAAACTGTAATAGATAATCATTGCTACTGTTTAGTGTGTTAGTGTTTTATGACTCCACCCCCCCACCCCACCCCAACACACACACACACACACACACACACACTTCTTTAACTCTAGTTGCTGATTCAGACAGCAGTGGTTGCATCTTACACTGCTGTTTGTAATTAACCTTCTTGTGTTGCAAGTCTTTGGTTGCACAGTCTGTATAAGCCATAGTTTTTCCATTCACTGAAGATCTTTAAGAAACAGTCAGAATGTACTTGCTTTATGAATCTTCTAAACACCTCCCTTCTCCCACCCCCACCTACACCCCAATTAAAAAAAATTAAACTATTTTTATTTTATATTTTTTATGAGTTCTGACTGTGAAAGCTACTTTTGTTTGCATTCAGAGATACCAGACCTTGAGAACATAAAAGATAGTTATGGTAGGGTTAGAGCACAGACAGACATCTTTGGGAGGAAAGAGGGACAATGAAAGCTGCAGGCATGATAGTTGTTTTAGACAGTTGTTAGGTTATATTAGAAGTATAGCTGAGACAGCATGCTATATTATTTTTTTGTTTCATTACTTTGATTTATTAAAAAGAGAGGTATATTTAAAAATAAACAAGAGAGGAGTATTTAAAATAAACATACGAAAAGAGGGGAGTATTTCAAAATAAACATACAAAAGGGGGGAGTATTTCAAAATAAACATACAAAAAGAGGGAGTTTTTAAAAGTAACCAAACAGAAGAGAGGAGTATTTAAAAGTAACCAAACAGAAGAGAGGAGTATTTAAAAATAAAAAACAAAAAAGAAGAGTATTTAAAATAAGCAAATAAAAGTGAGAAGCGTATTTAAAAATAAACAAACGAAATAGAGGAGTACTTAAAATAAACAAACAAAAAGAGAGGAGTATTTAAAAACAAAAACAAAAGAGAGGAGTATTTAAAAATTAAGATACGAAAGAGGAGTATTTAAAATAAACAAATAAAAGAAAGAAATATTTAAAAATAAACAACAAACGAGAGAGTATATAAAATTAAACAAACAAAATTGTATTTAAAAATAAACCATCCCCACTAGTATCTGTACACATCAAAACATATTAGATCTAAAATTTTGCCATGTTTTTATATTGCATGTTGAAACATTTTAGCACAGTTTTATTTATTAATATTTCTGGATGATGGTTTTGTAATCTCTGCTGTCACAAATTACATATATTAATACATTTTAATTGCTACCCCCACCCCAACTTCTTCAGCAATATTAAAATCTTAACTTTTTTTCTACATTAGGAGTTAGACAAACAAGAATTCAGAGATGCAAAATTTTGCATTGCCTCATTTTCTTTTCTTTTGCACCTTAAAATTTTGAGTGTTACTTTTCATTTATCATCACCACTTGTATTTTGTAAGCAAGCACTTCTAATAATAACATCTGATGTTTCTGTGCAATAGCTTTGAAAAAAAAGAATCTCTTAAAAGTGCATTCATAACCACAAAGTTCAACTGCATCAACCCTAAACTTTCCCCTGACTCGATTTCTGAACAATAATCAATGCTAGTATTTGTTTGCAAGAAACTCTAACTGCACTTTACATTAAGAGGTAAAGGTTACCTGCAGAATGTAAAGTATTATTTAATGTATTTTACTTTTTAGTTTTACACTTTTCATACTTTTAATTTTATTAACATTACACAAATGCACAACTTTGAAAAGTATAGCTTGACTACTTTTTGTTTTAGAATACAAGACAAAAACTGTTATTAAATGTATTTTTAATTATTTTGTTTAATATCTTATTTGTCTATAAATACCTGTCTTCATGCTTTCATTCTATTTCTGTTATCCTTCACCCCCTAAGCATTCTGAAACATGATATGTCATGAAGAAGGAGCAGATAAAGCAAAGTTTGATGCAAAAAGAAATATTTTATCTTGTACTGCTCAGCTTTTTCAAATGTTACATCTGGTCTTTTAGTTGATTTAAAAAAAAAATATTATTTATTCTGAAGGTTTTGACATTAATAATGTAATTTGAATTTAAATCTGGTAATTGTTTTTTTAGTATTTATTTTCATTTGATTTGATAGTTATAATATGTTTAGAATATTTTTTCCAGTTCTATTTATTAGCTTAAATTTAAATAATTATAAATTATGTTTAGTAAATTATTCTCTTAAACCATAAAAATAATGTGAATTATATTGAAATGGGATTTTTTTGGGGGGGTGGGGGGTGGGGTGGGGCAGAATGGTTTTATTAGAAAGGTAACTTGACACTTATACTCAAAAAGTCAAACTCTATAACAAAATTTAATAAATTATAATTTTATAATGAATAATTAAATTACTGTTGTCATACAGATGGCAGGGAATTATTTTTTAAATTGCATTCTGAAACTACTTTGTCACAGTTGAGATAAGCATCGGTCACATAGATAGAGCACATATTTATTCTTTTCTTTAAAAGAAATATGGTAAGTGTTGTTTTTGCATTGACTGCTCATTGTTATTAAATGTTTTTGTTAAAATGGTATGTATTTTGAATGATATAGAAATGTAGATTGTAACCATATTTGTAGATTATAGAGTAATTTATGTGTGTGGATTGTTGAGTCATTCATGTGTATGGAATGTAGTCATTCATGTGCGTGATTGTAGATTTATTCATAATTGATCTCCAACATTTACAATCATCTCTAGCACTCTTGAATACATTGTCATCAGGAAATAGTGCAGTGTACGGCTTCATTTCTCTGCATACAATAAACTGTCTTGCCTGTGCTGCTGTGCATCATGCCTGTAATACAAGTGAATATAACTATTATAGCTGAGACTAAGTAATTTGCAGATATTTAGGTCAGTAGCTAACAATAACTACTTACTTACACAGAGAATGTGCTGTTTTTGCAATGATAATGCCTCAACAGATAAGGTTGTGTAAGAGATTTTATATTTTTGAAAACTTTTATTAAAAAATTAATCCATCATAATATATCAAAAGCTTATTTGAATGCTTCCCTGGTGTGAATAGAAATGGTTTGGGATGCAGAATAAGGGAAGAAGACGTGTAGTTGTAAACAGTTATAGTGGCATTCAGATCTCAACCAAGCACACAAAAGAGCTACTGTTTGCTTTTCATTAAAATGTGAAATACTACCAATGTAAATATACATAATTCATACTTCTTGGCAATCGTTTAAAGTTAAGGTGCGGTATACTTTTAAGAAAATTAAAATTACACACATGTATAAGTATACTACAAATTGTAATACAAAATTATTATCATCTTGTATACCAGATCATCTGCATTTATTTTTATAGAAATGCCTGTAATAAGTATTATACTTGTACGTTTAGTTAAACACACCTAAATGTACCTCTAACTTCTAAGTATCAATCTTTTTAAACCATGACAAATAGCCCTAGCAACATGTATTTACAACCTTGAGGGGTTATAATTGTGTAAACTATGTACACAGACCTATATGTTCTTAGCACAGCTGCCTGTGAAGAAAAATAGGATATTTGATACTGTGAGATTTGGAGGAGTTGAGAGAAGGGGGAAGGGTGTAGAAAAGGGAATCTTGAAGCCTAGGTAATTGTGGCAGCAATGGCAGGCAGGCTGGCTTGCCTGTAGGGTAAATAGCTCTACTCTCACCTTGATTCTGTCTGAGGCAGTGCTGCTCCATAGCACATGAGTACTGTGACTGCTGGCAGAGTGTGTTGATTAGGTTATGCTTTTGTGATCCTGCCACAAGGTTTTTCAGAATAGTGGAAACTATGAAAAAATAACTTTCGAAATTGCAACATGGACAAGATACTGATTTCAAATGAAGGGAATATGTTATAATTATTAGATTATTTTATACTGCTTTATTTCACGTGAGTGTATTTTTAAAGTAAGATGATATTGTGATTGTTTTTAAAAAGAGTTGGAGCATCAGAATTGGAAATATAATAATAATTTACTAAAGAGTACTTGAAGAACTAGTACTGAACATCAGATGATCTTTCCTAAAGTTGAGATGTAAACAGAGTATAATAAAGTGGCATGTGCGTCATAGCAGTTGCTTGTGGAACTGTATACAGCTGTTCAGTAATCTGTGAGATCGCCAATAAGAGGCTTCCAAGCAGAATTTGAATTTAAAACTGCCGTGATTTAAACCGTCACCTTCTAACTGTGATTTGTGAGTGAGAAATCACAGTGACGCCGCAAGTATGTTGATATTAGGTGGGCAGCCAATGTCCGGTATTTGAGGTTCTCTTGAGCAGGGAGAAGTAATGTACAAACAGAGATTTTTGGATTCCATGGAGTTTGTGTGAATTTTTTACCTGTGTTTCTTTTATCTCTTGCTCCTTGCAGGCTTGTTATAGTGAAGTTTCACATTGATGGCAGTGAAATGAAACCAGCTGGTACATTTTTTAAGAAAAATCATTACTTCCCTGCACTGAAGTTTTTCTGGGGAGTTTTGTGTGCAAGTTTATTTGCTGTACACATAAAAAGAATGTAAGCTAGATATTTTGCATTTTACAATTCATATTATTCATACAGATTTCTTAAACATGTATACGTGTTTGGAAATTAGTATCAAATGTCACTGCTATAAACTTAAAGAAAAGTAATGATAACAAATCTGCCTTAAAACTCAGAAAATTATCATGTCTTGCATCTGAATTGTGGTTACTGGATTTCAAACTGCAATTGCTTCAACAAGTGTAGACAGTTCCATCTCTTGTTTGTTATAAAAGAATAAAAATCACCAGCATCTCAGATGTAGCTGACAAGGCTTGTAAACAACCAGTCATATTCTCAAATGAGAAAATGTGCCTAGACAAAAGCAGATAATCTGCTTCACAGGTTTTTTTACTAAAACACACACTGATAGCTTTTTCTCAAGTGGCAGTCAGCCTGCGGGTTGTCATAATAGTGCATGAATGGTTCTGGAAATCTCTACCTCCTCTGTTCCTGGCAGGCGGAATATGGCCGTAATCAAATTCCGAAGACGCATGAGCGTTCCTTGTGTGTCTGTTTCAGTCCAGCGACTAGATCTGCAACGCCAGACTTCAGATGACACGGAGACAGTTCGAGGACAGATTGTCATTTCTCTTATTTCAAGAGATCGTGGGGGTTCTGGTCCTACAGTGACTGATGCTTCTGGCATCACCCAGGCCATTCCTTTTGACCCCAATGAGCTTCCTGATGGGTAAGAATTTCAATATTTTGTTTGTAAAAACATAGTTCTTTTATAATTTTTAATTTATAATTATGTAATCATAATTTATGTTTGCTTTTTCATTTATTCATAACTATCACTGTTTGCTTCTTGCCTTGGCTCAGACTTCTCATTAAGATAGAAGTATGCATCTGTAATTGTTAAAAGTTATTTTATTGGTTCCAAATGTGTTATATATTTGTGTCTGTTAGTGGCATGAATATCTGTGTTGTTTACCTTTATTATCTTTTATTTAGGACAGTTTTTTAAATTCACCAGTCAGGTGATAGTAATTTTAAACCTGGATGTCTGTGAGTTGGTAGAAAAAGGTGTATGCACATGTGTGTATGCATAATTGAATACACAAGTATGCATGCATGTGTGTGGTGTATTCATGCATTTGAATTTATGAAAAGACTAAAGAGTTTTTATGTTCAAGAAAGAGAGTAAGGGCCAGTCATTTAGACAACTAAAATGCATAACAAAAAAAAAAATTGGCATTTTTCAAATAACTTGTTCCCCCCCCCCTTCCCTAATTGCAAGGTATTTTTTCCTAATCATTCTTCCTTCACACCTATTAGTCTTAGTACCCCACCCCCAATAATTTATTTTTATTTTCAGTAATGACACAAGTCCATCACTTACTTTATTTCAACAAATTATTATACAAAATATTTATTATTAATGTCATTAGTAGTAGTAGTATACGGAACAAAGTTGTAAGCTACAATTTCAAATAATTTAATTAGGTACTCAATAGCAAGCAGAAAATGTCTATTCCAGATTATTGAGCACTTTGATACTTCATCCATTCATTGATTATTACCATTTCACCCACTCTTGTAACAATACAAAATTTTGTTAACTTTTACCTGAATACATTTTGAATTAAAATTCATTTAATTGATTGCTGTAGTCATAATGTAATAATGCTGTTGAGCACTCATGTGTTCTTTCCAGAAGTTAACAATAATTCAAAAATATGGTCACTCTTACATGTGTTAGAAATTACTAGTAATTCAAACATATATGTTCATATCAGAAGTTAATAGTAATTCAAACGTGTTCATATCAGAAGTTAATAGTAATTCAAACATGTGTTCATTTGTCAAGATGAAGAGAGTTAACAAAGATTCATAACATGTATCATATCCAAAGTTAACAATAATTCAAACATATGCTAACTCTCACAATATGTAGTCTTATCAGTAGTTAGCATTTATTCACAGATCTATTAAAGAAAACACATTTTAAAATCTTAAAATCTTATTTTAACAATCACTGACTTTTAGTTTTATGTTCACTTACAAAGTGCTTTCATTTTACAGATTGATGCCTAACTTGATTCTTTTTGTGTTTATTTCACAAGTACATATTTCAAACATGATATAGAAGAGGTTGTTTTTGTGTAAGAACGACTTGTTCACCTTAGATGAAATGCTTTACTTCCTTATGTTTGCACCTACGACATTTCCTCGCATGCATGCTTCTTAGTTTTGCTTCCACCAGTATACATATTTCAAAGCCTTTTCTATCACCCATCTACTCACCCCCACATCTCTCCTTTCATGCAGTAAACTGATGGATTGTCTCTAATTCTACTTTTGAGCAAAAATGTGCTTATAAATATTCTAGATTTCCTTCACTTGCATACTCCTATCCCTTCAGGTTCGTGTGTGTGCATGTGTGTGCATGTGTTTTATCTGTGAACAGTCCTATGTCTATTTTTTGAGAAGCATTGCAGTGATGTTGATAAACACTCGTATTCAGAGTAAATAGAGCACTTGTTGTAAAGGTGTTTATGATCTGATAGATTTGTTTAGCAAAGGCCTAAGCTAGAGAATGACAGCTAAAGGGATTGGTGGCAGAAGCATATGCACCTATTGATAATGTACACACATACCCTTACACATTTCCTTAAGGAGGGGAGGGTGCCAAACATCTTTTTACTGACATTCATCAGAGGAGAAGGGAAGGACAAAGCTCACCTTTGACCATTCAAGGTTTTCTTTGTTTAGCTTATTTGCTTTCTCCTACGATCAGTAAATTAAATTTTTTCTTTTACTCGCATTGAAGGATGAATTGTCTTATTATATATAATTCTACAAATCACAACTTTTCAAGGATATTACAATATTTTATTTGTACAGTAATTGTTAAGGCAGGAAAGTAGAGAGCAATCTTTTATTTATTTATTTTTATGCATCTGAGAACATTCTCTGAAATTAGTCAGAAAAAATTGTAAATCAAATTATATATATATATATACAGTACAGTAATGTTTATTGTATCCAACTGTTATTTGTTTAGTAATATTTCTTGTGCACCATGTTCACTGTATCCAAACTGTTGTTCATTAGTAATATTTCATGTGCACCATGTTCATTGTATCCAGCAGTCATTCTTTTAGTAGTTTTTTAAATTCTTAACTTTATATTATGTTTTGCAAGATTCAGAATTTCTTGGTCATTAAGAAATGAAGAACAATCTCTTTATATAATTATTTTAATATTATTCAAGGACATCTATTTTGCTTCATAAGATGACTAAACTTGGCATATTAACAAGTTAAATCAGTACTTAAAGAAAACTAATGTTTTAATTGTCTTTTTTTTTTTGTTGGTTACTAATTGCAAATTATAATGACATAATTTGAATTACCACTAAAATAATATGTTATGGCCTGCTGAATATACTCTTATATAACTGTAGCAACAAATCATATTGAATAATTCCAAAATGGATACCACTGCATATTTTCTTAAGTTTTAATTCCTTTCCTGCAGCTCTCAGTACAACAGTGCAGAAATGTCAATCACCAATTGTAAATAGTAGTAATGGGTATTTATTTATGTAATACTCCCAAGAGTTTGAAGCGGTTGTATTCAATGATGTTAAGCCCAACCTTCCTGAGCTAGAGCAGACCTTTATACCTTCCATTTTGAGTGAAAAAATCTCCCGGTCTTACTCTAATCTCCCGCACTTCTGCTTACAGAAGCAATTTTCCACTTTAATTAAACTTTCCAGTTTAATTTTCAATAATCATCTGATCATTTATGACACGACGAAAAACCTGCTTGTCTCATATACAATCACCTGCTCTGTTTTGGCCAACCACCTGTGTTGGTCAGTGATAGTCATTATGTAAAATACTACCGGGCTCCAGCTGCCCTATATAACAAACTGCCAGCCAAAGATACTAAAATAATCATTGGTAGTTTGCTTCTCCAGTTGACCTATCTGTCGAAATGCACTCAGTGTTCAGAAGTGGTGCCTGGATGTTGTATGCTCACTGCCAATTATTAATAAAATATTTTCAGGGTTATAATAACAAATGTTAATGTCAAAAAAAATAATCAGCTGTCATACTTGCACAGAAACTTCAGTTGTGTTGCAAGGTGGCAAGTTGTTATAAATTGCTGTTACCTATGTAACACTAATACATGCACTTGCACACACACACACAGATTTCCATTTAGTTAAGTGCTATATATTTTTAAAACAACAAATAATAATAATGATGATGTGGACAAAAATAAACATTTAAAATATATTTAAGTCTGTTAGAAATCCAGAAACAGTGGTATAAAGGTTGTGACGTTTTGCTGGGAGATGGGCAAGATGTTAATTCTCTACCACCCCATGCTGCCTGTAACCTTAGACTAATCCACAAAACACAACCTCAGGCTGGCCACACTTAGAAAGATGAATGATAGATAATGTAGAATAGAAGAGTGATAGTTCTAGAAGATAGCTTGAGCCCTCTGATACATACAATCAGGATAGTAAATAAATACAGGTGACAGACTACAACATATAACATGTAAGTCACACTAACACATACGGTCTGTATATCAACAATAATGTATTCAGCAATAAATGTATTCAACAAGAAACAACATAAGACAGCATGCTTACATATAGCAAATTGTTCAACAGTTATAATTAGTGATTTTATTATATATATATATATTATTTAATTTCATAATCATGACCATGTGTTGTCATAAGAGAATGTCTATTTGAGTCGTTTCACACTGTAGTAGTTATTAAGTTCATTCGTATAAGCGAACTATAAATGAGATTATAAGAGAGCGCTAAATATTTCTGATATGTATATACGGTCGCACACAAGGTCTGTAGAACTATCTCTGGCCTGTGGGTCATTCCTTTCTAGTGTTGCTTCATGGGTAAGCACTCATCAAAACCATATCCAGAATAAAGTGACATCCAAGATAAATTGCCGATCTTTGGCAGTAATACATATATAGGATGATTTCCTTCTGAGGACAACCAGTGATAAAGTTAATAGTATGAATATACTTTGTTAACATTGGGAGCCAAAATACATGTTGCCTCAATGATCAGCTGCATTTGACTAACAATTTACAGGTGAGGATTTGGTACATTTGTTTACTTGGCTGAGCTGCACTTTGGTTAGTTTAGTGAGTTATCTGGAACTTTCAGGTGTTTCCAACCCAAGGATAAGGGTCATCCTTTCTAGAAGGTAGGTTTGTGTAGAGGAGGGGTGGGTGTGGGCTACATAAGCCATTATGTGACAGAGTTAATACCAACAGTAACAGTAGCACTAAGGAAAACATAATATCTGAACTGGTAGCTTATTTGAATAAATTGCTGGAGAATTAAAAAAAACAGCCACATCCTTCATAAAATGTTGGGTCTCCTTAAATTCTGTAGGGTTGTGAAAACCAAGGTTTATGAATATCTTACCAACAAACAACAGAAGTTATGGAGAATTATTATTATTGAAAATTACATTTCATCTTCTTTTAAGAGGTTTGTGTCGTTTCCATCTTACCTGCAGCCTGTAAGCAATTATTAAAATTTTAAGTCTATTTAATAGCAAATGAGATAGCTTTCACTTTTACTATTACGGATGCTTATTTTGTATTATCGTAACAGTATTTCCTAATGCCAGTAATGAATAACGTGTTTATTGGTGTACATGTATTTATAATTCATTTATATCTTCCTTCAGTTTTGACTGAGACAGAGACCCATGTATGAGACTGAATGAAAGTGATATGAAATGTGTTGAACAGCTGCAGTAATAAGGTCATGTTACACAGACAATCCTAGTTTGCACTTCTAGACAGACTTTAGACAGGGAGCCCATCAAGACAGGCATTAGGCAGGGTGCCAGTCAGATTCCAACAGTGATTGTTAGAGACTTTCTCGCTCCAGTAATTTTTGTTTGTTATGCTTGTTATTTTCATAAAAAAGCACTTTTTGTAAAATTGAAAAAAACAAACTGTGTGAGCATTTTGTACTTTTACTCCAATCCCTAATTGTTTTAACCATTGTATCATATTTGTTTTGGCTTGGCTAGTGATTCACATTTGTTAGCCTTACTTTAACCCTTTCCAAAGGTTTGTTGATGTTTACTAGGCCTGGAAGTGAAATTTACATAACAGAGGACTGAGGAGATAACCTAGACATTTATGGTGCTTTGGGCAAAAATGACTAAATAGTGTCATATTTAAAAACAGTGGACCATGTTTGTGCTTGAGTCATATTGTTAGAAGTCAGTACTGTTTTGATAATCAGAAAAAACTCTTAGCCTTGCACAACATTTAAATTAAGAAAAGCCTCTTATGAAAGAAAATAAAATAATATAATATTCTGATTAGTTTTGATAGTGGGTTGTAAGTATTCTCATGCAGTCATTTGAATTTTTATATTTTTGCAACAATGCTTTATGTTATAGAAGAATTAAATTAGTAAAACACATAATTGCAGAAGACAATATGATCGTACAAAGTTCATAAATATTTATCAAAATGTTGTTTAGCTGCTTCTTTATCAATGAGGTCATCGTCTACTGATGCATGAGTACTTTGGCTTTACTTGAACCAGCAGTGAAAGGGGTTAGTGTTGTCTTTGAAAATACATAGCTTTTAAAATAAAAATTCAAGTGTAAATTAATATCACATGTCTAAAGAAAACTAACCCATCATTGTTCAACACATCTGAAAAGTATTCTTGTTCTCCGATTGCATTAAAATAATCCTGTTTACTAAAGTGAACACTAAAACAGCAAAGCTAAAGATGAGTGAAGATTAGACCACAAAGAAAGATCTCTAGGATGGATATCTTTACAGCACAATATGAGCTACCCTTCTACTTCTAAGCTTCACGTTAACAACAGCTAATAGCCAGAGCTGTTTGATCAGTACATATTTTGTTTGCTGTAATTCAGAACTACTTGCCTTATACTTGGTGTGTGTCTGTGTAATACTAGTATGCTACACATGTCAGGAGAAAATAAAGGATCACATTTACTTTGGATCAATGCAGCGAGTTTAGCTCATTTTCTTTTCTTCTTACTGTAGCCTGCATTTCTTTTCCTTTCCTTTCCATCATCTTCTGTTGATATCTCTACCTCTTAACATAAACATCTATACAGTGCATTACTGTTAGCAGAGGCTGGGAATTCTACCGTATAACATATAGCCAGCTCCCATTGCACTGCTTCACAACTTTGGTTCACAATGATTTTTTAAAACTTCTCATTGCCAGTCTTTTTGCAGTGTGTGTGTGTGTGTGTGTGTGTGTGTGTGGTATTTCTCATCCAGCTTGTCTCTGAAATGCTTTATATCAGGATCAACAAATCCATTATTGTGCAACTACTTTCAGATCCAGTGATTTTCCTGAATTATTTTTACTTCAATTAAATTTGCAATTTTATCTGGATTTTGTGTGTTCAGATTTTATTTCCGCCCACACCCCACACCCCCCACAACACACACACACACACAATTTTACAATTTTATTTAATATATTAAATGCCATTTATTATATATATGTCACGCTGCCTGGGAAAACCCAGCTAAATTGGAAAAAATTCAAAAGTGGGTTTTTTCTAATTTATTAATGTTCAGAATCTCATGTTTATTTTTAAAAAAAATTATGTCAGTTTTTTCACTGTATATTAAATTTTTTTAAGTACATTCACACCCACCCGGACTATCAAAGGGGAGTGATCAGACAGACAGAAATTATGATATTTATGTGCTTATTATATGCAAATTATAATTTTCTGTGGGAACTGACTGGAGCTTCTTACTTAAACATTTTTAATTACACCCTCAAAGAAAAATTAGAGGAAAATTTTCATTTTCCTACAAATTCATTTATACAGGCTAAACTATAAATGAAATTTTGTGAAAAAATATATATATATATACATTACTTTATTTCTCTTTATTTTGTTTGTAACTATTTGTTACCATTGGTTGTATTCTTAATTTTTGTTGTATACTACAAACAAAATGCCTGCATGTAATGTGTTGAATGTGACTGAATGTTGATGTGTGCTTCACTGCAAAGAAAGATTTCAGATGGCCAAGCAAATCTGCTATACAGATTTATCAAACAAAACACCTTGTTCGATGATAAGCGGACTGGTTAGTGTGATCGATTGTTCCTCACATGACAAATTGTCTATGGACAGTACAACTTAGCTGATAATAACTGGATAACAAATTGTTCCTCACATGACAAATTGTCTATGGACAGTACAACTTAGCTCAGGGGTCGGGAACCTTTTTGTCTGAGAGAGCCATGGACACAACATATTTTGAAAAGTAATTCTATGAGAGCCATACATTATGTTTAAAACTAAAAATTCAAGTAAATGTGTAATTTTGTGTAATTTTCACACTAAAAGTACAATAATTATGTCTCTAATTCTTTTTAATAACATTATTATGCTGTTGCTAATCAATAATGAGAATTTCTTCCCATTAATGCGACTTCTGGTGCTGCATGGCTTTGCTGATGGCTTTGTAGTCTGGTTGATACGTGGTGAGGTTAAGCTTCATGCAGGCGTTGAGACTTCCATCCGTTAAACGTGATCGCAGGTTGGTCTTAATGTTCTTTAGATGTGAGAAAGACTGCTCGCATGTATACGTAGAGCCAAACATTGTCAGTACAGCAATACTCACACGCTGCAGTGTATGGTATGTGACGGGAAGCGCGTTCCAAGTTGTGACAATCAGCTGGTCTGCGTGTTGAAGTTTTTTAATTTCTGCCCACTTGTGTTGGCTCGCCAACTCTGCTTGCTGTCGTGCAAGTCTTTCCAAATCTTCATTCAGTGACTTGAACTTATTCACCCACATGTCTGAGGCCTTCAGGTCAGCAGCTTGGAGCTCAAAATCTCTGACGGAGACACCGGGGATGCAACTCAGGTCAGTGCTGTCCACTGCACACTCGTGTGGATGGGTGATGAACTTAAAAAGACGGGTGTGCTCGCGAAATTCTCCAAAGCGCGCTTTAAATGACTGCAGGAGATTAGACGTGAAGCCTGCTAGCTGCTGAAGATTAAGATGTTGAGCAGGGTCACTTGATGTGCACATATCTTTGAACTCTCCCAGTTTTTCAAAGTGTAGTAAACGACCTGTTTCAATGTCGGTGATGAAGAGTTCTAGCTTGTTTTCAAATGCAAACACTGCTTGTTGCAGGGATAAGATTGTGTTTCCAACGCCTTGCATTTTCTCATTGAGCTGATTTAGATGTTCAGTCATGTCTACGAGATAATAGAACTTCAGAAGCCACTCAGTGTCAGATAACTCGGGATGCTCGACATTCTTCATTTCAAGAAAAGTCCGGATTTCGCTCAGACAAGCCGCAAATCGGCTGAGCACCTTCCCCTTTGACAACCAACGCACGTTGCTGTGCAGAAGCAGACCAGGATAATTATTCCCAACCTCATCAAGCAGTGTTTTGAACTGGCGATCATTTAATGCTCGGGCAACAATAAAGTTGACTACCCGAACCACCAGTGACATCACCTCACCAAGCTGTTCGCCACACATCTCAGCACAAAGCGCCTCCTGATGTAGGATGCAATGAAAGCTTATGATGCGTCTGTTTTCATGCTCACAAAGAAGAGCGACAAATCCTCTGCTTTTCCCAACCATGCACGGAGCACCATCAGTGCACACCGAAACAAGTTTATTCATCGGTAGATATTTTTCTTTAGCGAACTCAGTGAAGGACTCGAACAAATCCTGCCCTCTTGTTGTGCCTTTCATAGACAACACAGCAAGACTTTCCTCATGTAGTGTATCACCGACAACATACCTTGCAACCACGCTGAACTGGGATAAATTACTGACGTCTGTTGACTCATCCAAAGCGAGAGAAAAAAACGGTGCCGCATTTATGTCCTTGACTTGCATTGCCTCAATTTGATTTGACATCATGATGCTACGATCGTGAACAGTTCTTGCCGACAGAGGCATGTCTTTTATCCGTTTAATTATTTTGTCCTTATCCGAAAAGTCATCAAAAAGTTCATTGGCAACATCAAGCATGAATGCTTTGGCATACTCCCCATCTGTGAATGGCTTTCCGTTTCTCACAATAGCTAAAGCGCCAGCAAAGCTAGCCGAATTCAAGTCACCTTGTTGGGTCCAAACACGGATTTGATGCTGACTAGCTTGCACTCTTGATAGCAGTTCTTGACATGCTTTCTTCCTGCTGTCTCCCGCAGGATATTTCGATGCAAATGTAGAATGGCGTGTCTCGAAGTGTCGCTTTACATTTGACCGTTTCATAGATGCAATTTTATCACTGCATATTAGACACACTGCAGAACCCGTTCTCTCCACAAAGGCAAATTCCTCTGTCCATTCCTGCTGAAAAGTACGATACTCATCGTTTTTCTTTCTTTTAGCCATCTTGTCAAAAGGGTTTCTAAAATTAGTTAGCTGACCACGCGATTTAAACGAAACTTTCTGATCCGACGACAATCTGTTGTGCGGACCCTTTTGCACATACACACATCGGCCACTATTTTCGAAAGCTATATATGGCAGCCCCAGTTGAACAATGTCAGATATAGACACAATGACATGTATTTTTGTCACTTTTCAATAGAAATCCACGCTTTTAGTAAGGTTGGACTTCCACCAAGGAACAACTAGCAGTTGAAGTCTGAGTTATAAAGTGAACTCAGGAACCGGCTGCAATGCATAGTTAATCATGTTTCAGACTCGTGTGACAATAATGATTTATATGGGCCTAATAACAGCAGTGTTAATCATTCTTTACAATTTCCACTAACTTACAATTTACATTATGTGAAAATCCAAACATCTAAAATTCTAAATCTTTACAATATATTTCTCCATTAATCCAAAGTTGCTAGTAATACGATTTAACTAATGAATACGTGGCGGGTTTTGACTCTCCCGTGATAACAATTAATCAACGGTAGTTCAATTACATACACGTGGTGTCCTCACCACTACTATAAATGTAATATCGCTGTGCCACTTAGCTTTGTAGAAAATATATTATCAATCAGCAATAAAATGCACAAGAAAATTCTACATACATTCACAATACAAAATATATAGAATTAATTCAACTCAACACAGAGAAATCAAGATATTACCACTATGTTGTGTTCTGATATTTCTCCATTAATCCAAAGTTGCTAGTTATACAATTTAACTAATGAATACGTGGCGGGTTTTGACTCTCCCGTAATAACAATTAATCAACGGTAGTTCAATTGCATACACATGGTGTCTTCACCACTACTACAAATGTAATATCACTGTTACATGCCAGCATTTATTTAAAGACCCTGCTCCAGAATTAAGATTTAGATTAATAAAATTTCAGGATTTAGATTAATTAAATCTCCTCGCTTATTCTGAAACAGGCTGGCTGCCCAGATTTATCCTTCAGTCTGACTAAATTTAACCTCGTAGTTAGGACACGAAATTCAGTGACAGATAAACCTGTGTGACTTCACATTCAATAGTTTGAATATAATAATGAAAATACAATCAACATCACGCTCATGCGTGTTACAATTAAAATGCGACATTGCTTACGCAAGAGAATTTAAATCATTCAAAGAAAACATTTAGATTTTAGATTTTAGAAAGTGAATATGAATTAAAATCATGCACATACGCGTTACAAGTATAAACGCGATTATACACATTGTTTGCAAACTTTACATCAAGGACTCTTTACATAAAAATAATCATATGAACGTGCACCAACGTTCTGTGGTTACAATTCCGTTAATTTAGCATTATAAACCATTGTCTCACAATTCGACAATTACTGTAAAGAATGTAATGTTTCTAGTTTAGCCATACTGTTACCAAGCCACGTGTCTAGAGAAGGTTGCAGTAAAGATATAATTTCTACATTAACAATCTCGCACATTCACACAATGATAACTTAAATAAAATGCAAGTTATAATTTAAGAAATCCACGTGTTTACCTTGTTCAATACACGAAGGTTATCGACACAGCGGGTTAGGCTTATTGGCTGATTGACTCGCGGAATAATTTGTGCCGCCGGACAACGTTCCAAAGCGGTTGTTCCTCGCAGAGTACCGATTAACATTCAAACCTGGTTTATAAAGACTCCTGAATTCGGACAGAGAACCGTTATGTACGCACGTAGCGCTTGGGTGGTCCAGCTGTGCGTGCAATGTCCGTAGAAAGGGTCAGCCATGCCGCGCGCTGACACGGTCGTAAACCACGGACCCTAAAAGTGCCAGCTATGGGAGACTGGCAAGTCCGAGGAAGTAAGTATAATTTGCCCCGACCCTATTACAATCGCTGTGCCACTTAGCTTTGTAGAAAATATATTATCAATCAGCAATAAAATGCACAAGAAAATTCTACATACATTCACAATACAAAATATATAGAATTAATTCAACTCAACACAGAGAAATCAAGATATTACCACTATGTTGTGTTCTGATAGATCCGGTCCTAGTAATGAATGGACGCTCTAATTTTATCCATGTAAATCTAGTGCAATGCAGGTGTGCGTCTAACATGGCCCGTTCATTCAGGGGTCTATAAAGAATGAAAGTAGAGGTCAATTCACAACTTAGCGCTACATCACATTATCTGAAAACAAGTGACCATACATGGATAGTTAGTATCCGACTTTTGATGCGACCTTCACCTCTGGTTTTAGCCTGTTTCTCTGAAGGAGTAAACAAGGTATTTCATCAGTCTCTAAGCCTAATCACTAACGGATGTCTCTTTATGGAGGCGTAAGACTGGGAAAACTCAGTTGTTTTTTTTTATAATCGAACATTTGTCTGAGAGCCAGTTGCAGCCATCAATAGAGCCACATATGGCTCGCGAGCCATAGGTTCCCGACCCCTGACTTAGCTGATAATAACTGGATAACAATTTGATTCAGTATCATTTGATTGTTTTGAATTATTTCAGGTGGGAAGAGAGGCGATCTGCCAGTGGTAGGATACATTATGTAAATCACGTTACAAGAACAACACAGTGGGAGCGACCAACAAGGTGAGTGGGACAGTTTTAACATTATCTTTAAATTTGTTTTTGTTTCTTTGTTCTTCATGTTTTAGTACTAATAGTTAAAAAAGTTTACATTTGATTCCTTCTAATGAATTCTGTTTTAATTTAATGTGTATGAAATTATTTAATTGTAAATTTACATAGTATAAAATGGAAACCACGATTTAATGTTAGGAACATATTACAGTCTATCACCATGGACTCAGAGTTTTTTGATTGTCACAGACCACATGAGTATGCATTTGCAATCTTTGTATTTCAACTATCTGTTTAGCTATGTATTTTCTGTCTTAGTATTTCAACTATCTGTTTAGCTATGCATTTGCTATCTTTGTATTTCAACTATCTGTTTAGCTATGCATTTGCTATCTTTGCATTTCAACTATCTATTTAGCTATGCATTTGCTATCTTTGCATTTCAACTATCTGTTTAGCTATACATTTGATATCTTTGCATTTCAACTGTCTGTTTAGCTATGTATTTGTATTCTTTGTATTTCATCTGTCTGTTTAGCTATGCCTTTGTTATCTTTGATTTGTTTGGCTAACTGCATTTGTTGACTGCCATCACTCAGAATATTCTTATGTAAAGAATATTTTACAATGACCCAGAATTCATATTTTTACATTCAAATTATTGTTAACTTTACTCTTTAACAGTGGCTTGAATTTAAAGGAACTTGCATCTAGGGTCTTTTGAAGAAAATATATAACTATAGCATGTCTGTCTTTTTTTTAGAAGATGATGAAAATTGAGAAGTACAGTGTTTGTGTTGGTGTATTGTGTTGTAGTACAGAAAAAAGTGTTCAGCAATGGAATTCAACAAACTCTTGAGGAAATGCGATATATGTTTACAAAGAAAGTTTTGTTGTTGTTTTTTTGTTTGTTGGAAAAGCTATTATTATTTTTTGATGATTTACAATTGACTCTCTGCAGTCATGTAAACCTGTAACCACTACTTCAATATTTGATTTGATGACTATTTATCTGGAAGGAATTCATGCTCATTTTCAGAGATGGTGAAAGAGCTATTATTAAACAGAATATATTTGTTTACCAAATATAGCTATTGGATTCATTCATGCCAGGTTTTAAAAAAAAAAATATTCATTCAGTGTGCATTGTACATTTGTGTTTATGCATCTTGGAAATAATATTACTAATTGTGTGTAAGTTTTTTTTTTTAGTGCATTTTTTTTATTTTAAAAGGTACACAAATAACTTTTGGATATAAATTTTACTAATTGTGTGTAAGATTTTGTATTTTATTTAGTGCATTTTTTTATTTTAAAAGGTACACAAATAACTTTTGGATATAAATTTTACTAATTGTGTTAAGATTTTTTTTTTATTTAGTGCATTTGTTATTTTAAAAGATGCACAACACTGACTAATAGTGAATATAAATATGTCTGTGAACTTTATTAAATACACACAAGAAACTCAGAATCACATCCACACATTCAGGATGATATGATTCACATCTCTTTATCTGTAGATGTATGTTTTATTTTGTTCATAGCTTGTCATATCTAATTAATATTAAAGCAGTTTAACTTTTAATTTTTCCCACCTCCTTTCAAATTGGGTTCTAACATCTCTGGTTGAGAATGTCCTATGACAAACTTAAAGAACAACCAGCACTTTATGAATATGAGCATTTAAATGTTCATATTGTTTCAGTTTGCTGTAATTGATAAAATCTGATGAGACTATGTTCACAATGATGAGAAACATTCATGGACTTGCCTGGTACAGCAAATAATGAGCAGTAATTTTTAACAGATTTTTATTTTTTGTTTCTTAGTAAAAGGGTCTTGTCTATTTGCTTTATTATATAGAAGATTTGTCTTTGAAAGTGAATGAGAAGATCAACTTTCTTTTTTAAAAATTTTTTATAGCTGTTATGATAATTTAATATTGTTTTAGATGTGTTGAATAATTTTTTTATGTATACAGAATCTTTGAACATATTTTATATATAATAATCCACATCATATATGTGTTTATAAAAATTTTACTGTGGCTAAAAAGTTTTTTTTTTTCCAGATGAATTTGACATTGAATCATTTGAAATAAATAAATAAGTAAAAATTGCAAACATAACCCTTTGTGAAGAAACTGGTAAACAGAACTTCTGAAGTCATAAAATTTTGAAAGTCATTAAATTTGCATTCTCTGCCATGAAGCAAAAATATACTCAAACCTGTCAAAAGAGAGTAAATGAAAAGACAAATATTATTGGGTTTTCTGAAAATGTCTGTCCCGTAATGAGGTGTAAGACAATTAATATTTGATGGTTCAGAGCATTTGCCCCATGCATTGATCTTTATGTCAGAAAAATGGAAGATGGACTGGGTCAGATGCAGTAGTTCAGAAATGATATGGCCAATTTGAAAACCTTCCTTGATCAGATATATGTGCTAGACCTTCTAATTCACCTTTGCAATCTGAACTGTAACAACTCCTGCAGATAAACAGTGCTTAAATTGTGCTGATTAAGTAGAGTACATACGCATGTGATTAATATCAATTACCTGCAAGAAGCCACTGCATGTAAGTGACTTGTCTTGGCAGTTTGCTGGCTGTAGCACTTTGCCATTATGCTCCACCTGCTTGCTGAATTGGTTTGCTAATACAAAAAAGATGGTGGAATGTTACAGTCCAGCCTCCCATCCAGATAATATTTGAATCTGTTTATGTGCACATCTGCCCCCAATGAATTAGATCTGTTTATGTGAAGCTTAGCAAGGAAAATTTCAGACTGTTCTATAAATAGAAACAGATGCATATACACGGCAGCATGTAACTCTTCAATTCATAGGCATAAACTATGTTTTACTACAAGGATGTTTATTGAATGCAATTTGTAGAGAATATTGTTCCATAGAAATAATGTGTTCAGGGATTTGCCAATCTGAGGAAATGTTGGATCATTTTGTAACAAGATATTTTCAGAGCAGTTTTAATGGCATTATAATTTAATCATTTAGGTATTTAACAGTTTCTGAACTATAATTTGCTACTTATTTTACTGCAAATCTGTTAAAAGCACAAGTCTCTTTTTTGTGTTACAAAAAAATAGCCTTTTCAGAGAGTTAGGAATTTTTTAAATATATTATCATTATCCATTCCGCTAATAAAAGTTTCCCCTCAGAACATGAATAGAGAGAGTATATATACTTTAGAAGAAAGTTTATTTTTTCCACCTTAATGGGAGTGTTCTAATGTAAAGGGAGCCTTTGGATTGCCTCTTGATGCAGCAGGTAATCATATTAGAATTACCATGTGTTTGTGTATGCGAGATTGTGTGAGTTTGTGTGCATGCGTGTTAAAATATATTGCCATATGGAAGGTATCTGCAGATGAACAAAAATATTCATAGCAGTGATTATAGACATCACGACAGTAATTTTTTTCCTGTAAACTTTGGAAATTGCATGTATACCCAACAAATTATGCAGTTACATGAAATCTTTCTTTTCTTTTTTCTTCTTGTTTTCTAAGTGTATTGTTCACTTTACGTATAATGATTCAAAGTTGAAGATTTACACTTTGTTGCACACTGATGGTTATAGTTTGCTTGTCATTTCTTCCACATTTGCTGCACTGAAAGAGCTGTGTTATTACATATCTTATTATGTTTCCTTGACCTTATGTAGGCCTGCCACAGACTACAGCCGTCCAGTCAGTGTTGTAAGTCCAAGGACAATCAGCAGTCCTGTTACTCCATTACCTAGCAGCAGTACACAAGAAGAAAGCAATAACAATAGTCATGGCAACCACAGCAGCAGCATAACTGTCAGCCCAAGTGTAGGTGTCAGCACCAGCGGTGGTTCACACCAGTTTGTTCGACGGAGATCCACAAGACATCGCAATTATCTCAATCGAGCGCAGTTGCATGACGCTGTAGAATTACCAGATGGATATGGTGTGTGCAATATTTTGAACATAACATTTTCTTTATGCTGACATAGCTACTTTTGATAGATATGAATCAGAATGCCACAGTATGGCACATTTATTTCTACAGTGGAAATTGTATGGGAGGTTTGAGCTTTATGCAGATGTCAGGGAGAGTCATATCACATTACTTCAAGACATTTTCTTGTAAACTAAGCTTAATATCTTTCCTCCTAGCTCAGAAAGGCTTGACTGTTAATAATATCAGTAGATTGTTTATGCTAAAGGTTTCTATGCACATAGGTACAAATCTAATTATATTGACCATAGCAGCAAATCAGCATAGAAGTATTTTTGTTTTTTTTAAAAATTATTTTAAAAGTTCTCATTGGAATTGTGTCCACTTGTTAAGTATAAAATTTACCAACAGATTTGTCTGCTTCAGAGGAAATAAACACCAACTTAGCTAAGTATTGAAAGGGTAAACATTTCGGGTTCTTATCATTTTTATTATATTTTGTGAGTTGTAACATAATTGATTTATATGTTGGATTTTTAGTGTATTAAGTGAGTTATAACATATTGAATAAATATGTTGTCACTTCTTTACTTATTGATATTGCCCAGACATCTCATGAAACCGTAATCAAGAAGTATTTAAAAATTTACTTCAATTGATATTTTTCATTTACCCTTTTATTTGTTTTTTAATATGTTCACAGAACAGAGAACAACACAACAAGGCCAGATCTATTTCCTCCACACTCGTACAGGTGTTAGTACCTGGCATGATCCAAGAGTGCCAAGGTGAGTTAAGTTGTTATTTTGATAAAAAGATTGGATTTAAAAGTAAAGAAATTGGTGAATTAAGTTGTTATTTTGGTAAAAAGATGGATTTAAAAGTAAAGAATTTGGTGAATTAAGTTGTTATTTTGATTAAATGATGGGATTTAGAAATAAAGTTGGTTAATTTTTTTATAACAGCATATGATTACAAAAATAAAAAATGTGAGTTTCAGTAAGTCTTCTATTTGTTTGTCATACTTTGACCTGATGAAGATATGTGCTTGCAACTCCATTACCAGCCATAAACATGACATATGGTGGAGATGATATATGGTAATCTTGTTCGAGGGAAGATAATTCTGCTTGAGTAGCTTTATTTTTATTTATTTCGGTGTTCATTGAGTTTGTTCATCTTTTAGGAAATCAGATTTTAGTTTTTAAGAAGCAAATCTTTAAAAACATTGTGGAAATATAGACTAAAACAGTTTTTGTTTAAATCAGCACTGAATAATAATATATTTAGTATTTCTGTTGAGCTTAAAGATCATTTGGTAAGTGCCTTTAACTCTTTCATTTAGTTATTGAAAGAAATTAATTAAATGATTATGTTCCACTAATTTCAGATGACATTCATTTGTTCTGCATATCAGTGAGATTATGTTTTCTGTTCATTTGCTTTCCCATGGGTCGTTGAAATGTTTTATAAAAAGTGCTAATTTATGAAACTTTTAATTACTGGATCAGTAAAAATTATAACTGACTTTAGTTTTTAAGATGTTTTCAGTCTGATCACTTACTAAATTTATATATTTCTGGAACCATTTAGATATAATTTAGCTAACAATTTATTTAAAGCAAATTTCAATAAAGATATTCATATTTGTTGTTTTTGAGCTGTTCTTTAAAATTATATTTTAACAGTAAAGTACAAGATACTTCTTTTGTTCTTCCTGTTTCGTTCTTCTTTGTTTTCAATTGTTTGTTTACTTTTAAAATTTTTAAGAGAAAATATTCCCTCCTGTAGCATGTTTATTTGTATATCAATTATCATGTTAGATCATTGGTATATTTTGATAGAACACAGATAAAACATTCCCTCCTGTAGCATGTTTATTTGTATATCAATTATCATGTTAGATCATTGGTATATTTTGATAGAACACAGATAAAACATTCCCTGCTGTAGCATGTTTATTTGTATATCAATTATCATGTTAGATCATTGGTATATTTTGATTGAACACAGATAAAACATTCCCTGCTGTAGCATGTTTATTTGTATATCATGTTAGATCATTGGTATATTTTGATAGAACACAGATAAAACATTCCCTGCTGTAGCATGTTTATTTGTATATCAATTATCATGTTAGATCATTGGTATATTTTGATAGAACACAGATAAAACATTCCCTCCTGTAGCATGTTTATTTGTATATCAATTATCATGTTAGATCATTGGTATATTTTGATAGAACACAGATAAAACATTCCCTGCTGTAGCATGTTTATTTGTATATCATGTTAGATCATTGGTATATTTTGATAGAACACAGATAAAACATTCCCTCCTGTAGCATGTTTATTTGTATATCAATTATCATGTTAGATCATTGGTATATTTTGATAGAACACAGATAAAACATTCCCTGCTGTAGCATGTTTATTTATATATCATGTTAGATCATTGGTATATTTTGATAGAACACAGATAAAACATTCCCTGCTGTAGCATGTTTATTTGTATATCATGTTAGATCATTGGTATATTTTGATAGAACACAGATAAAACATTCCCTGCTGTAGCATGTTTATTTGTATATCATGTTAGATCATTGGTATATTTTGATAGAACACAGATAAAACATTCCCTGCTGTAGCATGTTTATTTGTATATCAATTATCATGTTAGATCATTGGTATATTTTGATAGAACACAGATAAAACATTCCCTGCTGTAGCATGTTTATTTGTATATCAATTATCATGTTAGATCATTGGTATATTTTGATAGAACACAGATAAAACATTCCCTGCTGTAGCATGTTTATTTGTATATCAATTATCATGTTAGATCATTGGTATATTTTGATAGAACACAGATAAAACATTCCCTGCTGTAGCATGTTTATTTGTATATCAATTATCATGTTAGATCATTGGTATATTTTGATTGAACACAGATAAAACATTCCCTGCTGTAGCATGTTTATTTGTATATCAATTATCATGTTAGATCATTGGTATATTTTGATTGAACACAGATAAAACATTCCCTGCTGTAGCATGTTTATTTGTATATCATGTTAGATCATTGGTATATTTTGATTGAACACAGATAAAACAAGTAAGCATGCAATGCTTATCAAGAAATGGCATACTGTTGTATTAATCCATATTCATTATAAAATGCTGTTAGTTCATTAGTAAATTTTGAGGGGGAAAAATATGAGAGAATTTATAAAACTAATCAGTTTATATCACTTTTGATGATGTAGTCTATTTGTTGTTACCAGTCATGTTTATAGAAATATTTGTTGTTATCATTAATAATAAAGACAATATATTCCTGCAAAATGCAGAAAGAAATTGTGCTATCAATCAGACCTTTAGATTTATTTTTTTCTCAGGTAATGAAATAAAAGTACAGACAGTTTTGCTACCTTATATTGGCAATATTTTGGAATATGTCTATAATATTATATGAACACCCCACTCCACCATCCATAAAATAACAACAGCAACAACAAACAGCTCTCTCCAGAGTTCTCACAAAGAAGGTCAAATGTTTAGGTAAACTTATGGTTTTACAAACTAGTATGTATAACTGGCAGGCATGATTATGAATGATAATGGATCATGGTTGAGGTATACCAAACAATGTCTTGCCATTGTTTCATTCTTGGCAACCGCTCAGCAGCATTCATGACACGGGAACCAATGCATTTGGAAATGTATCAAAACCTGGTATCTTCAGTAATTCCAGCTCACACACATGCTTATTGCATCTCAGTTTAGCATCCATGTTATTAGACAGTGTGTGTTGTTTGCTTGTTTGTGAGTTGTGTGGTATGGTGTGATGTGTGATGTTTATGTAGTGTTCATGCTTGAGTTGTGTGGTATGGTGTGATGTATAATATTATGCTTAATGTGAGTTGTGTGATGTGTGGTACAACTCCATTCAACATTGTCATGTTCCTAACTACAGTACAGTAATTCCATGAATATTTTGAGAATGAATTCCTTTATGCCTTGAAAACTTGTTGCTACAAAATTAAATAAAAATTACATATTTTACTTTCCAGTGAACAGATATATTTTAAACTTTAACATTACTATAAATGAAAAACTTTAAATGAAAGAAGGAAAATGTATTCATGCTTATGATTTTAAAGCAAACATATTTACCCTAAGTAAAAAAATTCACTACATTTGGGAGTTTATGGGTTGGACAGTGAGAGGTTCTCTGTAAGCTGTAAGAAAAAAGTTTATGGTGGGGGACGTGATAATTGTGTTGATCATTAGAAATTTTAAAAGCATTGGCAAAGTTGTTTGTTTTTTCAACTATTAACATGTGTTATTTCATTTTATTTTAGTCGTCTTTTGTTTACCAGTTTGTTTTAACTTTCAGTGCATCTTACAGTCTAGAAATTAGTTTTCAGTCACATCAATTTGCTTTTTAGCAAAAAATTATGCATCAGTCCAACTTACTTTTAGAACTTTTTAAACAATAATTACAATCTTGAGAGTACAGCAGATATTTTAGTATTTAATTTTCAATTTTTATTGCAACTTCTATTGAAAATTCAGGTTAATCTCAAGCACAGCTTACAATTTAAGATGAATTAAATATAACTTTGACTTACATAATAGAAGTTAGTTAAATCTCATTGCAACTTGCATTGTAGATTTTGGTTAAATATATTGCAGCTTATATTTTAGAATTTAGTTAAATATATCAATGAGGCTTTTATTTTAGTATTGAATTATATTTCAGTGCATTTAATTAATTTTCATTGCACTTTTATGTTTTGGAACTTTGTAAAATCTCATTTCATCATGCATTTCAGAATTTCATTAAAATTCATTGCAACTCACATCTTATTATTTAGTTATATCTCATTACAACTTACATATTATTATTTAGTTATATCTCATCACAGTTTGCATTGTTAATTTTTTCGCATCTCATTAGAAATGTGTTGAATTGAGTGCAGTTTATTTTTAGAATTTAATTAACTCTGAGAGTAGCTTACATTTTAAACTTTTATCAGATATCGTTTGAATAATAATTTATAAATTAATAAAAATTGTTTACCTGAAAGCTATTGTAAACCACTTCAGATTGTGATATTTTAAAAAAAAAAAAAAGAGTTATGATAAAGAGATGAATTAATGATTAAGATCTTGCAAAACCAAAATCCTGCAAACATTTGTTTGGAGGAATTGAATATAAGTTTGAAAACAAGAGGTTGCCAGTTGTGTGGTAAATTTGTGCGATTACCATGGTTCTGTATTTAATTTGATAACAAGAGTTTGCCAGTTGTGTGGTAAATTTGTGCGATTACCATGGTTCTGTATTTAATTTGATAACAAGAGGCTGCCAGTTGTGTGGTAAATTTGTGGGATTACCATGGTTCTGTATTCAATTTGACTACTCTTTTTACTCTTAGCATGTTTGTTTGCAGAAGATGAATACAAATCCATTTAATCAGTCTCATCTATATGTAAGCCCATGTTATTATTGTGTTTCACTTACACTCACCCCAGAAGTCGCAATAGACCTTTCATCTTCATGATGTTCTCAGTCTTGGTCTGCTTCTGGGGGATCCCCACAGCCTCGCGGTGCATCTGAGGTCTCCCTGTTATTAGATTTAGTTGGTTGCTGTTCTATTATGTGACAACAGACATTTATTGCATACAAAATTGCGTCAGGTTTCTAACATTCCTTGCGGTTTTTAGTTTGGTAATTTCTTTTAAAGCAGAGTCTATCCATTTTTCTTTGTATTTCCAGAGACAGTTGTTGTCCATCAAGTTGTTAACAGTTCTTATGGGAATTAATAAATTCTTTTGTCCTTGTGGAATCTATCCCTATGTTCTTATTAATTAAAAATAAATTCTTTTGTCCTTGTGGAATCTACCACTATGTTCTTATTAATTAATAAATTCTTTTGTCCTTATGGAATCTACTTCTATGTCCTTATTAATTAATAAATTCTTTTATCCGTATGGAATCTACCCGTCTGTCTATGTTATTATCTGTCTATCTTGTACAGTTTTGTTTCTTAAATCTATCTTTATGTCTCACAGATCTGTCTTCCAAGTCTTAAATCTATCTGTTTCAAACATTTGTCTCTAAAGTCTCCTGTCTGCCTCTGTGTTGTTCTTAGATCTATCTGTATCAGTTTCTTTATACCCATATCTCTATCAGTCTATGCCACTCTCATATGTCCTGTAAGTTTTCTATCTGTATGTCTATCCATAAGTCTCCTATCTCCCCAGTCTCCCCACTTGGTAATGGAGACAATTTGTACATGAGCTCATTACTAAAATACTGGAATTTTGTTATTCGTTGCACTCTTGTAGTTCCTGTTTCCTGTATCCTACATAAAGCAGCATTAAGTACTGGAATTTGTGCCTGTCTTGCCAGTAACTGTGAGGAAAGCAGTGGCAATGAGATACACATAGGAGGAATATGAAGGGTCTGGAAAAAAAAGAATGTCTGGAGAGGGGGGTGGGTGGGAATGCATTAAGACTTTCAAAGCAAATTTTGGTAAAACAGTTGTATGCAAACCAAGTGAAAACAAACAATAATAATAATAATAATAAAACAAATCAGATAGGCAAAAATTAGTTCCTTTTTCTGCACCAGTTATTAAAAACATAACATAGGTTTACTGATATATTGGAAAGAAAGAAAGTAGAAATGCTAATTCTAGTTTAGTATGCCAGAAGCTGAGTTACTCTTATGATCTATAAAAAGATTTTTTTTTAAATTTTATTTTTTTTTTTTTTTTTTTGGGGGGGGGTCATTTTTTTTTTTTTAAAATAAAAAAAGAATGAGCTAAAAAGACAAAGGCTTCTACATTGAAAACTCTGTGGTCAACATTGGGGACATCAAACTCTCTTATAGAAAATTCTAATTTTAACTTTATTAAATTCCATTTCTTTTAAACTCAAGCAGGACAAAATGCTGTATGGAATATTAATAATAATTCAAGAATGTATATAATTAATAAGACATTTGTAACTTCAAAATGAATTATGAAAGTTACGCAGAATGTAAAAAGTCCATACTTATTTATTTTTAAATTAAAACTTTGTTTTAAAATTGCTGAACATACAAAAAGGGATTGGCAGATGGGAGTAAAGTACTTGTAGTTTTTGTTGATTTTATTTTGTTTATTGTTTATTCTTTTTTCTTTTCTTTTTCTTTTTTTTTTTTTTTGGAGGGAAGTGAGGAGCATTTTTGCTGTTGAAACACTGAGAATAATGCCCTAATTGATATGCTGGCACTATTCAATCTTTCTAAACTAAGAGTAACCCAGTAACATTTGTCTGACTTAAAGATTTGTTGAGTTTTTAATACACCTCATAAAAATGCATATTCTAGGATTCATGCTGAACTTTCAAAATAATTACAATTCTATTTCTTTTGTTTCATTGGAATGAAGTCAAGCAGAGTCTTGCTTTGAAAACTTGGAATTCCACATGTTGACATTAAAAATGCAGATTAGAATTCAGCTGATGGTCACACAAACCGTAACATTCTCCGATTATGGCTCTCATTGACATCTTAGAACCAAATATAGGAAATTACTCATTTAACATTTTATTAGCTTATGTATGTACAGTATATATTTTATCAGTTAAACTGAATCAGGGATACATCTTGTAAGATTTTCATAAATTAAAAATAATTTTTATAGATTTCCACGCACAAACACTAAGATAATTTTTCAACAGACAAATATATATATACTTATTTAATGCCACCTAGTTAATGGTTATGATTATATATCATCCATAATTTGTTATATACTGTACAGCCATAAGCTAATAAAATGTGAGGCTTTGGGGTTCCACTGGGGCATTCCAGATCAGAGAGTGGCTGATGATGAAATGATTAACGCAAGCTCCCAGTGGTAATTAGAACTGCTATTGATCCTCTCCCCCAATGTTTTATTTTGTTTATATAAATGTTTTCTAATCAAATTTTAAATTTATGGTTTGAAAATAGAATAATATAATTTTATATTATACAAAAAATTAATTTTATATTCAAAACTTTATTTTCTTGTACATGTGAATTTAAATATAGTAATCCTAGTAAGACCAGTGACTGGCCTATTAGTATTATGCTGAAGGCCATAGTTTACTCCATGGATAAACAGTGAAAATAATAGATGTTTAAAAACAAATAAATGATAATGATTGAAGCAGAAAATAAAGTAGATGCTGCTTTTCTTTTCAATTTTTATACCAATTTCTTCTAGTCAAAACCTCTAGTGGGAGGGATTATTGTGCACAATAAGTAGTGCAGATTGATTAGATTAATATCTTGAATGTATAATATTAGAAATAGAAAATATAAACAACGTATTGTTTTGCTTTAAAAGAAATTAGTTTTGCTTACTGAAACTGAGCTCTGCAGTAGCTAAAATTCACTGCACCTACCCAGCACTATTGGTTTGTTCAACTGAAAACTCATGTTGAAATGCATAATTTAAAATTATCATTTTCAGCTGATTTTTTTTTAATGGGTTAATGGCTGTTAACACTAACACTTTGTGGAATTCTCATCTACCATTGATCTGTTGTAAACATTGCATTAATGAGGTCAGGGGAGGAAAAAAAAAAACAATTGCCTCTCCATTACATGTGAGAAAAGTGTGAAATCATTTCTTTCAAAATCTTACTAAATTAGAAAATTATGATTAATATCCTATATTCTGCTTGGCATGCACTGAGAGAACTTTACTTAGTATGCAGCAGTGACTGCTATCTGCAAACACAATTACACACTGTAATGTTGTCCAGCAGGGCTCATCATTTGACAACATTGCTCACTATAACAACCTGATTCTAGAAGTTCACTCTAGACGGTTTTAAATTTTGATCTAGAAATTAGCACAGCACTTTTTTATTACTCATTTATCTCATTTGCCTTCTATCTGTTCTTCTGCACTTTAACAGTTTTCATTTCTTTTTATTTTATGCCACTAATTTAACAAATCTCTCTACCTCTTTTCCTTTTACATTGCTGACGTACTGTTTATCTGATTTATTACTAATTTAACAAATTTCTGCCTCTTTTCATTTTACATTGCTCATTTACTGTAAACTCCTCCCATCTTAGCCAAGCCCACTTCTTTATACATACATCAACATTTCTTCTTGTTAATATTTGTTTTCACCTTACACATTACTCATCTAAACCTTTGAATTTTGAATTCTTCCCCCACCTCTTTCTGTCTTTCCTTTTTACCTATTATTCGAACCAACCTCATTCTGTTTTTGTGATTGCCTAACAGCCTCATCTATACCATGCCAGCTCTGTCTTTTTTTTTATCCCTTACTTCCTTTAAAGATAAATGATGAAAAGTAACAACCAGAAAATGAAAAAAAAAAAACATGGAACAGATGTTTCAAAATGTAGTTCAAGGAAAATACAAGTCTGACTCATCTACCTGGTAGACATGTTGATGAGTGTGCACATGCTTGTGAGCATATCAGTGTGTTTATTTGAGACTTTGTGTGTATGCAAGCATTATTGTATTTTATTTGGGATTTAGTCTATACAATCTATTGTCTTGCTCACTTGTCTCAATAGAAATTTGAAGTGACACTTTACAGATGTGTATCCAACACTCTCTTCTTGTAATCCCATCTTTGTGTCCATTATGTGCAAAACACTTTTACTTTCACTCCTATCTACTTTGTAATGTATGCTCTCACACTCTTAACACTGTAACTAGTGTTACACTAGATACTTCAACACTGTAACTACATAACAAGTGCTTGCTCTCTGACTGTAACTGTAACTAGAGTATGCTCTCTGACTCCAACACTATAGAGTGTGCTGACTCCAATACTGTAACTTATTTATGTTCTCTGATTCTAAAACTGTAACTATGCTCTCTGGCACCAAAACAGTTGCTCTGTAACAAGTGTGTATGCTCTCAGACTCCTATATTGTTATTCTGTAACTAATTTATGCTCTCTGGCTCTACACTGTAATAGTGTAACTAGTGTATGCTCTCTGATTCCCATACTATAACTAGCATATGATCTGACTCTTACACTGTAACTATGTAATTATTGTACACTCTCTGATTCCTACACTGTAACAATGTAACTAGTGTATGCTGACTCCAACAGTGTAAACATGTAACTAGTGCATTGCTCTCTGACTCCAACACTGTCATGTAACTAATGTTTGCTCTCTGACTCCAACACTGTAACTATGTAACTATTGTGTGCTGTCTCACTCCAACACTGTAACTAATGTATGCTCTCTTACACCCACACTGTAACTGCGTAACAAGTTTATGCTGACTCCAACACTGTAACTAATGTATGCTCTCTTAACCCACACTGTAACTGTGTAACAAGTTTATGCTGACTCCAACACTGTAACTATGTCATTAGTGTATGTTCTCTTACTCCAATACTGTAAATATGTAATTAATGTGTGCTCTCTTACTACAACACTGTAACTAGTGTAAGAAGGCGACTTCATAAACATGCCTATGTAAGTTAACAAAATATATTTTAAAAGAAAATATCATAAATATCAATAATAAATGCAAGCATAATTGTTTAAATAAATAAACTGTATTAATACATTCCTGCAGAAAATAAATTGGGAAAGCAAACAACATGGAGTAAATAAAAATAATAAATATCTGTTAAGTCATTCAGTATCTTATGTAAATGATACAGCCTGCTTAATGTAAACAAACAGAATATCTTTTTTTAAAATTACTATTTGTATTGGTTGGTAAGGCTTGTTTTTAAAAATTGAATAGTAAGTAATCAAAATTTTACATGCAGGTGTTTTTCTTATAGAGGGGTAGAATAAATACTCAGATGTGTTTTACAACTTATACATTTTTACAAAAGAAAATATTAATCAGAAACCCAATTAGAAAATGCATTGTTAGTTAGACTTTAAATGTTATACCCTAATGTCTGCATGCATGCACATACTAAATGATAATGAAAAAGTAAATCTATCCAGTTACTGTTCCGTCTGTTGTAATATTCCCTAACATCATACAGCAAAGTAACTCTTGGTAAGTATTGAAAGCTTAAAAGTGCAATGGGGCACCTAATTAGGAATCTGTTGAAATAAATTACTTGTCAGACAATCCCAATATAATTTTGTTGGCATTCATATGCAAATTTGATGATTAAACTTCTGAATCTTATTCTCAAATTATCTTATTTTGAAATAGATTATTTGACTATGACTACAATGAGTTATGCACCTTAGAATATCAAGTTTTTCTGCAAAATTAAAAAATATATATATAAGCCAGGAATACTGAAGATGTAATAAGTTTAATTCTGTTTTACTGTAGACCAGTGAGATAATTAATTTCAGTTTATGAAGCCCATGATCGTCATTCAGGACAAAAAATTGTAAGATTGCTTTACATCTATAAAAAAATACAAAAATCATATATGATGTTCTTGGTAGGTAACCTTTTCTGCTTATATGGAAATCAGCAGGATTGCTGGAAATGTGGAGAATTTATTGATTTAGACTTCACTGATATTCTTATTTGTGACCACCACATTAGACAACATACCTTGTTAATAAAAATGGATAGAGAGAGCAGTGTGATTTTTGTCTTAAAAGCATATCTGTTTTATGTTAGACAGTGACATATTACCTTTCCAATGAGTGTTAACTATTATTGTGATATTTTGCTGAGCATTTGGGCACATCAGTGGACAGGACAAGATATTTATAATCTTTGAACAGTGAAAAATTGGCTAAAGGGTTAATAAAATGAGAAAGTAAATCAGCAGTAATTGTCATGAAGCAAATATTAGTTCATCTGCTATTAACATATTCAGTTAGTGAAGAGAGTGCTTTTAAATTAACTTAATTAATTTTAATTAAAAAGAAATATTAAAATGTTTAAATGAAAGTAATAACAGCTTATTGCTTCACTCTTCTTCCCAGTGTGTGTGTGTGTGTGTGTGTGTGTGTGTGTGTGTGTGTGGACATATAGCATGTGGGTGGGTGTTTGTTCAGCTCAATTTAGTTCACCATTTTCTTTTTTTTTATCGATGTATTATTCATTAACAAACAATACTGTACAGAGTTTCTCTAGCCAATCTTAAAATAGAACATTTCAGGGCTCACTTTGAAAATGTGGCCTTTATTGTAGATTTTGATGCAGATGTTTTATGTTTGTTCTCACCAAGTGCACTGCCTGAGATATTTAACTGTATGAAGTTGTTTGTGGGTTGGTTTATTTTTTGGGTTTTTTTGCTACGTGCACCGAGACGCTTAACCTCGTGTTGCTCCATTTGCTGTAGTCCATGTCTGGGTGCTTTTAATTACACTGGGAGGATTGGTTGTGAAGTGCCTTACTGTTTAGTGTTATATTTTTTTTATAGAAGCATTCAGGTATTAGTTCAAATGAACTGAGAGAAAATGTGGGCTGGAGAAATAACCTTTGTTTAGTGGACAACCAGCAAACACAGATATTAATTAAAATGAACACAGAGAAAAACTAGATATTAGTCAAAATGAACAGACTGATAAAGAAAATGTGGGCTGGAGAGAAAATGTAGACTGAATAATGTTAATATTTGTCTTCCCTTTACGTATTACTCGTCTGAACCTTTTAAGTCTCAAATTCTTCCTCCTCCCCCATCTTTCATTTAATCTATTATTCTCATCAATCAGTTCTGGTTTTATGCCTGCTTCATTCAGCCTCATCTATACTTTGCCAGCCCTTTGTTATTTTTTATAACTCTTTATTTTTTTTTTTTTTAAGTTTAAACTTGAGATTTACTAGATAGACATAGTTTTTAACCATATTTGTTCAAATAATTATACATTTAGAGAGACACATGCATAATTAATCATGCCAGATACTAGTAACATTAACAGTAATTATCTTTTTGGGAAAAAAACTTAATATTTTAATTTTTATAACACCCATTAGGCAGATTGCTTTTATTTCTTTATGGCAAACAGTTTCAGTATCTCCCTGTAGAGGACATGTGATGTGGAGATTCACATACACCCCAACATTTTATTGTTCCGTTATGTTGACCCTTACATAAGTCAATGTTTATGCAAGTCCAAATTTAACACCCTACCTATCAGTTGCCTGTATATTACTTATGTTTTGTGTATAAGAATGGTGTAGAATTATCTAGTAACTGTAGTTGCCTTTGGGGAGAAAAATTAGACAGTGTAATGTAAAATTCTTCTAAATCAGAAATTTAATATTTGCATTGGTATGAGTTTATGTGTAAGTCATATTTTTACACAAGTTCGGAGTGCTATTATAGACTGACATTAATTTAATTTTTAGAACAAAGGAAACATTTTCCTTTTATTGTCACTAATAGGAAATCACCCTACTATTTAATATTATTTGCTTAAGTTTTGGAAGGAAATAACATGCTTAAGATGATTGGTAATTTTAATTTATTAATTAATGTTTGATTTTATTTCATCATCTTATTACATAAATTAATATATTAAAATAATATAAATCATTGTTTTGAATTTTTTATACCCAGTAATTTTGTACAAATTATTATACATAAACCAATTAAAAATTCAAATCCAGTGTCATTGCTTTGAAAACCATTATATTTCATTTGCTTTATGGGATTTTCTCTGTGTCTGCACTTAATAATGTCTGTAGTAAAGATCCACAATTATTATTCTTGTTTTTTGTTTCACATTGAGACTGACTTTGTTTAAGACAGGCATATTTTTTGTTAATCAGTTCCTTGTATTCCCACTCTTTGTAGACACCTACTGGTATAGATTGGATTGCCAAGGCTGGTTACTAATGAAATTATGGTTAACTAGAAAAAAACAGCCTGCCTTTTGATGGGATCAAAACTGTAGCTTTATTGGATTTAACTAAATCCCAATCTTATTAACTTTTTCAAATACTTACATGGCAAATATTTTTTTGTAAATCACATTTTTAGTTAATGTTAAATCATTACCATTCACCAGTTTTTCCCAGATCTGTCACAAATTTTAATTTTGACATTGCAAGACCCTTGATAATTGACCCTGGCTAAAAAAAAACGGTTGAGGGAGATATGTTTCAGCCTTGAATGGACTTCTCACTAAACCTATTCAGAAATGTCAAACTGACAGAAGAATATGTGAGGTGGTCATTGCCTTGAATAAAAATGGAGTAAATCTGGTGTATTCAGAGTGGTGCCCATT
The DNA here is from genome assembly GCA_028829895.1 of Sinotaia quadrata. Taxonomy (NCBI): domain Eukaryota; kingdom Metazoa; phylum Mollusca; class Gastropoda; order Architaenioglossa; family Viviparidae; genus Sinotaia; species Sinotaia quadrata. Next base: position 10,155,437 of record CM054182.1, read on the forward strand.
GAGTTGCAATTAGAAATGGTTGAATCTGGTCGAACAATGAAATCTGCACTTTTCCCTCTGAGCCATTGCACATGTCCAATTCTTGCCCAACAAAGGATCTAGCACTTTATTTAGTAGGGTAATTGCAGTTGTTGATAATTCTGCTTGGACAAAATTAGCAGTTGGTGATAAAAGAATTAATAGTTAATATGTGTTGAATGTAAAGTCTGGAAAGCAGCATTGATGAAATTTTCTAGCTTAATTTTTTTTTAATTTGCACCTCTGGAGACTTTGAAATTCACTTGTTGAATTGTCATATTGGTAAATAAGGAAGCAACTTTTCAAATTTGATATGTAGAAAGTCTTTTGTCAAGTCTGGTAAATAAGGAAGGCACTTGGTAAATCTAGTAATTAAGGAAACCAGTTGTCAAGACTGGAAAAAAAAGCAAGCAAGCTGTCCAGTCTGGTAAATAAAGAAGCCAGGTGTCAAGTCTGGTAAACAAGGAAACCAGTTATCAAGTCCAGTAAATAAGGAAGTCAATTGTCAAGTCTGGTAAATAATGAAACCAATTATCAAGTCCAGTAAATAAGGAAGCCAGTTATCAAATCTGGTAAATAAGGAAGCCAGTTGTTAATCCTGGTAAATAAGGAGATCAGTTGTCAAATCTGGTAAATAATGAAACCAGTTGTCAAGACTGTTAAATAAGGAAGCCCATTGTCAAGTCTGGTAAATAAGGAAATTAGTTCTTGTCAAGTGATGAATATGGAAACTAGTTGTTTAGTTGTCAAGTCTGGTAAATAAAAAAAAACTAGTTGTTTAGTTGTCAAGTCTGGTAAATAAAGAAACTAGTTGTTCATTTGTCAAGTCTGGTAAATAAAAAAAACTAGTTGTTTAGTTGTCAAGTCTGGTAAATAAGGAAACTAGTTGTTTAGTTGTCAAGTCTAGTATTAGCTAAATGGAGAAGCAGTTTTCCAGGTGGTAGTGGTGCCAACATCTCTAGAGAAACCATCTGGCTCTTTTTTACCAGCTCTGGAAAATAAAAATAAATAAAAATACAGTTGCAAGAATTCCCTGTCAGAAAGAAGAAGAATGTGTACCAGAGAGCGAAAGAAAAAAATAACAAAGAGAGAAGAGAAACAATGACTAAAATAAAAATAAAATAAAAGAAGAAAAAAATCAGATCAAAGAAGAACTTAAGCACACAAATAAATAACACAAATAGATGTAAGATGAAATTTCATCCTGTTTGACAACTAAGTTAAATACAAAGTTAGAAAATGAGATATGTACATACATATCTGTAAACCAGTACAAACGTGTATTGCCTAGTATAGAGAAAATGAGAAATGTGCATAACATATCTGTAAAATCTTTAAATATATATATATATATTTAAACCAGCATGAAAAGTTGCCTTAAATGAAAAAGAAAATGAGCACTCTCTATATAAATGTTTAAACAAAAGGCTTCATTAAATACAAAGAAAATGAGAACCCTCAAGCACGTACCTGTAAACCAGTACAAGAAGACATTCCACTTCCCAACTCTTCACAGAAATATCCCACACTGGTGAATTATTTGTGGAGGGGTAATGGATATTTTAACCTATCACAGTGTAACTGCAGTGAAGCGAAGAAAGAGTTACAAATACAGATGTTTGCCACCATCCCTCCCACCTCACTCCCTTGTATTGTTAGTGACATCATTAATATATTTAGAAACCCTACGATCTGAAAAAGGAAAGTGAAAGAAGCATGAGCAAGAAGTACTAATAACAGTAATAAGAATAAAAAGAATAGTAATAATAATGTTAAATAATAAATATGATGGGTTGTGATAATAATAATAACTAGAAAATTAAAAGACTGTTATGTGCTGTTCATTTTATTGCAAATCAGGTTTTGCACTTGATAGAATACTGTTAGTTACTTGAATATGATGAATTTATTTGTTTTCAATAAACTTTTAAAACATTTTCTTTCATTCTTTTGAAGAGTGCTTCTATACTAACATACTAACTGTTTTAATGTATCTGTTTGAGCTGTTTTCCTAAAGAATTAGAGCTGCATTGAAATCTGAGATATTTTGCTACAGAATTGGAGCTACATCAAAGTCTGAGCTGTTTTCCTAAATAATTAAAGCTACATCAAAATCTGAGCTATTTTGCTACAGAATTAGAGCTACATCAAAATCTGAGCTATTTTGCTACAGAATTAGAGCTACATCAAAGTCTGGGCTATTTTGCTACAGAATTAGAACTACATCAAAGTCTGAACTATTTTGCTACAGAATTAGAGCTACATCAAAGTCTGGGCTATTTTGCTACAGAATTAGAGCTACATCAAAGTCTGAGCTATTTTGCTACAGAATTAGAACTACATCAAAGTCTGAGCTATTTTACTACAGAATTAGAGCTACATCAAAGACAAAGCTATTTTGATGTGCAGAGTGAGAATTTGGCAGTCTCTGTATTTAAATACTTTGGTACATAAGCTTGATTTTGCTATTCATAAGCAAACCAGTTTCCTAGTGCATAGTTTTGCACTGTGTTACTTCAAAATAACAACTCTGAATTATCTGAATATTATTTTATTTTAGAGTGTTTTAGTAGTTAATAATTTCAACCAATGTACCACTACCAGGACATTATGCCCTTATATATTTATGAGGGCAGATGTTTAAAAAATTGTAAAACAGTACATTAATAATGGTTGAGTCCTTGGAAATAAAAGAACCATTACAAGACATTTGTGATGGTTGGTGGGAATAGGGGTGGAAAAGATAGTTCATTTGTTACACTGCTATATTTCCTCTGCACACAGGGAGGTTTCCCAGTTAGAGCTGAGAGATGATGATCTTGGGCCAATGCTGGAAGGTTGGGAGGTTCGACGTACAAGCAGCGGTCGTGTGTACTTTGTCGACCACAACAACCGCACAACACAGTTCACAGACCCTCGTTTATCAGCAAACTTACAGCGGATTCAAGAAAGATTGTGAGTTTTAAGAACTGGTTTAACCTTTTACAATTCTAGTCAGAGGGATTTGCAGTTGTGATGAGAAATACAATATCATACTGCAGTGTTAAAATGGGCAGAAATGTTAACTTGGCAAATGTGGAATAAATTATAAAGAAGTCATAACTCTATGGCTTATATACATTTCATTGTTAAGAGACTGTTACTATTTTCTGGCAGTACTTAATATACATGTTTTAAAGAGTGTTCAATGGCATTATCTGACTGTAATAAACATGCCCATTGTTAAGAGACTTGGTTCATTAGTACCATCTGACTCTACTTAAACATGCCTGTTGTTAGGAGACTATGTTCATTAGTACCATCTGACTCTACTTAAACATGCCTGTTGATAGGAGATTAGGTTCATTAGTACCATCTGACTCTACTTAAACATGCCTGTTGTTATGAGAACTGTTCATTACTACTATCTGTCTGTACTTAAATATAACTGCTGTTCATTAGTGTAGCAGATATTGATTTGAAATTATTTTACAATGTTAACTGTCTTCCTTTGTATTTTTTGTATTTTTGTAAATTTGTATTTTAAAAAAAAATTTATCAAATAAAATATATCCAATGGTTTTATTCATAAGAAATGTTTGCATTATCAGTCTATGATAATGGCGTTTGCCTCATCATCTGCAACTCGTTTAGCATTTAACAAACCATTCCACAAGATGATTTACAGATAAAATGCCAAGGCACAACTGACTTTAGAGAAATTTATTTGTTCATGACTCTTTCATATCATGGTAAAGTGTGTGCATGTTCATGTGTTGTGAAGTTAATGAATTTAAATTAATGAATGAAGAGAAGCAGCATACATTAATAATGATTGCATATAGGGAGAAAATAGGTTGTTGGTGTTAATGATATGAATTACACTTTTTTTTTTTAAAATTAAAGTATTGGAACTTCAGAAAATAAACCTTATATTGTTTTGTTATTAATTTAATTTATTTTTAGTTTTTTTGAGGATTTTGCCTAATTTTTACCTTTCTGCCATAGAAAATCTGGAAACAAAGAGAATGAAGCCCCTCAGCTAAAACATAAGCGAGACCTGGTTATGAAGATGAAGGTTCTCAGACAAGAATTACAACCTCTGCAGCCACAGGCAGGACATTGCCGCCTTGAAGTATCACGTGAAGAAATTTTTGAGGTATGCAGTGAAGTAATCTTGTGCTTGACTGTTTTGTTTTTAAAATTTAAAATTAAAAATGTATTTCTGCTAATGTATATTACTTAATCAATGAATTTTATTTTAAATGAGTGTTACTCTTCAGTTGTAAACAGCTTTTCAACAACACATGATTCCTATATTACTTAAATGGGTGAATTATGTGTAAATGATTACTTATTTTTTATTGTAAACCTCTTTTAAATGCAAGATTCTTATATTACTTAAACAGTAATTATGTATAAATGAATTACTTTGCTATTGTAAACCTCTTTTAAATGCAAGATTCTTATATTACTTAAACAGTAATTATGTATAAATGAATTACTTTGCTATTGTAAACCTCTTTTAAATGCAGGATTCTTATATTACTTAAACAGTAATTATGTATAAATGAATTACTTTGCTATTGTAAACCTCTTTTAAATGCAGGATTCTTATATTACTTAAACAGTAATTATGTATAAATGAATTACTTTGCTATTGTAAACCTCTTTTAAATGTAGGATTCCTATCGGCAAGTAATGAAAATGCGGTCAAAAGACCTTCGCAAAAGGTTGATGGTAAAATTTCATGGAGAGGAAGGCCTGGACTATGGAGGAGTTGCCAGGTCAGCTGCTATTTCAATAAACAATCAGTCAACAATTTCTTCTAAATGTAAAATAATAATCAATTTGTAAATTAAAAATACTACAATAAAATGCCAACATAAGTGTGAAAAGAAACACCAACAGCTGTAACTTGATTGTTTTGATTGTTGCATCTTATGGTTTGCTGTTTAATTTTTTAACACAAATTTCAAGTGTATGAAATTGTTTTTCTTATTTCTTTTCCTCTTTACATGCATTTTACATTTTAAAAATGTTGTTGCTTATCAGAAGTTCAGTAAGAAGAATGTCATCAAATTCCATAAAAGTAATTTCTTTTTGAAAAGTAGTAATATTCAACAGTTCTTACTTGCACATTAGCAATTTTCTGAAATTCTTATTATACAGAGCTATTTACATTTATTCAACAATTCATTTGGTATATGTATTAGGACAATTTTTTTTTTAAAATTCCAAATTCAATGGACTTCTGCTATCGTTTACCCTAAACACACTCCACTAAAATGGATGGAAGGCAAACATAGGAGAATTTTTGTTAATATTAAATAATAGAATATGTGGACATTTGTTCCATATTTGAAAGATGGCAAGTTGGGTCCCAAGGTAGAAATTACAGGTGAATGAATAATTATTAGAAATATTTTAAAATGCCAGTGTCATGATCTGCAAATAACCTAGCAACATTTGCAATTTATGCTCACTAGAAAGCTTGACAGTAAAATAAACACCAACTTTATATAGATTATAAGTCTGTTAGCTATATAATAAGCACACTGTTTAAAAATACTTTAAATTCTCTTATTTGATAAATTATTTTAAAAAAAGCATGCATTCTTGCTCAGGGAATGGTTCTACTTATTGTCTCACGAGATGTTGAACCCATACTATGGACTGTTCCAGTATTCCAGAGAAGATATATATACTTTACAAATAAATCCTGATTCTGGAGTCAATCCGGTAAGTTCTGAACCGTTATTGGGTTTTTCTCGTCTCTAAAATCCGGCTTTTCTTGTCGGTCTCTGTCACTGAAGTCTGGCTTTTCTTGACCCTGAAGTCTGGCTGCTCTTGTCTCTGAAGTTGGTTTTTCATATCTGTCTCTGAAGTCTGGCTTCTCTTGTCTGTCTCTGCAGTCTGGCTTCTCTTGTCTGTCTCTGGTCTGGCTTCTCTTGTCTGTCTCTGAAGTCTGGCTTCTCTTGTCTGTCTTTGAAGCCTGGCTTTCCTGTTTGTCTCTGATCTAGCTTTTCTTGTCTGTCTCTGAAGTCTAGCTTCTCTTGTCTCTTGAAGTCTGGCTTTCCTGTTTTTATTTATATGAATGTCTTTAAATCTTTAATGTGTATTGGATAGTTTGTTATTATTGAAGAAAAAGAAAGTAATAAATCTGTTCTAATGTGTGCAAAGGTTCATACTATAAAAGACAGAAAAATCTAAATCTGATATATTTTGTCATAAATTCTGCTTAATGCTTCTGATTTTAAAAAGGATATATATATATATGAATGTTTCTAAATGTCTTAATTCTTTTTGGGATCATTTGTGAAGAAAATGAAATAAATCTATTCAGTATCAGGCTGCTTTTTTTACTTTTATTATTAAAACAAAATGGAACACAGAGAAAAGTTTTGTTCTGAAAATATTTTATTTATACATTATTAATAATAATATTTTTTCCTCATAGTTAATTTTTATTCTGTTTTATAATTTAGGAGCATTTGTCATATTTCCACTTTGTTGGTCGTGTGATCGGGATGGCAATTTTCCATGGTCATTATCTGGACGGAGGATTTACGATGCCTTTCTATAAACAACTTCTCGGCAAACCTGTCACTCTAGAAGACTTGGAAAGTGTAGATCCAGACCTTCACCGCAGTTTGTGTTGGATGCTGTGAGTATCCACTGTGTAGTTGTATTTTTAGAAATTTTGTTTATTGTTGTTTGGTGTCTTCACTCTGATCCCTCCATCTGCACTGCTTGCTTACAGCTGCATTCAAGATAGCAATTTCATTGCCATTTACATTGCAGTTTATATTCACATAATTATGCCAGGACAGTCATAACTGCAAGCTTAGCTGGAAAGTTGTAAACAGTTGAATGGTACAGTTATTTGAAAAAGGTGAATTTCTTGTCTCTGATTATCTTCTTTTTGCTTTTGGTATGTATTTTTGGTCAGAGCAAGTTGTTGTCTTGGTTTCTGTTTTTAACAAATGAATGTGTGAAGCATGGTGCATTGTTGGTTGCCCTAGATACCCAATTTATATGCTGAGTGTTTTCATTTAGTGTGATAGGGCTAAAGCTGCTGCTGATTTAAGAAAAATGTAATCAGGGTTGATGGAAATCACATCATGGGTGTGTGTATGTCATTAACCCCTTTTAAAGGCCTGCACTCCTTGTGGCAGCCTGTTCAGACTCAGTTCTCTTCACCTACATTGCTATTGAAACACCATGGAATACATCAAAATGTATCAGAGAAGTTAGTGTGGAAGAAATATTGGATATATTGGTGCTGGGGCATCTGTAGAAAAACTGTTTTATGTATGGCTGGAAATACTAGTAGAAATTGTCTTGGTGAGTTTAGGGTAACAAAGAAATGAACTGCCAGCAGCATTTGTCATTTAGCATTAGATTCTTCAGAAGAACTAACTTAAGAAAAAATTTATATAACATACTGATGAATTGTCAGCATTAGACATCACCTGGGGTTATTTATAGCTCATACACTTGCCTCTTTAGCAGAAATTACTTACTTAATGGAGAGTTTATCATAACACACTGATGAATTGTCAGCACTAGACATCACTAGTTATTTATAGCTGCATACCTGCCTCTTTAGCAGAACTGACTTAAGGAAATTTGATCATGTAAACTGTTGACTTTAATAATTTTGTTTATTTATTCAATCATTGCTTTTGCCAAGGATTTGAATGTTTTCATTTGACTGCACTCTCTCCCTCTCTGATCTTGCAAAGTCATCATTACTGAAATGACTAGATCATGTTTTCTGTGCAAGATGACTATAATTGTGTTGCATTTATTTAATTGATGCCTTTAGGTTAATAGCAACAGTCTTATTAGATGATAAATTTTCCTTCGAACTCACTTTATTTATGTGGTGTTTCTCCCCCCACAGAGAAAACAACATTGAGACTGTTTTAGATCACACATTTTCGGTGGAGCACAATTCATTTGGAAAGGTGCAGCAGTATGAGCTGAAACCAGGTGGCAACGAGATGAAAGTTACAGAAGAAAATAAACGAGAATATGTCAAGTAAGTGTACCTTGATTGGTTGGTTGATTAATTCTTAATTGTTTTCTTTGCTGCTTTTTTTTTTTTTTTCAGAGAGACACATGTTTAAGATCATTTTAGTGTCAGATTAATATATTTAGCTTAATTCCACCAATATATATATATCGTATGTGTTTAGAGTGCAAGTTTGCATGTTTGTGTCTGTTTCACTCATCAGTATAATCAGTGTGCAGTTTAGTATACTGAATTCTATTCTAGCATTGAGGAAAATGATGCCAGAAAAATGTCACAACTTATGACAGATTGTGATGTCACACATCCGTTGTTAAGTGTAAACCTAAACTGCATGAATATTCTAAATGCATTTATTACATAATAAAGCCAGACCTCCTGTGTTGCATTGCTCTGTAAGCCTAAAATTTCCAGTTTTATTATTTACAGTTTTTGTGGTTCCAAACATTCAAAATAATAATGTGTGTAGCTGCTGGCCTCTAATATTCATGACTGGCTCTTAAGTTTTTTTGGTCTTAAATTTTCATACTGGCTTCTAATACAGTGGAACCCCACAATAACGCAAATTCGGATATAACATAGTTGTGACATGGCTCCTGACATTTCTGTATTCATTCATACATTAAATTCTTTTTCAGAGTATGCGAAAAAGAGTATAAAAAATATTTAACTTCATTTGGGGAATGAGGTTGCATACGAATTTGAATATACATTTAATACAATCATGGCATGGTTCCTGAAATTTGAAATTCGTGTATGTGTATTTTCTCGTACATGTATCTGAAAAAAATATTTTTTAAGTACGAGAATAGTGTGTAAAACGTTTATTATCATTTTGGGGAAGAGTTTGCATATGACTTTTAAAATAAAGTGATCAGAAATTTAACAATTTCACCAGGTTCTTGAAGTACTATGCCAAAATAAATATTATTGGAAATGTTACTTATTACTGATCCATGAGTAAAACCCCACATTAAGGCAACCCCGCAATTAATCTGATCTGACCCCAATTATTGCATTATGCCGAGGTTTCACTGTTTTCAGGACTGGCTCTTAAGTTTTCAATTAGGCCTCTGATTCTTAGGACTGGCTCTTAAGTTTATCTGCTGGCTTCTAATACTCAAAGCTGGATCTTAAATTTTCATACTGGCTCTTAAATTTTGATGTTGGCTTCTCACCTTTGGACTGTCTTATGATGCTGGCTCCTAATATTCAGGACTGGCTCTTTAAGTTTTCTTGCTGGCTCCTAATATTCAGGACTGGCTCTTTAAGTTTTCATGTTGGCTCCTAATATTCAGGACTAAGTTTTTAGATGGTTTATAACATTTGATGTTTGCTTCTATGTTTTGAGGCCTTCTTTAAAGCAAGAGGCTGTTTGTGTTGTGATATATTGCCTTGTCTTGAGGCATATTTATAAAGACCTGAATATTTGTTGGAGTTTCTTTTATGAAAAATGTATTTAAAATTTGAAGCCATATAGACTCTCTGTTGGGTTTGTGTTTTGTTTTTTCCCATCAGCACTGTTTAAGCTAAACTGGTTTTTGTTTCAACTTGATTTTTTTCTTTTAAAACTGTTAACAAAATAAGTTCACAAGCAGTCATGATGCTCCAAGCAAAATAAGGAAACCAGTAAAAATAGATGAAGTCATTTGTAAAAGAAGAAGAAAATGAGTAGAACCCTTTGGAAAAAATATTGCAAAAGAAAGAGTATTAAAAATGCTCAAGAGAGAGAAGAAAGAAAGACGGAGTAAAGCTGGGCTTCAGATGAATTCTGCAGACTATGTAAACAGCACTGGCAGGTTTCAGTTCTAATCTCCAGCCCTTGTAAATCATAGCACAGGCAGATGTAAATGACATGAACATGGCAAGTGAAAAGAACCATACAATGAGTCTGTGCAGGCAGTGCTGAAAAGAGAGAGAGAGACTCCTATCCGCCACATAAACGCATCAGCACCTTCTCATTGCAGAGAATAATTGCAACATTCCTGGTTTTTTTCTTTTTTTTGAAACTTACAAATTGACTGAATGTGCTGTGCTGAAGATAACTCAGGGGACTAGAATTATTTTTAAATTAATTTCTTTTTTTTTTCAGTTTGAGTAATATTATGGTATTAGTTTTATGTGTTTGTTTTATTTAGGATTACTAATTTATTTCTGTATTTAGATTTTTTATGCTTATTTTCAACTTTATTTTAACTTGGATTTTTTATCATTTATGTGTACATATGCACCTTTTCCCTTATAGCCTGCTATTGAACCTGCCAGTGAAGTCACTTTTTATATGTCATGATTCTTGCTAATAGTTCTCTTTGTAGTGTGTAGGCACTGGATCTGTCAATCTTGGAATGGTCTTCATCTTATATATTACTCCATATTTCCATGAGTATTATTAAATTCTTCACCTAGTGGATAATTACAGTGGTACACAATTCTAGAAAATAAAACTTCTAATTACATCTGTGCACTGCAAATTTGTGTCTCTTTATGTGGAATTTATTTTTATATAATGTATCTTAAATTGGTATTTTTTCTCACATGTTATTGTCTTTCATAAAAAAAAAATAAAGTTAATTGGCAACCATGTATTGACTGATGCTCATTTTGAATATCTTTGAAGTGAAAAATATGACTGTTAACTGTTTCTTTTTTTTTTCTAACCTCAACATCCCACCATCACGACCATAAAAGAAGGAAGAAAGAAAAAGAATTAAAAAGAAACATTCTTTTTCTTATTTCTAAATGTGCATTTTAATTATAGGAGGATTTTTTTGTTTTGTCTTTTTTCCATTTAAAGTGAAAAATAGGAGCTAACAAATACCAAATGTTATTATGAACTTGTAATAATTATGGTGTACTTTGAGGCTTTATTTGGTTTGAAAGTGAAATAAATAATTTTTGTCTGAAGTATTGTTGGAATGACAATCTTCATTTACTAATTCACAAGAAGTTGTCTACTGACCTTTGTCTGCTGAAAGAAGTTTTCTTAAAAAGATATATTTTGAATTATTTCACCAAGATTAAAACACTAGAGTGGCCTTCAGTACATTACCTACACTGCTTAAATTAAACAAATTATTTAGTGTAAACAATTACTAAAATTATGAAACAATTTTCAATTTTTAAAATTCCTTCATTAAGTAGTTAATAATCCCCAGTAGTATTGCATGGATGTAGAAATCAACATAAGCTTTAACATTAGATACTACTTGTAATAATAATTTATATTAATTTGTGCTAATTTTCCAAAGAATTCTATAATTGTCTACAGTTATGGTTGCTAAGCTCAACATTCCTGAAGTAAAATGGATAAGGAACAGTAAAGAAAAATTCAAACTTTTACGTTCTGCGTGCAATACTAGTGTCTTTATTTCACAGCCAACAAGAAAAGGAATACAGTTAGGATTTTTCTGTACAACAAATGTGTACTACTTACCAGAAGAGCACATTTGTAAGACCCATTGGTATGTCTGTTAGTATGCTCATCTGGTTTTATGGATGGATTTGTTGTATAGTCCAAATTCTGCAATAGACTGATTCTCATTTTCCTTTGCTGTTAAGCTGATTTCATAAACTAATTTCATAAAAGGAAGTAATTTTTCCAAGGAAAATGTATCAGAGAAATGTAATAAGTACCATTTTGTTTTTAAATAGAATTTTTGTTAAAATTTGCTGATTATTTCATCATTACTATTTTTAAATCATGTTTTGTGAATATTTTTGTGTGCTGATGTGTTTGTTTGCATGCTTGCAGTATCATGTTGATTGAGAGAGTGTGATATTTCTGGGATTTTTTTCTGAAATAAATAAATAAATGTATTATATTTACAGGCTTTATGTTCATTGGCGTTTTATGCGAGGCATTGAAGCACAGTTTCTTGCTCTGCAGAAAGGTTTTAATGAAATCATTCCACAGCACATTCTCCGTCCATTTGATGAACGTGAACTAGAGGTTAGTATTGAAATTAATGCAGATATTTCTTTATTTCTCTGCATCATTTCACTCTGTGTTTTAAGAACTCTACTAGCATGCACACACAGTATTTGCTTAATGTCTGTATTTTGAATTGTCTACTTTCCATGTTAATTTATTTTATCCTAATTAATACTGGGAGTAATTTGACTTTCATCAACACCTGGCAATGTTTACATAGCACAGAAGTATACCTTCCTTACAAAGAATGTTTGCAATGTGATTTTTATTCATCACTAAAGTACATCTTTTTGCATAAAATTTGCTTGAGACATTTTATTGTCTGATATTAATAGACTTTTTATGACTTTAAACTTAGTGTACTAGAATCTTCTTTGAACCCGAAATTCTGGAAACTGAATATCTTCATTTCATTTGCATAATATTTAGCTTTTTATTCAACCTTATGGACAGAAGACTCCCTGAATATCATGGTAATTATTTTTTTTTTATTAAATCAATGCTTTTTTATTTCCAATCATATTTCAAAATCTAGTTGTAAAATGTGTGTATCAGTAGTACTTGTAGTGTGTTGCAAAGTTATTACCTTTTCACACACACACACACACACGCACGCACGCACGCGCGCACACGAATGGATTTGAATTTTTAAAAATTGTTAAAATGATTGGACAAAAATAAAATGTATTCACTATTTAATAGAAAGTGTCAGGGGCAGCTTCTAATAAAGATGAGCTGGAGTACTCATCATCGGATCAAGGCATTCAGTCCCATGCCGGACCATAACACTAGAAAAATAATATAACTTCTAGGGCTTTCAGAAAACAGAAACTCATAGAATTCTTTCAAATTATCTTGAATGATTGAATAAAATCAAAATTGTTGAGCCCTGTTTCTTAGTTGAAAACCTACTGAGAGAGAGAGAGAGGGAGGAAGAGAGATTGAGAGAGTTCAGGGAGAGATTATATCCATAGGTAAAAAGAAAATAGTCTTTCAGATTCTGTTTTAATTATAACATTTTCAATCCAGAATCAATGTACATGACTCCTTTCTGAAAATAAATCAATAAATCTATATCAGTTTGTCTTGAACTCCTGCAAAGTAGCAGAGGGTGAGAATGAGCGGAAAAGTGGTGATGGCAGTTGAAAAAAAAACCACATAAAGGCCTCACATTAACCTAAATTATAACAGTTTCAGTCAAAAGTCAATTTAAACTGATGGACAGTGGAATCAAAGAAATATATTTCTAAGTCCATATCTTTTCATGAAAACCCAGCACACGCACACATACAAACAAACTCAGATATTTTTTTTTTTTTTTTAAATCAATCATTTCATATGGGTCTTCATATCACAGTTTCTAAAGGTGGGTGGTCTTTATTCCTCTCTTTCAATTTATCTTTACTAAAAAATCCTGATAAATATATATTTTGTACAATTAGTTTTAGCTTACAGGAGAAATGAAACGGTATTTATTTTTTATTTACAAAGTATGATATTTTTGCTTCACATGGCAGGTTAATCACATACTCATGGCTGGCTGTGAATTGTAAATAGACAATAGCTTCTGTTGAACTAGTTTTGAGCCACAGTATGTATGAATAATACAGGATAATGTAACAAACAATGGAATCTTTAATTAAGAAATGGATGTTTATTTATGATTTCATTATGTACTAAGATATGTTATATAATTTGAACATGCAAATATTAAAAAAAATATACTACAAGACAAAAAGATTCAATGCTTTTAAACCCTTTTTTTTAAATTTTAACAAATTGAACAACCAGGTTACTTAAAGAACATGGAAAATTATGCTTTCATTCATGTTTCACTTATTGATTTAAGCTAAATAAAAGTTTGAAACGTTGATTTTTCCTTGGAAGGTTTAATTTCTTCTCCTTTCCACTAGTTTAACGCTATTTGTATACCCTTTGCCTGAGAGTAAGTTTCATGCCCTGTTTTTTGAGTCTGAATTGATTTTCTATGCAGGAATATGGGTTTCATATTTTGCACATTGAGTGATTTTTTTATGCTCTACAGATCTGGTTTTCTACCGAAAGATGTGAATTGTAATACATCTGCTATATGCATTCAGCCTTTAGACTAAATGTAAAATTATAATTTAAAAGGTGTTCAGGCTTTATGTTCATTTACCTTGCTTGATCTTGTGTGGGAATGCTGTACAGGATAAAAATAGAAATGGTTTAAAAGTAGAATAGGTTGCTGGGAAATTAAAATAGAAATGTTTGCTGGGAGCACTTTCTTTGCTTCTGTGAAATGAGATCACCTAGTTGAACTTAAGGCTTGCAGCTCACTCTTTCAACTTATATCTTCTCAGCAGTTTAAAATCTTGTGTTAAAAGAACTATTTTTTCAAAAATAAATAAGTGTACAAAAGTACTCTGTTGTTTTTTAAAAAAAAATTCTTTTTTACCTTTTTGGTGCTTATTATTTTATCAGTTTGTATTTTTGGCATTTGGTTTTTGGTTAGAAGACAACTAAAATAGGAAAGAAAAGCTAGCAAATTTGATCTTAAAGAAGGAAATGTGAAGATTATAATTAGTGCTGCTACATTCTAAAGCAAAATACACATCAGCAAAATGAATTTACACCATCGACCAGATACCCATAGAGCTTTTTATTTAATTTTTTTAGATAACACTTTAATAAATATACTTTTGAACTCAGCCTTACATCTCTTTATTACAATAAGATATAAGTGGTTCTTCATGAAAATAGATCTATATCTACATGCAAAGTTGGCAAATCTATTCTTTTGCCTAGCTGATGGATGCATGCTTACTTAGTTGATGAATCTGATAATGTTAGCAAAGCTAATAAATATAGACTTTTGCCTATGTGACTGATGAATTTGTGGATGTTTGTGTAGTTGATGATTGGGGGCCTTGGCAAGATTGACCTGAACGACTGGAAGAAGCACACTCGACTCAAACATTGTACATGGGAAAGCAATATTGTGCGGTGGTTTTGGCGTGCAGTAGAGAACTTTGATGATGAGATGCGTGCACGTTTGCTACAGTTTGTGACGGGAAGCTCTCGTGTGCCTCTTCAAGGCTTTAAGGCATTGCAAGGTATTTCAAGTATTTGTGAGGGGCTTTTTCTCTTTTTAAAAAAAAATGCACAATTATGAATTATTTGAACTGGATGGACAAATTCAAATTAATGGTAATTATTATTTACAATTGTTCCACTTTAAATAACTGGAATTATTTCACTCTGCGAAGCAAGTATTAGTCATCTGGCTCAGTGGAGTTTAAATGTTTTGGCATAAGAAGCTGCCAATTTTTTTGAGTCATCAGCTTTGTCTTTAGCAAATGTATGAAAGTAGACTCTTGTGAGCTTAAGTTTTCTTTTTCAAAAAAGCTAGAAAAATACTACAAGCACAATATATCAATAATTGATAGTCTTTCTCTTAAGTATGCATTTTATTTCATGATATGGTTTTATAAATATTTTTGCTTATACTTTTCTGGTTCACTGAACAAATTTTGAATGTTTATATATGTCCATTCCACTCAACATTCATTGAAATTTATTTTTGTCAGTTTTGAAGAATATTGTTGAATTTCATTTTTATCTCTTTTACTCATTGTATTTTGAGTCACACATTTATTTTTGTCAAATGTAATTTGATTCATTTTATATATATTATCTCCTTATATACATGCTAAGTAATTGTAAAATCATGTTTATCCTTCCTTTTGACAAATTGAATTGTATATTTTCTTAATAAATTCAGATTGTATTTGTTGGTTTTGTTAAATGTTTTGTCTGTCAAGTCATTGTAAGATTATATATATATATATCTGTTTTTTGAGCATCATGTTGCATTATTATTATGTGGTCTTGTCTAAATATAGCCCCATTGTAAGTTATAATTTGTTCATTTGCAGGTTCAACAGGAGCTGCAGGCCCACGACTCTTCACTATTCACCTGGTGGACATCAGTACAGACAACTTACCCAAAGCACACACCTGGTGGGTACCCTTAGCTGTGCCTGATGAATAGACTGCATTCTGTTAGATTAGACTTGTCACATTTATTGAATTCTGCTGTTCTCTTTTCAGATTGAGGTTTTTTATTTTTAAAAAAGTTTAGAAAATTGAAATCTGCTGAATACTGGTTTATGTTCTGTCTATCACTCATAGAGCTGCAGCCCCCACCTAGTGCTCTGTATCTTTAATACTCTAAATTTGCCAGAGGTATTTGCATTCAGTGAAATACTTCAGGACTGTGTCTGTTAAGTCAGTACCTTGCGCCCTGCTTTGCTGTTCATAAGGAGGACATTTCTAAATGCTCACTAATTATTCACCACCTTCTACAAATAATTATTTGACATAATAATCATATCATTTTAATGACCTTATTGTAGTAACAGAAGTCATAATGTTTTGATACTCCATAGAGATGTCTATCTATTTCAGTAAAAAACATATTTAATTTGTTCATGCCAAATGTCCAATCCTTAAGCACTCATTTATTAATGCTTGTTCTTTTGCGTTAATAGTTGTCATCTTTATTCCTGCCTGTTAACCCCTTCATTGCTCTAAATGTGACATTTGTGTTCCTTAGAACTAATGTTGGGGATGATATATATATATATATATTGAGAGAGAGCAGCTATCTTAAAAGAAAGAAAAAATTCTGCCAAACGAACCTAATACAACTTCATTAAATTATTCCTGTTTTATTCCTCTAGATTCTAACCTGATATGTTGGTAATAAATTCTCTGTTTGAAGTGCAGGAATCTCTGTAAATAAAATGACATGGTGGTCACATACTTGTTAACATTATGAAAGAACAACAAAGATGAATGAAATATAAAATCTCATACAAAACATTGTGTATGTGCACAAACATGGAAGATGTTTGTTGTGAGTAGACATGCAACAGTTGTAACTCTGAAAACTATCAAAATATTTCTTGCTGCACCAAGAAATGATAAGCAATTAGTCAGAACATAAATACTGAAACTTAGAAATATAAGGAATTTGTTTCTTGTTTTTTTAAAAAAAATAAGATGAAAATTTAATCTTGAGTAGACATTTTCAAGGTATGTATTCAGTTTGTATGTTTGAACACTCTTCTTCATTTCTATATGTATATACTTAATGTGTTGCTGTTATTATGAATTTATGATTATTTTACCTAGTATATTTTATTGGAGGGGAGGGGTGTCTTTTCTTTCCCAAACTTTCCAACATAAATATTAAATTAAATGTGTAATTTTAAACTGCTGTACCAAAAACCTTACCATTCCTAAGTAGTTCTACTTTAAGGAATATACAGTTTTATTTTCTTAGACGCGTAAAACACATTTTAACAGATAGCTACTATTTAATTAATTAAATTAATTAATTTGAATAGGATGGTCGATTTCTTTTATCTGATTTGTTTTTTTCATTACCATTTAACTGTATGCTTTTAATTTTTTTAAACTAAAAAAAATTGTATTAAAATATTTTTCTTTTTTGTAATTAGTTCTTATTAAATATTAATATTATTTTTGTTTTTTCTTCTCCAGTTTCAACCGCTTGGACATACCCCCATATGAATCATTTGAAAAGTTCCTGTCCAAAATAACATGTGCTGTTGAAGAAACCTGTGGCTTTGCAGTGGAATAATATAATCAGTCATTTGATCTGTACTACTATTTTACTGTAGCCAGCAAGTCTTTTGACATAACACTACATATCATTGTGAGCCTGCAAGTCATTTGACATGAAGCAGAATCTCATTATAGCCAGCAAATTTGATTTGAAGTACTACTTCACTATAACCAGCAAGAAGTTTTACTTGAAGCAGTATTTGCTTCATTATGGGCTTACAAGTCATTTGATATGATACCATTACACTGTATCCATCAAGTCATTTGACAAAATGCAGCATCTCATTACAGTCAGCAAATTTGATACAAAGTACCATTTCACTGTAGCCAGCAAGTCATTTGACATGAAACAGCAGTTCATGGTGGGCTTACAAGTCTTTTGATATAAAATAACAATTTCATTGTAGCCAGCAAGCTGTTTGACATAAGCAGCTTGTCAAAGTAGCCAGAAAGCAATTGGATACGAGATAATTTTTCACTAGCTACCATTTCACTGTAGTCAGCAAGTCATTTGACTATGATAAAGGATTAGTTTCTCTCCTGGTATTGTTAGCAGAGAGAGAACATGTAAAACTATCAGATACAGACAAGTGCTGTTGTTACCAGTTTTGTCACTGGTGTTCTAAGGGTACCTTAGGTAAGAAACTATTTAGAAAGTTCAAAACAATACACATTTGTGCTGAGTTTGTCAGTTCTGACTTTCTTTGACACATCTGCAAGATACAGAAAGTTCAAAGGCTTGGTGATTTTTTTTTAACCAAACCCATGCTGTACAGCAGTACCTGTTTGTGACATATGCCATATTCATGAACATTTCCTACTTATGGAGAAGTATATCATTCATCCCTCTCTAAACCTTGTGGATTATGTGTGCCTTATCTGTGTTTTTAATTTTCTTCATCCCCAGAAAAGAAAACAGCATGATGACAACCAATAACTTGCCTTTAATCTGCCTTGTCTGTCCCAGTAGTTCTCACAAACTCCAAATTTTCAAGCCACAAACAGTTTACTTTGGATACAATGGACTGTATTTTTTTGATGAACATCTTATCGGCCATGATGTTGATCTAGCTGAATACGCTCATAAAGTGATGTCATCTGAACATGGACTTTCATTTATTCTCCCCACCCCCAGCAACATAAAAGACTAATTTGACCAGCCTACCATTCTTCACTCAAGCCTGCCAGCAGGTTGTGAAGTGTAAAGACAATTAGCAGTAGTGAAAAATCATTACTGAAACCAATTCATATGATCTTTTTCGAAAACTTGATGATGGGAGTCTTCACTCTGCTCTTCATTTTGTTATTGTTAATATAATCCTATATTAATTTCACCTCTGTGTAAACTGTTGTGCATAAAAAAAGATGTTTATTTTGCCACAGAATAAAATATTGTGACAAAATATATTTTGTCAACATTCTAATAGAGGCCAGTCATTAAGCATGAGTACTAGAATACTAGTTCTAAATAAATTTTTTTGTTTTAAAAAAAATACTTTGTGCATGGTGAATGGCGATCATTATTTGTTTTTAATTTATTATTATACTATATGGCATTTTGAAATAGTATGGCTTGAAAAGTGTCCACTAAATTAAGTTTTCTCCCAGGGATTATCTGTACAACTCTGGGCTTTTTTTACCATTTTGTTTCAAGTTTCACTTATGAATTGTCTCAAATGTAATCTGTATAACAGTAAGATTTTTTTTAAAATTATACCCTTCTATTCAGGTGTCATGGGTCTTAGCAAAACTTAATTTTAAAATATCTAAAGATATTCTGGGACCTCAATTCATGATATATTCAGTTAACAGTATTTTTATTTTTATTTTCCTTCCATAGGTTTCATTGATTTATTTTATGATATTTATTTTCTGTTAAAAATAATTATATGATACTAAATGGCCATCAGTTTTGGTTAGTTAGACTTAGAGTGCTCCTAAGTGTGCTCAGAATGTGTTATTACTGTTTTTATATTAAGGTTGCACATTCTACTTAATTTATGAACTGTACATCCATACATTTGAGTAATATTTCAGCTATAGATCATTTTCTTATCTCCTACCCATAATTTTAATCAAGGTCATATTGATCATTTTTTCCAAATACAGACATTTTGGATCTTTAGTATTCAAAATGATCTTTGTGATAATAGTTTCCATAGAGACTACCTAACAATTATAAAATCTTAAAATATAAATGTATTAATGTAACTTTTATTCATGGATTTCAATTTGATGGTTGCTTAATTTTAAAAATCATGTGTATTATATAAACTTGTTAATGTATGTTGATCTTAAAACTCAAACATACTTTTCGATCTTTATTAGTCAAGAGCGTTGTAAAAAGAAATCCTTGACCTCTGGATTACTTGTGCAACATATTTTCACTTCACTGTTTTATATTTTTTAGACCCTATTCTTTTGTTTTCCAAATGTTACTACCTAAATTATAATTAATCTGTTTAATTCATGTTCTTAAATCCTGATCTCTTTCTTTAAAAAAAAAAAAGAAAATTTATTATAAAATGGTCTCACTTAAGGTAGTCATGTTAAAAGAATAGAATTGAACTTGGACACTTTAAAATTAATTATTCAGTCGTTTCTCCTCTTGTAGTTTTTGCATGCAGAATCCAGCTTGTATAAAATGCAAGGTAACAGTATTTGTACACTATCATCATGTTGTTTGATTTATTCTGTTTGAGTATTTCTTGGGTATTTTTGAAGTTAAAAACACAAACAAGCAAAAGCCAGCATTTTTGTGTAATTCTGATATTAATGAACTTGCATGTGTTGTACTTGTTTGCATATGTTTATTTGTGTATTATGAGAACATGTGACTGCAGTTTTTAGTATTTAATTTTATTTGTTTTGTGCGTATAAATGCTGCTTTTACAAGGAATGTATTCTTGACTGAAATAAATATTTTTATCTCAATTTTCTTTACACTAGAGAGAAGCTGAAGATGTTGACTTATTGTAAAATTAAGGAAGTTGATATCTTGGCAGCATATGGCTTTACTGGGTTTTCTTAATGATAATCTTTATATCCATTACATTGAACAAAAAGCAAACAAAATAGTGTATATTTTAGTGCCGGATTAATTTTTTTTTTGTTTGAACTAGTGCTATTGTATAGTATGTCAATACAAAATCAAATAATATTCTCAGTAAACAATTTGGACACCAACAGAATATAATGATTATCTTAAAATTTTAAAAACATAATGTACTTTGAATATACACCACATAATAATCATAATAGCCTTGAAACATTTTCCAAAGTATTTGGATAAAAATGGAATAATGTAATCTCAGTTTTAATCTTATTTTGTACAAACCGTCATACAATTAAGTAATGACATCAACAGTTTTCATTGGAGGTTATTTTCTTGTAAGGAAAAGAATTTGATTATTTTACAGTGTTTCACCACTTAGGAATGTTAGCAAATGAACACACACACCCATTGCATTGAAAGTAAAATGCCCATACATATATCTAAAACAGGTAACTTCTTTATTGCTATGTATGTGTAGCATCATTGTTTTGTACATGTTTGTGTAAGATTATTTAATTTAACAAAAACTGAAATTTGACCCCAAGGAGTATTGAAAACTGAATCTTGGTTGTTTGTTTTGTTTGGGGTTGGGTTTTTTTTTTTTTTGTTTTGGGTGGTGGTGGTGGTGTGTGGGTTGGTTGGTTGTTTTTTTAGGGGTAATGGAGTTTTTTTTTTTTTTTTTTTTTGGGGGGGGGGGGGGCAGTCAGGAAATGTGTATTCTAAATTCTAGATTTATTTTGGGCATAGGAAAAGGTGTGCAGAAATCCTTAGGAAAGATTTACTATTCAGGTTTATTAACAAGTAAGGACAATCTCTCAGGCATTGTAATATATTTCACCACAATTTCATGAGTTTATTTAAAATTATTATCATAATAATTATTTCACTGCATTGAGTCATAGTTTTTCATTCGGTATCCATTATATGGTGTTATTTTTTTTTAAAAACCCACCAAAAGCCTCAACAAACAACCCCCCCCCCCCCCCCAATATTTAGTAATTACACAGGGATTTGCCAGAATGACTATCATTCATTGGATTTGTCATTTATATTAAATTGTTTTACAAAATTTTGTTGGTTTATCAAATAATGTACATTACAAACAAACAGGATTGATTAAATTATTTATGGGTATGCAACAAACTTTGCATGCTGGGGATTTAATATTTTCTATACCACATTTGTACTTGGATTTAAAATACAATTCAGGGTAGTTTTAGATAAAATCATCCGGTTATTATACAAATCAGAGCATAAAGTTTCTGATCACAGTATGTGGCTGCATTCACCTTTCTGTATGTGACCTACATTTCACCTTTCTGTATTTGATCACATTCACCTTTCTTTATGTGCAGATGATACTATAAATATTTATCCTCAGAGATAGACATTAATTATATGTCATTTTCATTTTATTTGTTTAAATCTCATTATCATTGACATTTGGAGATGAATGTAAAGTATACTCTTTAATAATGAACCAACCATCCTATCTTTCTCAGGTTGTGTGCAAAAACTACAAGGTTAGCACAGACAGGAAGTAATCTCTTGATTATCCAGCACACTTGGGGTGTATTGTTAAATAAAATATGACATAGAACTGGCAGTATTAATGAGTACTATCATGAAAAATAAAATGTTATAACAGTAGGCAGTATTAATGTGTACTATGGTGAATAATAAAATTATATAACAGTAAATATTTTTTGCTTGATGTATCACTCAACAAATTAGTTATCTGAAGAGCAATACGGGATGCAGACGCCATACAGCAGCGGATAATGGTGAACATGTGATGCTAGTCAAGACAGTAAATTGTAATGATCTTATTTCCTATAGTGGTGAAAATGTGCTCCTAAACAAGGTGGTGAATTGTAATAGGCTGATTTCCTGTTTGCTGACAGAGCAAGAGTGCTCATTAATAGAATGGTGGATAAACAAGAGTTTACTGTTGTAGTTTCCCAGATTCACAGGGACTTGACAGGCTGTAGCTTTTTGGACGTGTTTCTGAGGATGTGTATCTAGCTATGAAAAGTCTACTGACGATGCAACATGTGTGACAATATTTGTGTGTTACTGTTTAATGATATGTGTATTTTTAAACTGATGTAAGTGGTGCAATATATTAGTAATTATGCATACAAAACAGTTATTGCTATTCATGTTTAAAGAAACTACAATTGCAGATGAAGTGAATTTTGTACATTTCCTGCAAACAGATTTTATTTGCACATTAATAAATGTAACTTTTACAGGTCAAACATCTCCGATGTCACATTTAAATTTGTTCCCTCCCCCCTCCCGAAATGCCTGAATATGAACATATATCTCACACACACACACATTTTATTCTTAGAACATTATTGTGAACGCACAATAATATAGTTGACAGGTTTCTATTAGTGTATATTTGTATTTATCATTAATATGGTTTTGAAAGGTGATTGACAATATTTATGAAATCTATGGAAATATTTTGCAGCTTTGTGATTCAATTATCAACATTCATTTTATGTATTATGTTTTTAGACAACCTTATTTATATCTTGCTAGCAGCAAATTTTTAATCATACCAATTAGAAGTATGTCAAATTTAATGTAAGATATTATATAATAACTAGTTCCATCACCAGCATAGAAAGAATGTTAAAACACTTTCATCAGGATAAATGCATGCATTACTTTGTATTAAGCATGATTGAAAATTTGAAAGAAAATGTACATAATGGAAACAGAAATGTCTCCAACAACATGTTTTTATCTTCAGCTCATGAATATGGTTTACTTCTAAGAAAAGCATTTTCTCCAAGTTGAAACTCACTTCCATTCACATTTAAAACAAATCAGCCAAATGTATTTCTTAATAAAATATAACAAAAATTATAACTTGTGCCATCTTTGTAATGAAGGTAGAAGAGTTTGGTCTGCATGTAATATGCATGTCTGTACACGGGTGACTGGTGTGTTTGTGGGTGTGACATCAGGTTCAACTGCGGTATGGTGAAAAATTCCATCTTACACTGCACTGAAACCATTTTTTATTTGATATTTTTTATTTTAATAGAATTAACAGGAAAGTACTTATACTGGAAAGATTTAGTGTTGCTAGTACATTTACTGGGAAGGTTTAGTGTTGCTAGTACATTTACTGGGAAGGTTTAGTGTTGCTAGTACATTTACTGGGAAGGTTTAGTGTTGCATGTACATTTACTGGGAAGGTTTAGTGTTACAAGCATTACATTTATTGGAAAGGTTTTACTGTTACCATATGTTTGGATCATTTACTGTTTCACCAAAAATATCACATGATGAATGGGTACAGATGCAGATATACAAGTGTGAAGGTGAAGTTATAAATGTAAATAATTAAAATATTTTAAACAAAATTATTGAACAAAAGGTGCAGTCAGTGAAAACAACAAAATGTTGGCTGTCAGCGAGGTATACATAAATAAATGCCACTCCCCACGTCTGTATATCCACCCATACAACTGTTTAATCCTCATTCACCATTGTCATGGTAAAAGGGAGATAACCCAACCAAAATGTATTATTCTTTAGTTATTTCCCTTAGTATGATCACAGAGAAACGACAATTTTATTTTAGAGCTGTTTATTTATACGTTTGTTATGTGTGAATGGATATAAATATGCGTGTGCATATTACATTGAAAATATCATGAGATTGTGAATAAATAAATATTGATTTATCCGTTGTTAAAGTTTAGTTCAGAGGGTGTTAGATGCGCAAGAGAATAGGGTAGACAGTGCACTATGAATTCTCGTGCGAGTATGAAATTGTAGCCGTGTGTGTGTGTGTGTGTGTGTATTTCTTGACTGTTTGAGTACTTTTTGGAAGCTTCTAGAAGCATAGTATATAAAGGGAAACAGGAGGGAGGGAAAATTCATCCATTTCCCTCTATATTTTCTTACAGATATAAAGCAGGCCTGACCCTAGAGGAAGGCAACTGCCTTGGGCCCCACGCTGGAGAAGGGGAGCCTCTGGCAGTTCCTCTGCCTGGGTCCTGCCAGACTTGTCTAAATATAATGTATCCATTCACCTATCTCTTCTACTTTCATACTGACCACTCTCTCTGGTACCTCAATATCCCCTACTGATAAATGAATTAAATATTAGACAATATACAAATTAAAGAATACAATTCTGATAGGACTATAAATAATTTATTAATTGAAAAACATGTGTAAATAATAACAAATGAGTATGTGTGTGTAAAAAAAAACAAGACAAACAAAATATTTTTATATCACATCTTTTCAAGATCTTTTGTTAACGCACAAACCGTCTAAGCCTCTAAAGGGGCCTCGTTTACATACACAAGTCATTTTGATTTTTGACAAATTTATTTATAACAGACAACAGTAGTTTTTGTTTCCTAGGATATGCAAAATTATTTGATGAATTGATAATATGACTACTGTGGTTATTCCACTTTACAGCAAGTAAATATCTGGTGGTATAATGATTCAGTAATTTAGTTACAGAATTATGCAAATGAAAAGAATCTGTGGTTTTAAACCCAAAACTGTTCCTAAAAATAGTTAATTTTGATTAAAAATATCAATGTACATTTACAGAATATCAGCTTAAAAACATTTTATTTTGTATATAATTAATAATTATTCATAACCCTGAAAGAGGACAAGTGTCAATATACATTTACAGAATGTCACTATATAAACACTATTTTGTATATAATCATACATAACTAATAAAATGGGTTTTATTCTGGCTCATACCTCACTTCAGACCCTGCATTCATCATAAGAACAATATTCTTTTTTTTTATTAAAAGTATTAATGTAGATTCTGCATTCATCATAATAATATTCTTTACTATTTAAAGTATTAAAAGTATTAATGTAGGCCCCCTATTCACAATGACAAATGTATTCTTTATTATCAGTACTAGTGTAGACTCTGTATTCAAGAAAAATGTATTCTTTATTATTAACAGTCTAAAAATGAAAAGGTAGCAACCACTCGGATACAGCCATCCAACTTTATAGTTCTGTATTTAAAAAAAAAAAAAATTATACTTACAAGTGAGGCAACAGATGTCTCTTCACAATAATGGATAGCTCTACGAATGTCTATTTCATCAACATTCAAAGCTAATTAGTTCACTTCATAGTTAAATGTTTTATTTTTATACAGAACCAGACTAATGGCTTAATTCTCAGAACATCTTGTATACACAATTAAGTCGATGTTTTAGATCAACAGTATTCCTGGGTCAAGCATGCTGTCCCTTTATTTCTTTATGTGGTTACATGCTATCTCCTTATTTATGTGTGGATAGTCTCCCTTTTTTTTAAACAGGCTGTACCTGAAATTCTCTGTGTATGTGCTGTCTTCTTGACCATTTAGTTCTCTATGAGTCTTGTCCCTTAGTTCTCTATGAGCCTTAACCATTTAGTTCTCTATGAAGTATGAGCCTTGTCCATTTAGTTCTCTAAGTGGTTACATACTGTCTCTATGTCCGTTTAGTTTTCTATGTGTACACAATGCCTCTGTAGTTTATTATGCATTTCCATTAGTTCACTATATGCTGGCACATCAGTTCTCAATTTGTGTATATACTGTCCTTTTAGTTCTCTATGAGTGCATATACTGTGGCTTTAAAAAAAATATATATATATTTGCTAGTTTTATTATTTAAATCTCACTGATTAACATGATTTTAGTTCTCTAAGAGTGCATACACTGTGGCTTTAAAAAACAAAACAAAAATCTTTGCTAGTTTTATTATTTAAATCTCACTGATTAATGACATGATTTCCTGTTAAATGGACAAGTGACAATTGGTGCTCTACTGTGTGTACTGACTTCAAAATGTCATACAACAGCATAAAAATGATGTTTGATAATACTGGCAAATACATAAAAGTTTTTGATTGTGTTTAGTTTCAATCTCAAATAGCACTTTTCATTAGTCTGAATGTCACATTTAAAAAGTGTAACAAGCAAACCACCATATATAGTGGAATGCATTAATTTAAATGAAAATAAACACTTCCAATGACTGGTTCAGCCCAAGTGAATATAGAAACTGTTTCAATGATTAGATTAATCCGGAAAAGATACACATTCAATGATTTGAAACATCTAATGATTCTTGAAATATTTTCAATTGTCCTTCAATAAATGCACGGAGAAAACACTTTAAATAATTGAATTAGATTTCTATCTTCAAAAGATATCTTAATCTAGTGAAATTACTCACAATATTTAATTATATCACTCTGAGTAACTAAGTCATTTAGAATATCTCATGAAATCACTAACAATACTTATTTAAGCCACTGTATTCAATTAAGTTACACAAAATATCTATTTCATTCATTTACAATATCTAGTGCCACTCACAATGTATAATTAAGTTATTCACACTTTCTAATGCCACTCACAATGTATAATTAAGTTACCCACAATATTTAACACCAATTACAATATCCAACTAAGACCCCACAATATCTACACAACCAACAATAAGGCCAGAAAGAATATGTAATTTATCTATCCACAATATCTAATTAAGCCATCATAATATCTAAAGCTACACATAATATCAAGCCACCCCAAAATTTTAATTAAGCCACTCGTAATATCTAAAGCTACACATAATATCAAGCCACCCCAAAATTTTAATTAAGTCTCATAATATCTAAAGCTGCACATAATATCAAGCCACCCCAAAATTTTAATTAAGCCACTTATAATATCTTGAACACTGTTAGTGGCTCTTTTAGTCTCTTTGCATTTGTGCTTGTCTTGCTTTTTTCCACCTAAATATCAGTGCAGTTAGACAAAATCTCCTTGTGTTTGTGTTCGTCTTGCTTTTTTCATCTAAATATCAGTGCAGCTATACAAAACAGCTTCTTTCTGTTTGCAATTACGCCAAATAAATTTCACTCAAAAATTCACAATGAAAATTAATACAATTTTTTTATCCTAAGAAATACAAGTCTTATTGACTTGAGATTGCACAATCCTGAATTTAGAAAATGTGATAGGGGTGAGGATATGGTACACGTCAAAATGCTCCACTGATGAAAACATCATGGTACTCTGTGGTGGAGTAAATTTGCCTATCCCTATTTCTAAACTTAATTGTTATATAAATTGTTAAATGTCAAAGTGACCCAACCTTGGGCACTGCTTGTGCTCATATTTTTTAAGTGTCAAAGTTGGAAGTAAACAACTCAGGTGGAGAATGTGCTAGAAACTTGCTGATGTAATCTAAACCGGTTTTAGGTGGATGAGTAGTTTTTATTATCCAATGGTTAAGATTTACAAATAATGAGACCAGCCAATGGATTGAGATCAAAGTTTACCTGTTGGAAAGAATTTATTTTCTAATCACTTTGAATTTGGTGGCAGAATCTGGTCATGAAAGGTGGCCGTTAGCTTAATGGTGAGTTAAATGACTGATTGAGAGAGAATGGACTTAGAAATATTTCATTTTTGCTATTGATATACTTGCATTTTACGTAGAGATGTATTATGTGAGAGTCTATTATTTCTATGGATTGTGAACTATGATGCTTGTATGTAGTATACTAAACATTTGATATTGATTCTAGTGAACCTGTTCATAAATTATTAATATTATATTGTATTTATTATGCTGTGTGCATGTATCAGGCTACTAAATACTATTGCAGGAAACTGTAAGTTGCGACTTAAATGCAAGAAAGAATGGAGTTAGAAATGAATAAACTGGAAACTTAGCGTTTGTTCCCTGATTATATTTTACAGGAAAGAAGCAGCCTTTTTTGTCTCCACCAGAATCTCTCAGTTTACAACTGTGGTAGATGTGAGAAATATCTAACCCCAGTGTATAACACTGCACTCTGTTGATGTGTGGTGGCAAAGTATGCTTGACTGCATTGTAGAATTTCTGGTACAAGGAAGTTACTAGAAATTGCTACATTATTTATTGTTATGTTTGAGGAAACTAATACAGTGAAGGGGCATCCAGATTAGCCTCAAGGGAACCAGTGTTCTACAATGTGCAACAGAAACATGAAGAACTGACAATTCTATTGTGATAATAAACTTGTGACTTTCTTCACAAAGCACGTGAAAGACTATTGTGGCATCACCTTGACAAGGTTATGTACAAAGTATTATCACTATAATCTCTATAACTCCATTTCTGTTCTCTGATATATAAGTGATAAGAACTATCCTGTGATTTATATTGACACTAATTGTTAAATTATGTGTCAGTATATAAGACTGTATAGGTAATGAAATTATTTGAAGGTGGTTTGTGGAAATATTGATGTCGAGTAATCTTTTCATTACAATTGCTATATGTATATTTGTTTGTTAATTCAATAAATTTATTGACCTTACACATATTGAAAACCATATTTTGGAAAGATAGTGGGTGGATAGGGGCTCACTAAATATAGATTAAAGACTGATTTATCTTTTTTTTTAGCAATAAGTCTTCCACCTACAGAAATATTGTGTGACAGTGAATGTTGTTTGTCTTTGATGTTGTGGAAGAGAGAAAACGTTTACAGCGTCTGCATATCTACCAAGTGAGAGAGATGAGTGGTGTCTTTTGGAGAATTATTAATAGCATAAATTAACATTCTCATAACATGTAACTAGTTATAATAATCATATTCATATCCAATAACTAGTGTGACATAGGTGTCAAACATTCTAAAAACTGATGAAAATACCCTGGCAATTCAATGTGATCCCTTGAGTTGATGAAAACAATCATGGTAAGAAGCAGAATGTCCAGATCAACAAAATAGCCAAAAGCTGGCAAAATTACCATTTAACCAGTTTGCTTTAAAATGCTGTAGAAAGAAAAATTGAATCATAATAACAGCAGCATGTCATAATGAATAAAATATGTAATTTTGTTTCAACAGATCAATGGTGAGCAACTCTCAAGCACTACCTGGTGGGCTTAAGGTACATAGTTACGATTACTAAGCTGATTTAAGGCACACAACACAACATCTGGGAAGTGATCAAAAACCATTTTTCGGCTAATTATGATTCTGTTAAAATCTTCAGGATTTGCCCATACAGCTTTGTACTGTGGATCACTTCCACACAACCTGAAAAAATAAAAAAGAATATGAAAATACGAGTATGATTTCAAATGTTTATTTGACAAGTGAACTATGGAAACTAAAACTCTTTCAAAATAGCAATATCCTATGCAAATAATTTGAGTATAAAGAACTTTTTTTTCCCCCCAGTTGAAAAGACAACAATAGGTATTTTAGGGGGAAAAAAGATAAAATGTACACATAAAGTCTGTGAACACTATTTACTTTTTCTCTTTCCTTATGGTAAATAGTATACCATAGCATGTCTTAAAATATTATTTAGGACAATTCTAGCACAATGATTTTTATTTGGAGTAAAAATAAAAGGTGAGCAAAACCCACACAACTTAGAAATTATACTATTTTTGAAGTTTGTGACATATGAAGCTACTATGTGTAGTAAACAAAAAGGCAACAAAAATCTTACACAGTGATACTTTTTCTTTCGGTTTGTGAAATATGAAGTTAGTATGTGTAGTGGAGAAAAAGACAACAAAAATACTGACACCTTGAACTAAGGAAGTGATTTCATATCTTTGTGGCTATGATTATAATTATGACTGGGTGAAAGACATTTTATAAACTTTATAGAAAATGTGTAATAATATTTTTGCAAACAGTTAAAATATATGTCCTATGTTTACATACAATATGACAGTTTT
Organism: Sinotaia quadrata; assembly: GCA_028829895.1. NCBI lineage: Eukaryota > Metazoa > Mollusca > Gastropoda > Architaenioglossa > Viviparidae > Sinotaia > Sinotaia quadrata. The sequence continues at coordinate 10,185,862 of CM054182.1, forward strand.
AGAAATGGTACAGATACTGCTGCCAAGTGAAAGCATTCTTTTCATTTTATGTTTAATTCGTCTCATGACACTACAGGTTGTAGAATAAAGCATGAAGCAATATAACATAAAAATTTACAGTATTGCAACGAAACACGAAACTGAATTCAATATAACAAAAAAGCAGTGAATCAATAAGGCATAAAAAAATATAATAACGATATAATAGGCAATGTAATAAAGAAGCTTGGAAAGTATAAAGCAAAGAAACATGAAACAACATAGCAATAAAATAGTGTAACAAGGAACCAATAAAGTAACTAACAATTCACCACAAAAATGCTACTTACTACAAAGCTACACAGAAGAAATGAAACATAGCTCTGAAGAATTCAGAAATAAATAGCAATGAATCACAATGCTAGTAATGAACGAATAATACGAGGCAAATTCTGATAATTAATAATTAAAATTACCAATAATGACACATATATAATAGTCTACATTAATTAAACAACCATTAAATCAATTAGCAATTCCTTATAATAATGAAGTCAAGCAAATGACCTGCCCTCCTCTACTTCTATTATGTGCAGGATACGTCCAGGGGGATGCATTGGCCACTTGCTTTGCATCATTTCTTGCCGATATTCTTCAGCGGCTTTCAGAGCACTCTGTAAGATATGTAAGTCATTGAAACTAATGATGAAATATGACACAGTGTATTCAACTCATCCATTACTTTTGCACAGTAAGCATATTTTCAAATATACATTTTGAAGAAGCAATACAGATGGAGAGAGGGGAGGCAGGATCAAAATGAATAAACTGGAGGAGGGGGGGAGATATATTTGATAAATGGGAGAATGGTAACTAGAATACAGCAGATAAATGGGAGAATGGTAACTGGAATACAGCAGATAAATGGGAGAATGGTAACTGGAATACAGCAGATAAATGGGAGAATGGTAACTGGAATACAGCAGATAAATGAGAGAATGGTAACTGGAATACAGCAGATAAATGGAAGAATGGTAACTGGAATACAGCAGATAAATGGGAGAATGGTAACTGGAATACAGCAGTTAATAAAGTAAAGAACAATCCAACAGTTCAGCCCTCATTACAGAGTAACAAAGTAAAGGAGGGCAATACAGTACATATCAGAAGTGTCCAACCTGCAGCCCAATCAATCATATTTTGCAGTCTATATTGAATTGTTATTGGCAATGTCCAATAACATTTATCTGGCCCCTAGCTCAAATAGAAACTTTATGTATAGATGACAGAAGGACTCAACACATCTATGTTAATTGCTGAAATCTGAGCAGTATTTATTCCACATTGCAGGAACACTGATAATTTATTTTCTCATTTGGTGTAGTGTAAAACAAAAGAAAGAGTGGATCCCAGATTGGGGACTGGGGTCGATGGCTTGACAGTCCCCACAAATCAGACTACACTGTATTTACAATGAGAGCTGCCACTTAGCAGCAGAGCTCCTCATTGCTGTCCCACCACCACCCAATGCTCACTGCTGTTGTACAGTCTAAAACCGTGACCCAATGCTCACTGCTGTTGTACAGTTTAAAACCGTGACCCAATGCTCACTGCTGTTGTACAGTTTAAAACCGTGACCCAATGCTCACTGCTGTTGTACAGTTTAAAACCGTGACCCAATGCTCACTGCTGTTGTATCATGTACAGTTTTCAACCATGACCCTATGCTCACTGCTGTTGTATTATGTACATTTTACAACCATGGCCCAATGCTCACTGCTGGATTGTACAATTTTCAATCAAGGCCCAATGCTCACTGCTGGATTGTACAGTCTACAATCATGGCCCCATGCTCACTGCTGTTGTACTATGTATATTTTACAACCATGGCCTAATGCTCACTACTGTCATATTACAGCTAGTCGTTGACTTACAACATATACAACTTACGACTGATTGACTTTACAACTGTGACCTGACCGTGAATATGTACTGTATATCAGGCAGTGCATTTGTAAGATGTATAGATAAATTATATAAAATAAAGGGTAGTCTGATATACAACCAAATCAACTTCTGACCGTTCTGTTGGAACTGATTGCTGTCAAAAGTCACTGTATGTACAATTTACAACTATGGCCCAGTGCTCACTGCTGTCACATCACTGACAGTTTACAACCATGGCACAAATTACATGTGTAACCCTATCAGAACAATTAAATTTTATTATTTAATTTATGTTTTTCTCCAACATTTTACTATGATTTTTGCAGCCAGACATGTCGTGGGGTAATTGAAGTTGGATTGTCTGTTTGGTGAGTTTTTTCAGCATAAGTTTGCCCTGGCAGCATCTAACACAATTTCAATGTTTAACTGCCAAAGATTGAAGTTTATGCAATCTGTTGCACACAGGTTTAGATTTATCATTCTATGCCCTAGTCCTAGACACTAAACCTATCAATTTGAGATAAAAATGTGGGACCAAACCCTAATTAAACCTCTTTGGTCAAGTGTGATTAAAGAATAACTTAAACCTTTAACTAAGGAACTATACTTCCAGAGAAAATCAACTATTTTATGGCTATGAACCAGCACCCTAAGCAAACAATGTATGCTATGAGATCAATTTAAATTCTAGGGTAATTTTTGCTCTACATGTGCTTGTGTGCAACCTAGGACAACAAAATTTTTCTACCCAACCTTCTGCATTTCTGCCCACCAGAAGAAAAGTTTTGTCCTGAGGATTTAAAATATAAAATCACAAGCCTATAAAGCCTACAGGAACAAGACAATATTTGACACTGATTATATATATAAAAATGAACAAAATGGATAGCACAAATACAAGGAAACTTATCAAACACAATTGCATTAGTCTCCTCTATTTGTGACATATGCAAATATAATAGTCAGATAATATGTGATGAAATTATGCTAACAACATTAAGTTTACACAAATATTCATGAACACCAATGATAACAATTATCTTTTAAATGTTTATAAATCTGCAAATTTTCAAAATTCTTTCAGCTGGCTAGATACCACAACATCAAAACATAAGCCATAAAAAACTAAATAAATATTGTTGATGTTGATTTTATGCTCTTATAAAATAAAATTTTGGCTTGAAAAATTATGAACTGAACACACAGCACGCATAGATGACAAAGATAACAGGGGAAAAAGTTCTAAATACAAAGAACTTTAAAGAGGTAAATCAGCATCTTGAAAAAATTTAGCATAGCAATATAAAAAAAAATTAGGGGCAGAACTATAGTGGTCTTTCAAATTATTTCTTTTGGTTACAAGCACAGAATCAATACTCCTTGGCAGTGGAACTTAAGTACACACACACACACACACACAAAAATCAAGATTTTTAAACATATATTTCATGAAGAATATATAACATGCAGTGTCAAACTAGCCACACTCTTCATTCTCAACCAAAGTTCCAATCAAAGCACTTTAACCAGCCTGGCAGTACCTGTCTAGATATACTTAGCATCAGGTTTACATTGAATCTGGTAATTGTGCATGCAGAAATATATGTATAGAGCTTAGATAATGATAACAATATTGTTGCAGCAAACTTCCATAAGTAACCCATCCTGTTAAAAGTGTTATATGTGGAGTGAACATATGTTATATGTGGCATTGAACTGCTTATGCACAATGTCTGATTGCTTGAATTGTTTCATAGCAGTAACCTTTTTTAATGCAGCTGCATAAATCAATTAACATTTTCTTGTGGTACAAATAATGTGACAAGAATGAAATACGCAGCTTTTTGAAAGATCTCTCTCAAAACTGATTACTACAAGGAGAAACAAGTCATGCCATAATTTGTTACAATAAGGGATATCTGTGGTCTAGAGGCTGAATAAATACAATGCATAACATGAATTTCCCAAGATCAGAAAATTTTAGCTCATTCCTTTCAAGCTATTTGTTAAAGTTGTAATATAATAACCATCCATCCACCCGCTCCAAACCAAAATTAAAAAATAAAACCAACAAAGAAACTGATAGTTATTAAATAAACCATGCTAATAGTATTTATAACCAGTTCACATTAGCTAAACTCGAGCATGCACTCTGAACGTACCTCCAGAAAAGACTCCCTGGGCGGCTGATTAAGAAGAAATCACACCCAAAATGCATTTTATTTATCAATGTATAAGTAGATATTAAAGTAGTCAAAAACAAAATGTAACATAAAGAATATATTTTGCAAATCAAGTACATGTACTATTAATGCAGACATTCTGTTACACTGATATTTGTATCTGTAGCATTTGACAGTTTTATATACAGGCATTTCACTACAGAGATACCTGAATCAATAGCATATAGAATGAACATATCTAAAATAGTGTCAATATAAAACCACAAGATGTACTTCAATCAAGAGTGCCTAGTGAATCCTCTACCTGAACTGAGGCAGATGCTACAGTTTTTTTAAAAACTTTTCAGCAGCCTATTCCAGAAACACTTTTAATTCAGAATTGTAGGCTGTATTACAGCCCTCAGTCTCAAAGCTAGCCCATTCTACCTGATCTGAAGAAGATGCAACATCAATATTTGAATAACTTCAGCAGCATACAGTGGAAAACAGTGATTTTTAAATTTGCAGCTATATTTCAACCATGAGTTCCTAATCTAGCCCATTCTACCTGATCTGAAACAGATACTTCAATAACATACAGTACAAACATAATTAGTTAGGATTTGTTGGCTGTGTTTTATAATAACTCTCTTGTCTAGCTCTGTCTGATATGAGATAGATAGCTGAAAAATTAAGTATTCAAAAGTTTAAAGCTAGTTGGCTTCATACTGATTAAGAGTTCATAAAATGGAGTTATGTTGCATGGATTGTCCAAGCCAGCCAAACCCACTCGTGGTGTAGGTGTCTACCAACCAATCACCAAGGGGAGACAATTTAAATTAAAGAACTCTAAATTTGTTCCTTATCTTAAAGCCATCCTGATTAGTCCCCTAATTACCTAGTCTGGCAAAGTAAAATTGCCTATCCCTAATTCTAGATTTAATTGTTATATAAACTGTTAAATTGTTGAAGTTACCCGACCTTGGGCATTCCTTTTGATGTTTTAAGGATAATCCAAATCTAAAGTAATTTTTAATTGTCCAGTCAGCACAAAATTCTGTTGTTTTCTTCACTTTAATGAGGCCTCTTTTCTTTCCTTATTTGCATCACATGCAATGATTACCATGATAGCAATCATGGAAAAACAAACTCTGAGCGCTGTTCCTTAAAATTGCTTTAGAAATGATGTTAGAGTATGGGTCACATTTCCAGGTTTCTATTAGTAATTCTTTCCATTTAAAAACTTTCAGGAGAGTGGAAGTCTAGGGTCAATTTCAGCAAATTTTCTAAACACATACTCTATGCACACGCCTGAACAAACACCTTAACAATTTTTCACTGTAATGGAAACTTTGAAATTAATCAATCTAAAAATATACAATATTTTCAAACAAAAACCAATAAAATATTGGCACAGCAAAATTCCTTCCTCTTTTACTCAGGCAAAATACATTTAAGAATCAATACAAAATTCTATCTAGAATTCTTTCTTAATAAATTGTTGATATTGATCACAACATTATCATATTGTACCCTTTTACTATCAGAGACTAAATATTTTTTTGAAATCTCAAATCAAATACAATATGGCTAATGTCTTCAAAGAAATATATAACTGTCATCAAGATTAAGTTTAAAACACCTCCTTTAGAAATGTATAACAAATAAGCGATCAACGTCTTCATTGTCTTAAAGTTTAGATTTTTTGCTATTCTGTGAGACCACCATTAATGATTTCCTACCTGTAAAGGACTATACGTTGAGTAGTGTCTGTGGTGACGCTCACTCAAAGGAGAATTCTCACTTTCCCCAAGCGAGTTTTCACCAAAAGACAGACAACTGCATAACATACGCAAACACCCGGTAGCAAGGATCTTGTACTGTCAAAACAAACAATCTTTACCAAAATTTGTCAGAAATAAAAGTGCACATTTCTAGAAAGCCTAATATGCAGGAGTGAAGCAATCCAATAAGAATAATAACTAGTGATGTGGTTTGGTGCCTCTAATCAGTGGAATGCCTCATGATGGTTGACTGGATGTGAGTAGGCTGAGGTATTGAGTCATACAAGTAACTAATGATTTATTTTATTTCAAACAAATACCTGCCAATCAGGACCTTACAAATAATTCTGATCTGATCATCATAACTTACAGTTACCATTTGCTTTTGTTTAATATTTTTTTTTTAACAGGGAACTGTCCATGATGTACATTATGCAGAAAATAAATTCAAATTTCATGCATGTAAAATACAGAAAATCACAACCTGAAACCTGTCAGGCATGGTTAAATTTTAGTACTGTCTATTCTTACAATGTAACATTGCATGGACAGAATATTTTTAATTTACTTTTAAGACTTAAATTTTTATTCTATAAGAAAGACAATTCTAATGATCTTGTAGTATAAAAGATTGCACAAATTAATCTTTTCCTACCTTAGGCATCCTGCATTCTTTGAGTGCCAACAATAACTGAACCTTTAGGTCACACATTGTCAGCATAGCAAGACGTGGAACAATGTCTTCACCAACAATCACCGAGCAGACAAAATCTCGAGTATATTGACTTAGATTGGGACTGAAAAAAATTGGAATAAAAGGTTAAGAAAACAATTATAAATATATTGGTTTTCATTAACATTAAGTCTAATCAAGCAATAGGATAAATACATTGCTTAATTTAATACAAAGTTAGGTCAACATTTAAGGCTACATAAATTGGAAATTTCAACAGGTAACATATGACTTTGCTGTTTGGTTACACCAAATAGCATAACATAAATATGTAACTGAAAATAGTCAAACATATTGCTAATTATAACACTGCAACCTTGGGTAATGCAAATAATGTGATCAGTGACCTGCTCCAGTAAGCATCTGTGGCAGCACACTTAACAATGTAAACTTCACTGCATTTGTTAAACTTTGTGTATTCGGTTTTGTTAATCTCAGCACACTTTGCAAACTCCAGCACATTCTGACTGTAAACTCTAGTGTACTTTTACTATAAATCCCAGTCTTATTATGGCTATAAACTAAAGACTAATGTGACTCAGTGACTGTAAACTCCAGTGCACTGCATATACAAAACTCAGTGCACTTTGACTGCATTTCTAGTGCAGTTTGTCACCTAAGTGAAAACTCCAGTACACTTTGACTGCATTTCTAGTGCAGTTTGTCACCTAAGTGAAAACTCCAGTACACTTTGACTGCATTTCTAGTGCAGTTTGTCACCTAAGTGAAAACTCCAGTACACTTTGACTGCATTTCTAGTGCAGTTTGTCATCAGCTAAAAAGCACTTTGTCTAAACTCTAGTGCAATTTAAGTGAAAACTCCAGTACATTTTGACTGTACACTCCAATCCACACTGACTGTAAACTCTAGTGCATTTTGTAAACTTAAATGTACTTTGTCTAAACTCTAATGCACTTAACTGTACACTCCAGTGCACTTTGACTGCACAAAACATTCCAGTGCACTTTAACTGTACACTCCAGTGCACTTTTTATTCTGTACAAAATTTGTATATTCAATAAAAATGTGCTCACTAGAATACATGTACTTAATACTCTAGTGATGCATTAGTCAACTCTGAAAAAAATAAACTTTATTTTTAAAAACTCCTCAAAAGCTAAACAAGTTTACATTTATAGGTTACAAAACGGCCATCTACATCCATCAGCAAAAAATATTATCAATCTTCTTCCATACCTCATTAGCCCACCAGGGGGAGAGAAGGCAAAGCATGCTAAATTTTTATATTGTGATCTCAGCATTACAGCCAAAATGGCTCCAACACCAGCCCCAAGACTGTGTCCAGCTATGACCAGTTGACTCTCTGCCTATAAAGAAATAAAATCTTAGTTCTTTAACTGAACACACACTGACTGTTAAGAATACAAGATAAAGACAACAAAAACAATTGTCATAATCAAGATTCATTCATATATCATATTTTAAAATTACATTGAATTTTAATGCATTATTGTATAATTTATAATAATTAGAATTATGTTCATAAAGTTGTCAAATACATTACTTTCAAATGACTTTTGAAAAAGTGCCTTAGGAAGTTTGAAAAATATAAATAAAAAATAAAATATAAAAAAATATAAATGTAAAATGCTTGGGTTTCAAAATTCCACAGAGCATTATGAATTTTTTTTTACATTAAATATTTTACATATCCAAGGTGAAAAAAATCACAGTTATCTCAAGAAACATGCTAAATATTTCTCCCAACCCCATATTCTCTCAAATCATTCTGCTCTGCACTTTTCTTCTGAACTCTTCCTTGTCTCAATCCTTCATCCTCACAACCCCTAATTTTTATCAATTACTATTTCTGACAATCATCTATTGTCTCAACCCCCTCATTCTCTCAATCACTCATTCTGCCAGTCACCTTTTGTCGCATTCTGTTATTCCCTCAATCCTTTATTTTCTAAATCCATTATTCTCATATCACATCACTGTCCAAAACACTTTTTGACGTTTGCTAATTTTTTTTTTAAGTCTCCCATCCTCATTTGTAACCTTTTAAATGCCGATTGCTTCACCTAATGATGGCTGATCATCATGTTGTCTCCTTTCTCTTTACTGGAATGGTCTTTTCCCAAGAAAAAGAAATTCAGTTTGAAGGCATATACTTTCTCTTTATTGGGATAAATAAAATCTTTTTCAAAGAGGAAGAAATTCAGTTATACTTTCTCTTTACTGAGATAAATAAGATCTTTTCTAGAGAGAAAGAAATTTACTACAAGTACTTTCTTTTGAGGGATAAAATACAGTCTTTTCCATTTAAAAAGAAATTCACTTGGAAGACAAGTATTTTCTCTGCACTGGAATAAATAAAGTCTTTTCCAAAGAAATTCAAATTGAAGACAAGTACTGCACCCTTTCATCAAACTTCTTGATTTCAAACTTTTCATTTCACAAATCATTTTTATCACTGTTATCATTACAAAATGTTTCCATTCTTCACTAGCTCACAATATTTTATATATTAACCCCCCAAATGCAAATAGCAAGTGATAATTAATTATTATATTTTTTTCTTTGAATTTATTTAATTTCTTGAATTTTATTAAATGTTTGCCACTCTTGCTTGGTGACTTACAATGACTTTTTCGTGTAAATGTGGTAAATAACCACTAGGGCTGATCAAAGGACGTATTGTCCAGCCACAGCATCTAGGCTATTGCATAATCGTACTTTTAGAATACTGCCAGTGCGTGCATCTTAGTTGTGCACAAAAAAAAAAAATCGCATGCAGTCAGGTCACTCAGTTTCATAACTAAAAATAAAACTCTAAAACTCTCACACTAACTACTTTTAGAACACAAGCCAGTGCCGACTGACCTTGTTAAGAGAATTCCTAAAATGGCTAACATGTAAAGATTTATTCTTTGACTTGAACAGAGGTCTCCATATTTACAGATTCAAAAGAACAGAAACATCGCCTGAAGCACTTAGGTTGGCTAGTCGATCCAATTAATTTGTTTTCTCATAAACATGTACATATGCAAATGTGTGGGCAGACGCTTGCCAGAAAAATATATGCCCGAATCTTGTGGTTTGAATTGGTCAGTGCACAGTTTGATTGCTCAAGCCTTGCATTGTTTGACCAGCCTGGTCCTTTGGACAATTTACAGACTAAAAGCTATCATTGTTTGACCAGACTGGTCCTTCTGATGATTTACAAAGGCTATCATCGCCACTTCCGCTACCTCGACTTTAATCAGTGGTAGTCTACCTATTCGTCTGCATTTTTGTGTCACAGACCAAACATGAACATTTTGCAGTCTGGGTCGTCCAGTACACAACAGTGTTAAAATCTTCATTGAAGACTTTGAAACCAGTTCACAATATTTTGCCATTGTGAGCGACCATGATTTCTACCAACATGCTACTGTTCAGCTTGAAGTTGTACATAGTGTCATGCAAAAGAGGCGATAACTCAGCCGGCACAACTGTATATCAGGTGACTCGGTTTCCAAAAGTCTATAACCCTGTTTGTATTCTTTCTATGATTTCTTACTCTGTTTTCAAATCACAAACTTTAACATATACCAAGTATTACATATCACTTAGTACCTCTTGAAGAACAAAGACTATATATTGAACTCGACATTTATATGAACAATCTAAGAACTCTTGAACAATTTAGTATTCGTTATGAGAGTTCTGATAGCAGATCTTTTAAGAATCTAATTTAGATTGAAAAACTTTTTCTTTTCTTTTACTGCTGCCTTGTGATTACTATATTTTTCTTTGTTTGCACTTATTATTTTTTTTATTCAATGCATACATTGGTTGTTATTGTTTACATTTCCACATCCATGTTTTAATTAAGGAAGGAGATATGTATGCTTAAGGGGTGGGGGCTAGATTTTATTTTGTAACTAAGTCAGTCATTAGCATATCTTGGGAAGTGTCTCCTTAGGTGGATAGGAATGTGTGAGGGCCAGAAAACCATTCGATGTCTAGAAGTGTTCAAACTGGCAAGATGTGTTTGGAATTCTGAACTGGTAACACTCGGGGACTGATAGAGTAAAGCATTTGTTGAGCATTGTTTCCTAGGTTTGACCAAGTTTTCTCCAACTGCAATTGACAAAGACCCATCATGGGTGGAGATTGGATAGATTAGGGATTAAGGAGTTAATCGTCTAAGCCAGGGGTGCACAAACATTTTAGGCCAGAGGGCCAGATTTCCAATTGATAGTGCATGGGGGGCCGCCACATAGATGGCTCAGTAGTAAAAACAACACAAATAATGAAATATGTGCTTTACATTCGCAATAATGGTAACATCCAAAAGTCCTCTGGGAGCCGCATAGAGCCCTGTCTCGGGCCGCATGCGGCCCACGGTTTATGCACCCCTGGTCTAAGCCCACCTATTCATAATACACAATTTTAAAAAAAGATTAAATTTTCCCACAACATACAGTTAGATTTCAGATCTAAAATAACATACTAGTTAATAACTAATTTTCGTAAATAATATCCCAACCCACTCGTTCTTCCTAACACTTGGACCCTAAAATCTAGATCCACAGATGCATACTGGTAGTCTGGCAAAAGCTGCTTCTAAAATATGTTTATCCTGGAGCTGCGTCTTAATGTACTGTGCACAATCTTTCATGGCACTATGACAAGAAGCATTTTGCAGACCTTCAACTTCAATTGGTGTTCCTTCAGCTGACACATCAGTCAGTGCATCCTAAAAGAGTAAGATGTAGCCATCATTACTACCTTGATGAAATAGGCATGCACTATGCATATAATAATTATCGGCAAGCAAATATATCAAACACACCAAGGAAGTATATAAATGGACCCATCACTTAAGAATTATAAAAGCACAGTGAAATTTTTATTCGAAAAAGAACCATGGGGTTGGATAATACATATATAGTATAATATGCTTCGTCAAAAATATGCATTTTACCTTAGCTGAACATTAATGCACCCTTAATTTTAATATGCAGAAACAAAAAATATGTTATAAGCAACCATAAATCTTTTATTGAAAGGCATTCTACTTCATAAACAATGTGCAAAATTATTAAATAGGAACATATTTTGGGAATACAATTCGAAAGTTTAATTTACACAGCAATGCTAACAAAGGGTCACTTTCTAGTTGTTAAATTTTGATTGTTAGGCAAATAATTTATATGAATACTTTCTTATATAGGTATATTGTATTGGTAAATACAGCCCCTTTAAGACAGATTAAAAAATACTTTACTTGCAAAGATAATGTTCCCCTGATGCTGATCACAACAGTGTTATAGAGACGATCTATAGCAACATAAAATGGAATCTCACGATACTGTAAATAAGAAAAACAGAAGAGACTATCAATAGTAATAAAATGATTTACAAAAAATTGAAAGTGTAACATTAGTCACAAAAGTATTCTTATGTACATTGCTGGTGAAAATTATTAAAGCAACTAATTGCCTTGCACAACATCCAAGCACTAACTCTACCGTTATTAAATAAACCTTTCCTTTTCGTCAGTTTCTATGGCTGAAGAGTTAAGAATTAGCACACTAGAGCTTTAACTGAGATTTAGTTAACTCACCATTTGAGTCATATGTTTGAATGTAGAATTTTAAAATAAATCAAATAACTCTGGTGATTTTAATGTACCTATCTTTAAATGAAATTTAAAAAAAGTCAAAGTAAAATTATTTTTTCATAGAACTGTATGTTACTCCTAACTATGCTCATCTATTTATATGATTGGTTAAAAAATGGATTTTCCTTATGTAGAAAGCTAACTCTTATCAAAATGCAATCTATCAGAAAGCTAATTCTTTCACTAGAGTAATTTTATTAAGAAACATCCCTTAAACATCTTTAGTCCATTTTGACTCGACACTGACTTTATTTTGAAATATAAAAGAAACTTTTCTAGGGGACAGTAATTTGCTACCACTTCCTCAGTTATCTTGTGCTGAAGAAGAAATGAATTTATAATGCAATCATTGAACACACAAGACTGCCAAAATTTTTAAATGATTATGGCAGCAGGTGGAGGGTTTCCATGATGTTCATTCTTAAGTCTGTGAAAAATTTGTGATTGTAAACATTGAGGAAAATTCTTAAGATTATTTTCTAGTATTACAATTATGTAACTATACCATATATAAACAAAAGATAGTGACTGCTTTCTAGTATTACAATTATGTAACAACACATCAACAAAAGTTGGTTATTATTTTCTAGTACTACAATTGTGTAACAATACTATATATAAACAAAAAAATTGATTATCATAATTATTAAACAATTCCATATGTAAACAAAATATAGTGACAGAAAAGCATAAACTGAAATGCCAGTCATTATTACAAATATATTTTAATTAAGAATCCATCACAGACTAAGAAAAAACTTTTTCAATTAGGTACTTTTTAGAAAATGAACAGCTTCATTCTGAAAGTACGTACCTTGTTATGAAAACTGACATATATGAGATCCTGATTATTAATTTCTGTTAATTTCTTAATGGCCGCAGTGTTACACTCGCATGCATTATCCGAATAAACCTGGCTTTCTTGGCGTATACAGGCACAGCATCTGCACACAGACAGAAAATAAATCTTTTTCTTTGGCATTTATATCTAGACTATGGCATTAGTAGATTCTAAAAGTACTTAAATTCAATAATAAGTCAGGAATTCAATACTACAACTCATCATTTGTTCTAACAATAAATCTCATACAGCAGAATTTTGTGCAAGAGAACATTAAAATAACAAACAGACAGACAGACCGAGACAGACACAGACAGACAGACAGACCGAGACAGACACAGACAGACAGACAGGTAAGTAGGTAGGTAGATGGATGGATGGATGGATGGATAGATAAATATATAGATTAACAGACAGATATATAGACAGGTGGATGGAAAGATACAGATCAATATTATTTATCTTCACCTCTGGTTACAGGTGTCTATGTGGGAAAAGCACACTTATTAGAATTTATTACTATAATTGCATTGAAAAATATCTTTTGGCCTTAAACAAACATGAATAATAAAACAAAACAAAAAAGAGTTGTCTAGTCAAAAAATATCTGTGAAATTAAACAGTTTGGGCTAAATATGTGGGTTGTACCCTGAGGGCTGGTTATCTCCTGACCTTCTTGGCTTGTTTATTTGTCCATGGAAAGAGAAAATGTTTGTTTTAACTTTGAAAAGAAGTACATTTATGCATAGTAATGTATAAACTATTTTCTGTAATTGCTGTTTCAAATAAAAAAAAAACCAATCAATCACTATCTAAACAAAGTTTAAAAGTAAACAATTATGAATGTGAATTTATATTTTGTTATCTGATTAAGAAATTTTGTATTTCACAATTTACTTTGCTACCAACATCTAACACCTCTGCTACTTCCTGTTAAGAGCAGTATTACCAATGCAATGTGTAAAAGAAAAATCTTATTTTTATTATGTCAGTGGCAACTTCAGTAATAATAATAATAATAATAATAATAATAATCTAATCACTTGGCGTGACAGCACATAGACGATGTCTTCCCCATATTAAAAATATTACATTATTATTTAATTTATTGACAAGTTTGTTTACTGAAATCTTATTAACATCAGTAACATGCTTCACTTGTTAATGAGCACAACAACCACAAGCGAAAGGAAAGGGCATGAGCTATGGTGATTGGTGATCTATGTCGTAAATAATTAGATCTAGGAAGAGCAGCTGTTAAACGCGTAAGCCAACCCACGGCCGGCACGATTTAGCAGCCGCCATCTACGGGCAGGTTGCGAGTGTGACCAGAGGGGGAGTGTGCTAAATTGTGTATAGACATAATGGCCGCATTACCACGGGTACCCATTCTCAATTTTACTACCCGGGTATTAGCATGACAACAGGCCCCTGGGTACCTTTTGGCACCACTAGTATGTATTCCTTGTGCAAAGATGCATTGTGGGGTATTAGCAAGTAGTCTATCAGTAAATTTACAATGATGTAATTTGTAAAGTGCACATGTAGAGTGCCATTTTTTCCTTTGTAAATTGTGAAATTCTAATTTTGGGAAAAACATACTGCTTTATTCATACATGTAAATGAAAGAGTAAAGTGGAAAACCATTATTGTGAGTTGTAATAATGAATTGTTGCTTATTTGGAAATTTGATATGATTTTTGTCTTTGTAAGAATTCTGATGGTGTTGAAATCTATAATAACAGAGGATTCTTTCAACTATAAATGTGCTAAAGCTTACTTGATTTGATGTGGCAATGATATAGAATTCAATTAAAATTATCACTGATTTTGGAGTAGTGATATTATAAGGACTTTGTTATAGATCTTGCTGTTGCCACAAGCATTAAATATTGCATGATTATGCTAGTCTACAAAGGAATTCTATCTTTTGTCAAGCTGGGTTTTTGGTCTGGACTCCAAATGCTTGGTTCATGGAGTACAGTCTGTTGATGTCATAGCTCATATATAGACAACCCAGGATCACCACCATATGAGAGGAAACTTGAGAATCAATTTTGGGTATGACATCAGGTGATTATGACATCACCAGACTACCACCACTGTCAATTTCAAGCAAGGTGAGAAACTCAGAACTATTGTGAATTGAACTATCTGTTGTGCAAACTGAAACTGTATAGTGAGAATAGAGCAAGGGTTGTGGCACGTGTTCACTTTAACTCATTGCAACTTGTAATTATTATTTTTGTTATTCTTATTATTAAATTGTCGTTATCTTTTTCTACATCTTAATTAATTCTTTGAATGACTGTTAACTGGTGAGCCATATATTGGATGAATAACTGTTAGTTAATTAAGAGAAATAATATTTGCTAATCCTAGAGGCAACGTTAACTAGTCTGCTCGTCAATATGTTAAGCTGAGTAATTTTCCCACTAGATTATTGCAACAAGAGTTAACATATAGTGATTCGAGAAGTAATCTAGGGTATGGGGCTGTTATTAGTGTTGATATTGAATTTCTCAAATAATAATCTTAGCAATTAATTCTATAACAGGGGTCATATACAAACCTCACAAGTAACAATTTATTAAATTAATAGAAACAAGTACATGTGACGTGTTTGAATCTTATTATTTTCATGTAAGGTGATGGAACTACATGAACATTTACAAAGCTGAAGCAAAAGAACTGTGAAAATGTTATCTTGAATTGATTAGAATTAAATATTATAATTATTGTCTAGATTTTTATTTCTTAAACAATTATATTCACTGTCTTGTACAATATATTATATTTATAAAATAAAATTGACTCAATTACTGCTGTAATGTATACTGTTAAAAAAGAATTCATGCTCAGGTACTATTAAATTCTCGTGAAATTTCTTACAGTTCAAACTTATGTGCACTAAAATTAGAAGAGATCTTGGACACTGAATGTTAAATGGTAAGAAAGCTGGATGTGAAAATGAATGCAAAATGTCTTGCACTACCGAAGGGGTAAAATATCAAATTATTATTTACTCTGGAGCACAAATAACTGGGACAAAACAACTGGGTTATGGACTTTATTGACAAGCCACAATTGTTTGAACTTTTCATTTCCTTAACCATTTAATCCTTGCTGGCAAATGGATGATATTATATTAATAGGAAGTAATATAATTTACTCACTCTTAAAAATCATCTTCACTTTCAAAAACCTGCCACATAAGTGGAAAAAATAAAACTATTAATGCTATTCTTAATTTATATTATGAATGCAAACTGACTGGTGAATACTGTTTATATAAAGTTCTCTTCATGAAAAAAATGCACCCAGAATTGCCATGAAGGTCACTTCTCTCTCTCTGTCGGCAGTATTTCATAAAGAATTAATTTGATATTAATATATCCAGTACTTATTAAAAAAATAAGTAAGCATTTGAAAATTATCAATTAACTGTTATGTGTATGTGTGCATATGTGTGTGACTATTTGTGTACATATGTGGCATAAAAATTTCTTTACATTAAATGTCCAATTAATGTATATAATAAAACCAGAGAACTCAGAGATGTGTTTGTTTACTACAGATTACCATAATTCACTATACGAATAAGATATAAATTTATAGGATTAATATTTTATATTCTAACTTTTCTAACCAAACCATAACCACAAGTTTTTAAAAAAAAAAACATTAAATTTTGATAAACAATGATGGCATATTCACACTGGACCTCAACTTTTCTTATGGTTCACCCCAAATTTATGAACAAGTTAGTCATTTTTACAGATAGTGTGGGGCTGAGTGGAGAAATAGTTGTGATTAGTATTTATGAATATCAAAATAATTTTTAATTAAAATAAAAACTGCCATATTCCCTCGATTATATTGGTTTTACTCTTTTAAGAATGAGTTTTAGCATTTTATTATAATAAATCAATGGAGACATTTCATTAACCAGTAAAACAAAGCCTCATGATATTCCTATAGTCTAAGAAAAGTGAAAAAATGACAACAACACCTTTTCTTCAAGACCTGCTTCACCACAAGCATTTTACTGCGAATGGGCAAAAATGTTAAGAAATGAAGAATAAGCAATTACGGAGCCTTAAACTTAGAAGAATATCATGGACTACTTCATAGCTACACTTCCTATAGCATGCGTGAAATACTACTAACACACATCAAACAAAGGTTTATCTAATCAATCAATGAATTATAAACACAGATGTGAGATACCATTTATACACACATCAAAGGTTTACTAATCAATCAATGAATTGTTTATAATTGTGTGACATACTACTTACACATACATCAAACAAAGGTTTATCCAATCAATCAATGAATTATAAACATGTGTGACATACTACTTACACACACACACATCAAACAAAGGTTTATCTAATCAATCAATGAATTATAAACTTGTGTGACATACTACTTACACACACACATATCAAACAAAGGTTTATCTAATCAATCAATGAATTATAAACACAGATGTGAGATACCATTTATACACACATCAAAGGTTTACTAATCAATCAATGAATTGTTTATAATTGTGTGACATACTACTTACACATACATCAAACAAAGGTTTATCCAATCAATCAATGAATTATAAACATGTGTGACATACTACTTACACACACACACATCAAACAAAGGTTTATCTAATCAATCAATGAATTATAAACTTGTGTGACATACTACTTACACACACACATATCAAACAAAGGTTTATCTAATCAATCAATGAATTATAAACATGTGTGACATACTACTTACACACACACATCAAACAAAGGTTTATCCAATCAAGTTTATTTGAATTATAAATACAGGTGGTAATTTAGCCATCTTTTGTCAACCTAAGTCGTTTTGACAGGCACCATAAATAGAATCTCAAGAAGAAAGTGTGTAGTGTATTGACTGGTTTTGCTGGAAAGCAACAGTAGTTGTGTATACATTCAGAAAGCTTCCATCCAAAGGGGCTTTAAAAAGCTGGAATATACGAAATCTATAGAAAAAGCCTAATCTAAACTTATGAATTAGATTTTTCCCAAATCACTAAAATAAATGCCAAAATATATTAAAATATGTATGATTCATTATTTAAAAGACTAGATTACACAAGTATTACATTCTATATAAACTAGCAACCAACAACTTTCATATCAATATACATGTAATATAAACAAATAATGTGAAAAATATTATATTTTTAACAAAAACATTTCACAACAAAAATAAATTAATTAAAAATAAAATAAAACCATGCCAGACAAATTTGAAACAAACCACAAAGGAAAAATATTTCATATGACCAATATTAATTTTATAGTCTTAAATTTTTAAAATTAAATGAACATTAAAAGAATTCAGTAAAAGAAAGATTCATGCCCAAAGCAAAAATATTTTATAATATATATATTATTCAAGTAAAATATTTTAAAATTTATTCATTAATTTCAATTTCCTAATTTTCTTATCCACTTATAAAAAGAAATGAAAAGAATAGAATAGAGTGTGTGCATTGCAGATGCATGTTAGTGGAAAATGTTATATATTAACTTAATTACAAAGTGTTTATTAAATTTAAGATAGAAAAATTACTCACAAAATAAAAAATATCACTAAGAAGTGAGCAAACTATTTCTATTGCTTACTGAACTCTAACTGTTGCATAGTCCTCAAATCTGTTCAGAATCAATTAAGATTTTAATTCTGAGAAAATACTGCAAATTTAATTTTGAGATACCTTTTCTAACTTGTCTAGATTTAAAAACAAATGCTTTTGTTGAAAAATTTTAACTATTGTGAATACGACAATAATTATTGTACAGTGAATTCAATTCAGACTCTGCTAATCTGGACACCAAATAATCGAGTCTGCATAGTGATGTAACATCTATACAGAGTGTGCAGGCAAATCTCTTCCCCTTGTCTTTCATTAAAGAGAAGTTTGTCAATATTTGTATTGTATATACTGTCCTCAATAATATAATCTCCAATAATTAAATTTTGTGCCTCCTGAAAGAGTTTGATGTACAAATAATGGTACCTCCCTAATCTGGATATTCATCTAATCCAAATCCCTCTTCCCCTCTAAATAGTCTAGATTAGCAAGTTTTACCAGATTAAGACATTTTTGATTGTGTGTGTGTGTGTGAGTGTGTGTGTGAAATTATTATTATTATTATTATTATTATTATTACTGATTTTGTAAATCAGTAATGATGTTGGTTAAAGTCGCATTACAGATTTCATATTGTTCATTAGCATAATTTAAATAAAGTAAAAACATTAACACAAATTATATATAGGAAAGAATTTTGCCTTCAAAGTTTGTGTTGTTAATTCCAGACTCTCGGTTTTTAAAAAGTTAAAAGAATTTACCTGCAGTAAATACAGAGCTTGCAGAGCCCTGTGGTCAGGTGTGAATAAATATAAAATGGCCACCCATAGCTGCCAAGGGCATATTTCATGTAGTGGGCCATCACAGGTAGAGACATCCAGCTCAGCAAATGCTCTCCACCTGTCATGATACTCAAATTACTCCTTCCTTCCACATTACACTGGTTATCAATGATGACAGAAGTAAGGTCAGCGTAATTGTCCTTTTGCTGCTGTCCAAGAAGCATCATTCCAGCTGCAATGTCTGATAAAACTAGGTCAGTGTCCTGGAATCAAATAGCAATATATACGCATTTAAAAAAAAAAAAACCTATTCAAATAATAAATTAGAATTAGTAAACACACTCCCATCTAAATCGGAATAAAATAAATCAATAAAAAATTAATCACACACACACACACACACACGTGCGCATGCATTATTTATATTAAGGAATTATATTTAAATATATTTTTAATGAAAACAGCATTAGTTTTATTTTAATATTTTACACTTATATTGATTATATTCATGAGATACGCTTTAAAAAAAAAAAAAGACAAGAAAAAAAAGACAAGAAAAGATGTGGATGGAGTCAAATAATCTTTGTATAGGTTCAAAGTCAAATGAGCATTTTATAACTCTTCATTCTTCCTGTCTCTAATTCAAAAATTTATTGTACAAAGTAGTTTGAATTTTGTAACATGGATCAGTGAGTGTGGAGGGCTGGGGATTCAGAGCATTTGCTGGGCTCCCTTCACATTTTTGATTCTTTTAATCTTAAAAGATACATTATTTTTTAATTATTATAACTAATATTACTGCTGAGTGGCTGCAGTGCATGATTACAATAATTTTGTCTAGTGTGTTTCATATTCTGCTAGAAAATCTATACTTTTGCATTTCATGTTGTTGTGGTGGATAGTATTTCTGTTGTAAATGGCATTTCTCTGAGTGCTACTTTGGTTTTGAGTGTTTTGCAGTGATGTTAGTGGTTGGACATTGCATTAGAAAGTGTTGTAGTACATTATCTTTTCTGCCCTTTATATCTATTTCATGTCAGAGTTTAGTTTGCACAGTAGTAGTGTGATTAAGTCTGTTTATAAAGGTGGTAGAGTGTCTTTGGGCAGTTGCAGGGATATTTGGTGTTTTTATTTGTTTGAGTTCTGTATTTTTACCATTAGTTTGGTTATATATATAGCCATTTTGCGTGCTGCACCATGTCACAGCGTATTTTGCTCCCCTGAATGTTGTGTTGTGCCCTGGCATGACTGTATGGCTAGGGACCCAAAGGAATATTTTTTTTATGTTTTGTCTTGTAATGCTTGAAGGGTATTTTTGATGACAATGTGATGCAGTTGAGTGATGTCTGTTTTAGCTGAATGGATTTTGTAGTATTTTGATGAAGGAGAGATAGTTACATATTGCCAATTGATAGGCCATGAAAGAAGGGATTTTACAGAATATTTGATAAACAATGACATTCAAACCTCACTAGAAGGGGTACTTAACCCCCCAAAGCAGCTCTGGCAGGGGTGTCTTAGTAAACTTAATAGTCTCATAACCAAACACCCCCTTCACAGACTACTATAAAAGAAAACTAGAGGAGGGAAGATATCCCAAATTAAAACCCCAAATTACACTAAGGTGGTCCTATGCACCCCAAACGAAATTGAGGCCAGTGGTGGGAAGCTAACTGTTGGGATGACTATACTCTCTCTATGTACATAACAGTATCCCATCCAGGGCCCATAAATATATAGATAATTTAAAATATTTAGATTTTTTTTTTTTTTTTTACAATAGCCGATTGCTGGCTTTGTCCGCCAGCAAGTCAGGGGGAAATCCGACAAAGGGATGGGGTTTGAGTTTCTATATTTATATCTGTTTTAGCTTTTGCATCAGCCACTTTGTAAACTGTGTTACTGGTAAGTAGCTGACTGTCCAACTGTTTTTTTTTATCCTGTGCCGTCTAATGACTCATTGGAAAAAATAAGTTTTGTTTTTGTGTAGATGTTCTACATGTATTGCTCTGTCTGCCCATTGTATGAGTGCTTGTGTCTCTTTCCTTTCTAGGAATGTTAATTGTCCTCTGAGTGCATATATGATAGAAGGGTGATTAGGACTAAGTGTGTCTCTTTCCTTTCTAGGAATGTTAATTGTCCTCTGAGTGCATATATGATAGAAGGGTG
The DNA here is from genome assembly GCA_028829895.1 of Sinotaia quadrata. Classification (NCBI taxonomy): domain Eukaryota; kingdom Metazoa; phylum Mollusca; class Gastropoda; order Architaenioglossa; family Viviparidae; genus Sinotaia; species Sinotaia quadrata. The sequence goes on from CM054182.1 coordinate 10,207,530, forward strand.
ATTAGGACTAAGTGCAGTGCTTTGTTTTGTATCGTTTGTAGTGGATGCGACTTTTTTGTTGCCTGCAGCTCTTAAAGTGTTGAACAAGCCAATGAGTGAAAGTGTTAAAGTGTGCATGTCTCTACCACCACCCCCCATCCCCTTCGTTTAACCCCTCTTGTATAAAGTTAATGTTCTAAATGTGTTATGGGATTTTTTTCTTCTTTTTGTTAGATTCATATGCACTTATGTCTTGCTTTGTTTTTGTTTATTATTGGGAAGGTTACTCAGATCTTCTATTATTGCATTTACAAAATAATTATCAGAGGTCAGTTTGTTTTCTCTTGCTTTAGCTTTTTTATGGATATCTATAGTCCTCTTTTAGGTAGACTTTATATGTAATAGTCCTCTTTTAGGTGGACTTTAAGCTAATATCACACTTCTCACTATATTTAATGGACAGAATTAGAAAAAATAAATAGTAAATATAATATTACTTCCTGCTGCATAATAGTTAATACAAAAACTTTTTAAACAGGTGCAATGAAAATCTAGAGGGATGAAACACATTACCTTGAAGAAACCAGCTATCAGTTTGGAAACATCAGAAAAGGCCTCATCTGTATCCTGACTATTTACTATGCAGCAACACAAGCACCTACATCTGAAAACATAAACAACAGCAAAACATTACAAGGCTATTTAGTTATTCGAATGTACATTATAACAATATTAAACTATCGCTGAGATTAATATTTGTAAATATAGATATTTTATGCAGGGTTTCATTTTAGCTTTCTAAGCAAATGATGCATGTGTATATGGCTTTGAGTTTAACTCATAAAACTGCCTTTCATTACTTAAGAATAAATTAAAAGCAGTGAAACTGTCAGGATCTGAAACTCCATCTCTTATGAATCAATCTACTTAAATTTAAAATAAAATTTAAGATATTAATAATTATGTTTTGCTAGCATCACCAGAGATAAGATGTTGGGGCAAGATTTCCTGTCCCTGCCAGTCTGTTCATCCTTGCAATATTTTATTTACTATCTCTGCTACAGTCATTGTCAATCCTGCCAGGCCAATTGTAAAAAAATATGCATAGGAAATAGGTCACTGTGACAGAGCAAAGTTGCCTGCACATGTTTGTGAAATAATTAATTATTATATGCATGCTGCTAATATTTGATATAGCAGGTGTTGAAAGCAGACTTCATGCAATGCATGTTAAGAATAATATGTAAGGAAGACAAAATTCCCCAGAGGTAAAGAGTAACTTGAAGTGATACAATGATTCAATGGCACATGTGTCCTGCCTTGTGACTTCAATAGCCAAAGGTTCATTGAAGTAAGCAAACCAAGCTGCTCAGTTTATATTAGTAATAAACAACTCATCCAGTGATGCTAACCAGTTCTAGGAGGCTGGCCAGTTATAACCAACCAATGACCTGGTACTGGCCAATAAAAAATCTGACCAATAGGAGTCAAGCAGAAAGTGACCTGTTAGAAAAATCCCTTGTTCTTGTCACTTTGATTTTTGCTGTCATCAAGTCCAGTCTTAAGGCTGATTGTGAGCTGGTGAGTTATCTGACTGATAAAGAAAGGGTGGAGTTAGAAATATTTTTTTGTGCTCTTAGAACTACTGATTTTATGGTTTGTTATTTGACTCAGATAATTTTATGTATTTAGAATGTTGACTTTTATGGGCTTGCAATTAGATTTAGAATTTTTTTTTGTATTTGAACTGTTGTTCTAGGGTTTGCATTTTGTGAGATTTTGTGCATTGCATTGTTGAACATATGACATTTTGTCCCTAGTGGAAATGTTATTCATGAATTTGATTATGTTATATTTTATGTTCGCATGTGTGAATCAGGTTAACATATTCAATTGCAGATAATGTAAGTTTGAGAATGCTTGCGAGAGAGATATGGGAATGTAGAACATTTTAGATCAGAATCTTAATTCTTATGTGCAGTCGCTCTGATTTGACTTTTTCCAGAGAAGAGTGCACCTTTTTTCGTTTTTCAGCTTCAGACTGCAGTGATCCACAGCACTCTACGTTAGCTACATTGGTATGTGTCTGATGTCATTTGTTTCATTGCTGGCAACAGGGTTGCTGGAAATTGGTTAGGTGAATCTTCATTCAAGAACCATACAGCAGAAGTTGGGTCTGGCTTTGGTCTTGAGAGATTTCATGCAGAATTCTTGGAACAGTGTGGGTGGTGTACCTAGGGGTACACATTAGACCCATTATATAATGTGAGGCAAAGTGAGCTGTGACATTGTGAAAACTGCACCAGCGAAGGTCATAAAAAGGACAAGTAAATTAACTATTGTTTCTTTCCACTCCTGCTCTGATTCAGTGATGAAACTCACAAATCTAGTAGAGACTATTAACTTGATTATTTTATTGTTAGGAGACTGATAATCATTATCTGGGCATTTATCCTCAGTAGTAGTCTAGTACTAGTAGCAAAGGTGTCTGTTTTTTTTCAACTGTATTCATTTGTATGTTTTGATTGTTGATTTAATTAATATTTATTATTGTTTCTTATTTGTCCTTCTTGTGCATACTATTTAAATTATGTCTGGAGTAATAGAGGGTGGATAAGGGCTCACTAAAATAACTTAAAAGATGGATCAAATTACTCCTTTACTAAGAAGTTCCAACTGCGGAAAAGAATTATGTGCCAGCAGAATTTCTATCTATATGCTGTGAGTGTGAGTAAAAGGTAGAGTTCTACAATGCCAGGTGGAAGACAAGTTTGGTGTCTTATTGGGATTTATTATAAATATATGAATTAAGATTACAGCCACTTGTACTCAGTTATGCATTATTAAATAATAAAAAAAGAAATATCATAACAGTTCAGGTGTTCGTAAAAGGAATGGAGTTCTTTGTTAGAGTGTCTGGCAGCAACAAAAAAGCAAAGTGTATGTTGCAAGTATGGAGGTTTCAATAACAATAATACAGGTGGTCTTGTATACAAATAAACACTCACCGTCTTTCCCAAACCCGGATGTGCTCTGACATCCTGGAAGAAATCAGTTCAGTCGAGCTGCTCCTTGACATTTCATCTTCACGCTTTCTCTGTCCTTTTGTAGATCCAAGTGGGTCAAACACTAATATTATCCCTACAAACATGAAGAATCCCACTATCCAAGCACAAAGAACTGCCCCCCTTGCAGCCCATAAAAAGAAATGGTCACAATCTTTAAATCCAGAATCAAAAGTTATATAGGTGGAATAAATCAGCCAAGCAGCCTCTATGAAAATGAAGAGGAATTTTATGTAGAGAAGAATGTTTATATGCCGGCGTGGGTAATCGTCACTGATGGTCCCTTGCATACTAACGCCCATTATGACTAATGTAAAAATGATGGTAACTATGAGAAGTACTATTGCTCCAATGTAGTATTCACGCAGAAGTTTACTATTCTCACAATCATTATTGAAGTAAATCTTTAACAATGCTGCAATAACCACCAACCTATGAACAAGAAGAAAAAAATGTAAAATATAGAATTGGATTCTGGAAACAGTGAAGGAAAGATGAGAAACAGCTAAATGGAATGTTCTAAATTCTATTATATGGGACATGTACAATAATTAGTAAATTACAATATTTAATTTATAAATATTAAATAAAATTGTAGCTGCACACACTCATGCATGCACGCATGCATGTGCACATGCACACACACACACACACACACACACACACACAGTTGTATAAATACACAAATGATAAATTCAAATATTTACTAAATTATGTTATCAGGTATGGGTGTGTTAAAAACAATTATAATAATGTATATAAATTGAATAATAATTAAAAGTTCTATTACACACTGGATGATCAAGTAATATTAGTATTAAGTACACCAACAATAAAAAAAAGTGTAAATTAGATGACTGTACAAAGACTGATTACACTAAATCCACAAACTGATATTTAACAATTTTTAAAAAAAATTCCTTAACTTTAATCAATTCATTTTTGCCTGGATATATTTAAAATGCATTGTATGCTTAACACCATTAAAATATATACTAACTTGTATCCATTATTTAAGTTTTTACAATTATAATAGAAAATATTTTGTTTTTTTCAAAGCAATTATCTTAACACAGTTTGTGTATGTATCTGTGCTGATATATCTGCATAATAGGTTCCTGTTTTTTAACATGCGGCCCTGAGAGCTCACACAACTGAATTTCAAGTTGCTTAATTCTTAATCTTAGCCTTGTGATTGGCACTTGAATATTTCCATCATGGCTCATCCATTATATTTACTTCAGTGGTGTTAGCTCATAAGTGTTTTTAATAATTTCAGAGAAAAATTATGTCTATACATCTGAGTAAAAAATGACGTCAAAATGTATAAGAACATAAATGACATCATAATGTAGGTCAAGTTGTAATAATTCACCAGATATTTAGCCTGACTGACCACATGAGCAGCTCGGTCTGTCTCTGTTCACGCCATAAATGGCACAAAACTAATGGAATCAGTCTTGCCACCAACAGAATAGTATTGCTTGAAAAAGCTCTCCCAGGCACCACTGGTAAAAAGGTTTTTTTGCCAAGAAAGAGTCAGCACTCTACTTGCATCATACCTCTATTCTCTCTGCTCATCTTACACCTCAACAAACAACTAGATTGATCAGGCCTTGGCCAGCAAAGGTCCCTTGACGGCCGCGTATAGACGAAAAGCCCACAACATATGCCTGATTGACCAAGTTGAGGTGAAAACCATCTCACCATTGGCAAGTTTAAATGAGACAGATATACAAAAAACTTTCACTCTGTAGACAGTGGACACTGAACAAATCTTGAACATTCAAAATGCACTCGCATCATCATGATTTAATTTTGTAATAATTCTTTCTGACATCATTACTCTTTTTTATAAAGTTTTCATTTATCCCTAAATTTTATAAGTATTTGCATTTTCTTTTCAATTTTGTTATCGTCTTTTTGTCAGGTCAGGATTGGGGGTATCATAGTAGCTGTTTTGTGATTTTAATGTTCAAAATATTATTTAAATTGTCAAAATCTTGTAGCACCTGACACCACTGAAGCGTGAGTGGACATGTGGTCAGCCAAGTTAGGGTTTTAAGTCTTTCTATAACATCTTCTTAAACCCCCGTGCCACAGCATCACAATGCAAAATCAGCAGACTACCTTTATGACCATCATATTTGAAATTTCTCTCCTGTGCTGGACTTCACCAAGTGACCAAGATAATTTTTGTATCCTGAGGACTGAAAATTCTGGGTGCCAGGCTTAGTCAACCTAGTATATTAAAAGTGTGACTGAGAAGTGGTTAGTTTATTGTGTATGTACTCATTCATTGCTGATTTAGTGTTGTAATTCCTCAGAGGCAATGAATGTAAATTACTAAGGATGAAATATTTTAACATTTGTAGAGTGTAGGGTTTACTTACTAGATGCTAGATTCATTCTACAGGAAAATAATGTTGAGCAAGAAGTAATGTTATTACAAATATAACTTTATTTGAACAGCTGATGGAAAGACAGTTTAGCTAAACAGTGTGATCTGATAAAGCAGCTGATGTGCAAATCATGATTCTTGTATTGGATAGTTAATGTGATTTTTTTTTTCCTTTTGCTGGAATATACCGTAAATGCGAATATTTAAAGTGAGTGGTAAAGTATATTGAATGCAGCCTTCATCAGTCATGTATCCTGTTTGAGGTGTGTGATATTGCCATTTACAGTAGCATTAATAACAATAGAGCAGTAACTAACTAGAGATTATCACTTTTATTAGATGTGAAAAACAGAACAATAACTATTGTATAATCCTTCTGGAACTTATGGCAACATATTCCTGGAATTTTCAATGTAGTATTTTGTAGTAGTATTATTTAATTTATTATCTTCTTAATTTGACATTTTTTAAATTTCTTTTCTCTGTATTTGATGAAAATTCTGTATTTTAAGCTTTATTAAATTATTCTTGACTTTTGTGTTGGAGCTTGTGATTGTCTGTTCATCAGTTACTCATCAAAGTTTGTTGCAATCATCTCAATGTAGTTTTATCTCACCATGATGTTAAGTAGTATTGCCTCCTTTATCATTATATATCAATGTCTGTTTTAAGTAAATCACTCTTTTAATTTTGTATACTAAATCTAGCCCAGTCTGGATCAACATAAAATTATTTTCTACTTTCTGTGCAAAGATCAATAAATGTAACTTCGCTGGAAAACTTGCTGTAATAAAAATACTATTGAATTCTTCTTCAAAGTGAAAGTGTCTATTCGTAAAATAAAATATACTCACCAGATAAATCGTAAACATATCTCAGCAAAACTCGGAAAAACAAAATCATCACTACCAATTGCCCAGCGTCTCCTTAAAAATAGTATACCCGGCATTTTCACACTTTACATTACATATCTTAGTTCAGAATTGTGTACCACCAGTTTGGCAGAGTTACGATAAACACAGATGAGAAACAGGAAGATTAACCTGCCGGTGCTAGCGATAGAAAGTTATACACTAAAACTAATACGATGTGATTTTTGTTTATTTAAACTGAATTTTATAACAATTATTCTATAGTAAACTGTATATTAATTATACCTATAGATATTTTACAAACAAGTATTGTGGATTCGTGTGGTGTTGACAGCCGACTACAGTTGATTGATTCCAAATTTTAAGGGCTATTTAATTTGTCGACACCTATATTAAAGCGCGTACTTGACATGCTTTGGAATACAACCTCGACAACCGCATGTAGGGTTTTCACTATTGTTCTGTTCAAACATAATTAATGGGGATTATTTTATCCCAGTTTAATTATTTTAGAACTTTATTAAAAGTAATTGGTATGTATGTCACAACTTCAATGTTTTCGATACGGGCATATTAACTGGTGGCGGTAGGTCGGAGTTTAAAACATTGCCTTACACAGCAAATATACACCACCGATTAAATCTAAGCATCTACAGTTAAAAATTTGCATACTTAATTATGTGCATTTAGCCTAGACAACCTCAGATATGATATAACTCTTTATTGGTAAGTGAATTAATTTCACATTATGAATCATCCGAAAGATCAGTGCAGTTCATAAGTCTTTTCTCTTGGCTCAGTTTTTGCGGCCATTTAATGCACGTGGAAAGCGTAGGCTATACACGAGTAAATAAAATGATTAAAATGCAATCAGAATCGCTGTATTGGTATTCAGTTACGTTATTTTGACTATTATTATAAACTAATTTATTAATTAATTAACTAATATTTAATAGGCCTACACTAATAGATCTCTGTATACATTTGATCTGTTAAGTACTGCTGTTAATTACTAAATTAGTGTTATTGCAATAATTTGATTAACTGAATAAGTCGTAATAATTTATTTCATCTACTTAATAATAACGTTTTCATCAATGTAACATACTATTCACCCAAGGTCATGGTGATAGAGAGCTATTGTACGCCTATGAGCCCCTAGAGATGAATTCTTTTTTGGGCCCCATCTTTTGAAAAGGTTTGTTAACTTGTATTTTTTGTAGTTGTAGTACACTGTATAACTATATATAAAGTATACTATAATAAGCCACAGGCCAGCCACTCTCTCTCAGCAACCATTTAATGGCTTTATACTCTGCTTAAAATTTAATATATGTTTTACATATACCTCTATCTTAAGTGCCAATACCCTAATCAGTTAATGAGTTAATCAGTTATGCTACTATTTCTACAGCACTCAAAGTTTTTTGTGTTAAATAACATAAGTATTGCTTATTTCAAAATTTGGTACAGATGCCCTTTGAAAGTTAATAATAATATTTCCTTAGTATGTAGTATTTACTCAAATGCATTTTACAGCAAATAATCACTTTAACACTGACAGATAGAGTATGGCTGATCTAAGAGTGCAGCGTTTTCTCCAGCTGCTGACAAACAATGGCTTTGTACATGAAACACCTGTGGCCGTTAATGGGATTCAGAAAAAGTTATTCCGATTTGGACCACTGGGAGTGCTTCTCAAGAAAAATATTATTAAGCAATGGTATGTAATTATTCCAAATCAAAACAAGAAGAAAAAAAATAAAATTAAGCAGTTATAAAACTTTTCATACTGAAATGAAAGAAAATTTTAAATATTAAAAACTATTATATTAAAATTTTACCATTCACTGGACTTATGAAAACTATGATGAACAGTAAACAGTTAAAGAAGGGGGTTTTGTAACTGGTCTTATAGAAAGGATTAGTAATAATGAATTATTATTTTTAGAGAGGTCTGTGAAATGGTAATGAAGATTTAAATACTATGCAGTCTGAATAATAAGAGTTGCTTCATTCTTATATTCATTTTTGTGGCTGTCATTTTTGTTTTGTTCAGGTGGGATTCACTTGTGATACAACAACCCAACACGTTCACTGTGGAAAGCCCACCCCTAATGCTCCCAGGAGACATGCCAGTAGTTGACCTTGATTATAACGACATTCTACCTTTGTCAGAATCCAGGTGTGAAAAATATGGATTGGACTTTACGTCTCTTACTCCACTTAAATTTTAGCTGCATCAGTTATGAAAAGGTATTATTTAAAGAGGACAGATCTAGAAATTTGTGTGTTGATGTTTCATCCATTTCTATTTATACTTCAGTAAATATTTAATTGTTGTTATCTTTATATTTCATTTTTAATTTTAATTAAATAATAAATGCACCCCTGTTTAATTTCTTGGGGTTTATTATTAACCTCTGTACAGTAGATCCTTCCATAATGACCCATGCTTGTCATTCACTGCGAGAATAGCAATTGTGTCCATGCCCCATAAGTTAGTCACTACACAGAGTTTGTGGTCATTATGCAAGCATATGGAGGCTTATGAGAAAGTGTATAGTGTGTAAAATTATTCTACGCCAGCTGGTCATTATGTGGGGAGTCAACTGTACATGCTTAATCAAACTCAAAGTAAGTATTTGAAATTCTTTACGTTTAAGACCACATCTTATTGCTGCCTGTTTATTTATAATTATTTTTGTTGAATTATCTTTTTTTTCTACAGTAACCATTCAATGAGCATCAGTGATCTAAGATTTTCATTATCAAAGGGTAAGCCATTGAATCTAAATACAATATTTCTTTTCCAAGTCACACTTTGCATCCTGTTATAGATTATATTAATATGTTAATAAAAATTAAAATGCTTATAATTTGTGGCCTCAGCATCAACAGTTTAGCAATAGACAGCCACATGATTTTTATCTTTTGGTACATAATTTCATGTATTTAGTTATTATAATATTAACGACATTAGATTTAGCATAATATTTAAGACAATATTTCTTTACAGTAAAACACAATAGATTCAGCACAATATTTAAGACAATATTTCTTTTCCAAGTCACACAGTTTGTATTCCATTGTAAATCATTTTTGTATTATGCTTTTTTGTGTGTGCTTCAGTTCAGTAATGTAGCAATAGACAACCACCTGATATTTATCTTTTATTAGCAGCTTGTATTTAGCTGTTAGCATCTTTAGATTTGAGATACATTTGGATATTATTTTCTATTATGCCACATTAATTAAAGAAGTAGTTTCCTGGTAATCAGTGAATCTTCCATTTTTAGCTAAACAATCTGATCAATAAACAATAATGATTTAGTAGATTTTTACTCAAGAATGACTAAATATCATTCAGATCTGATGTTAGTTAATATCATACACTTTTTATGGTGTGTTATTCAGATCTGATGTTAGTTAATATCATGCACTTTTTATGGTGTGTCATTCAGATTTGATGTTAGTTAATATCTTGCACTTTTTTTGGTGTGTCATTCAGATTTGATGTTAGTTAATATCATGCACTTTTTATGGTGTGAGTAAATAAACCACTTCCATTTCAAAAACTGTTGAAGACAGACCAAGCATGACATCAAGCCAGAAACCCAGTAATTAATGAATTTAATCGTATAGTCTCTGATGTGACATCAAACTAGAAACCCAGTAATTAATCCTATAGTCTCTAATGTGACATCAAACTAGAAACCCAGTAATTAATCCTATAGTCCATAATATAATATCAAGCCAGAAACCCAGTAATTAAACCTGTAGTCTGTAATGTGACATCAAAGCAGAAACCAGTAATTAATCCTATAGTCTGTAATGTGACATCAAAGCAGAAACCAGTAATTAATCCTATAGTCTCTAATGTGACATCAAACAGAAACCCAGTAATTAATCCTATAGTCTGTAACATGACATCAAAGCAGAAACCAGTAATTAATCCTGTAAAGAATTGTTGCATAATTGGTCAGTAAAGTTTGCTCAGTCGAATGTCATTCAAGGTATAATGTGAACATCAGAATTTTACAGTCCTTTGTTTTGAAAATGAATTTGCATTAGAAATAGGTATGACAATTCTGTTTCCTGCTAGCTTTTGCAAACACTCAAACATTTTTTTTAAAAAGTATTAAAAGCTATTAATGTACAAAAAATGCATTTGAATTCCTCTGATAAATTTGATGTAGTTTCTTGTGTTCGACGGATTTACAAATATATCAAAATTTTAGAAAAAAGAAATATGATTTCTACTTTTTTACTTCTTCCGGCACAACACATGATAGATTGCACATGGTGATCAGACTTGATTTTGGGAAATTTTGATGAAACGTGTTGAAAGGTTTGGTGAAATCTTTTTCATGACTTGATGTCCGACCACAAACATTGTTAGTTTTAGAAATATTTCTCTAGTTTTAATCAACTGTTTAATGTATTTGGACTAGATTTGTGAAGATGTGATAGTGGGGAATGATCGATTCATTAAATTTGTTGAAAATTAGAAATGTGGCATTGTTTTGAAGCTATTTAAAAAACTATTTCACCAGAGTAACTTCATGAAATTATATTCGACCAAGCCGCGTTCAAAATTACAACCACATATGAATATGATTATGAATATACAACCACATACATATGAATTTCATCTGAATTATCATTATAGCATGTGAATATGTTGCTTTCCTTTTCTGTATTCCACACTTTTTTTTAAAGTATCCAGTTTAATGACACATATCATGGACCCACTGCTAAGTTAGAAAAATCTTGATGAGTTTGCATTAGTGTATGCTTGAAAATAACAGTGTATTGAGAAAAAGAATAAGGTATGAAAAAAAGTACTATTGACTGATGCTAAAATTTCACCTCATTACTTGCAAAGTGATGCCTAGCAAAGTAGGCTGTGTCAATTCACCTGCAAAATTGCATTTTCAGTGCAATTACAAATGTAATTTTAACCAGCCGTTAAGCAGTACCTGCATGGGTAAGAAATCACAGACGATAGTCGTAATGAAAGCTGCTTTGATTTCTTTTACATAGGTTGGAAATAAAAGAGATAGCCTTTGAAGAGATCCCTTAATAGAATAATTCTGTATTAACCACATACTTTTTTTTCTTCCAGATTGCAGCAGTGCATTTCTCAGTTCACTAAATATGGCCAATGGGCAACTGCCAATTTCTTTGGCTAGCATTGGTCAGTGCTTTAGCTTGAAAGAATCAGAAACAGACATTGGTGCCAAGAAGCTTCTGGCAAAGTATTTTATTTTAATAGAGTTTTGAAATGTTTATATTTCTCATTACAGTGCAGTCTCAATAATCTGAAACATATTAGTCCAAATGCCTATTTCAAAATACCTTGAGTAGCCTAAAGTTATTTCATGAGGTTGTGGCTTTTTGACACTATGATTATGAAGTAATTTATTTATGCATGACATTTTCAGGAGGCTATCAGTAGTGCATCAGTGAAAACATTAAAATAAATTTGTTAATTTGCATGCACACACACACACACACAGACAATTTACTCTAAATTCAGTTATCCTAACATACTCCAAACATATTGTATGAATTAGGTAGAATTACCAAGGTTGCTCTGCGATGTGCTTTTCATCTCACATTTTAATTGTTTTCATTTCCTTGTAATACTTGACAGAATTTTCTGCATTATCTTTTAAATTTAATTTACATATTTACATATTATCATAAGCTTTTAATAGTTTTATGATAGATCGGTAGTTTCATACCAACTAGCTCACTCACACAGCTTCTTCCATTTACAGTGGTCTTTGCGAAGAACATCTGCTCTTTCAGCACTACGCTCCTCCAGTCAACATGGCACAGACGTTGGACTATTGGATTCGAGCACGTTTATCTTGGTGGAAAAGGGTGAGTAATGATTTCAAGTGTAGCAAATTTGCGTTTGTGGTTTTTCCTTTGTTTATTTCATATTTGGTTCATTTCTAAGTGATTTCTTTGTTACATCTTTACCCTTTCTCTGACCTCCTTCTAAGTAGTGGTTATCCAGTCTACCTCAGTTGCATCTCGTGATTAATTAAGAGATTATATTCTGCTCATCTGGTTGCATGATGGGAAAAACAATTTTCTCTATAAAATATGCTTTACTTTATTACTTGTCAGCATGTATGCTTATAGGACCTCACAGTCTTTTATACCTTGGTAGCTGTAACTCATTGGGATTCTAATATACTGAAGGGGATGTTATCAATAGGATTATGCTACTGAGAAGCTCTTTTACGTTAGTCTCCCAGTCAGCCATGCTGATTTACAGATAAAACCTTCTCTATAATTCCTTTGTTCTTTTTTTTAAAGGTAACTGTGAAATAACTTTGAAGATGTAATGATTCACTTTATTCATATCTCATTAGTTTCTTGTAATACTCCTTTGCCTTTAAGAAAAAATATTTCCAAAGAAATTTTTTTTTTAACCCACCATTTACATGTCAGTGTTCTGTTAGTGCTATGGTTACAAGTTACATTCTTGTACACATACAGTTATTTCATTGTATTGTTACTTCTTTATTAAAATAGTTTTCCAGCAATCCTTCAAATTTAAAAACATCCTCTCTGCCAGAGTCAGTCACAGCAGCACATGAAGGCAATGGTAATACTAGTATTACTTATAACTTTCCATGGGGCGCAGAATCTGTGGAGACTGTAATTAACCAAGGAGACTCGTTTATTCGAGACATGGAGTCAAGAACGGGACTTTCTCATCAGGTAGAAAATCGTTTTCAGTCCTTTGGCTTATAAAAGCCAACCAGTTAATCAGAATTAAGTTTTGAGCTCATAATTATATTTTTTAGGAAAGTTTTATAATATTTTTTTATTTCATACAGTGATTATTGCAATGTGTTGGAGGAAGATTGGAAATTATATGAATATTGTATGTTGTGTATGTGAGTGCATGTCAGTGCATATTTATCTCTATTACATTCCCTATAAACTTTTAAAATATATTTATCTATTGCAGAAAATTTGCTTGACATAATAATGCACTGAAGGGATTCTTGTCACTACTTATAATTTATAAAAACTAATGGGATGGAGACAGTAATTCATTAGTTTGTGTTTATGCTGTCAAAGATAAACTGAATTTGATTACAATTTATTTATCTACACATCAGGTTTTAAATGTATTTCTAACAATATCCTTGCTTTAAGAAACATTAATAAAATGGTTATTCTCAGCAACCAGCAAAATTCCAATATCAGTCCTTTCACAATTTAAATTCAATTCTAATTCTAATTCAATGATTTTCACAGGGCAAATACCATCAAAAAAATTTCCACCCCTGTTTAATTGAATGTCATACAACTGTGGAGAGATGCATGGCAGTGTTTTTGATTGATGCTTTTAGGGAGAGTCAACCTCAAAAGACTCTCTCAGCTAAAGATGTACAGAACATGAAAATGGTATGTAACATGATACAAAATATTACAGTTACTGTTTGCATGTTATATATTTTTTAATTCATTGTATTTTTTTTTTTAAATGCTGCATAGCTAGCTTAATTTGAAGCATAATTGGTCTGTTAAGACTAATGCTTTCTTTGCACTTCAGTTTTGACCCAGTTTGGATTTGTTTATTACAATAATCTTATTTTAAGGGGTATGTTCTTTTATGTCCAATGAAAACATTATTTGCAGTCAGAACTATTTTATTCCTCTTTTATACTTTTTTATGAGACGAGGAAATCCATTAAACTGTACACAAAAAGTTTGGTTAAATATTTATTAGAACCACTTAATTGACACTGTTTAACCTAAGAAAATAGTTTGAATAATGTAAAGGTTTGAATTAACAAAAACTTAGAAGCAAAGAGAAAATATAGTGACTTCTGTGTTAGTTTAAATTAACCAGAGTTTTAATTATCTTTGTTTGAATTAAACATATTCTGCTGTAGTTTTCCAGTAATTATGCATTGAACCTATGTGCAGGTTCTCCAGATACATCCATTGTTATCTCCATATCAAGTAGGACTATCGGTCTCAGGAACAAGAACTCAGGAAGTCAGAGTTTTGACCGAACATGTAGCGAAAGAATTGAGAACATCTGGAATTTCTGTTCTCTGTTTACCAGGAAACTCTGAATCTATGGAGTCACAGTACCGAAGGTATTATGATCTTTAAAAGCTGTCCTATCAAATTGTTTCCCCTTAGGATTTTTTTTTGTGCAAGAATCTTCATGATTCTTAAGCATATTATTTTGTAGGCTCATGCTACTTGTGGTGGAGTAAATTTGCCTATCCCTATTTCTAAACTTAATTGTTATATAAATTATTAAATGTCAAAGTGACCTGACCTTGGACAGTGCTTATGATGTTTTTGTAAGTGCCAAGAGTGGAGTAAACATATAGTGGAGTGAATATATTTGCAATTTTGCTGATGCAACCAAACCAGTTCCAACTGGATGAATAGTTTTTCTGACTAATAGTCTCACACTTGTTCATAACAAATTTATCCAATGGGGATGGACCGAAAGTTGTTTTGTTGAAGAGACTATATATTCTATTCACTTTGATTTGAACAGAACTTGTGTCCAGTCATAAAGGCGATCGTTAGCTTATGTAAGTTAACTAACTGATAAAGGAAGAATGGACTTAGAGTATTTTGTACATGTTTGCTATTGATCTATGATTTGAATTAGAGAATGCTTATGTAATTGAACCATTATTTCTTGATTTTACTAATTTGATTACGTTGTACATTATACTTGTTAATTTTGATTGATGTTATATTTCTATGCTGCGTGTTGCTGTAAGTTGATTCTTGTTAATTCTTTTCAGTAGCCAATATGGCAAAAATGGTGGCTTGTGTTTGGATTCGAGTATTCACGAAGATTATTTTGAACATTCCTCGTAGTGTGCTGAGTAGCATCCATGAAAATTCAGGAACATTCCTCCTGATGTGCTTGATAGCGCAGAGGAAATTCGGGACAAATCTCCTTGGTGTGCTTGGAGAGTACATCGAAGATTCTGGAACAGTTGTCTAACTTGCCTAGAAGGGGTATGTGGGACCATCGTCTAAATAAGAAAGGCAGTGACTTGTTGCAAACTGCGTGATTGTGAACACATGCTACTGACAGAGGCCATCATTGAAAACTGTTATATACATTGACTATAATTATTTCTCTAAAATTCCACTCTCGTGTCTATGATAAATTGTGCCTATGAATTAGATTATATTATATATGATCATTTGACTGCTGATGTCTATGCTAGGATAAATTGAACGATTGTCTAGTGTTAATCAAACATTGTTGTGAAGCGAAGTAAATCAACATCTTTATATGTATATTTGACCTTTCATTTATTGACAACCATATGTTGGAGAGATAGTGGGTGGATGGGGTGTTCGCTAAATATAGATTAAAGACGGATTTATCTTCTCCTTTGGTAAGACGTTTTCCACCTATGAAAATATTGTGTGATAGTGAATTTTTGTCTTTAATGTTGTGGAAGAGAGAAACTGTTTACAGCGCCCTCACATCCGCCAAGTGAGAGAGATGAGTGGTGTCGTCTGAAAAATTAATTATATCATAAATAAAATAATTCACATCACCTGTAATTAGTTATGGATAACTAATAATAATCATAACCAATGACTAGAGTGGCGTAGTGTCACACTACTGTTATTTGCTAGACCCACAAGCTGACCCCTCGATGCAAAAGGATTCGATGTAAAATTAATTATTATATTTAATAATAATACCTAAAATCTCCAACTTTCAGGAGCTAAGAGTACTTCTGATATGACAGAAACATAAATGCCAGCAATTTAATCAAATTAAATATATTTTTGTATGGACAGAAACATAAATGCCAGCAAATTAATCAAATTAAATATATTTTTGTATTTTTTAGCAGACTTGTTTCAGGACCATTGAACGCTATTTGATATATGCTGGCAGTCCATAAGTCCAAATTTAATTTAACAAGATTTTAATCTACTTTTTAAGTTTATTTTTGACAGTTAAAGGACAAGGACACATTCTCATTAATTTTACAGGTGAGATAATGTTATTATCAGTTTCAGATTTGACAGTGATCATTTGGTGTACATGTTAATTACGTATTGTAGCTGTTATGGCATTTTATAGGAACGACCAGTTTGGAGTTCCATTCACAGTAATCCTGAGTGATCAGACGCTTGATAGTGGAATAATCACCTTGCGCAACAGAGACACAAGCTTAAAGGTATGGGGTGTGAAAGCAGTGTATGGAAGCTAATCCTGTCCGATAAAATGATTCATGTGTTGTTAACCTGTTGTATGATGCTGGTCTTCTGCATAATATTCTGTTTGTGACTTGATACATGGATCCTGATTTTTCTGCCTTGCATAAAGGAAACCATTTCTGGAAAACACTTTCTGCAAGTCCA
Source organism: Sinotaia quadrata (assembly GCA_028829895.1). NCBI lineage: Eukaryota > Metazoa > Mollusca > Gastropoda > Architaenioglossa > Viviparidae > Sinotaia > Sinotaia quadrata. Next base: position 10,224,254 of record CM054182.1, read on the forward strand.
GTTCAGCCATTATTTTTTTGCTTTGGCTCAGTATTTTTCCATCATACAACCAGATGTTCACACTTGAGAACAGGGAGTATACCTGATCCATACACACTAGAGTTCCTCATGCCACCTTCCCAAAAATAAAAATATAAAAGAAAAATCTCAGAAAGAAACAACAAATTAAAGATAGTTGAGAGTTATCCTCTCTTGTCTGCTAGAGACGAACTTTCTATATTGTTGGGTGTTAGTGACATCATAGACTAATGCAATATGTGGTATATGTCATTTCTGGTTCACATTTGTGCTGTAAATGTCACTTCTTGTTCTTTTTTTGTCTGTCCCTATGGACGGTAAGGAGTGTTTTCTATATTTTGCTTAGTAATTTGCCCTGATATATGTCTTGTTTGACTGAGTTGAGTGTCATGGCAGACTTTAGCTGTTTGTCTGCAAGCATATAAGAATACTCGTCTCGTGGGATTTGGCATGGTCCAAAGTGGGGATTGTGTTTGATAATGAGTTCTGTCTCTCCTGGGACTAATCCAGTATATTTTAGCAACTCATTTTTCCAGTATTAGCACACTTGGTACCAAATGTGACAGACATGATAACTATCTTTGTGCATGAACTGATAGGTGAATATGATGACCAAATCCATTTAGGTATTGGCTGGGGATCTTCATGGCCAAGGTAAATTTCGAACTTGCACAAATATACAGTGTCACAATGCAGAGTATCCACACTTTGATACCATGCTTGACTGGTTTTGATGGCATTACTGTAGGCATTGATGATACCTAGATATGAATGTAGCAGCAAATGTAGTTGCCAGAGCATCCATTACTTCTTTCACTTTGTATAAGTGGTGCAAGTTCTAGTCTTCTCTGGCTAGTTCTTCCCATCTGTCACTGACATGAAGTCGGGCTGATAAAACGATTTCTGGCACAGATCGATTTTATGCCAATAAGGATATGCCAACCAGTAGATATCGGTCTCTGGTAACTGAGACAGGCCCATCAGAATATTGCATTTTATGTATGCTTATATCTCTGTTAGCGTTGTCTGTAATCTTTCTGCATCTGAAACCCATAAAATGATCCTTCTTCACTGGATTGAACAAAAATCAGCTAACATCGCTTGACTTAGAGCTGGTACAAAATGTTACTGTCATTTTGTGATTAGCAAATGGCACAAATGAAGCCAGTGTGGGTAAAATCGTTTTTTTTTAATTTTTATTTTCTTTATAAAAATGCATATGGACATCATAAGCTGATTTGAAAATGAATGAAGTTCCAATTGGCTTCAAAATCAGCCTCAATTTGGCATTATGTAAAAATTATCTGCTTTTGAAAACAGATGCACTTATATAATTGACAAAGCAAGGCAGAAAAAGGTGCTTATGTAATTGAGAAAGCACTTCTCTCTGACACTTGTCTGGGAAATATTTAAAATGCATTTGTGCAGTAAGCTGGTAAAGCAGTGACTGAAATGACCACAACAATGAAATGCTTTTAGTTTCTCTCTCATTGTGATGTTGATTTAGGGTAGTCACTCTATACTCCGAATATTTTATTCATTCTGGGGATTTTTTTTTTTAACCTTTGGATGTTATCTTTTGGGGATTTAGACTACAATGTATCTTTATTCAATTATTTCTGCAGAGTTCACCTTCTTACTGATACCATGAACAGTGCAATATATTTACTTCTGGAATGGAGTAAGAGTATATAGGGCAGAGCTTTAAATATTGAGATATTTTCCTTACATTGTCTGCTGGCTGTAATTTTCAAGAATCCTGAAACCATAGTTTGATCCTAAGTTTTATTGTTATTTTTTACACGTTATCATTTATGAATAAGCTGTGTAAGATGTTCTGTTTAGTCATTTCTGATTGGTAAGGTGTTTAATTGTAACTATTATAATTCATGAAGTATTATATGCTTCAAACTCCATTAATTACAAACTGTTAGCTGGCTTTGTAATCTGATGATGAAATTTTTGATTCACAGCAACAGCATCACATATCAAGCCTGCAAGAAATCTTGTTCAAGAATCTGCGTGTAGCCAATCCATCATGAAGCCGTCTACGAAAGATACCACTGCCTTTTGACAGCCCCAAGCTCTGTTGGAAAATATAATGATGACTTTATTGAGATGCTAACGAGTTTATGCTGTTGGCAAGATTATATTAAAATAATGTCAAGTTGATGGTGTGTTTTACATTATTTGTAATTCATTACCTTACTAAACAGTGTTCAAATGTTAATAACTACAGGGATCCATTATATAGTGAGCAGTTTACATTTGCACTCACTGTCTGTAACAATGGCATATTACTATGTACCCACTAAAAGCACTCACTGTCTGTAAATGTGTAATGGTGTCATTGTATTACTGTCATGCCTACTGACAACACTCACTCTCTGTAATGGTGTCATTGTGTTACTGTCATGCCTACTGACAACACTCACTGTCTGTAATGGTGTCATCGTATTACTGTCATGCCTACTGACAGCACTCAAATGTCTGTAATGGTGTCATTGTGTTACTGTCATGCCTACTGATAGCACTCAATGTCTGTAAAGGTATCATTATTTTAATAACATACCCACTGATAGCACTCACTGTGTCTTTGCTCACTTTAACATTGATATCTGTGCACAATCATATGGATCATTGTATTGCAGAGCTGTGAATCTGTACACAACATATGTAATCGGCACACTTATGCAGTGCATAGTTTCTCTTTGCTTCAAATGGTGTTTTCTTAGTGATTTTCCTCAAACATAATTAGTAGTTAGCACGTCTAGTGACAATAGATGATAAGATTGCAAAGAAAGAACAAGTTTGAGTTTAGAAACTAAATTAGAAAACTTTTAAAACTATTCTAGTCAACACAAAGTTCATATTTGCACAGTGATAAGAATTTTTTTTTTTTTTTAAAAACAAAGACTCACGTTGTAGCAGTGAGAAAGTTAAGCTTCCTGCTGCATGGAAGAAAATTGACTAGGGTTATCTCATTTATTGTGATGGAACTGGAGAGACTTCTAATTTTTTTTTTAAACTGAAGATAATACCTTTCATATACATATATAATCTTCCAAGTATGAAATACTTTCAAGTGACATTTAAATGTTTTCACTGTTTGATTATATTCAAATACTTCCTCCTGCCAGTAAAATATCTATTAGTACAGCCTTATTACACTAACCTAATCATATGAATTCTTATGGAAATTCAGCACTCTCTTAGATTTAGAATGGTTTGCTTAGTGTTCAGTTGTGTCAGAACCAAGTAACAAAATTAAGAGGTCTATAGTGAATTGAATTATTGAATTTGAACATAACATAAACATATACATTTGTTTTCATGCTGCTAATTGTGATTATTCTGCATCTGAAATTTTCTCAGTTTTTTGTTGGTAGTCCTTTTAGAGGGATAACCTTCACTAACTCTGCCTTTAAAGGTTCTATTTCAATTTTATTTAAAGAACAATGATGCTTAATGGGAATAGGAAAATGTTTCCTGCAGCATTGTGGATAAATTAAAAGAATTTAATTAAAATATCTGATAGGTCATTGTCAGATAATTAAGCTGTGTTGACAAAAATGTATTTGAATGCAATCAGAATGTATTTGCTTTTGGCACAGGACATACTGAGATCTTGTTTTCTCTGAACCTGCAAAACATGCATTTCTTATAGAAGGCTAAGGACATTAAAGACTACTTTTCTTAACATATACCGTCATGTATAGAATATTGGCCACTGGACTATTAATCCTTTCGCTCCCAAGATCTTTTGACAATTTTTTTTTAATTCCCAGAAATTTGTCAAAGTTTTTACACTCTCAGTACAGGCTGCTCAAAATCTGAATGGAATGATAAAACTGAAAAATATTTACAAAGTTTAGCAGAGCTGTCTCTTGACTAAGTAAATTTGATGGATGTACAACACTAAATCCAGGGTAGTGAAACTGATAAGATGATTTATGAAGCATGCCCTCAATATGTTTTTTATTGTTCAGTTTTCGCTAAACAAACATTAAAATGTGAAATAAAGTCAAGAGAATTTGCTTGCAGTATTACTGCTTTACTTTTAAAATTATTTTCAGGTCAATGTTTACAATTTAGTCTGTCTAAGCAGATATACCCATATAACCTGATTGAAATACAGAGACACAAAATTCCTTCTCAGATGAGCAGTAGTTATTATTGTTGTCACAGAATTCTGCCAAGTCTGGGGGATTATTTTGAATCAGCTTCCATTTTTCAGCAATGACATTTGCAAGATACTATAGATACAATTTGTAAATTAACCCTAACTTGCTGTGAGTTTATTTTTATTCTTGTTTATTTCAGAAGACCACTGAGCTCTAATGTACTATAACTTAGAGCTCAGTGCTGAGTTCACTGCATTTGAATCATGACCTATGAACTGTCATACATACCATTCGTGCACATAAATATTCTATCACATTCGCACATCCACAAGGTAAAAAGAGTTCCTTCCATATTATTTCTTATAGGTTAATTTTGAATACTCTGTAATAGTAAAATTTGATCTGCATAATTTACTAATTGATTACAATATCTCTTGAATACTTAAAGGGGATAAAGGCAGAACTCTTATATAAAAAAAAAATCCTTAAAAAGTTATGTAACTCTTGATCACCATCTCCATTCAAAAATTAAAAAGATGATATTTTTCTAGATTTTAATATTTCACCATTGAGTTTGCTTGTTTACAAAAGTATACTTGCAAGTGAAATGTGTTTGAACATATTTATGAACGGGTGTCTAATTTTGGTAAGCATTGTGCCTTCGGCTATCATGTACAAACTTGTTTATCTTTGTGGATTTCTCTGTAATTAAAATGGAGAACTAGCTGGAATTGTGCCATTTTGGATGATTGATGAAAATATGGGGATCAAATTTTGATCATTTTATTTTATTCTAAATCCCAAAGATGAATTTGGGGACAAACCAATTAACTGAATCTTTTATATAAAAAAATTAGGATTGCCCACCCAAATTGTCTTTGTGCACATGCTTATTAAAAGAAAATAATCAATTTTCAACTTTCATTCTCAGACCTTCATTTCTTATTCATTCATGAATAACTTAAAACCTGTTGTAAAAAGAAGTGCACAGTGCTCAAGACACCAGTAGTGTATACAAACCTTCTATTAAGAAGAAAACTTCAAACATTGCTTCAACTATTCAAAATTTTGGCTTTTTATGAAGAAATTCCTTGTCTTAGACAATCGTGTTCATTGCATTGTCTAGTCTTGATTTCTTGTGTGGCATTAGTGTCAAAACAAATGTAAACACCACAGAGATTTAAATCCCATTTAGATTATGTTGCACTGAAGTGGCAGCCTTTGAAATCATGTTTGGTTCTAAAGAAAATAATAAATAATAAATGCTGAAGCTTCAGTTTTATTGCAGAGTGCAATCTTCCTCAGGCTGCTGGTAATTCACCTCAAAAGTGATGAAACAAATGTTTCCTGATTTAAAGAGCTCTTCAAGTATGTTCATTTACATGTACATTGGTTAATTATTATCCGGATACTGAATTATAGTGAATGAAAAAGACAATATATCATATCAAGTGCTTTTTAAAGTCAAAGTAATAATGCAAAATAAAGTGTTAATAAATACTCTTAAAGCTTGAAACATCTTTCCAAAATTTACAGATAACATAAAGTGACACTGCTCTTGAGAAAATTAAAGATAACGTATTGAATGAATTTGCATGCTAATTATATTGCTACAAAATAGAAAGGATAAACATTTTTCTTTTCTTTTTTTTGGTGGGAGGAAGTACCCTAGTGTCTAAAAGTCGGAACTTAAGATTTGTAAGATATTTAAAATCTAAACTATCATTCAATAAACACCTAATATCGTACAAAAAATAAATACACTTTTTGATCATAGATTGTATTTTTTAATAATTAATTACATGTAATTGTAATAATACAATATTGTTTTTAGTCATATGTAAGATTATAATAAGGTATATTATTAAATTTGGGATATTATTTAGTTTAATATATTTGTTTGAACATTTTTTATACATAGCCATACTAAAATATTGTCAATTAAATTCAATTTATTAAACATTTTAAAAAGATTTAGTAATTTAAATTACTAATTACTTGCTAAATACACGAGTCATATACTTTCTTAGTATTTTTTAAAAGCCAAAATTTTACTTTGCTAAAAATGCTATCATTATTCATAAATTTCCCAAATCCCTATGTAGTTTATATACCTTCGTAAATATTTCCTGTGACTTGTGTTTATGAGGCCGCTTTATTTAGGACATGAAATTTGTGATTAGTTTTCTGTATTATTTGTCAAATTGAATTCTTGTGAAGGAGCATCTGTAGGTGAGTTGTGTCAATTTTATTTCATTTCTTATTTATATCTTTTAGTGATTTACTGTCTTGAAAATGAAATATACGCTGGAATCTAGCACCATGTTATCATTATGAAGCACTTATTACTGAGGAGTCTTTCAATTACTGACAGTTTGGCTTAAAAAGGCATCGTTATTTTTATAAGAAAATGTTGGGTAAGTGAAATTTTGTTGATACAACTGTTCTATTCTGTGATTCCTATTGATATAAAGAGATAGGCCTAGGCAGGAAATATTTTGTAAGAGAAGAAAACATCACTATATTTCAAATGGTCTTAAATTTTAATTTAGAATGTGCAGTAGAAGTTTGTTAAGTAAATCAATATAATTCAAACTTGCCTAAATAAAAGTATCTGTAAGTTAGTAAAATTTAGTGAGCTAACAGCATTTGCAGTGAGTGATGTACATTTTCCTACAAATTCATGTACACACAAACAAACTTGAAGGCATTAAAAAATTGCAGGCACCACATACAAAAGAGAAAGAAAAAAAATGCATAACAACAGTTACAAACGAGAACTTTTAATCCTCAATCATAAAATCCTCCTGCTTGTGTCCAATATGATCCATACAAAGGACTTGGTTCACTTAAACTGCAACATGCATGATATATCCATTTTCTCAGCTTCAGATAACTAAAAAGTAATTTCAAGTATGCAAAGAATTAGAATTTTCAAATGTGGCATGCATAATGTAACTTATCAACTAAAATATTAAGACTTGCCATAATACACAAAAAATGTACACAAAAAAATGAAAATGTCTTTCTTCCCAATTCCTTTTCCACAGAAATAATCAAGGATTTTAACAATACGAGCAGTGAGAAATAAAACTCATTTAGCATGCATAAAATTTCCCATAGTAAGGATTATCAAAGTTATATTGACATCTAAATGTGTAACTGATTATTATTACACTCACAACTACAAGAAACAAAATTTAAAAAATACTACATATACAATCATTTGAATAACATAATTAGTATTAATAATAATATATATTCTTACACAAAATCTAATTAGCCATGTCTGCACAACAATACTTTACAGTATTCTTCATGTCACATGTATGGACAACACAGCTCCAGCTCCTAGACAGCATGACTGAAGTTTGATTATCAAAACTAATTTATGCAATGAAAGTATAATACTTTTAATAGTTGTACATTCACATGCAAGAAAAAGATATACATTAAAAAACAAAGTTATTGTATGAATTCTTATTAAGTCTTGGCTGATATATTTGCAAAGGTAGAATTTGTAATTCCAAACTCGTACAGTAATTTTTAAACATCCAATGTGAAATGTATATAAATGTGAAAATAGAGTTTCTGTTGAAATCAAAATGGTTTCACTTGACAGATACCATTTGAACTCCAGTGTCTGAGAATGCCATATTATCTTTTACTTCCTGATAACTCTATTTCACAAAAGACTTCAATACTTTGGTCAATTTTTTCAGAGAGACTGCTGTAACAAATGCATTATTTTCTTTTAAATTCAGTGAAATAACTGTTGTCTTCTTACCTGGGGTGCCACATGTGAAAAAAAAGTTAGTGTTCTTCTTGTAGCATATATTAGATTTGGGATTTGTAATTTTTATATCTCAGTTGCCATGCAGGAAGAGGTTAGTGTTCTTTTGTAGCAGACATTAGATTTGGGGCTTACACCAAAATTTATGATTAAGAGATGTGAAAGAAAAGTAGGTATGTGCTTCTCTAGACATAAGGTGCCCAAGAGGCAGGCTCTCATAATAACAATAATGGGTATTTGCTCTAATTCTTGAAGAGTTCAAAATAACAATCATAGCCATAAAATTCAGCATTCATAAGCTAGGTGAGGGTCAAAAGGAAAAATTCTCCAAGGCCCAAATGGAATCAGTATGCAAGGCTAACATCTTGGCCTCACTTCCTAACATTCACTAACAAATCAAAACACACTTAAATTACACTATATTTGGTAATCAATGCTGTTATTACAAATCTGTTAATATAAACTATAAATCAAACTTGAGTAAAATAACTTTAATACAGCAAGAGTTAGGTTATTGGTTTCAAAGTTATTTTTAAAAGTACATGTACTTTTATTATTACTATTGCTCTGTATAGTAGTCTCACACAGTCGCCCATCGAACTCCACAATTTCAGATAATGCATATTTCAGACCATCTTTTATGACTATTATTACCTGGATTTTTGCTTGAAGCCCTCCCCAATCAAGAATCAAATTCTGATCACCTGAGCAAAAGACAAGTGTCTTACGTCTACTACTGTTTGTGCTTCACCAACAAGTATTGACTTTATCCAAACAAAAAACCAGAGAATTTTTCACTAAAGAATTGATTGATGATAAGATATTTGTGAGAAAAACTCTTTATTTTTCTAATCATCTTTAAGTAAAATGCATATTTGAAAACTATGATCACTGAAACTTAATGATGTGATGAAGTTAAGGAACTAATATTTAATTTATTCCACAGAAACCTTGTGCATCATTTCTACACAAATTACTTTTTGTATATAAAACAGTAAAACAAAAGTCAGTCTACCATATTTTATCAGAATTGGAAAATCATTAAAATATAGACCTCTGAAACTGCTTAAAATTGAACATTTTACTTACAGAACATGTATCAGTATTGGCTTTAAAATACATTGTATTTCATCACTGTACAATAATATTTGGGTATTTTTTAATTCTTTCATTACAGTTAGTGTACATTTATTTACCACTTTAGAAAGCTGGACTATGATTCTATATCATTAACAAATGTGTCGCAAAAGAACTAAAATATTACAAAACCATGCTCCTTTAGAATGTTGGTGTGTGGATGAGTGGGAAGGTGCAGAAAAGTAGGTCAATTCTGATGATAATAATTCCAGAAAGATTTAGATATTGAACTTTAAGAGAAAACTGCTTGATTTCTTTCTTTAGCTTAACTTCTTTGGCTTAATGCAAATAAAAACTCTGTTAGCTAACACAAAACAGATCTAAAACAAGCCTGCTTTTTATCACATAATCAGAACACTTAAGATACATTATAAATAAATGTTTACTGCAAAACCATATTTTCATGTAAACAAGTTTAGCAACATCGATAAAAGAAACCCAAATGTTTCTTTATATTATGAGAAAAACAAATTTTTCTTCTTTAATTATGAGGAAAAATAATGAAGTCAGCATATTCTAAACAAAACTTTTCTTAATTTGTACAACCGAAAAACTTTTAACAATGCACACATTTTAAACATTTCATTCTACTAGTATCATTGCCATATAAATGGTTCTATCAACTACTTTTAAAAAATCTAACCTGTTGGGTGATTGAATAAACTGGCTTTCATTATGAGTCTAGGTCCACATATACTGATTATGCAAACACTCATTATATAAACCATCATGACAAAATAAAGTAACAACCATCTAAATTAATCGTTCTCTGCAGCCTAAAATTTTTAACCAGATCAACAATGCCTTTGGTGCTCAACTTGATACTGATGCTACTGTGATACTGCCCATCAATGGTAAGCACTAAGTACCATAAGCATTCCAGAAAAGTAAATATGAGAGTATTTTAAGTATGTTTCAGTTTCCTTCTGTAAATACTGTGCCATCTTTTTTCTATATCAGTTTGCCAAAATGAGCATATGACTCTCCATAAGATTTCACAATGCTGTCTTAAGAGAATGATTTTTGCATGTTAAGTTTCAGACAATGAACAACACAAACAAGAACCGTACAAAATAATTTCATAGATGTTGAAAGAAAGTATATTAAAATTATAAACAATCCACAATATCTAACTGCAAATATAACAAATGTAAGCAAAACTATGAAACATAACGATTTTTTACAATTCTGAATGAATTTATGTTAAATTAGAAATGAACTATTCATGTTCCACAACTAGCCAAGACCACTCCCAGTTTAAGCAGCATACATACGCAAAAGAATTATACTGAAAAATTAAAGACAATACAGATGCCAAAATAAATAAATTGATTTTATTCAATATTAGATATTTAGTTAACAGAAAATGTTCTGAATTAGTTTTGTCTAATGATAAAGAATTAAAAATTGCAACGGTTTAAAACTTAGAACTGCATGTCCTAATCTTATTACAAATAGCTCTACAATCATTTGTAATGTATGATCTATCTTATGCTCACAGAAATTTAAGTGATCATACAACAATTGAATCTATTTACAGAGATCAATTCCTAATCAAAGAAGGAAAATGGAAGTTCTAGTCCTCTTGTGATGTATTGTCAATAAAATGAAGATCTGATTAAAATGTGCAAAGATGAACTCATCATTGATAAGATGACACACCTATTAATGTAAAAGTAACATCACTTTCTCTTTAAACAAAATTTTTATTCATGTGTGTGTTTGGATGTTTTTATTACATTAACTACCTACAAAACATATGCACCCGTATGACCCTCTCAGTTTTATTTAAAGTAACCCCCCCCCCCAAACAACAACAACAAAATTCTTACCAACATTATCAAAAACTGATTTTTAATGTCATATGTGGCATGAAGAGGAGAGAAAGTGTTATATAGTATTTCTTTTTCTTCTTTCCAACATTCACTAGAATCAATTTAAAGCAAAGATAACAAGCAGATAATACCCAACATGAACTAGTACACAATATAAATTTAGATCACAACAATATAAATTCACCCACCCACCCAAATACAAAATAATTTTTACAAAAGCAATGATGCAACAGACATAAAATTAACTCTAACAATAAAATATGTAATAAATAGAGGTTAATATTCTGAAAATAAAATAAATTAAAATCTGATATTTGTTAACAAAATGAGATACACAGTTTGAAAGCTTCTAACTTCTAAGGCATGCAATGAACTGTTACTATGAATTTAAAGGGGGGGGAAAAATTGTTACGTGAATGCTGTTTTAAAAAAATCCAGAGAATAATGAACTGTTAAGACTAAAACACTTAGGTAAAAATACACACAAAGGGTGAGATAGAAAGATGAGACCAAGCACACATCAGAAAACCCTAGTAAACACCCATGCATGGCAAGCACCAAACAGCTGTCATCCATATCCTTTTCAGACCAATATTTCTGTTAACTCCATCCATGATGTTTTCCTTTCTTTAACTCACAAAACACTTTGTCATTAATGCTAAGCTTTCAAAAAAGCTCTCTGTGCATTTCATAATGATGTTATGTCTTTTTTCTTCCAAAATACCATTATGACAGATAAGATCCTTCAAAATTCTCAAATACTTGTACAGCATTCAGAGTTCATACATACTGTTTTGAAAAACCCTTATCAATACCCATGTATATTGCCTATACCCAGGGTCAGCCATTAAGCAGGTAAGCTGAGCTTCTTGCCTTTCAACACTGCAAATAAAAAAATATTTTGAAAGAAAAAATAATGAACAAGTGTATATTCGAGATCAAAATTTTTGTCAATTTTCATATCTATAATATTTTTTATTTTGTTTCATTTTGTTTCTGTAAATAAAAAAGTGCAATAAAATCTTTAACAAATAAATATATTTGACTTATCTGGGCTGTTTTAAAACAGAAAACAGTTATCAAATGTAAACTTTAAAAATAAATGTTATTCAATGGAAACTGGCATGAACAGAGAGACCTAATCATATAACTGAAAATACTTTTGAAAGTAATATCTAGGGGAGCAACTCATAACGTGTAGATGGTGATATCCAAAAAACTGCTGACCAGTTATTAACATCCATATGATGTACTTCAATCTTCATTAAATGTATCCAAGGATGAAACATCCATTTAACATGGATGGGATTTGAAAAAGTGAAAAAAGATTAAATCATTTTGAACAGAATTAACTATGCTATGTTCTCTGCACAGATTTACATTAAAATAATATACATAAATTACCTAGCTGTTTAAAATGTACTTTATATGTATACATATAAAAATTAAAACAATGGACAAAAAGAAGGATAGAATATTATGTTATCAGATGAAGTTCACGATAAAATCCTACTTTCACTTAAATTGCAAATCAGTATTATTTCTAGCATTAATAAATTATTCAGATGTGTGAGAGACCCATTAAATTTTACTACAAGTTTTAAAAAAAAAAACTGAACTTGTTATAAAACAAAAAATAAATAAATGAGCATCATTTGTAAAGTGTAAGCATAGCCTAGTTCATTAATTTCTGTATATAGCCTTTAATTGTTAATTCTATTAACAGGATACTTTTATTATATTTATCAATTCTAAATTTAAAAAAATAATAATACATTTTATAACTGCTAGCACCTTTCTAATGACATATTTTACTATTTTAGATATGTTTTAAAAGGCATTAAGTGCATCAGTTCAATACTTAACAGCTTCAAGAAACTTTTAACGTTTAGTTTCAATTCTAAACTTAATTTACTATATTTACCAACAACCATTAATCAAAATCACTAGCTCAATGTATCTGATTATCAGGATGGAATTTTTACATCTTGTAAGAATTAAAGATATAGTGTCACGGTGAAGAGGAGGCTCAGTCAAAATCTTTCAAAATATATTTATTAAGAGCATAAGAGAGATGCAGATGATGATGCCTGCCATTACAAACTAAAGATATCGATAACCCAGTACAATTAGATTTACTCCAACTGGGATTAAGATTTATCCAGTATGGAACCAATTATTTTGTATTCTCTTGGCAGTTAGGCCAAAAGCAATTTTGATAAGCAAAATCTTAGAGGAGGAAGAGGTAAGATAGGTGGATCAATTTCCACCATTTTCAAAATCTTATTTCTCTTATTTTAAAATGTGCATTTTTGATTGTGATGTAATTTGTGAGATTATAATCATTCTCTGCTGGTCATAGACACAAGTCAATAACACATGGTCATTTGTTATCCCAGAAATTAATATGTGTATAGATTGGTCAAGAAATATTTATAAAAAAATTATAAAGAACACATTTTGTTGCAAAAAACACCATTGCATACATAAATAAGACTGGTCATTAGACTGACCTTTGGTGATGTAGAGATAGAAGAAGTCACAGTACAGGATGGTCTGCACACACCCAGCCACAACAGCTATCAAGTCAAAGAAACCCTCAAAGTAGTAACGGTAAACCCAGTTCAGGAGATAAAGAGCTCTGTAGGAGCCCAGTGCAAACAAGTAGTGTGAAGTGATTGTTTCTGCCTCTCCAGTTTTGCTGACCATAAAAAGCTGTGGCAGAATAGCCACGGCCTCCAGGTAAATAGAAAATGTCCATAGAATCTGAAGACAAACAAAATTAAGTGAAGGATGTACAACTCATCTATGAACTGCTTACAAGGATGATGGAAGAAAACACTTTGTAAAACTAAAATATCATTTTATTTATGATTATGAGCTAATGAAGTATTATTTATGATTATGACTGAGCTACTAAAGTATTATTTACGATTATGAGCTACTAAAGTATTATTTATGATTATGAGCTACTAAAGTATTATTTATGATTATGAGCTACTGAAGTATTATTTATGATTATGAGCTACTAAAGTATTATTTATGATTATGAGCTACTAAAGTATTATTTATGATTATAAGCTACTGAAGTATTATTTATGAATATGAGCTACTAAAGTACTATTTATGAATATGAGCTACTATAGTATTATTTATGAGCTATACTTTTAAACAAAGTGCAGTAAGTTGAAAGCAAGAAAGCATTCCATCCTCACTAGAGTAATATTTTTATATAGAATACTTGTCAATAAAAAAATCAAATAAGTTTCATGCAAACCATATTTCTAATAATTCAATCAATGAATAAGTTGTGTAAACAATAACAATAGAACCACAACTCATATAAATAATGATTAATTATTTTTTTATTTCATTAAGATATTTATTTCTAACCGGTGTTTGCTATGACATTTTCTTAACCAAAAGCATGCAAATGTTGACCCTGTGTTGACCAAGATAAATTTTGACCCTCATCACCTTTCCAGGCCTCTACTGTAAAATTATTGCTTGTGACTTAAGACTCACAATGTGCTGATGGGTCACATATATGATTAGGGGTGTCATTTTTTTTAAAATGGTACTCAGATATCTGTAGCATATTTTGGGTGGGAATGTGAAACCCTGCTGTAAATTCAAGTACATAATGATTAACTGACAAACAATTCAGTCCACATAAACATGTACATGTATAACCATTAAGATGAGACTTATCATTATCAGTTTGCAACACTGAAAATAAATTTGGATGATTCAGCCAAATTAAAACTATTTTCTTTGATATATGTTGCAGCTGCATTCCATATTCCAGCTCAATAATTTTTATTAAACCTGTAAATCCATAAATGTAAAGGAAACAATATAATGGCCAATTTCAGACTGATTTTTTTCCATCAATTCATGTCAGACTGTGAATGTTAATGGATAATAAAAATTCTGAATTAGGAAAACTGAAGTGTATACTTTTCAGTAATTTTTTTTTTTTTTAAATTAAACAGAAAATATTCTAGAAACAAATAAACTTTTGATGATTCCTCACACTTGTGTTAAATTCAGTAAAAACTAAAATACAAGTTGTTTTTAATGAGACAAACCATCATACACAAAATTTACCTCCATAGGAGTGAAATCATGGTTGACAAGAAAGGCAAGACCTCCAACTGGAACAATCAGGAACTCAATGCGAAAGGTGTCATGATTAGAGTCATAGGTAGCCTTGAACTTGAAAAACATAAGGTAGACAGTGAAAAGTGAGGAAGAAATAAAGAAAACCTTCATAACAGTGTTGTATGGTGAGATGAAGGTTGTGAACAAATCCAGATACCGTGTAAGGAATACAATGGCAAACAAAAT
Source organism: Sinotaia quadrata (assembly GCA_028829895.1). Lineage (NCBI taxonomy): Eukaryota > Metazoa > Mollusca > Gastropoda > Architaenioglossa > Viviparidae > Sinotaia > Sinotaia quadrata. Next base: position 10,239,511 of record CM054182.1, read on the forward strand.
CTGTGATTTGCCAGAAATACCTGAAAAGGGAAAAGAATCAAATAAATATAGTTATCTGACATAACAGTTTCCTAAAATCATTATCTCTGCAGTTTCAACATTTTAAAAAATACAAATTTTGGTTATTTTCTTTTGTTACTGTTTATTTTTTAAAAGTCAAAACACTTTTAGTAAAATTAATATATAAAAAGGAGTACTTAAATTAAAATAAAAATATGAATTTTAAAAATAATATACACAGGTAGAATTAGAACATCTGTATTATTATTAATCAAAATAACTATCCATTCTTCAACTAAAATAATATTTGGGGGGGGGGGAAAGCGAATTGTTTCAAACTATGAATACAAAGTATAAACAGGAGATGCCAGACACTGATCACTAGTTAACAGAATCTTCTGCTTTATAGAATCAAAATTCAGAGAATTAATTCAACTAAACAAAATATGCTACAATTTTACCATTTATGAGAATATTTATTTTTGGGTGGTGGTGGTGTTAGTGTATTAAAAAAAAAAGTTATTTATTAAAATTTCAAGTGCCTCATCTAAACAAAATGGTAATGAAACCTCTGGCAGTTTTATTGATGAATTTCAATGAAGACACTAAATCTGATAAGTGATATAACTAATTCTCAATACCAAGCAACATTGGTAACTTTCTTAAATCTTCTATAAACATACAATACAAGTTATAAATTACAAAGCAACTTTCTGTAAGTTACATTCCCAACTCAGATAATCTAAACAGGAAGCGTCTACATGTCCACTTTCTGACTGTTTGCTGTGTATAGTTTGCATTCTCCTTTAATAAATAGCTTACTTTCCTCTTATGTAAAAGTTTCTCAAATAATAGACTTTAACGTGTCAACAACTCAAAGAAAACTAAAGAAAATTACCATTTTAAAAAATAGCTTTGTATTATGAAGTAGGCCCAATTATACATCTTACATAGTACTGCTGAATCTCTGCAGCAGGCCACTGATACAAACGAGCCCATAATAGTTAATACCCATTAATTTTATTTTTTTATATTTCAGTTAATGTACATGTAATTGTAATTGGAGTGTTATCCATTTGTTACTACTTAGAAAAGAGGCAAACTAGTTCAGACAGATGAATAGCAGTGCAGAAATGTGTTATTTCTGCTAATGTTCCATTAACACTAACAGATATAAACATAAATGTACTAGTTACAACTTACATATCAAACTGGGTTATTGGCATCCTTAAGAATGTACTCTTTTGTAATGCAAGATCATGCAGTACTCTTAATAGTTCAATGATAAAAATTAAAAGAGATATGGAGCATTTATGATTTAATTAATAAATAATTAATATTACTATTTAAGTTGTTCAATACATTTTACAACAGTTTTAATAGTTACATATTTATATTAAATGCATACATTATTGATAGTTGTACAGAATATCTTTTACATTAATACTAGTTGTATTCTTATGATTTTTGCATATCAGAATTATCACAATAGAAACAAAATATGAAGGGACAAATATGATTAAATAAAACAGTGCCTACTGTATGTATAACTATAAGCTGTATTTATTCTGCTTTCACTATTTAAATAAAAATCTTAGTTACATTACACTGAAATACATTCCTGAGTCTGTAACAGGTAAATATATTGTATTTACTACAATGAAAACAATAAGAAATGTGCATTATTATAATCATGACAGCATAATTAAAAAGCTACACAAAATAAAATACACTATACAGCACAAAGTATAAATTATAAGTAATTATGAATGCATGGATATCCAGTATTACAAACATTCACACATGCCTGAATTGTTCTAAATTCTATAGCCTTTATAGGCCTACAGCTATAAGTTACAAGACTAATTATTATAATCTTACTTGATTTCTCCTCTAGCAACATTAACAAATTGTAACATATTGCTAAATCAGTAAATGCTAGTAATATTTTGTAGCCTAATAAATCTTTAAATGTTGGCGTTATTAAAATATTACTTTTAATATTAGTTTAAATTTAAGTTTAAGTATTCGTTGTATTAACATATTAAATAAAAACATATTAAGAAAATTAACATTCACTGATATACTAATTAGTGTGATTATATTTTCAGTGAATTAAACTGTTCCCATTTGCCACATGTACAAAAAACTTTGAATTGAGGGGGTACTAGGCCTATAATTAACACTCTAGTCATATTTGTCATAATCATAATGATAAACGTAAACTCTTGTCATTAGGTAAATTATAAATTATCTTTACTTATACTTCCTATAATGAACACATTATTGTGGAGTGAGATAAAAAACATATCTCACTATCAGCTATGTTGCTATGTAGTTGGGTTACACATAGAAGTCTATTAGTATATTTGGTGTCAACAATCCAACCGGCAACGTCTGTTTGTGTAACTTTAAAATGTTTTGGCAAAATGAATTATGAACTATACCTGCACAAGATCTGGTTTTCCACATCTTAAGTAAAAGCAATATTATTGCTAATAGATGGGACATGTCCCCGACAAGTCTAAAGATATTCATCTTGGATGGATATGTCCGTCTGCTACTCTTCCACGTTCAGCAATGGCGGCTGCGGACGTGGCGCGCTTAGCATTATGGTAATAGAGGGAGATAACTTTTAAAAAGATGAATTATTCGTAAGCACACGTGTACGATCTGTCGTTGCACGCATAGTAGCAAATAATAGAAGTCACGTGATATCTCAAATTAAGGAATTTGAGGGTTTAACAAAAACAGCAAAACACTGTGATATTAAAACTTCAGCAGTTGAGAGTTTTAACGGTTTTAAGTGTCTTAATATATTGTTATGATATAAATACCTGAATGTAGCTATTAACGAAATTTGGTGAGACAACCCCCTCCCCCCTGGCAAAATTATTAAGTGCTAAATACACACACACACACACACACACACACACACACACACACACACACACACACACACACACACACACCGTCACTGATATAGAGATGCAAAAGTAGTCATTGTTGCTAAAATTATATATAAATTAGGTCCAGTGTCATTGTAGCGAGTGCTTTGCATAAATGATCAAAATATATCGATTCCTTATTATAAATAATAGTTTGAAATTTAAAATCCCTTCTTAACCGTTTTCGTCTTGCCTTTATTTCGGATCTATTTTTTTTCCTCTTGAACTTCCACGCTAAGGACATAATTTTATTTGCAGCTCTTGATTATTTCAGTTTTGTAAAGATCGTTCTGCCACTGTTAAGAGGAAATGTTAGAAAAAATAGAATATATATTACAAAGGAGTCCATAATCAGTAGATGAGCAAGTTCTTTCACTATTGACATTTGCTTTAAACATTTCGGTCTGGTTATTAATACGTATGTATATGTTCAGTAAATAAAAAAATCAATATATACTGGAAATACTGTTTTTATTTGAGAAATATTTTGTACATAATACAAATGGAAAAAATCATCAAGACAATAATATATTATTATCAACTCATATATACATTTTTAAAAAAGCTAAGAGGGTTTTTTATATTTTCACTGTTGACAAATTACAATAAGATTTCAAAAGTGTCATCATTTCTTTCAGATTAGGATTGCATAAATATATTATGACAGTAATAATTAATATAAAAATAGTAAAATCAGCAGAGAAGATGCTTTATATTGATTAATTATATTTACTTTAGGAATGAAATAGCACTTTCATTAAAGTATTAGGCATATAATAATTAACGAAAGCTTTTATTTTTTAACAGATTAGAAATGCTAGTAAAATCTAACTTAACTCGCTTTCATTATTTCTTCTTTGCACAATATTTGCCTAACCCGAAAAGATATACAAAAATATATCAGTAATTCATTCCAGTTTGGTGTGAATATTTTTTGTTAGATGAAAGCATTCATTTTCTTTTAGGTTAACATCAATATTCATAGTCATATTTTAAAAATATTATAATGAATGTATTAATAACACTGATGTATTTTTAAAACCAAGTGTGTGTGTGTGTGTTCCTCTTGGTTGCATTAGTACATTCTAAACTTAATTAAAAGTATAAATTCTAAACTTAATATAAAAGAATATGTGTAAAGCAAAAGTAATACTTTATGCAAAACTACTAGAAATCCTTGGGAGATAAAAACTCTGACCTGAAGTGAATCCTTATATCCACAACTGTGTTGTCGTCATGATAGGGTAGGCTACCACACCTGCTGGGAAAATGTATTATCTGCTTTCCTTACATCAGCTTATTCCCTCCTCATTTCTAAAATGGATGTCGCAGTCTCTTGAAAAATGGACAAGAGATGATGTCCATTTTTCAAGAGACTGCGATGACCTGCTCTAGACAGGCCCACATAAAGTGACATAATTCTTGCATCTTTAGCTTAACTTCATGGCTTCGGAAACTTTTTTGTACATGACCGCGTTTTTCTATTTATAAAGCCGCGTTCGAATCACGGCTTGCCAAAAAATAAAATCTTTTAATAAAAAAGATTAACAAAAGGTGTAAATGAACTAATGAAAAGGAGCGAAAAACAGCTTTTCAATACGGCAAATGTATTTGATTCGGAACTAAACTATTAAGTATAGATTAAAATGCATAACTATTTTATTATTTTATAAGATCAACAAATTAACTCTAAAATTAATAACGAAATATACAAAATTTGTTTTTATGTTACTAAATATTTTTATCACTATTTTAAGAATTTAGAAAATATCGTGAAACATGTTTAAAATATCTCTATATTCAAGGGAAATAACCGCAACACATTATTGCAATGAATGTTTAATTAGTTTTAATACATTTTCACGTATTTTTTTCTCTATGCATTTCACCCGAATATAATAACCTACAAGAGTCAGAAAGACTTTGTTCTTTTTGAAGCTTTTTTTAAAAAAACGCGAAGTTGTCATCAAATCAAGAATATTTTTCATAATTTACTGTCTGTTATACAATGTCATTGTTGAAAATTTCATGGCTGTGTTTAGTAATGAAATCGTTCTATAATTTTTATGTCAGGGTTTGTTTTGTCTTCACATATGAAATAAAATTTCTGTACGATCTGTCAGAACGACACGATTTTTTTAAAATGCACGACTCTTAATGACATCGTACAAGGGAAGAAATAGTATACAATTGCGAATTTTTTTTAAAGAGGTGGGGGGGGGGATGTCACCTAGATGACTATTCTCCTTTTGTTTAAAAAAAACGAAACAAAAACGTAACCGTAGTTTCTTTATTTTTATTTGACATTACACGTGTAGAAGTCTTTTTTTTTTTTTTTGTAATACACAAAAATGTTAGCCATCGGTCAATAAAAGTATTAATCGAGAGATTTTGATTAAAAAATAAACCTTGCTTGCAATTTGTGTTTAGTTCCAGTTCTTGTTATCACGGACAGACCAGAGGCATAGCGGTCTTCGCAGAGTAATAATTAATATGCTGCTTAGTGTGCACTGGTGTGTATTTGAAATATTAGGCCTGAAACTGTCAATTTCGGAATTAGGATTATGTACTGACACTGGTGCAGCAAAAGATTTTCTCAAGAAATGAATCCACAAAAATAGAAAATATATTCCGTTGTTTCTATTTGGAACATGCACATAAGTCATAGTTCATTTTGTTATATGATGTTGTAATGATCAAACTCTGACTAAATACTACTTTTCTGTGTAATAGTCGTTATTCTGATACAGAGTCAATGAAGTACTATTTTTCGTTGCTTGTATTATGTTTCGTTTCGCTATATGTATGCTATTCTGCTTGTCTTTACTACATACTTAATCCTGTATTCTAGTCGTCTTGAAAGCAATGTGTATGCTGAGCATTAAAGAGGTGTGACTGGCTGGTCGATTGTTGTTGTTAACGTTTACTTCTCGCCGTTGGTGGCTCTCAGGCAGAGCTTCGCTCCCTTCGGTTGGCTCTAGTGAGCGGGTGGGACTTGGGGGGGGGGGGGGGTTGACATGGGTGGCATTGTCTTCTGTCTTCCGTCGCGTCTCGTTCCCTATTTTTTAAAAAATAAATTAAAAATATATATTTTAATTATTTTTTAAAAATTATACGTTTCTCTTTTCCTCTTTATGGAGCAACTCCCCTTGATGAGAGAATTATTATGGGATAGGAATTGCGTTCTTTTTCGAGATTTTGATTTTGGTGCTTTTCATTGATTACGTGTTTCATGGTGCGATTTTTTTTTTCTCCTTAGATATAATTTATGGTGTTTGTGTCTGTTAGAAATCTTTTCAGCGCTTTGTGTATTGTTTTTACAAATTTTTGTGGTGGAAATAGTATCGTTTGATCTGTAAAGGTCAGCTCTAGATCTTTTATTCTTTCTTTGGCTTAGGCTTTTTCTTTCATCTATGTATTATATGGAGTTGGTGAGGAAATGTGTAACAGTGTTGTCTGTGTGACAGTGAGGACATCTTTTGGTTTGGGAATTAGGGTGGTGTGTGTAGTAGTAGTGTTGAATTTAGTCTGAGTCTGTTGATTGCTTTGTATGCCAGTTTATTTTTTGTTGCTGGGGGTGGGGGAGGTTTGGTTTTTTTTAATATCTTGTTTATCATTGTTTGTATTTCTGTGATAGTTGGTTTTGGAGTGGGTTTTCCCATTGTTGTGCCTCTTTTAGCCCCTTTGTCGGCTTTGTCATTTCCTGTTATTCATGCCAGACAAGACAAAAGTAATGGATTTTTTCACTAGAGGGAAAAAAAATAAAACGAACACTCAAAATAATAAATACCATAATCCAATACACAGAATCCACCAAATTTCTTGGAATAACGTTTGATGAAAACGTCACCTTTGCAGAATACATCAAAAACACTTAAATGAAAGCAAACAAAATGTTAAACATATTAAAGATGACAAAATACATCAAAAACACTGAAATGAAAGCAAACAAAATGTTAAACATATTAAAGATGACAAAAGGTAAAGACCGGGGAGCAGATCCATATGGCGACAACAGCACTAATATACTCGACTATAGATTATAAATCACGACCTACTCAGCCACAAACAACGCACAAATCAACAAACTACAAACAATACAAAACAAAGCACTAAGAGTTATTACAAGCGCACACCCCAACACCAGACTGACAGAGTTATACAAACAGGACAACTCAATCTCATAGAAAGACGATACAGACAAATCCTACGACTATGTGGGCCAACCGAATTAACCACGGTAACACGCACCCGAACAAGAAAGGATACACATTCAGAACGAAAAGAATGAAACAAACAAAATGGACAGAAAAAAGACTCCCCCAATACCAGCTCATTTAAAAAAAACAAACAAAACTGGTTGGTCGACTAGAAGCAAAATATACGCTGAGTCTTAACGTGGCGTGATTGGTTGGTCGACTTGAAGGCAATGTGTATGCCGAGCGTTAACGAGGCGTGACTGGTTGATCGACTTGAAGGCAACGTGTATGCTGAGAGCTAATGAAGTGTGCTGGGTAAGTCGGAAGTTAGTTTGGCTGTTTAAGCCTTAATCCTAGGCGGTCTTTACCCCAGACTGTGGGCAGACTGTTATGACTGAAGTCATCGCTACACTATTTCGGAGGTAAAACAAAAAATCTCTTGTACGATGCTATGGTAATGGTGGTAGACACAAATAAATGCATGGGTGATAAACGTCATGATTCACTAGTCATGTACAAGCCCACACATGTGTGTGTGTGTGTGTGTGTGTGTGTGTGTGTTTATTTTTTCTTCTCTTACTGGGCTTTGATATACTGCCTACACACAACTCATTACATGGGCATATATATCTTGGGCCTTAGATCTGTGTACCAATAATAGCCTCTACTGTTAATGCAATTTGCCAAGAATACCTTATAGGTGGGCTTACTGGATTTCAGTATCCCAAAATACAGAGCTATTAAACAAATTACTTGCTCAGCTTACACCATGCTTTGTTATTCTTCTTGTAAATACAGCCCTAGTGTATATTATATGATGAGATGTATTAAAAATATTGTAACAGCTTTTGTTACAACTCCGCAAATTAAGTCTTATTACAGTAATAACATTATTTCTAGTTAACAAAATTTTTATTATTTTGGGTTGCAATATTTACCTTAACAAACATATTCAGAGTTTGTTCAAAATGCATGCGAACGCACGCACGCACACACACACACATATACACACACCACACACTTTAATGATTACAAATGTATATTTTCATGTACGTATTTATAGATGTTTGTTAAAAAAACAACAACAAATATTATAGATTATGAGAAAAATCATTTAAATATGAGTAAGTTGTCCTAATCCTAAGACGGTTTACAAACTTGCATAATACTGAATAAAATTGTATGGCTACCCCTTTATTTAGTTTCTATATATATATTCTGAAAGTGCGGCCGTCCACAAAACCCATAAAGGCAGGAGGGGCAATTCTGGATTGAAAGACAGCTAAAAATAGCTTCTGTGGTTCCTCATTTACTTTCAATTCTCAATTACAGTTAAATGACTAAGAGTTATATAACGAATCAAATATATAATGAACCTACCATGATTATGCTTTAATACATAACTCTTTCATAATATATAATTATATTATAATCTAGAGGAGACGTAAAATAAAATAAAAGTTGTGTTGATGGGCTGTAGGAAAAGCATTCTCACACATACGAATTGTGAAATACACAAATATAGCAATATTCATCATATAAAAATATCTCAACTAAAAATGTAAACAATTTCCTTTCTAAATATATAAACTGCTACCACAATTAATGTACATCAAACAGCATATACTGATAAAAGTGTATATTATCACTGCACATTAGTTAACATGGGCACAAAAGAACAAGGCTCCAGGCATCAGTGACTACTGTACATGCATGGTTACGTTGGTGTGTGAATCCAGCATTGTCATCAGCTTATCAGTAAAACATGTTGCTGTAAGTTGATTCCTGTGAATTCCATTTGAGAGCAAATACAGCACATATGGTGGCTTGAGTTTGGTCTCGAAAATTCACGAAGATTATTTTGAATGTTCCTCATGGTGTGTTGAGTGCTATACACAAAAATTTGAGACATTCCTCCTGATGTACTTGATAGTGCATGTGAAATATCAGGACGATTCTTTACGGTATACTTTAGGAGCTCATCAAGGATTCTGGAAAAGTTGTGTAACAGGCCTAGAAGGGACACGTGAGACAGTGACTTGTGAACCACTTGATTGTGAACACGTGCCAACAACAGCTGCCATCTTTGAAAAGGTTATGTGCATTTGACTTTCATTATTCCTCTGAAACTCTACTCTCATTTCCATGATGATATCTATGAATTTGATTATATATTTATGATAACTGACTGCTAACATCTATGCTAGGATATACTGAATGATTGTCCAGTATTACTCAAACAATGTTGTGAAATGATGTAAAATGTATATGATTATATTCATATGTTGCATATTTGATTGTTGATTCAATAATTTATTGACCTTCTTACATGTATTAATAACCATATGTTGGAGAGACAGTGGGTGGATGGGGGCTCGCTAAATATAGATTAAAAGACGGAATGTCTTCTCCTTTGATAAGAAGTTTTCTACCTACGGAAATATTGTTTGACGGTAAAAGTTTGTCTTTAATGTTGTAGAAAAGAGAAAACGTTTACAGCGCCCGCATATCCACCAAGTGAGAGAAAGACGAGGTGTCTTCTGGAGAATTATTAATAGCATAAATTAAGGTTCTCATTACTTTGTAATTAGTTATGGATGATTAATTAATAATAATTATCAAAACCAATAGTATGGCGTAGGCGTCAAACTATCTATCTACCTCTCTATCAATCAATCTATCTATCTATCTATCTATCTATCTATCTATCTATCTATCTATCCATCCATCTATCTATCTATCCATCTATCTATCAATCTATCACTAAACGTATCAATCAAGCTATCAGTAATCTAGTCAGTAAGTTTATTTGTTCTTCAATATATTTTACTGTCAAATGTTAAATTAGATTTAAAAATCTTTGAAACTTCAGTTCTCGTTTTATCTCGCAACACGTACAGCAAGACCCTCACCTTGCAACGGAGTACTGAAACAAGCTATCGTGGCGACAACAGCCAGGGCAATTAGGAATTCTATCCGTGGTATCAAGAAAAAAATCATCGTTTGTAGAGCTGAACTTGCAGTATATCAGGTTGAAGGGAGGGCAGAGATTACGAAGATTATCTTGACAGTGTTCTCATAATAAGAGGGGGAGTTGCCCATGTGTGTGTGTATGTGTGAGTGTGTGCGTGCGTATGTGTGTATGTGTAAGTGTGTATGTGTGTCAGTGTGTATGTTTGACACGTGTGAGTGTGTTGTATTGTTGTGTGTGTGTGTGTGTGTGTGTGTGTGTGTGTGTGTGTGTGTGTGTGTGTGTGTGTGTGTGTGTGTGTGTGAGTGAAACTGTTATTTTGTGCGAGCTCATATCTTTTAGTTGCACTTGTAAAAGTTGTATACAACTCGGAGTTGAACAACATCCAACTGAACACAACTTAGGAAGTACGAATTTACATAAGAATATTATTCATTGGAACAATTTATCCTCAACCATACTGAGTGCTCTCGATTATTATTTTTATTAGTGAATTAAAAAAAAAAAACTTTTGCTGTGTACGAATTTTAAGAGTTTACACATTAAAGGCTACTTCCTGGAGAGCAGACCTAAGTTAACAATCATGTTAATATTGACCGGAAGTGCTTTAAATCAAGTGTAGGTATTATTTTTAATTATTTCCATGCCTAATGAAGAGTACATGCTTTTATAATAAAATGGTTCACACTGACATCAGCATGAACCGAGGGCCTAGATCAAAGTTGTAGCCATTATCCTGAAGAAAAAATATAACTTTTACTCTGGAAGTAAGATGTGTAGTCTGAAATAAAAACAAACACATTTTGCTCTCGAAATAAGTTATGGGTAGTCTGATGTAAACAGATTTTATTTTGGAAGTAAGATGTATAGTCTGATGTAACAATTTTACTCTGGAAATAAGATATGTGTAGTCTATTTATCAACAACTTATACTCTGAAAGTAAGACAAGATGTGTAGTATGACGTCAACAACTTTTATTCTGGAGGTAAGACGTGTGTAGTCTGATGTAATCATACTTTTACTCTGGAGAAAAAAACGTGTAGTCTGATGTAGACATGACTTTAACTCTGGAGTAACACGTCTGATGTAAACATCGTCAAAATCTGTATACTCAAAAGTTGTGTATGGAAAATAAGCATATTTTTTCCAGTAAAACATTTCCGTGAGTCTTTATCAGATTTTACAAATACTACTTAATAAGCCTGCATAAAAACGACTTTGAAAGTCAGTGTACATTGTCATAATCATGATGTTAAAAATAGAACAGTAGCCGCTTGGACTGCCTGTAAGATTGTGCAAACAATTTGCATACACATCCGACTTGATCGGAGAGAAAAATACTTTTAGAGAGAAAGAAATTTCCACTGGAATTTAACAATCAGGAATAGTGTCTTCTTTGCTTTTATTCAGGTGCTGTCCGCACCAGTGTGAGTTTTAACCAGGTGCTGTCCGCACCAGTGTGAGTTTTAATCAGGTACTGTCCTCACCAGTGTGAGTTTTAATCAGGTGTTGTCCGCATCAGCTTCTGTTTTAAAGTGATACATCTCCTTATTTCTTTCTAAAGATGTGCGGTTGATCTTCAAAATTAGTCAGGTGTTGTACTCATCAAATCAGTTTTAAAATGATGGTCCCTCCTTATTTTTTCTTAAAGACATGCTGCTAATTGTCAACAGTAATTATTCACATAGCTAATTTTTACTTTTAAAAACAACTCTCTCACTCCCCCACCCCCACCCCCACCCCCACCGCCCCGCTGCCTACTTATGATACATGTATAGTTCCCTCTCAAAAAACACTTATGGAGATAATTTTTATTTTTATCTTTCTCCCCTGTAGCCACCCTCCCGTTCCTTTATGCTATATCGGTTGGCCATGTGTTAAAATAGGTGACCGCTTTTGTGAAACACATTGATGGCTGTATGTCGTACTGTCTAATAGTGAATGTGTAGTGCAACATCAAAACTAGCCATACTCGAGAGAAGAGTTCTATAGTTGTGCCATTAAATACAGGTGTCACTGTAGTCGAAAGATTTTAGATGTGTAGTTCACTGTTCAAGTTTTCGAAGCTAGGTGTTTTTTTAAAAAAAAATTGTTATACCTGCACATTATAGCCCAGTATTCAAGTTACACTCTCCATTAAGTGTGACATTTAAAGCGACATATCATAGAGAAATCCTGACTTGCCAAGCGAAAGGAGGAAAGAGAGGCGATTGGGTGTTAACAGCAAAACCCCATTAATACTGTTAACAGTGACTGATCATCAGGATCTTGACATTTAATAAAGTGTTTAAAGCATCTTGTGGGGGTGGGGGTGGGAGACATACCTGAGCCTAAATCACTGGCACAGCTGCTGCTACAGTTTACACATCCAAAGCATGTTTGCGTATCAAATCGTGCATTATAGAAAGCAATCGCGTTATAAATGAGCGGGTATGTAAGAAAACTGCAGAAAATACGGTAGCTATAGACATATTATGTGTGCAAAGGTGAATTTCAAGTTAACTTATCAGATGCCTTCGTCTTTATTTTTTTATTAATTTTGTTTTCTATTCACGGTTTGTTTGTTTGTTTGGATTTTTTTTTTTTTAGTACAGATTGTTTTTCGGCAGGTTATTTAACTGCATCACCATTGAAGCACCCGACAAGATGAATATACAAGTACCTTAAATTCCCTCTATTTCGACGAAATCTACGAAGAGGTATATTAAATCCACCACTATTTCAAAAGATATTTGTAAGAGTATTGTCAAGCCTGTAATTGCCCCTTTCAACCTTTTTACCGCTAGAGGAACCCTTGAAACACTTTTCAGGTCTCAGGGAACCCGTGCATAAAAATTACGATATTTTACAATTACAATCTCTTGGTGGTGGTGGTGGTGGCTTCGCGATCTCTCGGGAAACCCTGGTGCTGAGAAATCTAAGTTTATCTCTCAAATAATACGAATAGAGCGAAGGTGTAATTTTGGTAATTGGCCCCCCTGGCGGCGCTTGCTTGCTTCGCTACGTCACTGTTAACAGAAGTCCGGATGAATAGCGAAGTGCTTAAAATTCACTACTGCATAGATTTATACAAAAGTCACGTCATTTTGTTGTTCAATGCTTATAATGCACTTATATAATGTAATCTTGTTTCTATAATACACGTGTATATTATAACCATGTTGTAGATTGTTGCGGGAGACCCAATTAGGGATAATGCAGTATGGTATGATAGCAGTGTTGCTCCCAAGATGTTTAAAATCTTTATTAAACGTCACAAGGCCGATAATCAACCGCGCGCATACCCGTACACTGTGAACCTGAGTGCGTTGTTCATTTTGAAACTGGTTTAGTACAATAGCGCGAAAGGGGCGGAAGCCGAAAGCGCCCCCTACATTAACAACAACAATTTGTCTGATGCAGCTATCGACAGTAGCGCTCCTTCCATGTAAATATAAGAACGTCAAGAAATTTAATCTATTCGTTCATTGTGAAAAAAAAAAATGATGTAGTGATAGATGTGCACTGTTCCATCATCACACACTTCAGCCTGGTTAATATTTCTTCTGGTTTCACTTTCAACTAAACACACACACACACACACACACACACACACACACACACACACACACACACACACACATGCAAAACACATGCACATACACGCACACATACACACATATACAACAAACACATACACACCAAAACGCATATGCCCACAACACCCATACACATGGAAATGAGGTCCGGGGAACTGAGATATTATAAGAGAGATATAGGGGCTCATATCTCCTACTAATTCAAATTAAAAATTATTATAAATCGTCGTATGCTGAATCTTCACAATTTTCTACTTTGCATCCTCAATTTTATTTAGCAATTATTAGTCACATTTATGCTAACTATGCGGTATTTTGTCCTTGTCCACCCCCAACCCCCTCTTCGTGTTGCTTAACAGTATGACATTGGAATTTTACATTACGATCCTAGTGAAGAGTTAAAAAAGAAAAGGCCTAAAGTTCAAAAAGTGCACTGTATGTTTGATTTAAAGTCGACAGTTTTCTCTTTAATTTTTCAGTAAGTCCTTTTCATATCAATCAATACTCGTCTTCCCTAAAGACGCACTTACCTAACTGCTTGTGACCAGCTTTACATTTCACTTCGAATGTCACTCAGTGTGTTTCGTGTGCGCGCCACGTGGCTGGTTATCGATACATACTTTTGTCCCTTGCTGTGATTAATGTCTGGACACTTGCTTGTGTCCTTTGCTGTGGTTACTGTCTTGACACTTACTTTCGTCCTTTGCTGTGGTTACTGTCTTCACACTTATTTGTGTCCCTTTGCCGTGGTTACTGTCTTGACACTTATTTGTGTCCCTTTGCCGTGGTTACTGTCTTGACATTTACTTTCGTCCTTTGCTGTGGTTACTGTCTTCACACTTACTTGTGTCCCTTTGTCGTGGTTACTGTCTGGACACTTACTTGTGTCTTTGCCGTGGTTACTGTCTGGACAGTATTTTATTTTAATCTGCACTTCATGATAACCTATATTCTATAATGCACAGTAACAATCTGTGAAGGTCTATTTCGTCATCCTGACGAGAGGTGTTTGGTGATACCTGTAGTTCTGTACGTTGTTGGAGCCAGGCGGACTGAATTCTTCGAATTCTTGCCTAGGCACAACCAGTCTTGTGAGGAGTTCAAGTATTATGAGTATTGCTGTTTTTGCTTAAGCGGTGAGGTTGAGGCTGCGGGGAAGTTTTTCAGTCCGCATGAGGATTTCTGTCATTCTTCCCCCTCCCCCCCCCCCCCCCCCCCGAAATTACTTTGTATCTAAGTTGTGCGATATTCATAGGCCAGTGACTAGTGATGAAAATTCACCCAAACGTTAAAAGAACATCTCAACACAGTGGTGACAGACTTTAATATTTCGTGCGTGTGCACTAAAGTATTTGGTCCAATTTTGCAAATAGCAACAAGGAGAGATTGCATTTATTCTTTCCAAAGTGAATATTATGTTTAGAACTGAACAAAGAGACATGGAGAAATTAATTTGATTTATTTACGAAGAGAATGCGTAGTAAAACTATTCTTACTAAAATGAACAGGGCGGGAGAGGAGAGGAATAGAGAGGGAGGGCGGGAGAGGGACAGGAATAAAAAGAGAGGGAGGGAGAGGGACAGGAATAGAGAGGGCGGAAGATGGAGGGTGGGAGAGGGACAGGAATAGAGAGAAAAGGGCGTGAGAGGGACAGACAGAGGAGGGCAGGAGGGGGGACTGAAAGAGATGCAGGGCGGGAGGGGGACAGAAAGAGAGGGAGGACGGGAGGGAGACAGAAAGAGAAAGAGAGGTAGGGGAGAGACAGCTACAAAATGTATAATCTGATCAAGGAAAAAGTGGGTTTTATCTGTTATATCAGAACAAAGAGAAAGAGCGTTTTTTTTCCCGTAATGTTTAAAGTAATATGAGAAGGGACTAGAAATCGAGCATATTGTATCTTTAACATCAGTACAGTAACTGGCGGGGTTTAATCGTTCATATGGGAATGACGAGAAATACTATTTAATATTTCATCTGTGAAATAGAACTGAGAAAATGATTTTCATCTTTAAATTGTGAACACTGCGGATTGGATATTTTACAAGGGAACACAGATAATGTGGGTCTACTGTTTCCCATGAAGACAAACAGGGTGTGGTCCTAAAATATGACAAGTAGAGTGGGACGCGAGGGTGAACAAGCAGAGAATGGACCGAAAAAGTGAACAAACAAATTGTGGGCCGTAAAGGTGAACCTGTATACTGAGTGTGGGTCTAAGGTTAAGGAGGAGATAACCTTTCACTACTCATCAAAGAGCAGATCGAGTTCCTGTCACTGCCTCGTATATGTAAACTGATACTCACAGAGACTACAGTAATTACTGTATGATTATAATCATAGTTTACACAATCATAGCATATCAAACACTGACGGTGAATAGAAACTGCACATACATTCTCCTCAATCCTCCCTATCGCGACACATCCCCCCTACACCACATTTACCTCCTCCAAAACAAACAAACACACACACACACACACACACACACACACACACACACACACACACACACACACACACACACAAATCCAACCCCACCTTAAGATATCTGCCACAATCACTACTAATATTAAAGTTTCAATGTAATTACACACACACACACACACACACACACAAGTTATCATCAGTCACAATCACTGCTGATATTAAAGTTTCATTGTCATAATGCTTGTATATACACACACACAAAACTCACGGACACATAGGCCCTATACAAAATTAAGTTATCATCAGCCACAATCATTACTGACAATGTGATATTAAAGTTTCAATATCATTATGCTTGCATGTGCACACACGCGCGCACGCACACACACACACACACACACACACACACACACACACACACACACACACACACACACACACACGAAACAGATCAACAGTACTCATTTTTATTACTACCCGCTGTGCAGAGGCGAGTGAATCAAAGACGGAAGGTCACTCGAAAAGATCGCCAATAATACCTACCCCACCCCCAAACGAATTATCCTTCCCGACAATGCACCATATGATCTGACAATAAGATACAGAATATAGGGACAAACCTTAATCCAATACACAGAACACAAACACCAACCAGCCGACCAACAACCAACAAACCATTTGTCCTTCACATCAAGTGACATAAACGGGCTAGGATAACAAACATCAACACACATTTAAACACACTCATGCAAAACATACATACTAAGAATGCAATACACACGCACGTCAAACACCATACAAATCAAATACAGGAATACTCAGCAATACAAATAGCTGCAGTCAATATTGAGACAACAACACACGAAGGTTTAACAACAGCAGCCAGAGAAGTAATCACACCACATCAAAAGTACGCGCTACACTCAACATACACCCCAGCTACAAAACCCGACTACCCTGAACCACAGCAGCCGACAGATTAAGAATAAACTAAAAGAATCAAAACTTGCGCGCAGCGCAGAAAAGACAACACAGTAACTTCTTAATACTATGCCCGTTTTGCAGAAAAGACAACACAGTAACTTCTTATTACTATGCCCGTTTTGCAGAAAAGACAACACAGTAACTTCTTATTACTATGCCCGTTTTGCCAGTAAAGACAACACAGTAACTTCTTAATACTATGCCTGTTTGGCAGAAAAGACAACACAGTAACTTCTTATTACTATGCCCGTTTTGCAGAAAAGACAACACAGTAACTTCTTAATACTATGCCTGTTTTGCAGAAACACAACACTTAAAACAATCAACAACAAACTAACACATACAGAACCAACATTCACCACAGACACCCTCCTATTACCTCTAAAACAACACGAAGCGCTAATATAATATCAAGTGGACGCAAACACATTAAAAAAAAAACCCCGTAATTATCTCATTAAAAATTGGCAGCGACGTAGTGAAAATTAAAAATAGCAGCCGATCCCTCCCCTCCATCCAAACAGCCAATAACTTCGAATATGAAGAAAGGTTGTCTACAAGAACAGAAAACAAAGCCAGGGAGAGTGACACTACCTGGGACAGTTTTATTCTGGTTATTGTCTTTTGAGATATGTCCACATTTACATACACATAAACCTACAGACACAAACGAGTACACGTGTTGAATGTTGCTGCCAACTTAATATATCTAAAACAAAAATAAGCACAAAGCAGTGTGTCACCGAAGGCTGATGAATGCAGTCCAAGGGACGTAAATTTTCGAACATCTAAATGATTTGTTACTCTTAAGAGAGTAGGGGCCCTTTAATTTTTAATTTAATTTTAATTTTTTAATCCTCTGGCACTGCCTCGGTTTCTTAATATAAATTTGAAGTTACATGTTCATGTACTAATTGTTCAGTGTAATATGAACTAAAACGACTATTTAGAACTTTATATCAGATTATTTTTTTGCCGTGTTGTCTTCCCTTTACACTCAGCCAGCTGGCATTGTGACGAGCAGACGAGACACGTCAAATCCATGCGAAAGCATTCAGCCTCTGCATGGCTGGTTGTATGAAGATGGAATGCAGATTTCTCTCCTCTTACTTCAAGGTGAACTGAAAGGCGATGCTAGTATCTCTACAAAAGCAACATTTCTATCCGGTGAAAATCTAGATTATCTCAATTCGTCCTAACTTTCACTAAAACATACTAATGAGATTTTATTTCCCTTTCCTTCCTTTGTGTTAAACATAAGATTTTAACTTTATGAGCACTCTCAGACTTAGCCAACTACCATTTATTGTGTGTAGTGCTTTCTAATCAAATTAAATCATACTACAAAATCCTTTTACAAAATTTCAAAACACAGCACACTGAAATAGAAACATTTAAGTAAGTGCAGTGCTTCTTACAAAAATTAACCTACCACTAGAATCTTGTAGCTGAAGTAAAGGATAAAGGAATCAGAATACCTTTCTGCCAAATTGTCACACTATCAAAACACCCTTTCCAGCGACTGTGCCATGTAACAGACATAAAAATAATATGCATTTATAATAATTTATTCATTGATCATTACTGATGAAATCATACTACGAAAATGTCCTTTAATGGTCACAAAATATAACATACAAATATATGTGCATATTTACCACTCATGCATATGAACAAAAAACATTTACCCTATGCTGGAAAAGAGTTACAAGAAAAATTAGAATAACTTCGAATCTACTCGCATATGTTATGGTAATTCCTGTGTACCCGCCAGGCGGAGATTCTCACATCTGTCCACTTGGATGAACATTTGAAAAATGAATTTAGAAAATAACCTTTTTCCAAACTCTGACTTCTGTCCCTTACACACTAACACTCTTGATTGGTCAGTCTCAGTTGTTAGGTATTTCGTTATTGGTCAAGTCATGACGTATACTTCTGTCAAACCACAAGTCTCACACGCTCACTCTCAATTAGGGTTTACAACCGGTTAAAAATAACCGATTATTAATATTATTATGAAAATTTTTGTCATAACCGGCAACCGAACGAATTAACCGGTTAATCGTAACGTGTGTGTGTGTTTTTTAATATTAAAAACGGACTCCTGTAGAAAGTTATGTTTCGTTTCGTTTATTGCTTTTGGCGACCTGATAATAATTTAACAGGAAATGAAAAATTGTAGCTGGAAATTGGAGAGTTTATCACCGCATGGTAACAGATAAACCCTGTTATGTTGTGTCTATTAGTTTATTTAACTGAATTAATTCCTTTGTATTTATTTGTTATAATAACTATATATAGAAGCATACACCCCCTCCCCCCTCCCGTGTTTACTGCAAGCAATGGACTGTGCCAAAATGACATCCCTTGGCTGCGTTCATTAGTCCGCTTGAAAGTAGTAAAAATGGTGGCGGTTCGTTCCCCTTGCTTTTCGTAGACCACTTTTGAAGAACGAAGTTTTTCAGCAGCTGGATTGTTCATCGCTAAAATGAATCACGCTTATCTGACAAAACAGTGGATTGATTGTGTGTGGTTTTTTTTAAAGGATTGTTTTAAAAAATAGGAACTCATTTGTAAACTCTTGCAATATTTTTAAATATTGACACTCGTTACTGAATCTACATAATTTTACAATGTAGTACCACTGTGACATTTAAAATACTGTGTACACCTAATTATCTGTAAATAAGCTACAACGCCTTGTAAGTGATAAATTAAAAGCTGTTTTGCAACTTAATTTTATTTCTAATAATAACATGATATTATGATAGTATTATATAATAAAACAAACCACTTAACCATTACAGTTGTATAACAGAAATTTCATCAACGATTAATCGATTATTAACCGGTTATTAAAAAAAATGACGATTAATAACCGGTTATGAATTTTACGATTATACTCTCAATCCATCAAGCTTGTCTAATTTTTAGCTAGCCTAGCCCGGGGATAGGAGCACACACGTAGTTTGATTTATGTGTTACCATAGTGAGTCCCCTGAGTGGAATATGGTTCAATCTTTTAGTAGTTGTGAGTTGTTTTTAATGTTTTCGGGTTTAACTGAGAATAAATATTGATACTGCTCTTAAGGTGCAGAGCACACACGACATTTTCATGAATAAGTTATTCATATGAAGGCAAATGGAGCATTATTGCCACATTATTGCCACAAGTATTATCGAATGAGAGTAACATTACTTTCCTCTTGTCGTCTTCCCTCCCCCCTCGACTCACCTCTTTCTCTGTCTCCCTCTCAGACTGAAAAGTGTAGTATGTGATTATCCCAGGACAACACCTTTTAATATATATTTAATACATATCTTAACGTTTAGTCACACTGCCACAAATATATAGCAGTTTTACGCTAAGACTTCAATAATAATAGGTCTCATACACACATGCATATAAACAAAAGGAGGAAAAAATAATCCTCTCTTATTCTGCTTACTTTTTTAATATTTAAAATATTACACATATAGATAATATCACTTTTGACACTTTTTGTTATATGAAGTAAAACTAGCTTACTGTTTTTGTATAGGACTAACCTCAAACTATCCCATTTTGACACCGTTTTTGTAAGAAGGAAATGATAATTTTCGATCTCTAACGTGATTAGTACAGTGAATAAATAGATTGATTGATCCCACTTCTGATACCGCTTTTGTAAAAATAGTAATAAATTATTCGCTCTCTTTCGTTTTTATTAAAACAAACAAATAATGAATCCACTTTTTCTAGTTACCTTGTATTTGTTTTTTGAAACTAGCTGGATTAGACACAGTCACGGGCTTTTTACACCTAATTATTGTCAGGACCTATAATTTGTAAGCGTTTGTGCCTTAGTATTCTTCTTCAATATGCACCTAATATTTACCAGTACTGTGCCGACATTTCCCTAAATAGAACAACCTCAATTCGATAAAGACTGCAAAGAAAAAAATATATATTATAGTCAATACAGTGTACCTACGGTAGACTATTCATTGGATCTTTGTTTCTAAACTAATTTCGCCTGCAAACTTAAATGTTGTTTTTTTCCAAGAGGGAGAAAGTGTAAAAGAAGAAAGCGAGAAAATCTACTGACAGTCACCTTGTAATAAAAACACCCACTAACAGATTTGTATTTCAAGGGAACAACTTTAGTCACCTTTGACGCTGGAGACCGAAAAATTTCCAGATCTAGCCAGTGTGCCGAGATTGGGTTTGCTAAAGAGTGTGCGTTAGCAATTGAGAGACAGAACCGATCATTCTTGAATGAGACAAAGTTGCCGGGTTACAGACGAGTGTTGCCGGCCGATCTAACCAATCAGAACGCGCGTCATGAAAAAAGAAGTGCCATGGCGTTCTTTTTTGGTGTTGGATTACTTATTAGCTGGTCAAGTTATGGTAATAAACATTTATTAATAACTTATTAGTTTTTACTAAAATCATGCATAAACAAATTTTCCATCTTCCTTGAAAAAATATTGCTTGTATTCATTCAATAATAAAATGTTTCAAACAAGTGTCTGGCACGAATATTTACAAAGCTACGTATGGATAGCATATCGCGTTCTAACAGCCGACTTCATAAACTCTCTATCAAATAAATAACAGCAATTCAACAATTATAAAAGCACAGTTTCATCAATTCTCAACCTCACTCAATTTAATAATTTTCATAAAACTATTTAGTACACATGTATGATTATACCAAATTTTATGTTCCATCACCCATCCTTTTTTGTTTTGTTTGTTTGATTTTTTGTTCGCATGCTGTTATTCTTCCATCAACAAGAATTATAATGCTACAGCAACCAGTATAGCAGTGATTCCATACTTTGAGACTTGTTTATAAAATTATAGAAAGCAAAAATACTAACTTACTAAAAATACTAAAACTATTGTACGAAGTATACTAATTGCTTTTCTCATTTAAAAGTATTTTTTGCTTTATGAATTTATAATTTCTCCAAAGACTTACACATATCCGGATTAAACCTTTTCTTGCCTTTGATTTTGTTTACAAGGTGGTAATTAGATCTAAATTTAATAGACTTATCCTTAAACACACAGAAGAAGCTATTTCTGGCTTATCAACACAGGACAACGAATGTTTTCTAAGTGTTTAAATCAGCGCAAGATATTGCTGTGTAACATCGAAAGTAAGTTAAAATTAAGGTTATCATTTACCGGGTACAGAACTATTGGGCAAACGCGCCTGAGCGGGCAAATACAAACACGAAATACTTACGGCCACGTAAGTCACAATAGTCGGCTGCTAGGTTAGCGAGTTTCCCCGCCATAGCTATCATTCCTGAATCTATGTCAGTATCTCTAAATATAGTAAATAGGGCGGAGAGTAAGTCAGATTACTGAAAGAAAAAACTTTTGCAAGTCTTATCGTGCGTACTGAAAGTGGAATGCTAGTGCCTACAGCAGGTTAGGTTTTGAGTTTTGTTTAGCGATTTAACGATATTTAGTGTGCTGCTTGGTTTTTCACTATTTTACATGGAACGCGTGTTTTTAGACTACTTAGAGCATGTTAGGTTTTGAGTTTTGTTTAGCGATTTAACGATATTTAGTGTGCTGCTTGGTTTTTCACCATTCCACATGGAATGCGTGTTTAGAGCATGTTAGGTTTTGTATTTTGTTAACATTTATGCAGATTAAGGTGGAATTTAGTGATTAAGCAATGAAATTGTGGAAAATTGCAAGCATGCCCATTAACACACACATTATAATATGTATAGATAACAGCCACTTGTGCTCGCGTGCGTTACTGTTGTTAACAAACTATTTGTCTACCTTGTTTTGGGGCAAGACCATTGTCACATGTGGGGGTTTTATTTAATGACCCCCCGCCTCAGCATTAAGCCCAGAATTATTAAATATGAATTTTGTATTATATCAACCTTAATGCCCATGGCGTCCCCACAGCCAACCTACTCTTCAATCTCTATACTAGACCCGTTCATAGGGACACTCAGTTATCTAGCATAGCCCCATGCCCTGGAATTGGCAACATTTTTTCCCCTTAATTAATTAATATATTGGCATATGTCCTGTCTTGCCGCCCCCCCCCCCCCAGCCAATTCCCGATCTGGTCACTCCAAACAAATTAATCAAAATGTGGGTTTAATATAACAAGAAAAGATTTAATAATAAAACAATAAAAAGCAATAACATTTTATTTCTGAATACAATGATCAGCCGAGATCATCTATTCGAAACTGTTCCAAGTTAAAGTTTATACTTAACCAGATTATCGATTTTGTGTGGTTCGAGACCACTCGACTGTATCTCTGTGTAGAGAGGTGAGACTACTGTGTTGTCACTCATGTGTTGATCCTTCACCTATGTCAGCTGCATCCCAGATCACATGACGCCAGTCAGCTCGCGGTAGAAAGGTGTGTGTTTCAGGGTGTGACACGTCTCTCAGAAAACAAACTGATGATAAAATCACCCAATGCAAGAATAACATAATTCCCTTGTAGCTGCTAATAATTACTAAGCAATGTTAAGACTATGAGGTAACAACAAATAGACGTCCCTTCCAAATTTTACAATTTTTACATCATTAAAACGTTATCTATTTGCTTGTTTACAATTTACAAAATTCCATCACCCAGGGTTATTTACAAAATAATGTGACAATAACAAATCAAATTCTACACTCATGTAGATTTCAGTAGAAACAAACCATAATCATTGGTCTACATTAAATTTACATTGACCCGATTATCTCAATCTTGAATTTAGTCTCACTTGCTACAACTGGTTTTACAAAAGATAAAACACGTGCTTACTCCATTTCATCATACAGCATGAATTATTCGAAGGTTACTTGGCCCGCGCGGGCCAGAGTTTGCCTGCCCTTGGTCTACTCAATAGTTGTAGAACTATCTAGATCGAAATCAGCCTAGGCTGGAAGCGTTCCTCATTAATTATTTGTAAGGCACAATGTGATGGATTCTGACCAAATTCTGTGTCACGAACTCCTGACCCATATCTGAGAAATTCGAAATCATATTTGAATGAATTCCTTTGTTAGAATCTTTCCCGTCGTACACCAGTATGAGGAAACAATAGCGAGTTCAACCTATGTTATGCAACTTTAGACGATAGTCGAGAAAGTTCGAATCAACAAGCATACCTCGTGATCAAGTCACGTGATGTATTCATGCACTCCAATAAATACTCTTGATGCGATAATATACTTCACTCGCACACAGACCGGCTGGACACACACATCTGCTCACGAGCATCTTAGTCGCCAAATATTTTGCTGAGTCGTAAAAGGAGCATAGGAACCCACTGTCTTTTGTGTAAAGTCCACTTAAGAAGAGTGGGTCTTTCCTCTTTATTCTACGTTTCTACGTAGTATTGCCATCTTCGTTTCTACATTGGGTGCATGTTCCTTTGTTCAACCTTGGTCGGACGATGTTACAAGTACCGTGCCGCCATATTTGATGATGCTATGCCAAGATATTTCTGTAGTGTGACTAGTCGGGAGACGACGAGTTACTGGAACTACTGGTAATACGACGCAAGCATCGCTTGATATGTGGAAGGATCAAACTGACCTTAGACCATGTGTTTATCAAGACTACTGAGACAGATAAGTAACTGATCTGGACTCTGAATTAAAGGAATGTGTCGAGCAAACAATTTCTCGTAACATTAACTTTCATGGACTAAAATAAGCATATTGAACTTGCCTTAGTTTAGATCTGAAGCTGTGTCTTCGTAATTGATTGTTATTGTTAAATCTTGATTATTAAATTCTTTTATTGTTAATACCTCTTTCGTAGTGATTTTTATGCATATAGACCTAATCGTGGTTTGGATGGGGGATCGACTGAGCTAAATGTAACATTCTGAATGCATAAAGATTTAAGAGAGTTTTTAACGGTTTCCAAGCCGGCTATTGTACACAAGTTTGTCTGTTCGTGAATCTGTTTGTCTGTACTACAAAGGCGCATTTTCATATGAGACGAAAGATAAATTTGAGCAACCAGTCTGTTTAGGGAAAGAGGAGAGATTAATTTATCTAATTAAATTAAGGTTCTGTAAAATTCCTAAGCAGGGTCTCTAAATAAAAACTGGACATGTAACACACAACATAAACTAATTACTTGTAAGCCACAACACAAGCTAATTACTTGTAAGACAACACTAGCTAATTACTTGTAAACTAAAACACAAGCTAATTATTTGTAAGCCACAACACAAACTAAAAACTTGTAAGCCACAACACAAACTAATTACTTGTTAGCCACAACACAAAAGAAACTATATAAAGGGGTGCAATGAAAATGTGACGTCACAAACTCAATGCTCTAATGATTGTAATTCATGATCGTGCATCACGGGCTCGTATTACCGTGCTCGCCTCTTGTAGGACGAAAACGTTCTTACAATCTGTTCAAACTCTGGCCAAGAACACCAGGCGCTATAATCACTGTACTGTAAAAAATCAATGCTGAAAAGCATACTGGAACGGTAACCAAAAACCTACCTGAGCCTCTGCTTGCCAGCAGTCGATACTTTGGGATTATCACTATCGCAACGCGAAGCATTGAAGCATGCTGTTTGACCACACACACTGACTAGGAATGGCCCAAGGGCGATAACCAGGGACTGTTTTCCAGAGAATGCAGACAATTTTAGCAGTACCCGGGACTGTGACTAACAATCAAAACCATGACATGCTGATGCTGTACGATTGTATCAGGTTTGTTTAAATTGTTTTGAAGAGTTTATGTTACGTCTACAAGACAAATTATTGTATAGTCAATAAAATGTCAAATATGTATGTAATTATAAAGGAACCCTGAGGAGTTTATTATTTTATTACTGTATGAATAAGTTAGTGTATTTGTCTGAGTGCGTGCGTGTTTGTATCTGTAAGACAGAGAGAATGCACTTTTGTATTATGAATTTGCGAGAATCTTGTATTTATGTTGTCAACTTAATGTGAGGAAAATGAATTTTGAATTAAATGTCAGAATTATGCTTTAGAGTAAGTAAACAAACAAATAAAATAAATAGATAGGTCATTAGATAGTGAGAAAGCTAACTAAACACACTTAGCGATAGATAGAAGGACAGGTAAATAAACAGACAGATCATTAGAGAGTTAGAAAGCTATCTAAATACATTGAATGATAGATAGAAGGACAGGTAAATAAACAGACAAAGAGACAGTGTGAAGGTACTATAAATGGCCTCTTTCGGTCATTAAATTACACTGTACTAAATATTGTTCTCTTGTGGAAAAGATTGAACAGATATTGATATTCTTATCGAACTGCCAGTGTCCAAACCGGTTTCTAGAGAGTACACGTTCACAGCACATCAATGGTCAGCAGTTCGGAGACTGGTGTTTTCCTCGCGTTTCTGCAGTAAATCCTTTTGCACCTGTGTGTTACAGAATACAACTTGGAATATAAAACGCATTGCGAGTGTATGTATGTATGTGTGTGTGTGTGCGTGTGTGTGTGCGTGTGTGTATGTGTGTGTGTGTGCAGGCACGCTCAGTACCTGCAATGTTCATCTCCTAGAATTCCCGTAACATTAGATCATAGTGCGAAGTAAAATTTTATTTTTTGTTTTATTAAAATATCTACATGCAAAATCAAGTCAAAATTAAACACATTTCTTTCGTGTGTTTTCTATGACTTTGCTGCTGTGTACAAGAATATTTTATCGCTATGTCAACTTCATGCTCATCCTATCCTGATGTATGTGTGTGTTGTGTGTATGTTGTGTGTGTGTGTGTGTGTGTGTGTGTGTGTGTGTGGGTGTGTGTGTGTGTGTGTGCTTATTAAATTTATTTTTGACATTAATATAAGTAATCATGTGCACTATTACCAGAATTTCCCCACGTGTTTCACAGAAAACAGCATCTAATTTATTCTTAACAGATTCCGAAGGCAGATCGTGAATAGAAAGGTTCGGACAATCTCCTAGCTTTCTGCCAGTGGGCAAAGTAACATATTACTACCAATCATAACGGAAGCAAAATGAAACACCAACTTGCATTTGTAATGAGTTTGCCTTTTCTCTTCATTTCAGAAGGTAAAACGTCAAATATATAATATACATTTCTTTATTCGAATGTTCTTTCTAAAATTGTTTTCAATAAATTCATCCTATATTTATTGTTCCTTTCATTTTTTAAAAAAATGACATGTATTGCTTTTAGATGAAAGAAGGCATGTCAAATTTCAAAGGAACTGTTCATATCATTAAAGTATGTTTCTGAATGAGAGTAACATTATTTTTTTCTTTTCTTGTTTCCTCTCGCAACTGACTCATTCTTTCCCTCTCTCCGCCTCCCACTCTCCAACTCAAAGCGTGCTATTGTGAATATCCTACGACAGACCATTATAATGAATACTAAGTACGTATAGAAACATTGTTATCATGTTTGGGTGAGGTATTTTCATTGTTTATGCCACAAATATAATGTTATACTACGACTTCAGCAAGTTATTTTAGGTCACACATTTATATATAGTAATGTTATACTACGACTTTTACAAATTATATTAGATCACACACTTATATATTTCTGACACTATTTGTCACACGACGTAAAACTAGCTTGCTGTTTTTATTTAGGACTAACCTCAAATTATCCCCCTTTTGACACCATTTTTGTAAGGAGAAGAAAATGGGAGATAATTTTCGATCTTTTACGTTGTTATTACAAGGAATTAGCTAGATAGAATAAACAACCCCACTTCAGTCACCATTTGGAAAAACAGTAATAAATTATTCTCCGTCTTACGTTTTTATTAAAACAAACAAGTAATTAATCTCCTTCTTCTATTTATCTTGCATCTGTTTATTGAAACTAGCTGCACCACGCCGATAATCATAGGCTTTTCACACAAAATTCTGTTGTCAGAATTTTTCGTCAGGGTCGGCACCATGTAGGCGTTTGTGTCTCAGTATTCCGTCTGCCAGTTTAACCAAAGGCTGAGAGAGTGCAGTCTTCTAATTTTCTCACAAACACATTCCTTCACAACATTACTACCACACCACAACAACTACATCATGACAGTCGAGACCCTTTTTCAAATGGACATACACTTTATTTATCACACAGCCAAAGAACCACTTACTCAACATTGTGGTGGTATGTAACTCACATGTGCTTGGCAATTGTGTGTTGGGGGAGGGGTGCACTTAGTAAACAAGGGAGAGGTGAGGGTTAGTCTTAGCTTCTATTACACTTTTCATCATTTGACATCTACCACTTCTTGTAATTGTCTGATTAATTTGCGGCTCACTACTGGTCAGTTGTGGGACAGGATCTCGTGACTGAAGAAGTGGAATGTCACTTTCAGAATCAGGATCACTACCCTCTGGAATCAAAGTAGACGTTTTCTTAAGATCTCTAGTGATCCGTGACATTTGTGACAATCTTTAATTGTGATGTTACCGATTTCTTCTCTACATACCTTGAGGTGTTTGAATAATGCAACCAAAAGTCATATCTTATGACCTTGGATTTACTGATTGGATGACTTGTGCTTCCATCCCTGTAGGCCTCTTTACCCGGGCTTTCCCTCCTGGCATAAGTGTGTTGTTAATAGTTTATCTCTATGACTTTTGCTTTCATCTCTTAAAGCTTCTTTACCCGAACTATTTCTCCTGGTCTATGTTGTTATGGTTTAGCTCTATGACTTTTGTTTCATCTCTGCAGGCTTCCTTACTCGAACATTTTCTCCTGGCATAAGTATGTTGTTATGGTTTAGCTCTATGGCTTTTATCAAAAGACCTTTTTTCCTTGCTTTCTGGACCCCAAATATATTTTGATAATTACAGTAACACACACACACACACACACACACACACACACACACACATACATGTGCGTGAGTGTGCGTATCCATTGAATTACCGCAACTTCATACAGATCATAATAACTTCATTTATTGAGTAATTAGTTTGTTTTCTCTCTCTCTGTCTTGCTCTTTGTCACATTAACTCTCTCTCTCCATGATACTTATTTCCATTGCACGGAGTTAATATGTCAACGCCTTCCAAATCTACTGTAACCGTGAGACAATAACATTATGTGGAAATTGCATTGATGTTTTGTATGATCGTAGCCACAACGACCGCAGTGCCAGACTCCAGTAACACGGATTCTTTGCAATGCTACAGCTGCGCCGAAACTTTTACAAAATTTTGGGTTCCGGACACAGATTGCCAAATTAATGCCAGCGCCCTGCCTGTTCAAACCTGCCTGGATGGTGACCAGTTTTGCTTGGTTAGCTCCCATTTCTATTAGTGTTTGTAGTTAGTTGCACTTGCTATAAATGAGCTGGTTAAAATATCAAAACTATTGAGGTCGAATTTGTACAAAAATAGAAGCAGCTTATTTAAAAAAAATAATTGGTTAACAGTAAATTAATACTCTAAAGGATTATGAAAACTTAAAGAAAACAGTTTTTTTTCTACATGGTGTGTCTGTATGCATGTGTGTGTACATGGGCACTTTGTTATATATATTATGTCTAATGAACGAGTTATCAGGGAGATATAAATAAGTACATTTATTCCTCTCTACAGGTCCAGCGTATCACGGTGAAGCAAGTAACCATCAGCATGACCCGAGGGTGTTCAGATGGTGACTGTAACTACGGGTGTCGTATGAGCGATTGGGGAATCACACAGCTGATATGCCAGGAGTGCTGTAACTCCTCTCTTTGTAACGTTGGCAACGACGCAACATGTCTTACGACTTTCAGCAAGCTGGCACTCTCTTTGCTTTCTGGCTCTCTCAGTGTCGTTGCCCTGGTGACGCTTACCTAATGTTAAGTTCGATATCGATTTGGATTTAATAAGGAACACTTTGTCAAAATAATTTCTGAATGCGGTTTATTCTCAGAAAAGTAGGATATCGAAATATCAAAATTTTTCACGCTTTCAAATCTGATTTATTACATATAAATATTTTCACAATTGTACTGACAAACACACACATAGCACACATTGCACGCATGCGCACACGATACATTAACTGTTGCGAAGTGGTTTATCTAGAATAATTTCAAGTACTAACATTTGTATTAACATCAAATGCCTCAGATACTTCATTTATTCGTAATCGAGTTTAATGTTTAATTAGCCCACCACCACCACATAATCACTGAATATTTGCCTCCATGACAGTGTATGACGTATGACAATAGCAATGAACGTGTTTTTAGTATGAGACACAAAAAAAAAATCAATCAGTCATCTAATCAAAGAAGAAAACAGTTCTTAGATTTCATTAATTTTCTTATTTCTTCACTACCTTAGACTAGGAATCCTGTTAATCCTGTATATATCAAGATCATTGTAATGCAAAGTCTGTACCTAACGCGGACATATTTATGTTACTAAAATAAGAGTTAATATTTCTCTGAGAAGGCAGTAGTGATCGTCTGAATCAAATGGTCATATCAGTTAAGATGTCAACGCATTTCAATATTTTGGCAGATGGCAAATTAGTGTAGAGTTATCACAGCAAACAATCAGTAGACAATACTTATGACTTGAAATTAATCTCCGAGCTCGCGAATTTAGCTGAGACAATTGCATTTACATTGCATTTTAAACATAACTTATTCAACATTTCATTGATTCTTCTTACCTTTAATGCTGTCTGCTGCAAAGAAGCATATTAAATTCTATTATTCCATATTTATCTGCAATGTGAAACATTGAATAAAGTATTTCAG
The DNA here is from genome assembly GCA_028829895.1 of Sinotaia quadrata. Lineage (NCBI taxonomy): Eukaryota > Metazoa > Mollusca > Gastropoda > Architaenioglossa > Viviparidae > Sinotaia > Sinotaia quadrata. The sequence goes on from CM054182.1 coordinate 10,270,353, forward strand.
TGGTTTGAGTAAAATAAATAGCATTAAGGAAACACGTCTACTTTCACTCGTCTTTAGCAGGATATGTATCCATGAATATGGAATGACTGACTTATCACCCCTCGCAAAAATTTCCAGTCAACATATTTCCTACTTACTTAGACTTAGGTTCACCTGTGCATCTAGGCAATTCCGCAAGTTGAGCCCACCATGTCAGCACTGACACATGCTACACAGATATCTACATCACAAAATACGTAATACACACTTATACAGATGCTTTCGTTTATTGCACAAGATTATAGATTAACGTTGGAGAGTACGTTACTGTGAAAAAAGAAAAGAAGGTAACTTATGATTGAATACCAAGACTGGCTGCATGTTCTGTGATACTACAGTGTGAGAAGGGTTAATGTGTTGATTACAATCATAGTGCGGTGTGAGAAGGGTTAATGTGTTGATTACAATCATAGTGCGGTGTGAAAAGGGTTAATGTGTTGATTACAATCATAGTGCGAGAAGGGTTAATCTGTTAATTATATTTATAGTGCGAAGTGTGAGAAAGGTTAATGTGCTGAGAGGGGCTTACATATTGATTATAATATATATAATTATATATTCCATAGTGCTGTGTGGGTGAACGGTTAACTCGTTGATTGTATTCGTAGTGCGATGTGTGAGAAGGGTTAATGTTTTGATTACACTTGTAGTGCGATGTGTGAGAAAGGGTTAATGTTTTGATTACACTTGTAGTGCGATGTGTGAGAAAGGGTTAATGTTTTGATTATATTAGTAGTGCGAAATGTGAGAAGGGTTAACATGTTGATTACACTGAAAGTGCGAAGTGTAAAAAGGGTTAATGTATTGATCTAGTCATCAGGATCGTTATAAGAGGACACCTTTAGATAAATATTTGTTGCTTTTAATAAACATACCTGTAGAACAGTTAACCGATGTTATAGCAATCAGCCTGATCAAGGAAATTGTATGAATGCTATGGAAATCTGTTTGGCTGTGATTTTGTCAAGTCACATATTTCTATGTACCACACACACACACACACACACACACACACACACACACACACACACACACACACACACACACACACACACACACATACACATACACACACACGCACACACACACATACACACGCACACACACGCACACACACATACACACACATACACACGAACACACACACAAGTACACGCGTTCACACTATAATGCAAATGTAATACACACAATTATACATACAACATAACTAATATATAAGCACACCACGACACACGCAAACATGTTTAAACTAGTATTATGTACACGTTTAAGGCATGAACTAATTTATCTGCACACAGATATGTAATGAAACTGTGTAATTGATGCATTTAAATAACGACATCACACATTTTTTAATTCTAGAACAGTGTGGTCGAACTGCAGTCACGTGGGTCAAATGTGGCCCACGCTCATACAAAATATAGTTCTTTAATTATATGGTATAATTAATTTTTTTTATTATGATGAATGGCTCGCGAACTTTAACTTTTTGGTTTATAGGACCCTCGGGGTTAAATAAGTTGGACCACCATGCTCTAGAGGTTTAGATAGCCCCGATCACATTGCTACAAGTTTATTAAGATCTTTAAGTCTTTTGGAATAGCAACGTTTTAAACAGTCAGTTGTTTTTGATGACTCATGTCAAGCTGTCATTCCAAGTAGTACTTCATTGGCAACAAAAACTGGAAGCGCGCGGAAACGGAAACCCAAAATTCTACATGTGCCATTCAACCATAACGGTCGATAACGTTGGCTCATCACTATCGCAACGCTGTGTAATTTTAGTTTTGTACTGCAATCGTTCACAACAGAGAATGACGTAGTACGACAAAAGGGCGATTATCAGGGATTGTTTTCAAAAGCACGTAAGCACTTCTACAATTGTTTACATGTCAGGGAGTGGTGGTGTTCGTTTGGGGAGAAATAAGATATTTGTGAAAATTCAATTCTATTATTGATAATTGAAATAATCACTTGCTGTCGTTGTCTGACTTAATGGGTTTTTTGTTTTGTTATTTTAAAAAAAGTCTTTCGCAATATTTCGTTCAATCAAAAAACCAAGATATTTATTTAACGAAATAAACATTAAAATAAATTTATGAGTATGTTTTAATTTTTAACACTGCACATAAACGAATGTACATACGTGTATGCGCGTCTGATTGTGTGCAACATTAAAAGAGAGAGAGAAGACAATGTGGAAGTGGTTGTTGTAATTTCCCCAGAATGTAATTAAAGTTATCACTATAAAGATACAACAACAGCAAAATTATTAAGTGTGGTGTATTAAATAATTTTGTTTTTAACCAATAAATAAATAAATATAATAATATAATAAAAATATAATAAATAGAAAGTTATTAACTATATATAGCTAGTAGCTATATATCGAAAGATTAATCGTTAAAATGGGCAGCCCTATTTCATTTCCTTTACTATTGTGGACTTAACTAAAATAAGTGGATATTATTGGAAACAAATATTCCACGGCTTCTAATATATTCTGCACAAATTCTGAAGAGTGCAAATCGCACATACATGAATGATACTGTAATTATTGATTTAGCTCAAGCAGTCCGATAGCTAACGAAATCAGTCGACAATATCACATTACCGTTGACAACATGCGCACAAAATGGAATCCCATATGGCAGTTTTCTTGAGTCTGCTGACTGTCATTTCGAAAGGTATGTCAATTGTGTTTATTATTAATTTATTAACTTTTTAGTTTATTGTGGATTATTTTTGATTTGTTGTGGTTTGGTTTGGATTTGTTGTTCTTTGGATTGGTTTATTTGTTTTTATTAGTTGGGCTTTTGATTGGTTTGGTTTGCTATGTTTTCGTTACCTTTGCTTCACTCTTGTTTAGATTTGGGCTCGTTGGACAATTTAAAATATTTTACAATCTTAAAGTTATTTTTATTTTAGTTTTTTGTTCTTTAAGTGTTAATATTTGTTTGATTAATTAAATCGACTTTCATACAATTTAAATTAAGATTATAGTCCGAGAATAGAATCCGGTCATTTAACAGTCCCAATCGGAAGTGATATTACAATTTATTGTAAAATGTTTTATGATTAATAGTTTCTACAAATAAAAAAATGTGAGTTACAAGTCTCTTTTGATTGAGTGTTAAATGAACAGCACAACTGTTTTAAAACAACATGAAATAAATATTGTTATTTAATAAAATTGAACACTAACAACTCTGGTAATGTGCATACTTCTTTGTATCCTCAGAGACAAATACATGATTCACTGCATTGTAACCATCCTGTTATTGTAGTCACAGCTCCGGAAGTGCCAGACTCCAGCACCGAAAGTTCCTTGACCGTAGCCACAACTTCTGAAGTGTCAAACTCCAGTACCGGAAGTTCCTTGACCGTAGCCACAACTTCTGAAGTGCAAAACTCCAATACCGGAAGTTCCTTGACCGTGGCCACAACTTCTGAAGTGCAAAACTCCAATACCGGAAGTCCCTTGAAGTGTTACAGTTGCAGAGATACCTTCGATGCTATGGATGTTTGGAATCCAAACACAAACTGCCAGACGAATGCCAGCGCTGTAAATGTCCAGACATGTTTCGATGGAATCAAGTTTTGTATGGTTAGCCCCCTTTTCTAGAACTGTGTAGTTAGTTCCCCTGTCATATGTGAACTGTAGTTAGAAACTGTAGTTTAAAACAACATGAAATAAATATTGTTATTTAATAAAATCTTTAAATAAAATTGAACACTAACAACTCTGGTAATGTGCATACTTCTTTGTATCCTCAGAGACAAATACATGATTCACTGCATTGTAACCATCCTGTTATTGTAGTCACAGCTCCGGAAGTGCCAGACTCCAGCACCGAAACTGTTGATCACGTTTAACTTGAAAGTTTTAAAAGGTTATTTTGATATGAAATGATATAGCTTTATTCGTTTAACAACAAACAACACTACAACTACAAGGATTATAACAATTTCAAATAAAAGCGATAAAGCCATCTTTATTTTTCTTTTTGAATACATTTTGCGATATCAAACATTTTCAGAGTTAAAAAGGGAAGTAATTATGTTGTGTTTGCTTTCAGGTGGAGCGCACCACGGTGGCGAAAATAACGATCAGCATGATGCGAGGGTGTTCGGACGACGAGTGTAATTACGGGTGTAAAATGAGCGATTGGGCAGTCACGCGGCTCTTGTGCCGGGAGTGCTGTAACTCCTCTCTGTGTAACGTGGGTAACGACGTTGCACGTCTTACGGTTTCCAGCAGTCTGGCACTCTCTTTGGTTTCTTTGAGTGCCGTCAATTGGGTCATGCTTACTTCGACTTTGACTTGAAGGATTTGCAGGCGGGGAGGGGGGCAGTATTTTGTTAGAGTTATTTCCTAATAGAACACCCCCAACAAATCCAAAAACATAGAAACATCAGACTTATTCTCTCAAAAGTATAGAAAGATTTAAACATGTGACTGGTTTATTTTTGTAAGCTTTCTCTTCTATATTAGATATACATTTTCAAAGTATAACCACACATAAAATATACTATCATTTTTGTCTAGTTTATTGTACTTTTACTAGATAAAATAATGGTAACAGTAATGTATATGATTAAATATTATTCTTATTTTTAATGCTTTCTCTTTTCTATAGTATGCATTTCTTGAAAATGTTCAGTATTAAGAAATTCCCCATCTGTCATTTGGAATGATAACTTCCTTGAAGCTGTGTGACATATTTTGTCTCATACATTTTTGACATATTTTGTCATGATAATGTCACAGGTCATGTTTGTGAGAAAAACTATCTATCTTCTCTGTTAATATCATTGTAGACATTACATGTGCCAGTTGACTGTGAACATTTCAGGGGCGTTCAATGAAGACTGAATGAACATTGAGTTGTGAGAAGTTTCCAGCTATAGACAGTCAATAAGGGCTGTATCTATCTATCTATCTATCTATCTATCTATCTATCTATCTATCTATCTATCTATCTATCTATCTATCTATCTATCTATCTATCTATCTATCTATCTATCTATCTATCTATCTATCTATCTATCTATCTATCTATCTATCTATCTATCTATCTATCTATCTATCTATCTATCTATCTATGTCGTAAACGTCCTTATTCTACGTTTAATTAAGTGCTACATTTTGTTGTGTAGACTTAGATAAATTTACATTTTTAATAAATTCATTTTCTTTTGTTAGCTGAACAAAACATAATAAGAGACTCGTGACAGTGAACTGCTTGTAAAGGCGAAATGTTGGTGCTTTAAAAACTATATTTAATAAAACAACACCAGTACATCCAGTCTTGACGCCTTTTATAGCTCTTTCCGTCACATTGGTGTTCGAAATAATCTGCTTTTCATTGTTTGGCACTGAAAAATTGGTTCGTTTAGTTTTAACGTGGTTGATTGAATCCACACTTGAAACGTATTGACTAAAAGCTGTATTATCTACAGACCCTGGGTATATTCATTAGCTTGCGTTGCCCCCCTTGAGGTAGAGAGATAGATAAATAGATTTGATAGATTAGTACTTTTGATAAGGATTACAAAACGTTCGCATTATCTCCCTTAAATATGCATAAGTCCACCGAATCAGGCGCTGAGAGCGTGGGGCCCGCATTCTTCCCTATTGAAGCCCTCCAGCCCTTGTACGAAAACACTCACATCTAATGACAGCAGTAAAGCTACTCCACGAACTAACGGCAGATACTATCTTACAGTTCACAGAAAAAAGTGTTGCTATCATTGATCAGACTGAGTCTAGGCGTACTCTGCATAAGAATAACTTTATTCAGACCGACATAGCAACAACAACAAAAATCGATCAGTCATGAATCCGTTATTAAGATAAAATTCCTGTGCGGATCTGACCTCGCCTGTAACTGCATGGATACCGCCGAAAACCGGAAATGACGCGGTTGCTGTCCTGAAAATGCACAATGTAGCTTTGTTGTTCATTTATTTCACCTTTTAGTACGAGTTTTTCGAAATGATGTAATAGTTAAAAATTATGTAATTGTTACGGTTGACGCGATAGTTAAAGCTGTAGTTTTAGAGTTAAACATATGTAATTGGTAGATAGAAACAACTAGCGGGCTACCAGGTGATGTAAACGTCAAGATTTATGTAATAATTAACAATATAGGATTGCATAGAACAGTAGAGATGACGAAATAAAATTCGTAAAGGAGAAACTTGTCATGTATATATCTTTAGAAAACTGCTCTTAATTTCATCTCGCAGGGAAGAGGGAAGAACCAGACTTTCCATATCAAAACTTTTATGACAGAACACACTAATCTGGAATTGGTAGTATTATGCATTTATAAAACCGGTTGTTTGCTTTATTTCTTTTCATTTCCCAGGATTAAATAATTTGCTAATATAATTTGAAAAGAAATTACACGAAACGGAAATATACGGACGCAAGAACAGTAATGTATCAACCACAGATGTTTTCTGCTTTTTGGTTTTTATTTTAAAACTAATTGTTAAATTTTGAATGTGAAGTAAGAGATGTGAATGATCACTTACCTGGTCGGATGTCAAATTAAAATTAAGACAAAAGTAGCGAGAGCACGAAGATTGAGCACACACACTGGATCAGTAAGAACAAGATATTACAAAAGACGAAGACGTCAAAGAATCTAGAATAGTTCAGAACAGATTATCATGAGTCAGAAGACAATATGGCTATGCTAGGTCATGATGGTTATGAAATGACAAACTAATCATGAAATAACAAGATGCTTCGGAAATGACAAGCTAGATATGTAATGTCAAGATGGTTCAGGAATGAGAAGCTAGTTATGAAATGTCGAGATTTTCCAGAAATGACAAGCTAGTTAGGAAATGTCGAGATGATTTAGAAGCGACAAACTAGTAATGAAATGTCGAGATGATTCAGGAATGACAAGCTAGTTATGAAATGTCAAGATGATTCAGGAATGACAAAATAGTTATGAAATGTCAAGATGATTCAGAAATGACAAGCTTGTTATGAAATGTCGAGATTATCCAGAAATGACAAGCTAGTTATGAAATGTCGAAATGAATTAGAAATGTAAAGATTATTCAGCAAGATGGTTATCAAAGAATACAATGTCTAGAAAAGAAAAAAAATGGTTAAGCAAAAAAGGAAGACCTACAGTGAACAAATCGTTTAAAAGAAAAGACGGAAAAATTGCGAAAGAAACATTAACAATAGTGACATGGAAAGAGAAAAGCTTGACCTTAAGAATGACTTTGGCTGGTCAAAACGTGAAGACAGTTAAGAAAGGACAAGTCTGGTTAAAATATGCTGGACACAATTTACTTGCTCAGAGGACCAGACATTAAAATATAGCCTGTCATGTCGAACTTTATACAACTCTTTCCTTTGCCTTTTCACTTCACGAGTAAATGCATATTGCCTTTATGAATAAATCCAGCTAATGAAACAACGAAAATTTGTGTTGTAAAAGAGCAAAAGCATTTTGAAATTTGAAGAAAGTCCCACGTGGCGAACTAAGATGATGAAATGCACAAAAAGTTTAGATTTAGTGATTTTAAAAAAAAATTAAAATACCCCAAAACAATTATTTGTTTTTATCTCCAAAGATGTCCAAACTATACGAAATGTATTATTATCATACATACACACATACCTACATACATACGAACTTACGAATATTTATTGGCATGTCACTTTTAATGGCACAGTTCATCCGAAAAACATTAAAGAAGGCGGGTCAAGCTTATCTATGCTAGAGTGGAGTATTGCAAAACAGTTTAACATATACTGTAGATGAGTGCAGTCTTAAAATTTAATACTATATATGGAGTTGATCACTTTGGAAAGATGGAGTATTGAACTGTTACATTTGTATCAGTGTTTGTTTTATAGAATTTGTAACGTTCCAGAATCGTCTTACATGCACAGTCTTCCACATTTTGGCCCCACACAGTACGCTCTACACAGTACGCCCCATCAGTACAGCCATAAACAGTACAATACTATACAACACAACCCCATACAGTACAACTCTTTCTAAAACAATCCTCTACAGCTGAGTCCCATATAGTACAGCATTATCCAATACAATCCTATACAGTACAGTACCACATAGTAAACCCTATCCAGTACAATCCTGTACAGCACAACCCTATTCAATATAATCCCCACAATAAACCTTATCCGGTAAATCATGTACGGCACAGCACCACACAGTACAACCCGATCAGTGCAATCCTGTACAGCACAGCCTCACACATTACAATCCTATCCAGTAACATCCTGTACAGTATAGCACAAAGAGTGAACTCTATCCAGTAAATCCAGTATAGTAAAGCCCCACACAGTACAACCCTATTCTGTACAATCCTGTACAACACAGCCCTATCCAGTATAATCCTATACAGCACAGCTCCACACAGTACAGTTTTTCACACAATACTGTCGTCCACAATACAACGCACACAATGCCGTACAGTTCCATACACTACATTTTCACACAGTACATTTCCATACAGTCCCATATAATAGTTGCACACAGTACATTCACATACAGGAGTGTCTCACACAGTTTATTCTCACATAGTGTATTGTCATACAGTGCAGACCCATATAGTATAATTCCATACAATTCAGTTCCAACAGTGGAGTCTCACACAGCTCATTCATACATAATATATATACAGTACATTTCCCTACAGTGAAGTCCCACAAAGTGCAGTCCCACACAATACGTTCTCACACTGTGCATTCCCATACAATGAAGTCCCCCATAGTACAGCCTCATACAGTACGTTCTCACAGTGCAAATCCCATACAGATAAAAGAAATGGGGGCTTCAGTTGAAATGCGACGCAGCTCCATAATGATCCAGCAGTGCGCTGTATCATCCACAGTGTTTGGTGATGCGGGAAAATGGGTCTGCCATCAGAGCTTGAGCCAAACAAAAAACCTTGACGACTAGTAGTGATGAAACAACGAACTACGCCGACAGTGCCATGTCGTTGAGTTATGACGTCACGCACGTGAAATTCCACAACTTTATGTGAAACCACTGTCTTCATGCCAGAGCCAGAAACTCTGCGTACACACGTCATTCATCTGGGAGATTTACGACGCTCAAACGGCGTGGCTGAGCGTGGTTCGACTGACACAAAACAAGAGTTGTCGGCGCAGTCCGCTCTGGAATCGGAAACACCTTCGCCACGCGCTACATTTAAACTCAAAGTTGACTTCGACAGAGAAGCAGTGGCAGGAGAAGAGACAGTTGTCGAGGTCGGACAAATATTAACAGCGGACGACGACCGTCGGAGCCTGTTGCCGCGATTGTTGCCGCCGAGATGCTCTGGGGGTGGGGAGCGACCTTCTTCGTGCTCGTCCGTGCTTATTTTCATTAACTCCAGGTTGGACAGAATTGAAGTCAGAGGCGTGTCGTCCATAATTAGGCGCACAGTGAAGTGGCTAGGTGTGTCGAGCTTCTGCACGGCATCGTTCAGCTTGACCATCACCTTGACGACGCTAGATTCTTCCTGTCTGTCCACCACGTCGGAGTAAGGTAGGTCCGGCTGCATTTTACTGCACACGGTTTTGTCCAGCGTGTGCAACGCATTCGATAGCTCATCGCACCGACGCATGTAGTTATGGACGATGCCTATTCTGGAGCGACAGTATCCGCGCGCCTGGCGCTTTAGCGATTCCTTGCGCATGCGCAGGAAGTCGGTCACCTTACGCAGAATATCCTGCCCCTCCCGATCGATCTTCGACTCCATGTCGTGCTCGATGCGCTGAAGTTCGCGCAAGCCATTTGCACACCGCCGTTTTTTGGCGTCTAACTGCCGCAGCAAGTGCACCACGGTCTGATGGTGCTGCTTCGCCACTTCCTGCGTCTCGCGTGCAACTGTTGCTAGCTCCAGCACGTCCTGGCAGCGTCGGTGAGTCAAGGCCACGCATCGGTCGCACGCCGGTGTCTTGCAGTCGCGGCAGTACAGTTCTAAGATTTTGTTTGGGTGCCGCGAACACGAAGGCCCTTGGTCGGACTTCTTGCTGCGGCCGTGCATTTCCACGATGTCCCGGATGAGGAAGTTGGGTTTAAAACTTGCTGCCCATTGGTCTACTGGCATGAAGCGGTCCGGCGCAGGCACCAACTCACGGCACACTGGGCATGGAAAGCCTTGCTGGCCTCGCGAGGAGGACGACGAAGGGCGGCTACAGATGTAACTGTTTAGACAATGGTGGCAGTATGTGTGACCACAAGGGAGAAGCCGTGGCTCTCTAAAAAGTTGGAGACATATACTGCAGGTTAGCTTTTCTTCTAGGCCGCCATCTTGACTAGACATGGCTGCGTTCAGCACCTACAAACAACGAAACAAAATGAAATGGAGATCAGCAACAATTGACGATAAATGTAATAAGAAGAAATAATTATTGAGTCCACGTCTGTTTAATGGACGTGCTTGTGAATTAAATATAAATTTGAAATGCTACGTGCAAATTACATGATGGTAGAATTTAGTGACGGTCTATGATGCTATAAGCAGAATTTGGTCTTGTTGCAAATAATTTTCTTTTTCTACAAATCTAAAAATATTTCAGTTTGCCTGATACATGATAATAATTCTGACATTCTCTCTCTCTCTCACACACACACACAACACGCACACAGTCAAACGCACACATTTCATGTTTACTGTTTGGACCACGATCAGAGCTAAAGTGGCATTTACTAGACTAGCCACTGTTACTAAAAATACTTGTTTAAATTGTTAATTCTAATGATTAATTAAAACATATGTTAAGTGGTTACTATAGGTATTATTCAAATATTAGGGAATCATGAAAATATATATTACACGCCTTTGGTTTTTCTGACTAAATGACAAATCCCAATTACTGACATTTATTGCTGAAGGAAAAAAAAACTTATAATTATCTATGATTTATACTGCCTTACTGAAACTTATATTTCTTCAGTAGATGAACAATTGGGCAAAGGGTTCACTATAACATTATGTCTGCACAAGTTTGAAAACAGTACGAAGTGAGTTGTCTGCCGTTGGTCACTAGTATCATCATCCCACTGGTAATTAAATGAGCCAGAAATTCACTATCATGACGATTTTCATGCCCTTTGCAACTTACAGTATTGCTTTACAAATAATACTATTACTTTGTAATTTACAGTATTTATTTGCAGTATACAGTTGCAACTTACGATTGCAATTAGCAGTATTCTTTTGCAACAAATAGTTGCAATTTATAATTTACTTTCAATCTTACAGTACTACTTTGTAACTAACAGTTGCAAATGACAGTATTATTTTGCAACCTATAGTTGCAATTTACAGTCTTACTTTGAAACTAATAGCAATTTATAGCATTACATTTACAGTAATGTACAGTATTACTTTGCGACTAACAGTATTACTTTAGAATGTGTAGTGTTACATTGTAATAATAGTTGCAATTTACAGTAATATTGGTAACTAACAGTTGCACTTTACCGTATTACTTTGCAATGTACAGATTACTTTGCAACAAATAGTTGCACTTTTCAATTTACTTTGCAACATACAGTACTACTTTGGAACTAACAGTTGCCACTTAAAGTATTACTTTGTAAACTACAGTTGCAATATACAGTGTTACTTTATTACAATATTACTTACATGAGATATACAATATTATTTGCAACTTACAGGGAAGTTTCATATAGCATGGTATACAAGAAGTGAAGCTTCGACTTGCACGCATTTATGCGGTTATGGATTTCCATGTCTTTTTCATATCCGAAACATTCTCTCTCTGCTTGTAACTAAACTGCACGTAACGTATACATTTACTCTGAAATATATGTAACGTAGTGTACATTTTACTGAAGTGCTTGCAACATATGCATTAACCAGAAGTGCATGTGTGATGCGCATGCCCACTTAGTTAATGAAAATGATTATTATTATTAATTAATCCTTCATAACCATTTACAATATATGAGAATCTTAATTTATTTTATTAAAGATCCTGCAATAGACACCTCTTGTCTCTCTCACATGGCAGATATATGGGCACTATAAATGTTTTCTCTCTTGCACAACATAAAACAGCATTAACACAATGTTTCCTTGAGTGAAAAACTTCTTACAAAAGGAGAAGACAAATCCTACTTTAATTTATATTTACTGAACCCTGCTCCACCCACTTTCTTTTCCAACATAAGATTATCAATATGTGTAAGAAGGTCAATAAATTTAACAATAAATTTATTAAATGAACAATAAAATATACATATGACAATTACAATGAAAATAGATTACTGGACATAAATATTCCATAAACTCATGTTCAGTTAAGTTCATGTTTACACAATATATAATTACAATTCAACAATAGAGTCACTACAAACCACAGGTTAGTCCTATCAGAAAATAGAAATGAAGTTATTAGAGGGAGGTAATTTAAAGTAATTTTTTACGTGATCTGGATTAAGCTTTGCTTCAACAGTCTTCACTTGCATTTGCAGCATTGTTACAATGTGCGTGTCAACAGGATCTCTTGCACAGGCATGAAAAACACTGATGCATTGTTATATTCTAAAACAAACTTCAGCACTCTCCTCACTGTGTCAGTTCCTTCAAGCAGAACAGGATGATTACATGGTAACTCCAATGTACCAAAATTACATGGTAACTCCAATGTACCAAAATTACATGGTAACTTTAATGTACCAAAATGCTCTTGATGTATTCAGCATATACATCAAAGTGTATAGTATACTTCTTACAATTACACACTGCAATAGATGTTCCCATGCCTTCCTGGTCATTCAAGTTTCTGACCAGTGAACTCATGAAGGGTAACTGGAAACTTGAGAGTTGAAACACCAAACTTGAAACTTGGAACTCAAACTAAAATCTTGAAACTCATAACTTAAAAGGCCACTTGTTCACAGCAAAATATAATTAAGGAGCAAACTTAAGTTTCATATTCATCACAATATAACTCCAGTCTATTTTACATTCCATTCTCAACTTACAATTTCCTGCAACAGTATTTATTAGCTTGACACACACAAAGTCAAATAAATACAGCATATCAATCAATGTCAAGTGTTAACACACTACATGTGTGCAGCTTAGTTCAAGCATTTGTAGAAATAAAAGTCAACTCACATAGTACATTACTACATAAACACAAGTATAATATATCAATAGTTAAAAAATGCATGAAATATTCATAAGGCCATTTTCTCTCAATCAGTCAGTTTACCTCACCATCAAGCTAACAAATGCCTTTCAAAGCTGGACTTCTCCTTTCTCATCCAAATTCAAAGTGATCAGAGAATAGAAATTTCTATAGCAAGTGAGTTAATTAATCTCAGCCCATTGGCTGGTCTCGTTCCCGTAAATCATGATCATTGGATAATAGAAAACTACTCAATCAGTTTGCATTATGTCAGCAATCTAGAATGTTCTTACCTCGAGCTGTTTACTTCAAATCAGACACTTTCAAAAATAACACCACAAGGAGTGCCCAAGGTCGGGTTACTCTGACAATTTAGCAATTTATATAACAAATTAAAATAGGGAGAGGCAAATTTACTCTTTCACAGCATGTAATGTGTTGTATATTTTACTGAAGTGAATTTAAAATTATATAATTATTTCCGAAGTACATGTAACGTATTGTATATATTATCGAAGTACATGTAATGCATTATACATTTTTCCGAAGTGCCTTATATAAGAAACTCTCTATAAAGTCTCTACTGGCACTTAAGCGCTTAAAAAATATTATACATTTTTCGATTCGCCCTGTACAAGTAGTGAAGCGCCATTTCAATCGTTATTGTATGTTAAAATGATATCTTACGATCTTTAGAGATACTGACATTTATTTTATAACTTATACATGTACAAGTAATGGAAGTAATATTATCGTACTCGCAGTATGTAACATATCGGCCTTAACATGTCAGAGCTAACGTACATGTGCACTTGATTCATTGACTGTTTTCATTCATGACAATAACTACTCAGACAAATAAGTTCACCACTTCAGTTTAATCACATACTCACCGAGTAATGATTCAATTTCCTCCGAAGAAATACTTTATGCATTTTCTCTTTTCGCAACGAGACAACTTCAGAAAAAAACAAACAAAATGACAATTTCTTCCCACGTGTTTTTTATTTTTCAGCAATCACCTGACCTACAGCAACAGCAACACACATGAAAACGATAGGAACATACAATATTTTTATTTAAAAAAAACAAGAAGACCAGGACATGATTCTTCCTTTTTATCTGTCGACATGTGACAATTTCACATGGCTACAAAATATTTTAAAATCTAAATATAATCTTTGAAATGCCTGACGTAATTTAAGAGTAATCATATGATAAAAGGGAAGTAAATTTGTACAACTCTGTTAAAATATGATTGAGAAGTGAAACCCTAGGCAGAAGAATAGACTTAAATGCTTAACAGCACCACTTCATTACTTTTCGTTTGGTTTTTATAGCGTTGGTTCTTAATCCAAAGAGTATAAATGTCAAGATTCCTAGCCTACCGTTTTTAAAAAAAATAATTGTTTCTGGGACCACACATAACTCATCACCGCCATATTTGTCATATGCTGACGTCATTCAAACGATTACAATCTGCAAATCTGGAAGAAGAAAATGTCGACGCTAAAATGAAAAAAACCAGAGAAATATATTTCCATTACAAGATGTAAATAAAGTGCTGCTGGTAAATAACGGATCTAGAGTCGTTTTCATTAGATACCAGAAACAATAGCCAATTTCACAATTAATTAACCTCAGTTTCCATTTTTACCAAATGTAACTAATGGATGAGAAATATGAGTGCTAAGTACTCTCTCAGCATGTCACGAAGACACAGTGATGTGAATTTCGTAAAGCAGAGTGAAAAAAAAAACATTATGTGAAAAGGAAAATTATGTTTGGAAATAATGACAATATTGGGCTAGACTGTGTGACACGAAGCCATTATAGTTTTTGATTATTATTATTAATAATCATCCATAACTAATTTCAAGTGATAAGAATCTTAATTTATGTTATTTCTCTCCGCCACAACATTAAGACAAATATTTACCGTCACACAATATTTCTGTAGGTGCAAAACCTCTTACCAAAGGAGAAGATAAATCCGTCTTTAATTTATATTTAGCGAACTCCCATCCACCCACTATCTCTCTAACATAAGGTTAATAATAAACGTCACATCTCATTATTTTTTTTTTTTTTTTGGAGGCATTATTAGTCTGGAACAAAAATTGATAAAAATAAAAATGTAATTAAAAATTAGTAATTTATAGTTTTTAATTTAACAATTAACCTCTTTACCGGCCATTTAAATTTTCGATTTCATTCCCATGGCGGCGATTTATGATAGAGAACAATGACTTCTTTTTGAGATGTTTTAAAGCTACTTCAAAAGTTAGAAATATATAAAAAGTTGCACGAAATATCTGTTTCTTCTTGTTACAAATAATCTGAAGTAGTGAAAAACGTCACTTACATCCGAAATCGCCGGGTTTTGTCCCTTAGTATTTCGAGCGAAATCCAGACAAATACTCGCAGAGGTTGAACTTGCAGAGGGGGATCTAATGAAAACTAAAGATTTCAGCAAGAGTAATCACTGTAAATACACGAAAATAAGCGCCATCTGGTGAATGAATGAATACTTAACCTTCGTGCGTAGTGTAGCGAGATATCTCGGGGTAGCCGGTAGCCGATTTACGAATGGGCCGCAAAGTCGTTAGCGAGATATCTCGGGGTAGCCGGTAGCCGATTTATGAATGGGCCGTAAAGTCGTTAGCGAGATGTCTCGGGGTAGCCGATAGCCGATTTACGAATGGACTGCAAAGTCGTTGGCGAAATATCTCGGGAAAGTAATCCCTTCACAGTCCAACTGAAACCGCTTCACGGTCCCCTAGAGGACCATGGACCCCAGTTTGAAAACCACTGTTCGAGATGATTAAGGAATCAAACCTATGACTTCTCAGCACAGTATACCGACAATGGTTACTTGCAAAATATATTACTCCTATCATCCTAAAGATAAGAAAGTCCTTCTGCTTGAGTGAAGCACAAGTTTTGCCATCTGCAATGCTCCACTGATTTTTAGTATAAAATCATGGTGGACCTCACCACTACCAATGTAACATATATACCACTAATTTTTAGTATAAAATCATGGTGGGCCTCACCACTACCAATGTAACATATATACCACTAATTTTTAGTGTAAAATCATGGTGGACATCACCACTACCAATGTAACATATATACCACTAATTTTTAGTGTAAAATCATGGTGGACCTCACCACAACCAATGTAACATATAAACCACTAAATTCCACTCTCTTTAGTATAAAGTACATAATCTTTATAAAGTATAAAATTTTACTTTAATGATTAACTTTTAAAACGAAACTAATATTTCTGTTTAATTATACTTACACAGTAAAGTCCAGTAAAGTCACAGACATAGCCTTCTTCACAGGACTGTGTGTGTGTGTGTGTGTGTGTGTGTGTGTGTGTGTGTGTGTGTGTGTGTGTGTGTGTGTGTGTGTGTGTGTGTGTGTGAGATGGAAGGCGATGTTAGAGATGACACAATTGTGTAAAACAAAACAAAAAAATGAACAATACGATTTAATTACCAGCATTTGTTATCACAAGATTAAATTTCTCACTGCCTCAACACTTGCTATTAGAGAGTAATAGACGATGGGGTGAAAGCCGAAGGACTTTCTTATCTTTATGATGATAGGAGTAATATATTTTGCAATTCAGGAAATCCGGGTGGAAAAACTGAACTTGAATTGCTCAGAGCAAGATTTAACGGGTGGATACAAAAAGTTGAACCTACAGTCAAACTACACTGACGATAACACTTGTCCTTCCCACCCTCATTCCCCGTCATACTCTCTCGGTGAATTGGTTGTCAATCTCTTTTGAGGTCACTCAGCTAAATATATCGAGAGAACACAATAGCAAATTCGCTGTCGCCAAACGTCCGCCATATTGAAAAGACCGAAGCATTGTAGCGTGTATGGTAACTGCGCGTTTGGCATCAACCGTTTTGATATATTTATATCCAATTTTATTAATCTATAAGTCAATAAATATAATTAAATTTACAACAGAACACAAACAGAAAGAGTGGAAAAGATACTAACCATATCACTTCAGATAATAATCATCAGTGAAATGTAAACGTGTAAATCCATAGTCTTGCGTTGTAGAATATTTTACTCGGTCTACTTAAGAATTGCATATTTATGAAAGATTTAGATAAATTGTTTAAATGATATGTACATTGTCATTGCAATACCTGTCTGATTTTGAAAATCCAAATGGATCTAGCCCATTTCTTTACATTGTAGTTGTTATTAAACTGTGCATTGAAGCTATAGAGTTAGCTCTACCGAAGAGGTTTTAATTATTATTAGTTATGAAACAATCGTTAGTGTGAGAGCTAACTCTACATTAGTGTTGCCAAAATTCATCCATGTTCAGAATAAACTAGTTTCATTTACACCAGTTTTTTCTCCAGTTCTAGTGTCTGTATACTGATATTTTGCTAGTATTTTTTTTTATATTACATTTCTATACTCATCATGATCAATGTCAAATGGGTATTTTATCACAAAGATTGTGTGGTATGTGCTTTGATTGTGAAAAATACAAGATACCCTCTTAAATACATACAAATTATTTTTTTAATGTGACTAGAATTGTTTAAATATTTTTATTCACAAAAGTTTTTCTTAAATGTGGTAACAGAATATTGTTAACATGAAATATTGGGCGATTGCATGCTGTAAGTATAAAGTTCCAAATAATTTCAAGAATGTTTAATTTGATCACTTAAAATATAAAAAATGTTTTTAACTTATTAAAAACAAAAATAGTTATAAGAAATGTCTAATAACATTCATTAGATATGATTCTATAATTTACAACTAGAATTATAAACCAATTTTAAACCAAAAGTGCTGTGCCAATTTTATGAAAAGGCTAACACTATATACTGGCTAAAAAATTAATTATCTTATCACATCCATGTCACTGCACTAGTGGTATAAATTCTACCAGTACATAATGATCTGTCAGTCAAGCTAAGCAGATAAGAAACTAAAAACTAATAATAAAAAATCAGATTTGATATCCATGGTTTAAAATGTAAAAGGATAATTAATCTGTTTAATTAATTAAAATTTATTTCAGATTATAATTAAGAATTGTAATCTTTATCCATTCACATCATATCAAAGAAGAAACATCTTATGATTAGGGTAATCTTAGTTTGCCAAAAACAAGGCCCATAATTTAAAATGAAATGAGATTGTACCTCACTCGTGCAAACGTTGCTTGTCACGAACTGTTTATTGTTCTTAGAATTGTTTTATCTGCTGAACCAAATGTTAATAAAATATTCAAAATAAAATACATGCACACAGTTGTAATGTGGTGACTCTAGTATCTAATAATCACTCAAATGCATCAACATAGAGTTATTTTTAGTTTTAACTTTAAACAATTTCTACAAATACCAATCTAATACTTTATACAAATGTTTGAGATTTTCTATAATCTGATTTTTACCTGTATTAATGTAAATGTTTTCTCTCTTGCACAACATAAAACAACATTAACACAATGTTTCCGTGAGTGAAAAACTTCTTACTAAAGGAGAAGACAAATCCGTCTTTAATCCATATTTAGCATGCCCCCATCTGCCCACTTTCTTCTCTAACATACAGTTATCAATATATATAAAAAGGTCAATAAATTTATCAACCATCAAATATATATATGACAAATACAATGAAATAGATTACTTGACATCGATATTTCCATGAACCTACATTCAGATAATTTTATGTCTACACAGACTATATCTTAAAAATACAATTCAACAATAGAGTCAAAGGTAACAACAACAACACACGTGTACCAACTTCAATGTTAGATGCTTTCGTTTTATGGTTGTAAAAACCTGCTTGTCCAGCTTTACTTTTGTGTACATTTTCAGCCGCTATCTGACATTAAGTATCAATATGGTTTGCAAGTTCAATCATGTGTTATGTGCTCTTTATGGATTCCATTAGTCTGCTTTCTGTCCAATATTCTCATAATATAGACAGAGGTTACCTAAGGGTCCTACCATATAAGAGTTTGAAGGGCAAACATTTGGTCGAAACTTGTGGTACTTCATGCAACACAAACAAAAGTGCTGGCAAATACACATGCCAGTCACGTGGTCTTCCCACCACAGTTTCTTCAAGGACTTAGTAAGAGTAGTCTTCAGATTTTTGACTAAACCATTATACATAGGGTGGTAAGGAGTAGTTTTAAACTGCTTTACTCTCAATAGTTGGTTAATCTCTTTCATAAACTCCCTTGTGAATTGAGTCCCCCCTATCGGACAAGATTTCTTCTGGAAATCCTATACGCGAGAAAATGGTGAACAGTGCATTTGCTTTTGACACGATAAAATGGAACCAAAATCAAGGCAGAACTGTGACTCTATAGGCGAGAAATTAGTGAAGTCACAATTTCATCAGTTCTAATTTTATAATTAAATGGATAAAGATAGTTTAGTATAGGATTTCGGCATCAGCCTTTTTTACCACAATAATTTTAATCTCAGACTGAGACACAGGATTTCTTAAATCATAGTGCTACAGGGTTCATCACATAGCAACCTTTTTTTTATTACTCTTATTGGATAAATGATATGCTTGAAAAGAAACAATAAAAAATGTATACCGAAAAACAGTGTGCGTGTGTGTGTGAGTGTGCGTGCGTGTGTGTGTATGTGTATGTATGTATATGTGTATGTCTGTATGTGGGTGTGTATGCACATTTCTATTAGTTTCATTGTAATGCTTTGCTAATTAGTCTTATCTTAATTACTGACAGTTAAGATTGGGAGCTTTTTAACATGCATCTATGAATCTGAGATCCTAGCGTATTGTTAACTCATCGTCCTCATTAAAAATAAGACTCTGCTATATTAAACTCTATAATAGGCCTACTAGTGTATTGTTAAAGCAATCAACCTCACTAACTATAAGGCTTCACTGTTTCAGACTCTAAAACACTAGTTCATTGTTGAAACAATCGACTGTATTAATATATTATTATTATATATCTATATCTATAATACTTACGTATTGTTAAAACAAGCGACTGTATTAAAGAAAAATACAAACTGTATTAAGCTCTATAATACTTGCCTATTGTTAAAACAAGCGACTGTATTAAAGAAAAATACAAACTGTATTAAGCTCTATAATACTTACGTATTGTTAAAACAAGCGACTGTATTAAAGAAAAATACAAACTGTATTAAGCTCTATAATACTTACGTATTGTCAACAATCTGGAGCCTTTGCCTACAATGGATTCACGCAAAGCACACGACTCTTTGGTCCACGGTGCCTGTTACAAAACACTTTATGCACAAATATCTCGTCAAAGGTGACGCCAACAAAACTGAATAACACTTTCCTCATGGCGATCTGTTAGGTAAATATTTCAGTCAAATGCTGAGTAATCCTGAAGTGTCAAGCTTACCTCCGTGTGCTGTCCTCATAATTCCTACACCATGTCTTGTCTAGCCCTGAAAACATGTTTTTTCCTTGACGTTGACTTCTACTAGTCGTCAGTCCCAAACCCCACCTATGACAACACTCAGCAAATTAAAATTTATGCAAAGTATTATTTTCATTATCTTCAATAGGACGTCGTGACACGCGTGCAATGAGTGTTCAAGGTCATGTGACGAAATTGTGCTAACTCGCGCTCCATTGAGATAATGAGCGACATTTATTCACCTAGTTCCTATTTTTTTCAATAGCCTACACCGACAAACGTATTTTAAACGGACCACTTACCCTAAACTTAAGTCCTAACAATGATTGATCGTCAAGGGTGAATCACACTCGCTTTGTGATATTATCGAGTTTGCGTTCAAGTCACGTGATAAGTGACACGCGATACACATCCCTCCACACCCCGCGTCATTCAGCAAACAGTAAAGTACCTGGCAGTTAAAAAAAAAAATAGGAAAGGCTTGACGTAAGACCTGTCACCAACTACCCGTTTCAATTTTAAGTGCATTGGTTTGTGGGGTTTTATTTCTTAGACAGTTCCTGATTTACTCTTGCAATAACTTGAACATTTTTTACAAGAAAACGGGTGGATCCTCTGATCAAAGTAAATGACATCAGCGAACTCAGTGAGTGTAACGGCCCGCGAGAGAGTGTACGGGGTTACACACACTCTCTTATGGGGCATGCGCACTTGTTTCGCGTGCAGCACTTTCGCACAACACCCACGCTTCAATATGCACAGAACGTCTTTGCTAATTTATAACAATAATATTCTCCTCTTTGTGGTCACGCTTAAACAATTTTTTCTCTTACTGTGCTAAAGTTTTATTTTTTTTTATTTATTTGTTTTGTTTTAGGGGTTTGTTGCGATTGTAGATGAGAGTGGATTAATGATTAAATGTCGAAGTTAGACCATTTGATTCTGAGAGTACATGAACTCCGTATTGAAGACGAATATGCACTTTGTTGACCTGTGTACCCTAAGCATACATGTGTAATTTACACGATCGATACAGTGCAGAAATGTTCTTGTTATCCTATGTGTTCTTCGTAGGCGAAATTATTTTGTAGACAGTTGTATGACACCGTGTTTCTAATATAGGCTATTACCCAGTACGATATCGGGAAAAAAATGTCTAATAAGCGTCGCCGTGAGAGTGTCATGAAACGTGATATCAGGGTTGTCTTCCTTAGTTTCGCAGTGTGGTGTGATATGGGATTGCCTTAGTTTCCTTGTGTGGTGTGATACTGGGTTGTCTTCCTTAGTTTCGTTGTAATATGGTGTGATGCCTGGGTTGTCTTCCCTAGTTTCGTTGTAATGGTGTGATGCTGGGTTGTAATGGTGTGCTGACTTCTTTAGCTCTATAGTTTCATCATATTTGGAATAAATGGTGGAAAGCTAAAATTGATATTGATATGATGTTAATTTTTTAACCATTCACAGTATGATCACGTATGCATAGGGTTAATTTGAGTTATGTACACATAAATTACATGATATGCATCTTTGTTTCTCTCTCCCTAGGGCCCAACGCAGTCGAGATGAATGAGAAATCAATTGGAATTTGTACATGTACATCTTTCTCTTGGCAGTTGAGTAACGAAGTTGTGATTGGTAGCAAATAGATACCCAAGGCTTGTCGACTTTAGATGGTCGTCTGCTTTCTCTTTGACGGTCTTATTTCGTCTTCTTTTAAGTTTATTTTGTTTATGTGTCCGTCTATTTGTCTGCCACTATATGCATACTTCTTGCTAATATCCATTGTTTATGAATCTGTTAATGGTGTTTTAATTAATGAATTAGAAAAAAATATTGAATTACTTATTGTATTCGGAAATTAAATCCGCTTGATTATTTTCCTTTACTGCATTCACGGTACACACATGCAAACATAGTTCCACACAACATGCATATAATACTAAACACATAATTTGTTTTGAAAACGCAGAAATGTCACACACAACATGCATATAACACTAAACACATAATTTGTTTTGAAAACGCAGAAATGTCACACACAACATGCATATAACACTAAACACATAATTTGTTTTGAAAACGCAGAAATGTCACACACAACATGCATATAACACTAAACACATAATTTGTTTTGAAAACGCAGAAATGTCACACACAACATGCATATAACACTAAACACATAATTTGTTTTGAAAACCACATAAATGACTAACCTTGTTCATGCCGAATTAAACTTTCTATTTAAGCTAGCAAAACAAATCGTATAAAATACAAAATTAACAATAAATATGTTTATTTAACACAAAATTGTATCGAGAGAGAGACAGACAGACGGACAGAGAGAATAAATGAATACATGTGGGCTCTCCTATTTAAGATTGCAGATATCTTTTAACTAACAAATAATAACTTTGAAATAAAATATTGATTTTAAGTTTCTCAATTAAGAAGAAATTCTTTAGGAGTGTGGAGTACTCAAATCTCTCGACACTGTCGGTATAAATGACGTTTTTTATTTGACGTCACGGGTTAGGTCTCAATGCCATTTTTCACTTGTGATGACGTCAGGAACTCAACAGTTAAGGAAATAATAAAAATAACTTTTATATTGTATGTTTACAGATAGTTATGATTATTGCACTAAATAAAACAGAAAACAGCATAGAAATAATGTCATTGTATAATTATACTGTGAGTAATCATTTATATGCATTCCCCCCCCCCCCCCGAGATTATGCATTTTTCATTTGAAACATCTTACAATGTGTTACGATATTTTTCCCAAGTAACATCAAATACGTAATCTTTGTGCAACAATCCACTTTTTGGTGACGTGAGCTGTTTATAAGACGGTGAACAGACGGACTCCTAACCAAAAAAGGTAAACACCTTACGTCAATCCAAACGGTACAAACGGCTGGCTCCAATACACTGCAACTCCATAACCCCCATTATAGATTAAAAAAAAAACACCCCATGAATAAACGTGTTTAAGAAAACAAACATGTATTTTCTATTGAAATGGTGGGTTAATAAGTATATGTGTTTTATATTAAACGAATTCATTACGAATAAAATTGCCCCTGAAGAAAAAATCCCTTCGGAAAACCTACTTTAGGAAAAGAAAACTGATAAAATGCCTAGATAAGAACATAAAAGAATATGAAAGACAAAGTAAAACTAAAACACCCAAGAGCTTACAAACGATCAGAGAAATAACCAAGAAAACAATAGCTACTAGCATACGTTCGAAAGTTAATTCCTTTTACGTGGCCAGGAGCTAAGACGTTATGAAACTATTTTTAGCCTGGAGGTAAAGAAAATATTTTATTACCTTTTAATTTGAACATATTATTTAAACTTTGCTTAAAGTGGCATGGTGACCAGTTAACACACACACACACACACACACACACACACACACACACACACACACACACACACACACACACACACATTCACATTAAATAAATAAGCACGCACACAGTACTCACGATATAGAGCTGTCGATTAAATTAATACAATGCAATTTATGCTAATATATTAAATATGTACGTTTTTACGTGTGTTTGTGGTAGAATAAGCATGTAAGCTGTATTTTTGCAGTCTACATACATTAAGTCTATTTGTTTCATGTATGACAGAATAAACAGTTATCAGTTTCCTCATTTTGGGCTTATTGTATTGTCTTTTAATTATGTTTATAATTCAGAAATTATTTCCCATTTTAAAACTAAAATAAATAAAACCGAATATTTTCGACAGATTTTCAAACAGGAAACTCAGAGGCAAATTTGAAAAAGCACTCAGAAAATCGCCCGTGTATTCTTGTCGCATCTCACAGATTTATTAAGTACACACTCATGACGCTTATTAATTATCGGAGGCATATTTAATTGCATAGGATAAAGGAGAGAGTGTTGTATGAGAGGTTTATATATGACCTTGTTATATATTAATTATTCAATCTGTTAGTTTAGATTTAGATATTCAATATTAATACCACTAATAGCCTCACGACAGCCTATTCACTCCCCCCCCCCCCCAACTTCACCATATTAACACCTGTTGCAAAAATTTAATGGGGCAATTACTCGACGTAATGATGAGTAGATTACTGAGGAGAAACCCGGTACTGAGGAGGAAGTTGGCACTGAGGGACCCTGAGAGGAACCTGATACTGAGGAGGACCTGGTACTGAGGGACCCTGAGAGGAACCTGGTACTGAGGGGGAACCTGAAGCGGGTTGACACACGGAAGACTAACAGTGATCATGAGGTGTAGGAGGTATAAAGATCGTCTCCCCTGCGAGGTAAGACTTTGGAGGTGGGGTAAAAATAAATTCTTCATTCATTCTCTAAATTTTGCAAATAGGACTTTTGGAGAAAAAAGTGAATTTATCTTAAATAAATTATAGCTAGGCTAATAAAATATGTAAGCATATAAATAACCAGGACGTGTGTATATGAGTGTGTGTGTATGTGTGTGTGTGTTTGTGTGTGGTGGGTAATTTTTCTCGGGCGCCATTGTTTGAACGCCACATCACGTTAGAGGGCGCTGCAAAGATGAAAATTTATTTTTTGCACGTTAAATGACGGAGTTAATTTATTTTTTTCACTGATTAAAGCTATACATGATACAAAGGGAAGAAGTGTCCATAACGTATAATAAAATATCTTGGTTAATGGTTTTTGAAGGGATAAATTTGCAGCATTGTGAAAACTTTAAAAATTATTATTCGTAAGCAGAAAGGGAAATCGCACTTTTCTGTTCTTCTTAGTTCACTTCCGGAAAAGGGACGGTGGTGGTGGTGGTGCCGCATACCGTAGTGCCGCCATTGAATCTGGTTGTTGTGGTTGTTATGTTCCATTCTGAGCAATAAATAACTGGCTGAAAAATCATCAGTCTGACGCGTGCGCATTACGCACGGGAAGTACAAGGGCCTCACGAGTGCATGCCCTTGCATGGTCTTTGAACCAACATGGAAGCTATCAGCAAAGTTATTTTGGTTCAAGTCGCTTGATTGCGAATAGTACATTCACGACACACGTATCTCCAGTAACTTGACCAGAATCGTTTTACGCTATATTTCGCGAAAATATCTTTATCATATTAATCTGTGAACATTGCTTTAATATTATTATTGTATTTTATTTAAAACAAAGAAATATAAAAACACTTTAATACTGTTTTTGTTAATAAATATAAGTAAAGAGAAAAATGATGTAATTTCATTACATTTCAGGCCGATTAGTACTAAAGTGATATCATCAGATGCATCTAAAGTCTGTTATTAACGCCTCGATGATGTATGATTTTGCTGTGAAGGTTTGTATACTTGTAGTGGTGGTGGTAGTAGTAGTAGTGGTGGTGGTGATAGTAGTATTAGTAGTGTGGTGATAGTAGTAATATTATTATTATTAGTGGTGGTGGTGATATTAGGTTGCTGGTGGTAGTAGTAGTAGTGGTGGTAGCAGTAGTGTGGTGGTGGTAGTAGTAGTAGTGGTGGTAGCAGTAGTGTGGTGGTGGTAGTAGTAGTAGTGGTGGTAGCAGTAGTGTGGTGGTGGTAGTAGTAGTAGTGGTGGTAGCAGTAGTGTGGTGGTAGTAGTAGTAGTAGCGGTAGTAGCAGTAGTACTAATACACCATATCAGACTGGGCAGTAAGTAGGTAAGACTAGAAACAAAGACAATGAAAACTGATTCTAATGCGAAAGAAACTGTTCTAGAGGTGATTCTTATCTTGAGATAGGAAGATCTGTTTTCGTATCTGTTTCAAGACACTCGACCGCATAAAACCTCTCAGACTGATTTTATTGTGTGGTCTGCATTAAGTATGGAGAGCTACCAGTATGAAGTCCCCTTTACTGTCGACGGTCAAGACAGGAATTTGGGCCTGTGTGTGTGTGTGTGTGTGTGTGTGTGTGTGTGTGTGTGTGTGTGTGTTTGGAGGAGGGCTGCAGACCAAATACTAACCATCAACATCCAAGCTCTCGATGGACGTACTTAACTATTTTGTCTTTTCTTTCTAGAGTTGATCAGAGGCAAGGCTGGGGACGCCGAGTGCAGAGGTGTACAGACAACTGCAGGAATAATGGTGTCGCAAACCACTACATTTACCTTATCCGCAAGAGTCACAGAAACCACACTGTTATCTCCCCTTCTTTCTTTTTATCCGCTAGACAGATTAGAAATTCTCAGTGTGAGAACTAACATCTAGTCAACAAGGGTAAGCTACTCTTCAGTTTTATTCTGTCATTTTATTTGTGACAAAATATGGATGATTGATTTGTATAATAAAATTATGATTATTTTATTTACTTTGTATGTGTTCGCGCGTATTTACGTTAATTTTATTTTTTTCTGTATTTTGTATTTGTAAAATTAAAACAATACCTTAAATCTGTATCGAATTAACTCATATATGGCATGAAATGAGATAAGTTAAAAGAAAAGAACAAAATTATCAGGTATTACATGAATAATCGTCAGATTGTTGTTTGAATGGTATGTAAAATATGTGATTGTGAAAGTTCTCTGGTTTATAAATGGTTGTTCTCTGCAAAAACGTCTTGTCTATGTTTAAATTCTTTTTTTGTGTAATTGTCACATTTTACAATATAAACTCTTTATAAACCAAGACTCTCTTCATAAGTGTAGAATGAGTTTATAAAAAATATTGTAAAAGAAGGATCCTTTTGAATAAAGACCATCAGTTTTTGTAAGAAAAATAGTTATCGGTGAATGTGGAATTTACAAGGATAGCCTATTTGTTAAGAGGTCTGTCCTTTAAGGGAAACCTGTCTGTCTAAGAGGTCTGTCCTTTAAGAGAAGCGTGTTCTTTAAGAGAAGCCTGTCTTTAAAGGAAAGCCTGTTTTCATAAAACAGAAAGGTACGGCTGGAACAGGAACGTCAGTATTATAAGGAAATTTTGTCGTTTGTATTAATGTCTACAGGATGTTCGAGGAAATTTTATGCACGGATCAAATATTGTACATGCCAATCTTTCTTAAAGACTTGGTTTGATATGTTAACAGTTTTAGTCATCAACAGAGGTCATTTGTTGTCATTTGATACTGTTATTTCTTGCAATAATTTAAAATTAAAATTCATTATACAGTTTATCAATTCCCCTTCAGAACCCTTTAGATAGCAAAAATCAGTATCGCGATAAAATTATAACTTAACTAAATAAGCAGTCGACTTTTAGTAAAATAAATTTATTAAAAAGGGAATGTTAAATTTAATTATCATGATTAAAGACACGCGTAAACCTCTGAAGAACCAGTTCTACAAAGTTTACGATTACATTTTTGTCTCGTTTTACTTTAGTGTCTGATATATAATCACATTTTGTCTCGTTTTAACTTAGTGTCTGATATACAATCATATTTTTCTCTCTTTTGAACATAAGAGTCTGATATGCACTGATACAGTTAGGTCTCGTTTTACTACAGCGTCTGATATACCAAATTCACCTTCACGTTTTTGTCTCATTTTACCTTATTGTCATAAATACGCGATATACAATCACAATTTGTCTCGTTTTACCTTAATGTCTGATATACCCTGATATACAATTACAATTTGTCTAGTTTTACCGTAATGTCTGATATACCCTGATATACAATTACAATTTGTCTAGTTTTACCGTAATGTCTGATCCTGATATACAATTACAATTTGTCTAGTTTTACCGTAATGTCTGATATACCCTGATATACAATCACAATTTGTCTCGTTTTACCTGAACGTCTGATATACCCTGATATACAATCACAATTTGTCTTGTTTTACCTTAATGTCTGATATGTAATCACAAATTTGTCTCGTTTTACCTGAACGTCTGATATACCCTGATATACAATTACAATTTGTCTAGTTTTACCGTAATGTCTGATATACCCTGATATACAATTACAATTTGTCTAGTTTTACCGTAATGTCTGATATACCCTGATATACAATCACAATTTGTCTCGTTTTACCTTAACGTCTGATATACCCTGATATACAATAACAATTTGTCTAGTTTTACCGTAATGTCTGATATACCCTGATAAACCCTGATATACGGATTCGAAGCGTGTTGGTAAATTCTAGAATCTCTTGAGTTAGAGCATGTGCACTAAATAAATTTGTACTCTGTTTATGCTTGACCTTCAACAGTTGCCTACTTTAATAACTTAAAAATGAATAAATTTGTTTGCGGCGATCTGAAGTGTGGTATGTGAGTGTGTGTGTGCGTGTGTGTGTGGAACTACAACAAATTTTGTGACTGGCAAACGAGTATACTTACACATGCATAAAACAGAAATCTTTCTCTTTCTATCTCTCCTACACACCTGCAAACATTCAAACACATACACAAGCAAATTCGTAAAATCATACACACTTTAGTGACGGCTCTTAATTCCTTCTCCTTTGAAAGAAACAGAAATGCTGTCGTTGTTAATATATTAATGCACATAGCGAAATCTGTTTGCCACCGACGACTGTAGTTATTTTGAACCCTTCACTGCATACCGCCATGTCAACAGAAAGAAACGGTAAACAAACTTAATCGTCTGTACTACGTCGTTCGTAAAAATAATTTTCTAAAATTTATTTTTCCATTTCTCCACGTGAAGATAGTTCAGTGACATGAAAAGGCTTTATCATTACCTAGTTCCTGTATAAATGTGGCACAAGACTTATTCTTTCTACATTTTTCATTGTTTTGTCACTATTTTTCTTCACTTACGTACACATACATACATAAGTATACATATACATGCACACATACATGTATAAGTACACATATACATGCACAAATATATACACAAATAATTATATGCACAAATACATAAGTGCACCTATATATGCACACACATACATAAGTACTCACATATATATGCACACATACATACATAAGTACACATATAATTATATGCACACATACATACATAAGTATACATATACATGCACACATACTTACATGCACATAAACATAAACACATAAGCACCCATACACATATGCACACATACGTACATTCATACACGAAGTTAAACCACATCTCACTGTTCAACGTGTTTCAGATGGCAGGCATTTTGTTCCTCGGACTAGTGTTTGCCGCGCTTGCGCAGACCATACAAGGTACAGTTGTTTCCCCTTCTTTAAATAAACTATATTCTTATTTGCAAACTGTTCTTTTTAATGCTGCATTTGCAAAACAACGATTTAAATTAGTTCCTCCTTTGAATGCTTTTAACTTGCGCGCGTACACATGTATAACCTGGGAGTGTGGAGGAGAGGGTAACCATCCCTGAAGAGGTTAAAACGTGCGAGTTTTGAAAACGTACGAAAGGTTTTGGTAATACGGGAACGATGTTAGATAGGAGCCTCTGGTCAAGTAGAAGCTCATCTGAAGGGTTAGAGTCTTTGTCATTAATTCTTATGTGACGCAATCATTTTAGTATTACAGTTGAAGCAAATCAGAATTCACAATTTGTTTTTGTTTCTTTTTAAAGTGGAAAAATATGGAGAATGAGAGAAGAAATGTAAACATAACAAAACAGAGTAATAATCAATTAATTCCCCTTACCATCAATAACCATCAAATACCATAAATTCCCCTTACCATCAAGAGTAAAGACCCCCATACTGTACAAATAAATAAACAAAATAAATAAACAAAATAAATAAAAAATATAAACATTACGACTATCGACGTTAACAAATATACAAGGGCATTATGGGAAAAGATATTACTTTCCACACAACAACTACATTTCACTTTACACAAATTTAAATCATATTATGATTGCGCACAGTAATTCCTATTATTCAAGTTTCGGCTCAGAAAATAATAAATCAGTTTTAATCTTTCCTTCTTCCATTTCCATCTACCCACCCTATCCCACCCCCTACCCCGATCACTCCCCGAATCACATTATTGTTTCATTTGACTAATTTTAAAGCGAGTCAATGCTGTGGTGTTAACGCACTATCATACGTCAGATTAAAACCAGAACACCGAAAGTTTGATACAACAATATTAGAGATTCAAGATGCTAGTTTCATACAACGTGTTAGCAAGATTATACTCTGACGTTCTGATGCCGCGTTATTATTGTTTTTAGTGGAGAATCAGTTTATCGTGTCTTTTAGTACCAGGATTGTATTCCGTCAAAATTACAACAACAAAAGATTAGTAAGATATTGGTCGTGTGCGCATGCGTCAAAGCCTTCCTAATCCGCGTGCAGGATGCCCGAAGATTGTCTGTTACACTACCAACTGGTCCCAGTACCGTCCCGGGTCTGGCAAATTCTTTCCAGAGAACATCGACCCCAGTCTCTGCACCCACATCATCTACGCCTTCGCCAGACTGACCGGCAACAACCTGGGAGCGTTTGAGTGGAACGATGACAACACGGAGTGGAGTGTAGGACTGTGAGTTTATGATACCGAACTATTTTCACGCACGCACGCACCTCAAAATCCCACAAACACCAAAGACAAACTTCTCTATTTGTCATCTCTCTCTCTCTCTCTCTCTCTCTCTCTCGGTGTGTGTGTGTGTGTGTGTGTGTGTGTGTGTGTGTGTGTGTGTGTGTGTGTGTGTGAGACACAAACACATACATACACAACCACACACGCTCAAATATAACATACACACGTTCGTGCGCACATTTAGCAAAGTATAGAATAAAACAAATAACTTGTAATAAACACAATCACATTTCTCTCCCCTTTCTTCCTTCTCTCAATCTCTCTTCCCTCTCCCTGTCCCTCGCGCGCGCACACACACACACACACACACACAAGCACGCACATGCAAACGCATGATATGCTCACTTTCTGGTTTTCTATTTTCCATCATACAACTTGATGAAAGAAGTCAAATTTATCAGGACGAGACAGAATGACATGTTCCTTGTCTCTAACGAGAAGCGCGCGAACATAGGTGACAGTCATAATCTCCAATAGTCACAGTTCTCGGAGCTGATAGGTGACAGTCATAATCTCCAATAGTCACAGTTCTCGGAGCTGATAGGTGACAGTCATAATCTCCAATAGTCACAGTTCTCGGAGCTGATAGGTGACAGTCATAATCTCCAATAGTCACAGTTCTCGGAGCTGATAGGTGACAGTCATAAGCTACAATAGTCACAGTTCTCGGAGCTGATAGGTGACAGTCATAAGCTACAATAGTCACAGTTCTCAGAGCTGATAGGTGACAGTCATAATCTCCAATAGTCACAGTTCTCGGAGCTGATAGGTGACAGTCATAATCTCCAATAGTCACAGTTCTCAGAGCTGATAGGTGACAGTCATAATCTCCAATAGTCACAGTTCTGGGAGCTGATAGGTGACAGTCATAATCTCCAATAGTCACAGTTCTCGGAGCTGATAGGTGACAGTCATAATCTCCAATAGTCACAGTTCTCGGAGCTGATAGGTGACAGTCATAATCTCTAATAGTCACAGTTCTCGGAGCTGATAGGTGACAGTCATAAGCTACAATAGTCACAGTTCTCGGAGCTGATACTTAAGTGTGGGTGGTGGTAGTAGTAGCTTCCTTTTATTCTGCTTGGATCAGGTTTCTTAAAAGATAAAAAAGAGATTAATCTTTTTTATATTTTCACTTTTGGAAATATTATTCAACTGTTATTATTTCTGTATTATATTTAATCAATAGTAACATAAATATATTTTTATAAATTTTTTACAAAATTATAAATTAAAATATAATTAAAATTAAAATTAAAATTTTTACAAAATTATAAATACACTTTCCAGATAAAGAATTATAAAGACGTTGACTTAACTGAATAAATTTCACATTTGTAAATATAGTTTCATGTATGTCTCACGACTCTTGATTAATGTACAGAAAGCATATGGGACACATGCTGAAGGAGAGAAAAAGCTAGGATTTTAATTGCGTCTCTCAAACACATTGTATTATAGAAATTTCTTTAATGACAAATCCAAGGCCATCCCATTTTGTGATCTTTTGTTTTTGGTCTCACTAATTCCTGAAATAGCTTCCAGAGGTTTGTAGACCTGAAGAAGAGAAATCCCAATCTGAAAACCATGCTAGCCGTGGGAGGCTGGAACCTTGGCTCTGAGCCGTTCACTCAAATCGCGCAGTCGCCTAGCAACAGGCAGGCCTTCATCACGCAGAGCATACAGTTCCTGCGAGATCGCAATTTCGACGGCCTTGACCTGGACTGGGAGTATCCAGCTAACAGAGGAAGTCCACCGGAGGACAGAGATTACTACACGGCGCTTGTCCGGGTACACATTGAATTCATGATTTTCTAATCAATAATGTAAATTAATACCAATAAAGAATTTATCATAATTTAGTGTTAATGAAATCATGATATGCAGCAAGCCCAAAGAACTTTGTTTTTCTTCCCACTCAACTTCTAAACACTTAATGTCTCTCACTGCTAGTGCTTATTGCTGAAATACGGCGTGTTTTGTTTTTGACAATAAACTTCTAGACACTTAATGTCTCTCACTGCTAGTGCTTATTGCTGAAATACGGCGTGTTTTGTTTTTGACAATAAACTTCTAGACACTTAATGTCTCTCACTGCTAGTGCTTATTGCTGAAATACGGCGTGTTTTGTTTTTGACAATAAAAAAAAAGCAACAGGAAAGCGCAGCAAGCATCTGTCAACAACTGTTGTAAGAAGTAAAACACTTCCCGTGTACACCTATAAATGTACTTGACTCGCGCGAAATTATATTTTGGGCATTTCGTCTCTTACAAGATGTAATTCTAGATAAGAGTCGTAGTGGACTTGTGGCAAGATATAATTCTCGATAATTGTCTCTGAGGACTATATATTATACTAGATAATTGTCTCAGTGGACTTATGGCAAGATATAATATTAGATATTATCTCAATTGACTTATGCAAGATATAATTCTAGATACTTGTCTCAGTTGACTTTTGGCAAGATATAATACTAGATAATTGTTTTATGGAATTATGGCAAGAAATTATTCTAGTTAATTGTCTCAGTGGATTTATGGCAAGAAATTATTCTAAATAATGGTCTCAGTGGTCTTGTGGCAATATATGGTGCTAGATAAGTGTGGCAGTTCATTTCTGGCAACAAATAAGACTAGTTCCTTGATGGCACAAAGAAAGTCCATCTAGCTATTCTATGGCATTTCGTTTCTAGCACACGTAAGTCCACATAGCTAAGGTAGTAAGGTAGTTTGTTTCAGACAACAACAAACAAATAAAGAAAAAAAATCGTTATATAAAACAGGTCGCTATTGACTTTGACATATCATTTGGCATCCGTTTCGTATTCAAGGTGAAGAAGACCAACTCAAATCGCTCACTGGAAATAGAAAATGACAATAGTTGTAATGTACTAATAGGCTTTCGATCGAAGTAGTTCAATACTAACGTGATAATTCCTGCTGAGCATATTCAAATAACAGAACGTGATAAATCCCAGCAACGATATTCAAATAACAGAACGTGATAAATCCCAGCAACGATATTCAAATAACAGAACGTGATAAATCCCAGCAACGATATTCAAACAACCACGTAAAGTTAAAGCAAAACAAGAAAAATAAAAGTTGATCAATATTTCATTGACTGCTATGCAATCTGCTTTATGCAAATGCTGCCAATACTTTATTCCCAGGAAATGAAACAAGCATTCGAACAGGAATCTAGATCTACTGGCCAGCCGAGACTTCTGCTGACTGCTGCCGTTGGAGCTGGGAAACCGGTGATTGATACAGCCTATGACATACCTGCCATTTCCAGGTATATTCTTTTATATATATGTACGCACTATACATACACATCTAAGTATGTATAGATACATACATTCCTGCTTACATACACACTTATACTAACCGCTAACCTTCCAGCACACAATCCCACACGTATATACCCATATCGACTTATACACACATTAGTGCTCTTGACTCTTAACCCAATTGCAACCTCCCTACACCAAGTCCTTAGTTCTCTTGACTTAACCCAATTGCAACCTCTCTACACCAAGTCCTTAGTTCTCTTGACTTAACCCAATTGCAACATCCCTACACCAAGTCCTTAGTTCTCTTGACTTAATCCAATTGTAACCTCATACACACGTGCATAAATGTAATATATATATAAATGAATTGTTCTTTGTGACTCATAGAATGGAGATAAAAACTGATTTTATAATAATGTCTGTCTTGAAATAGGGAGTTTGATTTCATTAGCCTCATGGCCTATGACCTGCACGGCTCTTGGGAGACATATACAGGCCACCACAGCCCGTTGTATCCACGAAGTGACGAGATAGGGGATGATAGATACCTGAACGTGGTATGTACAAATACCTGAACGTGGTATGTACAAATACCTGAACGTGGTATGTACAAATACCTGAACGTGATATGTACAAATACCTGTACGTGGTATGTACAAATACCTGAACGTGGTATGTACAAATACCTGAACGTGGTATGTACAAATACCTGAACGTGATATGTACAAATACCTGTACGTGGTATGCACAAATACTTGAACTGAGGAAATAATAGATAATTAAACGTGGTAAATGCAAATATCTGAAATTAGAAAATGATAGGTAATAAAACGCGATAAATATTATACACGTAGTTGAAGATAAGTAAATGAATGCGTTAAAGTCAAAATACCAGAGTGTGGTAAATGCCACCAATCTTCTTTAAATAAAAAATAAAGAGACAATATTTCTTTCTTAATGATGTTCACATTTGCAACTTCACCACCTAAGACGAGCGATGATAGGGAAAATAATAACGAACTTAAAACTAGCGGTTAAATTGAGCCATAAGAGGATTTTTTCAACTGAAAGAATTGTGGTTAAATAGATAATACTACGAGGAATCAATTTTCCTCATTTTCCTCAGAACGCAAGACCCTTTACGACACAGTAGACTTATCTTTCATTAAGGAAATCCCTACTGATTCTGTATCTATCGTGGCCTTAATTGCCAGAGTCCAAACGCGGTCTTAGCACTATTTCTCA
Organism: Sinotaia quadrata; assembly: GCA_028829895.1. Taxonomy (NCBI): domain Eukaryota; kingdom Metazoa; phylum Mollusca; class Gastropoda; order Architaenioglossa; family Viviparidae; genus Sinotaia; species Sinotaia quadrata. The sequence continues at coordinate 10,306,055 of CM054182.1, forward strand.
TTACTCAAGGTTACGTGAGTTCTACCGCAAGTTTGGGACTATGTGCTATAAAAAGAATGTCTTGAAATAACATTATTTTGAATGAAGTGATCTTCTCTCAAAGTTCGTTACACAAAATGTCGTCTTTCTCAATATGTCGACATAAAGCGACGTCTTCTTTTAGTTCATTACACAAAATGACGTTTTTCTCAAGTTTTTGCTATATAAAGTGACGTTTTCCTTACGTCTTTGCTATATAATGTGATGTCTTTCTTACGTCTTTGTTATATGAAGTGATGTCTTACTTACGTCTTTGCTATATAAAGTGATGTCTTCTTTACGTCTGCTATATAATGTGACGTCTTTGCTACATAAAGTGACGTCTTCCTTACGTCTTTGCTGTATAAAGGGACGTCATCTATCAACTTTATTACATACACTGATGTCCTCTCCGTGATCGTTGCACAACTTGAAGTCTTCCCTAAGTCTTTGCTATATAAAGAGACGTCTTCCCTAAGTCTCTGCTCTATAAAGTGACATCTCCCCTCAAACTTTGTTACTTAAAGTGACATCTTCTCTGAGACTGTTACACAAAATAAAGTCTTTCCTAACACTTTGCTAGCTAAAGTGACGACGATTCTGAGACTTTGTTACACAAAATGAACTTTATTCTAAAACTTTGTTACATAAAGTGACGTTATCTTTACGATGTTTTTAAAGCATAAAGTGACGTCTTTTCTAGGACTTTGCTGCTCAGTACTGGCTCCAAAAGGGCGCCCCGCGCGAGAAACTGATCATTGGTGTACCTACTTACGGGCGATCATTCACACTGGCAAGTGCCGATAACAATGGAGTTGGTGCCCCTGCTCCTCAGGCTGGAAAAGCTGGCGAGTACACCCGAGAGGCAGGTTTCCTGTCATACTATGAGGTTAGTCGTCTCTGTGATACATTTCGTTTTACTTATTTATTTATTTTTTGTTGTTTGTTTGTTTATTATTACTTAACCACAGTTTGTGGAATACAACTGTAAGTTGAAACTGAAACCGCTAACACAATTAAAAATATTGATGGGTAACGATGATAATAAATAAAATGGAGACAAAACGTACTTGAGCGTAGGGTTTAGATGTATTTTGTAGATTATCGATTTGTTTACAGATCTGTGCGCTACAGGCGAAAGGCGCTACAAGGCAGTTTATTGAGGAGCAGCGAGTTCCATACCTTCACTCTGGAGACTTGTGGGTCGGGTACGATGATGCCGACAGTCTTCGAGAGAAAGTAAGGATAAAGAATCAAACTGATTACAAATCACATGATAATAAATTCACCTTTTCGTCTGTAATTATACTTTGCACCATAACAGTTTAAGATACACTAAATTACGGAAATCCCTCAAGTGTACACATACTACATCACTTACCATAGCCATTAATGTAAAACACCATTCCACTTAAGAGTTACAGATAATATTACCAGTAACTTATGTCACTATACACCATACACGTGTAATATTCTCTGTAACATGGCCTGTCCGTGACAGACAGTGTGAATCATGTCTGTTGAAGACAACGCGTCATTTCATCTCAAGACAGAGTGAATTATGTCTGTTGAAGACAATGCGTCATTTCATCTCAAGACAGTGTGAATCGTGTCTGTTGAAGACAATGCGTCATTTCATCTCAAGACAGAGTGAATCATGTCTGTTGAAGACAATGCGTCATTTCATCTCAAGATAGAGTGAATCATGTCTGTTGAAGACAATGCGTCATTTCATCTCAAGACAGCGTGAATCATGTCTGTTGAAGACAATGCGTCATTTCATCTCAAGACAGCGTGAATCATGTCTGTTGAAGACAATGCGTCATTTCATCTCAAGACAGCGTGAATCATGTCTGTTGAAGACAATGCGTCATTTCATCTCAAGACAGCGTGAATCATGTCTGTTGAAGACATTGCGTCATTTCATCTCAAGACAGCGTGAATCATGTCTGTTGAAGACAATGCGTCATTTCATCTCAAGACAGCGTGAATCATGTCTGTTGAAGACAATGCGTCATTTCATCTCAAGACAGCGTGAATCATGTCTGTTGAAGACAACGCGTCATTTCATCTCAAGACAGCGACGAAAGTGTATTAGAAAGAAGTCAGCTCGTCAGATTGTCAGCCGCACCACAGTTTGAACACTTAATACTCTATTTGAAGATGAGCAACGATTCATTATTTTACACCAAGAGTGTACTTCCTTTCTCAGTGCAAGAATCATTACAAAGTTGTAGCAGTGTACGTCCTTTTTCAGTGCAAGATTCATTACAAAGTTGTAGCAGTGTACTTCCTTTCTCAGTGCAAGATTCATTATAAAAGTGTAACAGTGTATTTCCTTCCTCAGTGCAAGATTCATTACAAAGTTGTAGGATTGTACTCCTTTTCTCAGTGCAAGATTCATTACAAAAGTGTAACAGTGTACGCCCTAACTCAGCTGCAACATGCGCTGCAAAGTTATAGAGATATACAGCATTTTAAAACAAACAAAAAAATACAACAAATCCTTTGTGTGAGAGGTCGGCGGTAAACAAAGATTCAAGGTTAAGAGTACATATTAATTTAATATTTTTAATTATTTTAATTATTTAATTACATTTTAATTATTTTCTCGGTATGTTTTAGCAATATTCATAAAGTCAAAGTTATGATTTGAGATTATTCTCTCGGTATATTTACAATGTTCATTAACGACAAAATCACATTATCCACCAACGGAAGGCGGTTGAGGCTCTGTACCAGCTGCCATTAACCATTTAATTACAAATATAGGTGCATTGGCAAAATGCCCCAAACTAACAAACATGAATATTTTAACATCTTTCGAAGACAGAAAAAGTACAAAATATTATAATTTTGATAAGTGCATTTGGCGAGTGTATGTCAGCGCCCGTCACGCCCGTTCGTAGTACAAAATTAATTACATATCGTATCTTTCGGTGTGCTGCAAAGTCTGAAGGTCACTTAAGCACTAGACAGTAATTATAAATTCAATAACCTAAAACACTATATACAGAACTGGTCGTTAAAGAAGGGGACACGATCCCAGAATTTCGGTAAAGGCACCTTTTTTTTCAAATGTAGGAAAACCTTTGCATTTTAATTTAATTTCTGTTGATGTAAATGGTATTTTTCTTTGTCCACAAAAAGGTTCGCTACATTCCGTGATATTGATTGAACTGTAAATTTCTGTTTGTCTAACTGGCGTGATTTTGATTTCAATTGGTGAACTGTAAAGTTTTGTCTGTCCACAGGCATGGTGATGATTGCAATATGGAGTTTTGTCTGTCCACAGGCATGGTGATGATTGCAATATGGAGTTTTGTCTGTCCACAAGGCATGGTGGTGATTGCACTGTAAAGTTTTGTCTGTCCACAAGGCATGGTGGTGATTGCACTGTAAAGTTTTGTTTGTCCACAAAGCATGGCGATGATTGTACTGTAAAGTTTTGTTTGTCCACAAAGCATGGCGATGATTGCACTGTAAAGTTTTGTTTGTCCACAAGGCATGGCGATGATTGCACTGTAAAGTTTTGTTTGTCCACAAGGTTCGTTACATAAAGCATCATCAGTTTGGCGGGGTGATGATCTGGGATCTTCCTCTGGATGATTTTACTGGAACTTTCTGCGGTCAGGGTCCATTCCCACTCATCCATGCGATCAACGACGAATGCCAACACACGACTGGTGAACTGTAAGTACCATAGCAGTCTTAGATGACTAGCGGCAGAACTGGAGGAGAAAGTGTGAAAACTATTGAATATTTAAAATGTAAAGGACACAGCCCACAGCCATACTCACTACATGCATTAGTACCTCTTCCCACATTTATTCATTTATATTACCCAAAGCTCACTACATGCTTCTGTACCTCTGCCCACAGTTATACGCTTTAATTACCCTAGCTCACTACATACTTTGGTGTCTGCCCACATCATACAATTTTATTATCCAAGGCTCACTACATACTTTGGTACCTCTGTCCACAGTCATACAATTTTTTATTACCTAACACTCACTACATACTTTGCTACCTCTGCCCACAGTCATATATTTTTATTACCTAAGGCTCACTACATACTTTTGTACCTCTGGCCTTGATCATTATAGCTGTAAAAATATCCCAATACATTAATGAATAAATCCTCCGCCATTGCCTGTTAAAGATAATTCAAATTGTACTATGCACACAAAATATGGCTGCTTGTATTGTAGCACCTACACATTCTTTCAGGACTACAATATAACTAGTGTATAAAATTGCAATGGCGATTTTAATGTCAAACTGCTTTTGTAATTTTTCAGAAAAAGAGTGAGAAACTAAAGAAAGTGGCGCATTTAACAATTAGTTGATGAAAAGGAGAAAGTAATCGAACGCTCTCGTACAAAACTCTGACTGGTCCAAAACTTTGATAGTAGAACAATTAATTAGATTAAAAAGAAACTGGACCAAACAACGTCTTAAGTACAAAACTCTGACTGGTCCAAAACTTTGATAGTAGAACAATTAATTAGATTAAAAAGAAACTGGACCAAACAACGTCTTAAGTACAAAACTCTGACTGGTCCAAAACTTTGATAGTAGAACAATTAATTAGATTAAAAAGAAACTGGACCAAACAACGTCTTAACTGTTCCTTGCCTTTTTTTCTGTTCATTAATAATTGAAGTCAATATAAGTGTTCCCATTGGTGTAAAAGCGCAAAAGACGTTCGAAAGGAAGATAACTCTTATTGTGAATGAGTTATCCATGCCGTGTAAACATAACGGTGTTGAGGCAGTACTATGGTATAATCAGATTCAGAGTTAGAGCACATCAGCCGGAGTAAATGAATTTCCAAATTTGAATAAACAAACAAAATGGTTAAAATGGTTAAAATAATCTTCATTTTTTATCGCTAGACAGAGCACAAGAACTTCTTTGTAAATATCAAAGTTTAGCGCTTCTATGGAACTCTCCTTGCGTGACCACTGGAAGAATGCTATTCGCTACAACGTGATGACGTCACTAATACAGTAATGTAACGACAGTTATGTTCCACATACATCAATCAGCTGTACGTATTCGTCATGGTCGGATTAGAGTGAGTCCACATCAATCATCTGTACGTATTCGTCATGGTAGGATTAGAGTCAGTCCACATCAATCATCTGTACGTATTCGTCATGGTAGGATTAGAGTCAGTCCACATCAATCAGCTGTACGTATTCGTCATGGTAGGATTAGAGTGAGTCCACATCAATCAGCTGTACGTATTCGTCATGGTAGGATTAGAGTCCACATCAATCAGCTGTACGTATTCGTCCTGGTAGGATTAGAGTGAGTCCACATCAATCAATCAGCTGTACGTATTCGTCATGGTAGGATTAGAGTGAGTCCACATCAATCAGCTGTACGTATTCGTCATGGTAGGATTAGAGTGAGTCCACATCGAACACCGTCGTTGTTCCAATTACTTCAAACTCAAATGACCAACGAGCAGTTTATAAATAAGTTTAATTAACTTAAAGCTATCGACTGCCGATGGCATTTGTATGTGCAAACTGCTCCCATGACCTTGTACGTGCTTTATACTGCGAATAAGATCTCTCAGCAATTTTATGTTTCCCCCCCCCCCCAGTTTGTTAGAGTAGCACATGGTGCTGTTGTATTCCAGTTTTGTTAGAGTAACACATGGTGCTGTTGTGTCCCAGTTTTGTTAGAGTAACACATGGTGCTGTTGTATCCCAGTTTTGTGAGAGTAACACATGGTGCTGTTGTATCCCAGTTTTGTTAGAGTAACACATGGTGCTGTTGTATCCCAGATTTTTTTTTTTAGTTAAAAATGGTAGTTGTATCCCAGTTTTGTTAGAGCAAAACATGGTATTGTTGTATCTCTAAAGTCTGTTTTCTGCCTGCAAATTATTTCCTGTAAAGTTTATCTCTATTTGTCTATAGAGCTTGTTCTTTCGAAGTGACAATTCTCTTGACCTAAAAGACATGCATCTTGACACAAATGTTCGGGATAACACTTATCTTTTACACTACTCAGCTGCTGTTGGCTAAGATGTGGCCTTGTATTTTTGTCATCTGCTCCACATGCTCAAAAAAAAAACACATGGAAAAAAATCTCTCTCTCGGATTTTCCCACTCGTACACAAATAATTTTCTCACACAGTTCCATCCAAGAAGGAACTTAGACTGGAGACTGGATCTACAAGGTTGCATCAGGACCAAGCCATAAACAAAAATTGAAAAAGGAAACATCCTGCAAACAAAGGATGCAGTATTGAATATTATGCCAACAATAATCATTCAACTGTGAACATGTTTCAGAGACAGACCTGAGTTAACATGTTCACTACACTGGAAAAGAATTATGTAAATATACATAGTGATCTATCCAATATTATTACAGTTTGCAATACTCATACCTTACACACAAAAATATTTATACTCTCACACACAATACTTAAGCAAATAGCGTACCGTTAGTTTCTGCTTACGTATTGTGTATTTTTCAGTTGGTCCAGTGGAGGGCAAAAATGGAAATATTTAAAGTAAACTGTCTAAACAGGTAAATATGACCCTGACCTCAAGTTAGTGAGTAAAAACCCTAGAAAGTAACAATGAAAAGTCTGAAGTATTAGCCACAGGAGAGATTGGTAGTTAATTAGTCCAGCGTACTTCCATCCATGAATGGGTGTTCGTGTGACAAACATCTTAGGTCAAGGGTCAAGGTATGACATAGGCGTTATGTGAAGAGGGTAAGAACGTAAATGGAAGTATAAATTAACATCACTTCTTCGAGAGAGACATCCTAGACGCCAGTCTAAAAGTGAAGATAGTCCGATTCATCTAAAATCCGATAAAGTTTGGTATGAGTGTAAGTCATATGAACTCTAAAAATAGAATTGTTTTTTTTTTAAAACGGAATTAAGGAATCATCAGTAGGCTACAGTGTTTCAGTTCATCTTACCGTCATAGACTTACGTGTTTAAACTGTTACTAGAACGGCGTGTAAATGTGTGAGAACAAATATTGTTAATGGATGGTGTCGGTTGAATTTTACGTCATTAGGCACACAGCAGCACCTGCATCCCAGGTAATAAGGACGACAACTCATCTACCTACAACTGCCCACAACCCGATCGCTACACATCCGCCTGACGTCACTCATGGTCCAGATAGTAAGTGTCACATTAGATTGTTTGCCCGTCTGTCTGACATTTTGCAGAATGCTTCACATGAGTAACATTGACAATAATTTTCAAAATATGTTGCATGCCCACTGGCAGAAATTGTCTAAGACAAATGGCCTTGACTTTGTCAGACAGTTAAAAGTTAACTTTCTTTGTGAGAGTGTTTGACGAAAGGCAGACTGTCCTTTGACAAAAATTAACTGTCTTTGTGAGAGTGTTTGACGAAAGGCAGACTGTTTTTTGACAAAAAGTTAACTTTATTTGTGAGATTGTTTGACGAAAGGCAGACTGTTCTTTGACAAAAGTTATTTGTCTGCTGAATGGGCGGTAAATGTATTATTTTGTTGTCAAATAACGTTTCTTATTTCCTCCGTGTAATTCGGTTTACAAGAAGAAATCATAACACCAAGTGTCAAGTAATATAATTACAAATTATTATTTTGAATGAAATTCCGTATGAAACAAATGTCATCGATGATCAACCTTGAAAAAATCTGAATTGCAATTATTTGTATTAACATTGATTGTAGAGAGAGATATGCATGTTAATGTGTACATAGGTTTTAGGCAGACTAACTATAGAGAGACAGACATTCAGACAAATTGACAAACATTCAGACATTCAGACAGATAGATAGATAGATAAATAGAGAGATAGATAGACAGACAGACAGACAGACAAACATGATAGACAGACAGACAGACAGATAGATAGATAGATTGATAGATAGATAGACAGACAGATAGATAGATAGATAGATAGATAGATAGATAGATAGATAGATAGATAGATAGATAGATAGATAGATAGATAGATAGATAGATAGATAGACACACAGACAGACAAACAGATAGATCGATCGGTAGATATATAGATAGACAGATAGACACACAGATATATAGATAGATAGACAGATAGACACACAGACAGACAAACAGATAAAAAGAGAGAGAGAGAGAGAGAGAGAGAGAGACGTTTCCACTCATATGCCAACATAGACAAATACTAAAGAATAAGTTTCATTTTTATAGAACTCGAATGTTTTCATGATTTATTAGTAAATTCCCAATGCATTGACAAGGTTTATTTGTAACTTTAAAATTTTAACATTTGTCGGTAACTTTAACATAACCCACCCTAACCTGCTCTGCCCACTTTAATTAAACAAAGAGGTAACAGCTATTATTTTTTTTTATATAGAAAAAACAATAGTAATAATTCGTAAATAGAGAATATATTTTTCATTCATGTAGCACAATCTGCTAAACACTCCCCCTACACATGTAAACATGTATATATATTTTGTCGCCACGTCCTCATGTTTGAAGCATTTCCAGATCTAAGTAAATAAAGTACACAAATTTAATCACCTTTTTACCATTTTGTGATATGGTACAAACATCTGCAAATATTTCCTTATGCGTGTAAACAGAGAAATAATTTTCCTCACTCCTTTCCCATGTTTCGAATTTGGCATTTAACCGCTAAGATGTTTTATCCTCTCCTTCAGCTGTTACCCAAGGAACGGTGAGTGGCACTTTTTCCAACTGCTGGGGGCGCCCGGATGGATTTTACGCGAGCCCGACGTCATGTGTTGAATATTTCATATGTGTCAATTACTACTCATATTCTGTGACGTGCGCAAGCGGCCTCGTCTTCAGCCCATACGTCAACAACTGTGACTGGCCAACGAACTACGAATGTTTACTTGGAGATGCTCCTAAGGTGACAACTACTACAACCGGACTGCCGCCGACCACCCACTGGCAGGCTCCTCAAGACACTACTCCCAGCCATACACTTTCTCCAGGGTTTACCGGTAACAGTCGTAGTGGAGTGGTTGTCGTAAACTGTAATGCATTGTGTTGTAAGCTCCGTAGGAAATTTAGTGATTGATTGAGATTTGTTTCCAGTATCTTTTCTAACGTTTGCTGATTTAACGTGCGTACTCTAATTAATACCAGTAACTGTGAAGATATCAGTGATGACAAAAATAATGTGTTTTAACCCTCTACTAGTCCACTTTCTTGTGATATTTGTTTGAAGTGACTCACGAACTCTAATTTTATGAAGAGCTTTCATTATTCATTAGTTTAGGTGTTTAAGTTGCTCATGAGTGATTCATTAATGCGGAGTTCACACTAGCCTGTGGTTTGTTTGATGCGCTCCTAAGTGATACATTTATGCGGATTCACATTAGCCAGTGGTGTGTTTGATGCAACTCTTGAGTGATATATTTATGCAGAGTTCACACTAACCAGCGGTTTGTTTGAAGTAACTCATGAGTGATATATTAATGCAGAGTTCAAATTTGCTAGTCGTGTTTTTGATGCAACTCTTTAGTGGCACATTAATGCGGAGTTCACACTAGCAGTGGATTGCATAATCTCACGATAAGGGTATATACAATCAATTATCGCATCTTTGTTGTCCAGTAAAGTCGGCATTGCCTATTAATGGTTCACAATTTTCGAATTTCAAAAACCTTGCTTTGAGATATTAAACAAATTAAATCAATAATAATATTTTGAAATTTTTATTTATTTCATTTTGGGGTGTAGATGGTAAATGGAATCTTTATATGTTTGTAAAGTTTTCAATTTATATATTTATCTGGCTTTCCTAATGGTTCCAATTTTTTTCAAGTATATTATCACATACACCTAGGTAAAACATCTATGTCTTCGGACAATTCATCTTACTTTCTTCTTCATCACCAACTTTCCTTCGGAACTAACTCAAGTCCGCCTAATCAGCGAATGTTGTCAAATGGAAATAAATCAATCAATCAGTCACAAAGTCAGCCATTTGCTTTTACAAATAAAGCTAATGACAGGTGAAAAAATATCTCCACAGAGACGGGGAAGGGTTGAAGTGGGGTCGGGAGAAGGAGACGTGAGTGTAGAATAAAACAAAGTAAACTAAAATTCTGACCTCAGAGAACTAGAAACGTAAAGCCCTGACTGAGCACGAATGATTGAAATTAACGGGAAAATGCCATTGTCAGTGCCAAAGAACTTTCCTTGTCTCAAATGTCCAGGCACCCCAAACGATATCTGCAGAATTTTTGGAAACGGAGTTTTCGCCAACCCCACTGACAGCGGTTCATACTACGAATGTTCCAATGGCCAGTGGTTTGCCGTCGCCTGCCCGATAGGCTGTCTCTTCAACCCTCATAGTCATAGTTACACTTGTGACTTGTGCAGCAGTGAGCAGCCACCCGATCTTCAAACGCAGGCACCTGTCACTACGCAGGCACCTGTCATTACGCAGGCACCTGTCACTACGCAGGCACCTGTCATTACGCAGGCACCTATCAATACGCAGGCACCTGTCATTACGCAGGCACCTGTCACTACGCAGGCACCTGTCATTACGCAGGCACCTTTCATTACGCAGACTCCAGTGTACACGCAGGCGCCAGCCGATACGACCGCTCCAGCTGTTCCTAACACCGACAAACCGGCGATGACTGCCGGAGGTAATGTTAACTTTATGGCACATGTCTCGCATTTTGTTGTTGATATATTTTATAATTAGCAATCAGTAATCAATGGTATCTTTGATTTGAGTTTTAATTTGCAAATTAACAATACAAACAAAGAAACCCAGACAGCAGCAATTAGATTTAAATAAATATTTAAACAGCTTTTCACATTCAGTTATCACGCTTATGCCATTGATAAGACTTGCTTAAGAATAATCTCTGTAAAATATGTGGATTATTGAAGGGTATTCCGACTGTTTCTAGCACACGAACTGTTCGCGGGTCTTATCCTTTTATAAAAAGTTTCAACTATCATTTGGTATTATAGATCACTTTCCTGTATATCAAATACATTTTATATGAAGTGTTTAACACTAATCTTTCCATAGTTTCATAACGAATTACAGTTTCGGTAATGCCCGTCCTCTGTGCCCTAAATGATGATTGTGTGAAACTAAATGAGTGGACGTCATTCAATCCTATTTCTCTCCTGTTTCCCAGTTCTTACCTCTCCACTTTTGTCTTATTTCTCTGTTTTCCAGTTTTTTTTCCTCTCCCCCTTTTGTATCCTATTTTTTTCTGTTTCTCTGTTTTAGACCCTTTTACATTTTTTTGTTTTGTTTTTGTTTTTAGTTTCCCAGTTTTTACTCGCTTTTGTCCTATGTCTTCTGTTTCTGGCTACTATCTTTTTTGTCCTATGTCTTACTTAATTTATGTGGACCGCATCCGGCCTATGCCGACTTCGCGCTGGGGACTCAGGGTGGGGGCGAGTTATGAGGGGTGTTTAGGAGCTTGGTGGTGGACTATGTCTGCTCTATGCTGCTTGTTCTGTCGCATGTAGTTGTGTATACTTTCATCTCTTTGTTCTATTGCATGTAGTTGTGTATACTCTTATCTGTTTGTTTCTCTTATTTTATTTTCTATGTACTTATTGCTTTAAGACGTTGGATTTTAGTGAGGTTAATGTACTTGTTGGACGAGTGATTTTATTTATAAATTTGTCCGCTATTTTATTTTAACTGGTTAAACGTTTTATACTTGTGTGGTCATCCCAATCATTAGGTGACCAATCCTTGGACTTTGGCAAAACTAGGACTATGGGGCGGTCGTCCTGTTTGCTTCCCACCACCAGCCATCTATTGTATGTTTGGGTGGGGGCGGAGGCCTCAGACCACTCAGATATTTGACAGTGGAAGTAACAATTTAGGAACTATTTATATAGTTTTTAGTGCAGGGGTTCTTAACCTGGGTTCCATTGATGGGCTTCAGGGTCTCCGTGAAAGTAAAATATTCACTATATTCGTATATTCTGCTTATGTTCATTTTTCTAGGGAGGGGGTACATAGCTTTCACCAGATTTTCAAAGGGGTTCGTGACAAAAAAAAATATTTTTTAAGGGGTCCGTGACTCAAAAAGGTTAAGAACCACTGATGGTAGTTCACTACCATCCTATTCGATCTACCCAAACACTTACGCCATTGTAGCCCTTTGGGGGATTTAGTACCCCTGACTTTGTTGTCGGTATGCCATTTTCTATTAAATATTCTGTCAGTGATCTTCTTTCTATTCCTATTAGTGTGCAATCGTTTATAACCATATCCTATATCTTCTGTTTCCTAACTCTTACCCCTCTTTTGTTCTATGTCATCTGTTTCCCAACTCTTACCCTATTTTGTTCTATGATTTCTGTTTCCCAAATCTTACTCTCTTTTGTTCTATGTCATCTGTTTCCTAACTCTTACCCTCTTTTGTCCTATGATTTCTGTTTCCCACACTTGTCCTCCTTTATTATGCTTGCTTTCCACCCTTCGCCCCTCTTTCATACCTTCTATTTTTAGCTCTTGCCCTTCTTTTCCGTTGTATAGCAGTAACATTTTACTTCATTTCAGAACTACTCAGTTTAGGTGTGCAGTAGAAAATGTTCGTGAACATTAGGACTGGCTAAGCAAGCAACACTTTACTTACATTTCAGGACTAAACAGTTTAGGTGTGCCGTAGAACATTAGGACTGGCTAAGCAAGCAACACTTTACTTACATTTCAGGACTAAATAGTTTAGGTGTGCAGTAGAACATTAGGACTGGCTAAGCAAGCAACACTTTACTTACATTTCAGGACTAAACAGTTTAGGTGTGCAGTAGAAAATTAGGGCTGGCTAAGCAAGCAACACTTTACTTACATTTCAGGACTAAATAGTTTAGGTGTGCAGTAGAACATTAGGACTGGCTAAGCAAGCAACACTTTACTTACATTTCAGGACTAAATAGTTTAGGTGTGCAGTAGAACATTAGGACTGGCTAAGCAAGCAACACTTTACTTACATTTCAGGACTAAATAGTTTAGGTGTGCAGTAGAACATTAGGACTGGCTAAGCAAGCAACACTTTACTTACATTTCAGGACTAAACAGTTTAGGTGTGCAGTAGAAAATGTTCGTGAACATTAGGGCTGGCTATACAAGCAGAGTTGCTTGCTGCGTTCAGCCTGGCTCGAGTCGCAATCAATGTAAAACAGTAAGAGTATAATTATAGAGACATTATCGCGTGCTTTTGAGTTTATTATTTTATCATATTAGTCATTGTCTTTTTCTTTCTCTCGTATGATTATCAGAAATCAACAATTTCTGTATAAATCGCTCCAACGGCATTTATGAGGATCCATGGGACTGCACCTTCTTTTTGAACTGCAACAATGGTTTGACGTTCAGAGGGGCGTGTGCCAGCGGCATGGTCTTCAACACCCTCATTAAAGACTGCGACTGGCCCAGCGCTTTCCCATCCTGTGCCTACAACTACAATTAACTTTAAAATTTAAATATCGTTCGTTTTTGTTTCGTCCATTCCTAAATTTTGAGTTTTTACCTCAGGTAGGGTAGTTGGTTGTTGCAACAAGCACCCAGGATTTTTGTTTATACCTGTAACTTTGTTTTTGAATGTAAGTTTATCTGTGTGCCACACTTGCACATACATCAATAGTATTTAACACGAGGGCCTTTGTTGTTGCTATAGATACCTAATTTTACGAAATAGTGATAAAACAAATGGCGGATGGAGAGGGTTGTCAAAGTTCATTCACGAGAGTCACTAGGTTTGTGTTTGACATTAGTGTATCTAAAAAATCCCCAAATCACTCCCTATTAATTTATGTATTTGCTTCGTTTTGTTTGTTTGTGTGTGTGTGTATTTTTGTTTATTGTTTCGACTACAGCTCTGTGGTGCAGTATGGATTAATTCTCGTGATCTGGAAATATTGATGGACGACAGTCATTACTGTTTGAATACAAGTTAATAATAATCAATCTTGTAACCACGTCGACCATAGATATCGAGACATGAATAAAACATTTATCTTACGAAAAGTGCTATATTGCGTCTTTCTTTGTGTGCATGTATTTTTTACCCGCTTACAATCTACATTTTATGTTACCATTTATATGCACACCGTCCCCTCTAATTGTTATAGATCCATTCTATAATAATTTTCAGTCCATTCTTTAATAATTTTCAGTCCATTCTTTAATAATTTTCAGTCCATTCTTTAATGATTTTCAGTCCATTCTATAATGCTTTTCAGTCCATTCTTTAATAATTTTCAGTCCATTCTATAATGATTTTCAGTCCATTCTTTAATGATTTTCAGTCCATTCTATAATAATTTTCAGTCCATTCTTTATTATTTGTCAGTCCATTCTATAATGCTTTTCAGTCCATTCTTTAATAATTTTCAGTCCATTCTTTAATAATTTTCAGTCCATTCTTTAATAATTTTCAGTCCATTCTTTAATAATTTTCAGTCCATTCTTTAATAATTTTCAGTCCATTCTTTAATAATTTTCAGTCCATTCTATAATAAATTTCAGTCCATTCTATAATAATTTTCAGACACTGAACTCGACGGTCATATATTCTTGCACTGTCGATGATTCAAATTACTTGCAGCACATGGTGACCTTTTATCGCCAAACAAATGTCTGCAATTTCAGGCAATACTCTCAAACGTACTCCATAATACTGGGATCTCTCAATTTTTCTTTAAATTATGATTAAGTGCTCAGATATTAATTCTTTGAATAATGATGTGATCCATCTCCACCCATTGCTTTACTATACACACCATCTTTGCTCATTGTGTCAAAATATAAACCATCTTCACTCATTGTGTCAATATATAAACCATCTTTGCTCATTGTGTCAATATATAAACCATCTTCACTCATTGTGTCAATATATAAACCATCTTCACTCATTGTCTCAATATATAAACCATTTTCATTCATTGTGACAATATATAAACCATTTTCATTCATTGTGTCAATATATAAACCATCTTCACTCATTGTGTCAATATATAAACCATCTTCACTCATTGTGTCAATATATAAACCATCTTCACTCATTGTGTCAATATATAAACCATTTTCATTCATTGTGACAATATATAAACCATTTTCATTCATTGTGACACAATATATAAACCATCTTCGCTCATTGCATTACTATATACATTGTGACACAAAGACACAAGATTTACACATAACCTAAGCAATGAACCAAAATCATGCACTCACTGTCGAACATACAACACAATAGAACACTTTCTACTACATTGTTACAAATACAGAAAAGAAAGAAAATGCTTGACTGACACAATGAGATTATTACATTTACCAGTTACCACACAAACACTACTCTTTCCAAATAAATATCACCAAAATCATATACACCAAGCCATTATCACATATCTCATACACACAAACACACTTCACCTTCTATAAAAATAAATATTAATAAAACACACCACACACACACCATTACACAATAAATAATAAAAAAAGAAAACCACAAACTTAGAGGAAGTTACAAATAGATTCCTCATATTTAAAAAAAATAAAATAAAATAATAATAATTTCTATAAATTTATTAACTAAATTCCTAGGAAAAACAATGCATACAATAACTGACACAAGAGTAAAGCATGCAAGTAAAATGTAAAAATGACAGGGAAGTGGAAAGCTAATTCCATAACTTCCATATATCTTCTATTTTTTTAATTTTTTTTAAAACATTACTACCCTCCTAGAACAGAGTAAGGAGGAAGGCCCCACAAGAAATCTCAGAAACTGAGAACATCAAGAAGATGAAAAGTTTCCACGCAATTCCTGTGGGGAAAAGAAGTGATCGTAAAGAAGAAGAACAAAGCTATCCTAGTTATTGGTTATGATTATATTATTTAACCCACCATAACTAAATACAAGTGAGTAGAATCAATTTAAGTTATTAATAATTCTCCAGAAGACAACAATCGTCTCTCGCACTTGACAGATATGCGGGCTCTGTAAACATTTTCTCTCTTCCACAACAATAAAGACAAACATTAACGGTCACACAATATTTACGTAAGATGAAAACTTCTTTCCAAAGGAGAAGATAAATCCATCTTGTAATCTATGTTAAGCGAGCCCCCATCCACCCTCTATCTCTCCAACATATGGTTATCAGTATGTGTAAGAAGGTCAATAAATTTAAGAATAAATTTATTAAATCAACAATTAAATACACAGCATATGAATATAAATAAAGAGTCTTGACATTTACATCACTTCACAACAATATCCAATTAATGCTGGACAATCATTCACTTTATCCTAGCATAGAAAATACACAATCAAATTTACTTATATATATATATAATGTCCCTTCTAGGCACATTAAGCAACTGTTCCAGAATCTTTGAAGAGCTCACATTACACACCCTGGAGAATCATCCAGAATTTCATACGTACTATCAAACACAGGAGGAATGTTCCCGAATTTTCGTGTATGCTACTCAATCAAACCATGAAGAATGTTGAAAATAATCTTTGTGAATTCTCAAGACCAAAATAAAGACTCAATTTTCACCTTATTTACTCTCAAACAGAATTCACAAAACGCTTACTGATGAGTTCAGTTATAAATCAGGATTCTCACACCAAGGTCAGTACAGTAGTCACGTAGTCTAAAATGGAAAAGATGCACTTTTCTCAGGAAAAGTCAAGTTAAGGCAGTGCTAAATTTCAGGACTATTTCATCTCTAAATTTCAGACATATTTCATCTCTAAACTCCTTTGTCCCTTACAAGCACTCTCTACTTACAAACCCTGCAACAATATTCATTAGCTCAATACACACAGCATACAAAATATAGATTGATCAAAATTCACAAGTATAAGGTACAATGTAATCAAAATAGTGAACATAGAAAAACAATGGTTCAATTACATATTCATTATCTAATTCAAATCGTAGACCAATAGCAAAATATTCTCATTCTTCCTTTATCAGTCAGTTAACTTACTATAAGCTAATGATTTGCCTTTATGACTGGACCTCACTTTATGTTCATATCAAAGTGATTAAAATATAGATTTTCTTCAACAAAGTAACATTATTTCCACCCCCCATTGGATGAATTTGTTACGAACAAGTGAGACTATTAGTAAAATAAAACTACTCATCCAGTTGGAACTTGATTGGACTGCATCAGCAATTTCTAGCATGTTCTCCACCTGAGTTGTTTACTTCAACTCTGGCACTTAAAAATATCAGCATAAGCAGTGCTCAAGGTCTGGTCACTTTGACATTTAACAATTTATATAGCAATCAAGTCTAGAAATAGGGATAGGCAAATTTACTCCAGCACATACCCCACTACATTTTGAGATGTTAACCATCATATTAATATCTGCTCTAGAAGGAGTAAATTTCAAAAATTTCACCATAATACAAAACAAATAATTAATTATTCACAAGACAAAAATTCCATAAGACATAAGACTAATTAATTTATAGGGCAAAAGCTTTCATGTCAGTTTTAAGACATATGAATAATTCATTCAACATGTTTTAGAAATAAGTGATTAATAATTCAATGTCTCGCATATTTAAAATCTTAATCACACATATTTACCTTCATAATCACACATTTTAAAATTTAGTCTCATATTTACACTCATAATCACACATTTTAAATGCATAATCACACATATTTCCATTCATAATCACGCATTTAAAAAAATTCATAATTAAACATTTTAAAATTCATAATCCCACATTTTTAAATTCACAATGACACATACTTAAGTTGATACATATACATATTAGTGCATTCTCTTTCCTGTATCAGATAGTGATACAAATGTCACTTGCACATTTATTTATGTATTGTTTATTCATTTGCTCTTTCACACTTTTATTCATTCATATAGTTCATTATTAATCAATTTCAGACTTATGAAGCCTTTTAAGAATCTTTAGAAGAAAAAGGAAAAAGTTGTAATCAGCCATTAAGCCAAGAAAGAAGCATTGCCCATAGTATTAGTCGCGCCTAAATTATCGACATTGTTTTAAATAAACTAGAGAGAAAGCAATTTCAATATATTTGACTAATAGAACACACACAAAAAAAATGAAACGAAAATCGATCTGAAGTTCTTGTAATCAGAAGTAAATCCAGTACGTATTTACTTTTAGATTTTCGACGAGTTTCCATGCTCTTCTCTGCTAGAACTACATTGAAAATTAGACAAATAAAAAAAATGTATGGCGTGCTTATCTAATAGAAGTACGAAATGAATAAAATTCGTTTCCATGTAGAAGAAAGTCTTATCTGTTGCACAATCATTTCACTATCTCTTGCACGATTATAACCTTTTGAACCTTAAGAGACGCATGTACTTTTCACAATTTAATTACATTTTACGTGCAGTCTGGCAGCAGAGCACCACATAGTAAATATTTTCTGTAGAGACACTGTACACTCTATAAATATCTGTCCCTTTTGTGACGTGTAGAGACACTGTACATTCTATAAATATCTGCCCCTTTTGTGACGTGTAGAGACACTGTACATTCTATGAATGTCTGTCCCTTTTGTGACATGTAGAGACACTGTACATTCTATAAATATCTGTCCCTTTTGTGACGTGTAGAGACACTGTACACTCTATATGTCTGTCCCTTTTGTGACGTGTAGAGACACTGTACACTATATGTCTGTCCCTTTTGTGACGCGTAGAGACATTGTACACTCTATACATATATGTCCATTTGTGACGTGTAGAGACACTGTACACTCTATAAATATCTATCCCTTTGTGACATGTAGAGACACTGTACACTCTATATGTCTGCCCCTTTTGTGACGTGTAGAGACACTGCACACCCTATATGTATATCCCTTTAGTAACGTGTAGAGTCAGCGTACACTCCATATGTCTGCC